>OZ010656.1:29836919-31095252 GCA_963932375.1 Phania funesta
TTGCGTAAATCCTGAGGGAAGGAAGATACAACATTCCCACCCCAACAAACTCCCTACTAAAGAAACGGTTTGCCGAACAATAATATCGAAAAGTGTCTGCTTTTCCCAAAAATAGACAGACATGATATTTTAATTTTACAATTGAGTCAAGACCAGCCAGAACATGTGTGTTCTGAACGAAACTTTAATATTTAACCAATTTTGACTTCTTTTGTATTTCATGTAAGTTGTTTGTAGTTCATAACGTCTCAACTTTATTATAAAAGGCATAGGTACATGGTAAATAATTTGTATGTAAATGCAGTTGATTTTAGGTGAAAACTCAAAGTTACAAGTGCGTGGTCGATCGCGATTGGGTTTACTGTATCAGGTCTCATATGCATTCAAATTAAGTTGGATATCCTAACAAATTCGTATTCAAAATTTAATAAAACCATTGTATAACCCCTCAGGCAGAATCAACGTTCTGATAAGGGAACTCTAGTTCTTGTCAAAGTTCATTTAATAGAGAATATTGAGTATTTACCCAACTAATTTCACGAAAATTATTTTTATTATTGCTCCATTTGTATCATACCCTCCTTCAAGATGAATAAATAAAACTGACCACCACTGGGGTCAGATATTTTCGTAGAAAAATCTTCATTCGCCGAAAAAAATTTTAATTTAGTGCTTGGAAAATCGCTATTTCCAGTGGTTCTAGACGTATACCAGTTCTTTTGTATAGAAAAGAGATCCCGCAAATACACCAATCGTTGTTTGTTACAAAAAAATTCTATCAATCTGCAAGTATTGCCATTGAACTTTTTCAAGTACGAGTACACATCAGCACTAGTATTTTCCTATAAAAACTCCAACCCCGTCTGCATTTAGGCAATTAACACTAAAATTCCTGCAGGAGTGAGGTCCAAAACGTTTTTTACGGAGCATGATTCAAATGTCAATATACCTATGCCTTGATACTTCTGTGCATCGTACAGTACAGCCTCATCGTTATATTAACCCGACTAACAAATGGTTTCATTCTGCCCACGTGAGAGTGCAAATCGGTGCTTTTCAAACAATGACAGATGGTTTCTGGATGAGCACTGATCGTACTTAGCTTGGAATTTTCAATAATTTTTCTGACTATCATCTCGATTTATAATTATAGTATCGACTGTATGTAAACTTGGCTTAAAATTCATATTGTTCCGAAATTCATATTTTAAGGTAAATTTTTCGCTCATCTGTACTTGTTATAGGTATTAATTAAAGCAAAAAAACCAATGCGTCTACAGACTTTTGGGACGTTTTTAAACTTTGCGTTTATTATTATCTGAAAAAAATCATTATTTTTGTATAAATTATTATTTTTTTTTTAAATAAAACTATACGACATATACCGAATTTTTTAGTAATCTCACGCCAATTTTCAGACATATACTGAACTTCACAGCCGTCCTTGGACTTTTGTGACATAGTGTAAACACATATAATAAACTTAAACATGGCGTGTGCA
The DNA here is from genome assembly GCA_963932375.1 of Phania funesta. Taxonomy (NCBI): domain Eukaryota; kingdom Metazoa; phylum Arthropoda; class Insecta; order Diptera; family Tachinidae; genus Phania; species Phania funesta. The sequence continues at coordinate 29,838,421 of OZ010656.1, forward strand.
ATAATAAAAACTAAATTTTTATAAAAAATCTTCATTTTGGTAAAAAGATCTTCAAATCATATTTTTATTGTTAAATCTTCATTCTGGAGGGGTGCTAACTACAATTCGCTGTTGTTCACTATTTCTGAATTATTAAAATGCAATCATTTTAAAATTTTACTTAAACTTGGCGACTCATACAACTTATTGATTTTTTACATTTAAAAATCTGATAGATTGTTGTGGGCTTAAAATATAATTCCTTCTTCTTTGAATATTTTTACATTAATAAAACAAACTGAAAAAAACATGGAATCACATGATTTTCAGTTAAAATTAACATTTAAAAATATCCTTGATTTCACGATTCATTCGAAAAGATTTTAAAATGGTTTCCTGCTAAAAAAAATTAGTATTTTTTATAAAACTTACAGCTTTTTTTCAAAATGTAGTAACAACTTTTTTGACGAGTATTTATTTTATATTTAAATTCCTTATAAGAAAATCTTTAATAAACTTGTTGACAGCCAAACTGATGGAAAAACTCTGCTGCACCATATTTTCTAATAAACTATAGCACGCAAAATCTAAAACTGGCAATAAAAAAATTCTCCTTTTTGAAATTAAGAAAAAACGCTTGATTAAATCTAGGGATGCATCCGATACCGATATATCGACGATATTTCGGGTTTTCCGATACAACGTTACATTAACATACGTTTCGCATATTAAATCAAAAACAGTGACAAATCTAAGAACCCAAAATGTCCTTTGATTACGAGGCCAGTAAAATAAAAACATTCATAATGGTAAAATCATTATACATTATAAATTTTATTTAATTCAGTTTGAGTTTTAATTCATTAGCATATCGGAATCGCCGATATTTCTGTTTGAGTATCGGTATCGTATCGGCAGAAAGATCAACAATGCCTCCCTAATTAAATCCGGATCACGAAAAATTTTATTTTTAAAGAAAAACTGTAAGATAATTATGAATAGGTATGTCATGTCTTCTTTCAATTATTCTTTGCATTTCATATATTACGAGTAAATTCAATTTACTGAAAATAATTCCATACTAATTTTAAAAGAACTTTTTTTATTTATCGCGTTTTTGGCGCTAGCAGAGAACGAAAAAATTAGAATCTTTTAAGTAAAATTGCTAAATATAAAGTTATTTACGTTTCAAGAAAATAGTTGTCAAAAAAGCTAAATATAGTTATTTGAACTAAATTTATTAGAGCTTTAAGTGATTTCTTATTCCATAATTGTTTTTATTAATTTGAAGTTTTGTGGAATATAAAAAAAAGCACATTGCCGATGGGTGTATTTCTTTTTTTGTTTCTTTTTTTATCCAACCTGTCATCTAATAATTTAAAAAAGAAATAAAATAAAAAAAGTTACTACAACTCTAGAAAAAATGTTTATATTCTTGCAATTTTCTCTAGTATGCAAGTGTTTATTATATAACTAATTGTGTTTTCGTTTCTAAACAAAAATGCAACATTTCATGCCGTTTTTGTATACTCGAAATATGGTTACGTCTACAAGAGTGTTTTTTACCCTTAACAATCCGAAAATTGAGTAGCCCCTAATGATCCGTATAAAATCCCAAATAATATGGGTACTTTTTAACAGGGTAGCATTTTATTCAAGAAAGGAAAACGCCATAAATTTAAAACGAAAATCTATGTGTACAAGATAAATAATGCCAGAAGCCAATTCATTTATAAAAAGCTGTATTTTTGCTACTAGAAGGCATTAAAACGGTTAATCTTAAGCAAAAATTATTGAACAGTATTTTGTGTACTTTTAATAAGACCCAAATTATAAATATAAAAGTTATTGGTTGTCCAAAGAAGTTATGAGAGACAATTACAAAAACATGAGAAAAGCACAAGTGTTTTCAGAATCGTTGTTATTTTCAAAGAGTAACAAGACGATTAAAAAAATATGGTATTAGAAGGAAATCAGAACTACGTACATACCTACATAATGATCATGATGAATGCTAATGATTTTTTATTAATATCAAATGAAATGATTTGGAGAGAAAATACTAGACTTCAAATCTAATATGGCGGACCCGCACTGATGGGTGATTTGCTCATAATACTATTTTGTTGCTCACAATCAAATTCATTTAATATTTTCGCTACTTCTTAAAAAAATTATCAAAATATATAAAGTTAGGGCCTTATTTTATAGAACGCAAGGCAAACTCAACAAACATTTTTAACACTGTTTATTGTTTTTCATAGACAATTTTGTGCCTATTAACGCCATAAGACATGAAGCGTTGATTTTCTTTTCAAAGGCAGAAAAATTTCTATCAAAAACAATAAAACATTTTAAAACTGAAATTTGTTTCTGTTTTCCATATAAATTTCGACGTTTCTTTCGATTTATAAAGTAAAGCTCTTAATTTAAAAAAAAGAATCGATTTTATTCATATTAGGCACATCCATACATACTCGTGTACGAGTATACCTATGTATATGTTATGTATGTATGTGTTTGGGAAATATAAGCTACAAGCATGACATTTTTACAATTAAGGATATATGACAGGAGCTACTGCAGTTGTTCATAACTATGTGTTCACATAAACGCAAAGAAAAAACATTGTTATAGCATGGTCACGACAAACATATTATGTTCTCTACAACTTTATATTGTATTGGCAAACATAAATAGGTTATCTGAAAATGTGTTAAACAGCACTTTAATTGCGATAAACAAGTTATTGCTTACATTTAGTCATTAAATGGATTTCATCCATAAAAATTGCAACATGGTTGAATTGAACAATACACTTTTTGCTAAAATTTTAACTCTAGCCCTAAAATGTTCTTTTTAAACATGTTACGTATATAAGTACATATGTAAAATTCTTTTGGTGTTTAATCAAAGTATGAGGGTGCTTTGGCTGCTGTGCTTGAGAATTTGATTGCCTTAGTCGGTTCTGTTCGTATCTCAGTATCAGAAACATATAGTTTTAGCTTTTCTATCACTGTAAGAGGACCATAGCTTTATTATATACAATATTAATATGATTTGCTTACAACAATATAATTCAATCATAATATGTTACCTCAACCATACTTTTTCTTTGCGTGTACCTATGCCGCTAAAGTAACATTTTGAATTTTAAGTACATATGGGAAGTGGGCGTGTCCTTGGTCCGATTTTTGCAAAAATCATTGTTTTTGTTAGCTAAAGTACTATATGCTAATGTACCAAATATCAAAAATCTATTACAACTCCTTCTATTTTTGTCCACTCGTTATATGGAATCAGAGGACTGTGCACCCTTCTGCACTTTTTATTATCACCAATACACTTGGTACTTTTATAAACAAAACCATTAATTAATTAAGTAACTAAAAAAAAGTCGTATTTGTAGTTGCTTCTTTGAACTGGGAGGAAAAAATCAGCTATGTAAAACTTTAAATCCAAAATAAAAAGTAATAATGGGTGATTCAAGTAGATATACTTTTTTCCATAGCCTTTTTCGACAGATCTCGTGTGAGTCGTGTCATCCTGTCATGTTATTTTTGTTTAGTATTGTTTGGCATTTCATAATGGAAAGACTTAACCCTTAACAACGTTTACAAATCGTTTAACTTTGTTACGAAAATTCACGTTCCGTGAGGAATGTGTTTCGTGCACTTCGCTCAACTTATGGTCAACATAATCGGCCTACTGAGCATACTATTCGCAACACCATCACCCATTTTGAGACCCAGCATTCATTATTGGATAATATTCGACCGAATTGACCACGTGCAGCACGCTGTGAAGAAAATATAGCGGCCGTAGCTGAGAGTGTACACGAAGACCGTGGAGGGTCGATTCGGCGCCGTTCGCAGCAACTCGGACTGACGTATGGAACGACTTGGTTCATTTTACGTCGAGATCTTAAATAGAAAGCATACAAAATACAGCTTGTGCAACAACTGAAGCCGCTCGACCTTCCCAAGCGACATCGCTTCGCTCTATGGGCTCTTGAAAAGTTCCAAGAAGATTCGACGTTTTCGAGGCAAATTTTGTTTAGAGACGAGGTTCATTTCTGGCTCAATGGGTATGGAAACAAACAAAATTGTCGCATTTGGGCCGAAGAGCAATCTGAAGAGATTCAAGAGCTGCCACTTCATCCAGAAAAAACAACGGTTTGGTGTGGTTTGTGGAATCATCGGTCCATATTTCTTTAAAAATTATGCCGGTGCGAACGTAACCGTCAATGGCGACCGTTATTGTGCCATGATAACCGACTATTTGATGCCTGAAATTGAAGCTCATGATCTTGTCGACATTTGGTTTCAGCAAGACGGCGCCACTTCCCACACATCGCATCAATCAATGGATTTATTGAGAGAACATTTCGGTGAGCACATAATTTCACGTTTTGGGCCGGTCGATTGGCCACCAAGATCGTGTGATATTACACGGTTAGAATTTTTCCTGTGGGGATATGAAAAGTCTAAAATTTATGGGGACAAACACGCTTCGATTCAGGCCGCTTTATATGTTGCATAAACCCTTCTAAATAATTAATTATTTCTGTTAGTTTTAAAATTTAAATTTTTAAAAAAGTATTTAAATTATTTTTTACTTAAATTATTCTATTCGATGAGACTTTTGCAAGAAATGCTTAACTTAAGAGCATCCATACCACTCCGTAAAGGTTTTGTAGATAAATAAGTAAAAGGCACAATTCTTTTTTTTAGTTTTAAACTAGAAGTTTGCCCTAAAATCGTAATGAGCCAAACAGTTTGTTGAACGTAGCCGCTAATAGAACTCTCTATCACTGCATGATACTTTTCATTAAATGGCAGCGACTGCGTTAAATAAGACTCTTTTAAAATTGATAACCCCACGTTTATATAAAAAAATGGCAGTGATATTGCTCTTTGTAATTTTTATTTACTCTCTTGAGAGATGCATACAACATTTAACGTCTCTTGATGAGTGAATATTTGTTCTCTTTATTAAAAAGACGAAAGTAGAAATTAAAAGAGAACGAATATATGCCAGGTATGGATGTGTGTATGTATGTATGTATCTCATCCTTTTTTATTATTTATTCATTTGAGCAAAAAAAAATAAATCACCACCATCAGAAAAAGTGCTCGGGTTGGGTAGTAGTTGGTTAGTCTTTAAGAATATTTTGTTTTTATTTTAATGTTCTCCGGCGATATGTGCACTAGTGTGTGTTTGAATATGTTTGCTCAGCAGCCAGCAAACAATTCACACAGCATTTACTTACATACCCTGAAGGTCTTTATGTCCAACCAGAAAACTGAGCTTCAGTCTAAAACTACCGTCTGTGGCTGCGCAAGGGCATTTCGGTTACGGGTCGTACCATCATTTGTGTCTATTTAAATCAGTGAAATAAAATCAAGCCAGAATTGTTTTAAAAAATCTGTAACAACAACAAAAAAAGAAAAAAGACTGTTGCCAAAAAGGCATACAAAATTAAACACTCTCCAAATAGAGAATATTTAAGAAAATCCTATAAATGCATTTATTTTGAAAGCAAATTGCAAACGTTCCCTGTTTAATGCACAGCCATACATACATGAATGCACATGCTCACAGTTCAACCAAAAACACTGTTGCCTTAATAAAACCAATCTGTGACAATATCCGTCAAAATATTTTATCAAACACCTAAAGTCGCGCGTACCTGTTTATTTATTCACTGTGTGACAAAGAAACATTATTTGTTTCGATTGAAGTTTCTGGTTTTTAATTACCAAAAAATTGATGCATTTTATTTACCACTAAATAAATTAATTCGGAACAAACATGTTTTTGTGATAGTTAAAGAAAATTATAACATTTAAAAAAAGTCATTATTTCATAAATATTCGTGGAACCTACTTGTGAAGACAGGCGGTCGGTCCTCATATACGTATATGGTGAATGAAAGTATTAAGTAAATAATACAAGACTTAAAAACGAAAAAAACGTTCGTAGTAAACTGATTTCAGGGCAAAAAATATATCAATTAAATAACTTCAAATGCACATCCTACACCGAACTAATGATCATCAATTTGAGGATCAAAAATTTATGATGGTAAGATTCTCTCAATTTTCAAGTATATCTCAGCAACACTCTGGCAACGAAGTACATGCATGCATGTAAGTGCATGCGCCAAAAGTGTGTTAATAGGAGAACATCATAACAAAGTTAAAGGATATTAATTATTTGTAAGGAACGTAAAGTTGAGAAAATGAAGGGAAGAAGAATGTTACATGAACTTTTGGGTCAATGAGCATTTAATTTAAAATTTAAATTGTCGTGATTCCGTTATACCAAGCGCGTAACCAACTTAAGATTCTAGAGCGGGTATGGTGCTTTAATTTTTAATTAAACAAATCATTTACTCTTGTTGTGCAGCGCATCGAAAATCTCCAATTTACCCTCCCCCTATGACAAACCTTTACAAATGGAAGTCGAATAAAATGAAATGTATATTTACTAAAGTTGCTTTGGCTTTAAAAGCTTTACAACACTTGTAATGATAACCGTTTTAAAAATTAAAAATATTGTTATTAAGACGAACATGAAATAATCTATAAAAATAAATATGATTCCCTAAATGTGTTGCTCAGCGCACAACTCGAGAACGGCGGGAAAAATTTAGCAAATTTGTGGTGGAAATATTCCTTCAAGTCCGAGGAAGACTTCTACGGAAAGAATGATTGAAAAAGCGAACAACTCATTTTTTTCCTTGTTATTGCTTGTAGGTTAAAGACCATAAACAAATCAAGCCCCGACAGTACGCTTGAAAGCAATATCTCCTATAGATTGTACTGAGGCTTAGTAGTTTTGTAGAAACGCATTTTTAGTTCGATTTTAGGCCAGGAAATGACCAAGAACTTAGAACAGTACTACTATTTCATATTTACCAGGAAGCCAAAAAATGTTGGGCGTACGTACCCAGCTAGTAGAAAATAATTTTTTTTAGCTTCGAGTAATAAGTACTGAAATTATGTATTTTATGTTTTACTAGCGGATTTATAATTTTTAGAGCATGTCAAGTCCGGATATAGTGAACTATATACTCGTTCCTTTGTATGAACTCTCCAAATAGTGAACAAAATTTAATTCGATTTGGGCTACGAATAAAGTTAATTATCATGTTTACGGAGAAACCTCTTGAACTTAGTTCAGGCATGCGAACTATCTATATTCTGCGAGAATCGAGAGTTGGACAATCGCAGTGTATATCCTCATATATCTAATTACTCACGCCGCAGATTCTTCATTTAGTAGTCTGAAAATTTACCATTTTAAATTGGTGGCTTTTAACCCCCCTTGCACGAATCGGGCAAGTTCTCATTGCCCTAGTAATCGACACAAGCAGTGTTCTTGTTGTGGTGTGTTCTACTTTCGGCCACCACACGAAGGCAGCGTAGGGCAGTGTTAGATTTTTTATCGTATTTTCTGAAGTAATTCATATACATATACAATGTGTATATGCATGTAGGTACATAAGTACTCGTATGCCCCGAATAAGATTTCAAATTTTAAGTAACCGGTTGCTTATCAAACGTTTGGAATTTGAATCAATTATAAAAAAAAAAACTAATAAATATTAAAAGAATACAGATTTTATAATAAAAATAAAACGTTTACATTTAAGAATGAAACACAATATTCAAATGACTGCCACGGTTGGCGCTACACACCTTATCCATCCATCCAAGTTGAAAAAAATGTCTATTGTTTGGGTTTAAATTGGCAACTTCTGAACTGGTTAGCAGTAACATTTATGCTCACGGCTCCACGGATAAAACAGTCCAACGGGCTCAAATACCAGCCCCGATTTCCACACCTTCAATATATCCACCTTTGTTCAAGTGTAAATCGTCTCGTTTTGTAAATATCAAACACAAAATTAATTTTCTGTCAATTTTGTATTTCAAAATCAAAATAATCGATAGTTGAAATTCTTAAAGTTAGATAGTGCTTTACAAAACAAAATGATATATATTATACCTGGCGCGGCTCTAGTTTGAGCACTTAGGGTAACAAAAATAAGCAGCTTTTAAAAATCTTAAAATTTTTCGTATCGGAAAATATTATATTCGGATGGAATATTATATTTTGTTGTCCTTGTATGATTATTTATTTTGGAAAATCTGTAAAGTTTATTAGTGAAAATAGGGCCAAGGTCCTCTCCAAAAATTTCGGCCGTTAAAAGTACTGAGATCAAAATTAGGAACAAGTTCTTCATATATTTATGTTTTCAAATTTGGTAGATGAGGTTACCTACACGTAAAGTCCTTATGTTTCAAGTTTCATTATTGTATGATTAAAGGAAGGAAAGTTATGAGGGAGTAAAAACAGCGCAAATGGTTTCGTGTAATATACACACTGTGTGCATTAGACCTGAACTTGGCCTGGCGCCTTAATTTACTTTAAGATTTCCACTGTATTCCTGTTTAAATACATACAAATTATACGGCTAAATGCTAAAAATTCGATCTAAAAATTATGGGCATATTCAAGCATTGACTTTCTTTGGCATAAATTGGTCACGTATTGCTGATCACAGCGTTAGAATTTATTAAATGGTAAAATGTGTTAGAAAATACATCATTATATTTTGGGAAAAAATGGGCTTTAAACAATGATATGCGTCGTTGTTTGTTTATTCTCGAAACGAAAAATGACACTGAAGATGGCTCCTAGCCGAAACTGGATTGTTTCCAAACCAAACTTGACCAGAAGTGACGGAAAATCGTTAAAAAAAAATCACTATGTGCGTATTTTCTTCAAGTTTCAGAAATTACGAAGAATTTCAATAAATTTTGAGCATGGACTTAGAGAAAAAACGTGGTTGCTGTAACCATAATATTAGAACAATATGACTTTTGGTAGAACAATAGAAAAGCATTCAACCGAGTTCAAGAACAGCATTTTTTAAACAAACATTGTATGATTGCGTCTTAGTCATATTTTAGTTAAACACTAAGCAAATTAACATATTAGCATATGTTTTATGCGTAGTGAAAATACTTTGATTGGAAATAAAATTTAAGTGAAAAATATTTTGTTCAACTCAACAATCTTGCAATTATTCTAGATGGTAACCATTGTTCGTTTAATGTGCACAATAACTTTGTTACTCGCAAATAAATTAATATTTAAAATATTTTGAAATAACCATGACATATTTGCTACAATAATATATTGTTGCAGACAACATTATATTCTATAGTTGTCGTGACCATACTATAACCATGTTTTTTCTTTATGTGTGGATAAACTTCACAGGTTCTTCCGAACAACGTTTGATTATTCTTTACCACCAACCTTCGATTTTAAAGATAAAATATAAAAATTTTATTACATTTTTAACACTTAAACGCTATTGTGCGACATGTCGTAACGTCTAGCATATGTTATTAATTTATATGATTCCCATGTGCATGTCAAATTAAAAAAAATCATCATTATTACGCACACACTCACATACTTCTGTATGTGGTTAATTTAAAAAATATGTGTTTGTATGTTGGAAAGCATATGTGTGGAAAGTGCAATATTCTATAGCTTTTTTTGATATTGCAAGTGGGCGTGGCAGTCTCCATAGAAAGTAAATTCTAATTATTAATTATTTGGAAAAGTGCATTAGCAAAGATCTTTAAACTTTGTGTATGCAATTTTATTTTATTTAATTTGTCAATTGAAATAGGAACTGTGGCACCTCCGTCGCTATACCTTGCGTAAATTTCGTGTAGGGTTTCATGGTCCTCTAACGCTGCACGAACGTTACGGCCACTGAACTTAAAATGTCTGGATTAAGTCACAGGTTTATGATAACTCTCAAACTTTTGTCAGAAAACCCATGGAAATTCTATAGAACTGCTCCAAATGAGAATTAATTAATACTCGTAATGACGGCGGTAACTTAACTGATATCATCTTCAACACATAATGTAAGAATATCGAAAGGTCCAAATACACAAATGTTTTTGTATATAAAAATCAAACAGAAAAGAAAATTCGGTCCGAAGAAATATTTACAAAAGAACACTCCACGTCCTTTCCATTCATTTGAAAGGTATAGACTAAGACTATTGGGTCATTCATTTTGTGCCGCCTTGTATATTATTGAAAACAAAAATACAATTTTAGCGTATTTTTGTTTTGAATATACATAAAATGACAGAATTCTGTCCCACTAACAAGTCTTAACCAAAAAAATTTTTTAAAGCCACAGTATCTGTTATTCGTTTAATTTGATTGATTAAATATTTCAAGTAATTAATTTTGGGTTAATAGAAATAAAACTAACTTTATTTTTAAAGACGCGGCAATAGTTGTTTTTTCTTTTGCAGAAAAGTAATTTTCTAGTAACGTTCAGTGTGCGCAACTGTCGACAGATCTCCCTCTTTTTTCTTAAAGAAACAAAGCAGAATAATAAAAAAAGCTCTCGGCATGTTTATTTCGATAATTGCTTTGGTTTCATACAGTAGCCACAAGTGAACAACGAAATAAGAATTATTTGTGGGTCTTTATATAACAGACTGTTAAAAAAACGACTTGGCAAAAGACAGCGAGAAGATCATGAGAATTTTCCAAAATGTGTGCAATGTTAGATTTTCAGATTTATGCAGACGTAGTCGGTCGTATTTTAATACTTTTTAGTGGCAAGTTCAGACGTTTTTGACAAATTAATTGATAATACTTTTTGTTTTGTTTTACTTATAATATTGTAATTTTTGCAACCAATTTAAATTTTAATACTGCAAACAGTCTAATTTCTTAACGAGGTAGAAAAGAAAAATCACTGAAAATCGGATCATCCCTTAACAAATTCCAATCTCTAGTAAAATGATGTGTCATGGTGAAGGTTGTATCATTCAGTGTGTAAACGACTCGCAGAAGGTGCGGAAATATTTTTTGTTGGCCAAGATCACAAATGGACCTCCTCTTCTTGGAGGCAAATCATTTTACCGAAAAATCTTACTAATATGGACTTAATTCTTTTTTGGACGCTGCTGACTAAAAACAAGGGACATGCAAAAATTATCCTTGTAAAGTTCTAAATGTCGTCAGTGAAAGTAAATTTGAAATGTCAGTAATGGTGCCGACAACTGCATCCAAATATTTCTGATGGCCCATGCCGTTAGACTGCAATAGTTGTGACAAATCATGATTCGTAACTAGCCAAATAGATTCAAAATGTAAGACTTCACGTTTGGCTCTAATAATTGCTGGCATGACTATTTTCCTGGATTCTTTCTATTATAATATCCTGATACTTAACATATTGCATAAATAAAACCTTCCTTTAGTAGGACTAAACACCCTTGAAGAATAGTAAAAACATGTTTAATTCAATATCAAAAATTTACTATTTCTAAATAAAATATTGTTGTCTTTACATCCTGTAGGGTCCCAATTATGGGAGCAATATGATAATTGAAGTGAACTTCCCGTACACAACAGGCAAAAATTGTTTTGATAAAGAATATAGCAGCATTCAATATTAAAGGAGTTTCAGATTTATTAACACTAATAAATCCAAAACATGTTTATGTTGACATGTGTAGATCCACAAAAGTAAACAGTTGTTTCTCTCAGAGCGTCAAAAATTAGAGAAAGTTACATATTTAGGGCATAGTGTAATTAAGTTCACCCAAATGGGATTTAAACAATTGAAATATATAAAACATATAGTGAAAATGTTTTATGCAAATGCTTGAATGGCCCTAAAATTTATAATTTTTGGAGAGAATAAGATGTTATCGGGACAAAAAAATTTGTGCACTCGCGAAATACGAAAAGTGTTTTTAAGCTGATAAATCTGTAATCTACTCGTATGTGTACATAAGTCTTATTTAGAAAATTAAATTTTTTGTAGAAATCAATTTTCCTGATTTACCTTAAATAAAATTTATGTTCAAAAGGAATACGTCTAACCTCAATTTTTATCTTCATTATGTTGTAGTGGAACCTGGACTAGGTTGTTAATTTCCTCATCAGTTGTCCATCAACTGAAATTATTATCGTACTTACAATTCGCACAATTTTTTTAAGGCACTGAACTTTTGTGAACATTGATTGACGCTGAATGCACGCAAAAATAATTATCAATTGATTTGATATCAATGCGATGCGTTAAAAATGAATGGGTGTTTCCATAGATCACACTTATGTATATAAGTAAAACGATTTTTAAGGTATCGAATAATTATGAATATAAATGTAAGAATAATGATTTGTAATTCTTAATTTGGGTGTTTTTATGTAGATTTTTTGAACGAATTTCCGTCATCCCTTGTCAAGTTTGGTTTGGATGACAAACCGGTTTCGGCTATGTGCCATCTTCAGTGTCATTTTTCGTTTTCGATGTTGTCATTATTATTTGAAATATATATTAGGAATGCTTTAAAGTATCTTCACAGCAACATACGTTTTTGTAATAAACAAATTGTATAATCAACCAAACGTTGCATTATATCGGTTTGAACAAAAAAGTAACAAAACACAGGGAGCACCTATTCATATGAATTTGTTGCATGATACGTGTCTTTAAAACTCCGCCGACACATCAGCAATAGAATTGTGAAAAATTTTTCGTATCATGAAGTTTTTTTATCGTTATCAGTTCGCACTATTTACGGTGGGAATCGTTCGATTTGAATTTTTTTGTTTGTTGAAAAATACAGGTTAATATGTATATTTGTGCAATTATTTATGACTGAAGATTTAAGTATATGTACGTATGTACATACATGCATTCCTATGAATATACATACACACCAGTGTTGCCAGTAGTTGTAAAACAGTCGGAAACAGTTTAATTTTAGTTCAAAATTTATGTTTTTGTTTAGATTTTATTAAAAAGTATGTGAATGAAATATTTAAAATTAATTAATTAAACTACAAACAAACGGTTACATCATCCTTCCTCTACTGTTAAAGCAAAATGGAAAATATAAAATATTCATTTTGAAAGTATTCTATTGTTGAGTTTATTTCTGTCCGGGGTTTTCAGTTCGATTCCTACCAAATACTAGCTCCGGTCTCTTTCGCTACAACGGGTTAATATCTTCGAACATATGTCATTATAGGACGTGATTTTGTTGAAAGTTTGTATGTTTGTTCACTGTAGTGTTATAAGGGCACCTTGAATTATTTTAATATACACATGTAGTTGCCAGAAATCTCATCGCTTCGATTTTTGTTTTGATATTGAAAACCTCTTTCTCTTTAAAATGATTTTAAAATTGTTTAATTAAAACACATGTAATTTTAATTTAAAAAAATAACTAAATTGAAATAAAAGCTTATCTCTAATGTTTTGCTGGTGTTCCTACTATTTGTGAACCTTTTAATTGTACTAGTTTCCCAACTAGTATTTTAAATAAATTAACTGATGTATTTTGTATGCTAATAAACTTGTGCCAGACCATTGGGAAACATTTACGCAAATTGTTAGAAAAAACTATGTGTAAAATTTCATAAAAGCAATGAGAATTGCTTATAAGATCAAGAACGTAATTTTGTTTTTTTATTAACGCTGTAAATTTTGGAGTGACCACAAACTTTACTCTAGAAATCAAAAAGCAAAAAATAGTTTTCCCGTGTTTTAACAAAAAGCCGGCAAATAAATTGCGTCGAAAAATTAATTGAATACAATAAATGAAAAGCAAAGCCCACAAATGGTGTTCTTCCGCGTTTCGGCAATCAAATTGTTCGACTTGAACAATGTTTATTAGTACCAAGCCGAAATAAGTTATTAAGAATAACTTTTCTTATCTAAAATTATTGCGGTCTAAGAAATCAATGGACACAATCGTCACAAAGGCTCAAAGTTATTTAAAATTTAGCTGATAGTTAAACGAAGCAGTGGTCAGTTAGGTATTTGTCATAATTATTTCATTTTAAATCTACGACAGATCAATGTTTTGCACACAGAGGGGAAAAAGACGTTCACTACTGGTATCAATTCGACAACGAAGTGTGGACAATATTATTGACAACCAGCATTACCAATTTGAGAACAATCCGTTGTCACTTCCAGAACAAATGGTGCAAAAATACCATATGGAGACTATTCATGAACGACTTGTTCCCAATTGATGGACAGTACGCTGACAAAACGAGAACATATGTTGTCACCTCCTTTGTTTTGGTTATAATATTTGTCATTATGTTTTCAAACTTTTCAAAATGCGAACGTTTGATTACACAAATAAAAGAAATGGGAAAGGAATTGAGTGATCAAATTATTTTAGATGATGCAAACAAGTTTCGGTTTTATTTAAAGGAGGAAAGTTTTACAATCGAAACCCCTTACATAAGTCAAGTGTAATAAGTGAAATTCTGGAGCTTAATAGAGACGATGAGAAGCTTGAAAGTTTCGTAAACTCAATAGATATGGAATATGTGTTTGATTACTTAAAAGGGAAGTTTTTAACAAAAGAATAAATCCTTGCTTATCGTATCCTTAAAGATTATTAACACATTAAATATTATTAATTTCGAGAGTTGCGAAATATGCAATGAAAATACTTTTAAGGGGACTCGTTATAAACAAAACTATGCTTTGGCTTCAGACTTGAATTGTATAGTATTGGATAAAATAAAATTAAAAGTTGTTTGATTGTATGAAGTTGGTTCTTCAAGTAAAATTATTTATTTAAAACTAATTATTAATTATTTAAGTCTCCCTTTTCATTTATATTCAACGAATTATGCTAAATCTTATTTTAAATAAATCATTAATTAATTTTCAATATCTGGGTACGTAATTATTTATTTGTTAGAATGCTTTGTTGTCAAAATGAGAATGCTTCGTTGTCAAAACGAGAACGGTTCCTTGTCAAAACAAGAGCAAATCGTTGTCAAATCGAGAACAGTTAGTTGTCAAAATGAGAGCATTTATTAACAACTTAAGAACGATTTTTTTGAATAGTTTAACAACATCCGTTGTCAAAATGAGAACAAACTTACTTTTGCAACGGATGGTGTCAATTTCCATGTTTTTTTTTACAATTTTTTCTCTGTGTATAGAGTTCGAGAAATTTAAACGTATAAACTTATTACCTATAGAAAATAATACTTAAACTTTTGAGGCAATTTTGGAAATAAAGCAGGCTAGAAAATGCTACAAGCTAAAACATACATTTCGGAGCTGAAAGCTACATTTAGCCTCGAAAAGACTACACTGGCAACACTGATACACAAACTCATCCATACATACATACACATGTATTTCTTTTTCTGCCGTTTTTTTACTGACAAAACGCCACCGCACGCAAACTGTATCTGTATGTGGCTAATTCTCATAAATTATTTTTGGCAACGCATCACGCAAGTGTATCGATGACTCTTTTCTACAAATTCGAGTTTTAGCTCTTGTTGATCTTTGGTCGGTGCTTGTTCTTGAAAAAAATAATACAAAAAAGCGATTGTTGTGCTGATGTTTGTGGGCGACAACTTGCGCTCTGCCCTGTTTTGCAGCTTTTGATGCTCTATTTCTTTTTTTGGCTAAAGTTTTTGTTGATGGAGAGTTTTGTATAAATATGTTATGTATGAAATTCCCTTATAATAGTGATTCAAATTTGATTTGTTTCTTGCAAAAAGAAAATTCCAAGAAGATGACCAGGACAGCGTATAATTTGGTTAATTGAACGGGGGTGGGAATCGAAACACAAAGCAGTTTAAGCGAGTCTCTACGTTAAGGACGTATTTTTTATTTTTTAATAAACATAAATGTAAATTTCCAGACATGAATTTCATGAAATCTTTACAAATACATATGCATGTTTGAATGCATATGTAGATATGTTTGATATGACGTACTCAGACCGAAAATCTTTCCATCATTACAGCTTTAATCAGTACATTTTAACACAGTAGTACTTAGACCTCTAAAACATCGTTTTGTTACGAAAATCTTACAAAAAATAATTAATTTAAGACTTTAAGACACAACGCTTCTAAAGAAAATAATTACTTAAATATGTAAAATACTTATAATAAAGGGAGTTTTTTACTCCGATAGAACTTTAAACTGTGAAAAATACCACAAAATATTAAATTATAATCCTAGAGAATTCTTTATTCGAAATATCACTACATGATATTTACATTTGAAAATTATGTCGGGCATATGGCCACCGCGGCTGTTCTTGACGAAGTCCATTCTGGGCGTCTAATTTTCTTTATTTTTCAAGAAAGAAGATCCAATGATGACACCATCGCGTAAACTGCACACAATGGTGCATTTTTCAGGAAGTAATGGGGTCGGTAGAGTCTGTTCTCAACTGATTTCACTCCATATGCGGCAATTTTGTGTATTAACAAACCCGATAAGCCAAAAATTAGCCTTATCGCTGAACACAATTTTGTGATAAATCATCGGATCAGTTGAAGGCTGATTTTCAAAGTAAATCGGAACAATTAGGTAGCGTAGTTCAAGCGTCAATCTATTCATTCCAAATAAACTGATTATAAATGTCAAAGGGTGAACCCAGTATGACAGTCGGTTTCACAGATATCCCTTTCGTAAGTTATAACCGGCTTAAAGAAAATAATTTTTCCTAGTCTCCATACTGGTTGTTCTTAATATTTCAAATGGTGAAAATACTTGTTGTAAAGGCTGTGTGCTCATGCTCCTGTATGGAAAATTTATAATTGTTAAATATATATAATATGTTAAGTCTTAGAAGCACAGAATTCGTAGTCAGAAGCTACCAGCAATTTTTTCCGAATGACAAGAGTTTTCGAAATTAAGAGATTTTAATTTAAGGAGATTTAAATAAAAACACAATTTATTGAAAAAAAATTATGTAATTTGCTTTTTTTAAGTTTGTTTATTTATTTACAACTTATAATATGCTTATACCATAATAAACAATAGTATACATGTTTACATATTTACATAAATACATTGGCCCGAGAACGGCACTCGAGTATTTTTTATATACATAGGTAGTTTTTTATTTTGAAATAAATTTGTAATGAAAAAATATAAAAAAACATTACACATATATGACGTTAGTATAAAAAGTTATAATCTAAGCTTAAAAATAAAACCTAAATATAACAAGAAAAAGTTCTATAGCACACTATTCATCCAACCACCAGAATTTTCTAGTATTTTTGTTTCGAAGTTCTCTATTACTTAAATTTCTATCGTATCTATTTGAATTATACAAAAAATTAGAGTTGATAGCTTTATCATTAGCCCGTCTATATTTGTGGTAAAATATCGGAACATTATTTCCAACTTGTATTATATTTACTGTATCTAGGTACAAGAATGACTCTGGTGGACCTAGTCCTTTTCAAGAGCATTTGATATGTAAGCAAAACTTGTGTAGTATGGTGCATTATTAAATTATTTTCAGTGCAGTTTGAGCTCCTCAAAATGTAATTTCTAATTGGGTTAATGATGAAGTTATCGATTCTCATAATATTTGATTTATTATATAAATTTTTGTTTGAAACATATTTTAAATAGTTGCTATGTGCTGATCTAAATAACGACATGCAAGCTCTTAAACATTTTCTTTGAAACGAATTTCTGTCATCTCTTGTCAAGTTTTGTGTGGAGGCAATGGTTTTCGCTAGGTGCTCTACTCAGTGCAATTTCTCATTTCCCTCTCAGTTCTCACTTACTATGCATATGTGCCTTTTTTTTAGAACAAAGTTAAACAAAAAGTACAATTTAGTGATTGGGCCAACGTGTGTGCAGTTTTCACGATTTATAGCGATTTTGTCATGGACTGACCTGCAATTTATTAAGAATTATTGAGGTTTTAGAATTAACGATTAAACCAATGAAACATATATTTTATTAGTTTTAGTTTGAAACCAATTACACTGTAACGGTTGTATTGAAAAAGAAAATAATTATGCTTTGAATTATACTTTAGTTAATTAACATTGTAAGCATAATAAATCTTTGTTATAGGAATGAACAAATTTAATAGAGACTTTAACTAATACCTGCTTTAGTGAATTTTATCGCCAACATCATTACAAAGAAAAGCGAATGATACACAAAAATTTCCCACTTTAACCGTGTAGTCAAATCTAAATATGTTAATTTTTGTATTAACCTAAAACTGGGGACATGGAGTCTAGAAGACTTTGAGATTTTTTTATATCCGAAATTGGGTGTTTAGTTTTCAAACCACCGGCGTAGAAGTAAGTTGGGTAAGTTATCCTTATTAAAATTCTAACGGAGTCTGTGATAATCAATAATGAATGGCAAAAACAGAGAACAGAGTTCATCAGAAGGCAGAGGAATTCAAGTCAAATAAATGACGCACGTCCAGATCATCTACTTTTCGTGGAAATTGTCAATAACATTTTGCTGAATTCAGATTCATCAGCTGATAAGGAATATTATTGTTTTTTATATTTTATATAGAGGAGGAATAACTTAATATTCCTCATTACACTGATTAAGAAATGATACTGAGATAAAGGGCAAAATTATTGAATCTGAAAGCTGGAGTAGCAGTTGTGGTTATAACGTCCCACTTCACGAATGTTTAGCCATTGTCAGTTTTTTTTCTTATAACTTAAAGAATTTCTTGTATGTTTTTATTATTTAGTTACGAGTGTTGCTAGAATTCAAGATTAAGGTTAAGGTTTGTTGATGTTTTAAAAAAAGGATGGATAAAAATTGAATAATTGATTTAGTATTGAATAAGACAAAGAAGAAAATATTTTGTTTTGATATTTTGATAGGGCAAGTGGATATTAGCAAAACAAACCAACTGAAGTATTTTAATTCAACACGTATTAAATTTATAGTCTTTCTTTGACGAATTTAGTAAGACCCCTAGTGTTAAAAATAAATTAAAAATGTAATCTCAATTAATAATAATATGAAAACTTTTACGGGTTTCAAGGTTGTCTATATTAAATAAATAATTCTCTTTCTGAATAGAAAGAAAAACGAACTCATGCCTAAAAATTAAAATTACTTAATAATTAATGAAAGGATAATTTTATTTCGAATCGGTTGTTATTTCTGTTTTTAATTTTATTATATTTTTATCCTTTCAACTAGATATTTTAGTGATTTGTATTAATGCTATTTCAAGTCCCTACTTGTCTTTATGTGGTACAGCACTTTGTCTTCGAACAAAATTATGTAGAATTTGAAGCTACAAATCTAAGTTAAAGCAACCAGTTAAAAAAAAAAAAATGCAAGGATACAGTAACTCCCAAACATAAAAAACTTTATATTTTGTTCGCCATCGAAGCAATGACACGGGTATCCCCATATACTTCTTTTTTTATTAAAACATTATAGCTACACTAAACGCTCGAGAAGAGTAAAACCTTGTGCCTGTTTTGACCCATATACTCAATTATAGAAGACAAAAATGGGTCAGTTTCTTTAAAAACTTTATTCCCAGCAGTAATTATTCTAAAACCAAAATAAACATATTTATTCCATGTACATAGTGTTTGGGAATTATTTTGCCCGACTGTAAAAACCCCTTATTGCCGTATATTGATTAAAAAAACGCTTTTGTTTGCGTTAACTGTTTGGATACAAATACCAACGTCACCTTTTTTTCAAGATCGGAAAAGACCTACTATAATGCTAACATAGAGCCACCTCTGATAAAGGGAAAATATCGAGAATGAACGCTCGATAATTCAATAATAAATAATAGGTTCACATAATTAATTATAACCTGCATCTTAGTTTACGCTCCTAAACATAAAATTAGAGAAAAATTAATGTTCGTAATCAATGGTTGGTTCCAATGACATCAAGTGAAAAAATGACCATGTAGATGTAGGGATGAAAGAGTTTTTTTGTATTTGAACTTTATGATTCTATTGAAGTACTTCATAATTACAGATTGCAATCTTGAAACGACTACGAATCTCAAATACTTCTCATCGATGTTAGAAGCCTTTGGGATTTTCCATTTTGCCGTTCGCAGTTTGGTACGTAGCGCTGCCCTACTACCCCACATGGGCTAAACGAAATTGGTTATTATTGATCGGTAGCCATCACCGTTGACTGCGTTGCTCTCAGTACGTTCGAATGATGCTGTCCATCATAAATCTGCACTCAACCTCGTGTGACAATTTTTCTTTTCTATATGGCAATGACATGCAGAATACTTCGTCCCAATAAATTTTCATGAAAGAAAAGCAAGAAACCAGTTGTTTAGTACCTGAACAAGTAAAGGTAGTCAGTCTGCAGTTCTCTCGAGACCACGTTGACAAAAACAAATCCTTCCGGAAACCCGTTACATTTGCTCATTAAAGCAAATTTAATTTTATTTTTTGATTCAAAGGTAAATCATATGTCTGGCGAAAGTCAAAACAAATCTGAAACAAAGAAACCTACGTGAAACTGTAATCTCGGTAGAGGCCATGGGATGGTTCGGCCATCTGGATTAGGAATCTTAGACAGAAATGTTTATTTAAGTCTTTTCAAACACAATTTATTTTTATTAATTTCTCGGCAATTGGAAGAGCAGGTTTTGGGTTTTATCAGGACAACGACCATAAAAATAATGCGCGATTGCCACAAATGTCGCTAGTTTGGAGTTGTCCGCAAATTGTAAATACACCAGCAAGATTTCAATGTTAATGAGACTTTATGGAGCGTTCTTGGAAAAATAGACAATTTATTACATTTTCCGAGCTTGAAGGTCTTTTATAAGAAATTCTTTTGTATTTATCGATATTTCGCTACTCCATTCCGTAGTAACATCAGAAAATAAAAGATTTTTCTTAACAAATAAAATAACAAGCTAATAATTTGTATATGCAGAAATATTTTTCCCAAAAATTCAAAAATACAATCTTCAAGCTTGAAAAACTTAATAAATTATACAAGAAAAACATAAAATAAGTAACCGACATAACTTAGAAATTGCGGTGCAAGTGGAATAGCAAAGTATAACCGCCGACTATACTCGACAGCTGGTAAACTCGGTGCAATCAAGCTGTTTGAAAGCAGAAGTGACATCCAGCAAATATTATTTTTATTTTAGCTGTGAGGTTGGTTGTTTTATTTTGAATTTTGTCTTTATGCTAAATATATTTTAATAAATGAAGTGTTTTTATGTTTAGTAAAATATAATCTACATATCTTTAAAAATTTATCTACTTATATTCTAATATTTCCGATAATAATTAAATGTAATCAAATATGTTACTGAAAATTGACCACTCGAAATAAGCTCTCTGTATGTATGTATTGCGAAGTGAAATCGTCAAAAGACTCTGACGCACAAGTTGCCAGGATTGCGGGACTCTAACCACGCTAAAACACCTCGATACACTACCCACTTGTCCCTGCAGAACTACCGCAAAGCTATCCGTCGCAGGGTGGGAAGGTATTAAAACCCGATCTATATTGCTTCTTCTTCGAAGCTCTTTTAACATACGAAGTTCAATCTAAACCAATTTAGAAAAGCTACATACGCTCGTCCAGTTATGTAGGGAGAACAACATCGTCTGTAATATGTTCTCCGCGGACACACCATTATAAAATCGTGGGTAGATAAAGAAAACATGTCGGGCATCTTCCACTACGTTACCAATACAACTTGGACAATATGGAACACTGTCATGTCCGAATGGGTGCAAGTATGATCTAGAGCACCCATGTCCGGTTAGTTACTGTGTTATATAGTAGGTGAGGTCACCATGTCCTCTACTTAACCAAGCCCTGATGTCCGGAGTCAGAAAATGTGTTCACCTTCCGCTATTAGCTGTGTTCCACCTCATTTGCCACTTAGTCACACACAAGTCCATCGCGTCATCAGCAGTGTCAGTCGTTGCCTGAAGAGCTATTGGTGTCATACGGACAATGTCAAGAGCAGCTTCATCTGAAATAGTGCGGAATCCGCTGCACACCGGCAATGCAGCTAGCCTGAAAATAGGTGCTATCAGCCTCCCATATAAGAGATATTTCCAGGAACTGGGCCATATAGGGGACGCATACAGGATAATGCTCTTTACCACACCTGTGAGTAATTTCATTTGAAGGTATTTAGGACCTCTTGTACGAGTATTCGGCATGATGCAAGATAGTTTGTATGATTGTATGTGTGTATGTACATATGTATGTATACCCTTGCATGCACTTGCGGTAAAAATTCGCTGGTAATTATTTGAGCCATGGTTTCGCACCACAAAATGAAGAAACTACTTTGAACTTTGATTGATTTTAAGGAGAATAATGTTTTAAACCATTATTTCATATCACCCGGCTATTTTATATTTACAATAATCTTTTTCTTTCTTTTTTAAATTCGTTTTTACATTTAGAATCTCTGTTTTAGATAAGAAATGTTCTTTTGCAAATATATTTATTGAATGTCCGAAATATTCATTTCTGCTTCTTTTACGTCAAACAAATTTTAGTAATATTCTAATCGACTGCAGCTTTGTGAAGTAAAATAGGAACTCCTTAGATTACGTATTTCTATAATTACATTGAGTTTGCGATTCTAAGATTCTCGATTTGTACACAATCATGATTTATTATTTGTGAAAATAAAAAATATATTGAATACGTATTATTCAATCATTATACTGGAAACTAATTTCGCGTGTAAAAGGTTTATTTTCAAAAAACCGTTCCTTCTGATTAAACTAACCGTTAGTAAAACGTCACAGGATGTATGTAACTAAGTTAGCACTATCGGACTTTGCCGTTATGATGCACCCTTTGAAATCGAATCTGCACTGTTTGAGGGGACATTAATTAAATCTCTCGTCAGCGAAAATAAAATTCGAGTCCAAATTGAAGATAGCCTAACTGCTTGCACGCCGTATCCGACTTCACACTCGGTTATAATATTTTGTCCAAGGTGTCGAGTTACTTGAATTAGTTAAAGCAAAAGCAAAAACTCTGACCTAATCTGTCAGTACCAGTAACATTAGTGTTATTTGATAGCTGCCTTACATTAGCTTGATGTAGGCCGTTAACAATAAAAGTAACGCTTATGAGTTGGAAAAAGAAAGCCAACCGTATTGAAGAAAATTTAAATCACAAAATTATTGTTAGGATTTTATAACAATTTTAGTATCGTGCAAATTTAGCATCGAGCACTAGTCGTAAACAATTCTCACTTTGTTTACGAAACTGCAGCCATAAGGTGTCTAGTTTTTCTGAAAATTTGGGTAAAGGTTGCTTCATGAGTTGGCCTAAGCAACCAGCCGAATGTACAAAGAGACTAGCTTACCTCTAACAAGAATTTGGTGAATCTATTATTAATTAACTAGTTTAGAAAGTTGGCACAATTAAATTATATTAATTAAAGTAACCTCGAAATTTAAGCTTTGGATTGATACAATTCATTAAAACGAAGTTTAGTTGTTTATATATTTTTAAATTCAACTGAAAATTTTTGCGTTAAGTTCTAATCTATAAGAAGAAATCGTTGGATACTAAAATAAAAAAACAATTTGCAAAATACTCGTAAGTAAATACATACGTATTTTCCAAGGCATAAAAACGATACGAAATTCGTGCCATTTTGTTGAAACAGATGCTGTTATTAACATTTCGTTTTTATGCCTCCGAAAACGTTTTAATAACTGTATTCGACTACTGTTAAGTTTCGTAAAAAAGGAATATAAATGATTATTTATGTGTTAATTTCATTTAACGTTCAAGTAAATACAACAGTTGTTTTTACTACCGTTAAAAACATTTTTTAAAGGCTTATTTGCAATGCGTATACTGGACTGGATCCAGTTACCCCTTGGTCAGGCTCAGGACCAGGGGGGTTACTCTGTATTACGATGCGTATGAAAATCTGAGCGAAAATGAACAATTGATACTCTTTAATGCGATTATACGTTTGGCTTTCGCATGTATTATTTTTCTCTTTCGCAAGTCTGGTAGCACCGCACTCTGTAATACGTTAGCGCATGTCAAAAATATTTTATACACACAAATACTTGCGATAACCAAAGAGCAAACGCAAAGGAAGAAAAACATGTAAGTAAACACTTAAAATGTTTTACTTTTTATATTTAATTTGTTATTTTTAGGAAGAAAGTAAAGAAACTGTTAACAAAGCAGCGGCAATTTGAAATTCTAGTTGAATTCATGGTGCAACATAGTGATTTCGCGAAGGGGCATTTGCAGGCAACAAATGCAAAACAAACCACAAATAACTTGTGAAATTGTCCGATAACCTCAACGCTAATGCACCACCTGTAATGGATATAGCAGGTTGGCAAAAGGTAAGGGAAATGGTTTACTTACATACATATGCTCAATATTAAGCTAATAATGTATACATACTTATGTATGTGCACACATATTTATGTACATAGGTTTGGTCCGATTTATAGAACCACACCAAGCTAAAGACGCGTAAAAATAAATTGAGCATTAGTGTTACGGGTGGTAGTCCATCACAATTTTGCCCACTTTCTTCCATTGAGGAAGAAATTACTAATCTTCTTCATATGGAAGAAGCTGTAAGCGGCCTACCAACGACGTCTTGCTTTGGTACAAGCACAACAAATTATTTGATTCTTACATGCGGTCACTTAATGAGAGTATATCGTACCTACTTCTTAAGATTCTTCTTGTAATTTGTGCAACATGTTCGTTTTCGTCTGTCATCCATATCGCTACGGAATCCATCACAGTTTTATTTTGCACTAATAATATTTATAAAATTTGTATAAAATAATAATTTTTATAAAATAATATTTTTAAAATAATATTATAATAATAATATTTATAAAATAACTCAGAAAAGCTTTAAGTTTGTTTTGAAATGTAATTTATGTTTCTTATTTTGACAGTTTCTAATATCAACGTTAGTCAGTGTTGCATACATTAAATCAAAAATCGCAAAAGTGTTTGCGAAAGAGTTTCAGAGTACCAAATTATACTCTTAACGCATTTACCTTTCGCATCGCATTTGCTTTCGCATCGCAATAGAGAGTAACCCCCCAGAGTATTAGGTAGCGTGGCTCAGAGTAGCCGCTAAACATCCAATATACTTCTTTAGCTGTAAACATAGTTTCTTTATTTTGATGTTTGTTTTTGTAACTACTGGCTGATTATTACTTATGGATGTGGCTTCTTGCGTTTGTTATTGTTTACCCTTGCTATTCAATCCTGGTAAATTGTTTGAGCTTATGGGTGTGTTGTTTTGTTGTTGTTACAGCGCAGCGTTGTCTGTACATTGGGTGCCCAATGTATTCTTACACTTCAATTTTGTTGCTTTCTGTACAGTGGGAATCATAATTATTTATACCACTCTTACAGGCAAGAATATTTGTTTGCACTTTTCTTCGTAACTCTGCCGATCGCTTAAGCCTGTTCGTCCCGTAGGGGAATCGATGTAGTTGTTGTTTTCTTTATCCCAAGAAGATGCACATTTCCCTGAATATGGATAACTCGAAATTTCGGCCATGGTTGGAGTGTAGTTCATGGGCACACCATAGCGGAATTCACAGTTATTCAGAAAGGCATTCACAATCGTTCTTGCTTCTTGTTATGCGCTCAATGGTTATGCGTTCAAATGGTGCCTCCGAGTTCTTCTGTTGTATCAGTCACCGCCTTTGGCAGCAACATATTGTGTGCAATTCGCTATACAGTGGACAACATCTTGTTGACAGCCAACTCGATAGAAATGGTGTTTTAACTTTGTCAGAGTTTTCGTCACTCCAAAATGGCCAGCACTAGGACCGTTATGAAACTAATTTAAAACATAATTTATCTTGGAGGACGGCACGACCATCAGTTTGGAAGCAGTTCTGCCGCATGCGCTCCCACAGGTACAATATAGGCAGCCATCTATCAGCTTCAGGCTATTTTACTTAGCCATTAACGCCGCATGAGTGGACTTTCAGATGATATCTGCTGACTTCTCCTTAGCCAAATTTATTTTTGTTAGTATGGATCACTCCGCTGGGGCGTTGAGCCCTCAGCCGAACGTCGACAACACATCCCTTTTCTTCAGACTATACTCCATGTTAGAAGGCCGTCGTGAGAGAGCATCCGCATTGTTGTGTTCTGCACCCCTACTGTTTTCCATGCTGAAATTATTACTTTGGATACGCCATCTGCGTGTAAAATGGTTGGTACTTAGGGTAAAGTGTAGCCATACAAATACTTCTGATAATGCTTGATACCCTCTAGCGCTGCCAAACGTCTGGTAAGACAGAAATTCTTCGCACCAATGAAACGAAAGAGGTTTCTTATCCAAAATTCCACTACGCATTCAAAATTCGGTACGAAGTATCTTCGCCCTTAGGTTTAGTTCAGCTGCTGATATTCGTTGGTGCACCTCAGACACTCAAATGCTGGCGGAGCATT
Organism: Phania funesta; assembly: GCA_963932375.1. Classification (NCBI taxonomy): domain Eukaryota; kingdom Metazoa; phylum Arthropoda; class Insecta; order Diptera; family Tachinidae; genus Phania; species Phania funesta. The sequence goes on from OZ010656.1 coordinate 29,864,732, forward strand.
GCAGGAACTAAATGGCAACTCATCGTTCGTGCCAATATCCGCTTTGCAGATCTAATGCGGACAACCTTCGTGTTCCAGCCAACGTGTCCAAGCTGTCATCAATTCTTGGAAGCGGATAACTGTCCCTTGTGGTAACTTCATTCCGCCGCCTGTTCACGCAAAGTCGGGCTCTGCTATCTTCCTGCTTCACTAGCACTACAGGTGAGCTCCAAGGACTAAAAGATGGTTCGTTATAGATTACCTTCCCTTGAAGTCTTCTTCATGGCTGGATAAATTAAGCATTTTTACCGCGAGATTTCCGCCTTGACAGGTTTTGACGAGGGCCTATTATTATTTATTTATTGCCTTCTGCTGGTTCCACTACCCACAAACGGTGGTACTCACAATATTCTTGCAGGCTCGCCCCTAGAATTGATTCATACTGTGTTGGTATCTTTTGTTGTTCAGCAACAATGACTCTTCGTGCGTGGATTGGAGTATCATATTCGTCATCAAGGTGTGTTTCGACATTACGCCAGATCAACACCTGTTGCCTCATATGTAAATTGATATCATACCTTATTAAGAAATCAGTGTCAGTAGCTACTTCGTCGATAATACCGGCACAATAAACACATTCCACAAGCTGATATTATTGATAGTCACCCTGACCTTGAGTTTTCCATAGTCAAAGGCCGACCAGTAGCCGTACGCAATGGAATATTGTTCAACGGATCATAACCCCTTTACAATCTTGGGCTTTACGATGGACTGCGATGTTCCGTAGTGAAAATGTGTTTCTCCATTAATGTGCCCATAACGATATGACGACCCTTGGGCAATCGCTTGTGTGAGGTAGCTCTTGCCCCTTAGTGCTAGCTCATTTAAGTTTAACGGGGCTTCTTACGATGATAGTTGGCTCTCCTTTTTTTGTTCCTCTATGCCAAAACGGATCCCGATCCTCTATGCCAAAACGGTCCCTTGCAGTTCCACTGGAAATTGCCTACCTTGCCACAGTTGTAACACTTGACCATCTCTTTGCTTTGTGTACCGGCTAGTGATTTTTCATTACTTCTTCGCAATCACCTCAAAATTTCTGACCTTGCATATGTCCGGCTTAGATATTACTCTCGCGTCTTCTGGGCTTAATCAAAGGATACGGTTTCCGCAAAGGTGGCCTTTTGCGTGGTACATGCTGCAAGTGTCTCTGTCTTGATGTGGTCCTGCAGAAGTTAGGTAGACCAAATTTCGCCTGCAGAAGTTAGTTAGACCAACACTTAAATTTCAATATCGAATGCCACTGCCTATGCCTGAGACTCGTTAGCTTTTTGCACTCTTCCTCGCAACTTAAAAAATTAACTCTATTACCTTTTCTTTATTGTACCATTCGTGTTTAGTGGCAACAGTATAGAATTGGGACTGAAATACGTTAAATGGTGTCCTGCCATCAAAACTGTAAGCCTTTGTTCTCTTACCAGTCCTGATATGATTCGCATCGGTTTGCCCTGGCACTGAAAACTGTTAATTTTAATTTCCAAGTCCGTAAGTTTTTCGACACCGCTGGCTTCTCGCTGAGTTATATTGCTAGGCTCTCCACTTTTTACTTTAGGCTTAAGAGTTTTGCACAAGTTTATTGCTTGTGGATTAATTTGTTTCACATAACTCTGTTGAAGTTAAATATCTATGTTTATAATATAAAATCAAGTAGGCTTTGTCTTTATGCTCTATAATATTTTGTGAAAAACAAATTTTTTTAAAATACTTTAATAAAGTTCATTACTACAAAAACCTCTCCCTTAACTTCAGCCAAAAGTCTCTTGTTGTTGCACATTGTTGGTTCTAGAATTTTCCTGTAGTTCAACCAAAAGTTTCTCATTGTAGGCTTTAGAATTTGTTTGTACTTCAGCCAAAAGTCTTTCGTTCACGCATACTCTTGACACAAATATAGACATCCATATCTAAAATAAATGTTTTTACAGTACAGACTTGGCAAAAAAGCAAAATTAGATGATTTTGAAAAAGTCGAAAAATAATAGAAGATCTAAAGAAATTTTACAACACCAACGTCCTTATTGTATATTTCAATATCTAGCTATACATTAACGTCAGTTTCGAATATAGTCCCCACAAGGGAGTGTTACGAGTAGGTCAATTATTATTGAATTTTAAAAGCCTAAGCGTTAATGTTTTCTCCTTTGAATTCAGTAATTTTTTTTCCATATGATGTATCAACCCACTTATTTTACCTTGATTTAACTTCAGCGCCAACTTGAAAATATCATGAATCTACAGGTAAAAACATTCACCAAATAAAAAAATTAATTACAAACTCCAGCTAAGCTTTGTATATGTATGCATCTCGAAATACATACCTGTGGCAATATAATAACCGAGAATTCGGGAAGCATTTTTAGCAATTTTTAAAAATAGACTAGATTAAAATTGCTGTTACTGTTGTTATGAAGCTTGTATTAAAAATTAAACATCATTAGCTTTGAATTACAAAGTGCTTTTATACAAATCCATAATAAAAGCAATATGGGCATATGGCATTCAGTTGTAGGGTATTGCTTGCACATCTAATATTCAGAAGTTACAAATAAGACGGTCTAGGATCTTACGACTTATCGTAAGCGCCCCTGGTACATAAGAAATGAAAATATACACAGATATCTAGAAGTTCCCCTTGTTCAAGAAGTAGCAAAAACATATTCAGCGCGCGATTTACTGCAATTTCATGGGCACCGGATACTGAAAAAAACTGACACATTGAGCTTGGTGAGACGGTTTTCGCAATAGTAAATAGTCTTTTATTATTAAGATTTGAATACAATAAACTAGTTATTACATTGGTAATACCTAATAAACAATAATTTAGAGATAAGATTTGAATACATATAGTAAATTTATTTAAATAGAAAGCTGCATTAAAACATGAAAACATATCAATAGCTACAATTCGAATACGACAGCGTTCTGTGCTGCAATAATTTCTTAATCGCACCTTAGACGCATATTAAAAAATGCATTTCTAAACAGTAGCAGAAAAAGCAAAATATATAGTACTTTGCGTTTGCTGTTGCCGTGCTGCTGAAAAAGAAAACAACACAACAATAGCGAAAGTTCGCTGTCAAATTTCTCGCTCATGCTGTTTATTAATTTTGTCTTGTCTAAATTCTTTATAGGGTAAGGGTTGATCTTTACGTATTTGAATAGGTGGAAAAGAAAACGAAATGACAACAATTAAAAATGACTTAAAAATTAACAACTCAAATTTTGTGTATTTAAAAATTCTCCATTAGTGAAAAACACGGTTTCCGTACAATTTCACATGACGTTAATTTGATTGGTGTTGTGTTTGCAACAGCACGAAGATAGCAATAACGAAAATAAATTAATTAGGCAGAAGACCTGTTTTGTGACAGCAAATATTTTTATTTTTTTTTGCTATTGGTGGACTGTATTGATTTTCAAGAGCTCAGTAACACCAGAACCAGGTAACCAGAGGTGACAACTTTGACACATAAAAAAAAACTCAGTTTTTACTCTTGGTTTTGTTAGAAAGAGACAAATATAGTATTTTGTGACGAAATACAGGAAAATAAACAAAACAAAAATCTAATGGTGTGGATATGTGCTTATTTTAAAAAGCAAAATAAAATTATCGTTACTAAGTTTCGTTATTTAATTAAAATTTATTAAGGTGCAAGTGGTTTGTTATACATCTACAGAAAACCATAAATTTCAAGTGGGTTGTTGTTCCATACATGTGGTGAAAATGTATCAAAATCTATATTTGTTTTACAAAACAGAAAACACATAATAAATCAAACGTTGTAATAATTTATGTAAATGATTTTAATAAAAAAGTGATGAAATGTGTATAAAATTTCATTTAAATATGCAAACCAAATAATAAATCCGCTTGTGGAATGTTGTGGCAAAAATATACGTAAATGCAAGTTACCCTGTTTGTGTAGGTGCATATGTGTGTGTGTGTGTGTGTGTGTATGCAACTTCTTAAGATATGTTAACGAATTAAGTTCTACAGAAAGGACAAATGTTTATTATAATAAATTTGATTACATTTCTTTAAGATTTCAAAGAAATAAACATTTTTCCACCCTTAAATTCGCATAAAAAAAATTGTTTTTCAGAAAATCAAAGTAAAAACAAAAACCAACTAAAGTTTTGTGGGAACGAGACGGATAGAAAACACTCATTATTACCCTTCTCGTGACACCTGTGGTTACCTTGTGACCAAAATCATGTAGATTTTATAGCATAGCATATTATTTTTTCTGTGCTATTGCTATTTCGCAGGTGACATTGGAAAGAATGATTTTTAAGTTTTCATTTTTCACTATTGAAGATTATGTACATATAAATGTCTTATAGCTAGCGGTGTTGCTGATCAATATTATTGAACAGTGTTTCAAATCTAACTAGATACATGATATTTAACTTTATTACAAATTATTGCAGCAGTTATAAACACGACTTGAATGTTCATTATTTTAACCAAATGCTCGACATGAGTGCAGTCTGTTTAATAAAGTAACCAGCAACTTTAAATAATATTGCTAATTGAGTTATTTTGACAAGTTCTTTTTAACTTGCAATGTTTGTATGTATGTTTGCTTAGGTCGAAATTTGCAACTAAATTTTTGATGGAGCTCTCGTAGTTCGAATATGCAGATACTTACGTTTTCATGCATAAACCTGATGACAATGCAATATTATGGTGAGCGGGAGTTTATGCTAATACCACCTGCAGATTACCCAACTTCTCAGTAGTTTAAAAGGAAATTGTTATAACTGACACTAGCTGGTATACAGGTTCTGAAGATGGGGCCAAAAGTAGATCACTGGTATTAAGCAGTCTTGTATTAAAAAAGGCGTGTTTAGGCTCATTATACTCGTGATACTGCGCCCCGGTTGGCCTCGTGCTCCAACTTCTGCAGCTGCCCGGCTAGAATAACTTTAGAAATTGAACTTTCGCAACTAGAACATTCGTTATTAGAAGCTCAAGCAATTTAAACACTTTTCGTATTAAATGAAATGCACATGACACCGAGAGACTAAAAACTAATTAATAGTCAAAAAACATTTCTTATAGTAAGCTTTTACTTACATAAGTACTCTAAGAAGAAAAAATAAACTTTAAATTAAATCAAACCAAACCATTTATTACAATAAAGAATTTTCACCAGATTTTTCTTTACGAAATATAAATATTTTCTTAGTGTTTCAATAAAAAGACCTTTTACTGATCGGACTCTATTTAAGGCCAATAATCGGCGGTACTATAGTACAGCTTGCCACAGTGCAAGTCCAGCATTAGCTAATATTTAAAATTTCGATATGAATTGATTCAGCTAATCAGTAATTATTTATGAAATAGTTGTCACGGCTAACACTATCCATTTTGGTTCTTTGAAATTTGCTTGTGTGCTCTGTGGGAGAATTGCAGATATTAAACCTAAATATCTTAGTTCCACATTTAGATGGGTGTGTTAGTCTATTTAAGAAACTTCATACAACGAAATTATTGATACATAATATTAAGTTTAAGTGTAGAAAACTTGTATAAATGCTTCTTACAAATAGATACAAATTGCAAATTAAAATTAAAGATTTGTGTGTTTCAAACGTGTGTTGGGCTCGTGCCAATCTCAAGTCTGATGCTCTAACAAACGTGACCAACAAAGGAAAAGAAGTGAAGGAATGTTGCTCTGATCGTTAATGTTCAAAGCAAGAAGAAAAGGAGTATGCCCAACAACGTAACAGAAAGTAATTTATATCCACGGAATGTTTTCAATATTTTAACACTACCAGAGAAGCTTATCTTCATACTTACATACTCGCACGAGTACTAACGTAAATATGTATTAGCGTGTGTGTATATAATATCGTATACGAGTATATTCTTTTATGAGTTTCTTCATAAAATCATATTCTGCCCGGCAGTCTACAGAACTAGAATTTCTGAGCTATACAACACCAGTGTTGCCACAATCTGTAGAATTCAGCATTGTCGCTGTGCAATTAAATTGGCAATTTTTTGATGCGCTTGCTATTTTTATCCCCCTTCTTAAAACGGCCTTTATATCAAATGATCTCTTTTTTAACCATAGCACCACTCTTGGTTTTCACTTGACAAGACTGATCATCATAACGTATACGAAAGTACGCCTTATGACATTTTTTATGTTTTATTACTTTTTATTTTGTACTATTGTACATATCTGCTCTAAGTTAAAAATTATTTGTTTGGGGATTATCTAGTTTCTATGCACATTTTGCTGATTGTATAAGCCGAATATTAAGGAATCCTTAAAGGATACCCTATTTAATGTTTGCTATCTTTCATTTTTAAAATTAAATAAAACAATTTAATTTTTCCAGTTTTTAAAAGTTTTGCTTTCGTATGCTATACTATTTAAAATAAATCCCCGTTTCGTGTCACATTTTTAGACTTAAAAAGACAAAGTCACTAGAAATCGGGAAAAATTTCACAAAACATCAAAAAGTATTCAAATCATAATAATAAATAATAAAAATAAATAGGATTGACGTAAAATAATATGTTACGTTTCATGGGAAAATATCCCGTTTTTCAAGTTTTAGAACTCGTATTAAGTGTAGGCAATTGTGATAGTCTACCTGCTGTCAAAATAGTGCATTATGCCAGAACGATGCATGTGGTATTTGTTACTTTCAGAACTGCCGGGTGTTTATGTGGAAGTTAATGCAGTTTGCTTGTCCTTAACAAATGTATAAAAGCTTATGCATTGGAAAATATTAGTACGCATCTACTAAAATGAATATGTGTGGTTGGTTAGTATTGTGTTCAGTGCAAATATTGCCGTGTATTGCTTACGAGTATTTACGTGTAAAGAAGGATTGCGGAATGAAAGACAGACTTAGTTTGGACTGAATTTGATTGCATTTATGAATGAATTTTACTACTTTATTATTTAAATTTTACAAACCACGCATGCACCCAAAAATATTAATATTTCATATATAAACGTTGCAAAGTGATAAAAGCCGAATGAGTGACTTCAACTAGAAGGGCCCATGATGGTCCGAAATAAACAAAAGTCTTCAAGTGCAAAAACTTAATAAACAAAATCGATTATCGTTGCTTAAGACTTTTTCATTTTATATTTTTATTTTCGTTATTATTACGATTTTTCTGTTGCACGAGTATTTAAATTCTTAAAGATGCCTTTCTCGACACGTTTAATTTATAACCACATCCCTACAAACGTAATTATGAACGTATGTATGTGTGTGTATGTATGTACGTCGATGTAGATGGGTCAGGTTGCCTTGTCGTATATGGTTTGGAGGACTGAATTTTTAGTCAAAAGACTTGGGCTGAAACCAAAAGATACTTACGATTGCATACCAGTCAAATTCATATGCAACTATCTACTCGTATGTACGAGTATGTATAACCATCTATGCTCGCAAATTGTATTTTACGTACAAACATGTTAATATGATCTGCATATTTAAATCAAATACGGCATCCGCATTCAACAGTTGTTGAGTTAGTTGGCCATTGGTGGTAGGATATTTGTTGAATGAGGGATTCTTTCGAATGGCTTCGTTTACTTGCGTACCAATATACGGATGCTGACAGTTAGTTTTTCGTATATTGCCCACAATAGTATCTGGTATTTAATTTAACTGCAGTCAAAGAGTGGGTGAAAAGATTGAATTCGTCGGAAGTAATTTTTTGTGCGTTGATTAGTTTTTATTTTCGTTCCTTTGTTTTGCATTTTAATTTTTCCATTTAACCGTTTAAATGTACAAACGCTCTTCAACTTTTTGTTAATATTTTGTAAATGATAAATTTCTTGCACATGATGCTTAAAAATGAAGTTTAGATACAAATGCCATCAAGTTTTGAAAACTTTAATCTTTCGTAATCTTATAAATTTTATAAATTTTTTGTTGAATAATAACACAAAAATTATTACAGAAAATTGATTTGAAATGAGTACCAGTCTCACATGCGGTCTGCATTGAACACAACATGAAATATTTTTGCATCTGCAAACATCAAATTCAATCGCAGAGAGAATTTTGTTGCGTATTGACTTCAGAAAAAGTTGTGTAATAAATATTATAAGTCAGCTGTAATGATAACTTCTACACAATTATAATATCAACTGTCAAAAAACACACATACATATGTAGAGTGTATATTTAATTTTGTACGTTCACAGGTGCCAAAAAATCTCTTTGAATTAAATAAGATTGTTTAAGGGTTTTAATAAAAGATAGTTAAATATTTAATAAAATCAAATTATTTGGTTGTTTAAATACAAGTTTCATAAAAGTATGAGATCAAATTTATATGCTCGTATATTCAAAGCTGTACATGTTTCCCTTATAACAAGAGAATATATATTGACAATTTAGTTTCGCTACTCTGCCAACGTTCTCTCTCATGTCACATTAAAATTAATGTCAGTTGTAAAAATGATCATATTTTAATGAAGATTTTTAAAGGACATTTTTTCCTCGAAATTCTTTAAAAACCAAAAAGTAATTTTAAATTGCTGGTATCTTTTTGTTGTAGAAAAAAAAACTATTTTATCAACTTCCTTCCGACTCATATTATTATAAAATTGGAATTTATATATTAAGCGACAAGCTATTCTCTATGAGCATTAAGCTGTTTGCTTCAGCCAACTTATCAGGAAACGTTTGCCCGAAGTTTAAGAAAAACTAGAAATGTCTATGCCCTACAATCACTACTCCAAATAAAAAGTTTAAAGGAGTTCAACACAAAAACATTATAAAGTAATTTTAATTTTTAGGCATGACTTCGTGTTTTCTTTCTATTCAGAAAGAGAATTATTTATTTAATATTAATTTTATTAGACATCTAGCTGAATGGAATGCATTTTCTATAATAATTAATAATATTTGTAGTTTGGAAAAAACAATAAAAACCAAAAACATTATATCTTAAAAAATTATTTTTTCAAAATGTTTAGTTTTTAGATGGTCCAACCAAAGCGATCGATGTTAATTGTAGATAAAACAAAAACTTTTGAGAGAATTATCTTAATATTTTTTATTATAATAGAAGGATCCAACATACGATAATTATGTGAGAAACAAAATATCGGCCAAATGCTCGCCACGGCTTCGATGCCATATCTCTATCCGATGGTTGATATTTTCAATGGCACTGAGACATAATTGTCGTTACTGTGCCGAATTATCCCAACCTTTAGCTCTTGAATTGTTGTTGACTTATTGACGTACGCTTTTTCTTTTCAATATCCCCAAAGAAAGAAGTTAAACGGTGTCAAATCACATGATCCTGACGGCCAATTAACATCTCCACGACGTGAGATAACACGGCAATTGAATTTCTGGCGCAAAAGAATCATTGTTTCGTTGGTTGTGTGGCACCATCCTGTTGGAACGGCATATCGTCCAGATCCATATCCTCAATTTCTGGCCACAAGAAGTCCATCTCGCGATAGCGACCACCATTCACGTTAACTGCTTCACCGATCTCATTCTCGAAGAAGTACGCCGCCAGCCCATAAACCGCACCAAACAGTCACTCCTTATGGATACATCGGCCTTTCGACAATAACTCCTGGATTCTCATTTGCCAAAATGTGACAATTCTGCTTGTTAACGAATCCACTGAGTTGAATGTGCACCTCGTCGCTGAAGATGATTTCCTTTGTAAAGTCACCATTCACTTCTGATTGTTCAACCAACCATTCGGCGTATTGATGAAGCTTGAAATGGTCAGTAGTCTTCAGCACTTGAGCCAATTGAACCTTGTAAGCGTGTAAATTAAAATCTTTATTCAAAATTCGCATAAGTGATGCTTGTGAGATGTTCAACTGTTGCGCACGACGACGAGTCGAGGTTGACGGCTCTTCTGTCACACTATCGCGAACAACACCAATGTTTTTCGTAGAACGACCTGGGCGAGCATGCACAATTGTTTTCAAATTTCTTACAGACCCGGTTTGCTCGAATTTGTCACAATTCTCCCGATTGTGAACACATTTGCTCGAGTATTATTTTTTTGTCAGTCTTTATTAGTCTTTGGTGCCTGCGAAATTGTAATAATTTGCGTTCAAGAGTGTTAGGATGGTGGATCTCTAGTTTGTTTACGTATTTGGACGTGTATGTTCTTACTTCATCCTGGATAGTGGGAACTTCTAGATCTCTATGGATAAGTTGTAAAATTCTAAACTGTCTTTTTTGTAACTTCTAAATATTAGATGCACAGGCAGTACCCCATAGCTGAATGCCATATGGCCACATTGGCTTTATAACTGGTTTGTATAAGAGGACTTTGTATTTCAAAGCCAAGGTTGAGTGAGGACCTATTAATCAGTGTAGTTGAATTGTTTTGAGTTTTATGTCTGCAATTTTTGCTTCAATATGGCGGGATCCAATTAGGCTTCGATCAAGGTAGATATACAAATATTTCACGTGGATTTCCATTGGAACAGTAGCATTTATTATTGTTAAAGGTGGACAATTTTTCCGTCTGAGGGAAAACGTTACATGAGCACATTTCGATGGATTTACCTGTATTCTCTACATTTTTAGTTCTAGTTCATTAACATGAGACTGAAGTTGTTCGGATGCAACTATCGGGTCTTTATTACCACTTATTAATCCAGTGTCATCTGCAAACGTTGACGTATACGTATTTTATTACGTGATACGTATCGATTATGCTAAGCAAAAAAATCACAAAGTGCACGAAATGCATTATGGCTTTAACGCACATTTTCGTAAAAGGCTCCAACAATCCTAACGCGCTGCTCAATTGTGTACCTCTCTATGGTTGATTTAGTTAAACTTTGTAACAAAGAAATGTCAAATGAAGTTGGGCAAAAAACTTGACGTTAAGGAGTGACTCACGATTACTATCGTGCATTATGGTCGGACCACACTGTATTATTTTTGTTACTGCCTCTCCACATTTGGATGGTTTTTTGGAAACATCTAAATGTAGTACTACTATATATAAAGATAAATGGTCGCCGGAGCATCAATGAAACGAATGGCCTCCCAGTGAAATCGCTGCATGCGAGCTGCCCACATAACCTAATTTAACTTTTATATTTTTGTTTTAAACTTCTTAAAGTGTAATTATATATAATAGATTTATTTTCTACAAAACTATGATAAATGAAATTAATTGTTAAACTATTTTAAAAAATTCGTGTTTTTGCTTTGGTAGTTTCCATGCGGTTAAATAAAATTCCTCCTCTCTAGTATTTTAGAACGTGGTTTTTCTAAAACAAGTAAGAGAGCTATATTCAGCTTATGCATCGTATATACCTTTCACTCAAATTATGTTGGACGACTAAAGATATTTCCAGTATAAACGTTTGTTTTCGTTTTATTTTAAGCGTATTCACGCGGTTAAGGTAGGGATGTATACACTTTCGGCTATTATAATTTGGTTATAATCTTTCTTATTTTCTCCGAAAAGTTACGAATGTTTTGTATATTCTTGGGTTTACAATTTTTTTTTTAATATATCTGGTGATTTTAAAATTATTAATACATTTTCGAATTTGTAGTGAATTTTCGGTTTTTGGAGAAATTCATTTTGCGATTTTATTTTAGTGACGTCCACCAAGATAGCTTCGGCGGGAATGAAAAGCAGCGGCTTGTAACACACTTATGAGAATTTCAGGCAAAACAACTAGAAACGAATACTCCAGCAAGGAAAACCATCAATGGTTCGGTAAAAGTAGAGTGTCAAACACGCGTAGGAGATTTGGAAACTATAATGTTTATGGAATAAAAATAATGAATTAAAAAAAAAAAAATATGAGATTGTAAATTTGACCATTCAGATGGTCTTGTAGACTTACTAAGCCATCTGATAGACTTCACGATTACCGAAGATTTTGGTCTCGGGTTCCTCTATAAAGATTTCCACTTCTATTTCGTCCTTCAGCTTCAGTCCCAATTGGTATCTGCTCTGTGCTTCCGTTTCACCAGGAGTCTAGTATCAGTGTTTCACAGTTAGATGGTACCTGGATGCTGGTAACAATAAAAAAATTAATAAATCAAGAAGAATTCTGCTTCCATAGACTTTTTTAATAATAAAATAAAGTAATATAAATAAAATTTGAAAGAGCATCTTCTCTCATGGGAAAGAAAGGAGAAAAATATTTGCATAGTGTTAGTTCCGTCAACATAGGCTACGAAGGCTACGACTTCATTGAAAAATTAATTAAATTTTGAGTGGTTTGGGTGTTCTTATTTATTTACTCAATGTTTGAACTATTACAATGTTTTATGCCACTATTTAATCTTTCTAACAATAATAAACAAAAAGGAGCTGGTTCATGAAATGCTCAATTGAGCAGTGCAAGTTAATGAGTACAGATTGTTGGGCAAATTTACTGGGTTTGTGTAAATGAATTTTCATGTAGTTTTTGACAGTTTATTTACGAGAGGGTTAAAAGCTTCAAAATGTCTTTACTGGCTCAATCAAAACCCAGCGGATAAATTACGACATTCGATATCAACCGAAATTTCAATATAATTTAAGTGGAAATTTCGATCGATATCCACTGATGTAATTTGTTTATCAATTCTTTTAGCTATTGATTAGGAAACGTGCTTAAAAATTATTAAAAGCACACAAACACAATCTGCACACTAAAGCTCCCAATCGTTTATTTTTAATATGCAAGCAGTAAAGACTTTGGAAGTCCATAAACTTCCGATGAAATGAATCCCGGAATGTAAGAATACCAAGTTGCACGTAAAACCAACAGCTCTTCTTGTTCGTTTGTCCAAGTAATAATTTTTCGAAAATAATTTGAAATCGTTTTTGACTGGCGGATGAGGCGTTGAATTCTAACACAACCGTCGGATTAGTCGTAACGGATCAAATTTTAAGCTGCCGATTGTGTTTTTCAGCATAAAGTTAAAAATATAAAGTGTCTATAATAAAAGAAATGAGTTGGCATATAATAATTTTAAGGAAATTTAATCTATCAGCTACTTTTTGTAGGGGAGATTAATTACCGAGTTCTATAACAATTATTCTGTTCCTAATATCTCATTCGCAGAAGTGTGCCGCTTTGAACCGAAGATTCAGCAACATTAACTCCAAACGGTTTTTCTGGGTAGTTCGAATGGTATTATGTATTTGCGAGGGATCTGCTATAGCTACAGCAACACTTTCCATATGCCTTCTTGCCAAGTCAAGAAATGTTACAGATGCTTTTATTTTAAACTGAAATTTATGATTTCCATGTAGTGCACAGTGGTTCACATATGTATAATAACGATTCACAATATTACTCAATTCCTTTGAAGACTTATAATGTTAACCACTTCGGTATGAGCGTCGACTATAGGTGACGGCTACAGATGGCACCACATAGCCGAGCGTCGCCTATAGTCGACGGCCGTGATATAAACGTGCACAGCCGAACGTCGACTATAGGCGACATCCAGGAATTGTCTCTTATCTCTGTGTTTGTGGAGTGTTTACTCGCACAATTTTAGTTTCGTTCAGACCATCGCCAAAAACGGTTTCACTTCTGTAAAACGGTAAGTGTGAAATAGGAGTTATTATATTTAGTTCCCTTTATATTTAAAAAAAAAAAATAAATAAAAGCGCGTTTCGTGGCCAATAGGCGCCGTACCGAAGTGGTTAAGACATAAAAAAGATAATTTTCTTTTTTTATGATTGTGGATTTGATATTCCGACAGGGTGTTTTGATGTAGAATTTTGGAACGAATTTCCGTCATCCCTTGTCAAGTTTGGTCTTCAAACTTGACTCAAGTCTCCTTTATATTCATACATATGCTTATTTTTATATTATTTACTACAAATGGATTTTATTCAATACATAACACACATATGTACTTTGTTGTGAATATGTAAATCAAATTAATTTTGTATTCTTGTGGGATGTCACAGAAGATTCAAGTGAAGTAGGCTCATATTATTGTTCCTGCACAAAAGTTCGAAATATTTTAATGTAACCAATCGCAAATTGCGGGTATCGTGTTGAACGAAACTGACTTTTTTTCTTATGTAGCCGAAAGCTTATATTTTAATGAACTTATTTAATCTTATTTAATAAAATCAAATTTTTCTTATCGCTAATAACCACAAACATTTTAGATATACATTTTTTTTTTTTGCTCATCATTAGGAAAATGCAAAACCACATAACTCTGGGTTGACACATTTTACAACAGAAGCAAACCAAATTTTTAACTCTACATACAGACTGTAACCCATTTCATTACTGTCACAATTTTCTTTTACAGCTTGTGAAAAGTGTTGAGACATTAATTTCGATAAAAAAAATATGGCACTGGAATTAGCTAACAACTGCATGCATTGAAATGGCAATGCTACGAAGAGTGACTCTGCTAAGGAGAGACGGTTTTGGATTATGATATGGTATTAGCACCACCTAGTAGTCAAATTGCGGAAATAAAATTATAATGATTCATTATACGGCTGCCAGATTTTTGGATTTATTTTTATTTTGACGATTTGTTTTCGTGAAATTAATAAAGTGTCGATTTAAAATTCTTTTCTACAGCAAATAAAAAGAAATCATAGTGAAAGAGATGTGCTACAACATTAAGACGTACACCACGGACTATCCCATGGCTGCATTAGTTTTTATTTGTTTGAGTTTTATTAAAGAAATTCACCTTAATAATTCTGTTTTAGATTTTGTTGTTTAATTGGAAAATAAAAGTATTTTTACTTGTTTTATTTAATTTTTGACAGTGTTCTGTAGAGCGTTCATTTTCCTCCCAAAAAGGGAGGGATTTAAAGCCAATATTATCTCCAGTGTCCGTACATTTTCTAAGCAACAAAAAAAAAAAAAAAGAAGAACTAAACTAAAATTTTTTAAGCAAAAAATAAATCTTGAAAAATGTTCATTAAATAGTATTTTTCGGAATAAAACTTATAACCGTTACGGTCCCTGATTTTCTTTCATATCCGTATGTTAGGCAGCACAGAAGCAAAAAACGTTTTTGAAAATTTAAACCCGAAATATGATTTTGTCTCTTTTTATATACGTACTTGCTGTGATCAGCAATGTAGCCATTGATCAATTAACGCCAGAAAATGGTTCTGGACGAATAAGAGGGGTATTATGTTCAAACTTTAGTAATGAATTTGTTTGCGTATTGGACAGATACCAGATTGCCAAAGAAGGCAGTCGTCATACACTACCCTCTTATTGATATTCTCCTTAGAATTAAGAGCGAAAGGTATAAGAATAGTCTTCCACGGATTAACCGAGAGACCACTCGTATAGCGTGTGAATGAGGTACCATTTATTGTGTGATAGAACGCAGCCGAAGAATTCATATAGTAGCTTGAATTATTGATTTAGTTTATTTCCTGCTTAAAATCACAAATTACGAAAGATCTTTTCTATTCTTCCAGGAATTCATAATTATATTAAAAATCAAATTATCAAAACTTTGACTTTTTATGCTAGTTATTAATCATTCGGATAATTGGACAATATTTCTCTTCTAATAGATTTATTTATATTTTCATTTTAATATTTTTATAAAAATTTAAATAATACATATGAGAGTACGGAAACTCAGCGGCGCCATTATGGAACAGATAACTTTCATGAGCAAATTCTATTTATTAATTAAATCTTAGAAAAGTTGTATGTAATTTAATATAATAATATATATTTAATAGTACGAATTGTGAATTGATAAAATATATGTATGTATATAGGCGATTCTTGAAAAGGATACCAACAAAATATTTAAGCCGGTTTCAGTTTTTACAAGCATACTAATCTTCATTCCTGCGTTACTTTTTACAATTACGGAAGCAGGAATATAAACTTGCTAAATGACAGTTGACAATGAATGTTATTTTCTTATTTCTTATTTTATAAAATTTACTTATTATCCTTGGATAGATTGTAAATAAAACGAATATATAAAAAAAGAAATCTCTATATAACTGAAGTGTAAGTAATTAAATCCCAATAAAATAAAAAAATTCACCATAGGTGCGTTAAAAATGAAAGCAAAGTTTGTAAAAGGCATCGCATTCTAAAATAAAAATTAACTCGATTTGTACATTTTGAATATTACCATTTTAGTTTAAAAAAATCATCGTTTCTTATAAAAATCTATATGAGTCCAAGTTTACATAATAACAAATTAATGCTATTGTTTTGACGTAACTTTGTCGAACTAAAATTATTAATATTATGAAATTTAATTTATAGGCCTAAGTCCACTTTCTTTTTTTTCTATTCAGAAAGAAAATTTATTTGATATGATAACTTTGAATACAGTAATAGCTAAAATTATATTAGGCTACCAGCTGAATGGACATTCTTCATGTCTTTTCTACATTTTGTGTCAACTGTAAACCCAACACTAAAGACAAATAGAATACGAGAATGAATATTGCAATTTTCATGTTCTTGCTGCTTCCTTGGGTGAGCACGAAGTTTACAACGCTCTAACTTTTTTGTTATTAAGTTCTATGTTACAATATGCTATTTGCTAGGTGGCTAGTTGTCATATTAGTTATCATATCAAGTACGGATCTTCCTCCTGCAGTCCAAGCAATGGCGAATTAGCAATTGTATTAGGATCTGGATTTTTAGGATAACATGGACACTAGATGGAATGATAGAAATAAACATTTTTAACAGAGCAATTAACTCGAAGACATGTATTATGATCATAAACTTTTTCAAAGTAACTGAGAGTTTTCAGCATCAATCATAAAATTGTTCAAGTTGTGTTTGTTTAATTTTTTCTACTTTATAAGGGTGTTTTCTAGATGCATACTAATTTACAATAAAATATAAACAATTCTAAATTATAACAATTGCAATAATATTGACTGTATTGGAAAGATAAATTTCTGTCATTCTTATTTAAAAATGTCCGTAGTGAAATGTTGTGTTTCAAGTCGTCAATCAGCGATTGAACAACATGTTCTCACAAAAATCAGTCAAGCTCAAGCTGTGTTATATTGCGCGTTCTTCGAGACGATACACGAATTTATGAGATGTGACATGTTATCCTCTCTTGTTAATCCACAGATAATGGTCATTGACTTTGAAGAAGTGATTACAGCTCGAAAGCATACCAAATGGTTACTTACTCCGAAATAAATTTGCACAATTTGGATCAATTCAAAAACACATGCTTAACCTTAATGATGTTTTCTTCATATCATTATTTTACTTTATATAAATTTTTTTCTATTTATTTAGCGATCGTAACTTCAATACATGAGCAGAAAATATGTACTCTAAAAATAATAATTATTTTGCATTTAATTCTCTGGGGCTGAGCTGAAAACAAGGAAGAATACTTTTTGATCAAATGTGGCCACTGTAATTTAGGATGGACTGGGTATTGGATTTTGCAACCTCAGCTGTTTTCAATTGTACTTTAAGATTTTTGAAAAGAGTTCAGCATTTATAAGTCTTTAACATTGCGAAAATATTTTATAATGTTTCCTAAGTTATGTACGAGTATGTATGTGTATAAATAAGTAAATTTCGCTCGAAATAATCAAATAAAACATCATTCTATGGTCTACTATACATGTGGCAAAGTGTTACGTTCCCAATATCAATATGTATGTATGTATATGTGGATTTAAGTACGATCATTAAAAACATTTTGTTAAAATAGTAAAATTTATTCATAATAATCAATGCGTAAATACTTATTCCTCAATACATGAGAATGTACATTCGTACGTTCAAAAGCTCTCTTGTATTATTAATTGTCTACTTGTAGAGGAGTAGTTCGACAGCTTTTTCTAAAGTGTTTATTGAACTGATTTATTCTATTGTTTTTTCTTCTTGTTTGTTTTTGAAGAAATAAATTGAGTTTCGGGTGTATTGACCAGAGTGTAAATTTGGAGTTTCACCATAATCATTTCTAACAATAGAATTGAAATTTCATCAGTTTTACATAGCCAATTACACACATACCTGCATTTACATTTAAGTACGAGTACTTTTTACACTTGAGCCTCGTGTTGGGACTTGTGAACAGCAATTTCGTAAAGAGTGTGTGTCCACTGAGTAAAAACAAATATTTATGTTTCGTAGTCTGTTTTAATTATTAATATTATTTCCACATTTTTGTTTTAGGAATGATTAAAGGTTTAGATTGAATTTTTAAGTGTAGTTTTGATGTGCTGAGAAATCGGAAAAACTTGCATAAAAATGCTATGACGATAAAAAAGAAATCACTAGTAGATAAATTTACTGTCAAACGTACAAGATCAATTCGAAACGCATTAGATCTGCATAAATATTAAATAAAAAATTTTATAGTAAATATAAATGATAAAATTGTTTTCCTTTTTCTTATAGAATTCGTTCATTCCCACTTTATTTGATTTGCTTAGACAACATAAAAATGATCGAAAATAATTCAAAATAGATTTATTCCATTCTGCTGGTGCCTAATAACTTTAATTTTTCAGTCCTATAAAATTTATCGTATTATTTATTAATATACAAGAGAAATTTTCTTTCTTAACCGATCGAATAAAACGAACTCAAGCTTAAATAAAATTCTTAATTATTTGATTGAAAAATGCTTAAATGCTCTAGAAAAAGAATATAAACTTTAAATTAAATCAATACCATCAAATTATATGTTCTAAAACCTTGTCCCGAGATTTCCCTTCATGAAATATAAATATATGTATATACATAAAAAAAAACTTGACAATTACTTCCGTCAAGACAAGCTGGGTTTTCAATAAGGATTTGAGGCGACGGTGGTAGACTACTTTTTGCGCACTGTTAGGGATAAAACGATACCACTAGGGTCTCGGCCGATCATTTCATTTGTTTAAAGGGGAAGCCAAATAGTTATGAATGAAAAGTAGCAAGAAAATAGGTTAAAAATATCCAAATATATGGCTGTAGATATTTTTTAATTAAATTTTATACATACAAAATATTTACAAATTATTCAGGGCCAAATAATTCTCTATTCATTTTTAGTAGAGTAACTTAAAATTACAAACAAACTAAAGGAATGGAAACATTTTCCATACACACATACATATTTTTAAAATATATAATTTAAAAGCAAATATATAAAACAATGAAATTTATAAAGTACGATACATACATTTTACAGCATTTAATACACCGTAAACAACACATTTAAAATTGGTCTTTCACTTGGTACGAAGTGGGCTGTAATATGTTAATACAATCGGGCCTGGTTATATAATGTAAATTTCATTCTTTCAGGGGATTGAGAATTAATGCCCAAACAGGGTTAGGGGAACCTCATCTGCTTGTGAATTAATACGTTGTCGCTTTTGACCCTTTGCTAGGTGCTTGTGGTGTAGCCGAAAATCGAAATATTTGCTTAGAATACTAAGTTGCTTATCTTTTATCTGGTTCTCCCACATGCATTAAGATTTTTAAAGCGCGTATTTAGGATGGTTCCCAAAGCTGCGTATTTATGAAATTCTCTCATACCAAATCTTGTACTGCATTCACCCAATAGTTTGGTCTGCAACTGCACTACGCATTCTGAGGAGAAACTTTGTAATTTTTTTGAAGTTTTTTTGTAACAAATTCGAATGGCTTTAACAACATGTAAAACAGTGAATTCCATCATGATTTTATGTCCGAAATAAGTTTTCTTATGTTGCCTTCCGAAACCCGCATGCGAATCTCTATTTCTCTAAGTTTGTCAGAATGAACGACACCGCTGTTTTTGATCCACTTGATGATAATTTTTCTTACTTTTTTATAATATCAACAACTGGGGATGAAGAACTGCTTATTGAGGAATACGCTATTATGTTATAAGCATGAGTAAAGCATGGAAATGTCGTGAATTACCAAGAGATTTTCAACAAGAGGATCATAAAAGTACCAGCAAATACCGCAGAAACATATTCTGCAGTATGATTAGAAGTAATACTGGCGCTAACACGCACGATTTTCTCCACAAAATGTATCGTTTACTCCCGAAACCCAACTTTCATTCTTTGACTCTGTCCATACGCCAAGCGTAACACACTTTCGTCTTTATTTTATTATAACCTTGCCTTGAACTCCGCGTTTTATTGCAAAATATATACTCCACATAAGAATTATGACAATTGACATGACAGCCAGCAACTGTTAAGACGTTAAGGAAAAAGTGGGGTATACGTTAAGTTTCGATACATTTCGAATATTTTTTTGTAACCATTTGATCTGAAAGTTTTCAATAAATTAAATTTTGTTTATACTTATTAATAATATGATAAGGTTGGTACTAAGCCATAAAGTATCGATTAGGATTGTACTTGGTATCGATGGAAAAGTATCGAGTTTGTACTTGAATTTACTCGTGTAATGCCATCCCTATATCTTGTGTAAGCCCAACATCATTTATTTATTTAAGGTGCATTTAATTGATTTCTTTTGGGATCGTTGTTCATTTAAATAGTGTGTCCACATTAAAAGTCCGAACATGTTTGAGATTGTGTTAAAAATTATTACATTCTCCTTCAAGCTCCAATTTGATTAATCTCCTGCTTTGTAATTGCAACATCAAGGTCGAAAACACAATATTCCAAAACTATAATCCCTTAGAAGCACTGTAAATGTAATCTCTTATCTTTTAAGATTAAATTAATAATCGAGTTTTTTATAAAATCCAAATTTTAGAACCAAATTATAGAACTTTAAATAAAAAATAAAATCATGTAAATAAAATAAAAATTTTCTTAAAGCCTGTCGTACTCGTACGTTAGTATTGAGCTCAAGACCTATTAGTCTGGCAGAGCTAATAATTCAGTATAAAATACCAATCAAAAATTAAATCAACTTTAATTAAAGAAAATTCTATGTTAAATAGGGTTGCTTTCAAGTCCCTTTAATGAAATTTTTAATTACCCGTACAATCACATGCTGTTATTAAAAGCCAATCCATTAAATTTAAATGTAATTGATTCCAATGTTCGTAACGATAAGCATCCGCATATTGCGAAGTTATTTTAAGATTTTTATTTTGTATTAAAAGCGTAGATTATTAACAAAGTCATTTCCAATATGCGTACACCTTCAACAGCGGCCTTAGACTTGAGTTGCTGAATTTGTTAAAACACATACACGCACTCATTAACATGTTTTTCTTCTGTTTGATCCCGATGTTTGAGTGGAAGATTCGAAAGTTCTCCAATATTAAATATTAGGTTTTTTTTAGAAGAAATAAATAATTATAATTAAATAAAAACAAGTCAGACGGCTGTATCGGAATATTATGCACCCTTTAAAATAGTCGAAAAATACTTGTTTTTGACAAATGATTTTAGTTACTTCTTTTCTTTAGTACAACTTCAATATTTTCGTTAATATACGACTTTTTAGTAATTTTGAATTTAGTGGCTTAAGGGCAATTATTACAACTTGCTTTTAAAGCTCGTGTTAATAAAAGGTAACTTTCGCTAACGTGAGGAATAAAGTGACCTTTAACTATTCTTCGTTATTACAACTTCCTTGTGAAATAAAATTAATCTTGTTGAATTATTGCAAGAGCGATAACCGACTACTTTTGACAAATGAAATTGGTTTTAAAGAAGATTTGCAACTGAATTTTGTTGTTGTTGTTGTTCAAAATATGACAACTCCAAATTTATAAACCTCATGTTAAAAGTGAAAAGTAGGAACATCTTCCCTTCAGCTTATCGGACAGTTTTAGCTTAAAGTACACTCATAATAATGAAAAACGAATCATTTGTCCGATAACATCCTAGCTCTAACTATCGACAAGATGTGATAATGGCCCTAAAGCCATTAATAAATTTTGGTGCATTTGAGATTTGTTTTAGTGATTCTGGGGGTTTCTTAATTTTAGATTTTTCGCTAAAGCTAATTTTTGTTTGCTTAATCTGAAATCCTTTCTCAAACATTAGATATTATCATATTTTTTTTAATAATTTGATGTATATTCTTTGTATTTTAGTGAATTAGTGCTGAAACTCCATGACAATTTTTGATGTTTTCGTAAATTATTTCGTTTTTGGAAAAATTTAAAGAATTTTGATTTAATATTTTATCATTTTTATATCAGTTAAAGTTTTTGGTTATAATGATGCTCTCAACTAGAGCATATAGCAACATTTTTGCTAAATTTGATAACTTTTCACACAAATCACACAAATTTATTACGTACATATTTTTTTAAAAGGCGTGACAAATATGAACCCATTACCAGGGCCGTTACACTTGTTTTTTGCACTACAACTCAAGAACAACCCGACGGATTTCTTTAAAAAACCCAAAGATGCGGTATAAAATTAACTACCAGTCATTTATACACATTTTTGTAGGCTCAACAGTAGCGAGAGTAATACAGGAGTAAAACCTTTAATTAGAGTATTTTATGACGAATTGAGCGGAGTTGTGAAGTGTGGCTGGTCTACCTGCAACGGCGATACAAAAAGTTCCATATTATTTTTAAAACTTCCTTCCTTTATTTCAGATAGTTTTGATGAAATCCATAAAATTCAAGTGTATTAAATACTGATGAATGCATTACAGAGAGTTCTAGGCAAAGTGAGATAGATATACCTTCACTTAATTGTGAATAAGAGATTTGTGCATCGATTGTCATGATATATTGCTTATTTTATTCGCAATACGAAAAACTTAAAATTTCTTCTGTTTTACATTTTTTGTGAATTTTTGAAAACCAAAAATGTTTTATAAAAAAAAATTGCATATCGCTACTAATTTCCGGAACTCTTTAGCATACAAAAATCTAATGTTTACCTAACTGAATAGTAATTTCTTACCGCATCTTTTAATGTGTTGTTTATCGAAATACCCGTTCTCGCGTTGTAGTTCCATAAATTATTGTGATGGCCCTATTAATGGGGTCACATTTTCCACGTCCATTAAAAAATTCTGTATGTGAACGAAAAAACACTTAGAACAGATTTTTATTCAGCGCTTTAAATACTTCATAATTTTCATATTTTTATTTAAAAGAGGATTTCACTGCATAACACATGTGTAATTTGTTTGCAAAAGCTATAATGCACATTTTATTCAAAAGTTTTTAAGTATATGAAATGCTTTTTTAAGGGAACACAGTGTTATAAATCATCATCATAATATGAAAAGTAATATTAAAAAATCCAAAACACAGGTGCCAAACTTCAACTTGGAAACTGGCTTATGCGATGGAATCGTCGATTTATTTTATGAAGCTACACTTTTGTATGTGGTAAAATAATTTCGTATTCGTAAATTATGTGAATTTAAAACGAAGTTCAATCGAAGGAGGATCTACCGAACGGCAAAGAATCGAATGTAACAAATTACCAATTTGCAGGTAATGCGACACTTCAGTATGAAATAATTATGAACGAATGTGTTTTTATGTACTACGAATTTAGGTTCACATGTGTGTACATCTCTCTCCATACACTTTTGAATGAAAATTAAGAAATTAACAAAAAATAATTCTTACTTAACAAAATTAAAAACAAAAACAATAAAAAACTAAACACACCATCTAAGCGGTTGAAACATAAAATCGAGATTCTTAAAAAAGAATACAAACTGCTTTATGGAACCCGTTTATTTGATGTTGGTAAATGACATGATAATCCAAAGTAATCAATCAAAATTATTTGAATTTGTAAACCATAATCAAGTTGTGCCAGACCTTGCTTGCATACCACTTGATTTAACCACGTTTAAACTTTTTTTTGTTTTTAAGTCCAACTTGCTGGCTTCCAATAGCCGAACTATTCAACAAAAACAATAATGAACCTATTGTAGAACTGGTCACACATACATGCATACGTATGTATGGCTGTGTATTTGTAAGTAACACTAGTATGATATCATATACATACATACATACATATGTACGTAAATTTCTAACATATTTTTATAAATTTGCACGCACTTAGTTCCCTAAGATTATTATAAATTATTTCCAAAAGCGTTTGAATTACTATAAAACAATTCTATTAATAATACATAACACTGATACACACATGCATAATATTTTGGTCGGATGGCAGCAGCGTTGTGCAAAGAAGAAGCTAAACTGGCACCAAGCCGAGGCCAGAAAACCCTAAATATGTCTAATAAATGAATTCGAAACAGGCTAAACAAAGTACTTTTAATTTGAAAGACAAATTTGTTTCATTATTTTTTACAGGGTGTCCGCCGGGAAGGTATACTACTTTGTTTGTTTATAATTTTTGATTAAAGGAAAGAGAATGGATCGTATATTGATAAATGTTTTATTTAATGTCGGCAATTATGTTTGTAATACAATATCAGATAAATGTCCGCCTCTGTTAGCCTCATAAATGCGAGCCGTTTTGAACACATTTTCCATTAAATTCTCACATATTTCACGCGGTATTTCATTAATTTCATCACGAATATTTTGTTTGAGTTGCTCCAGCATTTCTAGCTTGTTTGCATAAACCTTGCCTTTCAGATATCCCTACAAAAAGAAGTCCGGAGCAGTTAAATCAGGCGACCGTGGAGGCCAATCAACATCACCATTTCTTGAAATAACTTGTTGTGGAAAGAGGTCTCGCAGTAATTCCATTGTAATCCTGGCTGTATGCAATGTGGCACCGTTTTGTTAAAACCCAATGTTAGTCAAGCCCAAAGCATGCAGTTGTGGCGTTAAAAACTTTTCTATCATATCACGATATCTCTCCCCATTGACGGTGACAGTTACGCCGTTTTCAGATTCAAAGAAGTAATGTCTAATGATTCCTCCTGACCAAATTGCACACCAGACTGTCACTTTTAATGTATGCAAAGGTGACTGATGAATAATTTGAGGGTTTTCCATTGCCCAGAACCGATTTTCATGATTTTTTCATGAAAATTGGGGTTGTCATGGGCGATCTGTAGCATCCTATTGGCATATGTACGGCGGCGTAAATGGTCTTCTGCAAGAAGCTCTTGTGTCAACTGAATCTTAAATGGAAACAAATGCAAATCTTTGTGCAAAATTGTGGCCAGTTCTTTGAAGACCAAGCTCCTGAGCGCGGTGTCGAATTGAGGTTGATGATTTGTTTTGAACACTTGAACAGCAGTAATGTTTTCAGTCGATCTTGCAGTACGTTGTGGTTCATGCTTGGGCTTATCAGCTACAGACCCTCTTTCTTCGAAATCATTCACTGTACGATAAATAGTGCGTCCTGTTAGCATGTTATTTCTCCCAAAAATTTCGCGTAACTTTCTCATCGTCACAGTAATCGATGATTGATTTTGATAAAATGTTTCAACGATTAAAACACGTTGGTTTACCAAATATTTTTCCATAATAAATTTGCCACGCCTCTACTTCATGACTGCCAAATATGAACTGTCAAGACTAATGTTTACCAAAATGACGGCAAAACAAAGTAGTATACCTTCTCGGCGGACACCATGTACTAAAAAACGATATATTAACTCGGGAAGCGGGAATTTTTAAATGAAACGAAATGGTAAAAATTTTACTTTTTCCATGACAAATGACCAGCAACCTGTGAACAATAAAATAGCTTTGTCTAATGTTAGTGTGCATTAACTATAGTTTTCCTTTACTTTAGGACAAATTTTTACGGTCTTTTTGGTACTTCTCTCACAGAGACGGCAAACAACAGCAATTATAGTCGCACAAGGTTATAATGTTGCACTATTTTTATATCCCCTACACATATATATTAAATATATACATATGTTGTTTCCTATAATTCCTATAAGAAACGTAGGGCCGTCTATATTTATTAATAATGATAAAATTATGAGGAATCTAAAATGATACGAGATATAACTGTTCCGTCAACTGAGTGTTTGAAGTCTACTTCCAAAACTTTATACAAATTTTTTTAAGTAAAAGAGCAGTTCAACTATGTTTACAATAACTTTTTATATTTAGTAACTGTAGTTGAAATTAGGTTTATAAAATGACAAGCGAAAAAACACACACAATACACACATTATTAATTTTTGATTTGATATTCCGACAGGGTGTTTCGAATTGGATTTTTGGAGCGAATTTCCGTCCTCCATTGACAAGGTTAGTTTGGAGACAAACCAGTTTCGGGTATGTGCCAACTTCTAGCCAGAACGAAAAATGATACTGAAGATGACACATAGCCGAAACGGTTTGTCTCCAAACCAAACATGACAAGGGATGACGGAAATTCGTTTCAAAAATCGACATCAAATCATCCTGACGGAATATCAAATAAAGAACATTGAGGATCCCTTGTTTTTAAAATGTATAGTTCTGGGCGTGTTTCCTTTTTTCGATTAAGGTTGATAAAGACTAAAAATATTTTAATTAATATCATTTCGTGTTTCTGGGCCAAACCAAGGTACATTGACGCACCAACATAACTATTCATAGGTTTTTGAATTATATGTTTGACTCTGAACTTTAGAGGAAGTACAACAAATAAAATCAGCAAATATCAACACTTTTCTGTTGTTCTTGTCTTTTTTTTTTATAAATTTTTTACGTAGGAATCGGCATGTGAAATTGTGTATAAGTACTGATCGTTGTCTTGCGACTTTTTGCGCACTTTAATGGTTTTCACTTGTTACAAACGCACCATATTCGGATCACAATGCATATCAGGAGTGGACAAGAGCAATAATAATAGTAACAATAATAATAAACTTGTTGTCTTTAAATAACGCTGCGCCACTAAATGCAAGCGTTTATGTCAAATTAATGTCAATCCCTTCGGCACCGCAAAAAAACTTAAAGATGTTTAATACACTATTGACAAACTCACCACGAAATATACATACATACATACATACATATTTATGTACGTATGTATGTGAACGTGCCTCGTAGATACTAAGCCTTTTCTTTATTGTTTAGCTAACAAATAACATGTTCTTCTGTTTTCTTTTTGACATTCAATTTGATTCATATCCATTTGTACCGCTTTATAAGTTCAACGCTATACATGTGTGCAAACGTACGTATTATGGATGATATTTATGTCCACACAAACTCGAGCACATTTCAATACTAAAACTCCTTTTATCCGCATACAAACATATAACGGTGCCTACTGCTATTCGCATAAATATGTATAAGAAAGATTCAAAGTTTAAATATGGAAATTTGAATTTGTTGAATATTAACTTACTTGTAACTGCAGGTTGTTGTAATAATAGTTGTAACAATCGCTACATTAAGCACTGATAACTAAGCTCATCAACAATCAGCTTTTACGTGAAAGAGGCCATTGAAGAGCAATTCAATGTCCTTGCAGTAGTGACAATGTGACAAAACAAATTTACCGGATGCTAAAATGGGTTTTCGATAACATTAACGACAGTCGTTGTTGTTTGCTGTTTGAAAGAAAATGTTTTCTATTTTCTTTTTGATATTAGTAGCAAAACCCTTTGCTATTGTGTAAAATTTAAATCGAGACTGACTTAGGAACACGTTTTCAAAATGAGTTGTGCAATTATAATTTGTTTTTATCATAATAAATACTTACTTTTCATAGATGTATGCACTTTTGTAAGTTACATAGAGAGAGAATCTCGTAAGGATTTATGCTTTATGCTGTTAATTACCTTTGTACACATAAAAATGTGTCCACTATTCAAAAATCAATTCAATTAAATTTATTCACAAAACAATGGAATCAAGAATATGACATGAGAGAAGGCAGTCGTTATATTTTGTGTTTTATTATTCATTAAAGCGGATGAAAAAATTAAATTTTAACAGGTAAATTTTTGCAAAAAGAGAAAAGTTCTTTTAGAATCAGTTTGAAGTTTACACGGGATTTTTACTGTTGTCGCATTATTTATTTATTATGATTATTTATCCAGAGTCTTTGGTGGGAATAGAGCCCACGACCAACAGCCTGATAGACTAGCACACTACTGACTACCGCGGCACCTAAAAATCATATTATTATTGTAGCTAATAATAAAATGGTAGTCTTAGAATGATAAAAAGGCAAAAAGGTGCGAACACAGGTCACAAAAGCCATTTAATGCTTAGTAATCAACACGCTAACCACTTAAGCCAAAGCACCCTTTTACTATTGATTAAATACTTAAAGGATGTCATTTATAAAATCTTATGCTTGGACCTGTTATGTTGTATTATTTTTCTATAGTTAAAACACTTTGTTTTTGGTTCGAATTTTAGTAAAATTTTAATTGTTCCGCTCAATCATATTGCAATATTTAGGAAGGGGAATAAGTTAATGAAAATATGTAAACAAATGTAAATAATGACTTATTTACTGCAACTAACTTAATGCTTAAAATATATCTAAATAATCATTATATGGTTTTCGGGACCATGCAACAACTATGTTTTTCCGTGGCGTATACACTAAGTGCGAAAATTATTTTTATTCCAATTGCTTACAATTTAGCATCAAATAATAACGGGTGGATCAATATATTATCACATTTATACTTTTTTTGTTTAGTTTAGAACACAAAAAATTAAAAATACTGAAATAATGATGTAAGTAGAACCTCCAATGCGCTCGCTTGTTTGAAAATGTATAAAAACTTGAAAAGTTACTGAAAGTAAGGCCATCCTTTTTTTTGAAATTTAGTGGATAAAGCAGTCTTCTAAAGCATTTTACACAATTTTCCCTGACGACAACAAGAAGTTTCATGTCCTCGATTTGTTTCCGTATTAAGATTATACCAATATCTTTTGAAAAATACTAGACTGTGACTTATTAAAATATATACCTCCAATTTATAATGAACACTTCAATGCTTTCTATACCGCAGATGCAGCTACCAAAACAAAATTAATTTTTAAATAGAATACGAGAATGAATATTTCTCAATTTTTCATGTCCTGTTTTTTTCATGGGTGGGAACGAGGCTTTACAACTCTCTAACTTTTTTTGTTATTGAATTCTAGGTTACCATATGCAATTTGCTTTTAGCCAACCACTGGTTCTTTTTGTCTTTAGGGTTGGATTAAATAGATGATGCGTATAAAATAAGAATAATTTCATAGATTATGGTAATCAGACCTACAGCAACATTGATCCATTTTCAGATCCGAAAAGCTGTCAGTTATTTGTTTAAAATGTCGCCTGAACCCAACTCTAAATATTGAAGAAATGAATTGTGATCGCATTCACTTTTGGAAGAATTTTTAAAGTTTAATGACAATTTCAGGGGAGGCAATAATATGTTTTAAGTACATACACAAGTATATAAGTTACGAACCATTTGTTAGTATCAATTAGTTTAATAATAAAACCTTAACTTTTACCATGCTTTGCGTTACGTAAGAAAGCAGAGAAAAAATTTTGAAGTTTAATTTCATGTATTACGACAACCTTCAATCACTTATAACTGCTGAATGCCTACAAATGAGTAGTCTACTATTATAATTGTCATATAAAGCTCCTTGAACGTTTTTAATTCAGGTTAAAGTACACAAATACAACCCTGAATATACAATTTATACTCTGCTTAGAAATCAGCTGACATGATGTGAAAGTTTTATCAACTGCTTCTGCTTAATAGATCAGTACAAAACACAATTGCAAAACTACTTCTTCGCTATTTAGACCTTTGACGTGGTGTTTCTCTGTTTCTGTGGAAGATTTTTTTATCTCGTATTTTTAAATATTATTTTTTGTTAGAATAAAAAGGAAATATATTTAAATTCAATTGTGCATAATTATATTTTCTGGCTAAAATTCAGTTAATATTCACACAAAATACATCAGTGCCCTGGGATATACACCAGTCTTTTGACACAGCCAAATTTCTAGCGATTGCGTTTATCAGAACACCTAGTTTGTGGTTTCAAATCCTGTAAATGGAAAAGTCAAGTTTTTTTACGGCGTCGAAATTATAAATTTAATACGCACAGCGTTCTATGAATGATCCTGATTACGAGAAAAAATTGCTCGAATATTACGAAGGGATGGAGTAAAATTTTTACCATTTTGATAATAAATTTTAACAAATGAAATTCGACTAGATACCTTGAATCTAATACCTCCTATTAAAGATATCAAGGAAACTTTAAGAGCTTCACACATTGTTAAAAGTTGAATTAAAAAGGAATACGGTGATCAAAACTAAAACACTAAAAACGAGACCTTGATCCCTTTGTAAAACTGTGAAGATCAGACACTTAACAAAACATTTTACAAAAATTAACAATATCGCCCATGATAATGAAAATGTGTAGATATATTAAGTTCAATAAGAGCTTAAAAATGAATGCAATGCAAATATCAATTTATGTAGTATATACATACATATACACACATGTATGTATGCATGTTATACACACATTCAAACACGTGCACAAATGAAATAAGAAATTAAAAATGTCTCCATTTGTATTTTATTCTTTTTTTTTAATTTTAATTTAATAATCACGACTACAACTACCAATCGTATGGCTACCGAAGTACATACCTAGAGGCATTTTACTCTTACGAGCCGTTACAATTATAACTGTTGGCGGTAATTCGGTTTTAGGGGTTTCTTTGAACGAAGAAGTGAAGTAACCAAATTTTCTTCCTTTAAAGCAACAAAAACAAAACAATATACTATAAGCACACACACGAACGTACATACGAGTACATCCACATAATTTGAAAAACTAACACATATTAATATAAAAAATAACAAATAACAAAACCTTTAAAAAGCAATTCATAAGCAAATGTGTGCGCTCAAGTTGAGGACGTGAAGGAATAACACGATAACACGTCGTTCGTTGTCAAGTTGTTCGCCTGATGACGACTTTACGCGCTGTGTGAGATCACATTTCGTTGTTGCTTGTCGCTGTTTTCTACGTACGATTGGCCTACCATTCAGTGAGTGAGTTAGACGAACAATGGGTTTTTGGTGGGTTGTTAGTTTTGTTTTTTTTGTTCTATCCCCATTGTTGTTCTAGCATCAATGTTATTCATGTTGTTCTTTCTCTTGTTGGTGTTAGATGGCGAACATTTTTCGTTAATGTTTAGTTCTCGCTGAGCTATCAACGATGTTTATTCTTTAATATTGCCAGTTACTCGGTTTGCTAATTTTGCTTATTATCCGCTATTTGTCGAAAATAAGTGAAATAATAGATATGTGTTCAGATATCGGATGTTAGGTTATTAAGCAAGCGTGTGTTGTACGTTAATTACTTTAATGGATGTGTGTGTGTGTGTGTGAGGAGTAGTTTACAAGCTTACATGCCTAAAGACTATGTTGAAGAACGAATCAAAATTTGATTAAAGTGCTAATAAATAAATGAATCAATAAAAAGTTAAGAAAAAATTGAAATAATATTTTCCGGTAGAAAGAATGGTCGTAAGCAATTATATACTTCCATGCTTAAATTGATCATGACCCTTGCGTATGTGGATATGGCTACTGTTATCGATGTACAGGTAATAATAGATGGAAAACAAGAAATGAAAGTTTTGTTTTTTTTAATTATGGATAAATGGATGTAAAGAATGAACGTGCGACAAAACTAGTGAAATCACGAAAAATGGTTTAGGAGAGGGGTGCAAAAAAATTATTTGAGCTAAAATTATAATTCAATCTTACGCTTCTTGAAGGAAAGCTGTTCTAGTGAGTGATACGCGTTGATTACTGATAAGAAGCAAATACCGAAATATTATCTACAAGAGAATATATTAGTAACTCGCAGGTTATTATAATTTTTATAATCAGACACGCTTACGAAATAATTTTGTACAACAACAAAAGTGATTAAAACAATAATGATTGATTTTTTCTAAGACCGCATTTATTTTTGTTTGTTTAGTTTTTTTCCTTGTTTTGATGTTAGTTATGGACAGGCTAAGTGTTTACATATCATATCTATAAAAATGTACATACGAGTATGCATACACTACCTCCATTATGTACATACGCAATACCGGTAACGCATTATATTTTAATACTTTAAAAGCTTGTAGTTATTCACATTTTTAAATATGTGTTTTAAACTAATCGAAAAGTAAAACGAATTTTTTTATGAATAATAAAAAGAATTAAAATAATTATTGAATAGGCGGGCTTTACATAACAAGTTGTAACGAAGGTTTAACTTTTTTAACAAAGACGTAAAACGGTCACTTTAAAGTATTTCCATTGTAGGTGCCCTAGACAGAACGGAACAGACACAGAACTAGTCACGTTTCTGTTCTTTGGGTATAGGGACCAGTTCGAGATCTAACACTTTGCATGCACTTTTCACTTAAATATAGCGTTGTTATAGGTCGGAAATTTTGTTATCTTTTGATAGTAAGTATGTATGTCCTGTGTCCGTTACTGTAGTTTTGAGCTCAGTGATAATTTTTGTATTAAATATGTATACAAACACATATTAAAAGATGCTTACATGCATAAAACAATTCATCTATCTTAATTGTATTATTTATGTGATATGTGCTGTTTTTTCCGGTCACGGGCCGTTACTTTGTCTGGTAGAGCTATTTTCACTACTAATGGGACAAGTGCGTCGAGACTAATTGACATACATTTTCCGCAGGGTGTATTCCTACCTCATACCTACCTTAATATACTTCTATAATAATTTTTTTATGAATACAGTTTTATTTTGATTATAAAGGGTTTATAGATCGGTTTTACCTTTTTATTAATTCAGGCGTTAGCGTTTCTACAGTTTTTTAAAGTGTTTTCTTAAAAAAGTTTTATGTAAATTTGGTTTTCAAACTTTGAGAAATTTCTACTTCTACACTTAGCAACTCTTACTTATTTCAGCCTTGGGTAAAGTGAATATGTTTTTAATACCTCTATGTAATGTGAACACGTGTCTAAAAGAACAACATTCACAACACGTTTCCCCTTGTCAACAAGTCATGTGTACTAGAGGAAAAAGAGAACTTTGCTTTTTTTCTTATTATCGAGATGGACAGTGTGAGGAGTTGAAACAGATTTATCTTAACAAATTTTATCAAATTTTATAAAATTTTGTTTTAAATCTTTCTAAAAGAAATTTAAAATAAATATCTTACCTCTTTATTATTATTTATAACTAATGCTATAATTAATTGACTGTATTTAAATCTTAAGCTACTATCTACCCCTAGGTTTATGAGAGTCGTCTGACCACGTACTATTTGTCTGTTTCTGGTGCCCGTCAAATTGCAATAAATTGCGTACAAGAGTGTCGGCATGGACCTCTAGTTTGCCTATTCGCTTACATACTTTTTATTTCTTCTTGGATAGTGGGAACTTTCAGGTCTCTCTGGATATTTCCATTTCTTACATACGAAGGGCTGCAGACGACGTAAAACCCTAGACTGTCTTCTTTGTAACTTTTGTTCAGGTGCAACCTTCGCATCTTGGTTAACACTTATAAATACAGTCGCGTCTGCAAACGTTGACGTATATATATATATATATATATATATTGGGCTTGTTGGCATTTCCCCTTTTTAGAAAACTGATCCTTTGACCTTACTTTAAACGTTCCATTTGTCTAATAGCTCTTAAGAAGCTTGTGGGAGCTTTCAGGAAGAATACGTGTTATTTTAGTGAGTAGCCTGCCACTAAACGCTTAGGAAATGTCAATAAATAAAGCTGAGCATTGTTGCTTATTTTCAAATGTCGGTGTAATAACGGCAATAATTCTAACTGTTGACCGGGTATACCCTTTTGTTTATTAGGATAAGACCTTAAACTCAAGACAAACAATTCAGGAGGCTTATGGACGTGATGTGACTTTCCTGTTATAGAGATCATAACCATTTCGAAGATCTTCCAAGAGCATTGGAAGAACCAACGCGCAACATGGCATTAAATATGCATAGTAAAATTCTCACAGCAACCTTAGGTAAGTTTCATTGATCCTGGATTAGGATCAGGTCCGTGCAATATTCGCACATTACATATTTAATTGTCCCGTTTAGTAAACATAGCAGAAATTTCTTAGAATCATTTACTCTTTATGTTAGGTGCGGTTTTCCAGGCTAAGTTGTGATTCATAGGCATTAGAACTTTATAAGTTCTTCAAAGTTTTTCACTGGTGTAATCCGTGTTTTGTATTGGCTCCAAGTTTTAATACTCGTAGCTTTCTATAGCGGAGTCGTATCTCTGTCTCAGTTTATTACGTAAAGTGTTTTGATAAAAGCTTACTTCCATCTTTAAGTTAGGAGAACGACTAATTGGTGGTCATGTAGGGTAATGATTTTAGGTGAAGTGAGTGGTCAGGACGAGTGCACTAATAATTGATCACGTCAGATATTTTTTACAGTGACAAAATCAATAAGGCCTGCAGCTTATTAAAATCGGTTGACCAATAAATGGGCTTATCTCTAGATATGACGTTGAGCTTGTTTGCTTGAATTGTGTTATACAACTGTCAACCTCTAGGACTAAGGGCAATACATAGACCATATGCCATTACCATAACCCAGGAAAAAGTTGTGAACCCATTCCATTGATTTAAAAACATAATAAAATTCATTGTTCTAAAATTAACATGACGATTAATTCTACATTATGAACCAAAAAAACATGATTTTTATACCCTTCACAAAAATGAAGTTTTCAGTTTTGACCAAACAAAGTCTATATACTCTGGATCCTTATAGGTAGAGGAAGTTCAATTAACGATGCCCGTCTGCCGGCACTGCACAATCTATGATTTGAACACTTTGGTTCGGCGGTTTTTTTATATTTTCATTCATACGGGGAAACGCGTATACAGAAGCCTACAAAATTTGTATTTTATGAATCCATATCTAATTTGCTACATAGTTCCTCTACAGAAATTATCATCACGAGTACCCCAAATAACCTACGCACCTAAACGTTGGACTGAATTAAAAAAAATGTTAGAAAGCTATCAAAATTTCAAAAATTGAAAAATAAAACTGAATTTCAACAAAAAATTTTCAAAAATATTATATTTTCAACAAAATGGAATAAACAAAATTTCTCAATAATCAAAATTTAAGAAAAAACTAGAATTCACCAAATTTTGAATATTCACCACAAAAATTAATAATTTCACCACAACTTTGCGGGAAAGCCGAAAATTAAAAAAATCAATATTTTATCAAAAACATCGAAATTTTAATCAAATGAAATTATGTAAAAAATCAAAAATTCACCACATATGGTGAATTAAGAAAGAAATTAAGAAAACCGCCCAAAAATTAAATTAGGGATATTATTCCCGAAACCCACTCATTCATACGCACCACACGTACTTCATCAAGAGCACATCCATTTGTGGTCGAATGGCCATTGGATCGCACTACAGACTGAATTCGTTCTTTAGCCGGATCATTCGCATGTGGAATAAGCTTCCAGCAGAGGTCTTTCCTCCCACTTTCTCTGTGGAAAAGTTCAAGTCATATGTTAATAAACACTACTCCCTCTATCCTCCTTCCCATAACCTCTTTTCCTAGCTCTAGCACAATGCATTGCATGAATAGGGGTCATCCCCTGAGTGCTGGTCCTACACTAAAAAAAAATTTAAAATTCATCAAAATATTTAATAGAATCATAAAAGTTATAAAATTTTACTTAGTCTGAAAAACTAACACAAAAATTTAAAAAACTCACCGCAAAACCAAACTATAGTTCAAAAATGTTAAATTAGAAAAACACAATTACAAGAATAACAATATTATCAAAAAACCGAAATTCAAAAATGTTCATTTTAACACAATTTTAAGGAATTCAGCATAAAATCGAAAAATTGGAATAAAAAAATTTTATTGCCAAAAAAGCAATATTTCACAAAATTTAGCAAATTTTAGAAAAAATGTGAAAAAAACAAATTTATCGAATATTGAAATTTTACCAAAA
This sequence comes from Phania funesta, assembly GCA_963932375.1. Taxonomy (NCBI): domain Eukaryota; kingdom Metazoa; phylum Arthropoda; class Insecta; order Diptera; family Tachinidae; genus Phania; species Phania funesta. The sequence continues at coordinate 29,900,569 of OZ010656.1, forward strand.
TGTCGAAAAACCTTTAAAAAATATCAATATTACGGGAAATTTTAACAAAAAAATTAAACTAAAAAGAAAACTCACGACAAATCCATACTATGAATAAAAAAAATTTCGAAAAATCGAAATTTACAAAAAAACACAAGACTTTTTTACATAAATTGAAGAACTTGATTAAAAGTAACTAAATTGCTACAAAATCAATATTTAAGTTAAAACCGACATTTTACTAAAAAATACCACAAAAACCGAACTACCCAAAAATTCACCAGAAAACCGAAAATAAGAAAACAAACACTTTTATATAAAATTTCACCACAAATCAGGAATTCACCATAAAAACTAATTATTTTACAAAAAATCTAAATTAAATTAAAAAAAATTCAACACAATTTGGAGTTTACCAAAATTTAAAAATTACAAATAAATTAAAATTTCACAAAATTGTATATTTACCAAAACTTCGAAAATTCACCACAAAACTGAACTAAAACAAAATAATTCCAAAAATACCTAAATTCACCAAATTTAAAAACTCCAAAGCTTACTTTCAGTTTCACCAAAAATTTTGGAAGAAATCAGTATTTTATGTAAAACGTCGCAATTTTAACAAAAACAGATGTTACACAAGTTCGAAAAGACCTTTATCTTAGAAAACATATAATTTTCTCACACGAGTAACCAAAAACAAACTTTACTACATTTTTAAATTTAACGAATTGCACCAAAAACTCTAAATTTTATTCAATAGGTAGGTACCTACAATTCACCAAAAGATCTAGATTTTATTTTAAATATAAAGCCGGCGAGTTACGGCTAAAACCGAAGGTCAAAATTAAATATCTCAAACAATCCTTTGCTCTGGGAAAAATCTGTAGTACACTTTAGTAAGTCATATTTTTGTGAAGGGTACATAAGATTTGGCACAGTCGAATATACTTGTTTTAATTATGAACTTGTTAGGATAAATCGGTTTGTTGTTGATATACACTTTTTACTTCTGATACATATTATTCCACCGAATGTCCTTTTCTCTCTAAAATCACGCAATTCCTAAAAGTGTTTTAAATTCATAACACTTCATTTAAAAATTGCACTTTATGATTAAGGAGATTTCTCCGAAGACCAAATATTGTTAGATGTTGGAAAACTTCGTTCTCTTAGAGCATAAGGCGCACGCAGAGTTAATGAAAATTCTACTACTGCCATGTTTTTCTATAATTTTAGTTGATTTTAAGATTTTTACTAATATTGTATAAACGGCACTTCTGGAAAAAAATTTACAAATAGTGTACTCAAAAATAATAGTGTACAAGCGGCTAAAATACAGTACTGTCCTCTATAATAGTGAATGGTTGGTTACCGTAGCGTGCAAAACCCAGACTCATATACTTTCACACTATCATCTAGCATTCCGAGACACCGAGCACATAAATATATGCATATTTATATACATATGTGGCTGCGGTAAAAAAAGTAAATATAGGCAGGCGTTGTCTTATAAATATACTCAGTAATCGAATTGTGACTCATGAATAGATTAAAACAAATACTTTACAAATGTTATGTACACAAAGTAAAAGAATATAATAGATAAGCATTAAAACATCAATGGAAGTTAACGACAACCTTTTATCCGTCTGTAATAGATTTATCCAGTATCTGGGCCGTCTAGTTCAGACGCTTTTATGCAAATATTGTGTCATTTTTTACTAACTGATCATTCGACCTTACTTTTAATATTCAAAGAATCTTGTCGAAGTTTTCAGAAAGAACTCGAGTTATTTTCGTGAGTAGTCCATCATGCCAAACTTTATCAAACGTCTGGAAAATATCAATAGATAAAGCTGAACAGTATTGCTTTCTTTCTTTTAAAAGTCGATCTAATAATGGTAAAAATTCTATGAACTTGCTCAATGACTCGCACGAAAACCAAACTGATGGTCAGGGATGTTTTGTTCATTGAGATAAGGAGTTAATTCAGAGGCAAATAATTTTTCAAATAACTTTGACAAAATTAAGAGTAGGCAATGATAATGAGCCTGTATGATGTAATCTGGCTTTAGTACTTTCCTGGTTTAGGAATTATAACAATTTCAGACATCTTCCAAGAGCATGGGAAGAAGCCAACGCGCAACAGAGTAATAAATACGAAAAGTAAGATTCTCATAGCTGAATTAGGTAAGTTTCTCATTGATCTTGGAATATGATCAGGTCGGGTCAATATGCTCACAATACATTTTTAATTATCGACTTTAAAGAAGATAGCCGTACTTTTATTGGATAATTTACAGCGTCACTAATATTTGGAATAGTGAAACTAATTGTCACGTAGTTTGAAAACCTTTTCTAAGTGATTTGCGAATCCATTTGCCTCTTCAATAGAGTTCTTGGTCCAGGTTACCAAGTCTTAGTAGAGATTCGTAGGCAGGAGAACAATTTAAACGCCTTACAGCCTTTCGGAGGCTAGAATCCGTTATTTTTGTTAGATCCAATATTTTTATATAACCTTCGGTAGTGGACTCATGTTTCTGCCCCAGTTTATTTCGTAAGAATTTCTGGCATAAGGTCATTTGGACCTTTATGTCTGGAAAACGACTGTTTTGACATTGCCTTCTCTTCTCCATGCCAAGATTCTTATGACTGGTGCGAATTTCTCTTAACCTTTGGCTTTGTTGGCGTTGCACATCTGGCTGCTACAGTCACAGTGCTTTTAAAATGGTCCATAGCTTCTTAATTATCAGTCAGGTTACTAAGTGGAATGTTCTAAGATAAGTGAGAGCTTACACACATTTTATGTTCTTACCAATTCATGTTTTATTTGGGTAAAAAATTAGAGTTTAAGGTGCAGTGGAAAACTTGCCGTGTAAACTATTGACTTTAGGTGAATGAGCACAAGATTAGTCATATGATAAACTGACTAATAATTGTTCACGTCTGTAGTGCGATTCACTAACTTTTAATAATTCGACAGTCGCAAAATTTGTCGACAATTTTCGTTGTTTGCATTAACGATTGTGTGATTCGCTCTACTATCTTTACGAGCAAACGATAGTAGACATCGTTAATTTTCTGTTTATTTAAATTGACATCAAGTGTCAAAAAAATATGAAATAAACGAAAAGCACAAAGAAAAATTAAAAAAACACAGATTTCTTGGAAACGAATACTATGTATATACCTAGGACCTTGTTCATTAAAAATAGTGTTTAAAAATAATTTACAACCCAATTAAAACTGCCCCTAAAAGATGTCATGGATTTCAGTTTGTTGTTTAAAAAAGTTACTGAATAGCAATATCGTTAATTTTGTTGTTAAAATTTTTTTATCGATGCGATTGTCGTAAAAAAAGAATAGTAAATCGCACTACTGATGTTTTTTACGATTGCACAATCGATAAGATCTGGCAGCTTGTTAAAATCTGTTGGCCAATAGGTAGGTTTACCTGCCGATACGACATCAATATTATTAGGTTGAACTAATATACACCTGGCTCCTTCTAGCGATAATGAGTCTAGAGTAGTCTCCAACTGCGAAAAACTTTTGTCCTAAGTTGCAGAGAACCTGGCAAATTGATCGTGTTGAATCTTATGCCGCCTAGGCGAGCAATACGCAGAAGACACTGCAATTTTAAAATCAGTAACTTTTATAGTGGTCGTTTGTAAAAAGTTTTAGCTGAATTCTGGCATTGGCGGCAGTGCCACCATATACCCTTCCACTCGGATGTTTAGTGTCGTATATAAATTCATTAACTCTAAAGCACTTTTTCAGAATGAAGTGCGTTTTAAAGGCTAAAAGTATGTCTATTTCCTGTGTTAGCAGGAAATGTTGTACCTAATATTTATATTGGGAGCAGCATGTTTTGGGTTCGCATTATTTTATGAAATATACCCGACAGGTTGCTACATTTTTTGACCTTAGAGACTTTTTTTAAAAATGTGCATTCCAAAGTTCGAAGGCCGTCGCCGCAAGCAACGCATGATGGTAACTGGCGGTAAGTTTTAGTATTCCTGTCAGTTGGTGCACGTTTCAGTGGCTCTTCTACTTTTACAATTTTATTTACGAGGTATCGTAAGCTGAAGCTAGGATGCACGTAGTTTTTACATTTTAGCTAAGTGACACTAAATACAATCTCAACCCGATGCATTGGTTGAGGAACTTTATTCTTGTTTGAATGTTATGCACTAACCTTACACTGTAACCTTTCGCTTCTATGGCACTTATCATTTCCTCAGTGAGAACAGTACAATCAATGGCCTTTATGATAATTATTAAACCTTTAGCACTTTTTAATTTGGTAGGTGTAATAGCTTCTGTGTTCCGTGTCAAGTCGATGTACGATCTTGGCTTGGATCTTTGTCTCTTAAAGTTGTCGTCTTCGTATAAAACCAATATAAAAGTTTTCCTTACCTACAAGGTGGGGCAAAATGTTTACAATTGCATTTGGTCTTTGCTCGCGTAAGTATATCGGTGGAGGATATTGTTCCTTGCCAGCAGGTTCAGCTTCATGATCTAGGGTAGCAAGTACAACAAATATTTTCTTACTTACTGGCATTACAGCTTCTGGAGAACTTTTTTCTTGGTTATCTAAATATCTATCCATACTTGTATCCATTCTTTTTGGTATTTGTTTGTTACCTGTGTCGATTTTTGGTTACACTATTGCTATTTTTGTTGAACTTTATTTGATTCGGTTCTTGTTACCTGTGAATATACATATACATACATATATTTGCTTATAATAAACGCGTTCGGTCAATTGGTTCGGCGGTTAAAAAAGCACTATCATCTTTTCTTCTATTATTTAAATTGTTCACAGCATTATTTGCTTCCGTTGCGCTAAAAAAGTAATAACAATTGTTATATTTTTATAATGAATGTTTGGTACACTTATTCAGTGACTATCAGTGGAATTGTTTAAACCAGCTTAAATGACCACGTACTATTTGTTTTTGTTTGCGACGCACAATATATATTGTGTTGTTTCTGTGTTTTTTTTTTTTTTTTGTTATCTATTTATTGTTTTTTAACAGTTTACTGAGTCCCTTCACTTATTCAATTGAATCTTTTTATGAAAAAAGCCACTTATTATAACATCATTTATGCGCTAAATATGATGTACGTCTGTACTCAACCACCGTCAAAATTGAATTCTTAAATTTGGCTTAGTCTTCTGTGGTAGCCATTGTTGTGAAAGTCCTGAAATCACTTTTTCAGGTCAGGTTTTTTAGCAGCCATAAAATTGTACGTCCTGTGATTATTTCGGCCTCTATCTGCTATCCAAGATATTGGTCACAAAAAAACAAGTTTCAAGTTTCTCGAAATTCTTCCTCAGACATAAATTAAAAATATTTTTGATAAACGGTGCCGTAATAATATGGCTGCCTAATATAAGCGGTTCATTTAAAATTTGTCTATGTATCTACGAATGTAGATAATTAAATCAAAGCAAAAAGGAAAATAAATGCTCAATTGTGATGCTGAACATGAATTTGAACTGTAAAAATTTTGTTCTTTATCTTGAAGAAAAATGAAATTAAAAAAATAGAAAATGTTTTTTTTTACTGCTGACACAAATGTTAAAATTTATTTATCTATTAATATTCAAATTAAATAAAATACATATGTTTCATAAGTAACTCGTCGAACGAGCCATTTGTGTGATAAAAAAAAATAAATTTACGATCAGTGTGTAATCTCAACCATTCCAATTTGTTTTTTAGGAACGCTTGACCAGTCATGGAAGCCTGGGACTTTCAAGCAATAGTGCCGCTTATACAACTCATACGGGAAGCCATGGAAGTAGAGGTGGGCCCACAGGTGGCCACGGCGGTCATGGTGGAACACATAGTTCTGCTTCAACGATGCATCATCAGTCGTTACAGTCTGATTTTCAGCCTCCATATTTTCCACCTCCCTTTCATCATTCTACGCAAAGTCCTCCTCAGCAACAGGTAATAAATGCATCCATGCAAAATTTAATCATTTTACAAAAGCATCAATTGACAATTAAAACTAAAAATTATACTAATATTGATTAGATACCTGCGTACTTACAGAACCACGGTGCTTTAGAGTATCTAGGAACGGATCCGTATGGACAACCACTTCCAACATTGCATCATACACCCCTGCATCATTATAACCAGCTTGCTGGACTAAGAAGCACCCAAGATCAATTAGGCATACATAGATCTCATAGAGAAGCAGAACTTCAAGGTCATGTGGTAAGTAAATTTATTTAAGAATGTAATGGCGTTTATCGGGGAGTTACTTCGGAATTTTATACCCATTATCGTGCTCATAACTGTAAAAGCAAATACAAAGATACGTATGTATGTATTTGTGTTTGTCTACAATCAAGCGCGGCGCCAGGGCAAGGCAAGATGGTATATTTCTCCACCCAAAATAATTTAAAATATACGTTTTCCAAGCAAAAGGGTTAAAAGTTTTGCGATTTCTTTAAAACTTCTCCCAACGAAGGCTGGAGCCGCACCTGCTTGACCACTTCCAAGTTATATGGGATGGCACTACCACGAATTTTATGGCTTTAGCCAATCATTAACATACATTTTTCTTATATAAGTATCAATATGTAAAAATCGAGGTCCTCGAAAACATAGTTGTTCTACAAAACTTTACCGTTATTTTTCAGTGACTGACTAAAATCCCCAAACCTCAAACAGTTCTACAATTTTGTTTAGAAATTTAAGTTCTTCGTATTATTTAAATATACAGGCCTTGAAAAATTTTATATAATGGCAAAGTTTACAAATTTTCTAAAAAAATGTTGATTAGCGCCATCTTGCGGTAAGCTGTCGAAATAACTAATGGAGCAAATAACAACGAAATGTGGTAACTAGAAGCAAAGGTAATTAAGTAAAATTTTTATTCTTCCTCTTTTCATCTTTTTATGTGCAGCTGAGACAACTCTGTATGCATATACGACATACATGGGGCACTTTTGGTCTAAATGAAGTGCATGTGCCCATGAATTATGAATAAAATAACAACTTGTGAAACATACTTTTATTATTTTTTAATTCCTTATTCTTTTAAAATGAGAAGACGATTCTGTCGGTTGTGGTTTTTTAAAAATTTATAAGGGCCAAGGTTGAATTAAAAATTATAAATCTTTTTTCGAAAATATCATGAATATCTACATAATTATGGAGCCGATTGAAAAATTATATTAGTAAAATTATTGTATATTTTCGGCTTTTTTTACAATGACCAAATTATTTCATTGAGTCATGGTTTAATGAATTTCTTTGGTAAATGAATTTCTTTGCTAAAAGCTTGCTCATTTGTTTTGTGACCCAAAAATGGCTTGAGATTTTTCGAAGAACTCTTGCATACTCTTTTATGATATAAATAGCTCCAATTTTGGTATTCCGCTTAACGATTTAATGCTTAGTTTCGGAGTGATACGAAGAAAGAGTTTTTTTCTTATTTTTTCTTAATTTGTCGCCATACGAAACTTTCTACGGCAATCGGAATATCAGAATTCCAGGAAGAAGTTTAATAGTATGTGAAATTTGGGTACAAAGCCGCTTTTGTGCTACGTATGTTTGGAACGAATTTCCATCATCGCTTGTCAAGTTTGGTTTGGAGACAAGCCGGTTTCAGCTATGCGCCACCGTCAATGTCATTTTTCGTTCTCTGTCGTTTTTGGACCATTTAAAATATAAAATTAGAAAATTCTCATTATTACGTTATTCTCTCTACAATTTGCTTTCTCTAAGTGTATAATGGAAGACAACAAGCCCAATTAACTATCAAAAATTAAAAAGGCATATCATTCGCTAATGTAAAAACGACCATTACAAACAATGTTTTTTTAAATGTAGGGGATATATCTAAGCATACGGCTAAATTTATAGGGCCCTTTTCGACCCCTTCTTTGCTCGAAATTCTAGTCTTATGCTACTACTAGCCTTTACTCTCGACTATAGTGATTTCAGACTGTTGATTTACTTCCTCATCACGGAGTCTCGTGTTAATTGCTAGCAATTGTCTTACGCTTAGGTCCACGATGTCAGTGCTAGCCAGTGCTGGACATTCACAAGCCGGAGTATCTTTGGAGACTCACCCGTCAACCTCTTCCGAGGATTTCTTGTCTTTCTCTACAGAATTCCTTCGTTGGCCAATAAACACCGGAACTCCTATGGAGATTAACGTCTCCCCCTCGTGCGAGGTTTCATTGTCCATCCCTTTCGGAATCTCTCGACTTAGCTTTAGCCATACTCCTAGCATAAACACGAACCTGTTACCGTCCGCCGCCACGTGGAGGTTAAGTCAGAAATTCTGACAGTGCACTCAGTTACGGCAAGCCATATCTTTGTGCCTGCCAGCTGGCGGCCATGTATACTTAGATGTTTAATACTTATATCTGCTATTATAGACGATGGCAGTTACTACCAAAAATAAATATTTGTGGCTTCCCTAGACTGTGTCACATATTAAATATAAGCACTTTTTCTTTTACATTTGTCAATTTTTTTTATTTAATTAATAGCGAAAAAAGTATATGTATCAATTAAATATCCGACTGACTTTTTTAAATGTACTTTTTTTTATTGATGAATACATTTTGATTGGAATTGCGAATTTCTGCGTGGCTAAGTAATTAGGAACTTGTGAAATCCAAATGATCTTCCATCACAAAAGTTAAGTAGGCAGATAAGAATCATGCGTAATTGTAGACGGCTTATTCCGATTCGAATTTGAAATTTCACTTATCATAATTAAATACTTTTTCCCTTCCACTTGCTTGTAATTATAAATGGATATATATATCTACATGCGTATGCGTGTTTATGTATATATAAAATAATTTATGTGTGTATGTTAAGTCTACTAAATTCGGATTTGCCAACAGTGTCCTGTTAATTTCTTAACTATATTATGTCAAACTTTGTCTTTTTTAAAATTTGTCTTATGCATGCTTTGCTGCTCAACGATATTGGGAAACATTCCAACAGCATTCTAAAAATATTGTTGGGATAATCTTAGTCGAAAGAATTCGTAAAATGTTTCTTCAAGAAAAACAGAAGCAAATTCAAATTAAATACTTTCTGAGACAACTTACTTATTAACAGGGTTGTGAACGATATTAAAACAAGGATGCACATACATTAAGTTTGTTGTTTGTACGAGTATGTAAAAGTAATTTAAGAATCCGATTAAATATCGATTCGAATAACCGGTTTTTTGTTTAGTTATATTCATTTTAGAATTAAAAAAGAATCCACCTTAAGGTATAATGAAAATTCTTTTTAATTAAAAATAACAGAAAAAGTAAAAGTGTTAAAAATATATGTATTTGATTCATAACACAACTTATCAATCATTATTATATATTTAACATTTTGCACATTCGCATTACACAACACAGAGGTCTGGTATTAGTAAAATATCCTTTCGCGATACACTATCACAATTCAGATCGTGCATTATGATTGGACCAGCCTATATATGAAAATATGTGTACTGTGTGCCTAACAAAATATTCGAAATTGAAGAAAAATTAGAGAAACAAGCCCTGAATAATTCTGGAACCCATTTCTTAAAAAAAGGGTTAAATAATGCGGAAACATCGGAAACCCGGACTTTCGATTAATATAAAATCCGGTTTCTCCACTCTACATAACTACCCTGTAATAAAATTTTTACAACCACGTAGGAATTAGACGATTGGCTGCGTTAAGATTTTGTGTGTGCGTGTGTGTGTGTGCGTGTGTTGCGAACGAATATGATATTGCAACCCTTAAGTTTCTTTGAGCCTTTGGAACAGAGTAAGGATGTTTTTTTTTAAATAAAAATTCTTCTTCATCCGTTAGTTCATGGGGAAATATTTAAACTATTTGCTTTTTATAAATTTCATAATTTTCTTCAGTTTTTTTTTTGTAAACTGATGAAGCCAAGATTTTAAGACAAAAACATACTCGTACATCTATCTCTATACAAAAACATTTCATGATTTTTTTTAATATTTTAATATTCCCTGGCGTTGTTACAGGCAATGAAATGAAAAGGAAAGCAATGAATAATTGGGCCTGTAGTGGCTTGTAACGTTGTAAATTTCAAGTACGTAATTGAATAAATGAACAAATAAGCTTAATCAAACTTTTGTGGGTTTTGCAAAGATTTTTGTTCGAAATTTAAATTTTGTTTTTGAATATTCTAAAAATGTGGCAAACTGCAAACCGAAATTTATAATTGCAGTCTGTAATTTAAAACATGTCTTTGTGCTAAATTAATATTAATTAAAACCGATTGAAAGTTATCTGACCACCACTGTAGAATGAATGATTGCAATGGAGATCTGCCATTGCAATTTCCGATAAGATACAATATGTATGTATGTATGTATGTACCCGTATGCCGTAATTGCAGTTTGGAAAATTATCATAAAAATCGGACCAATAAAAACGTCAATCGACTTTTTTTTGTATTTTTATTAATAGGAATCGTTCCTACATTCAAGCAGGGATCCAGGCAGCAAAATAGAATTATAAGTAATTTTTGCGGTCTTTTTAATTTACTTATCACTTTCTAGTTGTATTACCTACGAACTTGTGGTTTCGTCAGCTTCAAAAAAAATTCAAATGTCACTTGCTAAATTTCTGCCAGAAAATTACCATAAATTGTTCAATTTAGCAGCTGCGCTTTCATTACAAAGGCGTTAGTATAATCTTTGAAAAATCTGCAATTAGGATCGATACAACTTAAGCTGAATTTCACTGTTTCATCGTTAACGCAATGTTTTTTTGTGTGGTCAAATCGGGTATTGGATAACATAACGCAGTTACTGGCAGATCTTTTCCATTTTGTTTCAAATTTAAATGCAATGTCCATGAATACTACTCGCACTACTTTTCCAGTATGCATTGCTTGACGTAGATCATGCCCTAAGTGCGAGTTCAGTTGAGCAAAAAGAGGTAACTCTAGTGAATTTATTATTCGCAATGGAACATCATTAGTTTAAGATACAATTTTCTCCCATTCTCGCCCCAGCGATTAGTTCGAATGTTTTGTGTTACTAAAGAAACTTTTTGTTGCGACTGTAATTTCTAGCTTGAATACTCCCAGATCGTATGATTAAACACTGCTAGCTCTGTGCTGGCTAGTTAGTTACAACAACGGTGCCGGTTAGATCTTAGTTCACATTTCAACATTTGAAATTACATTTTCTTCATCGCAATGATATTTTTTTTTGTGTATAAAATATTTTTACTGCAGACGATTTCTCACTTTTTTTCTGCACAAATATATTTTGATTCTTGATTTGATTTTCCGACAATATACACAGAAGAGGGCACATAGCCGAAACCAAACTTCACAAAGGATGACGGAAGTGCGTCGTTCCAAAATATATTTTCTTCTAATAATTAATATTAATAATTTATTCAGGCTTAAGTTCCTATATTATTCTTTCAATTTAGAAAGAAAAATTTGTTATTATTAATAAGATAATTTTTAAAAATGCTGAATAAGTTAAGTTTTAAATACCTGTATTTTGTGAGCGGCATTCTCTGTGTTTTCTACCTGTAGTGCGTTTCACCATTCTTTTTTTTAACGATAATCGCATCGTTAAAAAATTTTAACAGCAAAATTAACGATGCTGCTATTCAGTAACTTTTTTTAAAACAACATTCGCAATCGTTTAGTCATCTGTTGTTGTTAGCGAAACGATTGTAGACAAAAATAAACGACGTATATTTTTGTGTTGTTTATATATTCGACAAACTAGAAGTCATGGCATATTTGTTTTAGAAAAATCTTTGTTTTTTCCATTATTCTTTGTGCTTTTCATTTATTGAATATTTTTTTGACAGAGATGCCACTTGATGTCAATTTGAATAAATAGAAAATTAACGATGCTACTATCGTTTACGAGTAGTTAGTAAATCACACAATCGTTACTGCAAACAAGAAAAATTATCGACAAATTTTGCGACTGTCGAATTGTTAAAAGTTAGTGAATCGCACTACTGATAACGAAAAGTTGAATACGAGATCTTCTCATATATTTTGAATTTTTTGCCATTTCTCTGTTGGGTTAGAACGAGGTTTTTCCCCACTGTAGCTTTACTATTTGTGTTCTTTTTCGTATTTTTCTTTTAAATTTTTGCTTTAGCCAGCTCTCCGCTATCATTGAAAGCAAGTATTTATGATTAATCTTGGATGAAGCAAAATGAATGATAATAAAGAATGAAACAAAAAAGGGTTAAATTGGTGTAAACTTCGTTCTAACCCAAGAACACAGTGGACACAAACTTAGTAGAAAGACACCAGGAATGCTGAGGACGTGTGTAGCGTCATATAAAATACTAGTACTCCATTCTGCTACTGATCAAAACTTAACTTTTTCAGTATTCTTAAAAAGTAAATTTTTGAAAGAATAATAAACGAGCTTAAGTCTGAATAAATTATTCATATTAATTATGAAAAACTCTCAGTTCGATAAAATCGTAAACAGATACATATTTTCATTTATTAGCACACTTTTTTACTTTTTAAAATTTTAGTCGAATGCCGAAAAAAGTACGTAAAGAAATGAGATAAAAACAACTTTTTACAAAAATCAAATAGAAACCAACACTGAGCAAAAACTGATCACCTTTCCCGATGCTAATCTGTTAAATTTGCCTTACTACGAATAAAATATGCCATATATGATGGACAAATCTTAATTTTATTGACAATTACGCTATAACATTCGTCCATTTTTGTAATTTTAATTTGGTTTTATTGAATCTTTCCATTTAAAGAAATTTACAATAGGTATTCAAATCTTATTCCTAAATTATTATTTATTAGGTATTACCAATGTAATTCCAGTAAATGAATGATTTTTTAAAAGTTTTCCTGGCCGACTTTTTATTGATTTGTTCAGGATTAGTTTAAAAGCTCGCTTAATTCATTGGCTGTGGTGTGAAAACGTTTTCCAAGTGATTTGCGAAGCCATTTACCTTTTCAATTGAGTTTTTAGCCCAAATGGGGATTCGTAGGCAATAGGACATTTTAAACGCCTTAATTCGTGTTTTTTATTCGATCCAAATAAATAACTCCCGGCAGCGAAGTCGTGTTTCTGTTTTATTTTATTACGTAAAGTTTTATGGGTTTTGATGTGATGAGAACGACTATGATGCATTCTGAGCCTTCTGTTTTCCCTTACAAAAGTCTATATATCAGCCGATGTTTGGTATACATTATTTTTAACTGATCGTTCCTGTGGTGTTGCATATCTGACTTCGGCCTTCACGAAGTCTGGAAGATGCTTGAATATCAGCCGGATTTCGCAGTGGGGCGTTCGGAGGTAAGTGAGAGCACACATACATTTTATATTACAACCAATTCGTGTTTTGGATAGTTTCATGTGCAGTGACAATACTCGCCTGTAAAATAACGATTGTAGGTGAATGGTCGGAAGATAGATCACAGAAAGAACTGAATAGTCATTGATCGAGTCTAATATTTTTTACAATGGCAAAATCAATTAGATCTGGTAGCTTATTCTAGTTTGTTAGCCAATAGGTGGGTTTACCCCCAGTTACGGCTTATTTGCTTTAACTGTATTGTATAGCTCTCTCCCTGTTGGGCTAATAAGTGTGGACCCCTATTAGGTGTGCTTTGCGTTGTAGTCGCCAGTTGTAATGAACTTTTGACTTTGTATAACAAAGAACGTGACAAATCGATGGTGTTCGATTTTGTGCCTGGGCGAACAGCACAGGGTAACCAGAGATGAAAACTTTGACACATAAAAAATAATAAAACTCAGTTTGTTTTACTCTGGGTTCTGTTAGCATTTTGTGACGAAATGCAGGAAAATAAACAAAACAAACATCTAATGTGAATAAGTGCAAATTTTAAAAAGTAAAATTAAAATATTTTTAATAAGTTTCATTATTTGTTTTAATAAAAAAATAATAAACAAAATTAAATGGGGTTAAGTGCACCCTTATACTTACCAAAAAAATGTGTTTTAATAGCACCAAAAATAAACACGGCAAGAAAATCGAAATAAAAACCAACTAAGGTTCTGAGGGAACGAGACGGATAAAGAAGAAGATCACTATATTGTCGTTTCACCACTGTGTACTACTTTGTGGCGGACAGTACACAGATGAGACTGTAGTTATGAAAATAGTAAGATTTATAGATGTAGCTTGTATAAAATATTCGCTGAATTCTGGCATTGGAAAGTGCCTTACGTTTTTACGCACTATGATAGCGGTACCACCACATGCACTTCCACTCTGATGTTTAGTATCCATTGGCTCTATGGCAGTTTTTTAGAGTGAAATGTGTTTCAGAGAATAAAAGAGTGTCTATTTCCTCCGTTAGCAGAAATTTTTTAACTTCATATTTATGTTGGGAGAGCCCATTTGCGTTCCAGAAGCATATTTTCAACTGGTTCATTTTTTGCTAAGTCAAACTTGCGGAGGCACGTTTTGGGTTCGCATCAATTCTGTTGGTATTAGGTTTTGGTTTGAACTCGAATTCTTTGTAAATGCTATTTTACGATTTGGCCATAAGAGTATTTTTGTGCTAATTGACTTTTTGCCTCACGATTAGCGTTAGGTAATCGTGCATCATTTTTCCTTGCTTGGGCATACGAGTAGTTTGGTTTAGTATGTGGTACGTTATTAGGTTGTGTACAAGCTATGGATTCAGTCATTTTCGGGTTTGCGTACCATTTTTGAATTATTGTCTGCGTGTTGGGAGACGTTACAGCCCCTATAGTTTGCGGAGTGGTTTTCACCGCAGGGCGCCCCCGCAATCATTGTATACGGTTGGTGATTTTTGCTTAGATTTGTCGAATGAAGCCGACAGAGAAATTTAAATTTTCCAAGAATCGGATCTTGTTGCGAAGACTTCTGGCTGGCCTCCCTTTTGTTTATGTTGTATTACCTGTCTCGTGTTTCTGTTGAGGTTTATGTAATTCAGGCGTTGTTACAAACATTATTTTTTTTCGTGGATGTTTGATACACTCATTCGCTGACTATCAGTATAAGTTTTAACCGGCTTAAATGACAATGCAGTATTTGCTTCTTGATTTGATATTCCGACAGGGTGTTTTGATGTATAATTTTGGAACGAATTCGAAACGAACGAAAAATGACACTGAAGATGGCACATAGCCGAAACCGGTTTGTCTCCAAACCATACTTGACAAGGGATGACGGAAATTCGTTCCAAAATTCTACACTAGTTGCTATTGTTTACAACTATGATGTTGCTGTTTAATTATTTATGTTTTTTTCTAACTGTTCACTATGTCTCTGCACTTACTCAATTTAAATTTTTAATGAAACAAGGTCACCTATTACAAATATGAATTATGCGCTTAATATGGCGTAGGTCTGTAGTCAACTACGGTCACAACTAATGAATAGTATGTTATATGGCTTTTCTTATTCGTAGTGCTCCTAGCTTAATGATAAAGCCAGACAATATGAGAAGATTTAAATTTTTTATGAATTTGTAAGAAGTTAATAATTTCTGAATACATCCGAAAGTGTTACGAATATAAAAAATTGTGCTGAAACAACCTTCGGTATTTTGTTTACCTAAGTCGGACTAGCGTGAACGCCCTATTAAGGGGGTCACAATAACCACGCCTATTAAAATACGATGTACGTGATAGAGAAAGAAGGAAAACAAACCTTTGTTATACACATTCAAATATATTATATATTTAATTAAAGGAATAAATCTGTTTCTGCAGACAGTGGAATTTAAAAAATTATTAGTGGTTATTTACCAAGTTTATCGAATTCATATTAATCGATCCTTTTGCAAATATTTTGCCGGAATTTAGTCTCTAAAATCTGTTTCCAATATTTTGCGAATCTGTTTAGCTTAATCACCCTGATATACATTTATGACTGCGAAGAGATATTCGATATAGATTTTTAGAACGAATTTTCGTCATCACTTGCCAAGTTTGGTTGACAAGGGATGACAGAAATTCGTTCCAACAATTTACATACATTAAAACGCCCTGTCGGAATATCAAATCAAAAATCAATGATATTCGATACAATAAAAATCTACATAACTAAATAGCCCCCTTTAAATATTTATTACGCATATTACACACTTTCAAATTTTGTGTGCATATAACGTTAATATTTTACAAAATTATTATGGTTTTTACTGAAAATTATCTTTTGAAATCTTTCATGATCGATAGCTAAATTCTACGGAAATTCATATGTTGACAATTAATTTAAAAAAAAAATGTACTTCCTAATCAAAAATAGTAAAATGCAAATTTATTTTGGAAATTTTTTATGATAATAGAATTGACGACGTATGCGTGAGTACTTTATGAGTTGCCGTAATTAACGAACAAATTTAAATACTGAAACACCCAATAAAAAACCCACTAAATTTTTGCAATTAATTTAATTTTCGCTAAGCACGCTCGAACACGTCAACAGTCATAAAAACTCGAAACAATTTTTGATTTATTTTCTACAACTATTTTCAAATAAGTAATTTTTTATTTTTATACATTGTTACCATTATGCCTTAGATTATGACCAAAATAATGATTCTTCAAATAGAAAAGACTAAATTTAATAACACAAAAGCACTTTTACCTTTAATCACGGTTACTTACGATTAAATGGTTTTTAAATAAATTATTGTTATTCGATATTTCATTAATAATATAATATTGTATTTAAATAAGTTATTTTCTTTTACAGACACAATTGTCACACGGATTCCCATACTCTGACCGAAGAAGTGATTATGGAAGTGGTTTATCAGGTGGTCCAACCCACGGAGGACGTCTAACACATGATCACGATCCCCTTGCTTTGCATCAAGCACTACAAAATGCTGTTGACGACGGCCAAAATCCAGGATTAGACGATAACGTCGGTTTCATGTCGGATCTACCTCTAATCAAAAGTAAGTAAATAAATTTGCCAACTTGACGACAAAGCGCGCCTGGAAATAAAACAGATTTTATATAGCATACGAGTATTTGACACAATATTAAAGAGACCTTTTGAAATTCTACTTTAGAATACGAATATACTTATGTAATCGAACGAACCAAGTTATAATATACCTTGCTTTAGTCTCAATAAAACACTCTAGGTGATTATAGAATCCTACATAGTTGTACGATTCAATCAGAAAAAATCTGACAGAATACTCAACCATTAAAAAAAAAAAAAATGGTACAAACAAAATGCAACTCTGATCGCACAGATCATTTTAATGAATGAACTTTTTCAAAACATGAGCAAACTAGGTAGAGCTGTCAATTAATCTGTCACACACATTCACTTTTAATTTTCACTATCTTACTTTTTTAGCGCACACACATTTTTGACAGATCTAACGTCTTAAAGTCAAACCTCGCTTAACACTTGGGTAACATTTCTGTGGATTCGCGTTCCATAATTTAAAAAAAAACGGTTTTTTAATGATTCTCTTTTTGTTTAAATTCGATTTTTTGTTATTTTCGTAAATATTTTTTTTCGCTAAAATTCAATTCTTATTGTTCAATACGTTTGTTTGACATAGATTTAGTTAAAATTTTGTAAAATATTGATTTTTTGCGAATTTTCGATGAAATTTCAATATTTGGTAAATTTGTTTTTTCCATATTTTTAGGTAGAATTTGGTGGGTTATTTTATATTGTTAAGTTTTTAATTTTGTTTATTCCAGTTTTTCGATTGTATGATGATTTTTCGAATTTTGGTGAATTCCAAAAATATTTTCAAATTTAATTTTTGTATTTTTTAAATTAATTCGGATTTTTGGTAAAATTTAGAATATTTATGACTTTTAAATCTTTTGGTAAATTTTTTTTGTTAGTTCACCATTTGTGGTGAAACTTGATTTTTTTTATATACATACATACATGTGTTTAATATCGAGATTGTGAAAATTTGGTAGTTTTTCATAAAATATTTTTTTTTTTTTTGTAATTTTTTGGCTTCTTGGTGAAATTTAAAGTTTCGTGGTGTATATTCAAAATTTGGTTAATTTTGGTTTCTTATGATATTTTTTTTTTTTGGTAAAATTTCGGTTTTGTATTAAATTTTGATTTTTTGGCAAAAATTCTTTTTTATTCCAGTTGTTCGATTTTATGGTGAATTTTTGAATACGTTGTGAATTTTAGATTTTAGAAAAATTTCGAGTTTTTGGAAATTTTTCTTAATTTAGAATTTTTGGAAAATATGAACTATAATTTGATTTAGTGATGAATTTTCGATTTTTAGTGAATTAATAAATGGTACAACTTGGTTTTTTTTTAGATTAAGTAAGATTTTTGGAAACATTTATAATTTTTATGGTTTTTAAATATTTTGGTTAATTTTGATTGTGGTTTTTGACATGTATGCTAAAATTTCAACGTTTTTTTCATAAGATATTGTTTTTTTGTGGTCATTCGGCTGTTTGGTGAAATTTTAATTTTTTGTGGTAAATATGAAACATATTGTAAATTTTTGTTGTTGTAAAATGTCGGTTGTTCAAAGTTTTTTTTAAACTAGACTTTTGATTTTGTTGTAAATTTTTTTTCATTTGTTGTGATTTTAAGCTTTTAAAAAAATTTTGAATTTTTTGGAATTTTCGTTTTGAAATTTCGGTTTTTTTTATGAATTCGATTTTTTTTTGTTGCCGAACACTGTGATTAACTGGTCCAAGTCTCAAGATCATAGATTGATTAGTGCCATCAGAAAGTTTATTTCAACATCAGACAGACGGACATAGTTAATTGAAGTTCCCTAGCTATAAAGATCCAGCATATATATATAATTTGTTGGGTCAGAAATGAATATATAAGCCAACGGCGTTATGTATTTATTTTATAATTTTTGTTTGATCTACAACATACTTGTATAAATGAATTTAAAGGACGTTTTGCTGTTGTTAAACATACTATACATATACATATTTAAAAAAAAAATTAAAACATTTTTCACTGTTGGGGTCGAAAAAGTACATTTTTAATGGCCCGTTGGTACGAAAAGGGTTTTTCATTAACTATCCCTGTGCCACCATTCAATAAATAAATTTCAATTATTATCCCATGTTTCGAAAATAATAGCACAAATTAAAAAAAAAGAGTTAAACTTTCTTCTTAACGAAGCCATAGACGATGCGACCGTTGGTACAACTTGAAGATGTTGTACACGAAATGTGGGCTCGTTGTATTAAGTTGTGTCTGGGTTGTACGAAAAATATAAATTTTCAGGGAACAAATATTCCTCAAAATTCAAACAAAAAAATCATTATCAAAAAAAAAAAAAAATTCTAGAAGATTAAGAAGTACACCAACGTAATCTATGGTTTGCATTAATTTCTTTACTGTGGATATTATTTTGATTGTAAAATTGCAACCATATTTGTTTTTTCCTCTCCTCAACATTTCGGATTTTTTGAGTTGTGACTGTTTTTGATTAAGTGTGCGATAGGAACATCGCTTATATACGAGTACACAAACAATGTCATAACTCCAGCGATGGCATCTCGAGGTAAACGCGGTTGAAGTTTTCTATTTGCTCCATATAAAGATACAATTTATACGCAACATGAAGCGTGATCTAGCGAACAGTTCTGCATCAATAACTCCAAAAATTAATTTTTTGAGTTATGACGTTGTTTGAATAAATGAGCGAATATGTTCAAAGATCTACGATCGATTTGTATGTAGGAATTTATTTTTGCAGAGAACTCTTTATTCATAATAAATAGAATTTTATTCCCAGTGAAAAACCATTTGACTGGTGCCTTCTTCTTTATTAAACGAAATTTTAATTGTTCGTGAATGTGGTGAGTGGAAATATGGGTGTTAACAAAAACACACCTGGTTTCAGACAGGGTGGTTTTTTTGAAGACATAAAACCGTGCTTGCATGATTGTATTGTGCTTTTGTTAATAACAAATAATGGCATTGTGTATGTAACATTAGCCCACTAATTATTCGTAGCATGTTTGCAAATGCTGTTACAATCTCAACATGATCACGTTGTTTTCTTTCGATGAAAAACACAAACATTGTGTGCTTGTAACTACTTATTAGAGGAAGTTTTTTAACGTAATGTTTTGTTTGTTTTCACTTAATTTGGCAGGCATGAAAAGTGGGAAAGATGTCGGAAATATTAGCTCAGGTTCCCCTAGCGAAGTATTTTGCGCTGTTCCCGGTCGCTTAAGCCTTTTGTCCAGCACCTCAAAATATAAGGTAACAATTGCAGAAGTACAGAGAAGATTATCGCCGCCAGAGTGTTTAAATGCTTCGTTATTAGGTGGAGTATTGCGAAGGTTAGTGTGATATCATAGCTGCATATTTAATTATCGTTGCATTTCTAAAATAAAGTTTATTTCTGTTTTAGAGCAAAAAGCAAAAATGGAGGCAGACTTTTGAGGGAAAAACTGGAAAAAATTGGCTTAAATTTACCTGCAGGAAGGCGCAAAGCGGCAAACGTTACACTACTAACATCACTGGTTGAGGGTGAAGCGGCACATCTGGCTAAAGATTTTCATTTCGTTTGTGAAACAGAATTTCCAGCCCGTCAACTAGCTGAATACATAGTGCGACACAATACAGAACCTCAAGATTCTTATCGAAGAAAAGAGCTTTTAATGCATTCACAACAGGTAAATGAAACCTCAGATTAATCATCTACATAAATATCGTATGTATGAAATAAAGTACAGAGAAAAAGCCAACTAAGAGAGAAAGCTCGAATCAAATAAAATATCTACAAGTTTCACTCATATCGGTGTTGCAAGACAATATGATTACATCACTGTTTAATAATAGGATCTCATTTGGTGACAATTAGTTCGAATATTTGCTATATTATATATAACAATTATTTGAAAAATCGGGTGTATTTCCGCTGTAAATTTAGACGAATAATTAAAGAATGAATTTCATTTTTCAAGTTCAAATGAGAATGATGAACAAAAATATATAGACATCTTTGTCATCCCAGATTGAATGTAAGAAACTTTATTTTATCAAAATCATTTCTAAATACATATTTTCCTTAAGATTTGTGTACGCATTCAGACTCAATAAAACTGCCTTTCAATACACCCTGGAACAAATCCGTCTAAAACGGATTACATTTTTCGTCAATTTTGTTCCAATAACCATCGAAATTTGGGAGCTTTGCGAAAACTTTTGACATATGCGTGGTATTCACCAATTTTAGAAACTAAAATTTCAAATTGCCCATTATGTTGTTTTTGGTTTTGTTTTCTAATTGCATTTCATCTTCCGATGCTCAAAATTACGACGGTATCTTCGCTCAAAAGTAAAGAATATCGATAAATGTCTTTAAGGAAGCAGTCGGCGATGCGAAGTTGTCGTTTTTATTTCGTTTTCAAACGACAACGTCAACAGGAATATCTCCGAATATAGAGCATCCAGGAACATATTATTATACCTTATAGTGCATTTACTTTAGACAGAAATGTAGGTTTTGTTGTGTATGGAAAAACAACAAGTTTTTGCTCAAAAGTGTGTAAGCACTAGGTGTTGGTGTAATGTAAATGGACCACTAAGCACAACACCCAGATACTTTGATTAAACACCGAAATAATTGTACAAAATGGGGGGGTGGTCTAAAAGACGTTTTGTTTCAAAATCGTCAAATTTCAAAAATTAAAAATCAATGTTCTATCAATCGGACGGTTTAGTTCACTTGAAGTTTAGTTCGGACAAAATATCTTAAACAACTAAAACATGAAAGCCAATCAGCTGAAAGCCAAAAAGCTGCAATAAGTCGACTTGTTAGCTCAATTATTTTCTGAAATTTGGTGATTTCAGTCGAACCGTTTTTGGTATACTTTGTAGTTTGAATTTTAGTAAAAATGGTATTGTCCAACTAAACCCTGGTGCGGTTCTTATGGATGGAAATCATTTAATAAATTAACGTGAACAACAACTTGTTTACCGCATACAAAACAATGTTTTCAATTATTCCAATATCCATTATATGTTTGCCATAACAGTATATGGTTGTATAGCAATAATATGGTAGTCGTGACAAGGCAGGTATGAATAGATATATAACCATAACGAAGAGAAGTACAAGGTCAGAGACTTAACAGCAAGATCGTCCCGCAAAAACATGCAAAAGTACTCACGAATCTGCAATACCGAAAAGTGAAAATAGATCCTCTGTATTTGCTATCCGGATAATGAAGATGCCGAAACCGCTGTCAGGTAGCTGGAACTTCTACCAACTTACTTGCGCGAACAAACATCAAACGCCAAGCTGTCCCAACTCGCAAGTGAGGAAAATTCTTCTTTATAAAGCGAATAAATTCACGAAACTAGAATACAAATCCATACGGAGAAGAATTATCGGCTCATCGCAAGCAGACTTGATTTACCAGCTAAAAAGTGCAAAATGTTTGATAGTTGTTATCAAGGGCGTTGACATTTCTAATCCTCTTGAGGAAATAAATAGTACTAAGGATAATGTTGCCCAACAAATGCATTGTGTTGAGATTGTATTTAATGCAACCCAGATAAAATCCAAAAATTCCGTTCACCCTATTTATAACTTACGCTACCTATCCAACAGACGAATAACTGTAAAAGAGACATTAAAACGTAATGGTCCCCGTCAGTGTACTAATTGACAGGAGCTCAGGCACGCGAAACATACTGCAAGCTAACCTCGGAGTGTACTTTTTCCAACACAGATTGTAAGGTAAAAAAATGCCGCAACTGTGGAGAAGATCACACTACAAACGTTAGGGTCTGCAGTGTCTCCCAGAATGTAAAAAAGGCGAGAATAGAACGACAACTCGAATTCGAACAATATAATGCTTCCAAATTTTCGTATGCTCAATCATTGAAAAATGAATTACCTAATATCAATGAAAAACGTAATGCGCAAAAACATTCATATGCCCATGTCTTAAAAAAAGTTATCAGATACAATTTACGAACAATTCGTGCTCAATCGAAAATCTCATAAAAACAATGAACACTATTGTGACAACTATGCGGGGTATGTTTCAGGAAATTATGCGAACCCAAAACATGCTTTTGCAAATTTTTCTTAACAAAATATGAACTCGTTGAAAATATGATTCTGGAGCTTCGCTACAAAAAACTGGTTATAATGCCGTTATAATGCGCAAAAACGTAAGGCACTTTCCAACGCTAGAATTCGGCGAAGGCTTTTTACAAGCGACCACTGCAAGTCGTACTGATTTCAAAATTTGTGTATTTTGAACACGATTAATTTGCCAGGTTCTTTGCTATATTAGAAAACAATGCTAAGCAAACCTATTAGGGCTCTAGACTTGTTAGCCCTAGAGGGAGGCAACTGTATAACACTACTTAGCTAGACGTTTTATCTGGAGGTAAGCCAATCTTTTGGCGAACAGACTTCAACAAGCTGCCTGACTTTGTCGATTTTGCCATTGTAAAAGAACATTAGACTTGATCTAATATAAATCAGTTCATCCAACGACTTATCTTCTGACCATTCAGTACAATTGGTATTATAAACGAAAGTTTTTCCACTGCTCCTGAAAGCCTTATTTCTTATCCGAAAGTTGCATCTGAACAACTTTAGTTTAACATTCATGAGTTAGAAGACTGGCCAAAAATGTGGAGAATGGCACACCAATAATTGGCAAATACCACGGCTCCAGCGGAAACGTACGTTAAATATTTGGGTATCTACCTAGATCGACGCGTAACTGGGTCCCGCCACGTTGAGGCAAAACCAACGTCCATAAAACTAACGTCGAATAAATCCACTACTTTGGATAATAAGTTCTAACTTAACCTTGGCCTTGGAATACAAAATCCTTTTATACAAATACGTTATAAAGCCAATATGGTCACATTCAAACATTCAGAACTTACAAAGAAGACAGTGTACGATATTACGACTTATAGTATGCGCCCCTGGTACGTAAGAAATGAAAATATCCACAGAGATTTAAAAGTTCCCACTATCCAGCAAAGTAAAAATATATGTATGTGTGCAAATACGTAAATAAACTTGTGGTCCATCCAACACTCTTTTACTGCAATTTAATGGGTACCATAGGGTAAAAAAAGTGACGCATTGTGCCTGGCTCTCTCTACCCATTAATAGATTCATTGAGATTTGAAGACAAAAAATTAGTTATTACATTGGTAATAATTAATAAATAACATTTTAGAGATAAGATTTGAAATCTGTTTGTAAATTTCTTTTAGAAAGATTCAAGAAAATAAAATTATACTACATTTACATCTACGCAAAATCTAGCTCAAATCTCGAAGAAAATCTGCCGTTTATACCAATGCTTTTTGACGTATTATTGGATTTCATTTTCATAACAAAAACAGCTGACTGAAGAAAGAATAAAAAATTGGCTCTAATAAATTCGAGCTACAATTGTTTTTATACACATAATTACATATGTAATATTACTTACACTTTATTCATTAGTGTTTTATCCATATTGAAAGCACTTATTTTAAACTTTTATTATTTTTTATTAATGTTGCTGCAAATATTTTGTTTCTACCGCGCTTTTTTTTTGTTACAAATGTTGAAATTTTCTTTTTCAGCGCTGTATATTTCAGTACATTAGCAAAAAATACATAGTTGCATCATTTAGTATTGCAAGATTTTGAGAGATTTTGCCAAAATCTAGTTCGTAAGTAGATTTTGTTTTGTATGGGTAATCTGGTAGAAATGAACTAGAATTCGCGTAGGTGTAAATGTAGTATTACCCCCTAAAACGCATCTTCAAATAGTATTTTAATATTTATCGTATTGGGTGATTCATTTTTTTTTTTTTTTGCTATTTGGTGTTTAAGAGTTTTTGCCATGAAAAAAAAATTCCTAACATGTGACAAAGCCAAAAATGGTTGTGACCAAATTTCGCACCACTTTCACTTTCGAGTTTGGTGAGCAGTTAATCTCACGCCATTTTTCGGCTTAAATCGTACTATTTCACCCCACTAGACTTTTTTTGGATTACGTGAAATCTCTCGCGCACAGGGACAAGGCAGCCACAATTCCAGCCCTGGAAGATAACACTACATCTGTCATTAGTGAGATACCGGCCGAAATGCTTGAAAAAGTATGCCAAAATAGAGCTCGCGGATGGGCCACCTACGGCGTGCCCGTGGGCAGCATTTACATAAAATAAATATTTTATTCAACTTTGCAAGTTTTCTGTTTTTTTTGTTGTTTAATTTTTAAAACCCAAACTGTTAACAAATCACCCTTTATTATGATATTGATTTATTTATTTAGTTAGTGTCCAAATGATGGGAATTTCAAATATTCTTTGATTGTCGAAATATGTTTTTTCTTTAATTTTAAGCGGCTTTGTGCTCTTTGTCAGCGATGTGTTTTACATACTAGTTTCAGCATTCAGTTGCACATTTCGTGTTTTACCTACCGTTTACAAAGGAAAGTAATTGCAAGAAAGTCGCAATACACTCAAACTTTTTTTACTTTCCACTCAGCTTTCAACAAAATTTTTAAGAAAGCGATTTTTTGACGTTTTCTTGAAAGTAAAATGACAACGGCTTAACACTGTTGCCTAGGAGGGGAGATATACAAATTTGCGGGATTGTGGTAAAATAATGTACACATACGAAAATATATTTAAAATTTTTTCATCAAATATGCTTAAAGAACACAACTGTTGATTGTCTATAATGATATTACAAAAAAAAAAAAATTAACTATAATAATCATTTAAAAGTATTACCCTATAAATTTGTGTATGCGAATGGTTTGACAACTCTACTTCAGTAATAAACAAAACATCACTCTTGTTTTGTTGTCATTTTCCAACTCTAGTCTTTTAATTTGTAGAATTATTGCAACAACTTTTCTCTTCGAAAACATTTCACAAATGAACTTTCACTTTCCTCTGGAAGTGAACAAGAAAGTTGAAGATTTCTTTAAAAGTTTTATTTGTAATACGTATACACAAATTTTATGGAAATACTTTCCTTTGTAAATGCAGTTACCAATTTTTTTTAAATTACTGTTGTCAATATTCTTAACTCATGACCTCTCACACGATGTCGAACATTAACGTTCGCTTGAATTCTAAAAGTAAAAAAAAAACTGATTTCGTCCCTACAATAAACGGTTTTATGAATTTATTCATTTATTCACGGATTAAAGAAGTTAATAACTTTATAAAGAGAATATATAAATTGCATTTTTTATTTATTTTTTTCCCCCATTTTCCGACAATAGGTTTTTATTTACGTAGTTTACAATCGCAACAAGTTTGGCGATTTCAACGCGCAAGAGTATACTGAAATGAATTGTTTTATTTTGCTGAAACTAAACTTTGAAGTGACAATAAAATATTGCGTAAATTAAACATCTTTTTATATACTTGCCAAAAAGTATAAAAGTTTTCAAACCATTTTAAATTTATAAAATTTGAAATGTATGTTTAATTTCATTCAGTGTCTTTGTCAATTGTTTTTTATACGTTGAAGATTTTAACAAACAGCTGATCTAATATATTTGGAATGAATTTTCGCCATCTCTTGTCAAGTTTTGTTTGGATACAAATGGGTTTCCGCTATGTGTGTTATTTTCTGTTCTAAAATCGATGTTAAATAACGCAAACAAAACGCGTACAACATGCATCGTACAAATGTACGATTGCAAAACCGCATGTGATTTTTAAATGCAAAATACATACGTTTATGAGTCGTAAACTACCCGACATATTTACAAAATCTAATTGAACTTTTCCAACAGATTACAAAGGAGCTTATGCAAGTACTTAGCCAAGATCGTACCACACAATATGGGACAAGGTCACAACATTTACTGGAACCATCAATGCAACGACATCTAACACACTTCTCATTGATAACGCATGGATTCGGTTCACCAGCTATAATGGCTGTACTACACGCTTTCCAGGTTAATAAAATTATTATATTGTATTGTATGTCTCTTAGAATAATATTTTTTCTACATTCACAGACCTTTCTTAATGAATCGGTGAATTATCTAGAAAAGTTGTATCCTTCGAATGGTGGAGGAATGGTATCATCATCTCTTGACAAAAACAAAATGGATGGCGATAAGAAATGATAGAGCAGTTACATTTAAATTAAGCGAGCCTTTCAAACGTATTCGTGCGAGTATTTGTAATAAATAATAAGTAATTTAATGTATGTATATACGATTAATATATATATATATATATGTATGTAAATTAAACTAGCCCTTATTGATTAAAAAAATTAAATAATTGTTTTGCATTCGGATGCGTTTAATTTTATAATAATATAACATATGTACTTGTATGTATGTATATATATATGTATATGTATATATAGAGATATATGAAAATTAAGTTTTTAAATATTTGAAGCCAATCGGTTACCAGGAGGAGCCGTTACGCAAATCAGTTTAAAGTACGAAAGTTTGCAATATTTGTTTAAAAATATTCAAATATAACAAATTTGTAAAATACAATAAAATTAATAACGTCATTAAAGTAACTGGTTTAATTTTACAAATGATTGGGCACGTTCCGCAACTCACGTTTTAGGAAAGAGAGGTGTGTGTTCTGTGCACAAACATTTTTGAAATTACCTACTTATGTGATTTTAAATCGGTTAAGGAAATGGCTGCCGATTTCAATTCACTTGCTTGCTTAGGCGGAAACTTTATTTGTAAACACTATAAGAAATTGCTTAAATGAATAATTTATTTTGTTCTTTATTAATTTTTTTTAGTAAAATTAGGTATTTTATACAAAATAAGATTAAACATAAAAAATACTTTCAAATTTTCGAAACTGTGTTTTATTTTCTATTCCCTTACTTAAGTTGACAAAAATGGCAATTCATTAAAAAAAAATCCAGAAAACTGTAAAAATGTTATACTGCGTAAAAGTGTAAAAAATTCTACATCACTGGACAGAATACAACCATTAGGATCAAGGGGAATCAACCCAACTTAACCATACGACAGTGGAACGTTTTGCTTCTTTTGTTGTAGAAATCATAACTTTTGGACTAATAAAGATAGACAATATAGACAATATAACTTGGAAACTAAATGTGATAAATATAACGATAGAAACGAAAAACGAAATGCATGGGAAAAACTTTTAGAAAATTACAAATAGCGCTATAATTAAAAGCAATTGCGTTACGTGTTTAAATTTAATGTGATTTATTCGACGCGAGTTAGAAATTAATTCGCGAATAAATCACACGCACAAATCCAAAGTATGTGGGCAGATTTATGGTAGCTATTAGTAGATTCGTATCGTCTTACTTTAAAACTTTCAGAATTAGCTCATTGTTTTTGTAATATGACAAAGTTTCCGTAAAAAACTATTTTCTGTAGATTTTTACGTTACAAAAGTTACGTAACATATTACATAAACAGTAACGCGCTTTAATTATGTTATTGATTAACAACACGATACGAATTCTACGTATTTCCACTATTGCAAAAAATATAGCGTCCCCGATTAGTTAAAAGAAAGCGAAGACGATGGGCTGGCCGTCACGTTGTAGCCGCTTATAAAATTTATTTCGATTCCGAAGCATATTTGTCGAATAAATCGCCTAAAAAATCCAGCAGTAAATTCGTGGTATTTTTACTTTTTGTACTGAAAATATCACACTTAATGTCGAAAGAACGTTTAATTTATTTGTACATTTATGTATGTCTATGAGTATACAAGTTCACAGATGGCGAAAAACATCTGCGGTGCGATTTATCTCAGAACTGCCATCGACTACTTCTTATTGACTTCGTTTTAACTTTGTTAGTGATTTCTTTTGTCAAAAAAACGTATCGATAGTCCACTAAACTATCGATAGTCCCATACTAAATCCACATTATTTTGTAGTGCCGGGAAATTTCGATCCAGTCCAGCTTATTTAAATGCGGGAAAGCTTTTCATTGCTTTCTTCACCATTCTAGATGATAATTGGCACCTGGTTCATCACGTGTTAATTGTGTTACTGTACCTCTGCGGGTACCACTATATCAGTTGCAAAGTGAGTTATCATCAGCAGCTTTATGATTTTCCCTATTCTTCCTATACGCGAGTCTTTGATAGGATTTTCTCTATTTTGCTTATATCGTTCACAGTGTTAACCTGTTCGCAGCAAATGAGTATCAGACCAATCGCGTATATATCACGTCAAATAAAATGGAAACCAATTACTTTACGAATGAAGAGATGTTTGCTATTTTTTCGTATTTGAAGAAGATCACTAATAGATCGGTAACAGCACCAGCAAATCAAAAACACCAACGCTGAAGAGGACTTGGTAACTTGACTCTCCATGAGAAAGTTTGACAAAAGCCAAGCATATAAACTATTAACAAGCAAGATTGCATTCAAAAACCATTATGAAAGAATCTTATTGTAGGTTGGAAGTAGGCACCTACAATAACTCTAATATAAATTGAAATGTAATTTTTTTTAGGAAGCAATTGCTTTAGAAGCAATATTTTTCATAAACTAACAACTTCACCCACTATAAATATCACCCCAATCTTCTCCGATCTAATTTTACCACCTTTTCATTCATAATTTTATTTTTTTTTTATTGGTTTTCCATAAAAGTAATTAAAAAAGCAATGTAAATATAAAAATAATTTTAGTGATGTACTTAAAATCAAGACAAATACAAAGCCACGTTATTCGAATAAATTTTATTACATACTTACCAAAGTAAGTTGTGAAAATTGTTAGGTATTCATTTTATTTTTGTTAATTTTACTTAATACAACAATTTTAACCAAAAAACAAGAGTTAATTTATTTTTAAGACATAAAAACCTATTTATAAATCCGGCTACTCGGATCGATTGAAGCATTTTTGTGCAACATTTGCTTAAAAAGGTGATGGTGTTGAAAGTGGATAAATTTAAAAATATGTATTTATTACAGAATTAATTTTCTTATTAAAGGTGAAATACTCTTAAAGTATTTGTTAACTATTGTGGACTTTAAAATTTAAATAACTTTTTTTATGAATATGGCCGAATGTCTTTAGGGGCTAACCAGTGAACAGTAGGCAGTAAAAATGAGTAAGGATATCAATTTAGAATTTGTTTACTTTTTATTAAAAATATTTACACTTTAGATTAGTATAATTTAATCCTGCTAATTTTTTTAACTACTGGGGAAAATTAGAAGGATTAAATTATATTCATTTTAATTTAAATCTCCAAACAATAACTCAATATAAACTTTCGATTTTATAATAAACTTTCAGTTACTTCTTCTTCCTTCTTTTGGATTCTCTCCATTTTCTTAACTTTACATATTTGTTTGAAGTTTTATACCACTCATTGTATTTTTCCAAACTCTGTAAAAGAGACAAAAGTAAATAAAATTCAAATAATTATTTATATTTCCAACAAGCAAGGTTTCAGAAAATCCCACTTTGGTTGTTGTTTATTTCTCGATTGGCAAAGCGTATGTACACTATCCGATTTAATCGATTATATGTCGCCAAAAAGTATGAAAGTGTTCAAGGAGTTTTCGACACGTCTGTTCGATTTGCTAATGTTTTGACACACGACTATTTTATAAAACAAATTGCGTGGGTGTGTGTGTCCAGAGTTGCATATTGTTTTCAAATGTTTTTTATGTGAAAATGTGGCGCTGACAAATGATTTTGTTGATTATGGTATATATTATGGTTAATTTTACCTTTTCATTTGGTGGGAATAATGGATTTGAAAGGGAAACAAAGTAATCCAAAAACTCATTTGGGTTGATTGGTTCCGAATGTAATCGCAATCGTCTTTCAACATTTATACTGTTCGCCACATTATCCGCGATATCACCCGTGTTGTATTTCTGAAACACCTTGGCTAAAGTTGATAAAATCGAATCTTCGTAGTAATTACTGCTAACATTCTGAGTTAAAAGTTCAAGCCACATTAAAAATATTGTGCCGTAATCTGATTCGGGAACCAGCAACTTATGTTGGAAAACTTTTTTAAATCTTGGGGTAGCACTCCAAGGTAAACTGCTTGTACCCAGCACCATTATTTTATCCTTCTTTCCAATTGATTTCAATATACTTTTCACTAACACACTCCTAAGCAATGTAGGTTGTATGTGCACTTGATCTTTTGGGGTTTTTTTCCAAAAAACTCTATGAGCTTCATCTATAAAAATTATTGTCGGTTGAAATGCTTTAGCAACTTTCAGTACAACTTGAATAAAGTATATAAGATTATCGCTAAACTGAAACGTTTTCTCGGGACTTAGGTCAATAAAAACAGCTCCTATAAAAAAAGAAAATGATTTACGTATTATTAAACAAATTTTTTTTCAAGAATTGTTTCAAAAATAAAAGTGATGATACGAGTATATATAAAATGGTATCCCATTTTTCTTTACAATTTCTTTCTTATTAAACCTTAAAGTCAATTTATTTTAGTCATATACGAGGACATACACATATGTATATATAATTATATAGGTATTCCTTCGATGTAAGTTTCTAAACTGAGAAAACATTTCCATGAATCGTAATAAGTTCTAAAATATTGCGTTAGATTTTGGTTAAATAAAGCATTTTAATGTTTCCGCTGTTCGAGTTATGCAGTCTTTTTGGAGGATATGAAAAACATCCCTGGCAACACTGTGTAACTGAATATAAGAAATCAAATCAACCTACTAGAAGTATATGCGGTTGGTAGAGGGAGTTGGTGGCTGAATCTTTATTTCTCGTCTTCCAAAAAGGATAAAGAGTAAGCTATACGGGGCAGTCCTTTGGTTGAGGTAACGTAGAGTACGCCCGTAATCAAATCTCTATCGGGTGTTTATACAATATGCAAACTGGTTGAAAAATGCCGGTCTTATCTATACGAAATAGGGGGACATTCTCGCATTCACCTAATCTAGGTACCGGGACACAAAAACTGCATGCCTAATGAGGGTGCCTTGAGTCATATTCCTAAATTTGTGAAAATGGCTCTAACAGAAAAAGTAACGTTCCACGACCGGTAACAACAGCACATTATCTTATAACTCGTATACCACAGATAAAAACTTTTTTTGTGTATGTAACTTTTAATAGGTATTTATGTACCAGTGCAATAGTAACACACTGCACTAGACATTATTCCGTGACCTGCCACACAGTGTCTAAAAAATATAAGCTTTCCCCTCCTATGAAAATGCCAAGTATTAGAACTCGCACCGGTCCCTATCGCCAAAGAACCAGTCACGTGATAAGTTAGGTTATTATTAGTTCCACTTAATTTCACTTCATTTTATTATTAGATAAAACAAATTTCAATCGTGCATCTAACAACTTGAAAAAAGTATTATTTGATCTGAAAAATTGTGAAACCACCAAATTCTTGCATAAAATCAATACCGCAAGTGACAACACACATAGTCTATGGAAAGCTACAAAATATTTGAAAAGACCAGCTAAAAGAAACGTTCCTATCAAGAAGGATGATGGCACTTGGTCCAGATCAGACAAAAACAAAGCAGAATTGTTTTCTAAACACCTAGAGCAAACTTTCAAATCTTTCCCAGCTTCAAACTCTCCTCATGAAACCAAAATTCTAGAGTTCATAGATTCGCCTTGTCAAATGGATTTACCGATTAAACCGTGTACTACTACAGAAGTCAAAAACGAAATATCTAAGCTCAATAATGGTAAGTCACCTGGCTACGACAAAATAGACCCTATAGTAGCTAAAAATTTATCGGTCAAAGCTGTACTATATTTGATATTAATATATAACTCGATTTTGAGACTATCGCACTATCCCACGCAATGGAAATGTGCAGTGATTATTATGATTCCTAAGCCAAACAAACCTGAAAATAATATTTCCTCATATAGACCAATTAGTTTGCTGCCGTTATTCTCCAAAATATTTGAAAAAATTGTTTCAAATCGTCTCACGCTAATCTTAGAAAGACAAAATATAATACCTGACTATCAATTTGGATTTCGTCACAAACATGGCACCCCTGAGCAATGTCACCGTATAATTAATGTAATTACTGATGCTTTTGAAAGGAAATTATGCTGCTGTGTAGTATTTTTGGGTGTCAAGCCGGCCTTTGATAGGGTATGGCATCAAGGCTTGCTTTTCAAACTCAAGAAAACATTACCAGCGCCTATTTACTTGATAATAAAATCGTATTTAGAGAAAAGATCGTTTTGCGTAAGAGTGGGGATGAAAATTCTGTAATACGTTTTATTTATGCAGGGGTATCTCAAGGAAGTGTGCTGGGTCCAATATTATACACAATTTATACAGCCGACATGCCAACTTATGAAAAAAACTACAATAGCAACTTACACTGATGATACGACAATAATAAATTTCTGATGAATCTCCGATTACATCCTCATCTTATGTTCAAAATGAGCTCAATTTATTACAAGAATGATTTTCGAATTGGAAAACCACTATAAATACTGACAAGTCGAACTTTATTTTATTTACCCTTAGGCGTAAAGATTGCCCACCAGTTTTTATAAATATAGGTATGCACCTTGACAAGAGACTCACTTAGAAGCAACATATTACAGCAAAAAGAAATCACTTAAACATATTAAATAAGAAATTGTATTGGCTTTTGGGACAAAAGTCTGCTTTAAACCTTTGTAACAAGTTATTAATTTATAAGGCTATTTTAAAACCAGTATGGACATATGGTATCCAGTTATGGGGAACAACAAGTAGCTCAAACTTGGAAATATTGCAACGATATCAGTCTAAAACTTTGAGACTTATAGTTAATGCTCCTTGGTTTGTTAGCAATAAAAGAATACATAAAGATTTAGATATACCAATCGTCATTGATGTAATAAGAAAACTCAGTACACTTTATCTCAAAAAACTAGGTAATCACTCGAATATCCTAGCTATATCTTTATTAGATGAAACAGAAGAGGTTAAAAGATCCTGTAAATAGGTAAATAAATACTATTAAGCAAAAATTAACACAACTGTAAATATATTTGGAAATATGTACATACATATATTTAATATTACATTCTCGTATAATAGGAGTTTTTAAGCTTTATACAAGCTTATTAACGCATGTTAAGTTTTAATGTAATTTTACATTTTATATTACACAATTTACTTAATATTGTAGAAATAGATTGTAAATAAAACTATATTAAAAAAAAATATTATTAGTGACTTTGATATATATAAAATACTTGACTTTAAATTTAAATCAAATTTCATTAAAATTGCGATGATAGTTTCCGAAGAATAGAAATTAACCGCCAAGCCCCCTCTTGATCCTAGTTTGAGAAAATGCATACCTTATGTACCCATCTAAATCATTAAAATCGGTGTGAGCTACACTGTCATTGATTCTAGTTTCGATATAATATATCACCTATGCCTCGTTTTCGACGCAGATGTATATATTTTTGGAATTACACTCAAATCACGTCAGCCGTTTAACCAAAGAGTAACAAACAAAGTTACTTTCGTTTTATAATACTTATATTTGTAAGGATTACCCGCATATATATATATATATATATATATATATATATATATATA
This sequence comes from Phania funesta, assembly GCA_963932375.1. Lineage (NCBI taxonomy): Eukaryota > Metazoa > Arthropoda > Insecta > Diptera > Tachinidae > Phania > Phania funesta. Next base: position 29,935,113 of record OZ010656.1, read on the forward strand.
TATATATTCCAAGGGAATATCAAATTGACATTGCACACGAACCTGCTTACGTAAGGTATGACTTCAGAGTATATCTTTTTATTCGTTTATTTCAGAGCTTCGTAGACATTTGGAGATTCAGTAATTAATCTCTATCGTTTGTTAGTGTGCTGTTCGCAACCAACATAAAATTAATTTTTATTTATAGTCGATTTTTTTAATGTTCAGTCCGTTTTAATTTTTTTTGTATTATGTTCAGACTATCATATTTTTGATTAGAATTTGTAGAATCAAAATATTGCTCCGCAGTTAATAAGAGAGAAAAAATATGTTGTAGTATTTTTCAGTTAAGACTTCACCACTTTGTGGAATCAAATAGAAGAGTGAAAAGAGAAACAGCTGATGGCAAAGCAATACCAACACATGCTAGCCTGTGTTATAAATATATTTTTCTCAAAAATATATACAGATTTCATTTTTGCCGATAACAAAGCGGTTAAATATCAACTTGCGAATATAAAAGTCAATTTAAATGTGATATGAATGTGAAATCTTTAAAGATATAAAAATTTTAATTACTTTGACTCGCGGATTCACAAACTTTTACCGAACTTTACTGCTTTCGTTAGTTTACACAAAATCTGGTAAATGCGGCTGCAAACTAAGACAGAAAGAGAGCCAGAGAGAGTAAAGTTATATTTCAATAACTAAAAATATTTCAGTTTTTAGTGGATAATTTTTTCATACGAAAAAAACATCACGGGAAACGGACAATCCAAAGAAAATTTTTTAACGAAATTTCTTGGTATTTGCTTATTTGGATAGTTATAGGGTGCTAAAGTTTGTTTTCCTATTTTTTTCGAACTAGAAAAGGATTCATATAGGAAATCTTTTTGGATATGCATTAGTATAAAAGATACGTAGATATTTGGGCATGCATGTCGCACTGAGAATGGTGTTAGACGCTTGTTAATGTAATGCTAGCGAAAATGTTTTAAGGTAACTGGTGTGTGCTGAACACGAAAAAAGAAATCGCTTTTTTATTGCTGCCCTTGACCCAGACAACAGTACATAAGTGACTTTGGATGCATACTTTTCTTTTAAGTGCTGGTTCGATTTAAATAAATTTAAAATTTAATTTTCAAGAATTTTTTTTAAGGATTTTCATCAGTTGTTGTCATTTTCAAAGCTGCTTTCTAATATAAGAAAGTATTATGGGATAAATGTTACCAAGCTTGAAAGTTGTCTAGAAATGGGATCGTATTGTACATATGAAGAACTTGGTGCTCATTTTGATCTCAGTACTTTTCACCGTCAACATTTTTGGTTAGGAACTTGGCCGTATTTTCACATTTATGTTTTTATGCGGATTAAATATAATATTGTGTGATATAATTTTTAAGTTGTGTTTGTTTCGTTTAATGTTTCATAATGTTTTATGCTAAATTTGCAAAAAATAACTTTACAATTTTTATAAATATTGGACGAAGACATACGAGTATATTCATGTAATATTATATTACTGTAAGTAAGCGTTAACTCTTTATGCTCTAATATTATTATTGTTGAAACTAATGCCTTTTAATAAATGGATTCCCCTTTATAAAGCCAACAAAAAGGTTGAAAATGAAAATATGAGATACCTTAGGCCCAATTATCTCATTGAAAAAAACATTAAAAACACACAAAAAAGTTTAATTAATAGAAAATTAATATTAAATAAAAAGAAACCGAAATGAAAAAAAAACCAAAAATCCCACATTTTTGCAATTTCATTTCACCAAGAAGCAAAAGTTAAAAAAAAAACATTTTGTTAATTCTTCAAAATAGAATGTATCTTACCTAGCGTTTACACATGCCACTAGGAGTTCGAAAAACTCAATACACTCACACATTTTCACTAATACATTTACATTTTTCGCAATGGCAGCTCCAGTGGCAGCTAAAATTGCATGCGAGTGAAAATTTGGCATTTGCATGCCACTAAATGTTAAAACGATAGACAAAGTTACCCTGTTCAATATTAAATGTAAATTTACTGGATTGCAGTTAAATTGTAATTAAAGTTCTACCTTTTTAAATGCATTGCTATGATTTATTTCTTAAATTGCGCATAAAAAAATTCAAGTTTGTTAATTAAAGAGCAATAATATTAGTAATAATAATAAAATATTACTAATTGTTAAGTAATTTCAATCTTTAGGCATGAGTTCGTTTTTTCTTTCTATTCAGAAAGAGAATTATTTATTTAATATGGACAACCTAAAGATTGAAATTACTTAACAATTAATAATATTTGTAGTTCGGAAAAAACAATAAAAACTTACTAATCGCTGGGCACGGCGAGAAATTTATATACATAATAATATATAGATGTTTCCTTCATCATAATTAATTGGATACTAAAATAGATCCAGGATGAAACTGGAAAAAATACATACAATGCTTTCATTGCCAACCAATGGTTGGCTAAAAGCAAATTGCATATGGTAACCTAGATTTCAATAACAGAAAAGTTAAGAGTGTTGTAAAACTTCATTCTCAACCAATTAAAAGACTATAATATGAAAAATTCAAAAATTGAGAAATTGCTCGTACTCGTATTCCATTTGTCTTAAATGTTGGTATAAATAGAAGTTGTTTAGACACACAATTTGTAGATAAGACACGAAGAATGTTGATAGCGTGCGTAGCGGCATAGAAAATGCATTCCATTCAGCTAGATGTCTAATAGAATTAACACTTTTACTGTTTTCAAAAAGGTTGTCCATATTAAATAAATAATTCTCTTTCTGAATAGAAAGAAAAAACGAACTCATGCCTAAAGATTGAAATTACTTAACAATTAATAATATTTGTAGTTCGGAAAAAACAATAAAAAGTTAATAAAATATTACTATTAATAATTGTTAAGTAATTTCAATCCCTAGGCATGAGTTCGTTTTTTCTTTCTATTCAGAAAGAGAATTATTTATTCAATATGGACAACCTTTTTTGAAAACAGTAAAAGTTTTAATTCTATTAGACATCTAGCTGAATGGAATGCATTTTCTATGCCGCTACGCACGTTATCAACATTCTTCGTGTCTTATCTACAAATTGTGTGTCTAAAGAACTTCTATTTATATCAACATTTAAGACAAATGGAATACGAGTACGAGCAATTTCTCAATTTTGAATTTTCCATATTATAGTCTTTTCCTTGGTTGAGAATGAAGTTTTACAACACTCTAACTTTTCTGTTATTGAAATCTAGGTTACCATATGCAATTTTGCTTTTAGCCTACCATTGGTTGGCAATGAAAGCATTGTATGTATTTTTTCCAGTTTCATCCTGGATCTATTTTAGTATCCAATTAATTATGATGAAGGAAACATTTATATATTATTATGTATATATATTTCTCGCCGTGCCCAGCGATTAGTAAGTTTTTATTGTTTTTCCGAACTACAAATATTATTAATTGTTAAGTAATTTCAATCCCTAGGCATGAGTTCGTTTTTTCTTTCTATTCAGAAAGAGAATTATTTATTCAATATGGACAACCTTTTTTGAAAACAGTAAAAGTTTTAATTCTATTAGACATCTAGCTGAATGGAATGCATTTTCTATGCCGCTACGCACGTTATCAACATTCTTCGTGTCTTATCTACAAATTGTGTGTCTAAAGAACTTCTATTTATATCAACATTTAAGACAAATGGAATACGAGTACGAGCAATTTCTCAATTTTGAATTTTCCATATTATAGTCTTTTCCTTGGTTGAGAATGAAGTTTTACAACACTCTAACTTTTCTGTTATTGAAATCTAGGTTACCATATGCAATTTTGCTTTTAGCCTACCATTGGTTGGCAATGAAAGCATTGTATGTATTTTTTCCAGTTTCATCCTGGATCTATTTTAGTATCCAATTAATTATGATGAAGGAAACATTTATATATTATTATGTATATATATTTCTCGCCGTGCCCAGCGATTGGAATTACTTAACAATTAATAATATTTGTAGTTCGGAAAAACAATAAAAATATTACTATTAATAATAAATGTAAATCGTTTCCCCAAAAATATGCCTATATGGTGAACTCGGTAACTCTATTTTAAAAAGAGAACAAAAAGTTAAAATGGAATAAAAATTGAGCCAACAGATTATTTAAATCTTTGGCATTGTCCTCCCAAATTGTTCTTTCTCATTTCCTGGTAATTTTTTTTTTTTAATTTAAAAAGTAAAAAAAATGTTTTGAAGTTTACGCTTCGACGACATTTTAAAAATGAACTTACACTTGCATGTGTAAACACAAAAACGAATGGCATGAGATTCGACTATTTCGAAGAATTTTTCGTAGACAATACGTACACAACAATTGCATGCCACTACTTGCATTTGTAAATCCAGCGTTACACAATTATACAAAGAATTTCTAAGTTCACCAGAAATCGGGAATTCACAAAAAATTTAAAAGTTCACCAAAAAATGAAAAATGTCAGCCTACCAAACATCTATAAAAGGCATGACGTTGCCGGACAACGGTCAGTCTGCTGGAAGGTGGAGTTGCAAAACTACCGATAGTCGGCCCACTCGATAGTGGCGATAGTTTGTTGTAAAAGTATGGATAGTATTGAATTATTAGAAAAATTCTAGTTTTAGCCCTTCAACTATAGAAAGGATATTGATTGAGATATTAAAGAAATCTTAAATGGAATTTAGTTTAGTATATCTTTAGACATTTTTGTCTATATAAGAATTTAGTCTTATAATGTTTTATATCTCGTTATCATTAAAAGTCAAAGTCCAACTCTTTAACAAACAAAAAGTTAGTTCAAATTTTATTTCAATACTGCTTATTAAAGGAAAAAAACTAAAAACCAAACAATAATGCCGGCTGCACACGAAGAAACATTAGAGGCAACATATGCAAGTGTAATGTAAAGTATGTGGTGATCACTTGCACAGGTTACTAACATCATTTGCCTTTCATTCACGTAAATTCGTTTAGCAGTATGTATGATGTGCACACAGCACTGAAGTTTCGTGTATGGTTTAGCCTGTGGTTATATCAAGGCATATTTAACTAGGTGGCATCACTGCATGTGATAATTTTTTTGCTTACATTTTTTATTTCTTTACACTTTGTTAATGTCAAAGTGTTTGGTTTTGTTTACCACAAACCCTTTTTCAACTATTTTCCTTTTAATTTGCTTTTTGTTATCACATGTTTTTATTTTTACTGTTGTTGTATTGTTGTATTTGTTGTCGTAGCATTTATCTGCCAAACGATTTCCATATTTCAAAGATGCCGTCGGCCACTTCTTCTAAACCGCTCTTACTTAGTTAACGACTATCGCTATCGGATAATATGCATCGATAGTACACTAAAAATAAAACTATCGATAGTACCATCTATAGTTTTGCAGCTCTACTCGCAGGTGTGAGAGAAGTAAGATTTACTTAAATTGTGAGTTGTACTCCGCTTTTTAAGAATTACAACTTGGTGAAAAAGGCAACTGTTGAGAGATGAAAAGTACGAATCAACAATTGGTGGAACAACCGTTATAGGTAATGCTCCGCTTCTGTGAGACTTACTACCTGGTAAAAGGGCCACTGTTGTGAGAATAGGAGTACCTGCCCTCGGCTACTCCCGCTCTTGTTACTCGGAATCTCTCTACGATTGCTGGAACAACCGGCAACTAGAGTATACCAAACCATCACAACCAGCTGAGGTGGACTTTACAAGTGTGGTAGGTTATACTCCGCTGTTGTAAGTCCTACTACTTGGCAAAGAGTGGTGCGAGTTTCCTAGAATTTGCTCCTCATTTTGATCTCAGTACTTTTAGCGGCCAAGCTTTTGGATAGGAACTTGACCTTTATTTTCACATTTATGTTTTGTGCGGATATTATTTACCTACGACAACTCCTTATATTTCGGTTCAAGTGTTTAATGGGATCAACGCATTGTGCGCACAGCTGGGTGCCTTCTTCTGCCTGGCTAACTTCAAAACGTACTTGTTAAAAATGCAAAATTACATATTACTTAATTTAAATATTTTAGGCGAAGCAAGATGTTTTTTAAAAATTGCAAAACTTACAAGAATATGTAAAAAAAAGTTTCTTGAATAATTAAAATACTTATGTACGATTGGGTAATATTTCAGTTCATTACTTACCTAGTTCAGAAGCTATAATTTTGGCTAATAGCTTTTTTCCATTATTAGGTGGTCCAACTAAACATAAGGACTTGGGCTTTTCCACCTGAAATCCTCCCATTCCAAACAATATATCCTGAATAGCCCATTTAATATCACCTTTAGCAGGATTTAGAGAACTAGAAGAGGAAATGTATAAAATATATGTGAAAAGTACGCTCAGCCTTCATTTGAGCAAAATTTCAATTTTCGGTCAGTGTATAAACCTAATAGTCTGCTGTCCCCTGTTGCATATGGTTGTTTATTGCTTAGAGAATCATGGCATACAAATTTGTATTTTAAGTTTAAAACGTAATCTTAATGATTTTTAACATGTGCGATACCCTTTCAAAGGTGACACAACTCAAAATCTTTTAATATTGACTTAAAGGTATTTATATGTTAATATGTATGCGTATTGGTAATTTGTCTACCCATAGGCAAAATTCGACCTTGTTTTTTGTTATTGTTAAGATTTAATGTTAATTTTATTTTGAATGAATAATAATCAGATATTTTTTATTATAAATTGCTTTCACTTTACAATTTTTATTCAGCAATAGAGTCATGGGGACATACTAGGTATGTTCCAGGTGCATAACAAAATAAACCGGACTATTGAGAGTAAACAGAAAATTACTCTCTGAATGTGCCAAAGTTGTCCGGAATTGCTGGAACGCAAAAAACCACAAATGGTGCTTACTTTCTCAAATAAATTTTATTTTAGTAATTTTATACGCTTAAAATGCATAATATTTTAAAAGCAAAACATTGCATCATTGGCGGCAGCCGTCCGTAACTTCTTAACTGATCGATAAAAGCTTTTTTTTTTTATTAAATAAAGTGATAAATATGCACAAATATATGTACTTACAACTTCAAGTTTATTGGAAAAAATTTCCGTTTTGCTTTTTAATAAATTTAAAATAAAAACTTTTCCTTTATTTAAAAATTTTATGATTTTTATATATAAGCAAAAAACAGCTGATAATTTAATTCTAGTCCGAACTTACCCAAAGAAAAAGTTCGGACGATTTTGTACAGGAAATGAAAAATTTTACTCTCTCATTTTCTCTCAAAATTGCACAAAAATTGTTATCTGGAACACGTTTGGACTAACTCGGACTAGTTCGGACTGGTTTGTTATGCACTTGGAATAGACCTATTAATAGTCAATCTTTTACCATGAAACTAATTAAGGCATTAAACAAACACATTGACCACGGCAGGCTACACGACTACAAATGCCCCTGGCTACCATTGTCGCCCTGTAGTCAGCTATTGAGTTATTTTGAAAACGACAGCTACATAGTAATGTAACAATTAAATTATATTTCTGTGGTGCCAGTTTCGATTAAGTCAATTAGGGACAAATAGAATTTCATTCACGACTTTTTTCAACTTATCTGAAATATCGAGTATAATCATGTATACAAGTACATATTTTGTATATATATTCTAAAAGCCAAGACAATAAGCTTTCATTTGATGTTAAATATACTAGAGTAGGTAAAAAATAAAAGAAACGTCAAAGCTTACACCTCTGGTTGCTCTGGGCTAATGATGGTTTTTTTTCGTGCGGTATGTTGATGATATTTCTGAGAAATTACACAACATGCGTCTCGGAGACGTATCGTTATGTTTTGTGTAATGTTTTGAGCAATTGTGTTGATGTACTCTTTTCTTATTTATTTTAATATTTAGGAAATTTTTACCGTTTTTTTTCTGCAAAATTCTATTTTAATAATGGCATGTAGGCGTAAATTGGATGATGAAGAAATTGCTGCTTTGCTACAGAGTATTTCATACGACTCCATTTCTTCTGAAACTGTAAGTGAAGTAGAAAATGAAGTACTGGAGGATGCTGTTCAAAGAGATGTAGTAGATGAGGATATACAAACTGAAGGAGTTAATAAAAACTTTCAACCTATTGAAGCTACTACCACAGTTTATCAAACAGAAACTAACGATTTCAGTATGTCTATCCAAGCTGCAACAAATTTTGAGAGAATAATACAGTTCCCTCAGGCTACTTTGAGAAGCAAAAATAGACATTGCTGGAGTACGTCAAACGGTAAAAATGCTAGTAGGACTTTGGCTACTAATATAGTCCGAACAGCAAGAGGTCCAACTCGAAAGTGTAAGTCACTGTATGACCCAGTTTTACGATTTGAAGCGTTTTTCACTGAATAAATAGTTTTGGAGATTGTTCAGTGGACCAATGTGGAAATCTCTATAAATCGCCGAAATGATTAGACATCTGCAACATTTAGGGACACGAACTTTTTTGAAATTCGTGCCTTAATGGGAATACTCACTTTAACCGCGGCACTAAAGGATAATCATTTATCCACCGATGAGCTGTTTAACAATTCATATTGTGGAACGCGATATACAGCAACCATGAGTCGCGAGAGGTTTGACTTTCTGATTTGACACATAAGAATAGATGACAGAGCTTTACGGCCTGTACTTCGACCCAATGATGCATTTACTCCAGTAAGGTAAATATGGAATTTATTTATAAAGCAATGTCAGGAAAACTACATTCCAGGATCACATACCACAATCGACGAACAGCTTTTAGGATTTCGGGGCCGCTGTCCATTCGAAACTTATTTCCCCAACAAGCCCAACAAATACGGGATCAAAATACCGTATTAGTACAAAATATATATTATACCATATCTTGGCAAAAGCAGAGATACTTCTGGTATTCCATTAGGAGAATATTATGTTAAAGAGCTGTCGCGACCAATTCATGGAACTTGTCGAAACATCACCTGGGAGAATGGTTTACATCCGTTCCCTTAGCAAAGAGTTTGCTTAAGCAGCCATACAATTTGACTCTTGTGGGAACAATTAGATCAAACAAACGGGAAATTCAAGAGAAAATAAAAAAATTCACGGGTACGGCGAGTTGGAACTACCACGTTTTGTTACGATGGACCTTTATGATTGTTGTCGTATAAACTAAAGCCTTCTAAAATGGTATATCTGCTGTCTTCCTGCAATGAAAAAGCCGCTATTGATGAAAAAACAGGAAAGCCAGATATAATTTTATATTATAACCAAACCAAAGGCGGAGTCGATACGTGCGACCAAATGTGCTCGCAGATGTCATGTTCAAGAAAAACCTGCAGTTAGCCAATGGCAATATTTTATGGAATGATGAACATGGTATTTATAAACTCGTATGTGATTTATTCTCACAACATTATATCTGCTAATCAAAAGCCTTTAAGTCGGAGAGAATATACGAAAAAACTTTCTTCGTCACTAACAACACCTTGGATTAAATAATGTTCGAAACCCCTACTTTGTCGAAATCGTTGCGCGACAGCATTCAAAGTTTAGTTCCTACTACAACCGAAAATGATTCTAATCAGAGCGAAGGTCAACCTATTCCTAAAAGAAAAAGATGTTGTGGATTTTGTCCTTCGAAAATTCCACGAATGTCCAAAATGTCATGTGTGAAATGTGAAACACCTGTGTGTAGAAAACTAGTCTGCACCCCTTGCATATAATGGTATAAAAGCAAAATTTGTTTATTCACAAAGATTTTCTTATATACAATGAATTAAAAAATATATATTTTTTAATCCTTTTATTACAGTTTTTGAGTCCTTTGCAAAAGGCTGTGTATAAAATATTAATTTTTGATCTCTATTGAATTTGTTGTTGTTTTGTTTCTGTTATTATATTTATTTACCAAATTTTTTGTTATCAAAGAGAAAATCCAATAAATAAATGATCTCAATAACTCCTATGCCAATATTTATTTTTTTAAGTCCTTAAAAGGATGTCAGTTACCATACGTCTTTCAGACGTAGCGTTATCTTTACCGTACGAAAAAATAACCAGCTTAAAATTCAATTCTATTTATAGTCGAATTTCTAAGAGTTGTTAAAGCAATGATGGCAATGATAATCGTTCTGATACTCCAAAAAATCAAAAGTAAAATATTCTCATTACATTGTATTTTCATCCGTATTTTTTACATTCTGCTTACATACTGCTTTCACCCTATACTACCTTTTCATTTTACTTGAATTTTTCACAATATGTTTTGCTCCGTTTAATAGAGTGAAGGACGCGTATGCAGTTTCCAATTAAGCGCTTCGACCACATGTCAAACTGACTTATAAAATTTGATGTATGTGTTGGTAAAATTTGGTTGTTTAGAACAGCGAGATCCCTGCAAAGGAGCGTTGTGTACCATTCTCGATCTGCAAGCACTACTAGACCATATTTTTTTTTTATACTTATCCTTCATTTTATTGAATCTTTCTAGTAAATAAATTCACAATAAGTGTTCAAATCTTACTTCTAAATTATTATTTACTAGTTATTACCAATGTAATAACTAATTTTTTGTGTCCAAATCTTAAAAATCCATCTTCTATTGTGTAGAGAGAGCCACCTCGCCAAGCTCAATGTGTCAGTTCTTTTTAGTCTCTGGTGGCCGTCAAATTGCAATAAATTGCGTGCTAGAGTGACGATATGACGATATGACGTAAAATCCTAGATTGTCTTCTTTGTAACCTCTGGATGTTTGATGCACAGGCAGTACCCCATACCTGAATACCATATGATCATATTGGCTTTATAACGGATTTGTATAAAAGGACTTTATATTCCAAAGCCAAAGTTAAGTTAGGACTTATTACAGAATGCAGTTGATTTGTTCGAAGCTTTATGCACGTTATTTTTGCCTCAATGTGACGGGACTAAGTTCGGCGCCGCTCTAGGTGGATACCTAAATATTTAACGGGCGTTTCCGCTGGAACCGTGGTATTAGTTATTGTGATTGGTGGAGAATTCTGCTTTCTAAGGGAAAACGTTACATGAGCACATTTCGATGGATTTACCTTTATTCTCCACTGTTTTAGCCAGCCTTCTAGCTTATGAATATGGGACTGCAGCTTTTCAGATGCATCCTTTGGATCATTACTGACACTTGTAATTGCAGTGCCGTCTGCAAAGGTTGATGTATATGTATGTGGGCTTGTCGGCATATCCGCTGTATAGATGATATATAATAGCGGCCCTAGCACACTACCTTGAGGTACTCCTGCACTGATTTTCCCATTTCTTGAAAGCTGATCCTTTGACCTTACTTTAAAAGTTCTATCGGACAAATAGCTTTTTATAAGCTTGTGGGTGTTTTCAGGTAGAACCCGAGCTATTTTAGTAACTAGCCCATCATGGCAGACTTTATTAAATGCTTGTGAAATGTGTATAAATAAAGCTGAACAGTATTGCTTTCTTTCAAAAGCCGATCTAATAATGGTAACGATTCTATGGACTTGTTCAATGGTACTATGCCTTGCTCGAAAACCAAACTGATGATCTGGGATAACGCTTTGTTCATTTAGAAAAGGAGTTACACTCGAGACGAATAATTTTTCAAATATCTTTGAGAAAACTGACAGTAGACTAATAGGCCTGTAGGATGTAATCTGGCTTGAATCCTTTCCTGGTTTCGGGATCATAACAATTTCATAAATTTTCCAAGAGCATGGGAAGAAGCCGACGCGCAACATGGCATTAAATATGTAAAGCAAAATTCTTATAGCTGAATTAGGTAAGTTTTTTATCATTGATCTTGTTATACGATCAGGTCCATGTGATTTCTTCATATCCGTATTTTTAATTGTCGATTTTAAAGAAGACAACCGAAATTCCCTAGGATCATTCACGGTGTCACTAATAATTGGAATAGTGGAATTACTTATATCATCCGGTGCGAAAACCTGCTCTGAGTGATTTGCAAACGCATTTGCCTCTTCACTTGAGTTTTTAGTCCAATTACGGTCTTCAAGACTTAGTGGAAAGTCGTAAGCAATAGGACATTGTAAGTGCTTTACAGCACAGACTATAATCCGTGTTTTTCATTGCATCCAAGTTTTTTAAAAAGTTGTCGATAGCGAATTCGTGCTTCTGTCTAAATTTACTGCATAAGTTTTTTTTGGCATAAGTTCATTTGCATTTTTATGTGTGGAGAACGACTATTTTGCTATTTTCTTCTTAGTCTTCTTTTCTCAATGACGAATATCTGCTGTTGCCTGGTACGATATTGTTTTAGTTGATGGCTTTGTTGGCGGTGCAGCTATGGCTGCGGCAGTCACGACGTCTGTAAAATGATCTACAGCTGCTTGAATATCAGCTGGATTTCTCAGTGGGATGTTCAAAGATAAGTGAGAGCTCACATACATTTTATATTTTAACCAATTCGTGTTTCCGTTCGGGTAGAAACTAAGGGTTTTAGGTGTAGTGACAAAACTGTCGTGTAAAATAATAATTGTAGGTGAATGATCAGAAGATAGGTCATAGGATGAACTAACTTTGGTCGCGTTTGATGTTTTTACTATAGCAAAATCAATAAGGTCTGGCAACTTATTAAAGTCTGTGGGCCAGTAGGTGATTTACCGGCAGATACAACGGCCAGCTTGTTCGCTTGAACAGTATAATACAACTGCCTACCTCTAGGGCTAAGCAGTCTTGATCCCCAATATGTGTGCTTTGCATTGTAATCACCAGCGGCAATACATTTTTGTCCTAGCGTAGCAAAGAATCTGGCAAATTCATGGTGTTCAATTTTATGGCTAGGCGGGCAATACACTGATGAGACTACAATTTTAAAATCTGTAAGATTTATGGTCTTGGCTTGCAAAAAGTCTTCCTTGAATTCAGGCAATGGAAAATGCCTTACGTATAATGGCAGTCCCACCACATGCCCTTTCGCTTGGGTGTTTCGTGTCATATATAAAATATCCATCAATTCTAAAGCAGTTTTTAATAGTGAAGTGTGTTTCAGAGACTAATAGCATGTCTCTATCATGTGCTAGCAGGAAGTATTCTACTTCATATTTATGTTAGGAGAGCTCGTTAGCGTTCCAGAAGCATATTTTTAACTGGTTCATTTTTTGCCAAGCAAAACTTGCAGAAGCATGTTTTGGGTTCGCATCATTTTCTGAAACATACCCTGCATAGTTGTCATGAAATTATTCATTGTTTGTATTAAATTATCGATTGAGCTCTGTTTGAGGAATGTCTCTTTTAAGACGTGGGCATATGAATGTTTATGCGCATTAGAACTTTTGGCATTCGCATTAGGTAAATCATTTCTCAATGTTTGGGCATATGAAAAGTCTGACTTAGTGTGTGGCTGTGTAGCTTGTGTACTAGCAATAGAACCAGCATGAAGCCGAGGAGATTGAGAAGCTTTATATTGCTCATATTCAGGTTTACGTACGACTTTCGCATTATTTTTTACATATTAAAATACTTTGCAGTCCCTGTAATTTGCTGTATGGTTTTCACCATAGTTGCTGCATTTTTTGACATTGGGGTCTGTTTTGGAAGAAGTGTATTCCAAAGTCCGGTGCGCATCACCGCAAACAACGCATACAGATGGTAGCTTGCAGTAGGTTTTCGTGTGTCCGAATTCCTGGCAGTTGGTACACTGACGGGGACCGTACCGTTTTAGAGGCTCTTCCAACGTTATTCTTCTGTTTAAAAGGTAGCGCAAATTATATATAGGATGAACCGAGATGCGTTAAATACGATTTCAACATGATGCATAGGTTGAGGAACTTTATTCTTATTTAAAATATTGTGCACTGACATTACGGCATAACCTTCCACCTTCATGGCACTTTTTATTTCCTCAGTGGGAACAGAACTGTCAATGCCCTTTACGATGACAATCAAACCTTTAGCACTTTTGAGTTGATACGTATAAAAGCTCTTATTATCTGCATCGAGGCGACTTGCGTTAGGCGATAATTCTTCTCAGTGTGAGCTTGGATCTTTGTTTCTTGAATTTGACCTCTTCGTATAGAAGCTACATAAAAGCTTTCCTTACCTACAAGCTGAGACAACATGTTGACAATTTCGTTAGCTGTTTGTTCGCGCAAGTAAATCGGCGGAGGTTTTTGCTCCTTGACAGCGGGTTCAGCTTCATCATCCGCTGTAGCAAGTACAAAGAATCTGTTTTCGCTTACCGGCATTACAATACTTGTGGAGCTTTTATATTGTTTAGCAGTGCGCTCTTGCTGCGAAGACTTAGGACTGGCCTTCCTTTGGTTATGGTTATATAACGATCCATACCTGTTCGCACTTTTTTACGGGGTTTTTTAAATTACCTGTTTCGTTGGTTTGTTGTACTATTTTTCTTCTGGTGTTATTACTTGCGAAGATAAGTTTATATTTCCGGATAAAGAACGCGTTCGGTCAATTGACCTGGCGCTTAAAAAAGCACTGTCATCTTTTTTTTATTATTTGTATTGTTCATTGCATTATTAGCATTTGTGTAAGCAAAAGAGTAATAAGCATTGTTGTTATTACCTTTTATATTTTTTTCATTAATATTTGGTGCGCTCATACACTCACTATCAATTGTTCAAACCGGTTTAACCATGCACTATATGTTGTTGTTTTTTTACACACAGTATATTATATTGTTTTTATTTTTTGTTATTTCTTTGTTGTTACTAACTGTTCACTGTTCAATTGAATTCTTAAAAAAATATATGTTTGTTGTGCGTTAAATATGACGTACGTCTGTACTCAAACACGGTCACTGATCAACTGAGAGACCATATGGCAAAAAGCATTTTACACACTATTCCAGAAAGTGTTAATAAACCTAGCAGCGGCTAGCCACTAATGGCTCTGCAAATGGTTTTGCGGCGGATCACCTAGCTAGCCTTTATTTTTACATGCTTCGAAGTAAAAAATTTAATTTTTGCTCATTTTTTCGGCTTTGCGATTTTTATGCCATACAGGGCTATGCCTCCCTGTATGCATGGAGAGCAGTTTATATTAATGTAGGTGGCATATTGAAGCAGACTAGAGGTATTACAGTGAGTATAACGCGAAGAAGTGCTCAAGTGTTAAATTCATCAGATCCACACGTGTGTTTCGCCATTGAAGAAAAACTATATTAAAACATCAGCACCATTAAGTAAGATGGCTGAAAAATTAGTTCAAAAAAGCAGAGATTTCGCTTTGTTGAAAATGTATAATTCTAGGCACTAAGTGCAGGCATATATGTACGTAAGTATGAGTGCATGTTATTTGTATACATAAATATTTTCAAACAATTTAAACAATCATACAATTCCAACTAAAATGGTTTTTTACTATTTCAAAAATTATTTGTTGACGATGGATGAGCTAGTCTTTATAAATATTTCGCTGGATGCTTAGGCCAGCTCACCAGGGAAGCCTTACCCAACTTTTTAGAAAAACCTAAATGTCTTTTGTTTAAAACTCCTTAGACCAAATGAGAAATCCAAGAAAATCAAGTCAAAAGCATTGTTTGCCAACACTTAATGTAGCTGTAAGCGATAAAAAAAAATTAAAACTAACCAGCTGTGAGTTGCTTTAGGTAGAAAAGCAAAAAATAGCAAGTGTTGCCAATGTTTGTACGAGCTATTTATTGCATATTTATTATAAGTGTTAGATATTTGCTTATCCACCCTCAGGAAAAAAATTTCAGTTTTAGAATAAAATTAGTGGATTAAAATTAGTTGGAAGTAGTTTTTAAAATTCAAAATTCGACGCGAATTTCAAATAACATATTGAGTTGTAAATTATGTAAAAAAAAATTTACGATGAGATTGGCACGTGGTCCACATTATTTTCAAACTTAAATAAAAAACGTAATAATGTACACAAATTCTTTTAAAGAGCATTGAACAATATAATGGAAATGCGGAATTTATTTTTTAAAGAGTATGTCATCCAGATGTCTTCCGTCGAGCTAAACACACTGTTTAAAACGGAGCCTTGTATTCTTCGCAACACGCTACATCAAACTTGGTTCAATTGAGCTGATTTCTCGACACATATTATGCTTTAAAGCCACAAGATATTGGGGATTGTCATTATAAATCGTCTCTTTGAGGTAGCCCCATAAAGAAATCCATGGGAGTTAGATCGGACGACCTCGGTGGCCATAGGATGTCCCCAAAGCGGATAATCAGTTTTTGGGGGTACTTTTTCCCAAAGCAAATTCATCCAAGTTTTGGCTATGTGTGCAGTCGCCCCATCCTGTGGAAGCCACGTGTGTGAAGAGTACGATAGATGAGCTCGCAGGTTTGGCAAAAAGAATTCCGTAATCATGCGACGATAGTGTTCACTATTGAGAATATTCGAAAAAAAAAATGGTCCAATTATCTTATGCGTGAATAATGCACACCAAACAGCAATGGGTTTTGATGTTTAAATCGAGGGTTGCGGGTTCTTGGACAACAGTAACGGCAATATTACTTGTTGACGTGGCCGTTTAAGTGAAAATGAGCCTCGTATCTCCAAAAAATGGGATTTACAATGCGAAAACGTTCCAACATCGTTTCACAAAAATTTTTGCATAAATCGACGTCACTTTCCTTCAGTTCTTGAACGATTTGAATTTGGATGGAACTTCAGATCATTTTTTTAAATTTTATTAATAAAGTCCCAGTGAGGCTGCTCTTTTCCGTATTTTCGCGTAACCTGTTTTCAACCAGTATAATGTTTTTGGGAATTCTTGAAGACCAACTAGGACCTGACCGTGGGACACTCGTAGCCGAAGCAGTTAAATTAACACTCGGTCCATCACGTACATATTCGGCCGAACTTTAAATAAAATTGTCGACGAGCAATTACGTATGAATCATTAATCTTAAAAATGTCTTCACAGCGAACGCGCGATATTCACTCGACCACTGCGACATCGTGACTGACAAATCCGCACAATCCATAATTCCAACGGCCCCACCCTCCCGCCGCACCGTTTAATACTTTTTGTAATAATCGTATTTAAAAATATAAATTTGCCACCAGACACCCTGTACATCAATCCATTCAAAAGGTAAAAATTTTTTACCGTGTATAAGTAAAAAATAGCAATTTTCTCCCTCTAGGCGCCGCATGTACTAAAACATTCAACTTAGGAAAAAAATGAACCCAAAAAGAAAGTGGTGTGTGGTTAAAGAAATAATCGAACTGTTATATAGAGGAGAACTGTGTATCAGCTACTCCAGATGCTTAAATTAAAAGAAAAATTAAATCAAACTCGTATGAAGATTTAATTTTTCCACATTTCCACGTCCTTAGATTGCGGTTATGAATGTGACTTCAAAAGAAATTAGTTGAGTTTCTTAATGAAATAGGTTATGTTTTGAACTTACACTAGGTTATCTTCATCCCTAAAATCATCTGCCATAAGATTAAAATCTCCAAAATAATCTTCAAAAGTTCTCACGGGATAATTGTCTATTATTTGTAATGTTCTAAGCTCATGGTACAATGATTCAATCGTTCGATCCGCTGAAAGATCATGAGGTTTCCTTTTCTTCCTTTTCTTTTTATCTTTTTCTTTTGTTCGTGATTGTTTATATGGCTTTTTGTTGTCGACAGACCATGCCTGCTTAAGTAACTCGTATTCGATTCTATAAGAAAAGGGTTAAATTAAAATGATATGGAATCGTTTTTAAAGTAGAACTTTAAACTGAAATAAAATAAAATACATTTATTAAATGCAAACATAGGCTGGAAAAAAACATTTTTCTTTTAATTTACCGGCGGCGGTGAAAGTTGGAAATCTCCGCTGCCTTATCAGCGTGGACTAGCGATTTCATATGCATAACTCGATCTTATATTTTCGTAAAATAGTATTATATTTTAAATTAAAATGGTATTTTACTTCAAAGTGTA
Organism: Phania funesta; assembly: GCA_963932375.1. Classification (NCBI taxonomy): domain Eukaryota; kingdom Metazoa; phylum Arthropoda; class Insecta; order Diptera; family Tachinidae; genus Phania; species Phania funesta. The sequence goes on from OZ010656.1 coordinate 29,952,987, forward strand.
AAAGGATAAAAAAAAACGTTCTATATAACTTCACTTAAGCTGTGTTCAGATGGTGCAAGTCTTATTGATAAGATTCTTGTTTTTTCTTCTCTGAACTTCCTTTTGGGTTCGTGTTTACGCATGATGTGTGCATACATGTGTGCGTTTTTGAACGAATGAGAAAGAAAAACGCATTTCAAGTAGAGAGTAAGAATCTTATCAAAAAGACTTGGATCGTCTCAACACATGCTTTCATACAAAATTTGCAATAATTCAAACAATATGCTTCGTACCTCATAAATTTATCAACAAGAATCCTTAATTCTTTATGAATAACAGCAAGTTGGCTTTCTGTGACCCATTCTTTAATAGCATCATGCTGTTTGTTTAGGTATTCGTCAATATGTTTCCAATCATTTGAATATTGTGCGATTGTTGCCTCCAGTTTCGCTAGAAATAAAGAATTGTTATAATTGTTATTAAATATGTTTTAACTAAAGAATAAGTATTTCTTTTTATTTTAATTTGAAATCAGTTCAAGTAACCAGTCATGATATACATATGTATGTATGTGTGTAAAAAGCGCTAGGAGGAAGAATTTGGGCCGCATCGAGGAAGCAGTAGCAACATTAATTAATTTTCGCAAAAGATTTACATACAAGTGCGATGCTGCAATATCAGGACATACATATCTACATATGTATGTTACAAAGAAATATCCTGATAAATTCCTTTCGGAAACTTGAAGGCAAAATACGCAGTGTAGCAAGCCACGTTTTTTTCGTTTAGGCTTTAGTTTTTTATTTAATTGAATCTTTCCAAAATAAATTCGGAAAAAGTGTTTAAATATTATCTCTATAATATTATATATTAATTACCACCAATGTGTAATAACTAATTTATTTTATTCAAATCTTAATAATATAATAACGGTAACAATTCCATGAACTTGGATAATCTCTTCTAAGCAAGATAAGGCTTTAGGCACGAAATAGTTTTTCAAACAATATTAATAAAATTGACAGCAGACTAAGAGGCCTGTATGACGTAATCTGACATAAGTCCTTTCCTGGTTTAGGGATTATAACGATTTCAGACATCTTCCAAGAGCATGGGAAAAAGCCACCTCTCATAGTTAGGTAATATCTTATCATTGATCCGGTAATACGATCAGGGCCGCGCGATTTTCTCATATCTAGAGTTTTAATTGTTGATTTTAGTAATGATACAGTGGCACTAATATTTGGAATAATGAAGCTATTAGTGTTATGTGGTTTCAAAACTTTTTCCAAGTTATTTGCGAAGGCATTTATTTTTTCATCTGAGTTTTTAGCCCAAGTGCGATTTTCAAACCTTAGTGGGGATTCGTATGCAACAGGAAGTGCTTCACAGCTTTCCACAGGCTATAATCCGTGTTTATCGTTAGATCTAAGTTTTTTTTAAAAGCTCGGAGTCATGTTTCTGTCCCAATTTGTTACGTAAAGTTCTCGGCACAATTTAATTTTGATCTGTACATCTAAAGTCCGACTACTCTGTCATTGCATTCGGATCTGGGAAGTGGAAATTGTTTATGAGCGTATGAAATTCTCTCATATCAAATCTTTTACTGCATTCACCCAATAGTTTTGTCTGCTACAGTTGTACGCATTCTGAGGAGAAACTTGGTAACTTAGCTGCAGGACAACTTATCTTTGTTATAATCTGGTATAAAGTGTCGTAGTTCTGCCCTGAAGATTTTTTTGTAACAAATTCGAATGGCTTTAACACCATGTAGTACAGTGAATTCCATCGTGATTTAACATCCGAAATAAGTATTCTTGTGTTGCCTTCCGAAACCCCCATGCTAATCTCTATTTCTCTAAGTTTACTTTTTTTATAATATCAACAACTGGGGATGAAAAATTGCTTATTGAGGAGTACGCTATTATGTTAATAGTGTGACTAAAGCTTGGTAAATATCGTTCATTACTAAGAGATTTTCGACAAGAGGATCATAATCTTTTAAAAGGATGAGTATAACCCGTATTTATCGTGAAGTGTTCGCCGTTCTATGGGAAAGTTGTTTTAATATTAAGGCCAAGTATGATCCTTTTGACTATCCGAAAAAAAGCTAGAACTAGTACAAAGCTATATTGAACCTCAACTTATAGACTGTAAAAATAAAGCAGGTGGACTGATATTTCCTTTAATTGTATTGATTACGTGTATCGCATTTGGGACAACAATATAATCGCGGGCGTATAAGAAATAAAAATTCACTTATTAAGGGCCATATAACTCAAAAAAGGCCATTAAAAGCAAAAGTTGATGGAAAAGCACGACACGTTAACATGAATTCTAAAAAGTCTGATGATAAACCTTATTCTTTAAACATATCGCACAAGCATTATATGCCAGTGAAAGATATACCAAGCTACGCTGAGGTGGCAAGAAAGGATAAAGGGCTTGCAATAATAGCAAAACCCGCCGACTTGATGAACAGAATAACGTTTGTGGCAAAAGGGCCTATCACAGAAAAACGGTGGATGGTGAAGTATTGTAGTACATGCATAGAAATCGGGACTATTAAACATTAACCATGAAAGGAAGATTGCGAAGAGGAATGTAAAACATTAATGTACCCATAAACTTACAGCCATAATAAAGGTACAAGGCACTTGTAGTGCTTCGGATGTGATTTGCCGTAAGCTCACCACGGGCCCCCTGTATGCACGTTTCATTTAAGAGCCATATATCAATTCGGGGAGTTCAATTTTGAGAGAAAATGAGACAGTAAAATTTTTCATTTCTTGTACAAAGTTGCACAAAATTTTTCTTTGGGTAAGTTCGGACTAGAATTAAATTATCAGCTGTTGGAAAAGACCTAATATAAAAATTTATGTTTTTTAATTGGAAGAACAACTGTTCAGAATAAATTATTCATAAAAATAATGGCAACTTCTTAGTCGATAAAATCAACAAATATTTTTCTAATAAAATTTTACCTCGCAAACACTATTTCGTTCAGGCTTCGTATAATGGCAGATCTATGTTGAAATTCAATCAAATATTTTGCAACTCACGACAAAAGCTTATTATTTGAATATAAGTCTCCATACATATGACTTTGGCATGGACCACCGTATCGGCAATCAACAAATACAATTAACATATTTTGATCACATATCTATATATGTACAATCAAGTATAGATTAAAAGTTTTTATATTGTATATATAATATATTGTTATTTAGTTTTTGTTGTTTATTTTCTCGTTTTTTGTAACTGTTCACTCTTGTCTCTTCACTTATTGAATTGTATTTTTCAATGAAAAATGAGTTCACCTATTACGAATTGTTAGTTATGCGTGAAATATGGCGTAGGTCTGTACTCAATCGCGGTCTCTTTCTCTATCTCTGTCTGTCTCTTTCTTAAATGATTGACCGCTCCTATTCTCTTTTGTTACATTTTTCTTCTTTATTTGAAATAATTTTTCTGGCCAATAATAAAGAACGTATGCACAAAGCTAAAAATAAAGGTTGAAAAGTTTGGATTTATTTTAAATAAACTTAGAGGATAACTTATGCTGTAAATATTAAGAGATAAGTTTAATTTTCGTTATTTAATTTTTCTGTTTTTTGCTTTTGTTTTGATTATTATTCGCATTATTTTTAAATATTATATTTGTCTCTTTCTTTAGGGACTGCCCGCGGCAAAAAAACTGATTCTAGGAATTTTCTAACGTCAAAGTTTAAACCTCTTGTTGCTCTGTGCCATGGTCACGGAAGAACTATATAAAAATTTAACATACTGTAATACTAATACATTTTAAGCAAGGAATATTAAAATTTTCACGTAGCAAAAACACAAAGCATGTGACAATAATAAAAACAATGCATAATTTTGACAAATGTTGAGCATTGAAAGGGACTGCTCTGCAGTAGTAAACTTTCGGCATTGTCGAATAAAAAGCTATGGCGTTTTTTTAATCTTTGCATTACTTTGCAAACTGCGTTTATGGAGGGACCCATAGTAGTGACGAGGCATGCATTTGGATCTTCTTATCGCCATTATGTTGATTATCACTTTGGACGCAGTAATCGAATGGTCTTGCAACTTTCTTTGCATCATATTTAAAGTTGAAACGACAAATCCCATGCACATAGAGCTTCAAAGCTATCGATAGTTTTATTTTTAGTAGACTAATAGATATTTTTTTTCGATAGCGATAATATCACCACAAGGATGTCGTTAACATAGCAAAATCGAAGTCAATAAAAAGTAATGGAAACAGCTTTGAGAACAATTATACATCAGATGCTGCATCATATACACGAATGTAAGAATAAATTAAACATTTTTGATTTCTTTCAACGTCGGATTTAATATTTTCAATACTAAATTGAAATAAAATAAAACAACACAAATAGTGCAAATTTTTTAGGCGATTTAGCCGATACCCGAAAGTAGCTGATTCAGTCCGATGGCTTCGGCACATAAAAAATTCCAATGGCAACTAAAACGTAACGCTGCCATCACACATTTCTGATTTTTGCAAACGACCTTTCGCGAGCCATTTTTCCTCACACGTCCAGCAAATCACATTAAACTTAATCGTCAGCTTTAAAACATGATTTGCGAAGCGTATAAACTAATTGCTCTTCAGGTTTCCTTTTATTTAGGTAAAAATAAAAAAACAATTGGCATTTTTATCAGTCTTTAGAGTTTGCTAGAAGTTTTTGTTTTTGGTTTTTATCTATAGTAAACTACAACGAAAAAATTGTTAAATGTTGGTGCACAAGCACACGAACAGATTATAAGAAATTAAAGTCTAAAATTCTTGTGATTTGTGTGCGCACAGCTCCATTACTTGTAGCAAGACGTCGGCCACGAACAAATCGTCCCCTCAATATAACAATAGCTTATGTGCTCATACGCTATTATTTTTCTATGGCATATTTAGAATCTCCATCATTGATTTTATGTCTGGTCGAAATTTCGTCAAATTCTACTTCCAAAAAGTGGGCCAAAATGTCGCTGGAAAAAATGGTGTATAATTTCTTGTTCAAAAGTTTCCTTCAATAAGTGTGTAAGCTCATATGCGCTATTTTACTTGGAATTGCCACTCCAAAGTTGTTATAAAAGAATAATAATGTATACGCATTATACTCCATTTTAGCCTGTAGAAAAAAATACAATTTATGAAAACTTTAACTCATAAAATAGCTTAGAATAATATACACTATTGTTTGAGAAATAATTTCATTCCGACCATTTCTATACCCCACATAAGCTGTTTTATTTTCAATACAAATTCGAAAGTTTTATTAACAATTGACAAGAATAGTAGCCTATGCGATGTTTACGTTCTTTTGACAACATGAATGCCAATGAAATATTGTAGTCATTTGAAATTTGTGTTTGCAAATTCAGTTCGCAGAGCAAGTTTGTTCGTTAAAAATATGGATTTGAAACGTCTGAGTGAGTATCTTCTATTATAATATAATATATGTGAAGTGAGTAAGGTAAATATCAACAGGCTGTGACACGAAACCACCATTAGTTGTGGAAATTGCTCCAAAGACTGATGAGTCTGATGTCGCTGTGGGATCGGCGGACATAGAGATACCTGGAACAGATGATGAGAATGGTACAGACTTCTCTGTAGGATCGTCGGACGAGTATGTCCCCGATTCAGATGATCATGCACAGGCTTTGGCAGATGAGTTAGATAATTCAGTGATAAAGGCAGAAGATGTAGTTTTAGAAGAAATCGTAGACTGTGGATACTTATATCAATAACAAGAATGAAAATGCTAGAAATATACTTACGCGAAAGAGGAAGGTGAGTACAGCAAACAGCTTTTGAGAAATATTGTTTGGGTCTAGCCACGTCTAACTGTGAATTATTTCCAAACAATAGATTGAAAGTCACAAGTGGGTGAAAAAAAGGAAGTATCATCGAAACAAGGGAAAGCCGTATGTCACTAAGAGTAGCAAAAGAGTTGAAGAACGTGTTCCGAAACCCGTGCCGCCATAATTGCCCAGAAAACTTCTCAGAAGAAGAGCGCATGAAGATCAATGCTGATTATTGGAATTTAGGCGACTATTCGAAGCAGCGACTTTTCCTGGCCAATTGCGTGAAAATTGAGAAATGCAAAAGGACGTTGACAATCGGATCACGGCGGGCGAACACATTTAATTATACTCTCAAAGCCAAACAGTATGCAAGAAGTTTTTTTTAAATACTTTGAACTTGTCAGACGGCGCAATATCTGTGTTAGCTAAGAAGATTTGCCAAAATGAACTTACTGATAAGAGGGGTCAACATGGGTTGCGCTTATCAAAAAGCACATCGGATCATTTCCAGCCGTCGAAAGCCATTACACTCGAGCAAAAAGTCAACGACTTTATCTTGCCTCCGACTTAACAATATCAAAAATGTACGATTTATTCAAAGAACTCCACCCGGACGCTATCATTAAAGAAAACGTTTATCGCCGGATATTTTGCAATAATTATAATTATTCTTTCCACCGTCCAAAAAAAGACACCTGCTTAACATGCGAGACGTACAAAAACGCTGAGGACAAACACTCCATTCAGAAATCCTATGATGAACACATCTTAAATAAGACAAAGGCAAGAACTAACAAGCAAACTGACAAGGAATCAGCTAAAAGTAACAGTAATTTAAAAGTATTTACTTTTGACCTCCAGTCAGTGTTAACGACTCCTTGTAGCAACGTAAGCACGATGTATTACAGTCGAAAGTTCGTGACGTACAATAACACATTTTACGACATTGCCAGTGGAGATGGTTACTGTTTTCTATGGGATGAAAATCAGGGTCAACGAGGATCGAAATTGGGACCACAATATGGAAAATGATGAACTCGTTAGACGAATCGGTAACCGATGTTATTCTCTACTCAGACTGCTGTGGGGGACAGAACAGAAACAGGTTCATTGCTACACTATTGATTTATATCAACAATACTTTGAAGCTAAATTCGATAACAATTAAGTATCTCCAAAGCGGACATACACAAATGGAGGCAGATTCGATGCACTCTGCAATAGAACGTGCGAAGAGGAGTATATGCGTCTATTCGCCGGGAGAATGGCCAAATATAATGAGACTGGCAAGACGGAAAAACCCCTATGCTGTAGAGAGGCTCCAATACAGTGATATGATTGATCTCAAAGCCATGTTTTCGAGGTTAGGCCATAGCCTTAAGAAAAATATAAAAAATGACTCGGTTAATTGGCTTAATCTTAAGTTCCTCCAAGTGAACAAAAATCAACGAAAACAATTATTATACAAGGAGGAATGGGATGGAGACTTGGAAGTAATTGATATCGGAGGAACGCGAAAAACAAAAGAGGTGATCAACTTTTCGTTTACTGGAAAATACAATAAAGAGCTGACAATTTGTAATCGAAAATTGCATGATCTCCAAAATTTGTGCAAAAAGAATGTAATTCCTCGTGGCTCGCAGTCATTTTTAACTTACAAGTTGGAAAGAAGCGAAATTGTTTAGATGAGCCAGATGTAGCAGAGGAAGAGAAAGAAGACGAATGAATTTCTAGTTATTTCTGATTTACGCAATGTATACCTTAATTTGTCATAATTTTTTGTTTATAATAACCCAAATTGGAAAGTAAAGAATATGTGCCACTGAATTAACAAAACTATGAATTAATCACGGTTTTATAATGTTACAAATTGATATTTTTGAGATCAAATATTTTAATAAAAATACCGTAAAATTATTGAATAAAACAGCGTATACCATACAAAATAAAATAGTGTATGAGATACATTATACGAATTCCCTACAAAATAAAATAGCCTATATGGAGGGCTTGCGCTTTGAATGACATAATTATGGTCTTGAAGGATGCGTAGAATAAAAAAAATTTGTCAATTTAAAGACAAGAAACTGTATAATGTATTCGTCGAAAAATCCAATATGAAGAATTTTTATCTACCGCGATATTGAGGTTTTAATAAACATCCGATTTGACAAAAACTTTAAACTCGATTTTCTCAAAACCCAAAAAAATTATACGCTATTGTTGTATTGAGGGGACGAAATCATAAGTGTACAGATAGCTTAAGTAAATAGCAAATAATATATAAACTTATGTTGTTTAATTGTTAGGCTTAAGTTTGTTTTTAACTCCTTATGTTAAGATAACAAATTTTGTTTGATATGATAACTTTGAATACAGTAAAAGTTAAAATTTATATTAGAAAACTATTAGAATGTAATGCATTTTCTCTGCCGCTACGCAGTTGTCATCAATCTTTGTGTCTTTGTGCTAATTTTGTGTCCACTGTAAACATCATCTATTTAACCCAAACTCAAATGGAATAGGAGAGTGAATTCTTGCCTTTTTCTTGAATAGAATGAAATAGAGGATGTTACAGTGGACACAAAATTAGTAGCAGGACACAAGAAATGTTAAAAACTTAAGCGTAACAATTAAATAACTTAATTTTTATAATTCTAGTTTGACAAAGTTACGAAAAAAAATTTATATATTATTTATTAAACGTCACAAGCACAACAGAGCATAGTAACCTAGATCTTCACTCGTTTAAGTGAAGTAGACCAGAGTTTTTGGTGGGAATAGAACCAATCCCCAGACTGATAGACTAGCATACTACTAACTAGCCTACCGTGGCACACTAAAAATATAACATTTTCTGAATAATGTGTTTTCTATTTCAAACCGGTTAAATATATGTAACTGCACAGAAGTTTCCATTTAAGATTTGTTTCATAAATCTAAAACCGCTTTAAAGATAAATAGGTTTTTTACATAAATAAGTTTTCTTTAATGATAAATTACTTTGATAATAAAAAATTACAGTTTGCCCAGTTGTTACTCTCAATGATTATTTTTGTTTCTACTTCTGACAATATAAAAAACGCAATCTTTTGAAATAGATAAACTTAAATTGATTCAAGTGACTCTCATTCGTTCGCTTGTGTTTTTATCTCGACATAGACAAGCACACCGCCAATTAATTTTTTCTAACCAAATTTTGGATGTAAATCATTTAACTTGGTGATTTATTAATCTTTTTTCAAAGAAACTTACCAACTCTGAATTAATTCTCAATGTTACTTACCAATATTTTTGTTGTTTCGCAATTCATTTCCGAGATCATAAGTACCCTCTTCACGCAATCGTTTTTTTAATTTCATATCCTTTAGTTTCTCTGCTTTTCTCTTATCTTTCTTTTTCTGTTTTTCAAGCTTGAGCTTCTCGTTTAAAGCTTTTCTTTGATCCTTTGATAATGCTTGGACCTTCTGATATTCTTTAAACTCTTCAAGACTCATGGTCTCATCAGTTAAAAGCAAAACTGTTCCTGACTTAAAGGCTTCTGGGTATGGATGAAAATCTCCAGTTTTTTCGTAACTAAAGTACAAAATATAAAACGGAACTATAAAAGTATGATACGCTTCATATAGGATTTTTTTGAGGAATTAATACTTTCTTTGGAAATGATAAGCTAGAGAAGACAAGTGTTGAAGTATAGGGGTAGAAAAGTGTGTTTAGCAACTCTGCAATTTCGACTTTTTGTTAGTTTTTGAAACAGTGTTGTAACGCCTTTGGAGTTATGTAGGCGCATATTATTACTCATTTGACTTTGCCCCACGATTTAGTGCTATACAATGACTCCGACGAAACAGGTCGTTGTTATAAACTCTAGTATGAGTGGAAGCCAGTACATATCAGAACAATGCATGCTATTGACTGACAGCGCCTGAGATACGAACTCAGGCGACTAAGCCAAGTCCAAGAACGAACTATACATATAGGGCAGTATTTTTTATACATAAAATGGAAAAATATTTAATTGTAATGTCTTTCGGTTTGTAATTCTGGATCATCATAGGCAGGGAATTTCAATTAACTTTGCTATAAAGTCCCTCTACAGAAATTGTTACCCCGAAGCTCTTCTCTTTCGGGCATAGATTTTGGACATATTAAAAAACTTAAAAAATTAACAAAGAAAACCGTATTCGTCCAAAAAATTGAAATTTCGCAAAAATTTAAATTTTTCACGCACCATAAAATTAGAAAATTAATTAAAAAATTAATTTAAATAAACAACTTTTTTTAACAAAAAGTTTCATTCAATAGTAAACCAAAAAAATAAAAAAATCATCAAATGTTTAATATTCCCCACAAAAGATTTAAATTTCAGCAAAATTGTATAAATTCACTAAAAGGGGAAAAATCACGAAAAATCAATATTTTATAAAAAAAAAAAGTTGAAATTTTAACAAAATTGATATTAAAAAACTCAAATTTCACAAAAAAAATTATATTAATTATACATTTTACCAAAAATTTAAATTAATCTAAAAAATTTAAATTTTACCCCAAACCAAACTTTAGTTAAAAAATTTTAAATTACAAAAATAATAGATTAAGTCAAAAAATCGAAATTGCAAAAAACAAAAATATTTGAAATTTGCCAAATTTAAAAATTCCCACAAATTGAAAATTAACCATAAAATCAAATTATAGTCCAAAAATTTTAAATCTGAAAAGTAACAAAATTAAAAAAAAGCCGACATAAAATTTGTCAACATTTTACACAACTATACATAAACTTATAATTTCACCACAAATCGGGAATACACCAAAAAAACATTTAAAATTATAAAAATTAAATTTTTCACAAAAATGCAAAATAAAAAAAAAAATAAAAACTTAAAATTTTATACATATTACCAAATTAATAAAAATATGCAAAAAAGCAAAGTTTGGGAAAATAATTGGAAAAATACAACAAAAACCAAAATTCGGCATATTTCAGAGCTAATTCAACCAAATTGTTACAGTTTGGCCAAAAATATGCAAATAAAACAGTGTTATGTGAAAAATGTCGCAATTGTACGAAAATCGGTATTACAGAATTTTCAAAAAATCTAGTTTTGACAAACAAGGAACCAAAAAAAAAACTTCAGCATATTTTGAAATTTAACCAAAAATTCTACCCGACGATTAATATTGCACTGAAAACTTTCAATTTTATCAGATGTTAGAAATTTTACTCAAAATCCAATTCCGGTTTTATCTACAATTCACCCAAAAATCGAGAACATATTAAAAATTGATAAGCATCCAGAGAAAAGGAAAACACATTAAAAGAGCTGTAATTTAGAAAAAACATTTCATCTATTAACCGATCGAAAATACTTATTTTAAAAACAAAACCGGAGGCCAAAATTAAAAATCGCAAACAATCCTTTCCAACTATAAAAATCTTGTAGTATAGGGTTTTCATTTTATTTAATATTTTGCAATAACTATTGAAATGTTATTTAATAATTATTACGAATGCAATAATTGATTTATTGTAATCAAATCAAATATATCCAATCTTTGACAGGGTTGGAGTTTTTTTTAAGATGTATTTTATTTTATTGAATCTTTTTAAAAAGAAAATTACAATAACTATTAAAATCTTATCTCTAAAATAATATTTATTACCAATGTAATAACTAATCTACTGTATTAATATCATAATATACTATATATTATTGGGTTGGGTTATCCGGCTCCTCACAGCTGAATGCCATATGACCATATTGGTTTTATTATGGATTTGTTTAAAATCACTTTGTAATCTAAAGTTAAGGTTGAGTGAGGACCTATTAACGAGTGTAGCTGAGTTGTTCGCAGTTTCATTGCAGTTATTTTTGCTTCAATATGACGAGACCAAGTTAGGCGTCGATCAAGGTGGATACCCAAATATTTCACGTGGGTTTCGACTGGAACAGTGGCATTTGTTATTGTTATAGGTGGACAATTTTTTCTTCTGAGGGAAAACGTTACATGCGCACATTTCGATCGATTTACCTGTATTGTCCACGTTTTTAGCCTGTATTGTCCATGTTCTAGCTCATTAACATGAGACTGCAGTTGTTCGGATGCTACTTTCGGGTCTTTGTTAACACTTATAAATGCAGTGTCATCTGCAAACGTTGACGTATGCGTATTTGTGCTTGTTGGCATATCTGCTGTATAAATTATGTATAATAGCCGCCCTAGTATACTACCTTGAGGTATTCCTGTAGAGATTTTCCCTTTTTTTGGAAATTTATCTTTTGATCTTACTTTAAATATTCTATACGTCAGATAGCTCTTCAGAAGCTTGTGAGAGCTTCCAGGTAGTACTGGAGTTATTTTCGTAAGTAGCCCATCATGCCAGACTTCATAAAGATAGCCAAAATTTCATAGGATTAATGACAGTGTCACTAATATTTCGAATGGTAAAGCTAATTATGTCGTGTGGTGTAAAAACCTTTTCTAAGTGATTTGCGAAGGCATTTACCTCTTCTGCTGAGTTTTTAGCCCATGAGCGGTTATCAAGTCTTCATGGGGATTCGTAGGAAATAGGAAATTTTAAGTGCCTTACGGCTTTCTACAGGCTATAGTCCGTGTTGCTTGTGGGATCCAAGTTTTTTAAATATGTCTCTATAGCGGAGTCGTGTTTCTGTCTCAGTTTCATGCGTAAAGTTCTTTGAAATATGTTCATTCGGGCCTTAATATCAGCAGAACGACTATGTTGCCATTGCCTTCACTTTTCATTGATGAGAGTTTGTATATCTGGCGATGATTGGTATGAATTTCGTTTCTCTGATCGTTTGCTTGGTGTTGCATTTCTGACTGCTGCCGTCACGACGGCTGTAAATTGATCCACAGATGCTTGAATATCAGCCGGGTTTTTCAGTGGGATGTTTGGAGGTAAGTGAGAGCTCACCTAAATTTTATATTTCAACCAATTCATGTACTTTTTCGGATAGGAAATAAGGCTTACATTTGCAGTGATAATACTGTCCTGTAAAATAACAATTGTAGGTGAATGGTCAGGGGATAGAACTGACAATTAAATTATCACGTCTAATATTTTTTCCAATGGCAAAATCAATGAGATCTGGCCGCTTATTGAAATCTGTTGGCCAATAGATGGGTTTGCCTTCAGATACGACGTCTAGCTTATTTGCTTTAACTGTATTGTAAAGCTGTCTCCCTCTTGGGCTAAAAAGTGTGGAACCCCAAAAGGTGTGCTTTGCATTATAATCGCCGGCTGCAATAAACTTCTGTCCTAGTGTGTCAAAAAACTTGGCGAATTGATGGTGTTCGATTTTGTGCCTGGGCGAACACATACCTTGCATTGTTGTCATAGAGTAGTTCATTGTTTGAATTGATTGAACTAGAATTGTTTGTAAACGATATCTGTGGACCCACTTTTAAGATGTGGGCGTAAGAATGTTTTTGCGCGAACTGACTTTTCGCATCACGATTAGCATTAGCTAAATGTGCATCATTTATCAGAGCTTGAGCATACGAACAATTAGCTATTGATTCAGCACGAAGCCTAGGAAATTGGGAAGCCGTATATCGGTCGTGTTCGGGTTTGCGTACAATTTTGGAATTATTTTTTACGTGTTGGAAGACTTTACAGCCCCTATAGTTTGCAGTGTGATTTTCGCCGCAGTTGCAGCATTTTTTTAACTTAATAACACTGTAGTTAATTATTATTGGTAGAAAATGTTGCCTTCTGAGGGTAAACGGTACAGTTTTTTAGCCAGTTCCCTAGCTCGTGAATGGGAGAGTAAAGTTGTTGGGATGCACCTTTCGAATCTTGATTAACACTTACAAATACGGTGTCATCTGCAAGCGTTGACGTATATTTATTTGGGGTTGTTGGCATAGCCGCAGTATAGAGTTTTCCCATTTTTAGAAAATATAATTTAGATACCTAGATCTTACTTTAAACTTTCTATTTGTCAAATATCTCTTAAGAAGTTTGTGGGAGTTTTCAGAAAGAATATAAGATACACATATCTATAACGCTCGACAGTATTACTTGTTTCTGAATACCGATATAAGAACGGTAACAATTCTGGATTAAAATAAAAAATGTGGCAGCACAGTGCTTTCATTAAAAGGACAATTGACGTTTTAAGTACACAAAAAGAAAAAACACATTCTAAATTTTTGTTTTCCTTATTCCGAAATCATACATGGAAATTTTACCTTTATTTTTAACAAATTACGCCTAAAATAAGCGGAAAACAGGCTTACGTCAAGAAATCAATCCGAAAATTTCCTCAATTCCAAATATAACTTCTGAACTAAGTAAAAAATCTAATATTAAGGTTGACTGGAACTAAATCATCTTATTTTAAGTACTTATGAATAGAAAAAGAGCGGAATGATATTGAAACTATGTAGATTTTTGGAACAAATTTCCGTCATCCCTTGTAAAGTTTGGTTTGGAGACAAACCGGCTTCGGCTATGTGCCATCTTCAGTGTAATTTTTCGTTCTGAGAAGTTTGCTTCAATTCGTAATTGGTTTGTTGTTTGCCATGTGACCTAGTAGCAGATAAATCTCGTTTATCACGTAGGCATCTGCAAGGTGTGAGCGGGTGGCAGGTAAAGTTCGTACGTCGGATTTTTTGTAAGGATTTGTAGACGTTAGTGATTACTGTTTTATTGCTTTGCATTCCGTCAGAATATGTGTTTGCAGATGACAGGTAAATGTTATAAGGACCTTTTTTTTCTTGTTTTATTACGTAGCCATCTGTGATTGGGACCTGGTAGCAGGGCGATTGTTTTTGTATGGATTGGTATATGATTTTGTATGCAACAAAAGACGATTTCTCGCAATTATTAACCAATTTTAGCCGTGATACCGAGTAACATTAAAAACGAACTCACGCAATTAACATACAGCCCAATTATGAATATTCGCGGTGAAATTTTTCCTTTCCCAATGTTTTGTTCCCGGGAAAAGTTCCCCTTATTCTAATCTCCCTAGGAGTAGCAAAAAAAGGGAGTGAGAAAATTAGAAACAGCTGTTTTACTTGTGACATTTTATTTTCAGTTTCTATAATAAAAAAGTTTTTGTGATTAATTAAATTATTGTAAACAATTTAAGCTTTTAATTCATTTAAAAAATTCAATAATGTACAGTATAGCTTTTCACATGGTTGTGGAAGAACATACTGTTGAGGAAGAAAGGCGAAAAACCAGCCAAAATATTTCAAGAAGGCAGATGCGCGATGTTTCAAACCCGCTGGAATTGCCCCAATCATTGTAAGTACAAAATAAATTCCTGTGTTTCAAAGTATAAGAAATTTTCTTGGCTTACGTTTGAAAAATATTACCGGGTGAATAAACCTGCTGTTTTGTATTTGCTCAATGTGGTTACATCTCACTCCCAGCCGACCAAGAAGAAATTTGGTGTTAGTCCTATTATAAAACTTTGTGGCTGTTTGCGCCTTTTTGCAGAAGGTGGGTACCAGACTGGTATCAGAAAAGAATCTGATGTTTCCATGGCTCAGCCCACTTTTAGCAAAGTCCTTGAAGAATTGATTGATCTTTTCGAAATTCACCTCTGTCCTATCTGGATAAAAATGCCAAAAATGTCTGAAGAAAAATACTTTTGGCTTTTAGGTAAAACCTTTCACAAAGCTAAGATCAGTATAACACTAATATTTATTGAAATTTTCTTCGGTATATAGGTGACGCAGGCTATCCTTTGGAGCCGTGGCTTTTGACGCCTCATCGATTACCAGAGGATGGTTCATCTGATATGAGATTTAATGAAGTGCATGCCAAGTGTCGTAACATAATTGATCGGGTCAATGGCGTCTTGAAGAACAGATGGAAATGTCTTCCGAGTGCAAGGCAAATGCACTACTGCACGGTGAAGGTTGCAAAACTCACAAATGTGTGCTGCGCCTTGCACAACATATGTTTGAACTACAAAGTTAGCCAAGAACCTTATGATTATCCTAATATAGTCATGCCATAAGAGGAAATCAGTCTATCAACCTCGACGCAATATTTAGCCGCTGCGCAGTCGATCAGAAGAAATATTGGAAACACATTATAAAAAACAAATATTTATATTTTAAAAAGAATTTATTGCATAACAAACATAGGGCCACTTCTTGGAAAACAAAACATAAATAAACTAATATTACAAATGAATTTGTAATGTGTGTGTGTGTATCTTTTGTTTACTTTTTCTTTCTGTATAAGTTATTATTGTTTCTAAGTTGAATCGCTGTTCTGGGAATTTCCGCTAGGCAAATGTTTTTGGCTTTGTGTTTATAATACCGTATTTGTACAATAGGTCGTTTCACACATCTTCGATTATTACTTTGTAACACTGCCGCCCACTTAAGCCTTTTCGCCCCGAACAGGCTCAACATCACCTTTTCCATATTTGGCTAGTCGTTCAATGTGAACCACCTTCATTTGGACCTTGGGCTAGGGCACTTATGTATCCTGTAAACAACGGCAATCATTTAATGCGGTTACGGACAAATTCATGGAGCTCGTGAAGGTCTTCTTGTGCCTGAAGTGTGTTTCCATTGTCTTCGCACACAGGTTTAGGTTTAACACCGAACTCTAAATCCGCTGGCAGTTTTAGTTCCGTTCCAAACAGGATTTTCGGGGGACTGCGTGAGGTGGAATCGTGGATAGCTGACCTGTACGCCAGTAACAGCTTAGGTATATGCTCATCCCAATCTTTTTTCTGAGATATTCCTCCAGCGTACGGTTGAATCTTTCTACCATGCCATCAGACTGTGGATGTAGCGGTGTCGTATGTATGACGGATTCAAAATTTCGTCCCTGGTCAGAATGCAATTCTATCGGAACACCGTATCGACACACCCAATTGTTAAAAAATGTGTCTACCACCGTTTTGGATTCTTGGTTTGGAATGGCATACACTTCAGGCCATTTGCTGAAATAATCTATTACCACCAGTACCTACCGGTTATCAGCGTCACTGACAGGGAATAGACCTGCTACATCGGTAGCTATCCGCTCAAAAAAATCTGAACCTTGCAGCGATTTTTTCTTGTTGGGCCCTAGGCCGCAATACACTGTTCGCAATTAGCTATCCAATCGGCTACAGCCTGCTGGCATCCCACCCAGTAAAATCGCTATTTTATCTTTTCCGCTAGGACCGTTATGGAACTCCTTCACTACCTGATTTATCGTGGAAGTGGAAACGATAATTAAGTCCGTTGTAAATAGGCCATCCATACTTTTCCAAGATCGATATAAGCAGCCATCTATTAATTTTAGGCTATTCCACTGGGCCCAATACGCTTTTGCTAATGGGCTTTCTGCCGATATTTCACTACGGGTCGGTCTTTTGTTATCCTGTTTAGCCAATATAATCTTTGCCAAAATGGGGTCGTCATTTTGTTCCTTAGACCAATCTTCCCCTGAGCTAATTTGGGTCAGCCGCACGTCAATGACACATTCCCTTTTCTCAACTTTTGTGCAGTCTTTGCGCTATACGTTGCATGGCCGTCTTGAAAAGGAACCAGCATTATTGTGTTTTCCGCCTTTTCTGTCCCTCGATGGCGAAACAGATCTTGATCTTTTCTTTGATGATTTGCAGTTGCGCTGGAAGTAGCCGACCTTACCGCAGTTAAAGCATTTGGCGCGAAATTTGCCTCTTTCCTCCTCTAGCATTTGTTTGCTCACATCTTTTATGTCGCTCCTTTTGTATCCCCAAATTGGCGTATCAGCCTCAAGTCACCGCACCTTATAGACTTGTCGCTTCGATATGACTTTTGCGGTCTTCTGGGCCAGCGTGTACGAAATGGTTTTCGCAAAGGACAACTTCTGCATATCTAACATCTGGATCCCGTATCCCATTTACAAATGCTTCTATCTTGAACTGGTTCAGGAATGGATGGTTCTCGCCTAGGTAAGTCAGGTGCACCAAGCGTTCAATTTCCATCTCGAAATCTTGCAGCGTTTCATTAGGCTTATGCACTATGACCCCTGTACAGTTCTCGCTTATGTTCGCCACCGTACTTACGTTGCAAAGCTACCATTAAGTCGTCGTAGCTATTTCTGCAGCCAGCTGGTAAGCTTTCAAGGATTGCTGCTGCTGTTCCCTTTAACGCCAGAATTAGTTCTATAGCTTTTTATTCACTGTCCCATTCATTTTCGCTAGCCACCGTTTCGAATTGGAACTTGAAGACATTAAGAGGTGCGCTACCATCAAAGCTCGGGGTCTTTATCTTGTTGGCGTGCTCAGAGATAATTCTCACGGATACTTCTCGAATTTATAGATCGCTCATCTTGTTCTTTAATTCATGTAGTTCTGCGTCTACGCCCAAAATTGTTCGTCAACATTGCTCTTTATGCCAACATTTTTCGTTATGCCGGAGAGTTTTTGGTCAACATTTCCCATTATGTCATAGAATTTTTCATCAAGCTCACTGACTTGCAGTTCTATAGCTTCAACTCGTTTGCCAATAACTTCTGAAATTTCCTGAAGTGTCTTGTTGTTGGCTCTGACCTCAGCTAAGAGTCTTTCGCTGTTAGCCTTAGAAGCTTCTTGAAATTTTTTTTTCTACCTCAGCTAAGAGTCTTTCGTTGTTAATCTTAGAAGCTTCTTGAACTTTTCCCTCTACCCCAGCTAAGAGTCTTTCGCTGTTAATCTTAAAAGCTTCTTGAAATTTCTCCACTTGCCTTTCGTTGTTGGCTCTGACCTCAGCTAAGAGTCTTTCGCTGTTAGTCTTAGAAGCTTATTGAAATTTCTCCATCATAGCGGCCAACATTACGTTGAAGTCCATATTAGTGTTTGTAGCTCCTCTTTTTCCTCGAATTCATATAAGCTGATATCAATACCACGTCGCTTGAATTCCTCTACCAGCCTCTTTTGCAGTTCTGCCTTATTGCCGACCGTTGGCAGATCAAACTTGCTCTGCTCTTTTTTTAGCTGATCTACTTTCAGCTCGTCAAACTTCATTTTTTTACTTACTTTTTATTTTTACAATTCCACTTCTGACACCAGTTGCTACTTTTATTACCACAATAAACGTAAATTTGTATGGATCGTTTAATTGCAAATATTAAAATACACACTCCTTTATGATTTTATCAGTTCACAGCTTTATTCGGCAATTAAGACTCAATTTACAACTCTTCAGTACTAATTTCACTTAACACTTTTGTACGCACTCCATGGAATCTCAAAGACAACTCTATCGGTGGACGGCGCCTTTATATCAGATCACGACCTCTTCTTGAAATGTCCCAAACATGCGCGAAGTTGCGCATCGTCTATTTCATTTGCTGGCTTAGTAGTCTTGTATATGTGTTTGTGTGTGTGTGTATATTTTGTTTACTTTTTCTTTATGTAGAAGTTGTTTTTGTTTTTGGCTTTATGTTTATAATATTACGTATTTGTACAATAGGTTGTTTCACACATCTTCTCTTATTACTTTGAAACAGTATGTTTTGATGGAAGGTCGCGTTTAGCACATATAAGTATATCAACCAAATGCATATTATGTATGCTTTTCGCCATAAACTTTAAAAGGCGAACAATCGGACGATAATTAAGTCGCATCTATCAGCATCAATCATATTAGTACTGCGCCATACCATCCTCAGGCCAATGGCCTCCTTGAAAGATGACAAGGTTTTTGCCACTTATTTTACTTGGCCCTCAAACAACATACTATATGTATAACAAAAATATTAAGGCATACTCGGCGGAGCTAGTTCTAGGTACCACCGCCTAATGAGGAAGGCCTACAAAATACCCCAGCTTAAGACGAATTCCGAAATATTGATATAAAGTACAATTATTTTATTTTGATTGAAAACTTTGATGAAATATATATTAACTTAATAAACAAATAGGTTGAACACACGTGATTACTTTAGGTTACCTAGAATACAACATCCGCGCCCTTATCCCGAACTACATACATAGCTATAAAATCCAGCACATATGTCAGTAAGGGGTTAGTAAATGCGAATGTTTTATAAGCTGGAATTTAGCACTTCGGCCAACTACCAGCAGATAATAAATACACTTGTGTTATATACTTATGTACTTACAATTCCTTGAACCATTCTCGTATATGATCTGATATATCTTCCATTATCTGAGGTGCATACTCCTTCAGCAACCTTACCCGCTCTGAGTCTATTAGCTGTTTATAATTATTATCCAAATTTCTTTGTTTTAAGCATTTTCGATATTCTTCAGAAATATTATATTCATACTCTTCTGGGTTCAGAAGTTTTTTCGTTTTTCTCATACCATATAATGATTGTTTAATATTAAACTTCATCTTTAGGCGCTTTTTTGCATTATAGTTTCTCCATGCGTCTTGTATGATTAAAGCAGAGTTTGTCATCTTTTCTGTTGCGTTATAGTCGCCACCTAAATAAAGTATTGAGTAAAAAAGTTAAAGAAATTGTCTTTTTATTCAAAATTAGTTGCCTTCAGAGAACGTCAACGAGTGTACATAAGGTAAGTTTATTTGAGACTTAAAAATAATAAAATAAAATTAAGTTAAATTACAGGGACTAAAACTATTACAAACAAATAATAAAATTGTTTTGCAGTAAAATAACTAATCGGTGAAGTGAATCACGGATAGAAAATGAAAGAAGTAAAGAAGCGCCCCGACATAGCGTAATTGAAAATGTTATTCATCACGTACTTAAAACCAAACTTAAATTAAAATAAATAAAAATAAGAATTCAAAATTACCCCCTCCGGGTCACCTATGATTTTACGCTAGATGCACATACCAAAGAAAATTAGAGGAAACATGTATTAGAAGCCTGGGGTCTAATCATGGCATCAGATATCGAGTAAACAAACGTATCGAATAACATTTCGAACGTGTCGAGTAAGCTAATTATCGCATACGACATCTAACGAATCGTAATTTTAAAGAAAATGTAATAGATTTTTACCATATGTTTAACGTAAACAAATGATAAAAAGAAAAAGAAGATTAAACAAATTAGGTCTGTTCAGTAACTTTACTAGCAGAAAGTGGCAACGAGAGAGTAAGGGTGAAAATTGCAAAATTATTCTCCCAAATGTGAATAAGTAAATGAACGCCTTTCTAGCAAAAATTAGCAAGTAAATTGCGGTCGCGATAGAAATGATATATAAGACTTAAAAATTGTACTGACTTATTTAATTTATTTATTTAAAATCATAAAACCGAAATAATTATTAAGAAACTAAAATGAAAGGAAATATTGCTTTAAATTATCAATAATTTCTCGATATGATGCATTTAATATGTATATGAATGTATTTAAATTTTTTTATAACAAGTGGTAATATGCCTTCTAACTTTAACGTAAATGCCAAAATATTTATGTATGTATATCAGAAATAATCTTTAACGAATATACATATATGTATGTATATTATTATTTAAAATTATTTATAAAAAATTTTACTTTTTCATTATTGTTGAATGGTACCGGAAAAAGTACAATTATACTGAATGTAACATCCCTGGATTTTTTTCTTTTGTTTAATTTAATTTAATAAACCTACTACATATTTCCGTCGTTTTGAATTTCTTTGCTGTCTGTTGCTAAATTAAAGAAAAATAAAAAAGCAACAAAATAGTAATTCATTTAATTACTAAATACTTACATTTTCTTCTATATTACAAAATTATCTTTTTTCTAAATTTTTTTCCAATAATTTATTTTGTTTGAGAAATTCTTGGTAGTTAAAATTTTACTAACAAAAACTTGCAAGTATTTTTTTTCTCCCACCTTTGTATTCTCTTGTTTTACTCTTTCGTTGCTAGTTTTTCGAGATAATGAACACTTTTCCAGTAACAATTAGTACTAACTTTCAGTTACTGAACAGAGCTATTGTGTGCTAATAAATACTTTAATAAAATTAAAGTGAAAAAATAATGAATCCGTGAATGCTATTTTATTTATCCTCGTCAGACTCGGAGGAAGAAAGTGTTTCACGTATTAGAAAAGAAATTAGACTGACAAAGAAGGCATTCAATTACGTCCTATGTCACATAAACTTTATTGGGCACATATCTACTGCAGTGCCACCGAAGCTGCAGCAAGCGGCCACACTTTCGCTTTTGGAAAGTGGAAGTTTTCAGTACAGCGTGGCAAAATTGTAAGACATGTTATAAACGCCTGAGCAATCTCAAGCTTGTATAGACCATTTTTTAAGAATCATAAAATTCCTGGAGGTTAGTTTAAGTGAATTTTGACTATGCATGAATTGCTAATTATGAATTCTTTTCATCAAAGTTGTTGGATGTGTAGGCGGAACCCAAATCGGACTTCAAAGGCCAAGCATTAATGAACATATATTCTTCAATAGAAAGGGTATTTAACTTAAACCTCTTGGAAAATAAATTAACAATAAATATTAAATAAAATCTTTCATATTTGCAATCATGAATATAAAATAGTGGCTATAAATCCCAAATACGGTGGAGCGGCGCATGACTCATTTGTCTGGAGGCATTCAGCGGAAAAAAACTTGCTAAAAGAACTCTATAATAATAGAAACTTAAAAAATGCTTTGCTTTTAGGTAAGTTAAACGAACATGCATACTTATTTTGTTGTTTGGAAATTATAATTAATCACAGGAGATCCGGGTACCCTCTTAAATCGTGGCTGATAACACCGTACAGAAATCCAGAGGATGGATTGATGGAGGCTTACTTTAATGACATCCATTCTAAAGCACGATGTATTGTAGAGAGGTAGAGAGGAGATGGAAAATTTTGAGCAACGAGAAGAGGAGTAGATACAATCCGGAAAAAATTTCACAATTTGTGAATGTATGTGTTGCCTTACATAACTTGTGTATTAGTTTTAAGATTCCAAATTACACAAACAATTCCGTGGCTGAAACTATTCTTATTATACCAGATACTGGAAATGAGACACAGCTGACAAAAATTGGACAAAGGATTAGAGACCACATAAAACTATACTTATGAAAAAATAAATCTAGCTGTTAATTTAGTTTACGTTTTTAAAAAACGTTTTGAATATTTCATATCGTTTTATTTAATATACTTATTTACTTATGACTATAACACCTACTTTTAGTTTGAACGTTTTGTATTATTAATAAAACTAAATTAAAAATGGTATTCAAGTCTCTCTCGTTACTTTACATATTAAAAAATAAGATGAAAATTGTTTTTCACTATGTGCAAAACAAAAATTAATAAAATAAAAAATTAAATTCACAACATAGGTACGTAAATGTTTACATTGAATGTTTTAAAAACGTTGTTTTAATAATTCTAATTCCATTGCCTTTATTTCAAGATCATTTTTTTTTTAATTTTTAATGCCATGTTCGCAAAATGCTCCTCTTCTTTCATCTTGATTGATTTTCCTTTAAGTTCGTTGGATCTGTGCATTAATTCTAAAAATCGTTCCAGCTTATCATTTAACATCTGTTGAGATTCTTCAAATTTTTGTATGTTGCACTTGAGATTCAATTTATTTTCACTCTTCGTGCATTTGTTATTAATTATTAGTTTTTTCTCAGCACTTTCACAACCGGTATTCAAATTTTCATTAACTGCAAATGTCCACTTATCTATTGTTTCATTTTCACTGTTTTCACTTCCAAATAAATCATAAATTTCTTCACTATTAAAGGGTGTTGTATCTTTGGAAGAGCCAAACGTTTTGGTTGGAGATAGCCCCTCTACCGTAGTTCCTATACCAGCCGCTTGGCCAATTTGCTCCTCAGCTGGCGTTAACGGAAACTCCTCGAATGGCCCTCCTCCTTCTCCTTCTTCGAAGTCATATTAAACGATACTTTTATTTAGCTTGAAGCTTTTAGTCTGTAAAATAGTCTATAAATTTCATATATAGTATTTTATAAATTGATTGCATACAAACATAGTAATATGTATAAATGTACTTAGTTTTCGCCAAGACTTAATGTCTTTATTGGTGGCCCGGCCATATTCAATTTCTTGGACAGTTGGTCCCACAGTTTATTCATTGCATTGTTTATTCTTGCTAGCTGAGGATGCGCACCCATGCATTCGGCCATAATTTCCATTTGTCGTCCATTAATTTTATTCGAGTTTGTCCTATTCAAAATTACTATATTTTACAGAAAATATAAACAAATTTAATTGAAATTTACTTACATTTCCTTTGTTAGTTTGCAATTTCTTGAAATAATAATAATAAAAACAGACTTTACGCGCTAAAATTATTTCTTTTCTTTTTGCATACGATAGAGTAACTTCTTTGGTTACTCGATATCGAATACCATAATCTCAAATTACGATACTTTTTATTTGATATCGTGTGCCATGATACCAAAATGAAAAATGACGATAGTTTTTACTTGATATCGAATGCGGTGATTAGACTCCTGTATAGTTTAACTTGAATACGGACGATACAACGACAGGATCAGACAGAACCATAAACGAAACATTAGTTTTGTTTAGATATTGTACGTACGAAGGTGGTTTAGACGACACGACATTACGTACGTAAAATTCAAGAGAAATTAATATCGAAATTCATCCGTTCTTTGAAAATGAGATCCTAAGAGTAAAACAGTAAAATGAAAACAACTGTTGTGATAAAGGCATTAAATAGTAGCTCTGTTCAGTAACAGAAAGTTAGTACTAATTGTTACTGAAAAAGTGTTCATTATCTCGAAAAACTAGCAACGAGAGAGTAAAACAAGAGAATAAAAATGTGTGAGAAAAAAAATTATTTGCAAGTTTTGTCTAGTAAAATTTTTACTAGCAAGAATTTCTCAAACAGCTGTTTTGTGCTTTTGTTTACAAAATAAATTATTGGAAAAAATTTAGAAATAAAGATAATTTTGTAAAATGGAAGAAAATGTAAGTATTTAGTAATTAAATGAATTACTATTTTGTTGCGTTTTTATTTTTCTTTAATTTAGCAACAGACAGCAAAGAAATTCAAAACGACGGAAATATGTAGTACGTTTATTAAATTAAATTAAACAAAAGTAAACAAACCAGGGATGATACATTCAGTATAATTGTACTTTTTCCGGTACAATTCAACAATAATGAAAAAGTAAAATTTTTTATAAATAATTTTAAATAATAATATACATACGTATATGTATATTCGTTAAAGATTATTTCTGATATACATGCATAAATATTTTGGCATTAACGTTAAAGTTAGAAGGCATATTACCACTTGTTATAAAAAAATTTAAATACATTCATATATATATTAAATGCATCATATCCAGATTTTATAGATAATTTAAAACAATATTTTCTTTTATTTTGGTTTCTTAATAATTATTTCGGTTTTATGATTTTAAATAAATTTCTTTAAAAGCAACATTGTCGTCATATAGTGGTATATTATGTTATTATGGTTACTTTAGTACAATTATTTTCAACAACGTACCATTTAATGGCCAGTCAGTACAATTTTGAAGTCTTAGATATCATTCCCATCGCGGCCGCAATTTACTTGCTAATTTTTTTCACATTTGGGAGAGTAATTTTGCAATTTTCACCCTTACTCTCTCGTTGCTAGTTTCTGCTAGTAAAGTTACTGAACAGACCTAGTGTAAAGACATACACATGTTTATACAAATCAATTCGTAATACAAAATGTTGCCCAACATGATGGAAAAATATAACGGAGAGAAAGCATTTGGTATATTATTAGCTGCTTTTATTTATTTACAGAAAACTACATCCTTGATCTAAAACATGTGGTGATTGTCTGAAATATTTCGAAAAATAAAGGGAATTATACGTTTATCATATTTTCATTCCTACTTTCTTTTAATGTCGAACCGTTCATTACATACTATATATAGGCGATACCGTTCGTACACGTCTTGATAAAAAAAATTACATTTCGTAGGACTTGTGTGATAGTGTAAACCACCGCAAAGAAAATATACGCAGAAGAAATGCAAATAACACTGTGGAACAAATTCAGGTTAGCAAAAGTTAGGTCGATTCTGAGAGTGAGGGGTGAAAATAGAGGCTTAATTAGAACACCCGTATCGCGGCGTTTGTTTATGTTAGTTCGAATTTTTTCTCAGTTTCTTCTTTGTCTTCCCCTTCTTCCTCTTTTTCCGCATCTTCCTCTTCTTCAAAGGTGCTTTTATACCAACAAAACAACTTTTTTCTTTTCAACCACCGCACAGGCAGCGTTTTTTTTTTATTTCGTACAAGAGAACTAATTTCAAAAATAAAAATTTAATTTTCGATCGGTCGTGATAAAATTCGCTATTAATTTTTTTTGAACTTATTTCATTTTGTGATTGATTTAAGTTAAGTGCACAACATTGTATAATATATATTGTACTAAAAATGTCGGAACAAAAATGTAAAATTGACCATTTTTCTAATGTTTGTGGACGTTTCATAGCAAGCGATGAAAAATGTGGCAATGCGAGTGATTTTTTTTTTGGAAGCTTAACAATATTTCTCGCAAGAGTTTATCACTGACGTAAACTATGCCCCTAACAAAGTTTGCTTTAATTGCTATTCAACTCTGATGCAATATCGAAAATGCCAAAAAGAGTTAGAAAAGTTCTTCAATGTGAATGATGCAAAAAATTTCGCTTATTCCAACGATATTGAAAAGTTAATGGAGACGATAGGGTTAACCTATAAAAAAGATGATTGGCGTTTATTCATCGATAGTTCACTAATCAGCTTAAAAGTTGCGCTTTTGCACACGACAAATAGAATGCCTATTGTTCCGACGGCGTATAGCACTGACACTAGTGAAAATTTCGATAATTTGAAACACATTCTGGAAGTAGTCAAATATAACGAACACCAGTGGCGCATTTGCTGCGACCTCAAAATAGTTTCATTGATTACAGGCTTAACAGCATCTGTGCGTCCAAAATATCCGTATTTTTTGTGCGATCCCAATCGATACGGAGAAGGTATTAAAGGAAGAAACCAGTACAAACAGCATAATTGGAATAGTTGCATTGGACGGAAATGGCCTAAAGACAATAGGCTTTATGAAAGTCTTGTTCCTGAAATGAAAATCTTGTTGCCGTTGCTCCACATTAAACTTGGGATTGCTAAAACTTTTTTGAAATATATTGCAAAAAGGCCAGCAGTATTCAACCGCTTAAAAGACATTTTCCCAAGACCAAGTAACGCCAAAATTCAGGAAGGGGTTGTTCATGGTCCCGACATACAGAAACTATTGAGTCGTCAAGATTTTGATCAAGTTCTGACAGACCGAGAATTAATGCATGGCTCGCATTGAAAGTAGTCATTAAAGGACTTTTGGGTAAAGAACGCAAAGACAACTACAGGCAATCTGTTGTAAACATGTTGGCCGCTTTAAATGAGATTGGGGTTAATATGTCGTACAAAATTATCTCTTGCATCACCATCTTGATCTACTCGCTCAACAGTTGCCAACTGAATCTGATGAGCAAGGCGAACGTTATCACCAAACTGCGCTGCCATTTGAAATCAAGTAACTATAGAGTGTGCATATTTTGAATTCTTAAATTTTTCTAATATCATTCTAATAAACATGTTAACCATTGAAAACTATTTTCGTTTCAAGTACAAAGGAAAGAAATCTCTCTCCGATCACCAAGATATTAAAGAGAGCAGTGATGTTGATCCACAGCCGCCTGCTAAACGGCAACTGGCCAAATCATTAATTTAATTTATTTAATTTTTTACTTAAAACTTTTGCTAACTAACATTTCAATATTATATTTTTTCCATATTTTTATAATTTCTTTTTCAATGTTTCTTCAAAACCAACACTGAACAAAATTGGTACATAAAAAATGAGAAGTAAATTAATATTAAGGTGGAAAACACAGGTTTTGTATTATGATTGTTTTCCTTTCAAATGAAATTTATTGAAGAAACTGAGAGGCATATTATAGATCAAACAGAAAGCAAAAAAGACTTGTTTTGTGGAAAATATTTTCAAAAAGCATGAAAAACAAATAATTTTTCCAACATTTTGCTTCATAAGCACCACCTGTTGCACAGGTCTCTAGCAATAATTTGGCTTTTACAGATTTAAAAATTATCAATTAGTCGAAGGCCGATTAAAATAAATTTAAAACTGACATAAACAAACGCCCGTATCGCGTCTTCTTATTTAGCCCTCACTCTCAGCATCGACCTAACTTTTGCTAACCTGAATTTGTTCCACAGTGTAGTGTTACTAATACTATGGTAGCAAAAAAGTGGCAAAATGATGGTATTCAATTTTAAGCTAGATGAGACTGCAATTTTAATATCGGCAAGATTTATAAATGCAATCCTCGCTTAATTCAGGCATTTGAACATGACTTACGTTGTTTTTGGGCTATAATGGCAGTGCCGCCACACTCGCTTTTACTTTATGTAAAAACCCCAATAATTCTAAAGCAGTTTTTTAGCGTAAAATGTGTTTCAGAGACTAATACTATATCTATTTCCGGTGTTAGCAGGAAACTTTATACTATATATTTATTTTGGGAGAGCCCGTTAGCGTTCCTGAAGAATATTTTGAACTGGTTAATTTTTTACTTAGCAAAATTTTCTGAAAAAACACTGCATTGTCGTCATAAAATTGTTCATGGTTTGTATAAGAATTTTTAATTGAGCTCGAATTATTCGTTATAGGTATCTCTGCACTCTCTTTTAAGACGTGGGCATATATATATTTTTGTGAGTTAGAACTTCATTTTAGTGCTAAGGCATAAGAGTAGTTTGGTTTAGTATATGTCTGCGTACTAGTAATAGAGCCAGCATGAAGCCTAGGTAATTAGAGATTTTATATTGTTGATATTCAGGTTTACGTACTATTTCGGATTAAGTCTTTACGTACAGGAAGCATTTACAGCCTCTAGAGTTACCAGTGTTTTTCACCGCAGTTGCTGCATATTTTTTACCTTGGAATCAGTTTTTTAAAATGTGGATTCCGAATTTGGGTATGCGCCGCGGCAAACGGACGGTAAGTTTTCCTGTGTCCGAATTCTTGATAATAAGTGTACTGATGAAGGCCATTACGTTTTTATAGCTCTTCTTCTATTCAAGAGGTATCGCTTTAAATACAATCTCAGTACGATGCATTCGTTGGGAAACTTATTCTTATTTAGATTATTATGGACTGACCTTACGACATAGCTTTCCGCTTCTATCGCACTTTTAATTTTCTCAGTGTGAACAGAACTGACAATGTCCTTTATAACAATTATCAAACTTCTTGCACTCTGCAGTTGATCCTCCCTTGTAATGAGCCAATATTTTTTCCGTATGGCCTTGAATCTTCGTCTCTTGTTCTCTTGGTACAGAATCTGGGACAACATATTTTCAACGGCATTTGATGTTTGCTCGCGCAAGTAAATCAGTGGAGTATTTAATTCAGACAAGAAAAGGGAGAAATGGAGGTATGCACCCGTGCGGTGACGAGCGGTATGGATTTTAACTCACTGACGTCCGCTATAATGGAGAAAATGACTGAAGTTTCAGAAAGTTCTAGAGTCAACAATGAGAAAGTTTTGGAAAACAACGAGAAACTTTTGGGTAAAGTTCTAAAAAATTCTACAGCCAACAATGAGAAACTTTTAGCTGAAGCTTAAGAAAATTCTAGAGCCAACAATGATAGCCAATAACAGGAGACTTTTGGACGAAGTTAAGGAAGAGGTACGTGAAACGAATAACGAATAAGAGGTATGTGAAACAAATAAAAAACTTGTAAAAATCATACCAGGATAATAGGATAAAGGCTCCTAGTTTTGATGGCAGCACCATTTACCGTATTCCAGTTCGATACCGTTGCCACTAAAAATGCATAGGACACTAAATAAAAGGCAATAGAGCTAATTTTGCCCTTAAAATGTAACGCGGCGGAAGTACTGGAAACCGTTCCTGCGAGCTGCAGAAATAGCTTTGACGGCATAATGGTGGCACTTCAGCGTAAATACGAAATAAATTCTTCTTTTTAATTTTTAAACAAATTAAGAGAATCCGTATACAGTGTTGCCATGACCAAAAATTTGTTGTCAGCAAAGATTTAAAAAACTTACAAAATGGGAGTAAAATATATAAATATATTTTTTTTTATTTTAAATACATATGTATATTTATACATTTTTTACGAGAATAGTAATTAATTTTAAATTAAAAGAAAATATCTTGCGTGCGCAAATTTCGGAATACCAGGTGCTTTATAGCATTTTAATTCTTGTGGACTAGATTTTCATAAAAAAAATTGTATATTTATTTTATTAAGCAGAATAACTATTCTTTAATTGCTCTCCTCTGGTTTAATAGCTCTTTTGAATTTTTTTTACACTTAATTTTATTTTATTGAATCTTTCTACTAAAAGAAATTTACAGTAAGTATTCAAATCTGATTTCTTAATTATTATTTACTAGTTATTCCCAATGTAATAACTAATTTTTCGTATTCAAATCTTAATAAACTGTATTCTATTATGTAGAGAGAGAGAGCCGTCTCGTCAGGCTCAATGTGTCAGTTCCTTTTAGTCCGTGGTGGCCATCAAATTGCAATTAATTGCGTGCGAGAGTGTTGGGATGTGCGACTAGTTTGTTTACGTATTTGGATGTGTTCGTTTTAACTTCTTCGTGGATAGTGGGAACTTTGAGATCCCTATGGATGTTTTCGTTTCTTCTATACCAGGGCGCGCATACGATAAGGCGTAAAATCCTAGACTATCTTTTCTGTAACTTCCGGATGTTTGATGCACAGGCAGTACCCCATACCTGAATACCATATGACCATATTGGCTTTATAACGGATTTGTATAAAAGGACTTTATATTCCAAAGCCAAAGTTGAGTTAGGACTTATTAGACAATGTAGTTGATTTGTTCGAACGGGACCAAGTTAGGCGCCGATCTAGGTGGATACGTAAATTTTTAACGTGCGTTTCCGCTGAAACCGTGGTATTTGTTATTGTTATTGGTGTACAACTTTGCATTCTTAGGGAAAACGTTACATGAGCACATTTATTCTCCACTGTTTTAGCCAGTCTTCTAGCTCATGAATATGGGACTGAAGTTGTGCAAATGCTACCGTCGGATCTTTATTAACACTTATGATTGCAGTGTCGTCTGCAAAAGTTGACGTATTCGTATTTGGGCTTGTTGGCATATCCGCTGTATAAATGGTGTATAATAGCGGCCCTAGCACACTACCTTGAGGTACTCCTGCGCTGATTTGCACATTTCTTTAAATCTGACCCTTTGACCTTCTTTAAAAATTATATCTGACAAATAGCTTTTTATAAGCTTGTGGGTGTTTTCAGGAATAATCCGAGTTATTTGAGTGAGAAGCCCATCATGACAGACTTTATCAAATCCATGTCTATAAATAAAGCTGAACAGTATTGCTTTCTTTCAAAAGCAGATCTAATAATGGTAACGATTTTAGGACATGTTCAATCGTACAATGCCTTGCTCGAAAACCAAACTGATGATCTGGGATAACGTTTTGTTCATTTAGAAAAGGAGTTACACTCGAGACGAATAATTTTTCAAATATATTTGAAAAAACTGAGAGTAGGCTTTAGGATGTAATCTGGCCTGATTCCTTTCCTGGTTTCGGGATCATAACAATTTCAAGCATCTTCCAAAAGCGTGGGACTCCTAACATTGCATTAAATATGTAAAGCAAAATTGTTACAGCTGAATTAGGTAAGTTTCTTATCATTGATTTGAATATCTGCTGTTGCCTGGTACGATATTATTTTAGCTGATGGCTTTGTTGGCGTTGTATGGCTCCGGCAGTCACGACGTCTTTAAAATGATCTACAGATGCTTTAATATCAGATGGATATCTCAGTGGGATGTTCATGGATAAGTAAGAGCTCACATACATTTTATATATTAACCAATTCGTGTTTCTATTCGGGTAGAAATGAAGTGTTTCAGGTGCAGTGAAAAATAATTGTAGGTGATGATCAGAAGATCGCGTTTGATGTTTTTTACTATAGCAAAATCAATAAGATCTCTCAACTTATTAAAGTCTGTGGGCCAATAGGTGGGTTTACCGGCAGATATGACGTCCAGCTTGTTTGCTTGAACTGTAAAATACAACTGACTACTTAAGTTTTTTCGGACTATAATGGCAATCCCACCACATGCCTTTTCGCTTGGGTGTTTGGTATCATATATAAAAAACCCATCAACTCTAAAGCAGTTTTTTATAGTGAAGTGTGTTTCAGAGACTAATAGTATGTCTATGTCATCTGCTAGCAGGAAGTATTCTACTTCATGTTTATGTTAGGAGAGCCCGTTAGCGTTTCAGAATCGTATTTTTAACTGGTTCATTTTTTTCTAAGCAAAACTTTCAGAAGCATGTTTTGGGATCGCATCATTTCCTGAAACATACCCTGCATAGTTGTCATGAAATTATTTTTAAGTTCTCGATGGAGCTCTAATTATTAGTGAGGGGTGTCGGTGCACCCTCTTTTAAAACGTGTATGAATGCTTATGTGCATTAGATCTTTTGGCAATCGCATTACGTAAATCATTTCTCAATATTTGGGCATACGAATAGTTTGGTTTAGTATGTGGCTGTGTAGCTTGTGTACTAGTAATAGAACCAGTATGAAGCCGCAGAAATTGGGAAGCCTTATATTGCTCATATTCGGCTTTACGTACGAATTTTGCATTATGTTTTACGTGTTGGAAGACTTGGAAGTCCCTGTAATTTGCTGTGTGGTTTTCACCACAGTTACTGCATTTTTTGACCTTGGGGTGTGTTCTGAAAGAAATGCATTCCCAAGCTTGGTGCGCATCACTGCAAACAACGCATGCAGTAAGTTTTTGTGTGTCCGAATTCCTAGCAGTTGGTGCACTGACGGGAACCATTACGTTTCAGAGGCTCTTCTTGAAGTTGCCATTTATTTTAGCCATTTTTATCGTTCTGATAAAATATCGTTCCAGAACGATAAAAATGGCACTGAAGATGGCAACTAGCCGAAACCGGTTTGTCTCCAAACCAAAATTGACAAGGGATGACGGAAAATCGTTCCAAACATATATATCAGAGCACCCTGTCGGAAAAACAAATCAACAAGGAACTTTATTCTTATTTAGAATATTGTGCACTGACCTTACGACATAACCTTCCACCTCTATGGCACTATTTATTTCCTGAATAGGAACAGAACTGTCAATACCCTTTATGATTATCTAAACTTTAGCACTTTCAAGTTGTTGCGTATAATAGCTCTTATTTTCTGCATCGAGTCGACTTGCGATGAGGCGATAGTTTTCCTCAGTGTGGGCTTGGATTTGTTTCTTGCATTTGTCCTTTTCGTACAAAAGCCACATAGAAATTTTCTTTACCTGCGAGTTGGGACAGCATATTTGCAATGGCATTTGAATTGCCCGCGCAATTCGGCATCTTCATTATCCGGGGTAGCAAGTACAGAGAATCTATCTTCACTTACCGATATTGCAGCTACTTGATGAGAACCTTTGTATTGTTTGGCAGTTCGCTCTTGTTGCGAAGACTTAGGACTGGCCTTCCTCTTGATTATGGTTACGTACCGATCCATACCAGTTTGCATGCATTTAGATACAGTACCCGTTTCTTTATCTTCTTGTACTATTTTCTTTGTAGCACTGGTATTGTTTATTTGTTAATTTTTATTTGACGAGTTCGTTGTTTCTGCGGCAGATATATTCATATATGTTGATAATGAACACGTTCGGTCAATTGGCCTGGCGGTTAAAAAAGCACTGTCATTTGTCTAAGTAACAGAGTAATAAGCAGTGTTGTTATTACACTGCACACACTATCAATTGTTTAAACCGGTTCAAGCATGCACTATTTGTTATTGTTTTTTTACACAATATGTTATAAGGTTTTTATTTTTTGTTATTTATTTCTTTGTTATTACTAACTGTTTACTGTTCAATTGATTTCCAAAAAAAAAATTGTTATGCGCTTGATATGACGTACCTCTGTCATCAAACACGGCCAACAATTAGTTATCTTTTGAAAATAAAAATATCTCCTTTACATCTTCAATAGATATTTTCTTTAAGTGAATCTTATGTTGTATTAAACTCTTAAAAGAGTAGCAAATTGTTACACTGTAAACAATAAAAAAAATTTTTTCAAACCAACCATATTTTTAAAAATTGTAATGCTATAAGCCAAAGAAAACGCAAATATATTAATAAAAAGGCTAAAATGGCAACGCTGAAATATGGAGACACTCAGTCTAACTAACGGGAGCCTCAGCAAGAGCGCCGTTTTTAAATTTGCCACCATTTTGTTAATAGAGCTGTACAGTGATTTTTTTAGTTGTCACGTACGGACCACGCGATTTAATAATATGGAGAAGTACTCCAACGAACAAAGTTTATTTATCGTAAAAACACAATACAAAAATTGTGAAAGTTTTGCCAAAACAAACAATTCCGTCAAGTTTTGGGTCGCAATTATGCACCAAATTAACGTAGATCAGAACACAATTGTTCGTCCTCGTCGGTCATTCGAAAATATAGCCGAGCATTCAGAAACTTCCATTCGGCATCGTGGTCAAGAATTAAACATTTCCAGAAACAGTATGCACTGGTAAAATATTGGTACAATAATTCCTGCAAAGTTTCCATGCGCAACGTGGTGGCTTTAATGATAGGATGTTGAGGCCTCATCAAATTAATGGGGTTTTTTTTTCAAAAAAATAATTTTTTCAGATGGGCCACGTAAATAAGCCAAAACTGTCGGATTCGGAATACTGAAAATCCTCGCGTGATTTTGGTGCGCATTTCGAACTGCCGGAGTGATTTAAATATGCGGTTGAAAATGCGATAACTGTTAATGGTGTGAGGTATTGCGAAATGTTAAGAGTTTTTGTGGCCCGATTTGGATGTACTTAATGCAGAGGACATGTTTTTCCATCAATATGGTACGAGTAACTTTTTGGTGCGCATTTCGAACTGCCGGAGTGATTTAAATATGCGGTTGAAAATGCGATAACTGTTAATGGTGTGAGGTATTGCGAAATGTTAAGAGTTTTTGTGGCCCGATTTGGATGTACTTAATGCAGAGGACATGTTTTTCCAACAATATGGTACGACACAGCACGTGAAACAATGGCATCACTCCAGAGCCTATGTAAAGGAAAGGGTATATGCGAGTAAGCCTGAAACAGTTGAAAATCTCACCCTGTGCCAGAGGACTCGTGGTATTAAAATAAAAATGTTTGCTTAATTCAAAAAATAAATGTATTTTCTTAAATTAAATCCGACGCTCTTGTTGTGACACCGTATACGTAAATAACATACTCGTACATATTAAAACAATTACACGCCAGAGAGCTTTTTCAATGCAATAGCTCGAATGCATTTTCATTTAAAGCATTTTCTCTAACTGGCCACTGAATAAGAATATTACTCACAACCGATTAAAGCAACACACCAAATTGTTATTTAGGTATTTTAAAAATTACAATATTATTGTCGCTTTGCAGCTTAAGTATTTACCGCCTTAGAAAGGTTAGATTGTTTCTTGAATTTATATATGTATGTTTTGCTAATGTCATTTTCATACATGTTTCTTCAAAGAGCGGATAAGTGTATCCTCAATTTATATTACAGATATTTAAAAATCTTACCAGTAGCTTCAGCTTCTTGCAAATTTTCTGAACACAACGCCTTTTGACACATATTAGACGACTTAATGAAATTGGAACGAAAAATAGTTCTCTTTATAGGTATTAGTACAAGAACATCACTTTTATGAGTA
Source organism: Phania funesta (assembly GCA_963932375.1). Taxonomy (NCBI): domain Eukaryota; kingdom Metazoa; phylum Arthropoda; class Insecta; order Diptera; family Tachinidae; genus Phania; species Phania funesta. Next base: position 29,988,559 of record OZ010656.1, read on the forward strand.
AATGTATACGGAACTTTTTCAGCTATATTCTGTTGTAAATTGAATGTATTATATTCCAGTTCAGACCGTAACAATCGTGCTTTTCTGGCCCTTTCATGTGATTGTATTATGGTGATTGCATGCACAATTTCTTCACTGGTCTTCTTTGTAGAATATTGATTTTCTAAAAGCACTGTCTGGATTTCTAGTGGTCGACTATATTCTAACCAAGACCGCCAGATAAGCAAATCGTATGGAGTTAACTTTCGTTCTATCAGATATCTGTCCGAGTAGACGTAGTCGCTTAATTCGAATTCTTTTAATTTATTTTTTAATTCTAATAATCGTTTTATGGCTGGCTGAGCAAGGTTTCGGATGACTTCCTTTTTTTGTACTTGAAATGTTTCGCGATATAGAAAACTTAATTTTTCAACCAAAGCAGAGTACAAGATATATAATTGAGATAGTATCTGAATTGTTATGTTAGAGTCCTCAACAGGATTTTTTCGTTTCAAGATATTTTGCCGTTTTATAAGATTTTTTAAATCTTTTTTGGATTCTAACCAAAGTTTGTATTTGAAATCGAAAGACATTTTAACAAAAAATTTGTATTTTTAATTTTATTTTAGGAGATATGAAATAAATTAATTTAATGGTTGACATCAAACATGAAATATATGCATATAAAGGGTGTTTTCTTCGGCATATAGAAGAGTCTTACATTTATATTTTCAATTAGAATTTCTCCCATTAAAGTTTAACCAAACCAGTGGTGTAGCGAGCATTTTCAGTAATTTTATATAGTAAATATATTTAGTCTTAATATATGAAATCCAAATTATAATGGAATGAAGTGCTTCCCTCAAAAATATGTCTTTCTTTTTTTTTTTAATATGAACAACAAACAAAAAAATACAGTCTTTCTAAAAAGATTCCTACAAATGACCACTATTATTTACAGTTAATTTCATACATTAACTCCACCATTGCGAAACCCTTAAACATTTCTGCGACACTCTTTGTCTCACCTTTACCATCTTACCTTACCATCAGCCTTTCACACTCCATAATATTAAACCGAAACTACATTTTTTTTTCGAAATCCATATATTTTAATAAAAAATATTTTATTATTAATATAAATTTTAGTATGTTTATCTAACTTTTTTTTTGTCTTAATAAATAATTACATATAATACTTGTAACGCAAAAAAAAACGGAAAATTGTTAATAAACAAATGGTTCTTTATCCCTAGGCTCAACCCAATGTTTCGACCTTTTTCTTATTCTCAACATCTCTACTCTACTACTATTTACCCTAAGGCTAGCGAATTTTATAGGTACTTTTACACCTCTTCACCACAGGAACAAAAAATGTTTTTCTTTCTTAATCTGGCTATTCCGCTTTACACTCCCGCATTTTTACCTTGGACTAGATTTTGTTTTATATTTTCTTCAGTGGATTCTTCAGGACTCTGTTTAGAATTTCTGTACTATTGTTAGCAACTTTTTTTTAACGATCCGAATAATTTCACAGCACATTTATCTACGCTCTTCTTTTTTCTGTGTGGGTTCACTTTCACTTTTACTTTTCAACTTTGTCCGAATACCTTTTTTTCGCTGGATTATTGTTGACATGCTAAGCTTTTAACTGAACTTTTATAATATATGCCTTCCCTCTTTTTTTTAGATGTGAAATTTGGAACATTGCCAATTTTTACTAATTAATTTCGCATTTGTTTTCGTTCTGGTTCTTCTAGAAATATCTTACCTACGTTCCACTTTTTTTGTTTTATAATTTCTCTCGCCGCTTAATCCATCTATTTTTCTCCCCTTACTTTCTTTTGTATTCGCTCCATTAATACTTATGCTAATAAAGATTTCTTTTGTACCAAGCTTCATGTTCATTTAGGGCTTTAACTTTCATTTTCAAACTTAACCAGTTTTTCTCACGGTGTTTCAAACGCCATGAAATTGCAACCCTGTCCTATTTTAGTTGCTACGTTGCCAACTCTTATTTTGCTATTACTACAAGGGCACTACCTACATAAGGCCACAAACAAAAGAAAAACAAACAGCGCGTACATCAAGAAAAACACACGCACATGGTAAGTAAATCAAGAGAATATGTCTATATGTTAAATTAATTTAAATTTTTAAATATATTTGTCAATAGAGCCAGTAATTACAAGCCATTTGGGAAACTAATACAAAACCAACGTTATGAGAGATTATATACATATGTACATAAATACATTTCTTTCTTTTCATTACCATTCCTTCTTTCTATCTATGTATGTATTTGGCCATTATGCCTAGGACAATTGCTTAATTTTTTCACTCGCAAGAAAGTTTAATAGGAAATATATTTCAAAAGCGGAGGTTTTTCTTGCTATTTGAAGTTGACAACCTGAACGTGTTAAACTATTGAAATGTTTTACCGTAGGGTGCTATTTCAGCTGGGGATCTACTTAAATGTTTAATCAATAATTTACTAAGAAACCAAAATGTCAGTAAATCGATATTTCACTGAAATATTACAATCATTTGTAACTTCACCACAACAAAGAATTTATCAAATATTCGAAAATTTAGGACAAATAAAAAAACGTAACTGCCAAAGAATGTAAATCCGAAAATTCATAAAAGCATTTTTTTTTCATAAATAAAGTGACAAATATGCACAAATATATGCACTTACAACTTCAAGTTTATTGGACAAATTTTCCGTTTTGCTTTTTAATAAATTTAAAATAAAAACTTTCTTCCTTTATTAAAATTTTTTTTTGATTTTTAATATAAACCAAAAACAGCTGATCATTTAATTCCAGTCCGAACTTACCCAAAGAAAAAGTTCGTACGACATTGTACAGGAAATGAAAAATTTTATTCTCTCATTTTCTCTCAAAATTGCACAAAAATTGTTATCTGGAACGCGTTTGGACTAATTCGGACTGTTTTGTTATGCACCTGGAACAGACCTAAAAATTCACAAAAAATAAAAAATTAGCCAGAAATCTATATATAAAAATTTTGAAAACAAAAAAGATAATGTAAAATCATTTAAGACTAGAAATGTAACTAACCGAAAATAATCCTAAAACATAAAATAAAAAAATATTAATTACGAAAAACCTATATTTCCAAAAAAAAATTCACTAGTCGAAATTATACAGAAGTTTTTATAAAAAAAACTGACATTTGTTAAGAAAATTTTAATTTCATTACAAGTCCGAAATTCACCAATAAAATCTAAAACCCCCAAATAAATTACAAGAATACTAAATGATTTAAAACATGTTAGAAACTATACATTTTACCAAAAACCCGAAATTTCACCGGAAATGTGAAATTCATCAAAAATCGGAAATCCACAAAAGATGGAAAATTCGTTAGAAAACCAGAAAGTTGCCAAAGAAAAACTGCCAAAAAAGAAGTAAGGCTTTAAAAATATCGAAACTTCACAAAACAAATTACAACGCTTAATTTGGAATTTGTGATTTCAGCTACATCATCTATTTTATTATTTTGTTCGAAACCAATTTGAGTCAACGCATTTCTATACACCGCATAAAAACATATGTATGTATATGTTAATGAATTTTAACCCACTTTACCAAAAGATTCGTTTATGATATTGAGCTCGAACGTACATATGTATATCGAACATTTTTCGTGTAAAACGTAGGGATGACAATTCAAAACGAATAGAAAAAAATTCAAATGTTCTCCGTGTTGCTTCAAATATCTAACGATTTTGCAGGTTCGCTGATAATATTAGAAGCGAAACTGAAGCAAGTGAAACGATTTGAATATGGACGAATGTTTGCAAAAAGTAATTTCTCCATATTGATAAATGTTTACGAAAGCTAAATAAATACATACATATCTTACTCCAAGAACAATAACTTTCGTTTCACATAAAAATGGCCTCGAAACCAGGTAGCATGTAAAATGCCACTAATTTCAGCGACGCATCGTAAACTTTGTCACAAGTTTTCTCTTAGTAAGGACTCTAAGGGAAATTGGAAAGCTCTATATTGTTCAAACTCTGGTTGTCGTGTTATTTTTGCCTTTTTTACATGTTGGCAGACACTACAGCTCCTATAGTTTACAGTGCTGCATTGTTTTTTTTTTTACTTTGGAATCGGTATTTGCAAGAAGTGAATTCGGTGGGCATCACCCCTAACAACGCATGCTAAAGGTTACTTGCAGAATGTTTTAATATCCCCGAGTTCTTGGCAATTAGTGCACTGATGGGAACCATTACTTTATAATAGCTCTTCTACCGTTATTCTTCTGTTGAGTAGGCATTGTAAATTGGGTGGACGTAGTTTTTAGATTTTATCGGACTTGCATTAAATACATTCCCAAAACTATGCATTGATTGGGGAACTTTATTCTTGTTTAGATTTTTAATTCCTTAGTGGAAGCAGAAATGTCAATAGGACAACAATACACAAACCTTCATATAATAGACTTTATTTTCTGATTCAATTCGACTTGTTAAGCCGTTAATTTTTGATATTCAGATTCTTGGTCGAAATGAGCTTATGCCAGAGAATCTTACGCATTAAACTGTGGAAAGCTGTAAAGCACTTACAATGTCCTGTTGACTGCGAATATCCACTAAGGCTTAAATATTGCACTTGAGCCAAAACCTCAGATGAAAAGGTATAAGCATTCGCAAACCACGTAGAATAGCTTTTCTCACCACCACAATACATTCATAGTTTCAAGAAAACGAAAAACTAAGCTATTTTTGGATACATCAGACCATTTAAAACTATTGATAGCAGCTGAAAATAAAATTCGTTTATCAGCTGCAATTGTTAACGATGTCGTTGCTTGTTCCTCAGCAAAAGGCACTGCCTTAAAAAAACCCAGGTTTCATGCTGATAATAAAACAAGCCTCTCTTCAGATGAAGCTCTACCACTGATGATCGACTGCAATTTATCCAGTCACAGTTACCGTATGTTAAGATAACATTTATCACATTTTAAGCTTACGATACTGCTGTGCTATGATATAGTGAGAAAATCGGAATGTGTGCTATCCGCACGATACAGATATCACTGAATCTTATGCTGATATTAGCTTACTATCGTTGTTGGATTATACTGTATTAAGATGTTCATCCCTGGAAACAGTTTTCTCTTCAATATCTAAGAGCTTCGAAGAGACTTACCTTAATGCGAAATATTGCTGTGATGGTGAAATACAAAGAAAAATTCAATGACGGATTCAATTCGGACACAAGTTTATTCAATGGTTCCTATTGAAATGTATTTTGACTCAACTAAAACTAGGGCAAAAGTTTCTATTTGGAAAACTTCTACTCCTTACTAGTTACTGCCGTCCTATTAAGTTTATTTTTGACATAGAGACTAAGGAATTAATATCAAATGAAATAGCACTAATAAATCTTAAAATCGATGCGCTCTTCCCAAAAACTGTAAATGTTTTATAAACATTTCAAAGTGGTACCAATTCTAATTTTATATATGTATGATTGATGGTAAAGTTTGTAGTGCTCTATCAACTTATTTATCTACACAAACATGTTGCATATGTGGAGCTACTCCAAAAAATAAAATATGAATAATCCACCAATAGGTTATACTTCTGGTCGAAATATGATTGCATTAGGTCTATCGTATAGATTAGATATTATGAAAGTAAGAGAAGAAAATAAGAAGAAATTATAAGAACGAAGATTAAAGATTCAAGACAGATTTCAAATTGAAACAGGCTTACAGGCTTACAACAATGATTGTACACGGCATGTCGTCTGTTTCGAAATGCTGGAAAGTCAGTAGAAATTACGGGTATTGCTTTCAAATTAATTGTTTCTATATAAGACTGGGGTGTATAAGTTCCGGTTATTCAAGAAATTCTAAAGCCTATGATCAGTTCACGATGTTGACAAGAGCAATAGTTAAAAAAAACTATTTATGGTATAGCATGCCTGTCACAATTGATAAGATTCTATTCCATTGAAAATATATAATAGAGTTGTATACTTCCGATTAGACAGCTGTCCGAAAAAGCTCAAGAAGTTACGAATGAAGACAACAGCAAATACCGGGAAAACGTCAAAAGGCATACTAAAATACATTTTTCTCATAGGCTGTTATCATCATCAAATCCTATAAAGCAATTTTAACAAAAGAAGTCTCATCATTAATAAAAGATACAGATATATATTTCTCAGACTCTGAAGAAGAATTAAATAATAATTTTACATTTCCATGTATATACATATGTATATACACATACATAATTAATTCATATATATAATTAGAAGAAAATAATATGTAGGTAAAAATATAAAACAAAAAATTAACCACCGTATGGCCGACTTATGGATTTTTGTTATATATACATATGTAGAATGGTATTTTTATTCTCTTTCACATGATACGCATAACGACAGATTTTAATGATTTTTGATCCCTAACTTTGTGCTGCTGCATGGCCATCATTAATAATTTTAAATAAAAACATGTAGTCGACAATAATCGGACCGCAATTAAGAATTGATTAACACTTCAATCATTCAAATCCGACAAATAGTTTAGGCACTATGTTGAATTATACGTAATACAAGCCCACCTCAATTTTTTCCTAGATATACATACGTTAATTCATAAGAAACCATGGTTCCAAAAATCACCGTGTTAACTCAATATGTACTTAATATACAGAATTTAGACTGGGAAAGACGAAACACAAATACCTCGCTTCAAAACTCGCAAATACTATAAAAACTACACTACTAAAAACTACTTCCAATTCAACTACGCCTTCTGTAGGCAAACAAACATACTTGGAATAGACAACCCAACCTCAGAAATACTAATGGAAGTATTTATTCAACACCTAAAAAAGACAAAATATAGAACAAATGTCCGGTCTCAGAGCATCATTCTGCTCAAGATACGTGGACAGGAAATAACGAAGTACAGCTACTGGAATACCTGAAAAAACAACACAAAATCTTAAAATTCACAATGGAAACGGAAAAAGAAAACAAATTAACTATTTAGACCTTACAATAAAGACACAAATAAAATCAGCCACAGTAACACACAATACCTCCAACCACTCAAGCAACACAAGCACACCGCGATCAGACAACTCATAATTAGACTATAAAGAAAACCACTAATAAAAGATGCCTACAACAAAGCAGCAAACAAGGCATATATAACTAGGTGCCATTGCTACGACAACAAATACAACAATACAACAAGAGCAGGCAACTTTGTTTGTGTAAAATCAATGATTACTGTCAAAAACATGTGACAACAAAATACAAATTAAAAGGAAAATAGTTTAAAAAAGGGTTGTTGGTAAACAAAACCAAACACTTTGACATTAACAAACTGTATACAAAGAAAAATGAAATGTTAGCCAAAAATAATCACCTGCAGTGGTGATGCCACCTAGTTAAATATGCCTTGGCAGCAAACAACAGTTTCAAGAAAACCTCAACAACGAAAACAAAGGAAAAACCTGGACAACTTTTGGCTACACCCAAAAATCAAAATGCAAAATATCCAACTTTCTCAAGAAACAACCTATGTAGGACGAATATTACAGACCAAAACAAACAAGCCGACCAGAGGGTTTATAAGCTGACATGCACATGTCAATACAGCTGCATAGGACAAATATTACGCAAACTAAAAACAAGATTTAGCGAACATATAAGAGACTATAACAAGAACATAAGTAATCGCGTCGCAACACTAGAATCTATTTTGGCCAACCACATGTTCAACAACAAATGTAATCCAGCGCACGTTATAAAAACGGTGAAGCTACCTGACAGAATGCTACGTCAAAAACGATATTCACCTGGTACCAGCTCACTTGAAAAATGGATACTTCAGAAACAATAAAACACTAACGAAAAATGACATATAGCCGAAGCCGTTTTGTCTCCAAACCAAACTGGCCAAGACATGATGGCAATTCGTTTCAAACACTTATAGCAAATCCTCTAGAATTTTCAAATCAATAATCAATTTTTAAGCAAAATTATTTTTAATACTTATTTACTTAGTAAAGAAAAAATCATTCATTTTTTGCTATATTCAATGTGCCTAATATTTATGTTTTTATGCTTTTACATTATTGAAATTGAATGACACATTTTTTGAGCTCCCTTTTGAACTTGCCCAAACAATTTACATATCAGAGCGACAAAAATTCGTTGATTTCTTTTTTGATTCATTTTCTCGTGAGTTGGGAGAAAAACAAAAAATGTCTAGTACAGACGGTCGTATATTACACTCTCCACCTCTTCGGCCCATCCCCAACAAAATTCATCTGTCAGTCATTCAATTTCATAGTGTAAAAGGGTACTTAGTGGTCAGTAGCATTTAAGTTTTTGAATTTGCTGTTGTAATTTAAGTATTAGATCTTCAATTCATTATGGCAACCCTGTATTACAATTACATTTTCTTATTCTTTTTTTTTTGTTAATAAACGTCCATCTTTATAATTTTCTCACCGAAGCAAAACGTGTTTTTTATTTAATTGCAACATTTTCTATCCCCGCTATCAATGACGACCTTATCCGAACACTATTTTCCATGAAATTAATTTTGTATCAGCATGCTGGTGTTGCCTGTGATAAGATTTTTTTTCTAAGTATTGGAATTAAAAAAATTACATTTATAAAGAAAATTACAACAAATTTGCTAGTATGTGGTATTTAGTTTTTTATATTTTTGTTAAAAAGTGGTATTATTGCACGGAGAAAATTTATTTCAAACTCCTTTTCAGAAAATCGATCCACCGCTGATCTGCAAATAAAAAAGTTCAATAAATAAAAGTTTAATTGAAATTATAATAATACAATAATACAATATTAAACATTATAGTAATAAAAACAAGCAAGAGTACTGAGCAAGTTATATTACAAAAGTATAAAATATGAAAATATCAAGTAATTTAATTTTTAGACAACTTCGTTTCTTTTCAGAAAGAAAATTTATTTGACATGATAAATGATAAAAGTTTAAACTTTATTAGACAACTAGCTGAATGGAATGCATTTTCTATGCTGCTACACATGTTTTCAACATTCTTCGAGTTTTTTGTACTAATTTTGTGTCAGCTGCAAACAGCATATATTTAAGCCAACACTAAAGACAAATAGAATACGAGAATGAATATTTCTCAATTTTTCATGTTCTTGCTTTTCTTCCTTGGGCGAGGACCAAGTTTTACAATACTCTAACAAACAATAAAGAATAAAATTAGAATTTAATTTATTATTTGTCTGATGTTTGTGTTCTTTAAATTAATAATTTATATTTAGTTATCAAGTAATTTTAATTTTTAGGCATGAGTTCGTTTTTCTTTCTATTCAGAAAGAGAATTATTTATTTTAATATGGACAACCTTGAAAACAGTAAAAGTTTTTAATTTTATTAGACATCTAGCTGAATGGAATGCATTTTCTATGCCGATACACACGTTATCAACATTCTTCGTGTCTTATCTACAAATTGTGTGTCTAAAGAACTTCTATTTATACCAACATTTAAGACAAATGGAATACGAGAATGAATTATTTCTCAATTTTTGAATTTTTCATATTATAGTCTTAGAGTGTTGTAAAACTTCATTCCCAACCAAGGAAAAAGACTACTCGTATAATTTGACAGAAAACTGGAGTATTTAAAAAAAAAATTATGATGTCTTTGCGATTGCAACAGATCTGGAAAATAGAGAGGAGCAACAGCAAATTGGCATTTTTTAAATCTTTGTGGTCGTGAAATTATTGAAATATTTAAGACTTTAAGGTTATCAGAATAAGATAAAAGAAATATAACGTAGCGGTTGGAGCTGTAGATGTATACTGCATCCCGAAGAAGAACATAGTTTATGATGCTTTTAAATTCAATAGGAGAAAGCAACAGGAAGAGGAATCATTTGACTCTTTTCTTTTAGACTTACGCAAAATGGTAAAATCATGCGAGTATCAAGACGAAGAATGATTAGAGATAAAATTGTAATTGGGAGCAATAACAGCATTTTGCAAAATAGATTATTAGAAGCTGATGCATTGGATTTCCAAAAAACAATTCGAATTGCAAGACACTTTGAACTAGTAGTAGGTCAAGTAAGTGACATACAAAACCAGCAACAAAATAAAAGCACACTTATAGATGCCGTTACTGCAACAACACTAAACAGATGTAAAACAAATAGCGAAAAAAGAAACCAAATGAGTGAAAAAACAAATAAAACTGCGTAAAGATTCTAAGCCGACAATAAAGCCTGAACGACGTATACCCTTAACATTAACAAATCGGGTAAAAGAAGAACTACAAGGGATGGTAAAAAGAAATATTATCGAGCAGATTGATGGTCCGTTCAAACGTGCTTCAAATATGGTAATAGTAGAGGGAAAAAAATGGTAAACTAAGAATTTGTATTGATCCTCAAGACGTAAATTCTGATATTTTATAGGAAAATTACACAATACCGGTGTTGACATAAATTTCAGCAAAATAAACAGGAAAAAGGGATTTTACAGTCTTGATTTTAAAAGAGGGATTTTGGCAAATAGCTTTAAGTAAACAAGCTAAAGAAATATGCATATTTAATACTCCTTTCGGATGCTATAGATTTAAGCGCTTGCCCTATGGTATAAAAATAGGTCCGAAAGTTTTTCAAAAGTATAATGAAAGATATTTTTCTGATATTCCTAATGGTACTGTTTTTATAGATGAGATATTAATTGCTGCTTATACAATTGAAGAACTTGAGTAGCTGTTACAACGAGTTGTTGACCGAGCAAGACAAATTAACATAAAATTCAATAAAGATTAAATATAATATAGTGACTGAAGTTTAGTATTTAGAATAAATTCAAAAGGAGGTGTAATGTGTGATCCCGATCGAGTTAAGGCAATATTAAAAATTTCGCAGCCCAAGGATAAAAAACAATTTGCAGAAATTATTGGGCGTGATAAACTATGAATATTCGAGAGTACATACCAAATCTTGCAGAAAAAATGCTCCCATTAAGCGACCCGTTAAAAATGGAGTCATTTGTAATTAGCTAAAAGTTCATAAAAATTGCTTGAATGAAATAAAACAATTAGTCGCAAACGCGCCCACATTTCAAAAGTTTGATGAAAATTTAGTAATTACTATTGAAACTGATGAGTCCAAGTTTGGTTTTGGCTGTTGTTTGTGCAAATAAGAAAACACGTGGCATTTGCTTCGAGAAGTAGAAAAAGAGTTACTCGAAGTGGTTTTTGCATGCCGTAAGTTTCATTATTATATATATAGTAGACAAGTCTTAGTAAATAGTGATCATAAGCCGCTAGTGGAAATCATGAAAAAAAAATTTTTAAAACTCTTTCAGCTAGATTGCAAAGATTAAAATTAAGTTTAATAAAATACAATATGACAAAAGTGATAAAACTCCTGAAATTGAAGACTTGCAAGAGTTTGTACATGATAGAACTTAAAAAATATTTATTAGAGAGCTGGCCAGAAGACAAACGTAAAATCCGCGAACACCTAAAGATTTATTTGAAGCACAGAAATAATTTCACAATTGAAAATGATATAATTTTCTTTAAGGATCCAGTTATAGTCCCTCTAAAACCAAGTGAAAATTACATTCACACTACAATTACACTCCTCACATCTCGGAATAGAAAAATCCAAGAAACGAGCTCGCGGTTTAGTATATTGGCCTAGGATAGAGCAAGATATAGAAAAAATTATAACCCAGTGTAATATTTATCAGAAACATCGTTTTTCCTTGACTTTTAGTAAAATAGGTTTGGATATTTGTGAATATGCCAAAAAATCATTCTTAATTATCTGATTATTATTCCCGGTTTTTTGACATTGATCCGTTAAAAACTAAAACCGCCGGCGAATGTATCAATAAATTTAAAGACTGTTTTTCTAACCATGGCATTCCGGTCGATATTGTTTCAAATACGAGTAACATGCCGTTTAATTCGCAACAATTCAAATCGTTTTGTGGAAAATTTGACATAAACTTGATAACAACCAGCCCGGGATACCCACAATTTAACGGGTTTTTTGAAAAAGCAGTTGGAATAGCGAAAAATCTTATTAAAAAATCTTTGGAAAGTAATCAGGATATTTAAAAGAAAGTGATGCTTCGCCAGTAGAGCTGTTAATGAGTCGCAAAACTCGCACACTTATTTCAGACAAAATAAATCAATTCCAGCCAAATCGCATTCGTAACATCAACGACAATATCATATATAATAACACTTACGCAAAAATATACTACAAAAAGAACGCCAAAGCGAAATCGTCGTTTAAAAAAAAGAGAGAGTGTATGGTACAATCAGGACTTGAAAACATGGATAAAAGCGACAGTCGAAGGTAATCATCCATCGCCACGCTTCTACTTGATATGCTTAGAAGATGGTACGATTCTTAGAAGGAACTCCAAGTGGCTTCGTAAACGCACTTAACAAATCTTTTTATTTCTTTGTTTATATTTATAACCAAAAACATAATGAATTAAAAAAATTATTGTCTTACTGAAGTAGATGTTGTATATACAAACCTCAACAACGAAAACAAAGGAAAAACCTGGACAACTTTTGGCTACACCCAAAAATCAAAATGCAAAATATCCAACTTTCTCAAGAAACAACCTATGTAGGACGAATATTACAGACCAAAACAAACAAGCCGACCAGAGGGTTTATAAGCTGACATGCACATGTCAATACAGCTGCATAGGACAAATATTACGCAAACTAAAAACAAGATTTAGCGAACATATAAGAGACTATAACAAGAACATAAGTAATCGCGTCGCAACACTAGAATCTATTTTGGCCAACCACATGTTCAACAACAAATGTAATCCAGCGCACGTTATAAAAACGGTGAAGCTACCTGACAGAATGCTACGTCAAAAACGATATTCACCTGGTACCAGCTCACTTGAAAAATGGATACTTCAGAAACAATAAAACACTAACGAAAAATGACATATAGCCGAAGCCGTTTTGTCTCCAAACCAAACTGGCCAAGACATGATGGCAATTCGTTTCAAACACTTATAGCAAATCCTCTAGAATTTTCAAATCAATAATCAATTTTTAAGCAAAATTATTTTTAATACTTATTTACTTAGTAAAGAAAAAATCATTCATTTTTTGCTATATTCAATGTGCCTAATATTTATGTTTTTATGCTTTTACATTATTGAAATTGAATGACACATTTTTTGAGCTCCCTTTTGAACTTGCCCAAACAATTTACATATCAGAGCGACAAAAATTCGTTGATTTCTTTTTTGATTCATTTTCTCGTGAGTTGGGAGAAAAACAAAAAATGTCTAGTACAGACGGTCGTATATTACACTCTCCACCTCTTCGGCCCATCCCCAACAAAATTCATCTGTCAGTCATTCAATTTCATAGTGTAAAAGGGTACTTAGTGGTCAGTAGCATTTAAGTTTTTGAATTTGCTGTTGTAATTTAAGTATTAGATCTTCAATTCATTATGGCAACCCTGTATTACAATTACATTTTCTTATTCTTTTTTTTTTTTGTTAATAAACGTCCATCTTTATAATTTTCTCACCGAAGCAAAACGTGTTTTTTATTTAATTGCAACATTTTCTATCCCCGCTATCAATGACGACCTTATCCGAACACTATTTTCCATGAAATTAATTTTGTATCAGCATGCTGGTGTTGCGTGTGATAAGATTTTTTTTCTAAGTATTGGAATTAAAAAAATTACATTTATAAAGAAAATTACAACAAATTTGCTAGTATGTGGTATTTAGTTTTTTATATTTTTGTTAAAAAGTGGTATTATTGCACGGAGAAAATTTATTTCAAACTCCTTTTCAGAAAATCGATCCACCGCTGATCTGCAAATAAAAAAGTTCAATAAATAAAAGTTTAATTGAAATTATAATAATACAATAATACAATATTAAACATTATAGTAATAAAAACAAGCAAGAGTACTGAGCAAGTTATATTACAAAAGTATAAAATATGAAAATATCAAGTAATTTAATTTTTAGACAACTTCGTTTCTTTTCAGAAAGAAAATTTATTTGACATGATAAATGATAAAAGTTTAAACTTTATTAGACAACTAGCTGAATGGAATGCATTTTCTATGCTGCTACACATGTTTTCAACATTCTTCGAGTTTTTTGTACTAATTTTGTGTCAGCTGCAAACAGCATATATTTAAGCCAACACTAAAGACAAATAGAATACGAGAATGAATATTTCTCAATTTTTCATGTTCTTGCTTTTCTTCCTTGGGCGAGGACCAAGTTTTACAATACTCTAACAAACAATAAAGAATAAAATTAGAATTTAATTTATTATTTGTCTGATGTTTGTGTTCTTTAAATTAATAATTTATATTTAGTTATCAAGTAATTTTAATTTTTAGGCATGAGTTCGTTTTTCTTTCTATTCAGAAAGAGAATTATTTATTTTAATATGGACAACCTTGAAAACAGTAAAAGTTTTTAATTTTATTAGACATCTAGCTGAATGGAATGCATTTTCTATGCCGATACACACGTTATCAACATTCTTCGTGTCTTATCTACAAATTGTGTGTCTAAAGAACTTCTATTTATACCAACATTTAAGACAAATGGAATACGAGAATGAATTATTTCTCAATTTTTGAATTTTTCATATTATAGTCTTAGAGTGTTGTAAAACTTCATTCCCAACCAAGGAAAAAGACTACTCGTATAATTTGACAGAAAACTGGAGTATTTAAAAAAAAAATTATGATGTCTTTGCGATTGCAACAGATCTGGAAAATAGAGAGGAGCAACAGCAAATTGGCATTTTTTAAATCTTTGTGGTCGTGAAATTATTGAAATATTTAAGACTTTAAGGTTATCAGAATAAGATAAAAGAAATATAACGTAGCGGTTGGAGCTGTAGATGTATACTGCATCCCGAAGAAGAACATAGTTTATGATGCTTTTAAATTCAATAGGAGAAAGCAACAGGAAGAGGAATCATTTGACTCTTTTCTTTTAGACTTACGCAAAATGGTAAAATCATGCGAGTATCAAGACGAAGAATGATTAGAGATAAAATTGTAATTGGGAGCAATAACAGCATTTTGCAAAATAGATTATTAGAAGCTGATGCATTGGATTTCCAAAAAACAATTCGAATTGCAAGACACTTTGAACTAGTAGTAGGTCAAGTAAGTGACATACAAAACCAGCAACAAAATAAAAGCACACTTATAGATGCCGTTACTGCAACAACACTAAACAGATGTAAAACAAATAGCGAAAAAAGAAACCAAATGAGTGAAAAAACAAATAAAACTGCGTAAAGATTCTAAGCCGACAATAAAGCCTGAACGACGTATACCCTTAACATTAACAAATCGGGTAAAAGAAGAACTACAAGGGATGGTAAAAAGAAATATTATCGAGCAGATTGATGGTCCGTTCAAACGTGCTTCAAATATGGTAATAGTAGAGGGAAAAAAATGGTAAACTAAGAATTTGTATTGATCCTCAAGACGTAAATTCTGATATTTTATAGGAAAATTACACAATACCGGTGTTGACATAAATTTCAGCAAAATAAACAGGAAAAAGGGATTTTACAGTCTTGATTTTAAAAGAGGGATTTTGGCAAATAGCTTTAAGTAAACAAGCTAAAGAAATATGCATATTTAATACTCCTTTCGGATGCTATAGATTTAAGCGCTTGCCCTATGGTATAAAAATAGGTCCGAAAGTTTTTCAAAAGTATAATGAAAGATATTTTTCTGATATTCCTAATGGTACTGTTTTTATAGATGAGATATTAATTGCTGCTTATACAATTGAAGAACTTGAGTAGCTGTTACAACGAGTTGTTGACCGAGCAAGACAAATTAACATAAAATTCAATAAAGATTAAATATAATATAGTGACTGAAGTTTAGTATTTAGAATAAATTCAAAAGGAGGTGTAATGTGTGATCCCGATCGAGTTAAGGCAATATTAAAAATTTCGCAGCCCAAGGATAAAAAACAATTTGCAGAAATTATTGGGCGTGATAAACTATGAATATTCGAGAGTACATACCAAATCTTGCAGAAAAAATGCTCCCATTAAGCGACCCGTTAAAAATGGAGTCATTTGTAATTAGCTAAAAGTTCATAAAAATTGCTTGAATGAAATAAAACAATTAGTCGCAAACGCGCCCACATTTCAAAAGTTTGATGAAAATTTAGTAATTACTATTGAAACTGATGAGTCCAAGTTTGGTTTTGGCTGTTGTTTGTGCAAATAAGAAAACACGTGGCATTTGCTTCGAGAAGTAGAAAAAGAGTTACTCGAAGTGGTTTTTGCATGCCGTAAGTTTCATTATTATATATATAGTAGACAAGTCTTAGTAAATAGTGATCATAAGCCGCTAGTGGAAATCATGAAAAAAAAATTTGTAAAACTCTTTCAGCTAGATTGCAAAGATTAAAATTAAGTTTAATAAAATACAATATGACAAAAGTGATAAAACTCCTGAAATTGAAGACTTGCAAGAGTTTGTACATGATAGAACTTAAAAAATATTTATTAGAGAGCTGGCCAGAAGACAAACGTAAAATCCGCGAACACCTAAAGATTTATTTGAAGCACAGAAATAATTTCACAATTGAAAATGATATAATTTTCTTTAAGGATCCAGTTATAGTCCCTCTAAAACCAAGTGAAAATTACATTCACACTACAATTACACTCCTCACATCTCGGAATAGAAAAATCCAAGAAACGAGCTCGCGGTTTAGTATATTGGCCTAGGATAGAGCAAGATATAGAAAAAATTATAACCCAGTGTAATATTTATCAGAAACATCGTTTTTCCTTGACTTTTAGTAAAATAGGTTTGGATATTTGTGAATATGCCAAAAAATCATTCTTAATTATCTGATTATTATTCCCGGTTTTTTGACATTGATCCGTTAAAAACTAAAACCGCCGGCGAATGTATCAATAAATTTAAAGACTGTTTTTCTAACCATGGCATTCCGGTCGATATTGTTTCAAATACGAGTAACATGCCGTTTAATTCGCAACAATTCAAATCGTTTTGTGGAAAATTTGACATAAACTTGATAACAACCAGCCCGGGATACCCACAATTTAACGGGTTTTTTGAAAAAGCAGTTGGAATAGCGAAAAATCTTATTAAAAAATCTTTGGAAAGTAATCAGGATATTTAAAAGAAAGTGATGCTTCGCCAGTAGAGCTGTTAATGAGTCGCAAAACTCGCACACTTATTTCAGACAAAATAAATCAATTCCAGCCAAATCGCATTCGTAACATCAACGACAATATCATATATAATAACACTTACGCAAAAATATACTACAAAAAGAACGCCAAAGCGAAATCGTCGTTTAAAAAAAAGAGAGAGTGTATGGTACAATCAGGAGTTGAAAACATGGATAAAAGCGACAGTCGAAGGTAATCATCCATCGCCACGCTTCTACTTGATATGCTTAGAAGATGGTACGATTCTTAGAAGGAACTCCAAGTGGCTTCGTAAACGCACTTAACAAATCTTTTTATTTCTTTGTTTATATTTATAACCAAAAACATAATGAATTAAAAAAATTATTGTCTTACTGAAGTAGATGTTGTATATACATACATACGTATGTAAATGTAAATCTTTCTTACATGCATGTACTAATGTATACATGTATATGTTGATCATATAACTTGAATGTATAACATTAAAGTCAGTTGAAATCGAAATATCGTTGTTTGAATAACACACAGTTGACACAAAATTAGTAGAAATGACGCGAAGAATGTTGAAAACGTCTAATAAAATGTTAACTTTTACTGTATTCAAAGTTATCGTATCAAATAAATTTTCTTTCTTAATAGAAAGAATAAAGAAAACGAACTTATGCCTAAAAATTAAATTACTTAATAGGTCTGTTCCAGGTGCATAACAAAACAGTCCGAATTAGTCCAAACGCGTTCCAGATAACAATTTTTTTGTAATTTTGAGAGAAAATGAGAGAGTAAAATTTTTCATTTCCTGTACAAAGTCACACGAACTTTTTCTTTGGGTAAGTTCGGATTAGAATTAAATTATCAGCTGTTTTTTGTTTATATTTAAAAATCAAAAAAATTGTAAATAAAGCAAGAAAGTTTTTATTTTAAATTTATTAAAAAGCAAAACGGAAAAAAATGTTTTTATCGATCAGTTAAGAAGTTATGGACAGCTGCTGCCAATGATGCAAATGTTTTGCTTTTAAAATAATATGCATTTTAAGCGTATAAAATTACTAAAATAAAATTTATTTCAGAAAGTAGGCACCATTAGTATTTAAAGATGTTCAATTGTGGTTTTTTGCGTTCCAGCAATTTCGGACAACTTTGGCACATTCAGAGATTAATTTTCTTTTTACTCTCAATAGTCCGGACTATTTTTTTTTATGCTCCTGGAACAGACCTAATATAAATAATTGTAGTTCGACAAAATTATGTCAAACATAAAAGTTTTATTCGGTTTAAAAGCATTTTTGCGCTTCCTAAAAAATTATAAATTCTGCGTTGTGTCATCTTTGAAGTGAGTGTGTAACATGGTCTTGTTTCAAGACTAAATTCTTCCTTTTGTTTTATTTTAATGAATGAAGTATATTTGTTATTTTTTAGCTATAAGTATACGTTAAATACGTTAAAACACTTTTTAAATAAATACTAAAAAATTAGCGCATATCTTATAAATTTTTTTCTAAGTTTTTATAACAGTGAAGTTTATATTACATATACTTTTATCGAATTTCTAAAGGTTTCCTTAGATCTGCTGAACAAGGCCTTCAATCAGTTTTGCCGAGGTAGGCCTTCTTCAATTAGGCCTCTTCGAGAAGTGGAAGTGCAAGGCCTTGGTCGGCAATAACATCGTGTTTTCTTGAGTCTCACTTGAGCACTTCTATAAGCTGGTTGTGTTTTTATTTTTTACTTGTGAACACTTAAAGAAATGTTTAATATATAATTCGAAGTATAATTTGTTATATATTTATTATATTATTGCTTTTGTTATCTATTTTTATTTATTTTTTCCAAGTACATTTCACAAAATTGGTTTACAAAATATGAAAAAACAAAAGGCGCCAAAAAACTAGACCATATGCGATCGAAAATTTTACTAACATAAAGATAATTACAACGAAAAATAATGTTAAATAACCATAGAATCAATAAAGAATTTAAACACCTACAAATTTTGGCTTGGTAAAAAACGAAAGAATAAATAAGAAGAATAACAAACAAACAGTTTCGAACTTTCTATAGATTTTTTTAGTGGCACAGTCCAAAAACTTCTATGCCTTATCCATTGCGCAAACCGGACACCCGATCAAAATATATGGTATTGAAAGGATTTCGTTACAAAATTTTGTTGAATATGTTTTTTCATTCAAGAATAGCCGTCATAACGGCCATAAAACTTAAAACAAATCAACTACACTGGTTAATAGGTCCTACCTCAACACTGGCTTTGGAATACAAAGTCCTATTATACAAAACCATTATAAAGCTAATATGGTCATATAGCGTTCAGCTGTGGGGCACTGCTTGCGCATCAAACATCCAGAAGTTACAAAGAAGACAGTCTAGGATTTTACGACTTATAGACTGCGCCCTTTCGTATATACGAAATGTAACTATCCAGCAGGAAGTAAAAAAAACTTGTGCAAATACGTAAACAAATTAGTGGTCCATCCGAACACTCTTGCGCGCAGTTTACTGCAATTTAAAGGTCACCAGAGGCTGCAAAAAACTGACACATTGAGCCTGGCGAGACGGCTTTCCCTAGCCAATAGTAGATAGTTATATTATTTTATTAATACTATATATTATTTTATTAATACGATTTTTTAGAAATAAGATTTGAATACTTATTATGAATTTCTTTTGGAAAGATTCAATCAAATAAAAAACTAAAGCCCAAAAAAAAACAGCCATCACAATAAATTGGGTTCTGCTTAAATTTATGTCATATTTAGGCACATAGATTGTGGAATTCTCTTCCCTTTGATTCGTGATGCATGGGTGCAATATAGCTCTTGGAAAGCATCTCGTTGATATCTAGAGAAATTACACCTTTTGCTTGAGAATCTCCAATTTCGTTGCCTTGGAACCCAATGTGAGAAGGTATCCAATGCAAAGATATGGAATTAGTTATATTTGGGTAAACCATGTCAACGAATGCTTAAACTGTCTGTTCAAATTAGAGTATATCCCCGATTTCAGGGGTGAAAATTCCTGTGTGATCTGGTATGCGTGCGATTTTAACAGTCTTAAACACAAGTTGTAGTACCACCGTGGAAAGATCAATCTGTGTAAAATATATTACTTGGTGAGAGCAGAGTAATTTCCTCAGCCAATCATTTTCTGAAAAAATTTGGATTAGTATCGCCTTTTCTATGTTTTCCTAAGCAGTCATATAAACTAATCCTGACGCCAGCGCCACTTCTAGCAAAAGTTTTTTTGTGTAAAGCTATATTGTTTTTTTCCAAAAGAGAAGTTATATATTTCATCATGAGTGTAAGAACAAGCGTGGTTCAAACAACACGTTTTTTTACATTGTGCGGTGTTTATTTTCTTTTCTTAAAAATAACTGGTTTGACCAGAACTTAAAAACAAGAAAAACAATTCCAACAATCATATTGTATATGTTTGTTGCTGTTAAATTATCGTCGTTGCTTAGGGAACAAAACAATAATTAATACGGTACACACAAGTAACTTAAAAAAAAAAAAAACATACAGTGGTGCGCAAAAAAACCTAAAATAAGATTTAAATAAAAAAAAAAAAATTTTATTTATTTTATTTTTATTTATGAACGAAAACACAAGTAACGTGAGTAGGCCAAACAGCCGAAATATATAGTGCTGACCTCAAGTAGTGCCAGTGCGGAAAATATTAAAATAAACCTGGTTTATCTGCTTTAACAAACATTGACCCTAACTTGAACTTAAGTGCAAGCGCTCCCAATCTAAATAAATGTATTGATCAGTGTTCTCCCATTTTTAATGAGCACACCGTGTTCAGCAGATGAGCCTTCAAACGCCAATAGAGATCTGCATTGCAAATCTAAAGATAATTTAGCTCAACCTGAAAAAAATCAAAAACGCAAGTCGGAATGGACCGATACGTGGCAGTCTTAAAGAGGCGTAGAAGCCCGAAATCAGCGGTTATCGCATCTACTGCCAAGTTGTCAAAAGAAGACATCACACAGAAACCATGCTCGCAAAACCGATTTGCAATACTTCAGGACGATAAGGATAAAACCGCTCAAGACAGAACAACTAAGCCGCCAACAATTTACTTGCGCGAAAATAATTCTGCCAGTTTAATAAATATTTTAGTCTCCCTAATTGGGGAAAACTCGTTTTACGTGACCCCAATTAAACGAAGAAAGATTCACGAGACAAAAATTCAAGTAAATAGTGAAAACGACTACCGCAAGACCATCGCGGAACTAGAAAAGCTAAAGAAAAATTTTTACACCTATCAGCTTAAAAGTGCGAAAGGCCTCCAGGTCGTCGTTAAAGGTATTGACTCATTTGTTGATCCCGCAGAAGTAAAAGCCAGCTTAGAAAACAAGGGCTTCAAGGTAAAAAATTTATATAACTTAAAAAACCACCCAGCCTCTATTCAAAGTGGAACTTGAGCCTGGTGATCTTAAGTTGAAAAAAAATGAAACCCACCCAATCTACGACTTAAGGTACCTTTTGCACCGCAAAATTACGATAGAAGAGCCTCATTAAAGATCTGGTCCAGTACAGTGCCTGAACTGCCAAGAATATGGCCATTCTAAAAAGTATTGTAAATTGCCTCCAGTTTGTGTTATATGCGGGGACTTGCATGGCACGTCCGAGTGCGATAAGCCCAAAGATGATGCAAGAGTTAAGATCTGCAGTAACTGCGGTGGTAACGACACTGCCAATTACAGAGGCTGTCCTGTCTTTGTAGCTGTAAAACGCTCTTACACGCGGAAAACTGTTTCCGCTCCCGCACAAGCGGTAAAAATGCCAAGTGTAAATTATCCCCCATTGCCACAGGCTATTACGCCACAAATTTCATATGCCAACGTACTTAAGACTAACCAACAAACAATGCAAAAGGAACCGACCAATAACGCGTCTGCCCACAACTTTACTCGTATTGAACCATTTTAAGATGACCATAACTAGCATGATGCAAGAGCAACAAAGAATGCAGTCTACGTTACTGCAGGGCATTCTAAATAGGCCATGAACTGTCTTAAAACCTGTTTTTGGAACGCAAACGGCTTACGCCAACACAAAGATGAACTCGAATGTTTTCTCATTATTAAGAAAATTGATATAATGTTGATCTCCGAGACTCATTTGACGTCGAGGAGTTCGTTTAAGATATTTGGATACTGCTTTTATGATACCAAGGACCCACGGAATAGATCATGTGGTGGCTCGGCTATACTGATAAAATCACGAATTAAACACCACTCGTTATGTGGTCTTTCTGAAGATTACATACAAGCAACAAACATCTACGTAGAGAATTTTTATCAGGGTCTAGCAATCGCTTCTGTATATTGCCCTCCAAGGTTCCCTATAACTGAAAGTCAATATGATTCGTTTTATAAATCACTTGGCCCCCGATTCATTGCAGCCGGAGACTACAACGCGAAACACACCTTTTGGGGCTCAATACTTATAAGTCCCAAAGGTCGCAACTTGTATAATTCCATTTCAAAAATTGGACTAAACATTATTTCGAGTGGACAGCCAACTTATTGGCCAACCGATCAACAGAAAATTCCTGATGTCATTGATTTTGGCGTTTCAAAAGGCGTATCCCCAGAATTTATTGAGGTAGAACCATCCCTGGAGCTCTCTTCAGATCGTTCTCCCACTATAATCACCATTTTCTGTCCGCAAGATATCGCAACTAAAGATTTGTTTTCTAAAACACGGGTAAATTGGTTGAAATTTAAAAAATACATCAGCACCCATTGCACGGAAAGTATCAACAGTCTTAACGAAGAGGTCAAAAAAGCTACTGATAATGCTTCTTCCACCTGTGGTCAGATCAGATACAATAGAGTTTTCTCTGCAGACGTTGAACGGCTCTTGTCGGAAAAAAGAAGAGTTCGTAGAGAATGGCAACAGCATAGATCGCCTCAGCTTAAAGCCAAGCTGAAAGAATGCTCAGATACTTATTACAGTCACAAAAAATTGCCTCCATTAAAAAATATGTGGAAAATCTTGACGCGACTTCAAAAACCAATTATTCACTGTGGCGTGTAGTGAAAAACATAAGAAAGCCCGTAATCGTCAAACCCCCATTGCGCAATTTAAGCGCACAGCGGGCAAAAAATGACGAGGAGAAATGTGGTCTCTTTGTAAATTATTTAAAAAATGTTTTTACTCCAAACACATGTGCAGATATGAGTGAACTACCGTCTATCGTGGCAAGACCACCAATAGAAATACGTTTTCATTATGTAGAAGTTGTGCAGGCAATCGATAACCTTAACGCAAATAAAGCTCATGGTTTTGATAACATCAGTAATAAAATGCTCTTGGAGTTACCACGAATAGGTAAGAGAATAATTCTTTTCCTTTTTAATCCTATCCTACGAATTGAATACTACCCGTCGTTATGGAAAGTCGCATTGGTAAAGATGACACCTAAACCAGAAGAAGATCCCTCCAAAGTAGAGTCAGGCCAATAAGTCTTTTTTACCAACTCTGTCTAAATTGTTCGAGAAATTGTTGAAGACAAAGTTGACACCGATATTAAACGACAGCAATTGTATTCCATGTCACCAGTTTGGTTTCAGAAAGCAACACAGTACCACTGAACAAACTCACAGGCTGGTGCAAGTTATAAGAAAAACTTTTGAGCCTAAGGAATATTGCTCCGCACTCTTCATCGATGTTTCCCAAGCATTTGATCAAGTTTGGCATGAAGGCGTTTTATCTAAGCTGAATTTAATCATGCCAGTAAACATTTATAACTTACTTCAAAGTTATATAACCGGCCGTCAATTTATAATAAAATAAGGAGACTATACTAGCTGCCCGCAACCAATTCAAGCGGAAGTACCACAAGGCAGTATTCTGGGCCCACTTCTATATTTAATATACACAGCGGATATGCCAACATCAAGTATAACTCACACTTCAACATTTGCAGATGACACTATCTTCCTCAGCACCCATGAAAACCCAGTAGTAGCATCAAATCAATTGCAGCAACACATAATTCAGGTGGAGAAATGGGGAATAAGAATAAACGAACATAACGTTTACCTTACGCAGAGAGAGCTGCCCTTCTATTCGTATTAATAATCAAGAAGTTCCTCAACGAACTCATGTTAAATATCTTGGTTTTCATTTGGATAGGCGTCTGACCTGGAAACATCACATAGATGCAAAATTAACACAAATTAAACTTAAAACGGCTCAAATTCATTGGCTTATTGACAAAAACTCCGTTCTTAAATTAGACTGTAAACTTTTACTCTACAAATAAATTTTGAAGCCCATATGGAATCTAATTGTGGGGCACTGGCTCCGCATCGAATATTGATAAAAATCAGCGTCGTCAAAATAAAACTTTACGTATGATTACCGCTGCCCCCTGGTATATTAAAAATAGCAACATACACAAGGACCTTGATGTTCCTCCGGTCATAGATGAAATAAAAAAACACGTGGCGCTTTATTTAAAAAAACTTAAAGTGCATCCGAATCCACTTGCCCGAAATATACTACAACATCCCGGACATGTCCGATTGAAAAGGACGGACACTATCGCCCTCATATGAAATAATACCTTGTAAAATTTGAAAACTAGACTTTTGTCTGGCAATGGCTTTACTCTTACTATTTTTTTTTTATGGTTAGATTAAGATTTGAATTACTTATTGTTAGTTCATTTATTGAAGGAAAATACAATAAATAAATGAATTTAAGAAAAAAAATATATTTCATCGGTGATGGCGTCATATTTAAGAGGGTGTTTAAATTTTCCAAAGAGTTTCAGCAGTTATAATAATAGACCTAGAAGCCACTGCCTTTCTTTTCAGGATCACTTGAAAATATATGTATCTAGCCTCGGCTTTTACCGGTTTAATAGCAGTAAAGCCCAATGGGACAGTAGCTGACATATAGCAGTTGTTTAACAGGTTATCGAGTTTTGCAATGTTCATTTTCGAGGTCCCATAATAAATTGTAAAACCCTGAAGGACACCAAAAGTCAAGGACCGGAAAATAGTCAAAGCTGTTTCAATGTGAGGACTTTGTTACCGGAACAAATAAGATTTAAAAGCATATTTAAGAGTAAAGTTATGATTATTTTATAGTAAATTTATTGTAAATTTGATGCCAAGTATCCTTATCTGTTCCAGAATTTTAAAATTAATATTTCTGATACATATTATGTTAGCGTCACAGGAATTTTTTCTGCATATATGAAGAATTTTCGTTTTTTTACAGGAATAACGGCTCCTCTGTTTTAAATTTCCCTTGGAATACTCCACAATTATATTATAGGTTGAAATAACACTCTCAACCACCTCTTCTATGCCTTTGGAAAGATCTATGCTGTATTTTCTGTTTCTAGTATCTCGACGAAGAGCGTCTTGAGGCTGGTGGCATAAGTTATGTATCGTGTCGTGGAATAAAAGCGTGTTGGATTGTAAATATATTATCCTAGCGACCTCCAGAATCGTTGAGCCAAAACCTTTTCAAAGATCTTGAACAGGACTAAAGGCCAAAAGATTGTTCGATAGCCTTCCAATCCATTTATTTTTATTTTATAAACATACTAGCTGGGCCCGGTCCGCGTCGCTGGCCCCAAGTTCTTCTTTTATTTTAAACTACCTCTCGAAGAAAATCAAAATCAGTGATTTTAGTTATTTATAATAGAAAAAAATGTTTAATTCAAAAATCCGAAAATCAAAATTGTAATAACACACACAGTTTATGTGTTTTTCATATTTTATATACATATTTTAAAATGTAAAAATTTAAATTTTTATAATTACAAATTATGTTTTAGATATTTTATTTAAATTATAACTATATACTCACTGCAATGCTTTTTGATAAACTACGTTTTTGGTTTTGCCTTCATTAGCGAATACGAATAATGATGATGGGTTACCAACACGTGACATCCAACGTATAATTGTCCATGTGAGAAGCATGGTGTTTCAAGATTCAATCCACATACATGCAGCGAATGACCTTTGGATTTATTTATGGTAATAGCAAATGCCAGACGTACTGGAAATTGTATGCATTTAAATGATAACGGCATATAAGCGGGCATTATTGGTATATGTGGAATCAATACGACTTCACCTTTGCACTTACCAGTTAATATACATAGTTGCTACTATAATGTTATTTAAAATTTTATTTAAAGCTAATCTTGTTCCATTACAAAGCCGTGGTGGATTTGAATTGCGTAATAGAATTATTGGTGCACAAACTTTTAACTGTAGCATGTGAGGTGGAGTTCCTGGCAAATCAAGCGAATTTAAGAATTCAATTAGATAATTAACATAATCAATGGATTTATATGTTTTTATTTCTCTGCTTATTTTGTTTTAAATATCAACATTAATATCGCAAACATCTTTGTTTTTGGCTCCCAATATAGCGCGATCACTTAGCCATTGATGATTGGTAAAACTGCGCTCAATATTGGGATATATACTTGAAATTAAGTCTTATTTTGATTCATTTAAAACACAACAATCTGCAGGCAATGGATGTGTCCTGTTACATTGTCCATAGCAATTTTTCCATTTCCAATATCCAATAAATGACGTGCAAATAAAAGGGCTGATGCACGATTTTGTAATTGTATGCGCATATTTACCGTTAGTGAAAGTTTTTTAACATATCGCCACAAATGAGATGCTTTTTAACACGCATTTAGTTCATCTGCTGGTGTTGATCGTGATATGACTGGTGAGGTTTGTCTAAAATCGCCTGCCAACCAAATGGTTGTTGGTTGCCACGTAAATCTTGCAATGTTCGATCTAATGCCTCTAGAAATTTTTTATTTGCCATTTTTTATTTCCCATATAATAATCTTGCATTGTAGAAGTACTTTTGCCATCCCAGATGTTTTTGAAATATTACATGTTGGTGTTTCGGTCAGTTGCATATTCAATGGTAATTTTAACGCGGAATGTGCCGTTCTTCCACCATCTAATAGGGCAGCAGAAATTCCCGATGAAGCTATATCCAACGCAATATTACCGACAGACCGTATTTTTGCCAAAATTACCGAAATTAGATAAGTTTTACCAGTACCACCTGGAGCATCTAGGAAATAAATAGCACCAGTTCCTGCATGGTCAGTTTTCATAATAGTGTCGTAAACGTGTTTTTTTTCTGTTTATTTAAGTTTGGTAAATTATGCCGAACGAATGTGTTTAATGCATTGGCATCGTAATTTTTTTTTACGTTGTATTTCACGATTAAGAACATCCGTAACGTCTCGATTTGAAGATGTCATTCCCAATGAATTCAAAGTTTTATTCACCATTACTAAACAAATATCCTCAATGTATATTAATGATTGATTACACAATCCTGAACTTGCATTTGCATTACGCGCTTGATATAAAATGTCATCTGTCATTGCATTTTTATATTTTTCCAACATTTCTAAAGGTTTAGATGGGCTGGATGTTGATATTATAATTGCGAATAAAATACGAATTTGATATGGAGAAGCACCCAGTGAGACATCGGCAAGTGAAATTTCCCAATGGTCATCGTTCTCGAGTAAATTTAATTTTTGGCAGGCGTCCCGATATGATTCACACAATATATTATTTATGGTTTTCAAGTTTTGAAATGATGTCGGACCACGTATATGAATCAAAAGCAAACGCAAGTAATAGCATTCATCATTATTTGGATGTACAGTGTATAGTCGACCTAAAGCATCACTTGAAAATACATTTGGGTGAAAGGTACTATTTTCCCTTGTTTGCGATTTTAGAATTGTTTTGGGGATGCATTCCATGTAAAATATATCGGAACCTCATTATTTTGTATTTTATTATTAATTAGATTTTCTAATACAACAAGACACAATATCTTATAAATTACAGTATTAGAATCAGACAAGTTAAATTAAACAAATTGAGTTGAATATTTAAAATTGATACTGCAAAAACAGTGAATATAAATTTAAGCTACGGAATTAAAAGATAATAAAAGATAATAAATAATCAAAATAAAATAATGACATAAAAAAAATTATTTTGCGTTAAGAATTAAACAAACAAGTATTACGAAAAATATTCTAATAGTGATTTTCTAAACCTTATTGCGTTGCTAGTGGTTTGTAAATTATTTGGAAGTTGATTTCAGAGACGTATGGTTAATATGAAGAATTGACATTCAGATGCATGATCACGGTGACGAAATTGAAGTATACCTTTTCCTCTGCACGATCTTGTAAACTGTAAACCTTTGTAAAGGTAATCTGGCTCCTTTGTCATAATAATTTTGTAAAGAAAAATAAAATTTTTAAATTGTAAATAGTTTGCAAAAGATATGTATACTGTAAATACGACAGGAATATTGCGATACATAATCGAACCTTTTTAAAGAGAATATATAGCGGATGATGTTGTTGTACGTAACGGTAAGTTTTCTCATGTCCTTTGTGTTACAACCAGTAAAAATTTCAGACGAATACAAGAGTTTAGGCAAGAGATAAGTTTTTGCTAGTAATATCCTTATTTTCAAAGGCGTACAGTGCTGAGTGGCATATAAATTACGAAACATACCGTATACTCTACCACACGCTTGAGTAATGTGATTTGACCAAGTTAGATGTTTATTAAATGTTACTCCCAAGTTTCTTACTGAATCCACAATGTCAATTTTTAAACCCCCAAGCAATATGTCTATATCAAAATCTATTCGAACTGCTTTTTTGCATACTATTAGACACTTTGATTTGCTTGGATTAAGATGTAAACCATTTGCTAAAGCCCATGTATATATTTTGTCAAGATCATGATTTAATTCTTGTATTCTTGTCGTAATTGAATCTCTGTTGCTACTAAGATACAGCTGAACGTCGTCAGCATACATTTGTATTTTAGAATATCTAATTTGTTTGGGAAGATCGTTAGCATATAAAGAGTACAGAAGGGGTCCAAGAATAGAGCCTTGAGGGATACCTCTTGTTACCTGTAAAGCTCGTGATAAAGAACAATTGTTCGCAACTGATTGAGATCTATTTGAGAGATACGACGATATTAATTCCGTTGCTAGTGTTGAAAAATTAAATAGTCTCGACAATTTCATGCATAACATTGAGTGGTGTACAGTATCAAAGGCCTTTGAATGGTCTAATAACACAAGAAACGTTAATTTATTATCATCTAAATTACTTCGAATTTCCTCTATTACATCAGTTAGTACTGTAATACAGCTACGTTGTGCTCTAAATCCAGATTGGCGATCAGTCAATAAATTGTTAGCATCGACATGCTCATAAATTTGTTTATGCAATAAATTTTCAAAAACTTTGGAAAGATATGGCAGAATTTCAATTGGACGATATTCAGATCCGGTTTTAGGTATTGGAATAATTTTGGCATGTTTCCACTTCATAGGGAATCTATTGGTGGTTATTATGGTGTTAAAAAGGTGAGTGATATATCGAATAATCCATGGCAGAATAATTTTAACAAACTTAGGATCAATATTATCTATTCCTATTGCATTGGATTTAATTGCATTGAAAGCGTTAGCAACATCAGATGCATTTACGCATTGAAATTTTAGCTGGTTGCACGAAACTAAATGTGTATTTCTATCGTAAAAGTCGGACTGGACTGTTGGAAAAGGATTATCCATAAAGCTTTTATTAATCAAATTAACATCAACTTCTACTGAACGTTCAACTGACTTACTTACGCTAATATCTTGTATATGTTCCCATTTACTTTTAGTGTTAACTGCCGAATTAAATTTATTGAAATAGTACGAAGACATCATGTCTGATTTTTGAAACAACGGCTTTTCGCGCTACGCAAAATTCATTGTGCTGCTCGGGTGTTCTGTATCGTTTCCACATGTGGTATAGGTCATCACGTTTTTTTTATTAACAATTTAGTTTCATTTGTGAACCACGGCTTAGCTCTATTTTTAACCGTCTTAATTTTTATCGGCACGTGATTGTCATAAATCTGAAGTATTAATGTATCGAGAACGGTAACCTGCTCATCAGCCGTAGGTAAATAGAAAATTCGATCCCATTCAGAGTTAATGAGATCACGATATAAGTTTTCTAAATCAATACTTTTAAAATCTCGAAAACTAAATGTTCTAATTCCTATCTCCACTGTAAATTTATAGCACATAAAAATTAAATCATGTTTGGAAAAAGTAGGTACACCTAACTGCTCATATAGTAACACATTTTGTTCGTTGCTTACAAAAACTAAATCGAGTTATGTACTATTGGTGGTCGAGAAGTTCGTAGGCCTAAACGTATTAACTGCGGGCAAATTTAGTGTAGATATGATAATAGTTAGATTTTAATTTTCAAGCAAATTGCAATTGAAGTCACCAGTTATAATAACTTCAGAGTACGTTACAGAAATATTTTCTAATTTATCAACAAGTGTGTCCAATTGCATATACTTATCTGGTCTATAGACACAGCCAAGTAGCATATTGTTCGCACGATAGTTAACCTCAATAAAAATTCAACATCACCGGGTTCATTATACGAACAAATAAGTTTGCATGAGATGGTGTTCCTAATGTAAATTGCTACACCTCCGCCATTGTTACGCCTATCTGATCTAAAAATACGATAACCATCTATCTTGTATACACTGTCATAATTTTCAGGTACAAACCATGTTTCCGAAATACATATTGCATTATAAAAAACTTTGCGCATTTATATGAATGGTTTTAAACCCCGGATGCCAATTAGCTAAAATTCGAATCATGTTATAATTACCATCTCTGGGACCGAATTGATTAAATGGAGAGTTTGTCATATTTACATAAAAACGCAACGCAATAAAGTTCATGAGTATATAATAAATTGAAATTGTTTAATGTTAAATAGGGGACAAAATTAGGTCGAACTATACCGTGTAATTTTGACATCAATGGTGAGATATTAAGTATGAAAATAATTAGAAAAAATAAAACAATTAAGAATTTCATATAAAGGTATAACCTAACAATAATAACATATTTAAAAGATAAGCAATAATATTTTAAATGAAAAAATATATTTAAATCAGATGTTAATGTCCAAACGTTATTCAGGAAAAAGCCGTTTTAAATCCTCAGGGTATTCAATCAACACGGGATCGTCCGCATCAAACTTTCTAAAATAAACAAGTCCACGTAAAGTAAATGTTGACTTGATTCTTTCATTCTTCTTCATTGATAATGTTTCTTTAAATATTCTTTGGTTATGAGGTGTTAAATTTTCATGGACATAAATAGCTTCATTACTTTCGAAACCAGCATGACGTAAACATAGATTAGTTTTATTACCTCGACGGAACTTGAATATTGATTTTAAAAGAAAATTTTTTCAAGTGGAGAATGTAGCGTCTTAGCGAAGTCATCAATTTGGCACAATGAAAAAAAAATGCAGTCAATGTTGTTGCTGGTCGCTCGATCACATGCTGTAAAATATACTCGCTCTCCATTTTCTAAATGAACTGCCAAATGAACTGCAGTCAGATACTTCTCATGAATTGGAATAGGAATATGCGCCAAACTGCTTCGTTGCTGCTAATTTATCTTCCCATTTGATATTGTTTGATTTCATCTGACTTATGTTGAGGTGCCACTCCATAAATGACCATATAACTGCCTTTGTTTACATATTTACAAATATATTTGATTGATTTAACGGAATCGCAATATTCACCGTTTATAAGTGCTTTATATATTTTAGATAATAATGGTGAATAGGCACTACCCATCTATTATCAATCTCGATATCAATGTTTCGTACTTTTAATGTAATGGATCTACCATTGTTATCTGGTGAACGTCGGCGATATTTAGGGTATCCATCATTGCATGTTATTGTTTCTGGAATCAATTGTCTTGGATATCGCTTAGAAAACTTGCCATTAATCATGCATGTTGAATGCATATTAAAGGCACCACATGGGCCATGTATTATATTCTTCGTTATTATTTCCAACAATTCTCGATCAATTGTTGGGTCTGGAATTTTAGCAGAAATTATATTATCGATTTCATCTGGCTGAATTTTATCAACACACCAAATAGCAATCCTCTTTTCCGCCATTCAGTTTAATACATCCAGCAACGAACAAAGCCAAAAACATTAGATTTTACAATTAAACCCATCAGATACTTTAATTTCTGCTTAAATACGCGTGCTCTGATGTCATGATGATCAGTTTGCGATTGTCCTAGCAATAAACATTTCTTAATTTCATTCCAAATTGGGTACAAGTAAATGTGATGAATAAATCAGGACGACCATAATTGCGAACGTATGTCATAGCATCTTCTGAATATTCATACATATGGCGTGGGCTGCCGGTGTAGGTAGCTGGTAGAATTGTTAATCGGCCAAGATCATTTAAAATGCCATCATTATTAACTGCATCATGTAGATAAGTATATTCCTCTGATCGTATTGACATACTGATTATACAGTTGGCGGCATTTCAAAATATGATTTTCCATATTCTCCCGAATCATGAGTCTGTACGCAGAGTAATTCATGCTACTTATCTTTTTATTTGTTTCTTCACCTATAATATCGAAATACAATTTTTGTGAGCAATAAAATATTTTTAAATTTACCAGTAGTTGGGTTTAACATTTTTAATTGCAAATGGTAGCCATCTTCTCCTTGCCAAAACAGTATTGGATATTGCAGCGAATCATATGAGCGATGTGTTTCAGCTACTCGTTGCAATTGATCATTTCTTCGATGTAAAATTATATCTCTTGGCTCGAACTGATCACCAACAATTACAATAGTAACTTCATTTATTGTTAGTGCATTGAATCCTCGTGGATGCTTACCTACTGGTATTTTATCAGCTTTTATAATGTTGCGGCGTAGTCATTTAAAAGTAATTATTATAAGCTCGTATATGGTTTAGGAAATGTTCTGATTGTGGTGTTATTCCAGATACCAATGAAAGTAATGGTTCCGGTGGTTGGCTTTGTTCTGGCAGTTTTACTTTGCCATTTGCGCAACATAAGCCTGGTGTTTCCTTTTTACATTTAAATGCTTTGCAATGGACACATAATTGATCCATGCTTCTGATATTAATATTGGGATGTACATTATAATCAATTGTTAGATCGTAATTAAATCCAAAACGCATAAAAACAATGCAATTGGTATTGTGTATTGCTGCTCTGGAGGTTCTTCTCGCAGCACATTGTTCTTCGTTCCGTATTTCGCGATTTTCTAGTGAAGAATTTTGGCGTAAAGGTGACATTCGATTCCTGACTTGTTCGTTGTCTTCTGCGCGCTCCTCTTGTGTTTGCTTTGATCGCTGCACACGCATATGATTTGTGTGCCATGTACGGCGACCAATATTTGCACGTGGGCGTGGCATTTTGTACTGCAATATACGTTTTTTAAGATTTAAGTTATTTTTTGTTTGTTATTGTTGGGGTAGGGAGGTTGATCTTTGTTGTCTTACCTGCTGGTTGTTTACTTTCTTCAAAAGCTTTCAATAATAAAATTAATTTACTTCCACTAACACCTTGGGTTAATTTATTAAAATGTATATAATATTTAATTTAAATAATTTAAACTTTAATTAAATAACTTCTTTTTTCGTTTGACTCCCATGCACTTTTCACGAAAAGAGGTTATGTATGAGCCGCTGTCGGGATACTTAGCGCCGCCGCACACCGCCACACGCCGATTAAGCTGCCAACGCCTTCAGTGAAACATAGCATAGGCTTACCGCGCAAATAGAGTTTAAAAAATAGTGATATTTATTTACTGTTTTAAACTTTATTTTTTAATTTATTTTTTTCACGAAAATAGGTTAGGTATGATCCGGTATTGGGCTAATTAACGCCGCTACACACCGATTAAGCACCCAACGCTTTCAGCGAAACATAGACTAGGGTTATAGCGCTAATCTATATCGGTCAAAACCCAAACTACACAGAATCACGCCACCTATCGAACGAAACCTAAACTACACGAAAGCACTTTAGAAACACTCTTCACGGGCCATAAATAGAACTTACATATAAATTTATGGCAAACCTGGTGCGGTAGTTCTTAAGCTATTGCGGTCGAACAATAGAAAAATTGCGCCATCTGTCGGTCATTCCCTAATCCACATAGAAACACTCCTCACGAACAGTAGATACATATAAATTTTAGTCGAAGTCGGTGATATAGGTCTTAAGTTATCGCGCATAAACACCAAAAAAGGAAATTTTGCGCCATTTAATGGACGAACACTAAACAACATAGAAGCACCACTGGCGAACCATAAGGTATAAATGTAAATTTTGGTCAAAATCGGTGCAGTAGTTCTAGAGTTTATCAATCACTAACATATACGTAATTTTTATATATATAGACATTTACATAGCGTCCCGAGTAAATTTAAAATCCATATGCATTTTTAATTCGTCTTTACTTGCTTCAGTTTTGTTCTAAAATTTTCATAAAGACTGTAACACAGACGGATATTGTTTTAACTTTTATTTTATCTTATTGAATCCTTCTAAAAGAAATTTAATAATTTAAATTTGAAATAAGTGATCAAATCTTATCTCTAAAATATTATTTATTAATTATTACCAATGTAATAACTAAAATATTGTATTCAAATCTTAATAAACTATTTTTTATTGGCTAAGGTGAGCCGTCTCACCAGGCTTAATGATACGATAAGTCATAGAATCTGCTACCGTCGGAACTTTACTAACACTTATAAATGCAGTGTCATCTGCAAACGTTAGCTTATATGTATTTGAGTTTGTCGGCGTAGCCGATGTATAAATGATATATAATAGCGGCCCTAGCATCCTGCCTTGTTATATTCATAAGTAGCCCATCATGCCAGACTTTACCAAACGCCTGTCAAATTTCGTTAAATAAAGCAGAATTATATTGCATATTTTCAAATGCAGATCTAATAACGATGACAATTCTGTGGAAACCAAACTTACGGTCAGGAATGATGTTTTGATCAGTAAACGAAACTAGTAATTATTCGATTTTGATCAAATTTATAGCAGGCTACTTGTAGTCAGTGAATGAGTGTACCAAACACTCATGAGACAATACAAAAGGGGATAACTGCCACGCCACAATATATCTTCACAGGTAACAACACCTGAATTAAATAAAGCACAACAAAAAAAAAAACGTGACAGGAGCTATACCAAACAACGACACAGTTAATACAACAAATCTTATATAAAACGTTCAAAAGGCTATGGATTGATGTTCTGTTCATACTGGGGAATAAAAAGTGCTATAGAAGGGTATGATGTAAGGTCAGTCCACAATATATTAAACAAGGAGAAAGTTTCCCAACCAATGCATCGTGTTGAGATTGTATTTAACGCAACCTAGATAAAATCAAAACACTCCGTTCTGCCTATTTATAACTTGCGCTACCTCCTCAGAAGATTAATAACTTTAGAAGAGGCATTAAAACGTAATTGTATTCGTCAATGCACAAATTGTAAAGAATTCGGCCACACTAAAATATAACACAAGTTACCTTTAGCATATGTGTTTTGCGGCGATGCACACCGAACTTCGGAATGAACTTCTTTCAAAACTGATTTCAAACTAAAAAAAATACAGCAACTTGGGAGAAAACTACACTGCAACTATAGTGTATTGCAGCATGTAAAAGAGGCGAAAATATTACGAAAAACCGAATTTGAAGAATATAAGGCCTCCCCATTTTCCAGTCTCCATACTGGTTTTATTACTAGTACACAACTCAGTATCGTACCACACAATATGCTAAACTATACGTATGCACAAACTTTGAGATATGATTTACCTAATGTTAACGAAAAAAGTAATGCCCACGAATAATTCGACCTCGATTGAAAATATTATACAAACAATGAACACTTTTATGACAACTATGCAGGGTATGTTTCAAGAAATGATGCGGACCCAAAACATGCTTTTGCTAATTTTGCTTAGCAAAAAATTAACCAGTTGAAATATTTTTCTTAAACGCCAACGGGCACTCCCAGCATAAACATGAAGTAGAACCTTTTCTGCTAGCACATGACATAGACATACTTTTAGTCTCTAAAACTCACTTCACTACGAAAAATTGCTTTAGTATTAATGGGTATTGTACGTATGAAACCAAATATATTACTTTTAAAATTGCAATCGCATCTATATTGTATTGCCCCACTATATTGTATTGCCTCCCTATATTGTATTGCCCCCCTAGACACAAGATGGAACACGATCAATTCGCCAGTTATTATATATATTCGCCAATATAATCAATGACCTTTAGCTGTGGGGTACTGCTTGCGCATCAAACATCCAGAAGTTGCAAAGAAGACAGTCTAGGATTTTACGACCCATCGTTTGCGCCCCTTGGTATATACGAAATGAAAATATACATAGAGATCTAAAAGCTACTACTATCCAGCAAAAAGTGAAATCACTCTTGTGCAAATACGTAAACAAATTAGTGGTCCATCTCAACACTCTTGTATGCAATTTGATGGTCCCCAGAGGCTAAAAAAAACTGACACATTAAGCCTGGCGAGGCGGCACTCCCTACACAATAGTAGTTATTTTTTAGATAGTTATTAAGATAGATAGTTATTTTTTTATTATTAAGATTTGAATACAATAGTTATTACATTGGTGATAATAACTATAAATTATTTTCGAGATAAGATTTGATAACTTATTATGAATTTCTTTTGGAAAGATTTAATAAAATAAAAACTAAAGCCTCCAAAAATTGATAAAATTTTATTTTGTGAATTGGAAATCTTCGTCTTTAATCATAATGTTAAAGTTAAGAATATTTTTCAGTCACAGTACTTTCGTGAATAGGCATTGTCATCCCTCAAGAAAACCAACTACCAAGTAAATGACGATTAGATTGGATCGAGCAAGTTCACGCAGGCCATCACGGCGGATGTTTGAAAATCTTCTGACATTTTAATCTTTCCAATAGTAAATATTTTCCCTTAGCCATGAAGTTCACTTATTTATTCTCTTTATTTTTTTTACCAGATAGCAATATTCCCAGTTCCCAAAGTCTAGTTACCCGCCCCATCATCGCTGCAATTAAAAACAGCTAACCCAAGGTCAACGACAACCTCCACCCGTCGCTCAGACGCCGGCAACAATTATGATTAATGTCATGTCCAGACGCAGTAAATAATTTACTATAATACCTTTTTTATTTGGATGTCGGTCGTCAAAAATCTAAACTTTGTATTTATTAAATATTTTCCAAAAGGTATACTTGCATAAAAAGTATTACAAAAAAAATTTAGTTTTTATAGATTATTGAATAAATACTTAAGTTCTTTTTTCTAAATCTTTGCGCAAAAGATTATACATTTTTCTAAATTAAATATTTCGTATTAAAAAATGTGTGTAGTTGATAAATAAATTACCTTTCTTACAGCTTATAAAACTTATAAAACATATCATTTTGAATATTAAACCAAAATTTAATAACACTTAAAGATTTTGTGGTCGGATATAGTGTGTTCCAATGCAAAATTTATTTTCTCTCGTATGCGTGCAGAGAGTTTTTTTACAACCAACAGTTTGATATGTACATACGTATATTATGACTTAAATGCCATGAAATATCCAGGTGAATAATATTTAGAAAAAAAATATGGCTTACCTAGCAGCTTTTCTTATATGGTCGTTATCTTCTCTTGAATTATAAATTATAGATAAAATACAGTTTGCGTATTCGATAGCATCGATAGCTAAGAATCCATTTTGACTTCCTTCGGATATTTCTATAATATCTAATAACGGACCACCCGATTTGTGAGCCACCATTATTATACCGGCTGCCATGCATTCAACAACGCTAATACCAAAATGTTCATTCCACATTGTATGAATTCCTATATTCGCACGTTTATATAGTTCCAATAATTCATAATATGGTACGTTAACTTTAAATTCGACGTTATTTTCCAATGATAAATGCTTTGCTAAATCTTGCATATTTTTAAGGCGTTCATAATCGGAGTCATTACGACATGATCCTGCAATAACTAATTTTATTTTGCTCCACAAGTCTTCATCATGGATCAATAAAGTACGCAATTCATACATAGACTGTAATTGAAGTGGATGATCTTTTTCTGGGCGAAATTGACCCACTGATAAAATAATTATTTCGTTATGATCCTCACACCGCTGTAAGCTTTTAATATGATTAACTTCACATGGAGGATAAACACGATGTGTTTTAAAGGGAACATCCCATAAATCCAAAATATGGTTCTCCGTCCAAGAAGAATTCACCATAACAGTCTCAGAACTCTTTCCAGCCCAACTATAAATCTAAATTACCGTAAACAAATTAAATCATTATATAATTTTTTAGCTATAGTGGATTTCACACTTGGTAGTATGAATATTTGAAACTTTTTAATATTTAGTATACCTAATTAGATATCGTGAGAGTATTTTTTGTTTGTATTTAATTACTGTGGTGCATATGATGCGCAACATCGCCTTAAATGAAAACAGTCGCAACACTGCAGCTGTCAGATTAAAAAAATGCAATATATCAGTATATTTAGCTTAATAGAACGCGAATAAAACCTCATACTCCATTTGGCTTGATTATTGGGTTAAAATTAAATTGTGACCGTGATTGAGTTCAGACGTACATCACATTTCAATATTCGTAATAGGTGACTTTATTTCCATTAAAAAATACAATTGAACAAGTAAACCAAAGAAATAAACAACAATAACATGTTGTAAACCGGTTAAAAAATTCCACGGACAGTCACTGCTAGAGTGTACCAAACATTCATGAAACAAATTCAAAAGACAATAACAATAGTGCTTATTACTCTTTCACTGCACCACCAAATAATAATGCAATAAACAATTTAAATAATAATAAAAATATGATAGTGCTTTTTTAACCGCGCATTATTACCAAACGTTAATATATCTTCACAGATAACAAAACCAGAATCAAATAAAATTCAACACAATCAAATAAAGTTCACAACTTACAAATGCGTACGTGATAAACGAGGTGCACCTGCTACTAGTTCGCATGACAAATAGATACCTGCAAACGATAACACAATAGCAAATTGATGCAAACTTCTCTGAACAAAAAATGACACTGAAGATCGCACATAGCTGAAACCGATTTGTCTCCAAACCAAATTTGACAAGGGATGACGGAAATTCGTTCCAAAACAACGTCTCAAGAATCAATAAAAAAAAAAAACATTAAGGGTACTATGCCAAAAATAGTGTAAGAAAACAGGTATGGAAGGCCAGTCCTAAGTCTTTGCAGTAAGAGCGCACCGCTAAACAATGCAAAAGTTCTCAAGTAGCTGCAATGCTAGTAAGTGAAAATAGTTTGTCTGTACTTGGTACCACGGATGATGAACCTGAACCCACTGTCCAGGATTTATTTGCGCGAGCATACATCTAATGCCAATGCAAACATGTTGTCTCAGCTTTTAGTTGCTTCTATACGAAGACGACAACTCCAAGAACTAAAAATCTAAGCACACACGTGAAAGAATTGAAGCAAAGCCGCGAATAACGTTGTAAAAGACAAATTTTGCAAAACCTGTTTTTTGCAGATTACCGTTAAAATTACTCTCTTACATTTGTTCAAACACCAAAACATCAAAATTATGCATTTTATCACCGTCAAAATGCAATTACGATGAGTCAGTCAGTGGAAAACGTTGTAAGTTATAAACAAAATGCTACGAACGGAATTTATTTTATTTTTATTATTTTTGGTATACTAAAAAAAATAAAGAAAGAGATAATCACACCTTTGCTCTCCTGAAAAATTATTATTTTGTCATTTGCAATGTTATTCGCGGCGATCCTTCAATTATCGGCTCATCGCAATTTGACTTTAATCAGAAAATAAAAGCTGCTACACCTACCAATTAAAAACAGC
Source organism: Phania funesta (assembly GCA_963932375.1). Lineage (NCBI taxonomy): Eukaryota > Metazoa > Arthropoda > Insecta > Diptera > Tachinidae > Phania > Phania funesta. The sequence continues at coordinate 30,028,796 of OZ010656.1, forward strand.
TAAGAGTTTAATAACTGACATTAATGGCATTTACAGTTCGGTGCCCAAAGAAGCGGAAGGTCACGTTGTAAGATCAGTGCAAAATCTCCTAAACAAGAATAAAGTTCCCCAACCAATGCATTGTGTACAACTTGCGATACCACTGAAATAGAATAATAACTGTAAAGGAGATATTAACACGTAATTATCCATTAGTGCATTATTTCAAAGTTACTTCACCAATTACAAACAATGAACAACTTTATAATAACAATGCAGGGTATGTTTCAAGAAATAATGTCCACCCAAAAGACTCAGTTGATAAAGAGTATAAATCTCTCATAACTAATGGAACCCCAGATCTCATGAAGTTTCCAGAAGGTAAAAAGGCAATGTCAAATAAATGGGTGTATAAAATATATAAGGATCTAATAGGTAATATAGTGCGCTACAAAGCATGACTAGTGGTTCGTTGCTTTACAAGCATATTATAGTGTTAAATCCACTGTTTTATCTAGGCATGGAAATCACCAAAGAACCAGACAAGGTACTAATTCGTCAAACCACCTATACAAAGAAACTACTACAGAAATTCAACATGCAGGTAGCTAGGCCTGTGAGTGTACCAGCAGAGTATACTCAGAAAGATAGTTCAAAATCAAATCAAGTTAAGTTGAGGAAGCAGTTGGTTCTTTAATATACCTAGCAATAGATACAAGACCAGATATTGCATTTGCAGTATGATATACAAGTCGTTTTTTAGATTCTTGTAATTAGGAACATGTGGGAATAAAACGTATTCTTAAGTACCTAAAAGGAACTACTGATGAAGGAATTGTTTAATAAAAATAATAAGATGCCTATAAACTGTTATTCCGACTCTGGTTATGCTGAAACTAGACAGTCGACTAGTGGTTACGTTTTGGTGTTGGTATTTGGTCCAACGTCATGGATGTCACGAAAGCATCAGACAACAGACTGAAGTGAATTGTGACTTTACAAAGAAAATCATCTTCAGCCACGAGGCACACTTTCATCCCAGTGGATTCGTTAACAAGCAGAATTGCCGCAATTGGGCAAATGAGAATCCACGAGTGATTGTTGAAAAACCGACTTATCCACAAAAACTGACTGTTTGGTGCGATTTATGGGCTGGCGGCGTACTTCTTCGAAAATGAAGTCGGCCAAGCAGTTACTGTGAATAATATATAAATAGATTTTTTCACTTTTGCACAATTCATTAACCGATCAACACTAAATTTTTTCTCTTCTAACAAGTGCTTCCTTGTTCAAGTGTTATATAAAAAAAATTTTAATTTATTATACTTAAATAAAAAACAAACTTTATACCTGCTTTAAAATGCGTTGATAATGATTGTTTGTTCATACAGTTTTGCTTAACAATGGCTTATAAAGCTTTTTTGAATGCGGTCGTTATTATATATTTATTGGCCTCTGAAAATTGACCCTTACAGTCATTAAAATTAAACAAAACACTTCCGTTTATGTAATTCGACTCGTTTTTTAATCGAGTGATTTTCTAAAGAATTGACAATAAAATTGCCTTTATACAAATTGCACGATATAGTTCATTCACTACCAAGCATGAATACCGCTTTTAAATATGTATATGTATTACTAATAATTCTTACCTTTGCAAATAACTTGTAGTAAAAAACCTTAAGCCACGTTAAAAAAGGATTGCGTACAACATAACTTTTGTTGTTATGAGAGTATTCACGTTGTTGAACTCTTCGTAACATGTCCGTGCTTATAGTTGGATAATGTATGTAACATCCAACCTTACAACATCCAATAAAACGGAAAAGTGGTAAAGTAAATGTATACCCCATTGTATCAAGGTATATATCTGGAGGAAATCTAACCAACGCTTCAAATCCCAATATCATTGATCCAATACTTTGCCCAAGGAGAGTAAATATAGGATACCTTTTTGGCTCAACTAAGTCTCGAAACTTTAAGTACACAAAAGTGATGCTATCCTTTTCTATAATAATATTGAACACATGTTTTACTTTATCCACGATACTGCTTGGCGAAATATCCAAATCGCCAGTGTATATAATTACTTTTACGTTGTCATATTTTGCCTATTAAAAAAGAGATAACGATATTAGTATATGTACTTGAAACGCAAACTTTTATTTATAACGAATTTATTTATATCAAAAACTGAAATCGCATATTAAAAGGATTTAAAATATAGGTTAAGAATGCGAGCGTCCGTCATATAGTTATATAAGTAGAAAAAACATGTAAAAGTTAATTCATTTCATTTATTTACTACAATCCAATGGGGCAATATATATGTAGACTGACTTAAGCCTAGTACTCTGTTCGAATTTGCGAAAAGTGTTGAGCAACATTTATTATTTCGCTTGAAAAATTTGACAATACGCTAATGGTGACAATACTGCGGTTTCGCAGAAAATGTCGTTTTTATGGCCTCTAAGTATGCAACATTGTTTATTTATGCACACAAAAAACATATGTATGTACATACATATGTATGTACATATGTAAATAAAAAAATTAAACAAATGGAAAACAAAACAATATTATTAGCTTGTGCTGCTGCGCAACAATTAATACAAATTGCTGTCGCTACCGAACAACTTTTGGAAGACACACGGTCTGTTTCATGGCATTGCGGTTACAATGTAGCTTATCGGACTTATCCCAAATATGTTTTCTTTTTTTTACCGCAGAAATAAGGATACGCTACGTCACTAAATTTTCTTTCTTCTTTTTATTTTAATACATTTACGGTTTTCTCCATTTTTATAATTTTTGTATACTTTTTTTTAACTGATCACCTGTTGTTTAAAATTCCGTGCGAAAAAAGTGCTGCTCATATTGTTTCGCAGTTGAAAAAAAATGTTGCCAGAAACATTGCTTAGTTGGAAAAAACATGCTACCAGATACATTTCGTGTCTTTTCAAAAAGTGAACAGAGTACTACTTTAGCAACATTATTTCCTTTTTATTTCGCACGAAGTTTTTTATATGGGCTTTTGACAGCATTTCGCACGAAATCGTGAACAGTGTACAATGCTTTACAGTTGAAATTAATAATAAAATACAATACAAGGGTGTTAACAAATTAAATAACAATAATTGAAATGATCCTTTGGCTGAAGATTTAATAAACTTACTAAATGCAATTATTATGAATAGGCATTGTGTAACATATATATTTAAAACAAAAAAATTGATAATTCAAAACTTCTAAAACGCATAAATTAACCGTTTTAATATAATTTTTATACACAATTATTAAAAAATCGGCTTTCAATTAAGAATTTTAAATTAATTTTTTTATTTACACGCTATAACAATGAAAATGTACTTTTAAAACCACCAAATGTAGGCTTAACATAAGTAGATAATTTTTACATTTTATAAATTCGAATACACCGTCAAATTCAAAAGTTATCGGTAAAAAGCGAAGTTTCGGGAGTTCCTGGATAAACAATTTTTTCACTTCTTATTCGGTGGTTACGTCAACAAGCAAAATTGTCGTTATGGGGCAGAACCCAGAAGTGAAAAGCCATTGCTTCTGGAAAAAGTGCCTTTTTCGTGCGCATTATGGGCCGCATCTTTGTAAAATGACGCTGGAAGAACCGTTACCGTCAAAGCGCTATGAGTATATAATAACCGAATTTTATAGGCCTGCGATTGTAGATTAGATATAGGACGATATATGATTTCAACAAGACGGTATCACAAGCCACAAAGCACGACCGATTTTGACTGTATTGCATGGGACGTTTCCAGGGGGGTTATTATGTAATTCGATTCGAATCGAAAAAAATACCAATTCGTAAAAATGACATTATGTAGTACAATTTTCGGAAAATCCCATAAATTTTATTTATGGGATTTTTTTTACCCCCTTTCGAAAAGCCATCGGAAGTGCAACTATGTAATACAAAAGCATGTGTCGAAACTGTTATTAACGTTCTTATTTCATTCGAATGCGCAACAGAAATAGCCTTTCCAGAACTGGAGGAGATCCAAGTAATTACTATTCTTTGTCGCCACTAGAGCAACAAATCGCAGAATTACTTTCTATTCATGATTCCATAGACGGTATGGGTGGTACGTCTAGATTTGGAGCAGAAACAAATTTGCTTGCTAGAGGAAATGATAAGGAAGTAGATGAGGACATAATGCAAGAAGGTAACACATCTAGTAATGACAATGGGGTAAATAGTTCTGAGCGAAGCTCAAGTGAGTTTTTATATACATAGACGTACCCGGGATTATTCCAATAAGCAGACGTTGTTACAAAAACTAGTGGAAAATTAAATAAAGTTCCAAGAAAGTTCAATACAACTCTTACATAAATGTGATGGAAATCAAAAAATATAAAGGAATCGAAGGAAATAAAATAAACTTTACAACCAGTGATTTAAAGGAACGTATGTATAAACTTGAAAAAGAAAAGTTCGAATATTTGAAGAAAAATGAGTCGGGAAGGAAATGTAAAATTGCAAAGCTGGAACTGAAGAAAAAATTGTTTGAGTTAGAGCAAAAAAAGTATGAAGTAATATTTCAGTATTTAATGAAACCTTAAAAATAAAATAATTTACTTACGAATTTTCATTGAGATTCATAATATTCGATGCATCTCGTATAAACTTTTTTCGAACTCTCTCTTTTTACATATGAAACCTTGGCATTACTTACTTTTTCCCTCAAAATTTGAAATAAAACTATGCTGACCTTTCGAACGTACTACATAATATAATTTTGTTTCCTTATCGGAAATTCTTTTCGAATGTCGTTTCGTTTTGAATCGAATTACATAATAATGCCCCAAAATGCGGAATTTAACGCTTCGACACTGTTAGACCTTTGGTGGGGCTACGTCAAAGACCGTGGCTACGTGAAGAATCTCCTAACGTGTTGGAGCTTTTGATAACCAACACTCGTCAAGTCAAAAAGTTTAAATGACATTGTATTTTGTACGTTATGGCAAGGTATGCCGGTTAAGAAAAATGAAAACTGATATAAAATTCTGTGTGAATGTGTTGAGCACAAAATTATTCGCCCCTGCACATGATAACATTCAATAAGTGTCAACGAAATACAAAGCAGACTAAATTCTTTAGCAAGAAAACGAGCATGCTTCTTCGACTGTGACTTCTTGTGACTTACAAAAGCAAAGACACTGATTCTGCTTATACTTGCGATGCTAACCAAAAACACAAGTAAAACAAATTCAATATATTTATGTTTTTGAATACAGTTTGCTTAACATTAGTTTGTAAATATTTGTCACGTCTTTTTGAATGTCAGTAAATATTTACGAGTTTTAATATAACATATTCAAAGTTTATTTTATTTTGCTGCAAAACCGATTACCCAGAATACTTCGAAAACTCGACATAAGCTAAACAAGCGAAACAAAATTATGAATTTGCCTTGGGCATATTTTCTTAAAACACATGAAAATGTTTGCATTGATTCGTAATTGTTTAAAATTATTTACATACATATGTATATTAAAGCAAAACCATTACCTGGATGGATCTAACGGCACACCATAATACACGTTCTCCTCCTCCACCGGCATTACAATATGGATGAAATATCCCGACAGTAACATTTGGACTGCGAGTTTCTAGTTTAAGTTTCCTTGATTTCAAGTAATGCCTGAGAGAGTACAGTGCTATTACTGAGCATAAACATAACGTCAGCAAAGTTCCGACAAAAACGTAAAAGCTAGTAGTAAAAAAGCGATAATTATATAAAGTTATATTAATAACTAAATACCAATTACATTTTTAAAATCATTTTCTACTTCGCCCAATATATAAACTTTTGAGGAAGACCACATATAATATAGCAATACGGCAAAAACGGTGTTACCACCTTTTTTTAATGTATGCATTTGCAGAAAAATACTAAAGTTACATGGTTCTTTACAGGCCATAAATCTGTTCAGCCATAACACATTTGCTGTTCCTACAGAAATTTAGGTATTCGAAATCGTCGCTGTTCATGTTCAATCGTGTTCAAATAGAGTTGTCCAAAAAATTTTTCACAAAACTCTGTTATCCCATTACACAAACAAAATACACAGGCTAAATAAAAAAGTATGTATGCAAAGCATCCATACAGTCTCAGTTAGATACTAAAAATCACAGAATATAAACAAAATACCCAACAATGACATTTGAAAAAGCGTGTAATCAGGTGTCATGCGTTTTTACGTACATTTTAAATTAACCCGATTACATGAAAGAGATAGCTTAATTAGAAACGATAAGATTTTTTATCTCTCTTATATAATCGAGGTAATGTTGTTGTGAGTTGTCGCGTCTAATTAGTAGTCTATGCTAAAAATTATGCTTCAACTAAACATCTACACGTATTCTTCAAACAGAAGATCACGAACATATCTTCTCTCGTTATTTTGCAGAAGCTCTCTTAATGTGCGAACAAATTTATGGCTGGTCAAGACGTAGCGTATTGTTGTTTTGTTTAGTATTGTCAAGATCCAAAAGTTTTACGAATTTTTTAGAAAATGGGAATAAGAAATTGGGGTTTATTTTTTAGTATTCCAACAAAATGTTTTTTCGAGATTCGACGAGATTTTTTGGGATTTTTATTCAATTTTTTTTTAATTATATGAATTTTATTATTAATTGATTTTTTTTAATGTACAAGTTTTTTAATATGGTAACAAAACTATTGTTTAAAATTAAAATGTAAGTATGTGTGGAAAGCCTTCTGGTAATTGGGTGATATACATACATACATGTAGGTACATATGTATGTACATATATGAGCGCAATGTAAAAATTAACAGTTTTCATATTTCTAAGAAGAATATATAGAAAATCCCATTAAGGATCAAAGAAAATAAGCTCCGAACACTTAAGTTCAAGTTTACGTTGAAACAAGAACTTGTTATAAATGCCTCATGATGTGAGTCACTTTGGTTTTTTTTTTTTTTTTTTTTTGCTAAGATTACTTTAGAATGATATAGTTATACAGAGGACACAATTCCAAATAAGACTACTTATTTTTAAATACATATTAATGTAGTTTTCCCAGAATCCAAAATTAAAAATATATATTACGTCGTGCAAATATTCAATATTTTATTCGATTTTTTTTTTTTTTTGTTTGACATACTAAAATTATGCACTTTATTGTGACACGCTCTGAAATGATAGAACGTTAGGCTCTAAAAACATGAAAAAAAATTGATGTAGACATTCATGAACCACTATAATTGTGGTAAAAATATACAAATATCCGGCATAGTCACCTTTTATATATTAGAACTTGCATGACAGACAGCACAGCCGTAGTTTGTTGAAGATTGTACGAAGACGTAGAGAGGTAGGACACCACACTCTGTACGAGGCATTTTTGTTATTCTCTACTATTTTAAATTTTCATCTTGTTGCTTCATATCATTTTCCACAGCTCGCTCTCATTTTAATGCTTTTGCTGTGTAATAAAAACCGAGAAAATTAAAGAAAAAAGAAATCAAAAAATGTCTGTGTCTTTTATGTAAAAGGTTTTGGCAAGTTCTAAAGAGAATTGAAAAAATTTCTGTCATTCAATTTCCATAATGTAAAAGCCAACATATGTAGGACTAATAAGATTTGATAATTTGGTAAACAAATTGGGGCTATTTTGGAGGTGATTTTGGCAGATATCATATGATTTGGGGATAAAAAGATTTACTTGAAAAAGTCTGGCAATCTGCCTTTGTTCTTTATCATATATTCTGTTTTTGTTTAGTTTTTGTTTTTACCATGGAATACTTGCGTCCCTTCTGGAGCTGTTTTAAAAGTTTTTGTAGCTGTTTACATTGTTCAGAGGAGTTAAACAATCAGGTACTATAATACGTTAAATATTTGCATAGGTTAAACTTCATTTATGCTCTCCAGGGTTATGAACCTAATGAAAGAACACATCTGTTAGCAGATCCAATCAACAATAGCCCAGCTTTACGAAGAAGACATTCTGATGATATAAGCAATGACTACGCCCATTCGCTTCCTAAAAAAGATGACCAAAATGCTTTATGTCGTTTAGTACAAAATACAGCTATGTAAGCATACGAACAAAAAAATTCAGTAAATCATTTTAATTTTTTCAGCAATATGATTGATGTTGGTGCAATGGACTCTCACAACTTGGAGCACCAGGAGTGTGACGACAGAATTAAATTGTACTCCCAGCGTTTACAACAACAATGGAGCAATGTACAGCACCCATCTATGGCACACACTGGTAAGAACTCTGTTTAGATTAACTCACGGTGAAAACAAGAATAGACGGGATCACATTGAGCAAGGTTCCTTTAATTATCTTTGAACTTAACTTTACGTTCGTACCCTAAAATTCTTTTCTGTATTTCCGCATTGGTTTGCTTACAATTTTTGTTGTTTAAAATAGCGAATGATGATACAAAACAAATTACAAGTACAAGCAAGTATATACCAGAGAATGACAGAAGTATCAATTTGGAGTATAAGCCGTCAAATGTCTATGAATGACTATAAGTACAGATAAAACGATTGCCATATGCATTTTGGGTACACAAACGGTTATATTAAGATAAAAATACATTGCGAATTTCTTTTAAATTTTGGAATTTTTAGGAAGGATTTCGAAGATGAATTTGTCTTTATTTCGTTAAATACAAAAAGGCGGCGAGAGATTTATTCTTGATCCACCTCTGGATCTTGACCTTGATCTTTCTTGCAACACGCTGATGTCTGTTGAGGTTTTGATACATAGCAGCCGCCATCTCACACTCTTTTGAATACTCGCGACAATTTTTGTTTCTGAGGAGTATTCTTCTGGGCCTTTGGTACCTCTGTATATTAAATGTATTTGAGCTTGTTGTGGTAGGAAGATTTATTGCGCCCAGTATTTTAAAAATGTTTTCTCGGTGGAATGCAATTAAGACAGTTTGGAATTTGACGTTATCGTGAGTTATGTATTTGCGTCAAATTGGCCATCGGCGAGAAGCTTCGTGGCATTGTTTTGTTTGATTTTTGGTTGCTGAATGTCGTGCGTGTGAAATTTTGATTTGGAATCTGTAAGATAACCGTAAAATGAACACTGTAAAAATTATAGCGATTATAATAATATTAACAACAGTAATACCAATAATAATAAAAATGTTGAATGTTACGTCGAGGTGTTGAAGTTTTCGTTACTTGTATTTTTTATATACAGAGGTTGTTACCGTTTGCTGCAGCTGATGGTGCTATTGCTGACACTGTTTTTGACACTCTTATTTTTGTTGCAATTTCGCCTGTACACATATCTGCTATTTGTTTATTCATGCCCAACCTGTACATTTGCTCTTGGCCCGTTTACGTTGAATAAACAATTTTATTATGCTTCCGTGTGTACTAACGCATAGCGTTGAGCGTTGTTTATCAGTTTCAGTATCTAGGCCATGCGTATCAATCTAAAATCATATCAATCACAATAAAGGTATTCACGTCCCATTCTAGCTATACTAAAATTCGGCCGCTTTTCCTTTTTTATAATTTCAGTTTCCAGGTATACGAACGGGTTTATTAAATTGTATAAACTTTTGTTTTACCCAATAAATATTTCAGAAGACACAAGCGCTTCCTATCAAGTTTTTTTTGTTCTTTTTATATGTATATAAAAAACAATAAAACCAAAGAATCCCATTATCTATTTCAAAAATGTAAATTTGCATACACGGAGATCGAGTATTTAGGGTATTTAGTTTCAGAAAAGGGTATAAGACCATCTGATAGCCAAAATCGGCAAGAGAAGTACAATCATTTTTAGGTTTGAGTGCGAAATTTTTCTAGCATTGCTCGCCCACTCACACTATTGAAGGATGGCGTTAAGTTCTTATTTACTGATGAACGCAAACGTGCACTTGAGACTCTGCAAGGTCTTTTAACTTCAGGTCCGATTTTAACGATATACAATCCTAAAAGAGAGACAGAATTGCATTGCGATGCTAGTGCTTTAGGATTTGGAGCAGTTTTAATGCAGCGACAGGATGATGGCCACTTCCACCCAATTCCACATTTTTCAAAGAGAACATTGGAAGCAGAAGGGCGATATCATAGTTTTGAATTAGATACTTTGGCTATAGTGTACTCTCTTCGCAGGTTTCGAATCTATTTAGAGGGTATTCAGAATTTTAACAGACTGAAATTCGCTGGCACTCACTTTGGGCAGAGGGACAGTAAACAGCTGAATAGCAAGATGGGCGCTAGAATTAGAGAACTTCGATTACACCATCCAGCATAGACCAGGAGTTAGAATGCCTCATGTTGATACATTGTCCAGAGTTGAGGGTGATTTAAAAAAATGGTTAGTACAATAGAAAGCGAAAGCGAAAAGAGATATCGAATTGTGTAAATTGACAACAAAACTAGAAAATGAAAACCTGAAAGACTTCGAAATGGTAAATGGGGTTATCTATACGAAGGATGATGGCAAATTGCGACTGGTTGTACCTAAGGAAATGGAGTGTAAATTCATCAGGAGTATTCATGAACAGATTGGACATTTAGGAGTCGATAAATGTTATCTAAAGATGAAGGAGGCATATTGGTTCCCCAATATGAGGGGAAAAAAAGTAGATTTGGTAGAAACTGCCTCAAGTGCATTATGTTCTCTGCACCTCAGCGACAGAACGACATAATCATTCACAGTATTCGTAAAGAGCCGAGACCGTTCCACACCATCCATCTGGATCATTTGGGCCCGCTACCGTCATTATAATCGAAGAGAAAACATATCCTGGTGGTTATAGATGCATTCACAAAATTTGTACGATTATATCCAGTACTATCCACTAGCACAAAGGAAGTCAAGGCAGCTTTGTTAAAATATTTTGATTATTACAGTCGCCCAGTTAGATGCATCACGGACAGGGGAAGTTGTTTCACTTTATGAATGAGAAAAATATAGCACATGTTAAGGTGGCCGTGCATTCGCGTCAGGCAAATGGTCAAGTAGAAAGAGTAAATAGGACTTTAATAGGAATGTAGGCAAAACTTGGTGAACCAGTAGCGCATTCCGATTGGGTAGGTAAATTATCTAGAATCGAGTTTGCATTGAATAACACAGTGAACCGCTCGACGGCCGCAACGCCAATTATTTTATTGTTTGGTGTAAACCAGAGAGGTGAAGAACTCGACAAAATAAATGAATACTTACAGGAGAACTTTTCAGGGCCGGTGGGGGAATTGAGAAAAATTCGTGAAGGGGCGGATGCCAAGATCAGAGCATCACAAGAATATAATGAAAAACGGGATGAGAAGTGTCAATTCATTTGAGAAAGGAGATCTTGTAGTTATAAGGAACGTAGATACAACTGTTGGCCTTAATAAAAAATTGCTTCCTAAATTTAAGGGGCCATACGTGGTGCACAAGGTTCTGCCGAATGATAGATATGTGATAAGAGACATTGAGAATTGCCAAATTACTCAGGTACCATACAATGGAGTTATTGAGGCATGTAATATTCAGCCCCGGAAGTCCAATGGCTTTGTTGGATAAAAGCAACTCTTCCTAGGTTTAAGTTATATGTATTTTATTTTAAAACTTCTGAAAATCGTAAGTTTTATTAATACCCTTAATTTAACTGCAACTATGTATGTATTTTTATATTATGATCGGGTCGATCATATTGTCAGGTTGGCCGACCTGATGAAAATCGTACAGCTTTGACACTACGATAGAATACAATTATGTTATTAAGCCATAAATATATATATATATATATATATATATATATATATATATATATATATATATATATATATATATATATATATATATATATATATATATATATATATATATATATATACGACACAAGATTAGCATGTGCAGACGAAATACCAGGAATTAAATACTGTGTAGGTAACAACAACACGAAGAAACCGGAACTAAAAGTAACAAAGCGGACTAGTATTTGCAATAACTAAGATCATAATAATAAGAACATAAAATAAGATGTTAATAGCTAAAAAAAATCTAATGGATTCTTGAGGCTTCTGCATGTTTCGAGAAAAATAGATGACTACTACATATTAAAAGTCTTGTATGGTCAATCTAGCATTGAGTGAAACGTTCAACTAATAACAACATGGTAAAGAAGTAGCTAGTGTTTATTCAAATATTGTCAATAAATATTGTTCAAATTTGTCTTGTATTATTTAAATGACAACTGAAATAACCCTTTCTTAAGCGTTATTTTTTATTTGATTGAATCAAAAGAATATTATGTATTAATTATCACTATTTATTGCATTCAAATCTTAGTAATAAAAAAACTATCTACTATTGTGTATGGAGAACTATCTCGCCAGGCTCCATGTGTCAGAATTTTTCGCCTCTGGTGACCATCAAAATCCGTACAAAGGTATTGTGATGGACCATTAATTTGTTTACGTATTTGTACAAGTATGTTTTTACTTCTTGCTAGATCGTAGGAACTTCTAGATCTCTGTGAATATTCTTTCACATTTTCATTTCGTATATTCCAACTGCCTTCAAAATTTCTGCATATATGATGCGCAAGCAGTATCTCACAGCTGAAAACCATATGACCATATGGCTTTATATGGGACTTTGTATTCTAAAGCCAGGGTTGAGTTAGGACCTATTAACCAGGTATCCGATTAGTTTGGTTTAATGTATGGCTGCGTATTGTACATAGAACCAGCATGAAACCCATGTAGCATAAAGCCTTACATAGTACATATTCAAAATGTATGCTTTAAAATCAGTTTTAGAAGTTCCTTAGTTTGCTGTGCGTCGCTTCAAACAACGCTTAGGAATCGTAACTAGCAGTATGTTTTTATATGCCCGAATTACAGGTAATTAGTGCACTAGCGGAGACTATTACGTTTTAATGGGTGTGATACCATTATTCTTCTATTCAGGAGCTATCGCAAGCTGTGTATGAGCTGAACCAAGTTTTTGATTTTAACTGAGTTGCATTAAATACAATCTCAACACGATTCGTTGGTTGCAGATTTTTATTCTTATCCAGAATATTGTGCACTGACTTTACGATATAACCTTCCCCTTCTTTTCTTACAGCGGGTTCAGCGTCTTCACAATCCTACGAAGAATCTATATTCACTGACCGGAATTGCAGCTACTTGAGAACTTTTACATTGTTAGGCAAAGCACTCTTGTTGCGAATACTTAGGACTTATAATCATGTTTCGAACAATTGGCCTGGCTGTTAAAAAATGCTCATTAAAGAAGTAATAAACATATGTTCAAGTGGTTTGTAAAATCTGTGTGTAAAATAGAAGAAGTTTAAAATGTTTTTATGGAAAAGCAAAGCTACTTCGGGTGCTATTTATTTGTTTGTGTAAGCGTGTGTATGCGTTCTTAGATTTTTTTTAACAGTTTTTTTTTCTGATTAATGATTTTTACAATGCAGAAAAATCATACATACATAAAAATATGATTTGTAAAATATACTTTCCAATAAGCACAGTAAAACAAGTTGAAAATGATACAAAAGAGAATAGGAGCAGTCACTCGTTTAAGAGACAGACTCATCACGTATCTCGTCACATCTCTGGCCTACTTTGTGTAGTCAACATCTGATGTACAGATAAAAAAAATAAAAATTTAATTATTATTTAATAAATATTTAAAACGAGTTTCCGTCAGTCCTTGTCATGTCTGGTTTAGATACAAACCGGATTCAGCTATGTGCCATGTTCAGTGTCATTTTTGTTTTGGTGTGTCCAAACCAAACTTGACATGGGATGGCGGAAATTCGTTCCAAAAATCCCTGCCGGAATATCAAATCAAGAATTATTTAATAAAATGTTTAATAATAAAGACAAATATTCCGAAAAAAATATTTTTTGATACAAATTTGTTATTTGATCCGAATATTTCTAAAATATATCCATCCTTATTATAATTTTGGCTTTTATCAGATTATTTTATTTCATTTACAATATAGTCAGGAATTTCGTAACTGTTTTTCAAGGTTAATTTTAGCTTCGTTCGAGAACCCAATAATTATCAATAATTATGCCTAAACTTTACTAAACTGTTCGAGTACACAAAGTTTAGTAGATGAGAACACAGTTTGAGAGCGTAAAATGACAGTTTGATGACTGAGCAATTGCAAAATCTGCTAAAGAAATTTTTGTTAGTAGAATTTAGTCGGCTGAAAAAAACATGTTTTAAAATGTAAACAAACAAAAAATTTTTACGGAGTTGTTACAATTTTTGTGAAAATAAGGAAAACTAAAGCAAACACAAGTAAATAGGGATTTGAGTAAAGTGTACTAATTTACGTTTGCATACAAGAATAAGTGTTTTTTGCTTAAGTTACTCTTTCCACAGCAATTTAATTAGGATTTAGGAAAAAAAAATATTTTTTTCATTGTTTATTTACTTCTTTAGTGTTGTAGAAATGATGAATACTTCGGAATATAGTAATTGGATATTCATACTAATCAATAACAAAAACGAGTAATAATGAACTATTTAACAAATTTAATCAGGAAAAACTTACAATATAAATAAAATAAAAAGAAAAAACTTATAAAGCAACACAAGTTACGTTTTTTTTTCGTAAGAATTGTAGACAATAAATTGTGCTGTACCGAGTACGAACAACAAAAAGAGTCGAGTAGTCAAAGGAATACATTTTTTACAACACTGCATTCATTTTCAATCAGCTGTTGGATAAATTTTACTAAATTTCCATTCGCGTACTTTTTGGACAAAAACTCTACTAAAAAAGTACTTGAATGAACCTTTTATATCGAATTGTGTTTGAATATTTCTAATATATTCTTCATAATTTTAGCACTTGTCAGAAAATTGTATTTGATATACAATAAAGCCAGGAATTTCACAAATGTAGCAGCACGCCTTTTCAAATTTGTATATTTCCCCGAATTTTTACAATTGAGCATAGTAATTCAGGGTTAAATCTATGCCAAATTTTGTTTTATCAAAGCCATTAAATAAAAAAGCAATATAAATTGATAAAACTAGTAATGACATTACAAATGACGATATTTATTTAAATACATTTTCGCCAATGGAGTTTTCAAAACTCAAAACTTCAATCCAGAAAGACAAAGACATATCGAACTTTTCATCCGAGTGTTTAAAAGTTTACCGCCATTGATCCTGAGTAATATTTATGTATATCAGATGAATTACAACTAAACTCTTTCAAAATGTGTGTTATTATGTGTAGATATTTTCTTTAGCACGTTGAGTGCCGCGTCAGTCAACGGTAGCTGACAGTATAAAATATGATAACAAAGGTAAAAATTCAACATTTTTTCAGAAAACTTGAATGGATTTTATTGAAACAAGGTAAACATAAAAATGGTTGTCCCTCCTGTAACCTGTTTGGTCAAATTTCGTGCTATTATGCTAAAATAGCATTTAGCATATTTTGTAAAAGCTTTATTCCTTTAAGCCAAAGAGAAATGCTAAATCTTGCATTGAAAGAGTTAAAATGGCAACTCTGAGTCAAGTAGGCCTACAACCGACACTGTAGCCCTCCTTAAAAGTATCCCCAAATTTCACATAGTGTAATTAGTCATAGTAAAAAGGAGCAAGATTATACCAATGGACTTATTTATTTTTTATACATTTTCTTATTAATTTTTTTAGGTATATTGAAGGACATTTCAAATCCTGAAAAGTTTTTAGCTTTGCCAGTTTTCTTTGAAGATATTATTCAGGTAATTTTATATTATATTAAAATATAGAAATATAAGCTTATTAATTAATAAATTATAATTTTGTTACAGATTAATAATGCCTTTGAACAGATACATATAGCATTGCAAGAGGTTAAAATAGAACACAAAGAGTCTATAGTCGTTTCGTTTAGAATACCCTAATTTGATACTTAAAACAAAATTTAATTTGTGTATACAAATATTGAGTTGAAACCCTAAAGTTTAGGTATGAAATACAGTCACTCGTTTAAAATAAATTTGTTTATTAAGTAACTATGTGTTTTTATATGTCACAGTCATCGATTATCACTCGCCGAGTACGGTCGTAATTACTCTTGACTGCGTAGATATTTGTGAACTTTTCTTTGAACAGAGTAACGGTTTATATTTATTTTGAGTTTCGTTTTGCACCTTATTTTCGTTCGTTGTTGTATTTTTATATAAAGTTTGTTTTTTTGAAACTAAAAAAAAACAGTTGGCTGAAGTAAATATTTACACAATTAAAAATGGCCTCCGGGCCTAGAGTTATTTCATCAAATAGGTTTGCCATTCTAGGCGACTTCTTTGATCATCCCCAGTTACCAACACCTAAAACCAATACATCACTAAGTGATCCTAAATATCTTATCATAACATCTGAGAATAACGAATTAAAAAAACTAAGCCCATTTATTATTCAAAGAGGATTAAATACTCTTTCTACCCTTATTGACTCTATTAGTCAACTAAGAGATGGGAACCTATTGATCTTAGTCCGTAACCAGGTCATTGCTAATAAATTCTTGAAAACCAAAAGATTACTAAATCTATGGGAAATTAACGTACAACTTCACGAGAGCTTAAATTATGTTAAGGGTGTGGTATATGCGCCATGTTTAATAGATGTAACTGAAGATGAAATTCTCAACGAACTTAAATCCCAAGGAGTAACCTCAGTTTATAAATATACATCAAAAAATGAAAATGGCACTAACCAATGTAATGGTAATATGGTTCTCACATTTAATTTGTAAAATTTACCAAAAGTTATCGACGTTGCCTGGTATAAGGTTAAACCCTATTTCCCTAATCCAATGCGCTGCCATAATTGCCAGCTTTTAGGACATATCAAGAATAAGTGTTCCAATCAAGCTTCGTGTGAAAAGTGTAACCTTCCCCCTCATGACCCCGAAAAATGTTCTCGATTACTATGTGCGAATTGCCAACACGAACATGCAGCTTCGGATAGAAACTGTCCACGATACATCCAACAGAAAGAAATGATTAAAATTAAGAGTTTGGAGAAGTGCTCTTTTGGAGCAGCTAAAAGGAAATATGAAATTAACTTGAAAACAAACGAACACCAAACATACTCTGAAATGCTAAAAAGTCCAACAAATTCAACTAGCCAGAACAACAAACAACAAAAACGAATTGCAGCATCGCCAAAGGCAAAACAAAATACTGAAAAAGTTCCACGCCGTAATTCATATGGATCTTCATCCAACGAATTAGATATAAACTATACACAAACAAATACCAAAATACACCAAAAAAATATTTCCCCAAACTCCAACACTATTAATGTATCATCATCTAAACTAATAGATAAAAACTCTACGACTAAAACAACAAAAACAATAGAACCCAATAAAACACATAACTTAGATAAAGAAAATTACGATTTCACTGATCTGTCAATCTCCCCTCTCGACAAAATTACTCAAGATCTCATTAATAAACAACAATATTTCGTACCATAATCCGAAAGGATGGATAACTCTGATGGCTAGGAGCAGGTCCACATCATGGCGCCGTGCTCTACTAAAGTAAATTAAATTTTACTTTTCAGTTACGATTAATACATGGCTGTTTTTTGCGTACTGCAATAGAACATTAAAGGTTTCGTTGACAGTATAAAAGAATTACAGCTATTAATAAAGGAGCACAATCCATCTCTTATATCCATTCAAGAAACACACTGTTCATGCAATTTTAAACCCATTCCACCCAAGGGCTATACTGTCTACTTTTATAATTCTCCTCTCAATACTACATCAAAACAAGGTGTAGGAGTAATGATAAAAAGCAACATCCCCCATAGAATAATCCGCAATAACTCAAGACTACAATCATTAATTATAGAGATCCAACTTAACATCAAGTTTTCAGTAATTTCAATATATATACCACCAAGTCAACTCTATTCCGAACAAGAACTCGCACAATTATTCGACTCCGTAAAAACTCCTAAACTTATCATTGGCGATTTCAACGCAAGGAACGTTGCCTGGGGATCTCATAGCAATAACCATAGAGGCCATATTCTAGATAATGCAATTTTGTCACCTAATCTATATATCTTGAACGATGGTCGTCCAACTCTTTTCTCTACACGGTTCTCTTACTCATATTGATGTCTCCACGTGCTATGGGACCTTTTTCATTATTTAATTTTTTGACACAAAATGTTCTTAATTAAAAAGTAATATACTGTTTGTAATGTATGATAACTAAGTTTAATTTAAGAATTTTGGATTTACAAAAGTTAAGTTTTTATTATCTGATTTGTTACTTTATACAAGAGCCGATAGCCCCAGCAGCTAGTGCTCCTTAGACTTTGTATTAGATATGTAATTCATTATAGATCTAATAAATAATAATAATAATATATATCACAGTGAAAGATCATTCTTCAATATCAGTCAAACGACCTATCCTTCAAAAATTGTGCACCCATGTAATGTATGCTCCCCAAGGAGTACTCAAAATATACCTCAAATATAAGAAGTAAACATGAGCTATTTAATATTACTCTGCTGAAGGGTATGCGCTTATAATCTACTACTATGTCATTACTTTATCGAACACCCACAAGCAGGAAGTTAAAGCATGAGCACAAAAAACTTCTTTGCAAATGAGATGGTCCATGAATGTATACTATAGAACTATGTTGTAAACACTCCATATTACCTAAAATGAACCACGTAGTAGGAGGATTATTCCAAATAGATTTCGCCGCACCATAGTAATTTCATTCAGAATATTAAGTTGCACTTAGTTCGCTGTTATCTCGTTTATCACACGTCTTATTTAGAAATACTGAACTTACTGAAAAAAACAATATATGGCAACATGTTACGTTTTTATTGGCAAATAAGGCGTTAACTAAAATGATATAAAATTTGTGGCGAGGTAAAACCCTGACGGAAATACCAACAGCGAATAACATGAACATACGTACATATGCCGATGTAAAACATTGCAGCAACGCACAGTGGAAATTCCAAGCAAAACCTCGTAACTGCTCTGCGGTATGATTATGAGCATTTAAAGGTTGTTTCAAAAACATACTGACGTGACTGATATTTGGTCGCGTTGCCAGCATTAAACTACGAACTGATTGCCTGAAAAAATAGCACGATTGCATGAAAGAGACAGCTAAATTAGAAACAATCACGGCTATTCTGAAAATCGCTTTTTGTCAAAGTATATTGAAATCACACGATTTTAAACCGGTCAGCTAAAGTTTTGCCGATTTGAAATTACTTGCTTATTTTCTCCAAGTATTTCGCATAGAATTAAAAAAAAAAATAGTTAATGTATATTTGATATGATAAAGGACCCACAATATCAATATGCAACCGCTCTATCGGCTTAATTTGATTAGATTTATTCAGGAATCTTCTTTATTTATGTCAGACCGAAGCAGGATGTTTACCAGGATGTCCCCTATGCAGAGGTTCAAGTAACAACCCACTCTCTAAAAAGTACACATCTGTTTATGACCTCAAAGCATTCTTTCGTCTAAAGTTTGGCATAATATCGTCTTCAATCTTCCTTCCTCAGCTTAAATTTAGTACTGTCATGACTGTTTGTAACTGCGTACATTCGGTTGTAGCTTGTTTCACTGAATGACCTAATCGGCAGCTTGCCGATTTTTGCCAACAAAGTGTCCATTATTTTCTGAAATGCAGCTGACGCGCTTTTGACTCCTGGCGCCAATCGATTAAACGTAAACAACCGTTGCTGTTTTTTTTTTTGTAACCTCCGTCTGCAAGTGAGGAACTGATAAATCAGTATGCGGAAAACAATGGCTATTTGCAATTTTAGCTTAAATATCCTCCGCTGTGTGAAGTGGATACTGATGTGGATCCAGCGACGAGTTTAGACCAGAGGAGTAGTTTCCGCAAATTCTAACTTCCCCTGATGCTTTCCTAACAGCTACTATGGAAGCTGCCCAATCGGAAAAAACTACTGGTGTTATGACGCCTAGCTGTTGCAAGCGGTTTAGTTCACTTTTTTATTAAAGGTTAAAAAAGCTTACGCTACCTGTCGATTTTCACAAAAATCGGTTTTGCATTCTGTTTCAAGTGTAGTTGAACCACAGCTTTGCTGCATTTCGATGGTATAGTATTGAAATCAACAATTGATTTCTTCCATGGCTCCTGCTGAATTACCTTGCAACAAATGCTCAACATACACTGGTCAATGGTTTATCTCATAACAAAAATGTCACAAGCGTCTGTACCTAAAACATTCAGAGAATCAGTTTCTGGTACAAATATTTGAATTTGATGTACTTCCCCGTTGAGCTGAAGGTCACAAGGGAACTCAGCTATAAAACAAATTTTATCTGCGATGCACTATTAGCATGGCTATTTTAAAGTTGCACCCCTGGACTGCCCAGCTCATGCCAATTTTGTTTACCAGTTATGGTTACATTCGAAGCAGTGCCATTTTTTTTCAAGTTTAATTTTTATTGGAGAAAACTTACAATAACTATTCAAATCTTATATCTATAATATTACTTATTAATTATTACCAATGTCATAACTAATCCGCTGGAGCAGTAGTATTTGTTATGGTTATTGGGGGACAATTTAACCTTCTGGGGTTAAACGTTACGTGAGCACATTTCGAAGGATTTACTCCTCCACATATTTAAGTAGTTCTCTAGCTCATGAATGTGGGACTGCAGTTTTTTAATTGAAACTTCTGGATCATTACTGACATTTATAAATGCAGTATCGTCTGCAAACGTTGATGTATATGGGCTTGTTGGCATATCCGCAGTATAGATGATATTTAATATCGGCCCTTGCATACTGCCTTGAGAGACTTCTTCAGAGATTCTGCCATTTTTAGAAACCTGATCTTTTGACCTTACTTTAAACGTTCCATCAGTCAAATAGGTCCACAAGCTGGAGTAGCCCATCATGCCACACTTAATCAAACGTCTGGGGAATGTCAATAAATAAAGCTGAACAGTATTGCTTATTTTTAAATGCAGATTTAATAACGGTGACTATTCTATGAACTTGATCAATAGTACTATGCCTCGCACGAAAACCAAACTGATGGTCCGGGATATTTTGATCATTAAGATAAGAAATTAAAATACAGACGAATACTTTTTCATATAACTTTGACAAAATTGAGAGTAGGTTAATGTGCTTGTATGATGTAATCTAGCTTGAGTTCTTTCCTGGTTTATGGATTACAACAATTTCCAAGAGCATAGGAAGAAGCCAACGCGCAACATGGCATCAAATATAAATAGTAAAATTCTCATAGCTGAATTAGGTAAGTTTCTTCTCATTGATCCTGTAATACGATCAGGTATGGTTGATTTTTTCATATTTATATATATATATATTTTTAATTATCGATTTTAATGAACATAGCCGAAAAGAGGAATGTTTTGAGATAAGTAAGAGCTCACATACATTTTATATATTAACAAATTCGTGTTTTTATTTGGGTAAAAAATAGTGGTTTCAGATGCAGTGGAAAAACTGTCGTGTAAACTAATGACTGTGGGTGAAAGCTTATTAGCTTGAACTGTGTTAAACAGCTGCCTCCCTCTAGGGCTAATGGTTCTAGACTCCCAATAGGTGTGATATGCATTGTAGTCTCCAGCTGCAAAAAACTGGTCCTAAAGTAGCAAAGAACTTGGCAAATAGATCGTGTTGAATCTTATTTCTAGGCAGGCAATACACAGAAGAGAATGATATTTTAAAGTCAGTAAGATTTATAGTGGTCGCTTGTAAAGTGTTTACTTAATTCTGGCATTGGAAAATGCCTGTTTTTGCACACTTAAACTACAGTATCACCACATTCCCTTTCACTCGGGTTTTTATTGTGATATATAAAATATCATGAATCCTAAAACAGCTTTTTAGAGTGAAGTGCGTTTGAGAGACCAAGACTATGTCTATTTCCTGTGTTAGCAGGAAATGTTCTAATTCATATTTATTGTGGGAACTCTCCCCCCAGAGAAGCATTTTTTCAACTGATTAATTTTTACTTAGCAAAATTTTCAGCAGCATGTTTTGGGTTCGCATCATTTCCTGAAAAATACCCAAAATAAACTATTGGACCCATTTGGAGACATCACTCTAAAGGCCGTTTTGAGAAAAATGTTGCAATATATTTACCAGTTTATAATAATTTGGCAAAAAAAAAATATATATGGAAAAAAGAATGTCAATATAAAAATCAATATAGTTTTTGAATGGAATAATTGAACTTTAATTTTATTATGATTTCACACTATACACATTTTGGCGTAAACTAAACAAAATACATATATTAGAACCAAGTTATCTGGGACTTAAATTACCGACGACTTTAACAAACATTACTAGGTATATAATATCCTATATAAATACTTGCCTTTGTCCACTTCAATTATCAAAACTTCCAAAAATATATTTTCAATTATTAGTGTATTAAAGTAAATGCACAATATTATTTTTAATTATGTACATACATATATACTTATATTAAAGCAGAAGCATACTCAGATGGAAACTTGAACTGGTGAGAATTTAACGACATTACGGTGGGTAAGAGACCAGCATTGGGTATTATATTCCATGATAAATATAGTGTAACGTTTTTATTGTTCCTAAAAATAAAAGAATATGAAAAAAAATATTGTCTACTGCAATAAGTACCTAAAAATGGATACAATTTTTAACATATAATATAAAAATAATGCTTTTGCATTATTTTGTCGAGTTACATGAGCGAACACACCAACCTTTTTGGACGATTTGGAAGGCATTGTGCGGACAAATGCCGAGATAATAAATGTTTGAAAATATTTTCGAAAACTTTACTTGCAGCATGCGCCATCGGCACCATCATGCCCGAAGTCATATTCAAATACAAATGGCATAAAGTTATGCTGAATTCCTCTATATACGCATGCTGCTTTGAACAATGTATTTTGTTCCCAAATATATCATTGAGTTTGTCAGTACGCAAACAAAAGAAATCTACGGATCTATAAAAATTCTGACGCAAAGCAAACACAAAATCGTATAATACTAGCAACACAATGTAACAATTCGGTATTAGTACTGTTTTAATGCATTGTAAACTTACGTTTATGAAGTCAGCCTTATTCTTTTAAAAAAAGCCTACTTTATTGTTTAAAGGTAAGTGTTCTCAAAGATACTGTGGAATTCTAATTATGTTAATAAAGGACGTCAGTTGCCACATCGCGCCCACTTCCGTTTGCCATAAAGTTTGTAATGGCAACTGACAGCGGTTTTTTTTCAGTTGCTAAATAGTACTACTTCTTGACACCGTAACAGATATAGCCGCAAATTTTACAGAATATATAAATTTATTTGAGCTACAAATACGAAAAAGGTAGAAATGAAACGATGCTGCCATGCCTGAAACACAAACCCTTTACCCTTTAATTTTTCCCTTAATATTTTTCCAACTTTTCTTCTAGCGGCCATACAATTTTCTATACTGTGAAAACTTCGAGTCAAAGGGTGGTAAAATATTTAAAATTAAGAAAATAAGAAATAAAATAATCAACGCAATTCCATATGGTGCCATTTATGAACATTTTCAAATAAAATGGTAAAAAACAAAATTCTTAAAACGGCCGAATGCCGGTTATTCAATGAATTTTTAGTAAATCAAGCCGGTGCTTGTAACTTCCTATATGAGAAAATCCTTACGTCGTATGCTGGTTATGCAGGGAATCTTTAGTAAGCGAAGCCGGTATTAGTCGTATTATAGGGAGATTCAAAAAAATAATTTATAATTGGGTGCCACTCAACGGGTAAAATTTTTTTTAGCAATCTTTCTTGATACCTATTTTGTCCAATTCGCTTTGGGGGTCAGTAACTCCGAAAATATTTGTTTACGCCGATTTTTTTATTTTATACACCGTAATTTTTCTTTCTTCTGCGTTTTTCCTAAAGTAGGTTTGTTCCCAAATTTGATTACAACAAGGAAATAATAACAGTTATTTTTGCCGTTAAATCTTTTCATTCTCAAAACTTAATTCCATCTACCACGTAGACATTTTTGGACGAAGCAAGCAAACAGAAAAAAAAATCTAAAGCAACTATGTAATTTTACCTCAACCCATTTCCATCATCCCAAAAGTAATACTTTGTATTCATATTTTTGAAGTCCAATATAGCATTATCTCCTCTGCGTATAATTTTATCCCACAACACAACTTGATTTAATATATTATCAGAGGTACTATACTCAGCTGTAAGGAACAGGAACAACTGCTTCACATTCCAATTAAATAAACTAGTTAAGTTTGTTTCCAAATCAAAAGTGATAAATCCCAAGTCATGTTTCTCCCTCAAAGCACCATAATCTGGAACATTTTTTCTAAAGAAATCACACATATTATACCATTTTTTTTTTGCGAAAATTACTTACACTAAAATTGTGGCAGTATTAACATCAGATTTAACTCTGTAGTCTAAGAATACCGTTGACAGAAAACAACAAAAAGTTAAACTGGCTAAAACGGATAACGTATATGCAATTGTAGCATTTCCCCTTGTTAATACAGTATGCATTTCATCAAACCTTTAAATAACACAATCGACACGTATATATATGTGTAACAGAGTCTGTAGTTAAACTAATGACAATTGCGATGGAGCGGCTAATCAAATTATATCGGCGGCAACATGTAGCCGGCAGAATACAATAATAACTGGATTTCACAAACTTTTTTAAGGAGTTGCACAGAATGTACATTTTTATGTATACTCCATCTCATTTCGTTCATTTTACCTGTTGTATTTTAAAATAAAAAACTGTATTTAGTAGCTTAAAGGGCGTAGAATCCAATTTTATAATTCTCACTTTTCTCAGTTAAAAAACGTAGGAATTATGGAGCACGAAATAAACTATTATTTTTTGTCCTATATGACAATGTTTAGTCAAAGTATGCATTGAGGTAAAAATAACGGCCATAAAGCTACACCTACATTGACTAATAAGTTATAACTCAACTCTGGCTTTGGAGTACAAAGTGCTTTTATACAAATTCATAATAAAACCAATATGGTCATATGGCATTCAGCTGTGGGGTACTGCTTGCGCATCAAATATTCAGAACAAGGCACATTTAATCTGGTGGCATTACTACTGCAGGTGACAATTTTTGCTTAAATTTTCGTTTTCCTTTGTGCACCCATTCTAATGTCAAACTATTTTGTTTTGTTTACGAATAATCAAAAAATTCATTTAAATTCAAGTCTCATTGATTCAAGTGCCTTGGTGTTTTTATAGTTTGTGTATAAATAAATTAAAGTGAAGAAAAAACAAAAAATAAATTATCAATTCGTGTTCTAATTTGTACAATATTTATAAATAAATTTGTAATTTGTACAAAAAATTTATAATTCTAAAAAGTGACTGTTTAAAAACTGTGCCAACGCAACATAATAATTTGTGCATACAATTTGTTCCTAATATTGAAAACATGCGTTGTTGTTGTCCGTTGTGTTGAAAGAAACTTTGTCCTGGTAGTGGTACATTTTTTAGTGTTCCACAAGACCAAGAAAGAAGAGATCTGTGGAGCAAGGTGTGCAAAAAAAAATTTGTTAAAAGCACCCGCATATGTATCGACCATTTTTCTAAGGAGCATATTATAACCGCGGGACGTTTTTTAATGCCCAAGGCTATTCCTGTACTACAACAGCAGGAGAATATGCATACTAGTGAAATGCAAACAATAGCCACTAGTGGAAGTCATACAAATGAAGTGCGCTTATGTCCAATAGATACTAATGTACCATTCGTGTTGGCGCTATCGGGCACTTCGCAGCATGGGTTGCGTTTCTTTACCGTCAAAGAACTGACAACTACTGCGGCTTCAAGGTCTGCGTATTTTAGGCTGTAAGAAACTTCTAAAAGTAAAGTTGTAGTGTCCTAAGGTAATATTTTATTTAATTTCATTTTATAAAATTTTTTAATAATTAATTTTTATTAAATATATTCATTTCAGGGATGTTGTGCACTAGGGGTACAACCAAAATAAGGCCCTATCACCACGCTGTAGCCGATGTTGTGCTGAAACCGAAAAATGTTTCCTCGGGTCATTTCGAAACAAAAACGTTCCACGTCGAAGCCGATTTCTGAAAGCCCTTTGAGATTTTATTTTTTCAAAATTTTTTATTTTATAATTATTTAACTATTTACATTTCTTATTTAAAAACTATCTCTGTTAAGTGAAATGAACTTAAGATTAAGAGTTCGAGTTGATTTGCATTGGGGGAAAATATCTTGTACGACTTTGATGGCGCGTTCCGCTCAAATGTTGCTGCGATGTGTTTTTGGAATTCTTGATTCATCTTTCACCCAATGTCTTAGAAAGCATTTCTGAGCATTAGTAAAGCCCGATAATGATGTGTTTAAGGCTTCGAAGTCATTTTTATTGTAACAATGGTCTGAAACCCAAATGTTGTACCAAGGGCCACTTATAAATTCGCATATTGCATTTAATTTGCTACGATATTTTGGAATTAGTATGTAAGCTAGAATTGCAAGAATTGCTCTACAATTCCATCTAGCATTACTGTTCGGTAGAATAGTCTTAAAGTTTATAAATGGAAATTTATTGTGCTCCATATAGTATTTAAAAGCCTGTCCTAGTTCATATAAATATTGCATATCATCACGCCACTTTAAATTTCCAACATATAGCCGTTTCTCGTTTTGCTGATATTCGTGTTTTAATATATTGTAATTGTTTATCAACTCTGAAACGAATTCATATGCAATATCTGGTGACGTGGTTTTTCCGTCCAATGATGCATCCATTACATATCGTAGTATTAAATCCAACACATGGTGCTGACATCCAATGTACTGCGGTGGTGGTAGAGAAATTGATTTAAAATGGTTCTGCAGTAGTGTTACAACACCTTTGGTTTTTCCTGTATTAACACTGGTTGTGTCGCAGATTATCATTTTTATTGACTTCATCAAATTAAATTTTTCCAAAGTTTCTTTGATGTCATTGAAAATAGTTATCGCTTTCCCATTTTCCAGAACTAATGCAGCTACTTTTATTTCTTGAGATTCATTTTTTACAACAACTACCTGTACTTCTTGTCGTCCAATTTTTTTACCATCAAAATGGAGACACCAATTCTCATGTTGTAAAGACTGTTTCATTATTTCTTCCTTTTTCTCTGCAGATTTGTAAACAGCTTTATAAATTGCTTGCTGTGAAGGAGTTGCAATATCGACCCCTGATTCTGCCAGTTCCTTGCATATTTTTGATGCTTTCCTAGTACTTACTTTGGCAGTATTTACTAACGATAGTGCTGGATTTATTAATCGCTTTGTTGTTCCAAGTCTTAAAGGTGCCATATAATCATTGTCATCTTCAAATGAATCATCGATCATTGAGACAAAGTCGGTGTCTCCATAATTGAGCATTGAGACAGAGTCGCAGTCTGAATCTTGGATACTTATTTCAGATTTTGGTGCAATGTTTACGAACGAAATATTAAAATTGTTATCAAACTTTTCAGCAGTTTTTGAAGTTTTGATACCTTTCTGGTATGCACGAATCAAACATTCCACTTTCCTTCTTATAGATTTGGTAGCCAATTTCGGAATATTTAGTTTAGTCCATAAATCGAATAATTCTTGTGATATCATTTTATACCTCTCTGTTTTTGATTTTTCTTTTTTATATAACGCATTAAATCTTCCAATGACTGTTTTCTTTTTAGGTATTTGGTTCAGTTCACATAACGAAATATTGATACTTGGAATATTTTTATATTTATTTTCTGAATTTTTTAAATTTTGGGTCCACTTATCCGCGTTTTTCCGAACTACAATTTTGCTATGTTTAAAAGACATTTTAAAAACTTGAACGAAAACAAACGATTAAATTCGATTATTATAAAATGAATGCACAACAAACTTACAAATTGGAGTATTGTACAATTTTTGGATATCAAAAGTGACAGCGCCTGCTTTTATTTATCATTTAACGCGGAACCTTTTTTTAACGATATTGAAAATCTAAAGATGCAGTTCTTATTGTTTTTTTATGCACTACATGGTATGGATAGGGCCATTTTGATATTTTCAAAAGGACGTTCCAAAAACACGGGAATATATTAAATTGCAGCTGACTAAACATCACCATCAAACACCAATCGGTCCTTTTCAGGACCACCAAAAATATTTAAAAAAGAGGTTTTAAATGAAATTTGCATTAGTTAAGTGAACATTGAAATTTTGTTCGAAAAAGCTATTTTCAGCAGTGCCAGATAAAAAAAGGGCCAGTTACCTCTTAGATTGAAATATATCTCAATGACGATTACAAAAGCGCCTATTAAAATTTTTCCCCTGCCCTTCAATACACTTTATGTGGTATCTTAAAAATACAAAAATAGGTACATACATACACATTTATTCAATTTACTAATTGCACCTGTTACAAAATTAGATATTTGGATCTTTCTTTTTTAAATTATGGCTTAACATAATCTCAACTTTAAACAAAAACATTTAAGTCCTACACACGTATAAATGATTAGAAAAATATAACTTTAAATAGGTTTTAAAATAATGTATAAATAAAATTCATCTACTGAAGCTCCTTAACTAATTTTCGAAGGTAATAGTAACATTCATTTTTTCTTCTACTACTTTGCGTATAATTTTTTCTACTTCCTCTTTCTGCTCCGCCATGGATAGTCGAGATTTTACTTTTCTATTAATTTTGTCATTGATTTGATCTTTGGCTATCTCCAAACCTTTATTGCGGCATTTAGGAATAGTAGCAAAGTATTTAATGACCGAATCGTATCGTTGCCACCCAGAATAGTATTGTATTATGGATATAATAGTAAGGGTGACAACTATGATAATACGTACATCAACCTTTGGGGCTACTCTTCTTCTGTAGTACCGGTAGTAATGGGCATAGTATTCATCTGGATTATCTAGCATATAATCATAGTTGTTAAGAATAGCATTCTTAATCTCATTTCATTTTTTATCACATATACATACTTATGTATATATTTACCACATATCATATATTTATAACATGAAACTTTATTAATATTAACATTTTTTTTTTACATCACTGTAGAATACTTTTCAGTAATTAACAATAACATTAATCTGTTATATATATTCAAAAATTAGTGCTTAATCTCACCTCATCAAGAGAAGTCAAAACTTTGTTCTCATCGCAATAAAAACCATTCTTTATCAAATAAAGTTTAAGAAGAAATTTATCATCTTTTTATTTTTTCGAACTTCACCATGGCGACCGTGACAGGACTCGGCCAAAGAAAGGGTTGAAATTGTTTAAGTGGATTAATATAAGAAAAAAAACAATGTTTAAAGATTTAAATAAAATAATATTTTCAAATTACTCTTAATCAACATAATATTTAACATACATAACGCTGGATTTACAAATGCAAGTAGTGGCATGCAATTGTAGTGTACGTATTGTCTACGAAAAATTCTTCGAAATAGTCGAATCTCATGCCATTCGTTTTTGTGTTTACACATGCAAGTGTAAGTTCATTTTTAAAATGTCATCGAAGCGTAAACTTCAGAACATTTTTTTTAATTTTAAAATTAAAAAAATTTTTATCAGGAAATGAGAAAGAACAATTTGGGAGGACAATGTCAAAGATTTAAATAGTTTGTTCAATAATCTGTTGGCTCAATTTTTATTCCATTTTAACTTTTTGTTTTCTTTTTAAAATAGAGTTACCGAGTTCACCATATAGGCATATTTTTGGGGAAACGATTTACATTTATTATTAATAGTAATATTTTATTATTATTACTAATATTATTGCTCTTTAATTAACAAACTTGAATTTTTTTATGCGCAATTTAAGAAATAAATCTTAGCAATGCATTTAAAAAGGTAGAACTTTAATTACAATTTAACTGCAATCCAGAAAATTTACATTTAATATTGAACAGGGTAACTTTGTCTATCGTTTTGACATTTAGTGGCATGCAAATGCCAAATTTTCACTCGCATGCAATTTTAGCTGCCACTGGAGCTGCCATTGCGAGAAATGTAAGTGTATTAGTGCAAATGTGTGAGTGTATTAAGTTTTTCGAACTTGTAGTGGCATGTGTAAATGCTAGGTAACATACATACGTATGTAACATAATTGAACACTTAACATACAATCCACAAACGATTAAGCATAACTTTGGCAATTGTGAGAGCAATTATTCATAACAGAATTGCTCTCTTGTGATTGAGAACAATAACAATATTGACTAGAAGCACTCATCGCTGTAACAAAACCAAAGTAATACAATGTACCTATAACGGATCACTTTGTTGTTATACTTCAAAAGTAAAGTAAAACAAAAAAAACTTTATGCATTTTTCTGGCAAAACAAAAACTCAAGGCAGTGTACCAACAATGATAGAACGCTATCTAACGGAATTTTCGTGGAATTTAATAAAATTTTGGATGTTTAAGAAGCAGATAAAAGCAATTTTTTGAGGCTTTTACAACCAATTAAGATTAGTTTTTTTTTGTGGTCAAGTATCAAAGTGATTACGACGACCTCAAATAATCCACATGGCTGAAGCAAAATTATCAAAATTAAGGGTAAAACGAAACACCCTTAGTGCACAGCAGCAACGAGTGAAAGATTTCGTCGAAACTAAATTAGACAAGGCTTCACTATACGAACTAGAAACAAGACTTCAAGCGTTGGACAAATATTATAATGATTTTCAATCCAGTCAAAGTGCAATTGAAGAAGCTGAAGATCCCTCAACTGATGACAAATATAGAGCACCATATGAGGAATTATATTTTTCTTTACGCCCTGCATTATTACTGGGTTTGGCTGATATCAAAAAAAAAACTGCCAAGGAAGAGACAGGTGTCGATGACGTTGCCAACCAATCTTTCAGCAGCAGTTCCCCTTTGCGGTTACCAAAAATTAATTTGCCTACATTTTCTGGCGACTACACTCAGTGGGCGTCATATTATGAAACATTTGCTGCACTAGGTATTCGAAATCCAGGTTTGGACAATATCACCCGTTTTCATTATTTGAGATCATCCTTAAAGGACGGTGCCTTGCGTCGCATTGAGTCCATTGAAGTCACAGATGAAAATTATGAAGTGGCTTTAAAATTATTAGTCGATCGATATCAGCGAAAAAATGTTATTGTTAGAGAACATGTACGCCATTTGTTCAACATAACCCCAATTGCACAAAGGGCATCAGCTACAGCTTTGCGGGATCTTATAGACAGCTTCAATGTTCATTTAAGAGCTTTAACAACGTTAGGAAGGCCCGTTGCTCATTGGGACGACATCATAATAGAAATTGTGGTGCAAAAGTTGGACCACCTTACTTTGGACAAATGGAATGATGAGTGCCCAGTTGATCGTATACCTACAGTTGAGAAATTATTTAAGTTTTTAGAAAGACGGTGCAGTCATTTAGAAGAAAGATCATCTTCGCGGCCAAAGGTTAGTTCTCAGGCTAGTAACAATCAAACCAATGCAAGAACAGCTGTAAATAAAATAGTATTAACATCATCGAAGCAATCAACACCTAAGGTATGTACTTATTGCAAAGGCAATAATCATTTAATTTACCGATGTCGCAAATTCTTGGTGCTTGCTCCTAAGCAAAGGTTTGAAGCCATTCATGAGCGTAATCTGTGCAATAATTGCCTTATGGTTGGTCATACACATCAAACTTGTGCTTCGGAGAGAGTGTATCTCATCTCACCATATATTTCTCCATTACAACACGATTTATTTTAATAGAAATAACGAAGGTGATATGTCGAAAAATATAAACGACAGCCAACATAATTGACAATTACTGCAACAGATACCGTCAACAAACAAATCGACTGCTTTATCAGCAATATCCTTATCGGAATCTAAAGACTTGGCAAACAGAGGAACACTTACTGTTATCTTAGCCACCGCACTTATTTATATTCAAAATCAATATGGTTAAACTATAGTATGTAGAGCATTACTGGATTCTGGTTCTCAGTTAAATTTTATTACTGAGCAGATGGCCACCCACCTTGGAATTCGACGTCAAATCTCAAACGTCAATTTAAGCGGTATTGGCTCTTCTACATTGTTTATTCGACATTCAATCACAACAACAATAAAATCACGCACAAGTTCGTTTACAACTCAACTCGAATTTTTGATTATGCCTCAAATATGTGATCAACAGCCCGAAATTGCAATTAATGTGTCAAATTGGGTATTTCCTGCACAAATTGAGCTTGCTGACACCGAGTTTTTCAAGCCTCACAAGATTGACGTGCTCATTGATGCTGAAGTGTTTGGTGAGATTTTGTTGCAGCAACAACTGCGGTCTTCCAGTGATATTCCCTTACTGCAAAATACTGTTATCGGTTTGGTGGTTATTGGAAAAATTGCAGCAACAACTGCGGTCTTCCAGTGATATTCCCTTACTGCAAAATACTGTTATCGGTTTGGTGGTTATTGGAAAAATTATGACAAGGAGATGTAGTAAGCAAACCACTTACAATTGAAGAAAAATCGTGTGAAGATCATTATTTGGCACATATTTCTCGCTCTGATGAAGGAAGATTCGTTGTGCGTTTACCGTTAAAGCAACCTTCATCAGTCTTGGGTGAATCCCTTTCGATAGCGAAAAGACGGCTTATTGCAGCTGAACGACGATTAATGAAAAATCCGCAAATATAGAATGAGTATGCAACATTTATGACAGAATATGAGACGCTTTCCCATATGACCAAAATTGGAACAGTAAGCGACGTTTTGCCGCCGTGTCACTACTTTTTACCTCACCATTGTGTAATTAAAGCTGAACGCTCATCTACAAGACTTCGTGTCGTATTCAATGCATCGGCAAAAAGCTCTTCTAACATCTCGCTCAACGACGTACTCATGATTGGTCCAAACGTACAATCAGATTTATTCACTGTCATGGCACGATTCAGAGCCTATCGCTATGTTTTTACTTGTGACATAACTAAGATGTATAGGCAAATCGAAGTTGCAGAATGTGATCGTAATCTACAGCTCATTCTCTGGCGTACCAATTCAAATGATGAAATGAACGTCTATAGGCTAAATACGGTTACATACGATACGGCATCGGCTCCCTACCTAGCTACACGCTGTTTAAGGAAACTTGCTGAAGATGAACAAATTGCGTTTCCACTTGCATCGAAAGCTCTGCAGTATAACACGTATGTGGATGATATCATGACTGGTGCGGAAAATATCGATGAAGCGAAAAGGCTTTCGAAGGAACTAACTGATATGACTAGCACAGCGAAATTTCAGTTACGTAAGTACTGTTCAAATCATATTAATATTTTATCTATGATTTCAAAAAAGGACAGAGAATCTTTCTTAAATATATCTGGTGCCGAGGTTGTATGCACTCTTATTATTTTATTATTATCTGGCAGCCTGATAAAGATGTTTTCAGATTCAATTTCTCATTTGAAGATACAATCGTCCCAACAAAACGTATAGTGTTGTCAGATCTGGGTAAAATATTCGACCCACTTGGTTTCATTGGACCAATAGTTGTATTGGGCAAGATATTTTTACAGCAGCTATGGAAACAGCAAATATCTTGGGATCAGCCACTCCCTGATGAATCTGTAACCACATGGCGAACTTTTATAAGACAGCTCAGCGAACTTAATGCACTGCGTTTTGACCGCCGTCGTATCATGCAAGCGCTCAAATTCATGCATTTTCAGACAGCAGCGAAAGGGCTTATGGAACATGTGTGTATTTACGAAGCACCGATAGCAAGGGCAACATATCCGTTTCATTTATATGCTCCAAATCAAGAGTAGCCCCAGCTAAATCAATATCAATAGCAAAACTTGAGCTACAAGCTGCCCTTCTGATGACGGAACTAGTCGAAAGGTTGATGCAGATACTACCATTCTATATTCACAGTAGGCATTTTTACACTGATTCCAAAATAGTGTTGGCATGGGTCGCAAAACCATCATACACGTGGACGACATTTGTTGCCAATAGAGTGGCAAAAATTCAAGATTTAACCCGACTAGAAGAATGGCATTATGTACACACTGATGAAAACCCTGCAGACTTAATCTCTCGAGGAATTCTACCTAGAGATTTGGCAATGTCCCAGCTTTAGAAAAATGGTCCATTGTTTTTATAAAACAGTGTCATAGAACAGCAAGTACCTCCTGAAGATGACACTATAATTCCCGAACAGCGCACAGCCAAGAGCATATTAACGGCATCAAAGTCTTCTTTTACGGAGCTTATTAAAACAACCAACATTCCTTTACAGAAGTTAATACGTATTTTTGCTTATTGCTTTAGATTCAAAAACAACAGCAAGGTGGCAAAAGGTGAACGCCTTACAGATTTTTTGAAAATTCATGAGCTCCGAGCAGCTTTAAACGGAATTATAATCAATGCTCAACGCAGCTACCTTTGGGATGACTACATTCACTTAGTGAAAAATATGCCCTTGTCGAATGGTAGTAAATTACGAACACTTTCTCCATATCTTGAAGAAGACATTATACGATTCGGTGGAAGGCTACAGAATAGTAGCTTGATATATCATGTTAAACACCCCATCGTGCTACCACAAGATTCAAATTTTACTAAGGTTTTAGCAATTAATTTCCATATAATAAATTTTCACGCAAGACCGTAAACTTTATTATGTCTAATACGACAGCAATATTGGCCAATAAATGGAAAACAATTATGCAAAAATAATGGGTAATTTACCATCTGAACGTGTAGTTCCAGGGCGAGCCTTTCTTACAGTTGGTATTGATTTCTGTGGCCCGGTCATGGTTCATTCAAATATACGAGGTAGAGCTCCAAACAAAGCGCACTTGGCAGTATTCGTTTGTTTCACCACAAAGGCGGTTCATATAGAAGTTGTGAGTGACCTATCTACAGCAGCATTCATAGTCGCACTAAGACGATTTATTGCACGAAGAGGACTTTGTAATACTATAATCAGCGACAATGCAACCAACTTTATTGGTGCCAAAAACGAATTAGCAGATTTGGCAAGGCACTTTAACAGCGATACGTGTCAAAAAGAAGTAATTAATTTTTGTCAACAAAACTTAATTGAATGGCGCACTATACCACCGAGTTCTCCTCATTTTGGTGGGCTATGGGAGGCTGCTGTTAAACAAGCTAAGTACCACATAATCCGTGTTATAGCCAATGCTAAGTTAAGTTTTGAATAATTGACGACTATAACTGCTCAAATTGAGTCTATATTAAATTCACATCAGATCCGGCTGACTTACAAGCCCTGGCGCCAGGCCATTTCCATATTGGAGAACCATTAACCTCATTTACGGAACCAGATATAACTGATTACAACTATAATAGACTTCATCGATTTAAAAGGTTACAACAGCTATAACAAATATTTTGGAGGCGTTGGTCCACAGAATACTTACATTTGCTTCAACAGCGATATAAATGGCAGTCAAAAGATTCTAATATTACACCAAATACCCTTGTACTTTTTCAAGAAGAAAATCAACCTCCATATAAATGGCCATTAGCTCGCGTTTTGAAGACTTTACCTGGTCGGGATGGTATTGCTCGAGTAGCAGAAATTAAAACTCAACATGGAGTTTATCAACGCGCTATCGCTAAATTATATCAGTTACCGGTTGACAGTTGAGACATTCCGAGGAACATCTCAAGGAGGCCGGCATGTTAAGAATAAGCATTCTTAATCTCATTTCATTTTTTATCACATATACATACTTATGTATATATTTACCACACATCATATATTTATAACATGAAACTTTATTAAATATTTACATTTTTTTGACATCACTGTAGAATACTTTTCAGTAATTAACAATAACATTAATCTGTTATATATATTCAAGAAATAGTGCTTAATCTCACCTCATCAAGAGAAGTCATAACTTTGTTCTCATCGCAATAAAAACCATTCTTTATCAAATAAAGTTTAAGAAGAGATTCATCATCTTTTAATTTTTTCGAACTTTAACAATAGTCATTGCGATATTCGTCATCTTTGAGAATTTCATAAGCGGATGATATTAATTTGAATTGAACTTCAGCAACTTTTTTAGTCTCTTCTGTGCGATGTAAATCCGGATGATATTTTCTGGCCAACAAACGATAGGCTTTGCCAATTTCTGATATTGTATTATCACGTGTTACGCCCAATACATCGTAACAATTTTGTCACCTGGCCAAATGATATATGGAAAATTATAAATTGTTTTACTAATGAAATTTTTGCACTTGGATATTCACTATTTATTGAATAATATTTTTCCAACGGGAAAATATTTTTCACATTTTTAACACACATCACCTCATCTGGTACATTCTTAGCACCTTTCAGTTCCATGCAATAAGACTCCTCAACTGTTTTAAACAAAACCTCTTTATTTCTTTTCTTTCTTTTATGGAATACAAACTTTCCTTTATGGAATACCAATTAAGCATCTTAATGCTTACACAATTCATATTGTTTTGGCAAAGTCACCATGGCCGCTCGCATTTCAGCATTTTCCCTTACATTTTCCCAGGACTTCACCGAAGACACTCTTTTGTTGGATTAATACATGGCGAATATCCATTTATTAATGTATCCACGTATGTATGTGCTATAAAAATAATAATTAAACTTTTTAAATTATGAATTTTATAAAATATACATACAATTATGAAACTTACCAAAAAAAATTTATTCAACTTTTTTCCTTTTAATTTTCTTTCTTTTTACAAATGTTTTTGACAGCAATATTGGCTTTTACACAAACAAAATTGCCTGCTGTTGTTGTATTGTTGTATTTGTTGTCGTAGCGAGGTCACCTAGTTAGATATGCCTTGATTCAGAAGTTACAAAGAAGACAGTCTAGGATTTTACACTTATTGTAAGCGCCACCCGGTATATAAGAAATGAAAATATGCACAGAGACTTAGAAGTTCCCACTGTCCAGGAAGAAGCAAAAACATACTCGTCCAAGTACGTAAGCAAATTAGTGGTCCATCCTAACACCATAGCGCGCGATTTACTGCAATTTCGTGGGCACCAGAAACTGAAAAAAACTGACACATTGAGCTTTATTATTAAGATTTAAATACAATAAACTAGTTATTAAATTGGTAATACCTAATAAAGAATAATTTAGAGATACGATTTGAATACATATCGCACCCTAAATACAAAAGGGTCACAACTCATAATTTTCCAAAACTGACTTTTTTCCATAAATTAATTCAGAGTACATATCTCTAACTACTGAAAAAATTTCTTTCACATCACTATCTTCTTTAACTGGAAAAATACAATTATGTCTATTTTTATGTTAAGTGTGTTGCTTCAGCGCGATGAACTAAAGAGAATTATTTTGAGTCATAAATCAAAATTTTATTTTATTTTCCCAAACATAATATAAAATTAAAAAAAAAGTATAGCAGAACCTTATTCAATATTGAATTTTTTCATAATGGAACAATATTTTCTTTAAATATTACAATCATTTTTACATAAACAGTTTTTTGTCTCTCCTGAAAATTTTAGTATTTTGAGTTGTGACCCTTTTATATTTAGGGTGCGATATTGTAAATTTCTTTAAATAGAAAGATTCAATAAAACATTTATGAAGAAAATTAAAAAATAAGTATACGTTCTACGACGTAAGGATTAATAACAATAATAGATGGGGAAAAAATGTGTTAAAACTAATCATTATGTAACCTACTCGTGTTCAGAAGTTATTGCGTACCAAACTTTTATTCATAGAAAATAATTATCTAAAAATTGAAAACTGAGAAGAGAAGTAGAATTCAGAATTCGTAAAGAACTCATTATGAAATACTTGCAATAAAAAATTACAATGTAACAAACTTTACAAAATTGAAGAATTGTTAAAATTCAGAATTGGTAGAGATCTTGTTTTCAAATCTTATACCCTTTCTTAATAAAACGGATTTTGATATATTAAATAAATCGTAATTTTTTTAGACTTTAATTTTTATTTTATTAAATCTTTCCAAAAAACTATAAGTCGTAAAAACTTAGATTATCTCTTTTATAACGTCTTATTGTTTGATGCGCAAGCATTACCCACAGCTGATTGTTATATGACCATATTGGGTTTATAACTGTTTTGTATAAAATGACTTTGTATTCCAAAGCCAAGGTTGAGTGGGGACTTATTAATCAGTGTAGATGGTTTGTTCGCAGTTTCATGGTCGTTATTTTTGCCTCAACATGACAGGAGTAGGTTAGGCTCCGATCTAGGTGGATACCCAAATATTTCACGTGGGTTTCCACTGGGACAGTGGCATTTGTCATTGTTATTGGTGAACAATTTTTGATTTCGTAAAATATACCCTACATAGTTGTCATAAAAGTGTTTATTGTTTTTTGTAAGATTTTCGACCGAGCTCGAATTATTTGTAATTGATATTTCTGCACCCTCTTTAAGGACGTGTGCATATGAATGTCTTTGAGTATGAACTTTTAATTTTAACATTAGGTAAAAATTTTTCAATGTTTGTGCATACGTATAGTTTTGCTTATTGTGTGGTATATTCCTGGGTTGTGTACCAGCATGATGCCTGGGAAATAAGAAGCCTTATATTGCTCAAATTCGAATGATCAGAAGATAGGTCATAGGATAAACTAAGGGTTCAACACGTTTGACGTTTTTACAATAATAAAATCAATAAGGTCTGTCAACTTATTAAAGTCTGTGGCCTAATAGGTGCGCAGTCTGGAACCTCAATGTGGGCTCTGCATTGTAATCGCTAGCGGCAATAAACTTTTGTCCTAGTGAAGCAAAGAACCTGACAAATTGATTGAGTTCGATTTCATGCTTAGGCGGACAATGCACTGATGAGACTGAAATGTTAAAACCAGTAAGATTTATAGTTGTGGCTTACAAAGAGTTTTCCTTGAATTCTCGGAATGGAAATGCCTTACGTTCCATCAGACTATAATGGCAGTGCCACCACATGTCCTTTCGATTCTAAACCAGTTTTTAATAGTGAAGTGTGTTTCAGATATTAAAATAATGTGTATATCCTGTGTTAGCAGGAAGTATTCTACTTCATATTTATGTTGGGAGAGCCCGTTAGCGTCCCAGAAGGATATTTTTAACTGGTTCATTTTTTGCTGAGCAAAACTTGCAGAAGCATGCTTTGGGTTCGCATCGTTTTCTCAAACAAACACTGTATAGTTGTAAGGAAATTATTCATTGTATAAGATTCACAATTCAGCCCGAATTGTTCGTAAGGGGTGTCTGTTCACCATTTTTAAAAAGGTGAGCATATGAATATTTATGTGCGTTAGAAACTCTTTTATTTTATATAAAAATATTTCTCGTTTATTATTCAATTCGTTCTTTTTTATTGACTTATATTTAAACAACTTATGTTGTTAAAACGAAAAAAAAATGTTGTTAAGATGTGCCCTGTCGCAGCGAGATCAGAAGACGAATTTAAGTATTAAGTTTCTTTGTATTATCAATAATGTTCTTGGTTCATTCCACACGATAAGTGGTTATTTTTTTAATTGACAGGGTGCCACATTACTCCCTTCTCTGGAACAGGTTATCGCAATCGGACTGGAAGTCTTATGCATCGGCCACTTGCTGAACTTTTCCAAAATCGGTGGTGGAACTATGTCGACATCTGCGCTGGTTTCGTTTAATGCGGTGTTGTTGACTTTATCTTCACGAAGTCGTTCAACTGATGGTTTGTCTTGAACTGGAATGTTCTCAATGGGCATAGAATACACTGGTTGGAGTAAATCATAACTTGGTGAAAAAATATCGTTTTAAATGATCGATATTACTGTTGCATTTGCGACCACGAACTTGTGTAAAAAATTTCGAGTAGCGCTTCAAAACTAGTTATGGTGCGTCATATGGGCGCATTAGTGAAGGTCTAATTAAATCATTTTTATCAAAGACGTGTGATGAAAAAGTACGTCTTATGAAATAAAAGTTTGATTATTTGAATGATGAGCAGTTTTAGTAGATCTCAATTTGTCCATGACTTTTCTAAACTCATTGACGTAATTGCATTTGAAGAAAACCTTCCCTAGAACTTTTAACGTTGTGTGATAGACAAGTTCGGCTGGAGAAGTACCAACGTTAGGTTTAAAGATTCGCGAAGTCGGAGTAAAATTGTCGGCAAACTGTGTACCCACTTCCATCTATGCCATCTCGCACGTACGGTGTACGTAAATGTGCATAAGTTCTGCAAATACTGCTGATTGGTCGGACGTAATGCACGCTGGTACACCAAATCTTGATATTCAGTCTGTAACCAATGCTCGTTGGCAGCTTTATAGGCACCGCTTCCGGCCAAAGTGTGAACCGATCAATAATAGTCAAACAATATCGTTGCCCTTCACATAACGACAGTGGCCCAATAATGTCGCCGATTAATTGGGAAATGCGTCTTTGATGCGTCTTTGAAAGTTGGCACTGCAAACTGTTTTTGACGAAAATTGCAGTATATTTTTTAATACCAAGCCAACAAAATCGAGAGATCAAACGTTTTGTTGTAGCACGGCTACCTGGATGTGACAAATTGTGAATTCGAAATCTAAATTCCTTTGGAATATAAGAACGTACTTTTGATGTCGATACGTGACATTGGATTTGTTCTACTCCGGTTGTCTGCCTGAGAATGGAAAAAAGTGTCGTGTTCGCAAATTCTGCTTTACATTTCTCAAATGCAGTTTCTGTCGCTGCTGTCCATATTACCGGAGTTACGTCGTTCTTTTTGTTGCCCTCGATCATTTCTTAATGTGTTCTCTGGTATGATGTTGCATGCGGAATTATAAATTTATGTAGAAATTTCTGTAGAAATTTATAATTCCGATAAATCGTTTAACTATTTGTGCTGTTTTTGGTTTTCGGGAGGAAACCCGCGATGATAAATTGTTGATTTGGTTTTTGAGCCATATGATGCAAGTTTAGTAATGTCACTAGATTCGTGAAGTAAGTCTGCAAAGTGGTCATATCCGTTGTAAGTTTTTATAGTTGCAACGTCTGCCGTCAGTGGATTTGAAAATTTTGATTCATTGCCGGTAATGTTATTGAACAGTTGGCTCGCTTTAGGTCGATCAATAAATCATAATATTTTATGAAGACCGAGCCAATGATTGGCGTTGTTGCGTCGCCAATAACGAATGACCAGCAAAAATCCTTTTGCAGTCCAAGGTCTAATTTGACCCGTTTCTCACCACCGACCTTTATGGGTGACCCATTTGCAGCATATAAAGTGTTGGCTGTGGGATGAACGTCAAACGATTTCGTGGACAAAGACAAAATTGAAACGTCGGCGCCACTGTTCATTAAGTAAGATTTTGAGACGAAATATTTGGCCTTTTGTGGGGCATTTTCGCGAGCACTGCCTATGGCCATAGGAACTCGCATGGTATTAAATCTGCATAGATTTAATCAACATCTGAAACTTGTCCCGTTAATCTTTATTTTACTTATGGCAATTTCAATTATTATTATGTGCTTAAAACAGAGTACAAAAGAGGAATTCCATTTGCACAATGGGGCGAGTACTTAACACCCTTTAACGCCCAGATGGAGAAAAGAATTGAGTAGCAGGCGAAGATAATTGTGGTGAGCTTGATGAAATGCTTGTTGATACGTTTGGCGGCGGGGTTTGCGCTAGTGATGACGGCGTCTAAATTTCAACATCTTCC
Source organism: Phania funesta (assembly GCA_963932375.1). Classification (NCBI taxonomy): domain Eukaryota; kingdom Metazoa; phylum Arthropoda; class Insecta; order Diptera; family Tachinidae; genus Phania; species Phania funesta. The sequence goes on from OZ010656.1 coordinate 30,070,569, forward strand.
TCATTTAATATATCGGCAGTTAATTCGGTCGTCGCATTATGGCAATCCTTTGGAAAATCCAGCTCACAACTAATGGTAGAAGTTCGACTGCGAATCTGGTCTAAATGACGTTTTACTACACGATTATCTTCAAGACGGGCTTTATAAGATAATGGTCCAGTTTGTATTTGCATGTCGGCTGGTATCCACTTTGGACCTGATGCGTAATTGCGAATCAAAACGAGATCTCCTTCTTTAAAGGTTTCCTTAGAAGGTAAATTTTCGGCAGTGTTTGACAATTCATGTGGATGAACCTTGTCAAAATAACTTTTAAGCTGACGATTAAATAGAAGTTCAGCGGGTGAACACCCTATCGTAGCATGTGGGCTTATGTGTTGACTGAATACATAACGAACAAGATCCATTTCGATATTTGAATTAGCCGGCATTTTCTTTAAATAATCCTTAGTTGTTTGAACCATTCGTTCAACTTGACCATTTGATGACGAATGAAAAGGAGCACACCTGACATGACGTATTAAATTGCTTTCCGTAAAATTTGGGAACTCAGCCGACGTAAAAGCTGTTCCATTGTCCGAGACGATGACGGCAGGTAGGTCATGAGTTGCAAACAGTGAACGCAGTGATCTTATTGCACATTGCGATGACGTGGATTTGACGATGTGTACTTCCAACCATTTGGAATACGAATCAACCACTAAAAAAACAAGTTACCTTTAACTGGACCGGCGAAGTCTCTATGTAGCCTTAGTGGTTTCCCATGAGCGAACTGGTACTTGAGACTTTTCGTGGCGAGTTTCTCGGCATTGTATACAACGTCTTACAACGTTTTCTATTTGAGAATCCATATGTGTGGAGGACACATAGCTTCTTGCTAAGCCCTTCATTTTAACGATACCAGGATGTCCTGCGTGTAAAGCATGGAGAATAGCTTTACGACTTGGTGGCGGAATAATAGTTCTATTACCCCACAATAGGCATCCTTTGAGAGAAGTATTCTCGTTACGGCGCATGAAATAAGGATATGCTTGATCATCACGAGATATGCAACTTGGCCACCCCCTTAACGCCCAGCTGAGCACTTTATTAAGGAGTGGATCTCTTGCGGTTTGTTTTGCTACATCTTTGGCGTTGACAACTTCAGTGTTGGCCAATTCAATCAGTAGAACTTCATCTTCTTTGGTTTTTAACTGCCGTTCTGTTTCGTCTGGTAAACGGCTTAAACAGTCGGCATTGCCCATATTTTTTCTTTGTCTGTAGACGAGATCAAAATCATAAGCGTTCAAAAAAATGCAGCGGCGAAGCATTACAGTCGATAATATAGCTGGAGTTGGCTTTGATGTGCGAAAAATTCCCAAAAGTGGACGGTGATCAGTAACCAAAATAAATTTTCTACCATGTAGATAGTCGTGAAATTTTTTAACACCTGATACAACAGCGGTTGCCTCTCGATCGATTTGCGCATAATTTCGTTCTGATTTCGACAAGGTTCTCGAATAAAAGGCAATAGGCCGCTCAGAGCCATCAGACAACACAGCACCTATGCCATAAGGTGAGGCATCACAAACGAGTATAAGTGGTAGATTTTCATCATAATGTATGAGAACACTGTCGGATGTAATTAAATTTTTCAAATTATGAAAGGCTGCCTCATGCTCTTTTTCCCAAATCCATTGGCGGTTTTTATCTAAAAGGCGATGCAGAGGTTCTGCTATTGTTGCCTAATTTGGCAAAAACGAATGATAAAAATTTAAAAGCCCAAGAAAAGCTTGAAGCTGTCTTTTGTCTGTGGGTGCGGGCGCATTTTAAATAGATTTTATTTTTTCTAATGATGGCCTTATAGCAAGACTATCAATTTTAAACCCTAAAAAATTTATCGAATTTACACCGAATTGGCACTTATCCCTTCTCAGGCGAAGGCCTGCTTTTTCAAAACGCTTCAATACTTTCTCTAAACGTTCAGCGAGTTCCGATTTGTTTTACCCATTACCACTACATCATCAAAATAAAGTAAGACACCAGGAATGGTTCTCAAAAGTGTTTCAATAAAGTTTTGAAAAATGCCTGGGGCTGCAGAGATGCCAAATTGAAGCCGATTAACTTTAAATGCACCTTTATGTGTTATGATAGTCTGCATCAAAGCAGATTTTTTCTCGACATCAAGGTGCTGATATGCTTGAGCAAGGTCCAGTTTTGAAAAAAATTTCCCATCATCTATTGATGAAAGTAGGGAGCTAATTGGAGTAATTTGAAAAATATATGGTAACAGAGCCTTGTTTAGTGTTGACTTATAGTCACCACAAATTCTAATAGTACCATCACTTTTAGGAACTGGCACAGTTGGTGTTGCCCAGTCTGAATACTCAACGGGTTCTATAATGGCCTGATTACACAACCTGTCAAGCTCAGCTCCTACTTTACCTCGAAGTGCCATTGGAACACAACGAGCGGGGAGTCTAATTAGTTGGGCGTTTTCTATTAAACGCAACGAAACCGGTTTACCAGTAAATTTGCCAAGCTCTTTAGAAAAAAGATGATCAACCTTTGCCAAAACAGATTTAATAGAATTTGATTCCCCAATGATGTGGGCACCCTGAATGCTTATACCAAGTGGATCGAACAAGTTGCATCCTAATATATTGGTTTGAGTGCCATTGACTACTATAAGGGGTAAGGCTTTGACTAATCTTTTGATATACCAAATATCTATATCGACAACACCTCTAACAGGTACCGCATTAGGTTGGAAATCTGTCAATTTTAAGGTACACTAATGTAGCACCGGCTGTGTTGCTGGCCACAATCGACTGAAAGCCTTCGACGACACTATTGTATAGTCCGAGCCTGAATCGATTTCAAACTTACATTGCTGTCCATTAATAGTTATAATTGTTGAACGCTTACGGGACTCTGATCCCAAAATGTGATTGATTGATTGTAATTTCTCTGGTTTTTGTTGAACACTTTTGCTCGTTCTGAAGTAACAGCGCTTTGTTTTGAAGACCGGCAGACACTCTGTAAATGTCCCTTGATGCCGCAAATATTGTTTCTTTATGTATACACTGTGAGCGCGGATGATTTCCTCCACAGCCATTACACGATTGGGTATCACTTAAGCTGCGTTGATTTTGTTTTTTTCTGTGCTGCAGATTATGATGCTGGTTACGCTTACCTATTTGATGAATTTGTCCTGGCTAGCGAATTTCCATTACATTCCTTAACGATGCGTCAGCAGTTGTAGCCCGATCTATGACCTTTTGCAACTGCAAGTCGGATTCAACAAGCAAACTCCGCTGCAGAGCCTCATCACGCAAACCACACACCAAACGATCACGTAGCAAACGATCTAAAGCAGTCCACAGCGAGTCTTCGTAAAGCAGCAACATATGCCGCAAACTCTCATTTGGCAATTGGCCGATGGACGTGGAGAAAAATTATTCGACTGTAACGTTTTAATTTCATTAATATCAAGTTCACTCATCTTTTTTGAAGAAGCCAATGACGACAGGAGATCATGCAACGGTGCGCCTGCCAACGTCAAGAAAATTGCCTTATGACGATCATCCTGTACGTCATTAGCTAGAAGAAAAAGCTAGAATCTTGCGTAATACGTTGACCAATTTTCAGGATGGTTGATGTCAAAAGGTTCCATTGTTCCCATAGAAGCCATTGCGCGTTTTGGATGTACCTGACTAGATAAATGGGCAGGAGTTGACGCTGTGGAATTTGACGCAATATTTTCTTGCAATGAACCGTGAGCAGGTGATACTTTCTCAGTCTTCGGTGGCATTGACTCTTTCCGGCACTCGATGCTGATGAAGTTCCGATTATTACGTGGTAATGTGGTCAAACAATTTTTAATAAGGTTTTTTATGACTGCGTTAAATTTTGCAACGCAGTATTGTGAAATACGTAAATAAAATTGCCACGAGATTGCAGACTAGGATTATCAAACGATTTAGTTTTTTCTATATACAATCCTCGTCGCCAATATTAAATCTGCATAGATTTAATCAACAACTGAAACTTGTCCCGTTAATCTTTATTTTACTTATGGCAATTTCAATTATTATTATGTGCTTAAAAATAATGTACATATGTGTATATACCAAACAGAGTACAAAAGAGGAATTCCATTTGCACAATGAGGCGAGTACTTAACACATGGATTCACCTGTTATGATGACTTAGTTGTGCTCTCGTTTGTGACTACAAGGGCTACGACACTCCTGCGCTTTGCGACCATAGTACGGTTATACCAACACGTCTTTGAAGATATTTCATCGTTAAGTTTTTTATTTTTTTGTATAAGGAAGAATGTTGATGGTTCATTCAATACATTAAGTGGTTATTTTTTTAATTGACAGTGTGCTACAAATATTTTGGTTTAATTGGTGGCCATGTAGCTTGTGTACTAGCAATGGAACCAGCTTGAAGCCGAGGAAATTGCTCGTATTCAGGCTTACGTAAGACTTTTGCATTATTTTTTACGTGTTGGAAGACTTTCCAACTCATACAATTTGCTGTGCGGTTTTCACCACAGCTCCTGCATTTTTTTACCTTGGAGTCTGTTTTTGTTGAAAACATCGTTTAATTAGCAACACTCAAAGCTTATTTTTCTACTCCTCTTTATACACATAAACCTTTATACATGACGTGTATCTTTATTATAGAAGAGTTTATTCATGTATCGATACAGTTATACGTATGTATTTGCAAACTTGTATTTTACTTCTAACCTTCACTTCTTTTCTAACCTTTATAATAAATACTTTGAATTATATTAAAACTTCCACTCGGTTTTAATTCAAGAGTTTTTGAAGAAATGTATTCCAAAGTCCGGTGCACATCGCCGTAAACAACGCATACGGGTGGTACCTTGCAGTAAGTTTTCGTGTGTCCGTATTCCATTACGTTTCAGGGAGTCTACTGCAGTTATTCTTCTGTTCAAAGGTAGCGCAAGTTGCATATAGGATGAACCGAGCTTTTTGATTTTAGCTGAGATGCATTAAATACGGTTTCAACACTATGCATAGGATGGGGAACTTTATTCTTATTTAGAGTATTGTGAACTGACCTAAAGACATAACGTTCCCACTCTGTGACAATTTTTATTTCCTCAGTGGAAACGGAACTGTCAATACAGTACCTGTTTCTTTTTCTTGTTGTACTATTTTTGTGTAGCACTTGTAGTGTGTATTTGTTGGGTTTTGTTCGATCAGTTCGTTGATTCTGAGGCAGATATATTTATATTTGCGGATAATGAGCGCGTTCGGTCTATTGGCTTGGCGGTTAGAAAAGCACTGGCATTTTTTATTATATATACTGTTCATTGCATTATTAGCTTTTGTATAACTAAAAGAGTATAAAGCATCGTTGCTATTCCCTTTTGTATTTTTTTCATGTCCGGTTGGATTGACTATCCACTATTTTTTTATACTTAATTTAATTTTATTAAACCTTTCTACTAAAAGAAATTTACTTACAATAAGTATTCAAATTTTATTTCTAAATTATTATTCACTAGTTATTACCAATGCAATAACTATTTTTTTTGTCTTAAAATCTTAATAAACTATCTTCTATTATGTAGGGAGAGCCGCCTCGACAGACTCAATGTGTCAGTTGTTTTAAGCACAGAATATAAACAGAATACCCAACAATGACGTTTGAAAAAGTGTATTATCAGGTGTTATGCGTTTTTACGTACAAAATTTTAAGTTAACCCGATTATATGAAAGAGATAGGTAAATTAGAAGCGATAAGGTTTTTTATCTCTTTCATATAATCGAGGTAATGTTGTTGTAAGTTGTCGCGTCTAGTTAGTAGTCTATGGTTTTAAGTCTGTGGTGTCCGTCAAATTGCAGTAAATTGCGTGCAAGAGTTTTGGGATGTGCGACTAGTTTGTTTACGTATTTGGATGTGTACGTTTTAACTCCATATGGATGTTTTTATTTATGTAGCAGGGGGCGCATACGATAAGACGTAAAATCCTAGACCGTCTTCTCTGTAACTTTCGGATGTTTGATGCACAGACAGTGCCCCACAGCTGAATGCCATATAACTTTATATTCCAAAACCAAGCTTGAGTAAGGACTTATTAGCCAATGTAGTTGATTTGTTTGCAGCTTTATGGACGATATTTTTCCACAATGTGACGGGACCAAGTTAGGCGTCGATCTAGCTGGATACCTAAATAACGTGCGTTTATGCTGGAACCGTGGTATTTGTTATTGTTATTGGTGGAAAACTTTGCATTCTTAGAGAAAACGTTATATAAGCACATTAGCAATGGATTTACTTTTGATCCTTGATTTGATATTCCGACAGGGTGTTTTGATGTAAAATTTTGGAACGAATTTCCGTCATCCCTTGTCAAGTTTGGTTTGGAGACAAACCGGTTTCGGCTATGTGCGTTCTTCTGGCACTGAAGCACTGGCACAAATGAAAGAAGCACAAACCGTAATGGAACACCTAATGAAGTTTGAAAATTTGATTAGGAATCTTAAGATGGCAGGTGCTAATATGGATGAAAATGATATCCTTACACAACTATTTATGACGTTGCCAGAAAAATTTGATCCACTAGTTACTGCATTACAGAATTTAGAAGAATCTAAACTGAAGTACAATTTGGTAAAAGAGCGGTTGCTTCTTGAAGAAACCAACAATTCTAATCGAGTAGGGCAAGATGGCTCAACCAAAACTGCATTTGTGGGGAGGAAAAATTTCAAGAACAAATTTCGAGGCCGTTGCTTTAAGTGCAATAAATTTGGACATAAATCTAATGACTGCCGCCAAGGTGAGGCACGTAGCGCGAAAGGTGTTAAGATTTCGAAATCCGTTTGCTTTATGGCTGATGTAGATGAGTTGGATGTTGATAAGACATGTGTAAAGTTTAAACTTGATTCTAGGGCAAGCGACCATTTAGTAAAAGAAAAATGGTACTTCGACAAATTTACCAAACTATCTAATCCTAATGAAAAAAAAGTTGCTAAAGATAATCAATATTTAATTGCGAATGAAGTTGGAGTAATTAGAGGCAAAAGTAATAAAGATGTCGATATAACACTACAAAATGTGTTATTAGTTCCAGAACTAAGAGATAATCTACTCTCAGTCAAGCAAATGACAGCGGCAGGTATAGAAGTAAGATTTTGTAAAAACAAAGCTGTTATTTTGAAAGAAAATTATGTAATAGCAACTGGTTACTTGCACGGGAAACTATATGAGGTGAGCTTCAGAATTGAACAACGCGTGGCAAATTTCACAAATGTAGAAAAGAACCAATTATGGCACAAACATTACGGTCAATCGTCTTTTAATGATTTTGTGACAAAGAATATGGTAACAGGTATTGATGTTAAACCAGAAAGAATTGAATTGTGTGTTATTTGTAATAAAGGGAAGCAATGTCGTGATCATTTTAATAAAACTCGTGATAGGTCGTGTCGACCTTGAGATAATTCACTCAGTTTGGAACTTCAATTTCAAAACTCACAATAGATCAATGCCGAGAATATGGATCTAAAGAACAAAAGGATTGGTATAAACTGAAGGGAAACAATAGCCCTATTATCCTCAACAAAATGGAGTGTCCGAACGATTTAATAGGACTTTAGTGGAAAAGGTAAGAACCATGTTACTTCAGTCAAGTATGACTAAGGATATGTGGAATGAAGCGGCTTTAACTGGATTATACCTTATTAACCGAAGCTCTACAAAAGCACTGTCCCATGATGTTACGCCTGCTCAGATGTGGTTCGGGTATAAGCCTAACGTAAGTTGGCTTAAAGTTTTTGGTTGTAAAGCTTATGCTTGGGTGCCAAAACAAAAACGTCAGAAACTCGATACTAAGAGTCGGGAACTAATTATGATCGGGTATGTCCCAAATGGTTACAAATTATGGGTCATGAATGCGAGATAGTAACTTCTAGAGATGTCAGATTTGACGAGGTGAACTTTCCGTATGCGGAAGAAAGGCAAGAAAAGCCAAAGAATGTAATAATTCAAAGTAGCGCGCAAGAAGGGGATAAAGAAGAAATGACGCATACTACAACTAATGAGGAATTGGCAATATAAGTCAATATAGATCTGATGAAGGAAATAGTAATAACGAAGAGAATGATGATGACAATAATAACAATCAAAGCAATAATGATGATATTGTAACTGATGAAAGTGATAAAGGGCAGACCCTTAGAAGAAGCGAAAGAGAAAGGAAAGCACCTAGCAAATTCCTTGCTTTTAGTTTTGGCTATTCTATTTGCACTGATGTGTACAATTTTGCAGATATTCCATATCAGTTTTCTGATATTGCTGGTCGTTGTGATGAAACTAAATGGCGAGAAGCTATCAAAGAAAAATTGAAATTAATGAAATCTAATAGAGTTTGGAAAGTTTTCAAACGTCCGGAAAATGTCAAACTACTAAAATCCAGATGGATCTTTAAAATCAAGTGTGATGAAAATGGTCTTCCAACGCGTTACAAAGCCAGACTTGAAAGGTTTTCTCCAGAAGAAAGGAGTAGATTATAATGACACATATGCACCTGTGGCTAAACTGACTACTCTTCGTGTGATATTGGCTGTAGCTGAGAAGAGAAATCTTATTTTATATCAAGTTAACGTGAAGTCAGCTTTCCTAAATGGAAGTCTTCAGGAGGAAATTTACATGGAAGTGCCAGATATGGCGTGCCGTCTGGAAAAGTCGCCGTATGGTTTAAAACAGGCTCCGAAATGTTGGAACGACACACTTAATCAACATCTTATTTTCCAGTAGGGTACCTGGGTCGTTTTCAACAATGTCCATCAGCTGAACACCGGCAAGCACTCAAGCGAATATTAAGATACTTGAAAGGTAATATAAAGAAAAAATTAAAATACATTACCGGCTATACCGAAGCTTTGGTTGGTTATGCTGATGCAGATTGGGCTAGTGATGAGATTGACAGGAAGTCAGTGAGCGGCTATGTATTTAAGATGCATGGTTATAGTTTCCTGGGCTAGTAGGAAACAACAAACATTCTAGGCATCTTCAAGTGAGTCTGAATATGTTGCATTAAGTGTTGCTGTATCGGAAGCTATTTCGTTATGTGGGCTACTACAGGACTTAAGAGAAATTAAAAATGATGAAATTACTATATATGAGGATAACCATGTCTGCATCTGTATGGCATCAAATGTGGAGTGCAAGAAATCTAAGCACATAGATATCACACATCACTTTATAAGGGATTACATAGAAAAAGGCGTCATCAAAGTGAAGTATATTGGAACAGCAGATCAGATGGCTGATGTTTTCCAAGCATTTAGACAATAGTAGATATATTAAATTTTGTAATTGTATAGGATTGTATGATTGAAAATGTAGAATAACAATCATAGAACCCTATGCCTGTTTAATGTTATTGGAAAAAGAATTATTTTTTCATTCTCTTGTTAACTACTCATAGCGTAACTTGTCTTTAAAACTTTTTATTTTTGAATTAAATAAAACTTTTCTAAACCGAAAATCAGAAATAGTATAATAGAAACTATGCTGAGAACATGGAAACAGTCTTGATGATCTACGATATTTTTCACTTTTGTTAAATATTTATGTACATCAAAACTGATTACGGCTTTTAATTTTAGTGACGCGCTGAAAGAAGTTCGGAAGAATAAACATAATTTTCTCGTTTATACTGATTCGCGGATATTTAAGATAAAACCCAACATAGCGTCTTGGCTAGCCGTAAATCTGTTCACCAATCGCACGGAAAAATGGCTAGTCAAGACCGCCTGTTTATGGTCGCTCATGTTCAAACATAGTTTTCCGAACAATATTTTGCACAACTCTCATGCCACTACACAAACAGAAACACAGGAAATAAAATGTTTGGATGTGTGCGTGCGCTCTTCTGTAAACACCCGTAATAAGCTGTGATAAAAGCATCCATAAAATCTCGATGACTCAAAATTATGCTGAAACTGAACATCTATACGTTTTCTTTAAACAGAAGACCACGAACACATTTTCTCGTTATTTTGGAGGCTCTCTTAACCCTTAATATCCTACTGGTACCGTCAAGAACCAACCAACAAAATACATAACTTTCTTTAACAACTTGTTGTTTTTCTTTGCTTTTTGACTTTGAAATTGTTTTTTGATTCAATAACAATCACTAGCACTGGTAGCAGTTTACAGCAAATTTTGTTTGGCAAGTAGTTACGTAGTAGTGGGTGACAACCTCGAGTGAAAACACTTGTGTAAAATAGTGTGCTTTGTGAAAAAAGTTTTTATTAAATTCCAGGAATCTCTAACGGAAAAAATATTTCCATAATCGGATTGGATTGTTTGAAACACACTGTAAGTATTTGAAGCATATGGGCTTTTGTCATAGTGTTATATTTTATAATTTCTGGTTGGTTCTTTGAACCAAGAGGTATGGTACATTATTTTCTGTGGTTCTTGTAGATAATTATATGAATATGGCGCGTAGAATTCGTGATTTTCGGACGCACGAAGAACTTTCCGACTACGTAAACTCGATTGCGTGGTCTGAAAGCAAAGATGGTGCGGATTTTTCAGCTGATGACTCTGCACTCGACCCAGATTTTGATTTTGAAGCTGCTTTTTGTACTGAAGAACACTTAGAAGATGAAGCAATGGAAGCATTAAATGGCGAAAATACTGAAAACGATGTAGCAGGCGATCTGAGTGATGTCGAAATCAATAATAATGTTTCCGATAGTCCACGTATTCAAGCAAACGTTGAACCCGAAGCTGTTATTGTTGGAGATCGTGCGCGATGGCAAGAATATGCAACAATGTTTGATGGTATTACCATTGAAAAGGACTCCAATGTTTTCAAGAAGCCATTGTGGCGAAAAACACATTGCAATTATTTGAAAATATTATAAAATTTCGAGGAAATGACACTTTGACACCAGAAATACTGGAACTGAAATCTCCACTTCAGTTTTTTTCGTTTTTTTTTCTGACGATATTGTTGCAAATATCGTAGAACAGAGCAATTTATACGCCATACAAAGAGATATTGCAAAACCACTAAATACCACTCCCGATGAAATCATACGGTTTATGGGGATCAACTATTATATGTCCGTATTTAAATATCCAAGCGTTCGGTCATATTGGGGAGAATATGGTTTCAGCCCTATTATGGAATCTATGACCCGAAAACCGTCATGAAAAGATTAGGCAGAGCTTGCATTTCAATAACAACGAAGCAATGCCCCGTCGACAGGATGAACTAATTCTACAGAACGATTCTAGATATGATCGCCTATTCAAAATACGTTCTATAATCACCGCACCCAACAAAAATTTTAAAAAAGTGCCAATGCGGGTACGATTGCGTGTCGATGAGCAAATATGTGCAACTAAAATCAAGCACTACTTAAAACAGTATATGCCCGACAAACCACACCCATGGGGTGACAAACTGTTTCTGCTATGCGATGATGCCGGTTTTTGATACAGTTTCGAAATTTATTCTGGTGATGACGATCATCGTGAAGGATACGAACCAAATCTGGTTGCGTCTGCGAATGTTGTCGTAAGATTGGCTCGTACAATTCCTCGTTTTGTCAATCATGCTTCATACTTTGACAATTACTTTACATCTATTCCTCTGATGGTGTATTTGCGAACACAAGGATTATACTCACTTGAAACTGTTCGCCGTCCACGACTTCCACTGTGCAAATTGTCGCAGAAATTCAAAAACCGAGGCGAATATGAAGAATTCGTTGTTATCGATGTCGTGGATTCGATGTTACTACAGTCGCCTGGAATGATAACAAAGTAGTAACTATGGCATCAACCTTATACTACATTTATACCTACGCAAAATCTAGTAGATTTCAGCTCAAATCTCGAAGAAAATCTCTGCCGTTTACACCACAGCTTTTTGACGTATTATTGGATTTCATTTTCATAAAAAAAACATCTGACTGAAGAAAGAATAAAAAATTGGCTCTAAACTTAATTAAATTCGTACTACAATTGTTTTTATACGTATGTAATATTACTTACACTTTATTTATTATTGTTTTATCCATTTTGAAACCACTTATTTTAAACTTTTATTATTTTTTAATGTTGCTGCAAATATTATGTTTCTACCGCGCTGTTTTTTTTTTACAAACGTCAAAATCAAGGTGTATTTATTTACTAGGTGGCAGCGCTACGACAACAATACAACAACAACAGGCAACTTTGTTTGTGTAAAATGAATGATTAGTGTCAAAAACATGTGCCAGCAAAAAGTTAAATACACCTTGGTATTGGGCATTTAAGGAAAAAAATATGCTGACAAATCAATTCCTAAGAGACGCTTTGGAGATGGAGGCGAAGAAATGTCTGATGAAATAACTCAACAAACGCTATTACCGGGTATTATTATATCGACAAATCCTCTGTTATATGAATATCTACCTAATTCTCTCTTTTCAGGTTATCTTGCCAAACGACGCTGCCACGATCTTATCTGTTTTTGGGACTCGAGCATAGTTCTCCTCTCTTTTTTTAATATACATACGGGACTCGAGACAATTTGCAATATTGTCGTAAAAGAACAAATTGGCTTAAAAATAAAACAGTGGCTGAGATTAAAAGATGATATAGCTCAAGTGAACTACGTTGATTTGGCTCTAAAAACTCCACTTTAAGGTCAGGAGAGTGGGTTGTGGCGTTAGGCAGTCCGTTGGATCTTAGTAATACTGTAACTGCTGGAGTCATCAGTTCAACACAAAGGGCCTCGTTAGAATTAGGTCTGAGAAATAGGGATATAAATTACATACAAACAGATGCTGCCATTACATTTGGCAACTCCGGTGGTCCATTGGTCAATTTAGATGGGGAAGCTATAGGTGTAAACTTAATGAAAGTTACTGCAGGTATTAGTTTTGCCATACCGATTGATTATGTAAAATTGATTCTGGAAAAAGTGTCGGAACGTAGAAAGAAGGGCTCAGTGGACAAACCCATGCAGCCAACGAAGCGATACATGGGTGACAATTCCAAAACGTTAGAAGTTTCCCTATTCCAAAGGCCCAAACGTTTCAACTTAAGTATTACTCCTGAAGATCCTTAAACTGCACCATTATAGGGAATTTCGTAGAATATATGCGTATTTTAATTTGACTTGGCTGTTAAAGTTTGCTTCATTTTTATCACCCTTGCACTGCCAAATAATTCAATGTTTGTTATTAGAATGTATGTGAAGACCGTACTGAAAAAAGAATTTTATTGTAAATAAAACCTAATTTTTATTTTGGTTATTAAAAAGAAACACAGCAGAGGATAGAAATTATAGGATATGTAAACTCTGTTATGTACTTTGCTTCGGTATCTTGAAAAGGTTAAACATTTAAACCATTTTTCACAAAGTTTAGACAATTACCAGAAACAAAACTGATCACTTAAAGAATAAAAAGCGAATTAATTAATGATAAAACAACTGAGTGCTAAAATGAAGTTATTTTTAAACAAGATAGTCAATACATGAGTTATAATCGGCTATGCTGAACCTTATGTACCCTTCACTGCGTAACTCGATTCGAAAAGAAAATCATTCGAAATTGTATGCCTAATACATTGTGTACCTGCACCTTATGTACCCTTCACCAAAAATGTGTATTGGGAATAAATAAATTTTCATTTCCTGATAAAGTTTTTTTTTGGCTTAAGATTTGTGATAACACCATAATGGAATCCTTTAAATTTACTTAGTCATGTTTATTTATTTTTAACCTATGTAGTAGATGTTTTTCTGTATAAACGTTTGTTGAGAATAATAAATTTGTTGCTTAAAATTGACCCATTTAGTTTAATATTTTAAATTTTTCTTTTCGTTTTACATAATCGTAGTATTAACTTAACAAAATTTGGGACTGTATTTTTCAAGCTTCATTTAAACATGTTTTAAATTTTTAATCTCTTTTTTAAATATTATTGGTGGTCCTGAAAAGGACCGATTGGTTCTTGTTATTGTTGTTGCACATAACCCCTGGAATTTAATAAATATTTAATATTTAGTGCTAACGCTTATTAATATAATTTTACAAAATGAAATTTAAACATTACCTTAGGAATCTACAGCTTTAATTTTAGCAGTTTCTTGCAGCCTTATATACGCTGCTTAGATTTTTGGATTGGAGTATGAATAATGGTTTCTTGTTGCTGCACTACTGGCATAGCCTTAGGCATTAGGTTATTGCATCGCCATTGGAAAAGTGGTCAATGCATATGCGAGTGCTTTGAATAAACTTTTTTTTGCATACTTTACTCCACTGTTCTCTTCTTTTTGGGTCCTGTGGAACACTAAGAAATTTACCACTTCCAGGACCAAATTTCTTATCGCACAAAAGATACCGTATATTTATTAAAAACGATAACTTTTCACAATTGTTAATTTATTTATAATTAAAAAACACTTATTAAGGCACTTGGTTGACATTTTTTGATTATTTTTGTAAACAAAACAAAACTTTGACATTAACAATTTGTAAACAAATAAAATTAAATGTAAGCAAAAAATAATCACCTGCAGTAGTGATGCCACCTAGTTAAATGTGCCTTGGTCAAAATTTTCTTGTTCAGCGCTGTATATTTCAGTACAATAGCAAAAAATACATGGTTGCATCATTTAGTATTGCAAGATTATGAGAGATTTTGCCAAAATCTAGTTCGTAAGTAGATTTTGTTTTGTATGGGTAATCTGGTAGAAATCAACTAGATTTCGCACAAAATCTTATAAGTACCAGATTTTGCGTAGGTGTAAATGTAGTATTAGCGGGAGTAAAGCCATATATTTTAGCAGATGTACAGACACCCGAGAACCCACCAACCATTGAACGTTATAATAAAAAAGAAAATGGAAAGTATTCAATGTCCAAATATTGTTCACGAGTATAATAAGTATATGGGCGGCATTGACCTTTTAGACTCATCTCTCGGTCGTAGCCATATACGAATAAAGTCTCGAAAATGGACAAATCGGTTTTTTTGCCACATGTTCTAATGCGCATAAACATTCATATGCCCACGTCTTAAAAGATGGTGCTCAGACACCCCTCACCAACAATTCGAGCTCGATCGAGAACTTAATACATACAATGTATAATTTCAGGACAACTATGCAGGGTATGTTTCAGGAAATGATGCGAACCCAAAACATGCTTCTGCAAGTTTTGCTTGGCAAAAAATGAACCAGTTAAAAATATGCTTCTGGAACGCTAACGGGCTCTTCCAACATAAATATGAAGTAGAACACTTCCTGCTAGCACATGATATAGACATACTATAAGTTTCTGAAACACACTTCACTATAAAAAACTGCTTTAGAATTGATGGGTTTTTTATATATGACACCAAACACCCAAGCGAAAGGGCATGTGGTGGGACTGCCATTATAGTCCGAAAAAACGTAAGGCATTTTCCGTTGCCTGAATTCAGAGAGGACTTTTTGCAAGCCACGGCCATAAATCTTACAGATTTTAAAATTGTAGTCTCATCAGTGTATTGCCCGCCTAGGCATAAAATCGAACACCATGAATTTGCCAGGTTCTTTGCTACGCTAGGGCAAAAATTTATTGCCGCTGGCGATTACAATGCAAAGCACACATATTGGGGATCCAGACTCCTTAGTCCTAGAGGTAGGCAGTTGTATTATACAGTTGAAACAAACAAGCTTGACGTCGTATCTGCCGGTACACCCACCTATTGGCCCACAGACTTTAATAAGTTGCCAGACCTTATTGATTTTGCTATAGTAAAAAACATCAAACGCGATCAACTCTTAGTTAAATCATCCTATGACCTATCTTCTGAGCATTCACCTACAATTGTTATTTTACACGACAGTTTTGTCACTGCACCTAAAACCCTTAGTTTCTACCCGAACAGAAACACGAATTGGTTAAAATATAAAATGTATGTGAGCTCTCACTTACCTTTGAACATCCCACTGAGAAATCCAGCTGATATTCAAGCAGCTGTAGACCATTTTACAGACGTCGTGACTGCCGCAGCCATAGCTGCAACGCCAACAAAGCCATCAGCTAAAATAATAACGTACCAGGCAACAGCAGATATTCAGATGCTCGTCATTGAGAAAAGAAGACTAAGAAGACAATGGCAAAATAGCCGTTCTCCACACATAAAAATGCAAATGAACTTATGCCAAAAAAACTTACGCAGTAAATTGAGACAGAAACACCAATTCGCTATTGACAACTTTTTAAAAAACTTGGATCCAATGAAAAACACGGATTATAGTCTGTGGAAAGCTGTAAAGCACTTACAATGTCCTATTGCTTACGAATCCCCACTAAGACTTGAAGACCGTACTTGGGCTAAAAACTCAAGTGAAAAGGCAAATGCGTTCGCAAAGCACTTAGAGAAGGTTTTCGCACCACATGATATAAATAATTCCACTATTCCAAATATTAGCGATATCGTGAATGATCCTATGAAATTTCGGTTGTCTTCTTTAAAATCGACAATTAAAAATACGGATATGAAGAAATCACCTGGGCCTGATCGTATAACAGGATCAATGATAAAAAACTTACCAAATTCAGCTGTAAGAATTTTACTTTACATATTTAATGCTATGTTGCGCGTCGGCTTCTTCCCATGCTCTTGGAAGAAGTCTGAAATTGTTATGATCCCGAAACCTGGAAAGGACTCAAGCCAGATTACATCCTACAGGCCAATTAGCCTACTGTCAGTTTTGTCAAAGATATTTGAAAAATTATTCGTCTCGAGTGTAACTCCTTTTCTAAATGAACACAACGTTATCCCAGATCATCAGTTTGGTTTTCGAGCAAGGCATAGTACGATTGAACAAGTCCATAGAATCGTTACCATTATTAGATCGGCTTTTGAAAGAAAGCAATACTGTTCAGCTTTATTTATAGACATTTCCCAAGCATTTGATAAAGTCTGCCATGATGGGCTACTTACTAAAATAGTTCGGGTTCTACCTGAAAACACCCACAAGCTTATAAAAAGCTATTTGTCCGGTAGAACTTTTAAAGTAAGGTCAAAGGACCAGCTTTCAAGATGTGGGAAAATCAGTGCAGGAGTACCTCAAGGTAGTGTGCTAGGGCCGCTATTATATATCATCTATACAGCGGATATGCCGACAAGCCCACATACATATACATCAACCTTTGCAGACGACACTGCAATTATAAGTGTCAGTAATGATCCAAAGGATGCATCTGAAAAGCTGCAGTCCCACATTCATAAGCTAGAAGACTGGCTAAAACAGTGGAGAATAAAGGTAAATCCATCAAAATGTGCTCATGTAACGTTTTCCATTAGAAGGCAAAATTGTCCACCAATCACAATAACTAATACCACGGTTCCAGCGGAAACGCACGTTAAATATTTAGGTATCCACCTAGATCGGCGCCTAACTTGGTCCCGACATATTGAGGCAAAAATAACGTCCATAAAGCTTCGAACAAATCAACTGCATTGGCTAATAAGTCCTAACTCAACTTTGGCTTTGGAATATAAAGTCCTTTTATACAAATCCGTTATAAAGCCAATATGGTCATATGGTATCCAGCTGTGGGGTACTGCCTGTGCATCAAACATCCAGAAGTTACAGAGAAGACAGTCTAGGATTTTACGTCATATCGTATGCGCCCCCTGGTACATAAGAAATGAAAACATACATAGAGATCTCAAAGTTCCCACTATCTACGAAGAAGTTAAAAGATACACCTCCAAATACGTGAACAAACTAGTGGCACATCCCAACACTCTAGCACGCAATTTATTGCAATTTGATGGCCACCAGAGACTAAAAAGAACTGACACATTGAGCCTGGTGAGGCGGCTCTCTCTACACAATGGAAGATAGATTTTTAAGATTTGAATACAAAAAATTAGTTATTACGTTGGTACTAACTAGTAAATAATAAT
Organism: Phania funesta; assembly: GCA_963932375.1. Classification (NCBI taxonomy): domain Eukaryota; kingdom Metazoa; phylum Arthropoda; class Insecta; order Diptera; family Tachinidae; genus Phania; species Phania funesta. The sequence goes on from OZ010656.1 coordinate 30,088,518, forward strand.
TTAGAAATAAGATTTGAATACTTATTGTGAATTTCTTTTAATAGAAAGATTCAATAAAATAAAATACAGTAAAAAAAAAAAAAAAAAACATGTGTGATATGCAGCTTATCAATGCCTGGCTACTGTATAAACGACATCATGCATCAACGAATCAAATGGAGCCAAAGAAGACTATGACATTACATGAATTTGTATCAGAAGTTGCGCATTGCTTGACAAAAGCTGGTACCGAAATGCGAACAGGAAGAGGTCGACCGAGTAACCTCGAAGTTGACATTGCTGCAAAACGTCAACGGCCAATGTCTGCTTTACTACCTCCACGTGATATTCACCTAGGCAATGTTGGCCGTTTACCAGAGTTTGTTAAAGAAGGTAAACCACGGTGCAAGTATCCTAAATGTACATCCCGAACAAAAGTTCGATGCCAAAAACGTGGGGTGCATTTATGCTTTTCGTTAGAAAAAAATTGTGTTTCTGACTTTCACAAACAGTAAATAGTCTTAATACATTTATATGAATTTTAATGCTGTTTACTACTAATTAAAGAATAAAGTTAGTTTATTTTTCTTTAAACATTTTTTTTTTTTGCTACACAAATTTTATATCTAAATTTTGAACTCTGTGTACCTATTGGTTCCCACAGGAACCAATAGAGTATTTTTAAAAATTTTCAGTTAAATATCACTTATAAACAAAACTGTTGAACAAAAGTTGTGTAAAATTCCAAGTTTTATAACATTAATTTTTTCCACTCCAAAAAAAAATCAGGATATTAAGGGTTAATGTGCGAACATATTTATGTCTAGTCAAGACGTAGTGTAGTGTTAATGTTGGAATCAAAATTTTTCTTTCGTTCCCGGTTATTTGAATTACGGATAATCAATAGTAATTGGTACTTCTTAACAGGTTGTTCTGAAGCAAGTTTATTTTGTTAGAAATAATTTAGTATTTAAAATGACTGATAATTCCTTAAATTTTATATTTAGTTTGCAAAAAAACAAATGCGAGTGTTTAGCTTAACATTGCGAACGCTAAGTGGCAGCATATGTATATATGTATGTACATATATGCATGTAACTATGTTGGCACAGTTTTTTCTACAAGTTTAGCCATCAACTTATGCTCTTTTGCTTTGCGTTTTTCTTCTTTTTGCTTCTTTTTGTCCTCTTTTTCCTTCTGATCAAGCACCTCTTTAAAACGTTCATCCCTGGGATCAATTTTGTAGCCAAAATGCCTTCGTACCTCTTCAATTAAGCGAGACTTCTTCTCCTTCGCAGCAATTGCGTCGGCTTCTTTTTTATATATTTTTGCGTGAAGTTCTTTTTTCCATTGATCTAGTTTTCCAAGCTTTTTGTGAATTTCCTCTTCGCGTTTAATTATTTCATCAACTTTAGTTTTTTGAAAGGCATTATATTTGTTAATCATGGATTGTAACGTTTCAGTCTCAACCAATTCATCGCGGATTTTAGATTTGTTGTCAGATTTTATATTGAAACATATATTAGGATTAACACCGCTTTTGGAACCATAACGTCCATAAACTTTGCGTTGATACTTCTCTGTTAGATGTATCCAAGAATTCGGTTCCTTATAAGGAGTTTTGTTGTGAAGCATATTTCGATGTTGGTCAAGCAGGCCTGATTTGTTGCAGGAAATTGATTGATCTGTAGAAATTTCATTATTCTCGTCTTGAGGGATTAGTCCCGAAAGCTTACATTCCTGACTAAAGAAACTGACATAAGTTTTATTTTTTCGAACAAATAAATTGAACATGTTGAATAACAATCAAAGATCCACAATAGCCACCGGCTTCTACTAGCCGCCGATATTTATCTGCTAAAATTGGTTCACAATAAGACGCCGTTTTGTATATTTCGTAGCAGTGATTGGAACTTACAAAGTACGTCCACGATTATGCTGGTTTTACAAATGCAAGTAGTGGCATGCAATTGTTGTGTACGTATTGTCAACGAAAAATTCTTCGAAATAGTCGAATCTCATGCCATTCGTTTTTGTGTTTACACATGCAAGTGTAAGTTCATTTGTAAAATTTCGTTGAAGTGTAAACTTCAGAAAATTTGTGTACTTTTAAAATTAAAAAAAATTTTTATCAGGAAATGAGAAAGAAAAGTTTAGGAGGCCAATGTCAAAGATTTAAATAATTTGTTTAATAATCTGTTGGCTCAATTTTTATTCCATTTTAACTTTTTGTTTTCTTTTTAAGATAGAGTTACCGAGTTCACCATATAGGCATATTTTTGGGGAAACCATTTACATTTATTATTAATATTAAATTTTTATTATTATTACTAATATTATTGCTCTTTAATTAACAAACTTGAATTTTTTTATGCGCAATTAAGGAAATAAATCACAACAATGCATTTAAAAAGGTAGAACTTAATTACAATTTAACCGCAATACAGTAAATTTACATTTAATATTGAACAGGGTAATAATGTTTATCGTTTTGACATTTAGTGGCATGCAAATGCCAAATTCTCGCATGCAATTTTAGCTGCCATTGCGAAAAATGTAAATGTATTAGTAAAAATGTGTGAGTGTATTGAGTTTTTCCAACTCGTAGTGGCATGTGTAAACGCTAGGTTAAAGTAATATTTCGAAAATTCGAAGATGATACTCCTATATGTATAGAATGCATCTAGGCACATTTAACTAGGTGGCATCACTACTGCAGGTGATTATTTTTTGCTAACATTTCATTTTTCTTTGTTTAGAGTTTGTAAATGTCAAAGTGTTTGGTTTTGTTTACCAACCTTTTTTAAACTATTTTCCCTTTAATTTGCTTTTTGTTGTCACATGTTTTTGACAGTAATAATTGATTTTACACAAACAAAGTTGCCTGCTGTTGTTGTATTGTTGTATGTGTTGCCGTAGCAATGGCACCTAGTTATATATGCCTTGTTCTTGCATAATTCTTAAACGCCTTATATTATTGTATTACAATAAAATGAGCATTTAATTTTTGTTTACAGTAGTGTTATTGTATTGGTAACGTCAAAACAAATCATATAATACCATGAAACTGAATTAGGCATGTGAACTTTAATCTATTCACAATTTTCGTTAACACATTCGGCTGAATTGAGGGAATTCCCGTCATTTTGTTGTCTTTACATAAACTTATGACGGGAATTCCCGCTTATGTTCAAAACAAATGTTTTTACCATCAAACTTGCTAAATTGCTAAACTAAAAACCAAACCTCAATCCAACCAGAGAATTGCCATTTAAATTATCTTTCCTGTGTCTTTCTTTTTAATTTTTTGTTTGTAAACGTCTTCAAAAAAACGAATTACGGGAATTCCCGCGCTATGTTCATAAAAAATACATTAGCGTAAAATTAATTGAGTTTTTGAGTGTTCTCAGTTGAAGAAGATACACAACGTCTAAAAAAACATAAAAATAGTTCTGGTCGCAATATCAAGGTTCACATTAGAATAAATATTGTCTCATAAAAATTTGCAAAAGTGGGTAGATAAATTGTTAGCACGTTCTGAAGACGAATATTCATTGGATGGAAAAGACTTTTCAGGATATTCAAGTCCGATGACAATAGCGATGTTGGTAGTGAATTAGGTGAATATAGTCAAGGGGATGATGGTGCTTGTAATCCCGATTTAGAAACTAGTAACGTCGAATTTGAATGTGACGAAATTTGGCACGAGAATATACAGTCGATACCATCTTTCCCATTCAAAGAATCTTGTGGAGTCCGTGGCGAAGCTAATATTGGCTCATCTCCACTAATGATATTTCAAACTTGTTTTAATAAAGACAATTAATTTATTAGTTTCTTCAAGTAATGCTTATGCAAAAAATTTGGAAAGTAATAGCGCCAAACCATAGACAAGGAAGCGACCAGAAATGATTTTTCCAGAAACATCAAAGGATGAAATGTTCCAATTTTTGGGCTTATGCCTGCTACAGGGTCAAAATAAAAAACCAATAATAAAGAAAATGTTTTCAAAAAACATTTTATATTCCCAACCAATATTTGGCGCTGTAATGTCTGGAAGACGTTTCCAACAAATTCTGAGATGCTTTGCTGCCATGCATCGTATGAAGAAGATAAAAACGCAGGAAAGCTGGAAAAAATAATGCCGCTGCTTCATTTAGTTCTACAATTTTCTCAAAACAATTTTACACCTGGTAAAGAATTGTCTTTAGATGAATCGCTAATGCTTTTAAGGGGAAGATTATCTTTCAGGCAATATAACAAAGGGAAGCGAATCATATACGGCATAAAGTTTACTACAAAAGATGGTTATATTTTAAATGTTAAAATATATGCAGGAAAAGATATTGAAGAGGCCTCAGGAGCAAAAACAAAAGCTGTAGTTTTAAAACTAATTAATCCATACCTCAACCGTGTTCACCATTTATATATGGATAATTATTACAACAGTGTTGATTTGTCTCATACACTACTTAATTACAAAACGCAGTCCACCGGTACTTTACGTGTCAATCGTAAGCCAAGCCCTAAATGTATAACCAGCCAAAAACTAAATAAAGGAGAAATGGCGAAGAACAGGAAATGTTTACGTGTCAAAATGGAAAAACAAACGACGTCCATAACTACGGCACATAATCCATGTGTTTTCGAAGTTTCCAATAGAAGAGGTGAAAAGAAGATGAAACCAGTAGACGTTTCTGCTTATAATGAGTATATGGCAGGGGTTGAGCGAGCCGACCAATTATCATATTCTAGTCCCAGAAAAACTATAAGATGTTATAAAAAGGTCATATTTCATATCCTGGACATGGCTGTGTGGAATTCGTTTTTTATTTATAAAATGTTTCATCCGAAAAAATCCTCTTTAGACTTTCTTGATGATGCGGGAATTGCCGTTATGGCGGGATTTTTCGTCATTAGTTCAGCCGAGTGCGAAAAATTGTTCAACGATAAAAAGCGTCAGCTAAATTTAATTGCAGCAGATTGTGTAAAAGCCAACTCCTGTCTAAGAGGAAGATAGATTTGAAAAAGGGGGTATCTTTTAAGAAATCTCTCTTTACTCTTTAGAAATTAAATTTCATACCCTTAATTACCAGTTGGTATATTTTACTGCTTTATAGGCATCATGAATTGCTTATACAGGTTCTGCACATTGGTCTAGACATTTGAGTAAAGTTCAGAACATAGAATATAAACAGAATACCCGACAATGAGGTAATGTTGTTGTAAGTTGTCGCGTCTAGTTAGTAGTCTATGGTTCAGAATATGTATGATTTTTGCTTCAGAAAGTAAAATTTAAATATTTTTGTATTTATTTGAATAAACTTTTTAAATTTAACGAACATGTCAAATTCGTATTAAATAAAGTTTACTGAGTGAAACAATGTTCAGAGAGATTTTTCACATTCAGTTAAAACGAAATTTTTATGGTACAAATTATGGTTACGTACACTGATAATTTACCAATTTCCAGTTTCGTTGTTTACTTTAAGGATATAATAATTAACAAGTTAGAATTTTGAAAGTAAATTGTTAAATTGGAATAACTAGGAGTCTCTAATTTTATAAATACTTGTGCACGAAAATAATATTATTAAAGGACTAATACTCCTTACTTATCTGCAATTGGGCTACAAAATGAATATGTTAGTATTGCTTTTTCAGTGCCGGATTTCTTTAAGAAGTCTTTTTCAAGCTCTCAGAGAGATTAGTACAGACTTTATTTAATTCTTAGTTTTAATTTTTAGTATTAAGTTTATTTGTTTTTATGTCAAAGTTGTACACTCACGACATAAACGTTATATCTGTGCTCACGATGCTCTTAGCCTCGGGGCAGAGGCGTTTTTCTAAAAAGTATTCTTTCTTTGATAAGTTGGTGCAGCTTTTTTAGTTCTTATCTATTTTAAGACATTACATTATAATCACAAATTCGCTATAACTGTTAAAGAAAAAAATTGTTGCTTTTCCACTATTATTTTCAAAATATTACGCAAGTGTAAAAAGACAGTTTATATGGCTCGTGAAGACCGTTGCTTTTGATGGTATGTTCGTGTTCAAACAATATAATACACATAGGCAAAATAAAAAATGTATGTACGTATATATGCGCTCGCCTGTAAACGCTGCATGTGCTATCAAATATTTAGTTAGTCAATTCCAATGAAATGAAAACGAAGTCATGGTCACAAGATTGGAAAAGTACAGGAAACTGCCGAAAGCAGTACGAATCGAAATACATATATATATATATACCATTTATTTGGAAAAAATGCTAGTGTTGGTGGTATTCCTACGAAATTGGTCAAAATCACCAATACAGTATTTTTGATATAACATGTAAACAAAGTCATGTAGATTGGAAACAACAGTGAATCGCCGAAAGCAATACAACTCCAATTATATATACCATTTTTTCGACAAAATCGTAATCGGGTTAATTAAAAATTTTGTACGTAAAAACGCATGACACCTGATTACACGCTTTTTCAAATGTCATTGTTGGGTATTCTGTTTACATATATTCTGTGGTTAAAACCACAGGTTTAGACATTTTATGTTGCTTCTGTTGTTCCTAAGTTACACAAAAATAAATGTATCTTTTTAATACTTTTTACCATTTTAAAAGTTTACATTTACTTACAATTTCTTAAATTTTCCAAAATATTTTTATTTCCAACTTAATTTAGAAATATTGTTTTGTAAACACAAACGCAAAACAGCTGTTTGAATAATTATTGCAAGTAAAAATTTTACTTGTAAAAACTTGCAAGAATTTTTGTCTCTCAATTTTTTACGCTCTTTCGACGCTTTCTCGTTGCAAATTTTTTGGGTTAATGAACGCTTTCTAGTAACAATTGTTACAAATTTTTAATAAATGAACGCAGCTAATATGTAAGTATAAAGTGACGCATACACTTTAATTTTTATTTTATTGAATCTTTTCTTTTAAAAAAAATTTCCAATAATTATTCAAATCCTATATCTAAAATATTACTTATTAATTATTACCAGTGTAATTACTAATTCAGTGTTTTCAAATTCTAATAACTATCTCCTATTGGGATAGAGAGTGCCATCTCGACAGGCTCAATGTGTCTGTTTTTTTCAGTCCCTGGTGTCCGTGAAATTGCAGTAAATCGCGCGCTAGCGTGTTGGGATGAACCACTAGTTTGTTTACGTTATTGGACGAGTATGTTTTTGTTTCTTCTTGGATAGTGAGAACTTCTAGATCTCTACGGATATTTTCATTTCTTTTATATCATACGATAAGACGTAAAATCCCAGACTGTCTTCTTTATAGCTTCTGGATGTTTGATGTATTAGCAATACCCCACAGCTGAATGGCATATGCCCATATTGGTTTTATAGCGGTTTTGTATAAGAGGACTTTGTATTCCAAAGCCAAGGTTGAGTGAGGGCCTATTAACTAGTGTAGTTGAATTGTTCTGAGTTTTATGGCCGAATTTTTGCCTCATTATGGCGGGATCAAGTTAGGCGTCTATATACTTTGGTGGATACCTAAATATATAACATTTATTTCCGCTGGACAAACTAACATTTCAAAACAATGCGAAATAATCAAATCAAAAGCAAATAACCAGAAAAATTTTATAATGAACATTAAAGTTATCTTTCAACATGTACAGCATAAGTTATCCATTAAGTTTATTTAAAATAAATATAAGTTTTTCAACCCTTATTTTTACCTTTGTGCATCTTAGAAGTGAAGGAATACTTTTTATTTTAAGAAGGTTTTATTTTGTATGCTCGTAAAGGCACAGATATATATTCCAATAAATTATAAATGAAAGCTAACTCAAATGAAAGAAAAAGTGTTATCGTTCATTAAACAATAAAAAGTATTACCAAGAATACACGATACATATATCGGAATTCAAATATAATAAATATAAATGGTTACATAACTTGGAGCAGATAATTAATTTCTAACACTCTTCCTCAAATTAGTAAACATTCGATTTCAATCTAAGAATGTTCAGCTTCGTTGATGGTAAAGGGTTGGTTTATCGGCAATCATTTCTTCAGAACGAACTCGTTTATTATCCGCCAATATAAACTTCTCGTCAACGCCTGAATCAAATAAAAATAAACAAATAAACGAGTCAGGCGCTAACCCAAAATCAGTCCAACAAACCAACGAAAGAGGTAATACAACAAATCCCGTACATGATCTAGCTGATAAGCCGGTAAGTGAAAATAGATTCTCCCCAGTTGCTACCCCTAATGATGAAGATGCTCAATCAGCTGTCAAGGAACAAAAACCTGCACCGATTTACTTGCGTGAGCGAAACATGCTGTCCCAACTCGTAGGAAAGAAGGATTTTTCTACGTCGCCTCCATTCGACGGGTGCGTATCAATTAAAAAGTGCTAAAGGTTTGAGTACTGTTGTTCCCACTGATGAAATAAAAAGTGTCATAGAAAGCGGAAGGTTACGTCATAACGTCAGTGTACAATCTCCTAAACAATTATAAAGTTTCCCAACCGAGTTGAGATTGTATTTGATGCAACTCAGATAAAATCTAAAAACTCCGTCCACTCAATTAACAACTTACGATACCTACTTAATAGAAGAATAACGTGATAGTTCCCATGAAATTTCGACTATGGTCATTTTAATCGATAATTAAAACTCTAGATATGCGAAAAACACCCGGTTCTGATCGTATTACCGAATCAATGATAAGGTATTTACTAATTATGCTGTGAGAATTTTACTGTTCGTATTTTATGCCATTCTGCGCGTTGGCTTCTTCCCATGGTCTTGCAATATGTCTGAAATTGTAATGATTCCTAAGCCAGGAAAGGACTCAAGCCAGATTATGTCAAACAGGCCCATTGCCAAAGTAATTGGAAAAATTATTCATCTCGAGTGTAACTCCTTGCCTTACTGAACACAACATTATCCCAGACCATCTGTTTGGTTTTCAAGCAAACCATAGTTCTATTGAGGAAGTCCATAAAATCGTTACCATTATTATATTGGCTTTTGTAAAAAAGCAATATTGTTTAGCTTAATTTATAGACATTGCAGTGTGTTTGATAAAGTCTGCCATGATTACTCGAGTTCTTTCTTAAAAACAGCGGATATGTGTGGTACTGCTTGTGCATTAAACATCCAGAAATGAGAAGAAAGACGGTATAGGATTTTACGACTTATTGTCTGCGGCCCTTGGTATGTAAGAAATTAAAATATCAATAAAGATATCGATGCTCACACTACACAAGCAGAAATAAAAAATACTCGTGCAAAATTGTATGCAAATTAGATTCCATCCCAAATATTTATGGGAAAATAGATTAATTATAACATTGCTTATAACTTTCTAGAGCTAAGATTTGAATACGTATTTTAAGTTTCTTTTCAAAAGATTCAAGAAAATATGATTTAAGATAAAAAAAAATTATTACTCTTTTTATTATTTATAGTCAGTTTAGTTGAGACCGTGATTGAAAACAGACATACCACAGGGTAACCACCCATAAAAAATAAAAAACTCAGTTTTTTTTACTATGGGCTCTGTTAGAAAGAGACAAATATAGCTTTTTGTGACGAAATACAGGAAAAAATACAGGCAAACACGGCAAGAAAATCAAAATAAAAACAAAAATCTAAAAACAAAACTAAGGCTCTGAGGGAATGAGACGGATAGAGAAAAAGATCACTATACTGTCGTTTCACCTCTGTTTACTACTTTGTGGACATACATACGTCGTGTTGAGCGCAAAATAGTATTCGAAATAGGTGACTTTTTTTCATTAAAAAAAATGCAATTGAATAATGCGTATTTAAATCGGCTTAAAAATGCCATTGACAGTCAGTAAATGAGTGTAGCAAATATTCATGAAGCCGCTGTCAGAGAAAAAAAACCCATACCAATTAGGTTGCGCGAGCAAACGTCAAATTCCATTGTAAATATGTTGTTTTACAAAACAAGCAGTGTCGTTAGAAATATTGTAATGTTTATAAGACGTGATCAATTAGTAGGTAGTTCGTCCTATGATCTCTCTTCAGACCATTCACCTACAATCGTTATTTTACAGGAGAGTATTGACACTGCACATGGAACCTTTATTTCCTATCCAAATATAAACACTAATTGGTTGAAATATAAAATGTATGTAAGCTCTCACTTTCCTACGAACATCCATTAAGAAGGTAAGAAATGCAACACCAAATAAACGATCAGTTAAAAGAAATTTATACCAATCATCGGCTGATATACAGACTCTAATCAGCGAAAAGAGAAGGCTCAGAAGGCAATGGAAGCATAGTCGTTCTCCTGACATTAAGACCCAATTGAACTTATGTCAAACATCTTTACGTAAAAAACTAAAGGCCAACTATAATATGCTTAAAGTAGCTTAAGCTAATTTCAAAAATTTAACGAAAAGCCTGTCAAATGCTTAAGCAAATTATTGAAGACTTTTAGGTGGCTACAATGTATTACATGAGCCTGGAAACTATAGTGCCACAGTTGCACATATATTTTATTCATACTTTTACAAAAACATATTTTATTTCAGAATAAATAAAATTCGTTAACAAAAAGGTGATGAATAAATATATTTTATATATTTAATACTATTCATATACAAATTAATAATTATTTTTATTAGTCTTAAGAAATTTTCTAACAAAACAATACACAATTTTTTGTGCTTGTGTAACTTTGGCCAAAAGTACTGAAAACTGCGGCGGTGTGCATCACTCAACTTATAAACAATAAAAATTTTTGCATTTTTGTGTTACTTTTTTCCATGCTCGTTCCTTTGAATTGCGATTATAATAAATGCGTCTCTTTTTTGAAACAAACAATTTTTTTCTATTAAGATTAGAAAATTTGTTTTTTCACTTTCGTCCTCCATTGCAGCTTGTTTGTTAATGTATGTATCTATAACACAATTAGCTGTTTTCGTACGAAATGTGCGATCAGTTTCGTACTTTGCTTAAGCAAATGGCATTTGACGAAACTTAACGAAAAGTGTTGTTAAGTACATTAAAGTTTGCCACATATGATTTATATTGTTATGTTTATTACCACAATAAACGCTGTTTTATCTTTTCCAAAGTTTTTGTAATGCCCAGGTGGCCGCCGCTAGGACCGTTATGGAACTGCTTCATTACATCATTTATCTTGGAAGTGGGCACGACAATTAAGTCCATTGTAAATTTGCCATCTGTACTTTCCCAAGATCGATATAAGCAGCCATCTACTAATTTCAGGCTATTCCATTGGGCCCAGTACGCTTTCGCTAATGGGCTTTCTGCCGATATTTCATTTCGGGTCGGTCTTTTTTTATCCTGCTTAGCCAACATAATCTTTGCCAAATTGGGGTCGTCATGTTGTTCCTTAGACCAGTCTTCCCCTGAGCTAATTTGGGTCAACCGCACGTCAATGACACATTCCCTTTTCTCAACTTTTGTGCAGTGTTTGCGCTATACGTTGCATGGCCGTCTTGAAAGGGCATCAGCATTATTGTGTTTTCCGCCTTTTCTGTGATCGATACTAAAATCATAGCTTTGCAGACGTTTAATCCAGCGTGCGAGCTGCCCTTCGGGGTTCCTAAATGGCAGCAGCCAACGTAATGCGGAGTGGTCTGTCCTTAAGGTGAAGTGTTGACCATATAAGTATTTGTGGTAATGTTTGACACACTCCAGCACTGCCAAAAGCTCCTGTCGTGTAACACAGTAATTTCGCTCGGGCTTGGATAATACTCTGCTGTAGTAGCCAATGACATTTTCCACCCCATTAACCACTTGGGAAAGGATTCCCCCTATTCCATAGCCGCGCGAGTTAAATTCTCTAAAGGAATTTTTAGGAAAAATAAAGAAATCCAAAAGCTTATGCTTTGCGACTTTGCACTTTATTTATTTAAGTTTGAGTTTAGACTCAATGTTACAATTTTACTCTAGGTTTAAAATTAACTATTAAACTTAAAAGTGCTTATTCTATTGATTAATTTGTTTTTCTTTTATTTAATAAAAAATGCTTATTGTTAATTATTTGTATTTGCTTAAACTAAGGAAGTGTAATTAGGTTGAATTAAAAAATGCTTATTGTTAATTATTTGTATTTGCTTAAACTAAGGAAATGTAATTAGGTTATTGACAAGTAGCTCAGTTCTTTTACCGGAAGTGCTGAATTTGCAAAGTGTGTCAGTTGCACAACTTTGGTTGGGCAATTGACCTCTTTGCTATTTTTGCCAGTCTACGTTTATTTTATGTGGAGTCGGAGGTGTCTCTGACGTAACTCCTTCCCCCTTTGTATAAAAAATCTCCTGAATTTTTGGTTTAAGTTTTCTTTTAATTTTTATTGTATACACACTGACCGTTGTCAATAGCATAATTAATAAAGAGATTAATACAAATATTGTTATGATTGACGTATTGCTATATTTTCTATGATATTTTAATTCTTTAATTTCTTTTACATTTTCGATTTCACTTAAAACTATTTCATCAAATGTAGGTTCTGTGATATTAACTTTTATTTGATTTTGTGAGGGAATGACGAAGTTATCTTTGTATATTTTTTCTGAGTTTACGAAAGTTTCTTTATCTATTTTTATTTTGCAATCATGGAAAGTAAATAAATAATTCTTACTTATTGAGAGATTTCTTTCATCGCAACTGCTAGTGACAATGCTTCCATTTGAATTCTTTAGAAGTATTAAGCCAGGTTCTATTTCCATTATTTCTTTTTTGTATTCTCTTAATTTTTTACAATTATTCTTATATATACACAAATTAGATATTTTTAATTCTTTGAAATTAGGGTTCTGTTTATATTCAAAAATTTGTCCGTTGTAGTGTAAAATTTCTTTTGGTTTAAAGTTTAATTGTATGAAATTTGTGTCGGTGATCGGTATAATAAGAGATCTTTTAACTGTCACTGTGTTCTTTGGAAATTTTATTACGAATATTATGTGGTCGTCTTTGTATTTTGCGGCTCCTAGTTGCATATATTGAAGTTCGTAAAAGTCAATCTTAAAATCGTTAATTTCCTTGTCCGTTAGAATGTTGCTAGTCATTAGTTTGAAATTAGCGGATACTATGTTATTTTGAATATGTTCTAGACTGTCCGATAGAATTTTTAATTTGAGCAAAGCATCTAAGTAGTATATCTCGTTAACTATTTTATCATCATTTTTCTTTATCACGTTGAATTGATTTGAGATACTTTTCCTGTCCGTGTCTATTGTTGCCTTGAGTTTGTTTAATGTTTGGTTGAAATGGTTATTTACGTATATATTTTTATTAAGATTGTCTATTGTTTTGTGGTTGTTTTCGTCTATAATTTTTAAATGGTCTTCAATATCTATTCGGTCATCGTCGTTCATTGTTCCTGCTATCCACTTTAAGCCTGATCCTATTACGTTAAGTAAACCTCTTTTATGTCTGTTTTGGCGTAACGTTTGTGCTTTTAATTTTAGTTTTTCTAATTCGTGTTCAAGAAGTATTTTATTCTTGATGGATTGATACTGGCTTATCTCCTTTTCTAAATTGTCAATTACCTCTATTATTTGCTTAATATCAATTATGTGAATGATTTTATTATATTCTAAAATTATTCTTGCGTCATCCAATTTAATTTCGGCGAATCCGTCTGAATTACTGATAGGCTGGATTGTCAGAGATGTCAATCGCATTAATTTCTCCTGTGTCGGTGTTGATTCTGCTCAGAAAGTCTGCAATTTTATTTTCTTTGCCTTTAATGTGATTTATGTTTAAGTTGTACTCGCCTAATTCCATTAGCCATCTTTGTAACCTGGGGTTGATGTCTTTTCCTTTATGTTTGGTATGTAGCCATACTAACGGCTGGTGATCGGTTAATAGCTCAAAGGGTCTTCCATAAATATATGGCCTGTAATATTTAGTGGCCCAGACAATTGCCAAAAGTTCCTTTTCTACAGCTGCATATTTTTTTTCGTGGTCGTTGAGTGTCCTGCTGGCATAGCTGATGGGATGTTCATCCTGCATAAGTACTGCGCCAATTGCGTAGTCACTGGCATCAGTTACCAATTTAAACTTTTTAGAGTAGTCTGGATACTTAAGGATCGGTGGGTTGATTAATAGCCTTTTCAATTTTTCAAATGTGTCAATATATTTTGGGTCGTTTTTATTAACCTTTGTATTTTTCTTCAGATATTTTGTCATTCCTTGTGCTATTTTGGCATAGTCTCGAATAAATTTTCTATAGTAGCCGGTGGCTCCAAGAAAGGATTTGATTTGCTTTTGCGTTTCAGGGAGTTTTAACTTTTGTATACTTTCTACTTTGTTAGGATTCGGTTTTACACCTTCTGTGGTTAAAACGTGTCCTAAATATTCCGTCTCTTTTGCGAGGAACCTACACTTGTCTACCTGAATTTTGAGATTGTGTTCCCTTAGTCTGTCGAAGATTTTTTGCATATTTATCTTATGTTCTTCTAGGCTTGTGCTAAAAATAAGTATATCATCTAGATATACAACACATATACTGTTTATTAAATTTCTCAAAACTGAATTCATTAAGCGTTGGAAGGTTGAAGGCGCATTTTTCAGCCCAAAAGGCATACGAACAAATTCATAATGTCCTAATGGAGTTGAAAACGCCGTCTTCTTCCTGTCCTCCTTTTTTATTTTGATTTGATGGAAACCCTTGGCCAAATCAAGGGTAGTGAAATATTGTGATTTCCCAAGTTTGTCTAATATACTTTCGATGTTAGCCATCGGGAATTTGCCGTCCACAGTTATTTCATTTAGTTTGCGGTAGTCTATTACTATCCGCCACTTTTTCTTTCCAGAATAGTCCGTTTTTTTTGGAACTATCCAAATTGGTGAGTTATAAGGAGAGGTGCTTTCGGTAATAATATTTTGTTGAAGCATTTCCTTCATCTGCCGATTTATATCTTCCTCATGAATTTGAGGGTATCTGTATATTTTCGAATATACAGGGTTAATTGTTTTTGTAACAATTTCATGTTGAATTTCGTGGGTATGACTTAATGTCATACCTTCTTGGAAAAATAAATCTTTGTTCACATTGAGTAGGTTATTTAATACCTTATTTTCTTCCTTGTTCAAGTCGGTTCTTGAGAACTTATTGATTATTTCATCAACTTTTGAACTTTCTAGCGTTTGAATGCTTTCATATTCATATGGGCAAGCATTGCAAAATTTTATTTTATTATTGTTTACTTCGATGTATTCTTCGCCTATATTGATATTGGCCTTTAAGCTTTGCAGAATATTTTGTCCTATAAGAGCATCGAATGGTTTGTTTTTGAAACTTGTCAATTTCCAACTCATAAGGTTGTCGTCCTTGAATTCCTGGGGGACTTCTGTAATAATCTCATAGTTCACTTCCATCTGTCCGTTTAATGTTTTAAAAAGCAAGGGTCTGTCTAGTTTTATTCGTTTGTACTGAGAAAGCAATTTTTCGTTTAGTAATGTGGTTGAAGATCCAGTATCTATTAAACATTTTATTTTAACATTTCGAATGGTCAAATCTACTAACGGTAGATTTGCTTTTGGGCTGGTAACCGAAAATTTCCCTCGTCAATATGGTCGACTTCCATTGGCTCTTCACGGCTATAGCGATTTTGTCTAAAAGGATTTCGTATTTGTCCTGATGTTTGTCCATTTTGTTCGTATCTAGGAAAGTTTGTATTTCGATACAATCCTGAATTATTTACCTGTCTGAATTGACCTGAATTATTTGTTTGTCTGAATCGACCTGAATTATTTGTCTGTCCAAAATGATTTGGGTTATTATTATGTCTGAACTGACCAAAACTGTTTACCTGTCTATGTCCTATGTGATTAGATTCCCTGTGTTCTGTGTGTTTAGTATTTGTATTTTGTCTTATTATACCTGTTTCCTCCAAAGTGTGAAATGCTGATCTAATGTTAGATATGTTCCTACTATATATAATGCTGGACATATGGGGTGGAATATTGTTTAGAAAAGTTTTTAAAATCATAGCCTCATTGGTTTTTGGGTTAAATTCACTAGGCTTTTCCTTATTTTGTTTATATTTTTCATTAAGTTTATTTAAAATATTACTTAAATTAAAATAGTATTCACTTACATTATAATTTCTCATGGATAAAGCTTTATGGTACAATTGATGATATGTCTCCCTGACTCCGAAGTTTGCGATGAGTTCCCTCTTAATCTGCTCCCAACTTGGATCTGGCCCCAATGTTCGTATCACGTTCAGTGCTGCTCCCTGAATTTTATTTATTATGCACCTTTGAAAAACATATTCCTCTAGACTGGTACCTTTAAAAATTGGGATGAAGAGTTCGGCTTCCCTTATAAATGATGATAAAGCGTAATCTTTGCTTCCTGTGTATTCTCTGATTCTTGCTGCTTCTTTAAGTAGTGCTGAATTTGCAAAGTGTGTCAGTTGCACAACTTTGGTTGGGCAATTGACCTCTTTGCTATTTTTGCCAGTCTACGTTTATTTTATGTGGAGTCGGAGGTGTCTCTGACGTAACTCGCGCATCCGTGTCCAATATGAATTCCTGCCCAGTGATTGGATAGGTGAGGACTGGTGCTGTACACAAAAGTACCTTGAGCATCTGGAACGCTTCTTCTGCTGCCTCACTCCAGTAGTATGGTCGCGACTTTCTGGTCAACTCATGCAAACTAGCAGCAACTTGAGCAAAGTTCGGCACAAATCTCCTGTAGAAAGTGCAAAGCCCCAGAAAACCACGAAGCTCATGAAGATTCCGTGGGCGAGGCCAGCCCTTTACAGCCAGTATTTTGTTCTCCTCAGTGGATATATCCTCTGATGTTACACGATGCCCCAAATATTTAACCTCCCTTTGAAACAAAGCGCATTTCTTAACGCTTAGCTTTAATCCTGCAGCTGTTATACGCTTAAACGCCTCATCCAGGTTTTTCAGGTGTTCGTCAAAATCGTCCCCATCACGATTATGTCATCCAGATATACCAAATACATCTTCCAATTGAGACCTTCAAGCACACGTTCCATTAAACGCTCAAAAGTAGCTGGAGCGTTGCAGAGCCCAAATGGCATCACCTTGAACTGCCATAGACCATCGCTCGCGCTAAAGGCAGTTTTCTCCTCGTCCTTATCGGCTATCTCTACCTGCCAATAGTCCAAGGTAGAGAACCATTTCGTTCTGGCCAACGTGTCTAAGGTATCGTCAATTCTGGGCAGCGGATAACTTCTTTCTTTGTGACGTCATTGAGTTTTCGGTAATCAACGCAAAACCTGGTGCTGCCGTCTTTCTTCTTCACCAAAACTATTGGCGAGCTCCACGGACTAAAAGATGGCTCAATGACTCCATTCGTTGACCAGTTCCATTTCGTTGACCAGTTCTTTGACCTCGTTTCGCTTTGCTAAGGGAATACTCCTGGGTGCTTTTTTATAGGCCTCGCTTCGCCGGTGTTGATTTCGTGTTTCACAACTTAGGTTCTACCTTGGCTTTTATTACTCAGGGCGAAGACATAGGCATGTTTTCTAAGCAACTGCTTAGCTTTGTTTCTGTCAGGAGATGTCAGGCCTGCTACCCATTTTTTCCCTGATCTGCCAGCAAATCCCGTTCTTTGGCTGTTGTTTTGGGGCATACTGAATTCGCCGCACAATTAATTATGGCTCCTGCCGGCTCACATTGACCGATTTCAAAATTTCTGACAATGGTCTTTTCACTTTTGGACAGATTAAGTACTCTTACAGGAACTCGTCCATCGTCGCAGGCTTTCACAAGGGCTCTAGCTGTTATGATTTCGGCTTTTAGTTCTTTTGGTTCTACAACCCACAACCAATTATCCACACAATCCTCCTCCACACGCGCCCATGCTATAGTTTCTGCCTGAGGTGGTAATTTCTGGCGTTCAACGGCAAACAGCTTCCTTGCTGTGGTCCTGCTCTCATATCCCACATCCAGGGGTATCTCGACATTGCGCCATACCATTATTTGATGTCCCATGCGCAGATCAATCCCGTGGGCAATCATGAAGTCTGCACCAATAATAATTTCATCCAATATGTCGGCGACAACAAACACATGGTCGACGCTGATCTTTGCGATAGTCAGTCTTGCTCTGGCTCTTCCATAAACGGTAGCTGAATCCCCAGTAGCAGTGCGTAGTCGTATATTATTTAGCGGTTCTACTGCTCCTTTTACCAAATCGGGCCTTATTATAGACTGAGATGCTCCTGTGTCTATGGTGAGGACCTGTTTCTTTCCGTTGATAAGACCGCAATGATGAAAATGGAGATTGTGGGGCCATCGGTTGTAGGAGCTAGCTCTTGCCCCTCAGCGCTAACTCGATCAAGTTTAACGGTGGCACATGCGATTTGGTGTTATTCGCCCGTTTGCTGTCCCTCGATGGCGAAGCAGATCTTGATCTTTTCTTTGCTGATCTGCAGTTGCGCTGGAAGTGGCCGACCTGACCGCAGTTAAAGCATTTGGCGCGAGATTTGCTTCTTTCCTCTAGTACTTGCTTGACCACCTCTTCTATCTCGCTCCTTTTGTCTCCGCAAGTTGGCGTATTAGCCTCAAGTTGCCGTACCTTGTAGACTTGTGGCTTCGATTTAACTTTTGCGGTCTCCTGGGCCAGCGCGTACAAAATAGTTTCCGCAAAGGACGACTTCTGCATAGCGCAAACTGCATATCTAACATCTGGATCCCGTATGCCATTTATAAATGCTTCTATCTTGAACTGGTCCAGGAATGGATGGTTCTGGCCTGGATAAGTCAGCTGCACCAAACGTTCAATTTCCATCGCGAAATCTTGCAGCGTTTCATTTGTCTTCTGCACTCTGTCCCATAATTCCATCCTGTACAGTTCTCTCTTATGTTCGCCACCGTACTTTCGTTGCAAGGCCACCATTATGTCTTCGTAGCTATTTCTGCAGCCATCTGGTAAGCTTTCAAGGATTGCTGCTGCTGTTCCCTTTAAAGCAAGAATTAGTACTATAACTTTTTCTTCATTGCCCCATTCATTTTTGCTAGCCACCGTTTCGACCTGGAACTTGAAGACATTAATAGGTGCGCTACCATCAAAGCTCGGAGATTATTCTTGCCGGTCCTTCTCGAATTTGTAGATCGATCATCTTGTTCTTTAACTCATGAAGTTCTGCGTCAACATTGCTCTTTATGCCGTAGAGTTTTTCGTCAAAACTTCTCGTTATGCCGGAGAGTTTTTCCTCAACATTTCCCGTTATGCCAGAGAAATTTTCGTCAAGCTCACTGACTTTCAGCTCTATAACTTCAACTCGTTTGCCTATAACTTCTGAAATTTCCTGACGTGCCTCGTTGTTGGCTCTGACCTCAGCTGAGAGTTTTTCCTCTAGTCTCTCGTTGTTGGCTCTGACCTCAGCTAATAGTCTTTCGCTGTTAATCTTAGAAGCTTCTTGAAATTTTTCCTCTACTCCAGCTAAGAGTCTTTCGCTGTTGATCTTAGAAGCTTCTTTAAATTTCTCCTCTTGTCTTTCATTGTTGGCTCTGACCTCAGCTAAGAGTCTTTCGCTGTTAGTCTTAGAAGCTTCTTGAAATTTCTCCATCATAGCGGTCAACATTATGTTGAAGTCCATATTAGTGTTTGTGGCAGGGGTACATATCTCGAGCCCCTCCTTTTCCTCGAATTCATGTAGACCGATGTCAATAGCACGTCGCTTGAATTCCTCTATTAGCCTCTTTTGCAGTTCTGCCTTATTGCCCGCCGTTGGCAGATCAAACTTGCTCAGCTCTTTTTAGCTGATCTAGTTTCAGCTCGTCAAACTTCATTTTTTTTTTTACTTACTTTTTATTTTTACAATTCTACTTATGACACCAGTTGTTACGTTTATTACCACAATAAACGTAATTTTTTTTTTTTTTAAATTATTTTTATTAACTTTTTAGTTATAAGGTTAATATACAAATTCATTAATATACCTAATGTCCCGCAAAACTTATAAGCTTGTCTGCAGCTAGGTAAAATTACTTAAAATAATTTTATCAATACAATTCATATAATTTGTATTTACCAATATATTATTGCAAGTTGATTAAATGTTTTTTTATAAGTGCATTTCTTTTAAATTCATGTGTTATGTTGATTTCGGTTGGCAGTTTGTTGAAAATTGTCGGTAACGTTACGTATAGACTACTTTTTCCGTACTCATTAGCGAACTTCGCAACTTTGAATCTTCTTTCCGCACGTCTTCTGGTGTTCTGCACGTGGTCAATTCGGTTCAAATATTTGCTATCGTTGTAAAATTCCTTTGCTAAGGTTGTATGATAGATATTTTTGATGTTTAAAACTTGTAGTTTTTTTGCAATATTGTTAATATTAGTTTTAATTGTTTGTTGGTGTTGATTTGAAATTTCGTTTTCATTCGCATTAATTTCGTATAAATAACTTTGCATGTTGACGGTGTTTAATGTGTTTAGATCATTCGTGGAGTTAATTACTGTTGAGTTATTTTGAAATAATATGTTGTTTGTTACGTTAGTTATATTTCTATTTGAGTTTACGTTTGTGTTATTATTATTGTTGTTGTAATTTATGTTTTGAAGTAAATTAATTTCTGCAATGTTGTTTTGACTAGTAGTATAGTATATCGTGTTGTTAGTGTAGTTGTTGTTTCCTGTTGAGTTCCATATGTTTATGTTGTTATTTGGATTGTTGTTGCTTGGGTAATATTTTTTATTTAAGATTTTTAGAATTTGGTTCTGCGTTTTTTGAAGAGTACTGCTATATTTTGCACATCCCCATGCGGTGATTCCATGCCTAATATAAGATTCAGCCAACGCGAAATATGCTTGTCTCAAAACTGCATATGTAGAACAGTTGCTCAAATGATAAAGCATATACGAAGATCGTCTAAGTTTTTTTTTGTAATTCTTCTATATGTGTTTTCCACTTAAAACTGCTATCAATATATACCCCAAGATATTTGTATGTGTTGCCTTTTTCAATAACTTTTGAGCATTTATCGACATGATTATTTATTCCTCTAATATTCCTGTGGAGACAGTCATGGTTATGAAATGTCAACTCTACATTTGTATCTCTTAAATGTCGGGGCTTAATATGCATAACTTTAGTCTTGTTTGAATTGATAATAAGACCATTATCATGACACCATTTCGTGGCCGTATTGAGTTGATTTTGCATCTTTTCTATTGTTGTTGTTATATTTTTATGAGCCACCACTATAGCAGTGTCGTCAGCATAAGCGAAAGTTGTTCCTTCTTCAAAGCATCTTATCATTTCGTTGGCGTAGATTATGTACAATATTGGCCCAAGTTTTGATCTTTGTGGATTAAAGGGTTCGTTTAATTGTAAACATTAAAATACACAGTCCTTAATGACTTTATCAAACCGCAACTTTATTCGTCAATTACTACTCTTATTTACAACTCTTTAATACTATTTGACACTGTACACTTAACACTTCTTATGTGCACACAGATGTTCACCCTATGAAATCTCAAAGTCAACTGCACAGGGTAACCAGAGGTGAAGACTTTGACACAAAAAATAAAAAACTCAGTTTATTTTACTATGGGCTCTGTTAGAAAGAGACAAATATAGCATTTTGTGACGAAATACAGGCAAACACGGCAAGAAAACCAAAATAAAAACAAAAATCTAAAAACAAAACTAAGGCTCTGAAGGAACGAGACCGATAGAGAAAAAGATCACTATACTGTCGTTTTACCTCTGTTTACTACTTTGTGTCAACTGTCTCTTCTGCGGTGGACGCCGCCTTTATATACAGACCACGGCCGCTTCTTGAAATGTCCCAAATACACGCGAAATTGCGCATAAGTTATTTCAGTTGCTGGCTTAGTAGTGTTGTATATATGGTTTGTGTGTGTTTGTATCTTTTGTTTACTTTTTCTTGCTGTGGAAATTGTTTATTTGAATCGCGGTTCTTGGATTTCTGCTACGCAATTTGCGGTTGCTTTATGTTTATGATATTGCGTATTTGTACATTTGTACAATAGGTCATTTCACACATCTTTGACTATCAATTTGTAACAATATGTAATTGCACAGTTGATAAAGCCAGCTTATGCTTATTATAGTTGAGCCTTAAGTCTAGATAAGAAACAAATTTTGTTACCACATGGAAATGGCGAATGCAGAATACGTTTAGATGTTCCTGTTCAGTTTAAGCATAATTTTGTGTCTCTCATAGAGCGCATTCAGACAGATTTTTAGTTTTGCAGTTTTTAAAAATAAATTTTTCAGTTTTATTTTAAAATATGTTTTTAACTTCGACAAAAAACTCATTTTCGATTTCTTTTTTCCTTAATTTTTAGACCATTAATATTTGTAATTAAATCATCACCTTTTCCTTGGGCCAATATTTGGTGTCGCTCGCCAATGAAGTGTTTTCATTATGTTGTTGGAAATTTCCAAACATTTGTCTGCCACAAAATTCAAGCATTCGGCTTGAATTCGCTGTTGGTTTTGGGAATGGGAATAATTTTAGATTGTTTCCATCCATCAGGAAAAGTAGAGTTAATAAAAACGGAATTGAGTAAATGTGTATAATAGGGCAGCAACTTAGGCTTTTAAAAACCTAGGATCCAATGCATCTTGGCCAACTGCATTTGATTTTACTGCTGAGAAACATTTCAAAACTTTAAGCTGATAAACATAGAGAAAACTGAAGGAATTTTGTATAGAAATATAACTAGTTGGCGATATGACATTCACATTTACAAAATGGTTGTTCAATATGTTAACGTCAGCATCCAGATTACATGTCTTGTGACATTTCTGACAAATACCGATTTTTCGGATTTCCGTTTAGTTAGGTTTTTTTTATCAATTGCGGAGGAAAACTTTATATAATAGAACAGAGATTTCGCAAGTTTAATGCATTTGACAATCTCTCTATGGGCAGACTTATGAATAGCTTTCAGATCATCAGTTTTAAATCTTTTCCATCGACTGTAAGCAGCATCACGCCTTTCAATAGTAGTTTTATTTCAGTACTAAACCATGGTTGCTGATTGGCTTGGTTTAATCAGTTTAGTTTTAATACAATAGTAGAACATTTTCTTGGATTAAAGGCTGTTGATCATTTACAATATTTAGTGTATAGATCTGGATCTAACATACTTATGTTATCAATGATTTAATATGGAGTAATCAATATTATGGAAATCATGATACGAAATATATTTGTCTTCAGACTAAAGCTAAAATTTGGTCACAAAGAAGTACTTTTTGTTTTTGATAAACAAATAACACATCAAACTATTGGACGTTGTATGGAAGTATGCAGGTGAGGAAGTATTCATAGAACTAAGAAGAGAGTGCATTGTTTTAGTTAACAGGTTATCTACTAAAAGGTTACTATGAAAGTCACCGATATCTTCATATTGGATGAATATATTTTCAAGAGTAAAAATACGGATAGACATACCCAAAAAGAAGTTTCTTCTTATCAAGGGTTAAAAATTTAAGAAATAAATATTCTATTTCGCTGCTAATTTTAGTTATTATTTTGAATTTACAAGGAATGCCGATTTGAACATATATCGCAACTTCATCACCTTTAGCTTTGCTTTCAATGCTATTACCGAGAGTTCTTCTATCACAACAGGAAACTAAAGACCTGAAAGTCAAGCACTGAATTTTGATCATCCAAAAGAAACCATGTTTCAGAAACACAAATGATATCAATAACCAAAACCCGACAATTTTATTTTTTAAACATTGTTGCAAGAACTCGGAGCATGTATGGTCACATGGTCCGAGTTATGGCTTGCCGTAATTGACAGCATTGTTAGAAGTTCTGACTTATACCTGGTCGTGGTGGGAGCGGGTAATAGGTTCCTGTCTCTGTAAAGAGTCTGGCTAAATAAGTCGAAGGAAGAGAATCTAACACTCTCTTATAAAAAATTCCTAATCCATGGTGAAACCGCATACGCCAAGAGGGTGCTTGGTCTTTAGTATGTGGGTGGGCATCTTTTTCTCCATTACCGCGGATCGTGAGATTCCGATAGGAATGAGCTACGAAGCCTCGTCAGAGGTGGATATGTTAATTTCTACAGGAACTCCGGTGAAGAGATGGACAAGAAAACTTTGTAAGAGGTGAACGGGTCAGTAGCTAAAGATACTACTGAGGAAGAGGGTGGGACGGTAGCGCTCAGTGTGTGTAAATGTCCAGCACTGCCTAGCATAAGGCTTAGGACCACGGGTATACACTTCTTAAATGTAAATGCCATGGTGAACTTAAGCCTTGGATAAATGCTAGCAACTACAAGAGAATCCGGGATGAGGAAGAAGGTAGACAATCTAAAATTACTACAGTCAAAATTGGTAGCACGAGACTCGAATTAGAATAAGGCTGTCGTAAATTACAAATCGGTTGCCTTTA
Source organism: Phania funesta (assembly GCA_963932375.1). Classification (NCBI taxonomy): domain Eukaryota; kingdom Metazoa; phylum Arthropoda; class Insecta; order Diptera; family Tachinidae; genus Phania; species Phania funesta. The sequence continues at coordinate 30,112,867 of OZ010656.1, forward strand.
ATCAATTCCTGCAATAAAAGGGGTCGAAAGGGAATCCATAAATATGGCGCTCTGCTTCGATATCCCCCTTGCTTTAACAAAAAATGTTGTGCACACAGTCTCTGGAATTATCACCACCCACTAGAGTTGAACATAAACAAAGTGTTGGCAATGCATAAAAACTTAGTTTTATAACCATGTTTAGTATAATAAGTATCGAGCTAAAGGAGTTGTACGTGAAAAATTGAGTTATATGTGAGTGATTTATTAACATCGTAAAAAAGTTATAAGTAAAATTATAAAATTAAATGTTGTAAGCTGTAGTTTAAACTAGATAAGTGCTAGAATAATACGAAATGATAAATATTAGCTCTGTTCCAGGTGCATAACAAAACAGTCTGAATTAGTCAAAACGCGTTCCAGATAACCAGGGCTGTGATAGAAACCAATGTTGTCACTATTGGTTTTGAAAAGGACAAGAAAAAATGCTTGGGTGTCATGAAAAGCATGTTATCGGTTTTATGTTCGAACTAGAATTTATGTCGGTTTTAGGTGTCACAGAAACCAATGTTATCGGTTTTGTTATTGGAAATAAACCAAGCAGGTAACAGTTGTCAGTTTTAATTTGCTCCGGGATATTTTGTAAAAATGTAAGTGAATTGATTATTTTAATATTTGCTTAATAAAAAGATATATTTTTCCATTGTTGTTCTTATATTCCACACAAATGAGTCATGGTTGGAGCCGGGATACCGTGCATCCACAGATCGAATTTTCATTTCACCATCACAAATCTGAGTATTAATAAGTACGAGTTTTATTACAAAATATGAAAATTAAATTCGTTTTAACTTACAATCATGGCGTTCATACTACAATACCCCTTTCGGTTAAAGTACAAATGCTCGTCAATGCGAGGCTTTATAATTTTGACGTGTGTCCCGTCAATGCAACCAATTATAGAAGGAATTTTATATTTATTGTAGAAATGGTTTCTTGATCTACTTTTTCATTGCTGTCCATTTCCAGTTGAACCCACTGACGACAAATGAACCGCTTCATAACTTTGAGCACGTCACTTAAAATTGTTGATACGGTGCTTCTTCCGACACTTGTTTTAGAATCGTTACCGACTGATCTCTGATAAGATCCTTCCGCTAAAAACCGCAACGTAGTAGCAACTTGCAATATCGGAAGTATTTTAGAACGTGACAATTTCCCTTCGATAGTGTCAAGGACCATACGAAATGCTTCTTTGTTCAGCCTACAAATAGGTTTAAATCTGCAAAGCAGCTTTACAAGTAAGCTCACAATAAAAACAAATAACTTACGCTGTCTCCGGCAACTCAAGTGGGTTGCTGCAATCTCTCAGAATTTTTCTCTTCACCTTTTCTGAGTGTTTTTCATCTAACAACAAAAAAGCTACAACTGCTAATGTCATCTTATTTTATTTATGGCGACTTTTTCCTTTTTTATATTTTTTAGTGCAATACTGATATTTCAATGACACAAGTAAAATAAAACTGCAAACTAACAAACACATGTAAGCAACAGCTGGTTCGAACATTGGTTTTATTTACATTCGAAATTGAGAAAACCAACTTGGTTTCATGACACCAAATGAAACCAACATTGGTTTTCAAAAACGACAATTAGCAAAACCGACATGGTTTCTATGACAGCCCTGAACAATTTTTGTGCAATTTTGAGAGAAAATGAGAGAGTAAAATTTTTCATGTACACAGTTGTACGATTTTTTTCTTTGGTTAAGTTCGGACTAGAATTAAATTATCAGCTGTTTTTTGTTTACATTTAAAAAATTTTTAAATAAGGGAAGAAAGTTTTTAATTAAAATTTATTGAAAAACAATATGAAAGATTTTTCAAATAAACTTAAATTTGTAAATACATACATATGTATATTTGTGCATATTTATCACTTTCTTTAATAAAATATGCTTTTATAGATCATTGAAGAAGTCATGGACACATCAAGTGGGTCTGATGAAGACGAAATTTTGAACTTAATTGCTGAAGAGTCTGATGGAGAAGACATTTTGGTTGACGTCACAGGGTAACCAGAGGTGAAAACTTTGACACATAAAAAACTCAGTTTTTTTACTCAGGGTTCTGTTAGAAAGACGAATCTAGCATTTTGTGACGAAATACAGGAAAATAAACAAAACAAAAATCTAATGTGAATAAGTGCAAATTTCAAAAAGTAAAATAAAAATATTGTTAATAAGTTTCATTATTTGTTTTAATAAAAAAATTATATTACACAAATTTAAAATGTGTTTAAGTGCATAACCCACCCTTATACTTACCAAAAAAATGTGTTTTAATAGCACCAAAAATAAACACGGCAAGAAAATCAAAATAAAAACAACTAACGGTCTGAGGGAACGAGACGGATAGAGAAAAAGGTCACACTATTGTCTTTTCACCTCTGTTTACTACTTTGTGCTTCTGGTTACCCTGTGTTTTGTATAATGGCTGAGCAGGCATTTTTAACTAGGTGGTATCACTACTGCAGTGATTTTTTTGCTTACGTTTCATTTTTTTTGTTTACACTTTGTTAATGTCAAAGTGTTTGGTTTTGTTTACGAAAAACCTTTTTTCAACTATTTTCCTTTTAATTTGCTTTTTGTTGTCCCATGTTTTTGACAGTAATCATTGATTTTAACAAAGTTGCCTGCTGATGTTTTATTGTTGTATATTATGTCGTAGCAATCACAGAATATTAGTAGTCTATGGTAGCAATGCCACCTTGTTAGATGCGCCTTGATGGCTGAGCGGATGTGTGGCTAGTCAAGATGCCGTGTTATGTAGAAAAATATCGGCGGCAGTGACTAGTTTCGCTATCGGCGGGAAATATTTCCTCTTTAATGCAAAAAGAAATTATCGAATATAAAATATGAGTGTTATTGAGAAGTTGTGGCGTTTATCAGTTTTGTTAATTTGTGTATTAAATAACTCTAAAGTGAGTATTGACAACGTGCTCGATCATCTAAGCGGCTGCTTTTTGCTACGTAAAGAGATATGTAGATATGTACATTAACTATTCTATTTTGTGGCACTACCTACAAAAAAAAAAAACTGGTAGCAAATTTCATTTGTATATGCTGATGTGACGATATGGATGTCATGAACAATAATAAGAATTCCTATCAGACTGTATGAAGCATGTCGAAAAATTCCTTATCCATTGGAATTCAACTGATACTTTCAGATTATATTACCATAGATCTTAATGCATAGCCATGGACTACGATTTTATCTTCGTTCTCGTTCTAAACATGTTTTGCAATGGTTTAAGTTCCAGTGGTAAATCTATGAAATATGTATCATTATACGACATTATTGCATTAAACATTAAAAATTTATTTGCGGGTATCCAAGAAGAAAAATTTTCAAGCGTTATGCCTGAATAGTCTCATCGCAAGTATCTATAAGAAGAAACTGAAAAATGTATAATTTTTCCGAACCTTAGGGAATTAATTTAGTACTCTTCTTAAAAATGGTAATGATATATACATAAAGAAATAATTGCCATTCTGTTTGTTATTTCCACAATATTCACTTCCGAACTAAAAAAGTGTATATATTTTAGATCCTTAGGGGCAGGGAAGTTCAATTAACGATGTCCGTATGTCCGATGCTGAAATCAAATTTCTGAGGACACGAAAAAACTTAAGATCTCTAACGTGCAAAATTTGATCAGTGCGTTTGGCGAGTTTTCAATTTGAAATCAGCTATATCAGTGCGCAGATTCCCCCGATATGGGTAAAAATATACTTTTTGGTATTTTCCTACTGTTTTGTTTTGTTTGGTATTACAGGCAAATGCTTATTTATACACGACCCCGTAAAGTTCGCATATTCTGAATCCCTTTAAAATTTGCTATACAGACTCTTATCAACCTAAGGCTCCCATATAGCTTACAGACCTATATATTGAACCTAAATAGAATATTTTAAACTCATTTTCTAAAACTGAAAGAAAACCAAAATTCTTCAAAAACCCAAATTAAAAAAAATAAATTTTGATAATTTACCAAAGTTTTAAATTCACCACAAATTAGGATTTTTCTGAGACGTTGAATTAGTTCTGGGCGATGGCAGAATAACATCACAAAGTAGTAAACAGAGGTGAAACGACAGTATAGTGATCTTTTTCTCTATCCGTCTCGTTCCCTCAGAGCCTTAGTTTTGTTTTTAGATTTTTGTTTTTATTTTGATTTTCTTGCCGTGTTTTCCTGTATTTTTTCCTGCATTTCGTCACAAAATTCTATATTTGTCTCTTTCTAACAGAACCCATGGTAAAAAAAAACTGAGTTTTTTATTTTTTATGTGCCAAAGTCTTCACCTCTGGTTACCCTGTGATAACATTTTTAGTAGCCATGTTGATGATATATCGGCTAATTTGGCGTTTGTCAAGAAAAAGATCGATGAACGCAACTTTAATGTCGTAGATCATACTCGGCTTAGTAGTTATATCTGGTACAACTGATTTTCTTCTCACTAGTCTCAGGCGCTTGATGAATGAAGTTGGGTTCGTTGGCTTACAAAGTTGACAACTTCCTAGACTGTTCTTTTGATAACGTAATACCACAAAGTAAACAGAGGCGTCACTACATTAGTGATCTCTTTCTCTATCTGTCTCTTTCTTAAATTATTGACCGCTCCTATTCTCTTTTGTTAAATTTTTCTTCTTTATTTGAAATAATTTTTCTGGCCGTTAATAAAAATCGTATGCACAAAACTAAAAATAAAGGTTGAAAAGTTTAGATTTTTTTTAAATAAACTTTAAGGATAACTTATGCTGTAAATATTAATTTTCATTATTTAATTTTTCTGGTTTTTTTTCCTTTTGTTTTGATTATAATTCGCATTATTTTGAAATTTTATGTTTGTCTCTTCTAGCAATTTTCTAACGTCAAAGTTTACAACTCTGGTTTCATTGTAGTAATACTACGTAATCTGTTTTATATTTATAAGGTGTTTAAGAGTGGTAAAACTGTCGCGATACGGAATGATTTCGTTTTATCACCTCGCACTAGGAATCCTCAACTCTTACTTTGTAAAATTTTTATATTATCAATATTTTATAAATGAATCTTTTAATGAAAACAACGAAATCAGATTTCTTCAAAATTTTATTGAATTTTTTGATATTGTTAAATTAATTTTCAAAATTTTCGTCCCCACTCAAAGACTCTGTCATACACGCGGACCATAATATACGTCACATTGCGGACAGTCAGCATGAGCGACAGGACAATGCACACTGTGGTATGATTCAAAATGTCTTTAAAAATGTCGTGGACGAATATGTAAATTCCGGTGATATTTAACTCTTATTTCATTTTCAAAATCATGTACTTTATTTTAAATTTGCCTAAAATTGACTATAATTGTAGGGATCTGCCAGTTGAACCAAAATTTGTCTGACAAAAATTTGTTGAATTTTTTTAATTGAATTTTTAATAAAAAAAAGCCGACTATTATGTTGTTCAGTCGAACCAAGTCGATGTCTAAAAAAAATTTGTTAAATTTTTCTAATTGAATTTTTAATAAATCAACGGATTAATAAATCAAAAAATAAAGAGCTTTGACGTCTTTATAATATATTTTATGAGATACATATTTATCATGCTTATAAATATTTATTTTAGCGAAGCACCTAACTCCAGTTTTTGGGGGGTATTATTTTCAAACTACTGTCTTCTAATTCAGAATCATTTTTAAGTTTTGTGCTGCAAGGCAAAAAATATTTCTAATTTTGAAAAAATGTGTCTTTTTCCGCGCAATTTCAGTGCAAGCCGGTTTTAGTATAACCTACTTACCATTATTAAGGTTAAGGCACAGGGTAACCAGAGGTGAAAACTTTGACACTTAAAAAATAAAAAACTCAGTTTTTTACCCTGGGTTATGTTAGAAAGAGGCAAATATAGCCTTTTTTGTGAAGAAATACAGATAAATAAACAAAACAGAAATCTAATGTGAATAAGTGCAAATTTTAAAAAGTAAAATAACAAATTGTTAATAAGTTTTATTATTTGTTTTAATAAAAAAATTATATTAAACAAATTTAAAATGTGTTATACTTACTTACCAAAAAAATGTGTTTTAATAGCACCAAAAATAAACACGGCAAGAAAATTAAAATAAAAACAAAAACCTAAAAACAAAACTAAGGTTTTGAGGGAACGAGACGGATAGAGAAAAAGAACACTATATTGTCGTTTCACCTCTGTTTACTACTTTGTGGTTAAGGTCTTCACTGTATAATATAAAATTATGCACTCATTTTAAAACATAAACTGGAAAATGTATATTTTTAATGTTGCTATTTTTCTCAACATTGAAACTAAACAAACTTTGTTGATAACAACTTAACATTTTCATGTTTTGAAATCACGAATAAATCGATGCAATTGTCACTTACGTTGTCGTTAATGCGTCCTGATGAACTGGTCTTAGCAAGCAGCGAAATGTGCATAGAGACTAGCTTATGTACCCGTAATAAAAAATTACTTATTTTATAATAAAAATGAGTTGGGAGTAAAAATAATTATTATGTTTGTCTAATTTTGCCGAGCTACAGGTCTTTAATAAAATTTCCTTTATTATCAAGTATAATAAATATTCATTTTATTTTATCAAATATTTCGCTACGCCTTTGTGTAGCATCGTCAGGAAATAAAATAAAATTATATTTTACAAACTTCAAAACAAAAATCAAATTGTGAAAATCATTGAAAATTTTTTTCATATACTTACAATGAAAAATGTTTCAAATTTTCAAAAACCCAAATACATACATATCATAAAAACTAAAAAACTACAAACTAAAAAATGTTTTACATTAATGTGTAGATGTATGTATGTACATATGTATAAACAATACAAATGTATAATCCTAAATTACATCATACTATCTTATGTATTAAATGCCTATATATATGAGCGACATTATCTGTATCCTCTTTGTAATTAATTCTTTGAGATATTGGTGTTTTACAAATTTGTAACATTTCCAATATGTAACGTTTCTTATAATTTTTCTCAATATTTAGCACTGACACATTTTCAAAGTTAGGACAGTGATTCAATTCAGAACAATGGGTAGATATTTGAATTTCTACATCTATGGTCCGACTTATGTCCGGCTATTCTAGTTTTTAGCATATTTTTCGGAGCTCGGGAAAATTAGACAAACATAATAATAATAAAGGTAAAAAAACAAGAATAAAGTTTGTAAAAATAATTATTTATTTTATATTTCACCAAAAACAAAGTAATGTTAGTTTTTATAGTATTTGTCTTTAAAAGGCAAATTTTAAACTTTTTTCAAATGTAAAAGTATTTTTAGTTGTTTGGAAACTTTTTTCAAATGTAAATTTATTTTCAGTTTGTATATGGTATTTGTTTTTGAAATTTAAAACTTATTTCTTATCTTAGTATTATGAAAAATAAGTTCATAATTTATTCATTATGAATTGACGTTTTTGTAATAGAATTAATTTGCTCATGAAATATTAAAATAAATAAAATTGTTTAAATAAAAGAATTTAGAATCTTATAATTATAATAAAAACACCTAGTTCTTGATAATTATTGAACTAAAAGTAATTTAAAATAAAGTAAATTATATATACCGGCTACCCTGTTAACTGATAAATAGAAATCACGCATATAATAATTCAAACATAATTAAAAGTTGTTTGTTGTCAAGGGGTTTCATTCTTTTTGGCAATCCGCCATACAAAATTTTTTTTTACACTTATATTTCATTTTATTGAATCTTTCTACTAAAAGAAATTCACAATAAGTGTTCAAATCTTACTTATTATTATTATTATTATTATTATTATTATTATTATTATTATTATTATTATTATTATTGTTATTATTATTTACTAGTTATTACCAATGTAATAACTAATTTTTTGTATTCAAATCTTAAAAATCTATCTTTTATTGTGTAGAGAGAGCCGCCTCGCCAGGCTCAATGTGTCAGTTTTTTTTAGTCTCTGGTGGCCGTTAAATTGCAATAAATTGCGTGCTAGAGTGTTTTAACTTCTTCGTGGATAGTGGGAACTTTGAGATCCCTATGTATGTTTTCATTTCATATATACCAGGGGGCGCATACGATAAGACGTAAAATCCTAGACTGTCTTCTCTGTAACTTTTGGATGTTTGATGCACAGGCAGTACCCCACAGCTGAATACCATATGACCATATTGGCTTTATAACGGATTTGTATAAAAGGACTTTATATTCCAAAGCCAAAGTTGAGTTAGGACTTATTAGCCAATGCAGTTGATTTGTTCGAAGCTTTATGGACGTTATTTTTGCCTCAATGTGACGAGACCAAGTTAGGCGCCGATCTAGGTGGATACCTAAATATTTAACGCGCGTTTCCGCTGGAACCGTGGTATTAGTTATTGTGATTGGTGGACAATTTTGCCTTCTAAGGGAAAATGTTACATGAGCACATTTCGATGGATTTACCTGTATTCTCCACTGTTTTAGCCAGTCTTCTAGCTTATGAATATGGGACTGCAGTTTTTCAGATGCATTCTTTGGATCATTACTGACATTTATAATTGCAGTGTCGTTTGCAAAGGTTGATGTATATGTATGTGGGCTTGTCTCTATATATAGCGGCCCTAGTACACTACCTTGAGGTACTCCTGCACTGATTTTCCCATTTCTTGAAAGCTGATCCTTTCACCTTACTTTAAAAGTTCTATCTGACAAATTTTAGGTAGGAAATGTCTATAAATAAAGCTGAACAGTATTGCTTTCTTTCAAAAGCCGATCTAATAATGGTAACGATTCTATGTACTTGTTCAATCGTACTATGCCTTGCTCGAAAACCAAACTGATGATCTGGGATAACGTTTTGTTCATTTAGAAAAGAAGTTACACTCGAGACGAATAATTTTTCAAATATCTTTGACAAAACTGACAGTAGGCTAATCTGGCTTGAGTCCTTTCCTGGTTTCGGGAATATAACGATTTCAGACATCTTCCAAGAGCATGAGAAGAAGCCCACGCGCAACATGGCATTAAATATGTAAAGTAAAATTCTTACAGCTGAATTAGGTAAGTTTTTTATCTTTGATCCTGTTATACGATCAGGTCCAGGTGATTTCTTCATATTCGTATTTTTAATTGTCGATTTTAAAGAAGACAACCGAAATTTCCTAGGATCATTCACGGTGTCACTAATAATTGGAGAAGTGGAATTACTTATATCATGTGGTGCGAAAACCTTCTCTAAGTGATTTGCGAACGCATTTGCCTTTTCACTTGAGTTTTTAGCCCAAGTACGGTATTGAAGTCTTAGTGGGGATTCGTAAGCAATAGGACATTATAAGTGCTTTACAGCTTTCCACAGACTATAATCCGTGTTTTTCATTGGATCCAAGTTTGTTAAAAAGTTGTCGATAGCGAATTCGTGTTTCTGTCTCAATTTACTGCGTAAGTTTTGGCATAAGTTCATTTGCATTTTTATGTGTGGAGAACGACTATTTTGCCATTGTCTTCTTTTCTCAATGACGAGCATCTGAATATATGCTGTTGCCTGGTACGATATTATTTTAGCTGATGGCTTTGTTGGCGTTGCAGCTATGGCTGCGGCAGTCACGACGTCTGTAAAATGATCTAGAGCTGCTTGAATATCAGCTGGATTTCTCAGTGGGATGTTCAAAGATAAATGAGAGCTCACATACATTTTATATTTTAACCAATCCGTGTTCCTGTTCGGGTAGAAACTAAGGGTTTTAGGTGCAGTGACAAAACTGTCGTGTAAAATAACAATTGTCGGTAAATGATCAGAAGATAGGTCATAGGATGAACTAACTAACAGTTGGCCGCGTTTGATGTTTTTTACTACAGCAAAATCAATAAGGTCTGGCAACTTATTAAAGTCTGTGGGCCAATAGGTGGGTTTACCGGCAGATACGACGTCCGGCTTTTTTGCTTGAACTGTATAATACAACTGCCTACCTCTAGGACTAAGGAGTCTGGATCCCCAATATGTGTGCTTTGCATTGTAATCTCCAGCGGCAATAAATTTTTGTCCTAACGTAGCAAAGAATCTGGAAAATTCATGGTGTTCGATTTTATGGCTAGGAGGGCAATACACTGACGAGACTACAATTTTAAAATCAGTAAGATTTATAGTCGTGGCTTGCAAAAAGTCTTCCCTGAATTCAGGCAATGGAAAATGCCTTACGTTTTTTCGGACTATAATGGCAGTCCCACCACATGCCCTTTCTCTTGGGTGTTTGGTGTCATATATAAACCCATCAAGTCTAAAGCAGTTTTTTATAGTGAAGTGTGATTCAGAAACTAATAGTATGTCTATATGGTGTGCTAGCAGGAAGTGTTCTACTTCATATTTATTAGGTAAATCATTTCTCAATTTTTGTGCATACGAATAGTTTGGTTTAGTGTGCGGCTGTGTAGCTTGTGTACTAGCAATAGAACCAGCATGAAGCCGAGGAAATTGGGAAGACCTATATTGCTCATATTCAGGTTTACGTACGACTTTTTACCACAGTTGCTGCATTCTTTGACCTTGGGGTCTGTTTTGGAAGAAGTGCCATACAAAATGTTAGTTAAAAATGAAAAAGGGTGCCCGGGTACACCCTGTGACACAAAAATACGTAAAAAAATTAAATGTCACCACAAACGGGAAATTCACCACAACATTTAATAATGATAAAAGTTGTAATTATAGTCAATATTAATCTAACAAAAAAAACGAAATTTTACCATAGTTAGGGAATTCACAAAAATTAGAAAATTCACCGCAATAGCAAATTACAGTTTAAAATTTGATAATTATCAACTAATATTTTCAAAAATCTAAATTAAAGAAAAACTGAAACAGCACAAAAATAGTACAAAAAGTTCGAAATTTTGCCAAAATTGAAAATTCACCGTAAAATGAAAAAAGTGGATTAAAATAAAAAACCGAAATTTTGCAAAAAAAAAAAAAAAAAAACAAATAAAAAACCACTAAAAATAAAATTTCATCAAAAACCTAAAAAGTTGCAATCAATAATTTTTTTTATGAAAAGACGTCGAAATTTTAACCAAATCGATGTGAAACAATCCATTTCTTTATTTGCTATTACCTTTAGAATTTAATTTTGGTTTTATAATTAGTGAGTAGTTCAATGAAACAAATACTAATGTTCATACGTACATGCCAGTATAATAAATTTACCACGTCCAATATATACCATGAAAGATTCGTACCTCGAATTTTACGAAACGAAGCACAGCAGAAAATCGCTTCGTGATCGCGCCTAAAACACCAAAAACTAGCTAGCGTATTTATTTGAAAACTTCTTGCATTTCATATATAATGCTTTTAAACCAAAAATCCGCCGAGAATTTTGTGTTTATTTGGAGTATCTTAATCGATTAGAGTTGAAGAATTCAAAATAACGTATTCCGGACATTTCGTTTTCAATTTTTGCTTTTGAGTACGGAGATTTCAAACGGTATTGAAGTAATCGACGCGAAATAACGGCATATTACCAATTAAATATTAAAACACTTGGCTTGTTATGTTTGTTACGAATATTTTTTAAGGACTAAATTTAATGTGCATAAAAGAGAGAATTTAGAAGCCATAGTTTTTGAGGATTGCGACGGCTCATGTAACGGTTACTAGTTTTTGAAAATTCAAAGTTTTATGAAAAACTTTTTCAAATACTTCTTTTTTCGTTAACATTATTTTAACTATGTACCAGTTTTTAAGCTATTTGCTACTATTTGTGAAACTCATGGAAAAGCAAAATAATATTGATTTTTCATTTCCATACAGCACATGTGCAAGTCACATGTGTGTACGTTTCTATTACAATACAAATCGTATACCAATCTGAGCTGATGGCCGCTGCTGGTGCTAATTAAATTAAATTTTATCTTAGCAATCAGGTGTGAAATGTCAAAAATGCAAATGTGTATATGGCGATTTCTATTGTGGCGATTTAATAATATCGTTGTTGTGCGTATATTTCAATTTTATGAGTAGAAGGGTCGCTTTACGTGGATCTAGCTCTTGGTAATGGTTTATGAAAAATTGCCACATTTGCCACACCGGCAATAAACCAAATATCTTACATTTCAAATTTTTCTGTCTAAGTGCACGAATGGTATCGTCTAAACATAATATGCAATGGAACAGTACACACTGAGACGAAATACGGATAAAAATATGACAGTCGTATGACTCTTTATTTTCTGAAGTTAACAGCGTTTCAGAATCAACGTGCCCCTCTAAAAAGTTAACCTTTCAGTTAACTTTTCAGAGCGTGTAGATTTTCTTTAAAACAACGATTTTTTCAGTAATAATAGTGGCAATTTGAACACATTTAAAATATTCTAACTGGCAACGCTAAGTCTTAAATTTGTTTGTTGAATTATGGTATTCCCCGAACTTGCTTTTTATTTTGAGCTGCAAAAAAGTTTGACCATCTTCAACAACAAACAACATTGTGTTAGTCGTTAGTGTTAAGCTTGTGAGTTGCGTAGTGTTTATTTAAAAAATGCCAAAGCAGAAGAAATCATCACAAATCAGATTGGATTTGCAGCAGAAAGTAGAGATTTTAAAAAAGCTTCATCAAGGTATTCACGGAGAACGATTGGCGTTGAATTATGGTGTATCTAAAGTAGCCATTTCAAAAATAAAGAAAAAACATAATGAAATCTTAGAGGCTTTGGCGAAAACATATGAAAAATCTAACAGGAAAACACTTCATAAACCGAAATATGCTGATCTTGAGGCAAGGTGGTACCAATGGCTTTTAAACCAACGGCAGCGTAACTGTGCAATTACTGGACCAATTTTAAAATCCAGAGCTAGGCACGAATTCGCCACAATGCACCCTGGAAAAAAATTTGAGGCCAGTGATGGATGGCTAGCAAATTTTAAGAGGAGATAGGGTATTCGCCATCTGAAAATTTGTGGAGAAATCCTTTCAAGCCAAACGTCGGATGTTACACCCTTTATGAAATGAAATTAACATATCAGACTCGCAACTTTATAACGCAGATGAAACTGGACTTTTTTTTATCGTTTTCTGCCGGATAAAACATTCGTCACAGCAATCGAAAAGACCGCGCCGGGACGAAAAATTGCAAAGGAAAGAATAACATTTTTATTGTGTGCAAGCGCAGATGGTTCGCAGTTGAAACCGTTGGTCATTGGTAAATCTGCAAATCCTCGCTGTTTTAAGGGATTTGAAAACCCATTGGAGTATGCAAGTCCGACAAAGTCGAGGATGAATTTAGAGTTATTCTTCAACTAGTTCCATCATTCTTTTGTAAAGCAGGTAAACTTAATTTTAAAATTTGCATGAACAATTTTGCAGGTTCGCCGATTTTCAGCTGATAATAATTTACCGCCAAATGCATTCTTGCTTATTGATAACTGTACTGACCATAAGCCCACTGACATGTTACAATCTGATGATGGAAACATACCAGCAATGCCTAACGTAACAGCGGTTCAAAATCCAATAAGATTGGTCAAGCTAGAATGTCGATCTAAATTGTTATGCAATATTGTCGCGCAAGAAAACGTTCCGGTAGAAAATATTTTGAAGACTCATAAAATTCGTGATGCTATTTTGCTACGTAAATCCGTGTGGGATGAACTGCCTCAGGAAGTTCTTATAAAAGCATGGAATAAGATTAAAAAAAAGGGATGACAATCAGTACGATAGCGAAGACGAAATTCAGCTCTCAGAATTTATTAAATCAAATAGTGCATACAACGATACACTTCGAGAAGTTCTATTGTTGATGTTGTGGGGGATACTGTTGACATGAGCATTGAGGAAATCGAAAATTGGAACAATGATCAAATTCCAGAAGATAACGATTTCGAAGATTCGGAAAATGAAAACGACGGTCAATTATAGAAGAAGATGTTCAACAATCTAAAGTACGTTTTTCGAAAGCAGTTAGAAGCATCAATATTGTAATACAATGGTTTGAAAATAATAAAGATGCAATTCAGGTGGCAGACCTTGTCAATATGCGCACGAAAATGATCAAGACGTATTACACAAAGAAAAAAAAACAAGCCTTGACTGCTTCTTTAAACCCCTCCATACAATATAATATATTTTTGCGCGCGAACTTTAACTAGCTAGTACAAATTAAATCTAAGTTTTTGTAGTGATGAAAACTAAGTCAATACAAAATTTAACTTATTATATCCAACAAAAAAGATGTTTATTTAATTATTTATTGTCAGGATACAAAGGATAGATTTTGCACTCGTGTGCACCCAAACATGAAAAAATCGTTCCCCCATAGAGGTCAGTTTCGGTGTAAGAATCTGGAAAAATTTCAGAAAAGCATATCTTATTAGACCAGGGATGCATTTTACAAATAAAACTGCTAATAATATACTGAGTGCTTCTTAATTATAATTTTCCGTCAATTTGGTAATATTTTTATAGGGTGTTTTTAAGCCCGGTAGAACTTTAAATTGTAAATAATAACACAAAATATTAAATTTTCATCCAAAACATTTGAAAATGACTGCGACTGTTCTTGACGAAGCGCATTTCGGACGTCCAACTTTGGCCGACTTTTTCTAGCGTTCCTTACCTTATGTTACGAAGAACTCAAACAATACTAGCCTCTCCGATCTCCATTGAGCTAGCTCCGGCTTCATTTTTAAACAAATAAGGTCCAATGCCACCATCGTGCAAACCGCAGCAAACAGTGCATTTTTCTGGATGTAAAGGAGTCTATGGTCTACTGTTGATTGGTTTCACTCCATATGCGGCAATTTTGTTCATTAACAAACCTGGAAATCTAGATAATTTGGTATTTTTATGTGTGTGTTTTCATTATTATTTTACTATGTTTAACTCTACACCAATGGTGCAATCGCCAAAAATTTGGCGTAAGATTTTTTACACTCATTTCAATAAAAAATTGACAACTTTCGATAATATTTTCTTCTCAATTTTACGAACGTGCCTAAACCACCCTTATGGTGTTTTGTTGAAATGTATTAAGTAAAAAAATTAATATAACATAAGTCACAAAATGAAGTTGCGAAGTAGTAAACATATTTGTATTACTAATACATAGTTTAAATTGGTTCTAAAAAAACGAATCTGAAAATGATTGCTGCACAAATAGTATATGCGGCATTATATACATACATATGTATGTATGCACGTTTGATGTCTAAATTTGAACCGATGAGTCTAACTTGGCAACAGTTCATTTGATATGTTTAACAGTATTGTCTTTTATTTTAAGGCCTATTTAGAATTTGATGGATGGATTAATATTGAATTAAAACATGCTATTGATGTTAACAACCTAGATAATTTTGTATATCGCGCAAATATTTCAATCCCAAGTTTGAATTCTGGCCTTTCAAACATTGCCCAAACTGTGTTAACAGCGAATGATTTAGGCAACCTAAAGGTATTATTTATATTAATATTTTAAGTTAAACATTGCAATATAATTTCTTATATAATAGAGGCTATCAATGTCTGATGAATTTTATCGCTTGAAAGCTGTAGTGGAATATCCAAGTGGATTAAAACGAACCTTTTTTACAGCAAACAAAGCTTGCAATTTACTCAGCAGCCAACTAAATGAAGAATTATGGATTTCGATAGATGCTTATGGCTACGTTAATGCGTTGTCTTTCTCAACCTTTGAGGGAGATTATACGGATTGTTCGACATTGGATTTTTCTAATTTATCTGTAGCAGATTTTAATACTGAAGTATTAATCAAACATACTGAACTCGCTCCTATACCAGATACAGCTAGTTTTATTCAAAAAATGGAAAGAGAACGTGAAGCACGAGAACGCGGAGAAACCAAAGACAACCGTGGATTTTTTGCAAAATACGTAAGTATATATGGTTTATTGCAGTTGTAAGGCATGAGTACAACATTTTTTTTTAGCAAAAACAAACGTTTATTTGAATGGCTAAACGAGTTACTAAGGGCAAACATGTAATCCCCACATGTATGCAACTGTTTTAGTTTAAACGATATTTGAGGGCAATATACTATTACTTTGGGCAACTTTTTATGTGTTTTTCGGGTGTGGTAGACTCTTTCTAGGGTTGTATAATTTGTTCAAAATACTGGCTACATTTATGATAAAATTTAGAGACATCTCATTTTGTTAAAAAGTTACAGTTGTTCCAATTGGTAACGTGAGAAAAAGGTAATTTTTACGTCTTTTCTCAAAAAGATATCATGGGTTTTTTTTTTCGCAAGGACCATAAATAATAATTACACTGTGATACACAAAAATATTCAGGGGTTCTAATGTACCAATTCTATTTTGTTGGAGTCCATGGATGACGAAATTACCGTTGGTTTTTTTTAGGAAAAAAAGAAAACTAAATTAGCTAAACGACATAAAATCTAAGAAAACCCGTTTTTCAATACATTTACCGTTATAAAATCACTTTATGAAGTGACCTAAAAAAACCAACGGTAGTTTCGTCATCTATGGACTCCAACAAAATAGATTTGGTACATTCGAATTCCTGAATAATTTTTTTCTCAACTTTTGTATCACAGTGTTATTTTTCCAATTTCAACCAAAAAATAATGAAAGAGAACTGCTACAAGTTCAAGTAGTACACCGCCGTAACGCAACGTTACGTTGACTACATTTAGCTGCATTAATATTTAATTTGTTTTAAATTTTATTTTATTATTTTTTAACACGGCGAATTGACTACAAGATGGTTTTACTTCTGCAAGTACAACCTTGAAAAATAACAATGGGTTTTTTTAGTGTAAATGTGAACCAAATGTCAAACAGAATTAAAGAAAAGAAAAAAATTGTTATGTACGTATTTTATTGAAAATTGTAAAATAGGGTTTTAAATGTGTTCGCAATAAATTTAGTGTTTTTGCTTTTAACACAGAATTTAGTGGTTTTGCTTTTAACACAGCGCTTCAGCCCGCCCATATATCACATAAAAAGCAATCACAATCTTACAAACATCAATTAGTGGTTAATATTTAAAGTTTTTTTCAGTTTTTGTATTTTATTTGAATTTAAACTCGCACGTCTTATAAAGAACCAGTGTTACTAAAACAGATATGAAAAATTACGCCTAGTAGGAGCCACAATGACTCAAAAACAGCACTTATTTCGCAAATGTCTATTACAAACAGCACATAAATATTTTTGTATTACTTATTTTTACAGTAATTACCAACAAATTAACAACAACAACAAAAATGAACATATGTGCGAGTTAAATTCAAGTTAAAATTATTATTAGCACTAAATATTCTCTTAGATGGATTTAAAAATGCCAAAATTAAATAAAGTTTATTACTTCTTGAAATGTTGGAAATATATTTTCTCCTAATGAATTTCTTAGTTTAAGAACCTTTTTCCAATAAATTTCGGGGTCATAATTATTGTGCAAACTTTGTGAATTACTTAACGAAATCTAACAACCCGTATTGTGCCTTAAGACCACGTTATCCAGACGTTGATGTATCGTCCCGCAATGTACTGTAACTTGGGAACGTTTGTGTACTTATAGAACATTAAAAAACGTGGCAAATGTCATGCAAAGAAAATGAAATAAAAAACAAACACATTAGGTGGGTTTTTTTACTCTATGTAAAGTTCGGTAAACTGAGAATAAATATAGACGAAAATTGTCCTGCCTTTTTTTAAATTTTCATTCATATTTTCTTTCGAATTTTCATAAACAAAAATTTATTTTTGTTTGTCACAAATCCTAATGTAGAGTACGGGAATACAGCTAGTGTGCATCGATATTAAAGAATCAGCTATTCGCAACAGTGCAAAAGTTCCATTTCTCTAATGCTTATGTAGAAAACGTTCCAAATGCATTAAATAATAAAGAAATAATATTAAATTTTCGCACAATCGTTATTATATAAATTATAATTTACCATTATATGTTACTATGTTTGCATAGAAATCTATTCAATACTTGCTCAATTGATAATGTAAAACATCGCATACAAAAACTTCTTGGATTGTAAAGTCATATACATATACATATTTAATGAATAACATTCTACAATATTTGTAATTATTTTAAAAATTAAACATACATTTTAATTTTAGTTCATTTGCACAAACAAAATATTAAAATCATGTAAAATATACATGTAAAGATTTTTGAAACGAATTTTCGTCACTCCTTCTCAAGTTTGGTTTGGAGGCAACCCGGTTTTTGCTATGCGCCATCTTTAGTGTCTTTTTTCGTTCTATATCCAATTTTTACTATTTTGTTCTTTAATCAAATTATGATTTTTCTTGACATTTTTTAAATCAATTTATTAAATTATGCAAGCTTGAAGGTCTGTTTTATATAAACATTCTTTTATGCTTCTTGATATTTCCCTACTCCATTGTGTAGCATCATCAGGAAATAAAATATTTTTTATAACAACAACACTAACAAACTAAAATTACGTACATATATGATTATATTCTTTATTTAAGGCTAAATTAAATTATTGTTGTTTGTGTAAATCCAAAATGCAAGCAAATGTTATGCAAACATTTGTTTTCATCTTCTTTTTATACTCTGTGAAATTTTACTTGACGTCAAATTTGAAATGCATATACTGCCTATAAAGTAGCTCCCGGCATTTGCACTTAAAATATTAGGTGTGTTCATTTACTAAAAATTTGTACAAATTTGTAACAATTGTTACTAGAAAGCGTTCATTAACCCAAAAAATTTGCAACGAGAGAGCGTCGAAAGAGCGTAAAAAATTGAGAGACAGAAAAATTCTTGCAAGTTTTTACCAGTAAATTTTTACTTGCAATAATTATTCAAACAGCTGTTTTGCGTTTGTGTTTACAAAACAATATTTCTAAATTAAGTTGATAATAAAAATATTTTGGAAAATTTAAGAAATTGTAAGTAAATGTAAACTTTTAAAACGATAAAAAGTATTAAAAAGATACATTTATTTTTGTGTAACTTAGGAACAACAGAAGCAACATAAGATGTATAAACCTGTGGTTTTACCTGCCTCTGAAATGTTTTTGTTTTTTTTTTCTTTAATTTTCACAGACCAGTTGTAATTTTTAGTGATGTAAATGTTGGCAAGGCCACAGAAAGCCTACAATCTGGCAATATTATTTTATATTTTACATTTCTTTTATTTTATTCTTATACATAGATTCACTCTTAGTTTGTCCTTGAAAAAGTAAAGTTCAATAAACATTTAAATATATACATGTCTAAAAATTAGAACGGGATTTTAAATTGACTAGCGGTACTGATTAATCTGGACAAATTTACAACACGTAGCTACTTGGTAATTTACACTAAGCAGGCAAATAATTCAATTAGTTCAAATATATATTTGCAAATAAATGTAAATGAACACATAATTTATTATATTACTTTTCTATTGCTTTTGATATTCTATTTTCGATAAAGCTTTTTATTGCATTGAAAATGAAAATTGCTTAAATTTGTTTCCTTTAAAAAATATATTTAACCCGTTTTTCGCCGGCTGTTTATTATTATTATAGTTTGGAAACGATTGCAAAGGCGGAGCATTAACGTTAGACAATAACGAACAAAAATTCTCTTTTTTAACTCACATTTGTTTGCGCTTTAATGTAGTTTCTTATTAGTGTTTATTTACATAAATAGTTCTTCATAATATCACATTACAAAATACTTAATATTATATAATTATTATAATAATAACGCAATAAGGTGTCAAAGTAATAATATCTATTATCGCATGCTTATATTCTAACACGCATTAAAAACACCATTTAATGAAAATCGCTTGGAAAATAAATCACAAAGTTGGAAATAAACATTTCTGCGACCTTATTCTGTCGTTATTTCCGGTGTTTGAAATAAAAATTCTATGCGTAGGCAGGCTGTTATAACGTATAAACTAAACTAGCTAATCACCTTTATCGTGTTTAGCGTATTTCGACTGCGTCTAGTACTATATTAAATAAAATTGCAAAACTTTTCATTCTATTACAAGCTGAACTCGAAAAACGCCAGGCACGACAATGCTGAATATAAATGACCATAATCACATCATTTTGATAATAATATACATATGTATATGTATAATTTTTCCAAAAAATATAGGTAGTTATTGAGTACTCATATATATATATATACCTATACATTACAACACTACTTTAACTTGCAAATTTTAGCTAGTAAAGTGTTCATTTACTTTTTCACATTTTTGAGAGCAATTTTGGAAAATTTATTGTTACTCTCTCGTTGCTAATTTTTACTAGTAAAGAAAACACAACATTTAAAAATCAGTTTAGAAAAAACCACGTCAAGAAACGCAAAATCGAGTGATTTGCAGAACAGCACCATATCGCCTGCAAGATTGCAGAATGGTTCTCGATTTGAAACTACGTAATTTTCAGAATATGCCTAACGTAAAGCGGCAAAGCAGTAAATACATATAAACATACATATTTAACAAAATATATCAATCTTTTAAATGCCTTTTATTTAGTTATTTTGTTCTATGTATGCATATTACTGCCACAGCTACGTATGAAATTGCATAAATGTACTAATTAAAAAAACAAATAATAATAATATTCGCCACTTAAGGCCAACCGATTTTAGTAAATATTTAGACAGTGTGTATATTTATCATCACTAACTTAATTAATCTAATATACATATATACATATATACATATATAAACATTTTTAAAAACATTTTATTAATGTAATTATCTATCACGAATATATGCATATAAGTAGGTCGGTCGCCTTTCTAGTAGAAAAAGTTCCGAAGGCAGCAATTGAACAACTTATTAAGAAATTAATTAAAATCTCAGCAAAGATAAAAATCACCTTCTTAAAGTGTGTTATAGAAAAAGAAAATTTTCTATTTGCATATAGTAAAATTGCGTTCAATAATCTAGAAATCAAACCTTGACATTAGATAGGAAGGTGATGAAGTTTTAAATATTTTATAAATAACAGCAACACATGATTAACATTTATACGCACATATGTGTACTTTTGTATACTTATCAATGAAGAAACCAGTAATAACCAAAAGTTTTAAAGTATATACTGAGACTAAAAGACACATTTTGAAGTAAAAGAAAAAATGTTAAATTAAACAACTGTCAAACTGACAAATGTATACAAAAAAAACGGATGTTTTAAACAAATATCTGTAAAACTGCTTACCAATTCAAATACTGCCATAAATCTGTTCAGCCATAGCACATTTGCTGTTCGCACAGAAATTTGGCTAGTCAAAACCGTCGCTATTCATGGTCGAACAGAGTTGTCCGAACAATAGTTCGCACAAGTCTGCTATGACATTACACCAACAAAATACACAGGCAAAATAAATGTATGTATGTGTGTGTGCGCCGTAAACATCCTTACATAAACTACCCGCTTGTCCGCGTATACATTCCATAAGTCATTATACCATTATGCACAAAGCAATGACCTATACTTGCTCGCCAATACCTAGGCAGTGCGTTTGAGTGACGAATTTAACATGGGGATGACATTGGAAGTGTACAATCGCCACCCTCTCGCTTACATTCCGTTGACGAATATTCATCATAGTTTTTATTCACAAAAATACTATGATGAAAAGAACACTGAATCCGGAGTTAAACAATGAACGATTTCGTTAACGTTTGATAACGAACCACTTCGTAAATGCGCAGTAATGATATATTAAAAATGTCTTTAATGGTTTATGGTTTTATATAATATTGTATTTTTTAATTCACAGTCTTTTAAATCTTATAAAAGTAACATTAAAAATATAACAAAAACTTTAATTCACATAAAAACAACAAAAAAAGAATATCGTAAAGCTAAATATAAAAAACAAAAGAAAGCAAAAGAAAAGTTAAAATTATATGAAAACAAAAAAAAACAGTTAACAACAGCGACATGTTTTTGAATATGCGCCTCTTCTGTATTTGTATTCCTTTTCGGATGTGTTCATCCGCTGGCCCAACACTGTTAATATTGGTCATTGAGACCGCTTCTGAAATGATTAAAAATTTATTGTCAACTTACATTCAGTCAAAATATTAAGTGTTTTTTATCTGAAAGTACTGAACAAAAATTTTTGTGTTCTTTAAAACTCTTCTTCCCTTGAACACCATCGACGTTGTAGGCCATAATGACATCGTCACCCAAAATACGTCTTAAATTTTTTTGAACACCGGCAGGTTCAAGTATACACCTCATTGCTTTAATCTAAAAAATATAATTGGAAACATTACTCATATATACTTTAATAATGAAAGAACAAATAATCTTACATATTGTTTTTTGTTGTCCGGATTGATTCGATTATTGAACTGAACAAGATCTTCTTCACTCCGAATTGGAAAAATATTTGCAAGTGAGTCGTCATCACGAGATTTCCGCAAACATTTGATTGTTAAGACCTTGTTTTCTGCAAGGGCTTCAGCAACGAATTTCATTTGGCCTAAAAAACACATATTCATATATTTATTGATTTGTATATTTAATTGGTATAATGTTATGTAAATGTATGCATTAGTTTATGTAAATGTCATAAAAAAAATTACCTTGCAAAACGTTTATCTGTAATTGAATGTTTTTTGTTGCTTGCATTACTTCATTTAGTTTTTCAAATAAGTCGTTGTTGGAAATTTGCGGGTTAGTTTGTCTGTCTGAAAACAAAATAATTAATTAAAATATAATACGTACAATCGCCTATACAAAAAAAAAAATACTTACTTTCAGAGTTCTCAAAATTAACACGCTTTATTTTTCTTGGCGAAGAAGTCATGTTGTTATTCATCTTAATGTTAAAAAAAAAAAAATTTAAAAAAGAAATAGCGGTTAGAAAAAGCGTTAAAGGCAGGCATATAAATTGGAATTAAAATCGACTGTTTTTTAAAAGGAAACCTAACTGCTTTACATTCTATTTCACTTAATTGAAAGTAATAAATATCGTCCGAAATGTTGGAATCTACCAAAAAAATTCCAAGAGTAATTGAGTCACATGGCTCTTTAAAAAAACTTTGAATGTTTAAAAACTTTCGTCCAACTAAAGTTCCTCCATTTTCTTGTGAAAAACCCTGGACTTGAACAGGTATTCCAGGTTCAATGTAGCAGATGTTGTCCGGTGATTTTGTCGTTAAGTAAGAGTTGTTGAAGTAAAATTTGTTATCAAGTAAGTTAAGGCCTTTGATTTTTTTTTAATACAAAACTTTTCTTCAACAACTTTTCTAAAAACCTGCGCCAAAATTTTAGATGGTCTTTTCACACATTTCTTTAAACTCTGCAAATAATTCTCGAAGGGGTAGCACGAATTTTCGGTTGGATTGCCAATCAGTTCAACAGTTTCTTTTAAATGGGTGAGATTATGTACGTTGTATGACAAACTATTTTCCCCGAAAATTATTGGAAAGTTTTCTACGAACAAGTTTAATAGAATTTCGATTGTTTTCAAATTGTTACTGCATTGCTTTGGACAGCATATCATTCTGTAAGAACAATGCAACAACAAAAACTCGTAAAAAACATCTTCATGTACCTCGTCTTTGAGAGCGACTAGACCAGTGTACAGTCGAAACTGTCTGAACTCAGTGGCCTTCCAATATGATATTTCATCCAAAGATCGAGGCTTTCGTCCAAATTCTGATGAAAAATAAACGCGCAGAGAAGTTAGTTTTCTTGAAATGTTTTGCATATTTTCAGACGATACTTGAAAACAATTTTTTTTATTAATTAAACGCATTAAAAACTTTCGCATTACACCTAAGTCTACCAAATGCATGCAATCTAGTGGCATTTGCGTAATTATGCCTAAATTGAGATGTTCCAAGGGAGTTTTTTGTGATAAATATTTTGGCAAATGGTGTGCAGGATATTTCCGACCACAAAAGTCTTCATCTGAAATAAGTACTCCAGATGATGTGGCATATGTTAATGTCCCATCACATGGAGCGTCACATAGAACTGCTCTTATTTGCATTCTGTAAATTTTTCCCTCTAGTTGTAAGCCTGTTTTCAAATAAGAAGCAATTTCATCAACAAATTTCGAAAGAAATTCTTCGCATGTTGCTGGCTTACTTTTACCAACAAAAACTCCAACTGGGAATACTGGTCGATCTTCCACATTGGTAAGTCTTATTAAAATTGGCCAAAGTTGTACCTTTGAACTTTTAAAGAGGGGCAACCCGTCTACATTAACATCAATTATAATGTTATCAGGCAGCTTAATGACATCGGCTATCCTCTTTAAGTTCCTTGGCATACCAATGTGGATATATGATCCACCTGCAACATTCTCTACTATCGGTTTGTTGGAACAATAAAACTTATAGAATGGAGTGACAACTATATTTTCTTCTCTTAGAATCCCTATTAAGTCCTTAACAAAATTTCGAGAAGGTCTATGTTTCGCATTCCACTTAATTAATTTTTGACTGATAGTTAAATTGCCACTCTCTTCTTTTAAACTATTATTGTCCGAAACTGTTACCACTTCTTCTGGTTCATTTTGGACAGAATCATGACTTTCACAAATTTCAATATTGTCACTTTGAGTTGTGTTATTTAAATTTTCTATGCCCACTTTCATCATCTTTTTTACAAACTTTTCTTTTTCACTTTTTATTATTCTTTTTAAATGGCTTTTACTTATCATTTTCGTTACCTTAATTTTATAAAACAAACAAAAAAGATTACTGATATGTATATTTAAAAATTCACTTTTTTACAAGAAAAACCAAACGCTATTTTTTATTAAACAATTTTCGACTTCACACTTGTTGATCAAAACCACAGAATATAAACAGAATACCCAACAATGACGTTTGAAAAAGCGTGTAATCAGGTGTTATGCGTTTTCAAGTACAACATTTTAAATTTACCCGATTATATGAGAGAGATGGCTAAATTAGTAACGATAAAGTTTTTTGTCTCTTTTATACAATCGAGGTAATTGTGTTGTAAGTTGTCGCGTCTAGTTAGTAGTTATTCTGTGTTTTGTTTTTTGTCAACCCCCGAATGACGCCGACGCTTTGTTATGAAGTGATAAACAATAGAATATGAGAGAAAAAGAATTTTGGTCGCTTGCTTATATACGATCAACGAATTCGTATAATACATTAGTACACCAAGTAGGTACTGGCAATTGTGAGTGACGAATTTATTACAGAAAAAACGTCAATAGCAGTTTTACCGAACAAGCGGGTATGCAACTAAGCATCCACACAATCTCGATGAGAGACAAAGAATTATGCTCAAACTGATCAGAAACATCTACAAGTATTCTTCAAACAGAAAATCACGAACACATTTTCTCCGTTATTTTGCAGACACAGTGTCAATAAATTAATTTTATGTAAAATATAAACAACACTGCTTTCAAGTTTTGAGCATAAATTATTTATTATTTATAACAAATTTTTCCTAATAAATTTTTGTAAACTTTCTCCAAATGATTTATACATGAGCATTAAATAATCCATTAAGTTATAATTTTATAGTTTTTAGAAGTGTTAAATTTTTAATATTCTTTGTTTGATTTCCCGATTCGCTAAATTCTCGCCCTATATCTCGATTGAACAAAAATTTTTTTTATAAAATTGTCGTTTTTCTTAATTTGTGTGCTTAAGTTTAGAATTTATTATCTCAAAGAATAATTTTTAGTATTAACCGCTATGAACATTGTTTTTTCTTTTCAGTGGATGTATATTATTCCAGTAGTCCTCTTAGTGTTCATATCCGGAGCAACAAATCCTGATCAACAGAAATAAATTATGCATATATAATTTTCAATTAAAAATTGTAATTATCAACCAAAAATGTTGGTTACTTTTTATTTAGTTTGGCTAAAAATTATTAATAATAGTGCGCAAATTATACCGAAATCTAATACTACCAAATTTTGACAAAATCTACTCAAAAACAAATACTACTTAATGATGAAGCTATGTTTTGTTATTCAATTTGTATTAAAAAAATATACAAAGAATGTAATTTTAATTAAAAAACAAAACAAAGCAAGTGCACGCGATTAAATTGCTAAACAAGTACAAAAGTTTCAAGAACGTGTTAATAAAATGGGACGAATAAATAAAATTGAAAAATAAATAAAGTGCAAATTGGAAATAAAACGAAATCTTTTTAATTAAAAAACAAATATTGCACCAAGAACTTATATAATATGAGGTTTGTTAAATAACTGAAAACTAGTTGAAATTGCTACGGGAGCAGCGTGCCCAGAGTGACGATTTTAACTCAGTTTTGAATATATTGAAACTCAACATTACAAGATTTTTGCTAGTAATTAATAATATTTTAAGTTAAGCTTTAACATTCTTCGTATTTTACATATTTAGTTTTTAACATATGCAATCATTGTATTAAAAATACCTATTGTCCTCTATACAAAATTTAGAAATACGTAAAAATAAGCCTTGGTTTGATATTCCGACAGGGCGTTTTGCAAAAGGTGGTGTCAAATGAAAAAAATGTACGGACGTGCGCACGCATAAAGACTGGACTTTTAGGGATTTTAGCTTCCTGGCGTTTAAATAACACTCCAACAGCAAGTAGCACTCCACATTTACTTGCACCATCTTCTCCGATTGACTACACCACAGCTTCAACAACCGGTATCCCGGGCGACCATCGCTCGGTTGTCCATAGGCCCCACTCAACGTGCTAGGCAGCGGCTGGTGCAAAATGCTGATTGCCAACAGTCTGCAAAGTTATCCCATCTTTTGCAAGGGAATAACCAAATAATACTTGAAGATTGTGCATTGAGCTCACCACGAGAGTTGGTATTCACAACTACCAAATGATTTACGCAGTATATTGACCATAGCTGACCAGGTAGATGGACCAGACTTCGCTGCAAGATGAACTAGCGCCCCAGATATTTCGATTGTCTGTGCGTCGTTTTTTGCCTACACCAACTGGCAAACTGAAGTAGCGGATCGCTAAGAAATAAAAATCTCGCAGCTATAGGCTTCAACAGAACCCAGCATACAGATGGGGAAAAAATGTGCACAACTATTCTGCCGGCAATTTGTCGAACATCACACCTTACAAAATCGGTCCAAGAGAGCAATAATAAGGAGAACCAAGAATTTTTAACGAGATACTGAGAACGCTCACTTCAATTTTAAGGATGCAAATAAAAAATATAAGCTGCAAGGCAAAATCGTCAAAGGCTCTTGGACCTGATGGCATCTCCATGCTTATATTAAAGAACTATCGATGAAATATATGACGCCTTCTAGAACTCTCGATGTGCCAATTGATGATTCCATAAATTTGGAAGGTTCTTATTATTCCAATTCTTAAACAAAGCAAGCCCGCTACTAAGGAAGAATCATACCGCCCAATCTATTTATTATCACCCGTAGCGAAGTTTTTAGAAGCGCTACTTTTACCAGCATTAAAAGAGCTCGCCATGAACTAACATGGTTTCAGGAAAACATAGCAATTATTGTCACCGATAGTCTTTAATATTTAGCTTGCTGCGCCAGCCAATGATGTCATGATGATTTCGTATGCAGATGGCTGCACGATTTAAGCATCTGGAGTTCATACCAAAAAAGTAAGTGCAAGAATTTCAGACTATCTGGCCACCTTCATGGAATTTCTGCATGAACTTAGACTCCAGCTATCACTTTTAAAGTCGTCGGTGTATCTTCTCGCCGCTTGAACAAAGGAAATAAGGAAGGAGTTGAAGATCCCAGTTGAAGACACATGTATACCGACGATTAACAACCCAAAGATACTTATAGTAGCCTTTGACAGCCTCCTTAATTTTTCCACCAATAACATTAACCAGAAAGTGAAATCCCCGAATAAGGTCGTAAAAGCTCTCGCTTCCACCTCCTGAGGCATGAAAAAAGAAATGATTGTAGCAACTTATAAGGCAATTGGTCGCTCTCTTTTCAATAATGCTGCTACGGTATGGACCACTTTTCTGAGCTACACTCAATGGCGAGCACTCCAAATGGTACAGAATAATACACTTCGAATAGCAACTGGATGTGTCAAGATGATTAATGTGGATCATCTACATGAGGAGACCAAGATATTGCTGATTAGACAACATTATGGGCTAGTAACGAAGCAATTCTTGACGGCATGCCACATACCAAGTCAACCAAACCGAACATCTTACGGCTATTTCTGATAATGAGCGGATTTTACCCAGGAATACCCGATCAATTTTAGCACAATTAAGAGCCAGATGGTGCAGTTTACTTACCTGCTACCGTGAGCGAATAGCTCCAGGCACCTTAAGCCGTTGCCCATCCTGTTCACAAAGCCTTCATAACACCGTGCATTTATTAAATTGCGCCAATAGGCCAACGGACCTGCGACCCATTGACCTATGGCTAAGATCGACTGAGGTTGCACAATTTTTCCAGATCAAAATGCAGTCAATGTTTTTTTTTTTAATTTAATTTTAATTTATTGAATCTTTTTATTATCCACAGTAAGTATTCAATCTTATTTCTAAAATATTTAATAGGTCTGTTCCAGGTGCATAACAAAACAGTCCGAACTACTTCGAATTAGTCCAAACGCGTTCCATTTAACAATGTTTGTGCAATTTTGAGAGAAAATGAGAGAGTAAAATTTTTCATTTCCTGTACAAAGTTGTACGAACTTTTTCCTTGGGTAAGTTCGGACTAGAATTAAATTATCAGCTGTTTTTTGTTTACATTTAAAAATCAAAAAATTTTTAAATAAAGGAAGAAAGTTTTTATTTTAACTTTATTAAAAAGCAAAACAAAATTTTTCCAATAAACTTGAGTTGGTACGTACAAATATTTGTGCATATTTACCACTTTATTTAACCCTGCATAGATATAGGATGATGGTGAAATTGCTGCTTTGCTACAGAGTATTTCACACGACTCCATTTCTTCTGAAACTGTAAGTGAAGTAGAAAATTAAGTACTGGAGGATGATGTTCAAAGTGATGTAGAAGATGAGGATATACAAACTGAAGGAGTTAGTGAAAACTTTCAACCTATTGAAGCTACTACCACAGTTTATCAAACAGAAACTAACGATTTCAGTATGTCTATCCAAGCTGCAACAAATTTTGAGAGAATAATATAGTTCCCTCAGGCTACTTTGAGAAGCAAAAATATACATTGCTGGAGTACGTCAAAAGGTCAAAATGCTAGTAGCACTTCGGCTACTAATATAGTTCGAACAGCAAGAGGTCCAACTCGAAAGTGTAAGTCAATGTATGACCCAGTTTTATGTTTTGAAGCATTTTTCACTGAAGCAATAGTTTCGGAGATTGTTCAGTGGAGCAATGTGGAAATCTCTATAAATCGCGGAAATGATCAGACATCTGCAACATTTAGGAACACAATCTTTTTTGAAATTCGTGCTTTAATGGGAATACTCACTTTAACCGCGGCACTAAAAGATAATCATTTATCTACCGATGAGCTGTTTAGCACTTCATATTGTGGAACGCGATATACAGCAACCATGAGTCGCGAGAGGTTTGACTTTCTGATTTGACACATAAGAATGGATGACAGAGCTTTACGGCCTGTACTTCGACCCAATGATGCATTTACTCCAGTAAGGAAAATATGGAATTTATTTATAAAGCAATGTCAGGAAAACTACATTCCAGGATCACATACCACAATCGACGAACAGCTTTTTAGGATTTCGGGGCCGCTGTCCATTCGAAATTTATATCGCCAACAAGCCCAACAAATACGGGATCAAAATACCAATGATATGTGATAGTACCTCACAATATATGCTAAATGCTATACCATATCTTGGCAAAAGCAGAGATACTCCTGGTATTCCATTAGGAGAATATTATGTTAAAGAGCTGTCGCGACCAATTCATGGAACTTGTCGAAACATCACCTGGGATAATTGGTTTACATCCGTTCCCTTAGCAAAGAGTTTGCTTAAGCAGCCATACAATTTGACTCTTGTGGGAACAATTAGATCAAACAAACGGGAAATCCCATAGAAAATAAAAAAATTCCCTGGTACGGCGAGTTGGAACTACCGCTTTTTGTTACGATGGACCTTTATCATTGTTGTCGTATAAACCGAAGCCTTCTAAAATGGTATATCTGCTGTCTTCCTGCAATGAAAAAGGAGCTATTGATGAAAAAACAGGAAAGCCAGATATAATTTTATATTATAACCAAATCAAGGGCGGAGTCGATACGTGCGACCAAATGTGCTCGCAGATGTCATGTTCAAGAAAAACCTGCAGTTAGCCAATGGCAATATTTTATGGAATGATGAACATGGTATTATAAAGAAAACGACTTCATCACTTGAGTTGAGTAACAGAACTAACTTTATTCTTTTATTTCTCTATCACTATTCTTAAAACTAAGGCGCTACTACACCTCGCATTTGCAGGGTTGCATATTATAGGTAGAGATGCCACTATACCTCCCCTTTTTAATAAAAACAATTATATGTAGTATATAGTATATACGTATGTAACTATGTAGGATTATTTAAAGTTTATACAAATATATGTATATAGATTTGTAATGATAAAAGATATTTTGATTTTTACATATAGTTTAAGTCGATATAATTTCAAATATTAAATATAAGAAGATATATATTTTTAATGCTAAATGATATTTTGAATTTGTAGGTATTATAATTGTTTTTGCCATTCAAGTAGATATAATTGTGATTTTTAAATGTAATATATTAAGTTTGGTAATGCAAATATTGGCCGCTACCTGAATACCTCCCTTTTTTTTTGTGGAATCAACCAAGATGATCAGTCTTGTTTGATTCAACAAAAATCTTTTTTTTTGTAAATGTAGTTAAATATTGTGTGTTTTTTTTTTGTTTTTCTTCTTGTTCTTTCACTTAAATACAATTTTAGTTTTAACATGTAATTTAATGTAAATATATTCTTTAGTTTTGTTTTTGTTTTGTTTCGTTTTCAGTTTTTATTAATTTACAATTTTCTTAATCGGTTTTTATGAACCGTTTTACTTTTCTTTGTTTTATCATCATATAATGTCACATTACAATCATTAATACTTTTTAAAATGAATGGACCCTCGTAGATACTCTTATTTGTCATAAGGTTGTTTCTGTAACAACACCTTTTCGTTGACAGTCAGTTGTAACGGAGTGTCTATCAAAGAACCTTTTATTACGTAGCTTATGCTTTTCAATAAGCTCCTTTGCCAACTGGTGAGTTTTTTGCAGTCTGTACTTTACCTCTTTGCTATAATTTTCAACATTGTATAAGGGATCGGTTTTCGTCTTTACCACTTCGCCTGGAATTACTGGTATTTTACCAAAAACTAATTCATAAGGTGAGAATTTCGTATCGAAAACGGTATTGGGATTCGTATTGTGAAAAAATGTAAAGTAGTTGAGATACGTATCCCAGTCCGAAATATTTTCATCTACATACGCCCTTAAATACTCGTTAAAAACTCTGATTACGATCAACAGTCCCCAAAGTTTCATGATGGTAAGCAGTTGAATAGTTAATTCTGATTTTGAAAAGATCACATAATTCAGTTAGGACCTGGTTTTTGAATTCTGTACCTAAATCGGACTTTATGGTATTCATAGCACCGTAAATTAAAACAAATTTCTCAAAAATTGCGCGAGCTACCGTTTTTGCGTCTTTATTGGGTAAGGGATTGTTACCAAATATTTGGTTAAATCACATATAAGGGTTAAAGCGTATCTAGTACCGAAGTTAGATTCTGGCAGTGGACCTATTGTGTCCAGAACAACTATATCAAATGCCGTTGGTGTTAAAACAAGTCTTTCTTTATTACCCGGTCTTACCTTGATACCATAGACTACTAACTAGACGCGACAACTTACAACAACATTACCTCGATTATATGAAAGAGATCAAAAGCCTTATCGCTTCTAATTTAACTATCTCTTTCATATAATCGGGTTAACTTAAAATTTTGTACGTAAAAACACATAACACCTGATAATACGCTTTTTCAAACGTCATTGTTGGGTATTCTGTTTATATTCTGTGCTTGACATAGACTACTAATTAGACGCGACAACTCACAACAACATTACCTCGATTATATAAGAGAGATAAAAAACCTTATCGTTTCTAATTAAGCTATCTCTTTCATGTAATCGGGTTAATTTAAAATTTTGTACGTAAAAACGCATGACACCTAATTACACGCTTTTTCAAATGTCATTGTTGGGTATTCTGTTTATATTCTGTGGTGCTTGATACGATTGCATTTGTCGTATAAAATTTGCTATGTCTTTGGTCATGTTTCTACATATGTTACCACTTGCATCAACTCCAAAAAATTAATAGAGTCTTTGTTCTATTTTAGTTTTATTTTGTTATTTGTTCTCTTTTTTATCTTTATTTATAGATATTATATATGTATAAATTTTTTATTTATATGTTAGCTTAGGTACATATATAAGGTGTTAGAAAAATGATTAATTATTGTATGTGCATATTATAAGTAAACTTATATAAATAATAGTATATAAATAAATTTAGGTAGATATTTTATAAGTATATAATAATAATAATTTACGCGTCGATCGCTTTTAGCGCTCTTCCTTCTTTGTTTTGTAATAGTAAGTAAATGGTAATTGTTAATTCTCTTTTTGTTCGTTGTTGTTAAACTATTGTTGTTTTAGTAAATTTTATGTTATTGTGTTTCTTTTTTTCAAGTTGTTCAATAAATTTCTTTTGATTATTTCCAAAAATATTATTTATTTCGTTGCATGTGTTTATTTGTTATTTATTGCATTGTTATTTTTGTTGTTTTTTTTCGTGTGTGTTCAACATTTTATTCTGCAGGTTATAGCTTTTTTATTTTGTTGTCACACTTTGATTGTTGTATTGGGGGTTTTTTTCTTAATGTTTAGTTTCTGATTATTGGTTTTAATTATATATTTTGTACTTACTTTTTCCCACTTTAAGTTTTGACTTAATTTGTTTTTTTCCTCTCAAGTTTTTTTTGTATCATTACTTTAATTTGTTTTTACTCTTGTTTTGTTTTATTAAACACTTCAACTTATTTTGTTGCTGCTTTCAATACTTTTTTCCATTTTACTTTTATATTATTTTTATATATATTTATTTATATATATATATATATATATATTCTTACAACAGATTTTTGCACAGATCCACTCCTCGACACATTCAAAAAACTAAAAGGTGTATTATTGTATTCAATAATCGGTTTCCCACTTTGTTTTTATTTTCTCTATATATGTACGTCAATTTATTTAATTTTACAGTTCTTGTTATTTTCCTTTAAAAAAATTATAACGTTTCGTTTTCTTTCTTTTTGTGTCACAAAATGTTTACTTAAAATTAATTTATTAAAGCAGTATCAGTTATGTAGTTTTATTTTGAGGAAAAATTCGTTTTAATTCGTGCTCACTATAGATAACTAAAAGAATAGTACTTTTTGTACTCAACCGTAAAAGTTTTAAATTATATATTTTGTGTTTTATTAACGCATTGGAATAGTAGTTGTTTTCTTTTTTTTAACTAGAAAATGCCGCACGATGAGTAAAGATTTTTAATAGAGTATATGCAGGTTGAAGACAGAAAACCATTTATATTACCACAATATTAAGTTCACTAATAATTTATAAATATGTTGATATTTGCTTCCATGTATATACAGTATAAAATATATAAAAATTTTAACAAAAAACTATTTATTAATCGGCACTAGTTTCTGGACGGCACATTCAACCTGGCAGGATCGCCATATAAAGAAAACGAATTCATCACTTGAGTTGAGTAACAGAACTATCTTTATTCTTTTATTTCTCTATCGCTATTCTTAAAACTAAGGCGCTACTACACCTCGCATTTGCAGTGTTGCATGTTATAGGTAGAGATGCCACTATAGTATTTATAAACTCGTATGTGATTTATCACAACATTATATCTGCTAATCAAAAGCCTTTAAGTCGGAGAGAATATACGAAAAAACTTTCTTCGTCACTAACAACACCTTGGATGCAAATAATGGTCGAAAACCCTACTTTGTCGAAATCGTTGCGCGACAGCATTCAAAGTTTAGTTCCTACTACAACCGAAAATGATTCTAATCAGAGCGAAGGTCAACCTATTCCTAAGAGAAAAAGATATTGTGGATTTTGTCCTTCGAAAATTCCACGAATGTCCAAAATGTCATGTGTGAAATGCGAAACACCTGTGTGTAGAAAACTAGTCTGCACCACTTGCATATAATGGTATAAAAGAAAGATTTTTTTATATTCAATGAATTTAAAAAAATATATATTTTTTAATCCTTTTATTACAGTTTTTGAGTCCTTTGCGAAAGGCTGTGTATAAAATGTTAATTTTTGATCTCTATTGAATTTGTTGTTTTGTTTCTGTTATTATATTTATTTACCAAATTTTTTGTTATCAAAGTGAAAATTCAATAAATAAATGATCTTAATAACTCCTAAGCCAATATTTATTTTTTAAGTCCTTAAGAGGATGTTAGAAACCATACGTCTTTCAGACGTAGGATTATCTTTACCGTACGAACAAATAACGTTATCTTTCTAGGGTTAATAAAAAATGCTTTTCTCGATCAGTAGTGCGATTCACTATTCTTTTTTAACGACAATCGCATCGATAACAAATTTTAACAACGAAATTAACGATGTTGCTATTCAGTAACTTTTTTTATACAACATTCGCAATCGTTTAGTCAGCTGTTATTGTTAGCTTAACGAATGTAGACAAAAATAAACGACGTATATTTTTGTGTTGTTTATTTTTTCGACAAACTAAAATTCATGGCATCTTTTAGGAGCACGTTTAACTTGTTTAAAAATCATTTATAAACAATATTTTTAATAAACAAGGCTTTAGGTACATACATAGCATATTTATACTACATGTAGAAAAAGACTCATAAGTTTTTTAATAACCTTTTGCAAAATAGCTAAACGCACAAACAATTTTTTTAAAAAGTCTTTGTTTTTTTCCATTCTTCTTTGTGCTTTTCGTTTGATATTTTTTTGACAGTGATGCCACTTGATATCAATTTGAATAAACAAAAATTAACGATGTCTACTGTCGTTTAGTTAGTGAATCACACTATCGTTACAAGTTAGTGAATCGCACTACAGTTAAGAAGTTACGGACAGACCTAATATTTATTATCAATGTAATAACTAATTTTTCGTATTCGGTAAGACGTAAAATCCTAGACTGTCTTCTTTCTAAGTTCTGAATGTTTGATGCACAAACAATACCCCATAGCTGAATGCCATATTTTTTTTATCATCGATCATGTAATATGTTTAGGTCCGGCTGATTTTCTGATATCTGTATTTTTAATAGTCAATTTTAAAGAAGATAACAGAAATTTCCTAGGCTCACTGATAATTGGAATGGTGGAACTATTTACGTCATGTGTTGTGAAAACCTTTGCACTTCAGTTTTTGACTACGGTCTTCTAGTCTTAGTGGGGATTCGTAGGCAATAGGACATTGTAAGTGCCTTACAGGTTTCCTGTTTTTTTGTTGCTATCGATAGCGAATTCGTGTTTATGTCTCAATTTATTGCGTAAGGGCTTTTTCATAAGTTCATTTCCATATTTTATGTGCGGAGAACGACTATTTTGCCATTGCCTTCTAAGCCTTCTCGTCTCAATGACGATCATCTGTACATCTGCTATTGACAGGTGCGACTTTATTTTAACTGCTGGTTTTGTTCGTGGTGCAGCTTTGGCTGAGTCTGTAAAATGATCTACAGCTGTTTGAATATCAGGTGGATTTCTCAGTGGCATATTCAAAGATAAGTGAGAGCTCACATACATTTTATATTTTAACCAATTCGTGAATCTGTTCGGGTAGAAACTAAGGGTTTTAGGTGCAGTGACAAAACTGTCGTGTAAAATAACAATTCTAGGTGAATGATCAGAAGATAGGTCATAGGATGAACTAACTAACAGTTGATCACGTTTGATGTTTTTTACAATAGCAAAATCAATAAGGTCTGGCAACTTTTTAAAGTCTGTGGGCCAATAGGTGGTTTACCGGCAGATACGACGTCCAGCTTGTTCGCTTGAACTGTATAATACAACTGCCTACCTCTAGGGCTAAGCAGTCTGGATCCCCAATATGTGTGCTTCGCATTGTAATCACCAGCGGCAATAAATTTTTGTCCTAGCGTAGCAAAGAATCTGGCAAATTCATTGTGTTCAATTTTATGCCTAGGTGGGCAATACACTGATGAGACTACAATTTTAAAATCTGTAAGATGTATGGTCGTGGCTTGCAAAAAGTCTTCCCTGAATTCAGGCAATGGAAAATGCCTTATGTTTTTTCGGACTATAATGGCAGTCCCACCACATGCCCTTTCGCTTGGGTGTTTGGTATCATATATAAAATACCCATCAATTCGTAGTGAAGTGTGTTTCAGAGAGTAAAAGTATGTCTATATCCTGTGTTAGCAGGAAGTGTTCTTTATCATTTATATTTTAGGAGTTCCGTTAGAAGAAATCGGGAAGCCCTATATTGCGCATATTCAGGTTTACAGGTTAAAGTTTGAACTTTTTTACCACTTCGTTTTTACACGGAAACACTTCGAATTCCACCATGAGTCTACCTCTCATCATATTGCCTTAAGACACCTTGTAGTGAGAATGTTTTACTCTAGGTATTTTTGACAGTCGGAACGATTATTATTAGAGTGACTAAAATAACGATTGAAAGCCTCAACCACAGTCTGATTTTTTGTCGAAGTATAACCTGCAGATGTAAAAAAACTGTCACAAATTATATGATTAAGACAGTCACTTACGTACGCACATGTAACAA
The DNA here is from genome assembly GCA_963932375.1 of Phania funesta. Taxonomy (NCBI): domain Eukaryota; kingdom Metazoa; phylum Arthropoda; class Insecta; order Diptera; family Tachinidae; genus Phania; species Phania funesta. The sequence continues at coordinate 30,149,752 of OZ010656.1, forward strand.
AAGTAAATCTTAAAATAATACTTTTATACGCATTATTCTAAACAACAGTATGACTGACCTCCTGAGCGAATTTTGCTTTGTAATAATACATGGTACCTATTCGTAAATGCAACTCTTAAATTTTTTTTATACTTTTATTTTATTGAATCTTTCTACTAAAAGAATTTTACAATAAGTATTCAAATCTTGTTTGTAAATTATTATTTACTAGTTCTTCCCAATGTAATAACTAATTCTTCGTATTCAAATGTTAGTAAACTATATTCTATTGTGTAGCAAGAGCCGCCTCGCCAGGCAGTCAGTTTTTTTAGTCTCTGGTTACCGTCAAATTGCAATAAATTGCGTGCTAAAGTGTTGGGATGTGCGACTAGTTTGTTTACGTATTTGGACGTGTACGTTTTAACTTCTTTGTGGATAGTGGGAACTTTGAGATCCCTATGGATTTTTCAGTTCTTATGTACCAGGGGGCGCATACGATAAGACGTAAAAAGCTTTATATTCCAAAGCCAAAGCTGAGTTAGTACTTACTAGCCAATGTAGTTGATTTGTTAGAAGCTTTATGGACGTTATTTTTGCCTCAATGTGACGGGACCAAGATAATCGTCGATCTAGGTGGATACCTAAATATTTAACGTGCGTTATTGTGATTGGTGGAAAACTTTGCATTCTCAGGGAAAACGTTACATGAGCACATTTTGATGGATTTACCTGTATTCTCCACTGTTTTAGCCATCCTTTGGATCATTACTGACACTTATAATTGCAGTGTCGTCTGCAAAGGTTGATGTATATGTATGTGGGCTTGTCGGCATATCCGCTGTATAGATGATATATAATAGCGGCCCTAGCACACTACCTTGAGGTACTCCTGCACTGATTTTCACATTTCTTGAAAGCTGCTCCTTTGACATAACTTTAAAAGTTCTATAAGCTTGTGGGTGTTTTCAGGTAGAACCAGAACTAATTTAGTAAGTAGCCCATCATGGCAGTTTTTATCAAATGCTTGGGAAATGTCTATAAATAAAGCTGAACAGTATTGCTTTCATTCAAAAGCCGATCTAATATTAGTAACGACTCTATGGACTTGTTCAATCGTACTATGTCTTGCTCGAAAAACAAACTGATGATCTGGGATAACGTTTTGTTCATTAAGAAAAGGAGTTACACTCGAGACGAATAATTTTTCAAATATCATTGACAAAACTGACAGTAGTGATCCCGGTTTCGGGATCATTACAATTTCAGACATCTTCCAAGAGCATGTGAAGAAGCCGACACGCGACATGCCATTAAATATGTAAAGTAAAATTCTTACAGCTGAATTAGGTAAGTTTTTTATCATTGATCCTGTAATACGATCAGGTCCAGGTGATTTTTTCATATCCGTATTTTTAATTGTCGATTTTAAAGAAGACAACGGAAATTTCCTAGGTTCATTCACGGTGTCACTAATAATTAGAATAGTGGAATTACTTATATTATAGGGTGCGAAAACCTTCTATAAGTGATTTGCGGACGCATTGTCCTTTTCAATTTAGTATTTAGCCTAAGTATGGTCTTCAAGTCGTAGTGGGGATTCGTAAGCAATAGGACATTGTAAGTGCTTTACACAGGCTAAAATCCGTGTTTTTCATTGGATCCAAGTTCTTTAAAAAGTTGTCGATAACGAATTCGTGTTTCTGTCTCAATTTCCTGCGTAAGTTTTTTTGGCATAAGTTCATTTGCATTTTTATGTGTGCAGAACGACTGTTGGCCTTGGGGAATACGTAATGGAATAAATCTTGAAATCCCCCTTATTTATTTGGGGCATTTCCACCATATCTCGAGATAAAATTCCGTATACAGTTAGGCCTTGGGTAATGAGTAATCAGGTAAATCTGAAAAAGGGGTTTTTTAAGGTTTCCCCCTTTTTTGTATTGGGCACTTAAACTATAGCTAGAGAGCTGAAATTCTGTACAACCCAACTGTCTATAAACTTTAGGTTGAAAGAAGTTTTATACATACGTACAAATATATACATTTACAAAAAAATAACTTGAAAAAAATGCTAAATGTACTGACACAAAATGACGACCAAAATCTTGATCTCGTTTCTAGGCAAACATATTAAAAATTTGAATAAATAGCAGTTTGAGATGGTAATGTACATATCAAGAACTAAGTCCTCATTTTGATGTCATTACTTTTTACGGCCGAAATTTGTGGATATGAACTTGCCGTTATTTTTACATTTATCTAAAAAAAATTTGAACAGAAATAGGATTTCAAAGTGTTGCAGAAAAAAAGCTGCCAAAGTTGGGAAAATTGGTAAGATTTTCTTCTAAAGTCTTCGATCATGTTTCTTCAAAACATTGGACGATTAAAATTGTTGTATGCTAAGGCCGCTTCAGTTCTCCTTTATTTAAAACCGTTTAAAAGTTCGATTCAAATTTTAGTTAGTTTAAAATTTTTTCGTCCACGAAATCGTAAAAAATTGTTTTTTAACCGATAATTTTCGATCTTGAGGGTGTGATCGAATTTTAAAAATCACAAGTGGGCTCACACTAGGTCATTTCAAAAGTAGTTTTCTAATAAATTTTGGAGATCTGTGAGTTATAAATCTCACCATTATAGAGTGACGAAATTTACACACACTTCAACAAACCTGTTAATGAACTTTCGCTTTAAAACCAAAATGAAAAATTGTTTTACCACGAAATATTTAAAAGTTAAAATGTGCTGCTTGCTACTTAGGGTTGGTTATGCTTGATTGTGCGCATTAGCTACAGTTTAAAAACAAGGGAAAATAGTATTTATCAATCTTGCAATAAAACTATATTTAAGGAAAATAAAGCAAATATATATAAGTGAAAAAATTAATTTATTATATTTATTTCATATCGACGAGCATATCAATATTTAAAAAGGTATGTAAGATATGAAGTGGATGAATATAATTAGGGTAAAAGAGTTGCCCTTAAAATATATGTTGTTTTCACACCAGAAAGTGTGTGTACTAAGTTTTTGTGAATAAAAAAAATCGCCGTAAGAAATTTTTCCACAAGAGTCAATAAATTCATCTATTAAAATGGTGGGTGGAAGAGACAAGATATAATCGGAGAGATACCACACAAAATGTTAGTTAACAAATATAAAACTTCGAAATTGCCACAGAGATTTATGTGCAGCTTGGATTATCAATAACGGACTAGGTTTGCAGAGTACTGTCTGCTAAAGTAGGCCAAACCTTACCGACCGTATATAAACAATATTTCGCCTCTAGTTCGTTTCAGAAACCTTTTCTAAATTATTTAAAAAAACTTGTTATTATCTCTAACACCTTAAAAACTTACACATTTTTTATTTATGTCTGAACATAACTCGTTTTTTATAATGGAAAAATATTTTATTTTAGTTTTAATAGCTTTTAAATAAAAGGAGTTTAAACCAACTAATTTGTTTTGATCACTGCTGGATGCTGTAGGGTATATATCCAAAATGTTATAACTTGTATTTGCATGCATTGAACCTCACGGTAGTCCTCGCTTATGCATAGAGTGTGAATATTTCACGAACCCTTTGCTTCATTTAATTTTAAAATAATTAACTTAAAGCATAAGGACTCTAAAAATACATAACCTCTTGGGTGAAGTTTAAAAGTTTTACCATAAAAGCTACCCTAGATACGAAGGTAAAAATATATATTTTAGTACCTACTCACTGACTTACTCGCTCATCAATATTGTGTTGCATTTCCACTATAGCTAGAGAGGTAAAATTTAATATACAGGCAGGTCTTAGTGAATAAGTAATCAAACGGATTTGAAAACTAGAATTTTTTATCCAGGGAAGAAAGGATGAGAACTGAAATTTGGTATAAATTGGAGAAAAGGAGTCAGGTCCGTTCTAGAACATAAATGTAAAGATAACGCGTAGTTCCTATCCAAAAATTTGGGCAGTTAAAAATAGATAGTTCTTTGTAACAAAATTAGACGTATACTCCTATTGGTTTGTATAGAATATGAAATTGTGTGTTATAAACCTTGTGAAAATTCTAAAATTGTTTCAAAATATTCACTAGATCACTACTCGCAATATACATGTGAAGTGTTTTTCTTAGTTAGTGACTATATTGTGTAAATTCATTTGAATTTTTGTAATTTTGTTTGTATTAATTGTATAAAATTAATTCTTAAGAATTTAATTAACACATATATACAACTTTGTAAGCAGCTGATTGATCTAGTAATAATTAATACAACTGTGGAATATCATTGCTCATAGTAAATAAAATACAACTCCTTTGATTTTATAATCTGATCCCGTACATGTGGCGCTATTTATTTTTGGCTATCTCATGCCCACCACACAGTATTGCAAAGCATTAAAAGCATATGCATTCGCGATTTGGTTTGTTTAATTATAGATTTCTTAACTACTAGTTGCAATGTAACCAGAAACGATCGAATGATATCTCGTTGGTTCTGCTATGGAAGCTATTATTTGAAATGTACGACACTTGAAACACGGGATGCTTTTGCTGATCCTGGAAAACATTTCGGTCGTTAAAAGTACTGCGATCAAGTTCTTGATATGTACAATACCATCTCATCCTTAGGCTAGCTTGCCAATATTTCTTTATCTTACTAATATGGGAAAGAATTATGGGAATATAATATACATACTAAGACTTGGTCCTTATTTTGACCCCATCATTTTTACTTATTTTCCCTATGGATTTTTTCCTTACAGGCATACTCAAGTATTAAATTTAACAATTCAATTTAAATACATATATACACTTTTTCAAGACTATTTTAACCAAACACTGAATACCGCTGTTGTCATTTTGAGCATACCCTACTTATAAGATACCAGGGCACTTATCGCTTAATTCTATTCGTATCACTTAATTCTCTTCCAATAGAATTTACGAATCGTAAGACATTTGGTACCTTATAAAACTTTGATATACTGCACAGAGTTGTATTTCATAAAAAGGGATCAAATTATAATTATTATATATTACATATAATTATTATATATTAAAAGTCAAATTTAACTCTCAAAATGAAGGAAAGTATTAAGAAGAAAGGGACAATGGAAGTTCAAGAAACGGTTCGACGAAATACATACGTAATAATTTAATCTTTGCGAAGAGCTTCACACTCAATAAGGATCTTTAGATAATTATCTGGCTCAAGGCGGCTATTAGCTTTAAATTGGACAGGATCGACTTTTTGCATAATAGAACTTTGTGAATTTATTGAAAAAATTTTAAAATTTCTGAAAATACAAATAAATAACAATCACTTTTATACTTTTTATTGCATAAATAAATGTACTAGTATCTTAGAATTTATTCTTATATTTTCGTGAACCAAATTGCTTTTCAATGATTTTCGATAGTTTTTTTATTTTTTTGGCGTTCATTTTCATATTACACTGTTGCACAACCGAACGAAAAATATTCTCGTTCGTAAAAATTTCTAAATCTTCGAAAAGTAACAAAAGTCGCACTACACACTACGAAATGTTCATATTAGTTATAGAAATTACTAACGAATCGATGTTGAATACAAGGTGTGCTTCATAACTTTGACGAAGTCATTATACTTATCAGAAAGTATATTTTAGACTTCCTCGAAATACGAGTGCCCTAACATACGAGTTATTTGAGACGCGAGCTGTCGAGCGAGCAAAGTTTTATTTTTAAATACGAGCGGAATTTGAGATACGAGGAACGGCCAGCTACAACGCTGCACACGGCCCACCAGTTTACAGCGCCAGCTCCCCGTGCATTATCCCACGTATTTCCCCAGTGTGCTTCGCTGTAGAAGCATCTTTGCTAACTTGTTCTAGCGGTTGGCGGTTTTTGTGAATTTACATACTTTATCTTTCTTTTTATAACCATGGGTCCGAAGAAAGTGAGCGAAAAGGTCAGTGCTCTGAAGATGATGATGTGATAAGCTGAATCAGACACTTCCGTACACTTTATAAAACCAGTTTTTTTTGCTTTACATTCTCTTTTATTATATTTTTATACTATATTTGTCATTTGTAAATAAATTTTTCTTATTCAAAAACACGTAACAAAAACAATTGGGTGTAGTATTTTTGAGTTTAGAACGGAATAATCGCATTTCACTTAATTTCAATGGGGAAAATTGCTTTGATACGAGCAAATTGACATACGTGCAAGGTTACGGAACGAATTAAACTCGTTTCTCGATGTATCAATGTATTTTTATTATTGCTATTTATGTCTTGACTAAATATAAATTTATTCGTGAAAGAGTAAAACTCTCATGAAAACATCATGTTTATTAAATATAAAATCGATATGAAAGCATGGAAAATTAATATATAAATTTTGTTCAGTGCATTGAGTGCGAGAGAACCACAAACAACCACTACAAACATGAAATGTAGATGTATATGTTGCCTGTTTCAAGCCAACAAACCAATTTTTAAGCAAACTGTATTGGAGAATAAGCTTATCATAAGACATTTTTAATAACCTTTCATAAACGTACTTATTATTTGCTTGTATCTGTTAAAAATGACAACTGTTTTCCTAAATATGTTTACTATACACTTGTTTTATTAATAGTTTTACAAGCACACTTGTAAAAGATGTATGCCCACTATAGTTTCATAAGTGTTTTTTTTTTAACGATGTCCCATATAACGGCATCGTAAACTTCGCATTGCTTGGAAAATGCCTCAGTTAAGTTAATTTCTGAGCCTAAGGCCCTGCAGCCATGGCCTTTTATACGTTAGTTTTTAGTTTATAACTATTCTCTAATGCTACAAATAAATAAAATAAAATTAATTTCTTTCAAGTGTAAAGTGTTTAAAAGAAAAAAATGAATTAGAAAAAGTAAAAATTAAATTAAAAAATAATGCCATATAACTTTAAACAAAGTGTTCGAAGTGAACCCAAAGAAATTTTCAGATGCTGCAATTTCTATTGGTGTTGGGGAAGATGTATACACCAAAAGTACAAAATCATTTTTCCAATTTGCGAAAAACCGCCAAGAATCCCGAAAAAAATGTGTCTCAACATCAAAAATATCTAAATAAATACAAATGTACAATGTATGTATATGTTCATACACATTTGTAGAAATTATTTTTTAATAAAATGAATTAATAATATATGTACATATGTATATAATTTAATAAATGTATTTTCGACAAAAAGGTTTAATAAATATAATTTAATAAAAAAAAAAAATCGGATGAAGGCAAAAGCACTAGCAGCGTGTCATCTTTGGTGCAAATTGCTTACGAATCTTGCAACAATTTGCATCAAACATGTAATACTGCTTATGACTAGCTTAGTATTTGGTTATATTCCTAAATTTACAAAAATATTACCAATGTAAGCTTATTGTAAGTATGATTAGGAAACTATTTTTCTGTAAGCTTGTTTTATACTTAGACTTTTTAGTTTTTTGTAAGCACTGAGTAGTAATATTATCGCAAGGGATCAGTTTTCCTAATTAAATAATTATTAACAAGCCTTTTACAATACTTTTCACAATAAATTTCTAAGCTTAAGGCTTATAGTTATAGACTTGTTATAAGCTATTTCTATATAGTTTTGGTTTATTGGGAAAGTTTCAAAAAATGAAATTTAACTAAAAAGTTATAAAAAGTCGAAATTGCGACAAAAATTCAAAAATACACCATACATTTCCCAACAAAAATAATAAATTACCAAAAGACCAAAACACCGTAATTTCACGAAAAAATTACCAATAACTAGAATTCCGCTAAAATTGCCACGTCCAAATTATACTCTAATTTTATATTTTACGAGATGGTAGTCAAAAGATTAAAACTCCACCATAATTCGGAAATTAAATAGATAATCAAAAATTAACCAAAATCAGTAAAAACTAAAGTTGTCGCAATAATGCGAAATTAAGCCCGAAACTCCGCAGAAAATTCACCAAAAATGCATAGCTGAAAATCCTTAAAAAATATAAGTTCCGAGACACCAAAATTGTCCCAAAAGCAAAAAATTTCAAGTAAAAAATTATGAAATCAAATTTCAAGAAGAAATAAAAAAAATTATTCTCCCCATAAATCGAAAATTCACAAAAAAGTAAGCCGCAAAAAATTATAAAGAAATATTAAAATTCGAACAAATTTTTAACTTTTACCTAAAGGACGAAATATTATCAAACACTCGAAATATCCACAAAAACCAAATTTCAAATGCAAAACATATAAACAAACAAAAGAGCGTAAATTTAACAAAAAAAAAACTCATATATTAACCGGCCGAAAATGATTATAGTCGTAATAATACGAAAGGAGTGTTTAAATGTTGTCTTAGGTTTTCCCATATATCGGTATTGCCGATACAACGATATATGTTAACATACGTAATGTACACTAAATCAAAACCAGTTACAAATTAAAGAACCCAAAATGTTCTTTAGTTGACGAGGTAAGCGAGGCAAGTACAAACACATCGGTATCGTCGAAATTTTTGTATCAGCGTCCCTAATTTCTAGTAGTTTATACTTACAATGAACGGTACATAAATTTGGCGCAGCCGAATATAGTTCACTTAATTGTTTTACTTTTAATTGTCCTTTATCATTTATTTTGTGTTTATTAAATTTAAATCACAATTTTAATTTTTTGTTTTTCAAACAGCTGATTGTTTGACCAAATTTCCCGTAGAACCGTCTGGAATATTTGGTATAAATAGAAAAATCTTTTTGTATCAAAATTACATAAATAAACTAAATTTGTCCAAGTCTTCGCCACGGGGAAGTATTTTGGTAAATCGAGATCTCGCAGGAAATCCAATTTAAAATACCCGAACGCAATTATTGTTAACGTTTTCACGTTTGCACTTATAAACTTGTAGACTTTGCTTATGTGCTGTGGCATTTTGGAACGCACTCATAACATGTAAATAATTTTATATGATCACACACCGCTGTTTATAACACTTTAAGGCGCAGAACGATTATACAGATAAAATTAGGAAAATATTGTATACTTATGCCTCGTTTTTTTTTTTTAATTATAGATGTGGAACATCAGTTATTTGAATCAGCTGTCTACATGCGCATTTCTCCTATTCATGTCAACGGTATTTCTTATACCAAGATCAGGTAAATTTTAAAAATATCTAATAACATATTAAAAATTATAAAGAAACCCTTTTCCTGTTCCATTATAAATATACATACTCGTACATGTACATACGTATGTTACAATGTTTTACAGATGCATATGTCTCAAACTTGTTTTTATTTAATAACTATAAATAATAATTTTTAATTTAAAACTAAAAACAGAACAAATGCAAGTTTTAGTTAATTAAGCAAGAGAAATAGAAGAAAATATACGAAAATAAAGAACATCAAAAAATAATAACGAAAATAACAAGTAAAATATTACAAAAAAAGAATTAATTCATTTAATAATAATTAGATCGTTTAGGATAAACTTATAATACTTTTGTATTAAAAACCCGTTTTATTTTGAAAACTTCACATGAAAAAACATATTTTTCTGCCACATTTGAATAAACCATTAAAAGAGAGGTTTTGAAAAAAAAAATTAATTAAAAAAATTAACAAATTTTAAACAAATGTTACTTTATAGAAATGTTTACTTTTTTTAAGAGAACCATTTAATATATTACCAGCAGTTATTTCGTTGTTAATCAACTCGTTTTCAATATTTAAAATTGCTAGATATGAATATCTGGCTTGATGTGTGATATTACGCAGCCAGGTTTTGATCCTACGTTAAAGGTCCTTTCACAACTAGCAGAACTAATGATTTGGCTTATTTCTACTTGGATAAGTTTGTAAATATTAAGGTATATGTACTGCATCAACTCTATAGTTTTATGGACGAGCATGCACAGATGCTCGGTCAGTTCGTTTTGCGGAAATCATTGCTGTTGTAATATACGTAATATTTTAAAATCCAGCGATTTTCCAGTGATCCTTACGGAGAAATGAATCAAATCAAACAAGCTGCAGGTATAAACCAACGACTGAAATACCGCAGATAATATAGCGCATTTATAAGATACTACTGTAGACAAAAAATAGTAAGACTTTGTTCATAATTTTAAATTTATTAATTTATTCTGCCAAATCCATTTCGTCCTTTCAAAGTAATTCCCCCAGCTCCAATATACTAATGCCAACGTTTTTTCCAAATCACGTTTAATGTATTCAATTGACTCAAAACGGTTTCCCCGGAGCTAAATCAGGCGAATACGGTGGTTGTGGAACGATATTGATTGAATTTTTGGCGAAAATCTCACAAAGAATCAATGCGGTATGCGGAACCAATCGTGACTTCACTTTTCTTAGGCCCAAATGATCTTTTAAATTGGTTTTCACTGATCCCTTCGATATTCCAACGATATCAGTAAGGTCTCTGACTATTAATCGTTGATTCTCGATCACCAATTCCTTGATTTTATGGACGTGTTGTTCATCAGTTAATGTTGATGGCAGTCCTGGACGTGGTTCGTCGTCAACGCGTTCTCGACCCTCCTTGAATAATTTGTACCAATCAATAACACTTGCTCGCGACATACAATTATCACCGAAGGCCTTTTGCAACATTCTAAACGTTTCGGCACCAGAAATTTCATTCCGCACACAAAATTTAATGGAACTGCTTTGTTGAATAATTTCACTCATTTTAAAAATCGCCGAATCCACTTGTTGTACTTCAGAAAGACAAGCGTATACTAAACAGTAATGATTACTTTGATGTGATATTTGGCACAGATGTCACTGACAGTCATACCAACGTAGAAAAAAATTTTGATAACTGGATTTCCGCGCGAAATTTAAATTAAAAAGTCTTACTATTTTTTGCCCACAGTAGTATCTCACAAAATATATTATAAAGATTGGTCGAACATAGAGCGAACCCAAGGATAAAGTTGACAAGCTAGATAAATCCAATATCATACATAGAAAAATATGCAATTGAAACGGCGACAACAAATATAATATGGTTTATATAGCCACTACTAAAAATAAATTAAGAACGAGACACAAATCTGATCTATGTACTTGAAATAGTTTGACACAAAAAACAGCGCTGGCTACCCAAGTGCGCGAATGAATCCATCGCCAGATTTTGAAAACATAGTGATAATTTAGAGTGAGACAAACTACAAACGTCGTTACTTCTTGGAAATGCTTCACTTAAGTAATACACCAATGCCAAAGAGAATCAACTTTAAAGCTGGCACGGAGAAGTGTGCTCAAATATATAGACGTTTAGGAAACAAGAGACTAAATGGAAATACAGTGGAATATACATAATACATACTCTACAATTAAATTACAAGTTAACTCATTGCAATATTAGACGATGATAGAGACACCACTATAGTTTTTCTTCATGTGCGTTGATTGTTAACATTAATGTAAGTGTTGATTCGCCAATATACAAATGTACATACGTTGTTCTTGTATCTTTCTTTTTTGTACTCGTACCTTATTGCTGTTGAATTCTGTTGTTATTGTAGTTGTAATGACTGTTTTATTAGCATATTTATAACTATTTAACAATATTAAGTCCACAAGATGCTGCGCGATGTACATATGTATGTGGCGAAATATTGGCAAATAAAGAATTATTATTATTAACTTGGCCTCGAGCTCAAAAAATTAAAATATTTATATACATATTTTAATACAAAGGTCGAATTAATAGAAAACTTTTTAGTTATTAAATGTATATTTATGTTTTCAGTCTTGGTCCAATTTTCAAAACATGTTTGAAAAATTAAAAAAAAAGAAATTCAAGAACTTCCGTTCAATACAAAAAAGTTTTTATTGTAGTTTATTTGCTGGCAAAATGTTATTCAATTATAATTTTTTGGTACCTTTTCTATAAAAAAATAATCTAGCGCTGTGTTGACAACTAATGAAATTTTGCTGGTGAGTAAGGTTTGCAACATAACGGTGAACCTAGTCTGTAAACAACCGTATAAAAACTATGGTGAGAACAGGGATCTCGATAACAATAAAGAAATTATGTTCAAACTGAACAGGAATATCTCCACACCGAAGACCACGAACAAATTTCTTTTCGTCAACGCGCTCTCCATGTGCGAACAAATTTCTGGCTAGTCAATACTGCAATAAATCGGCGGATTTATCTTGGCATCTTTAATCACAAATGGTGTTCAGATACGCGGTTGAATAGGGAAAACCAGTCAAGGCCAAGTCTAAATGTAAAGCTCACAACAAAACCGAGGCCAATAAAATACATCAACTTAAAACTTACTTGGAGAAGCTTCCTTCACATTATTGCAGGGGAAAAAATACTAAAGTTTATTTGCCACACGAATTTACGAATGTTGAAAATTTATATTCGTGCTAGACTTAGCCCCAGAAATCCAATTGGGGTTTCAGGCAAATTTTTAAAAATGTCTTTAATATCGGGTTGCTCTTGCCAGAAGAGGATAAATGCACTAAGTATGAAAATATTTGCCTTACATACTCGTATATATACAAATGTACAGATAAGTTAATATTATACTCGTAGGTTTAAAGCAAATACATGTTCCTTTCATATGGATTTGAAACCAATATCTATTTTCTTCTTTAATTACTCATTTTTATATAATTACATATGTATGTAATGCATTTTTGTTAAACAATTAATAAAATGTGTAATTCTTGAAATAAAATAATTTAACATTTTTATTTAATTTGTCCTGGCCCTGGCAACACTGATTAGAACTAAGAGCTCAAATTTACTTTCAGAATCTCATGCTGATGGTTCTTATATAGAAACAGAAAATGAAACACCCTCCATTGCTCCGAAATTCTTATCACGAGGCCATTTGTATAAAGTAATTGTTGGAGAAACAATAGAATTACCTTGCAAGGTTCAAAATTTAGGATCCTTTGTTCTATTATGGAGGAAGGGATCATCAGTTCTAACGGCTGGACATTTAAAAATAACAAGAGATGCCAGATTTAAAGTAGTTGGAGATTACAACCTACAAATTAACGGCGTTAAGACCCAGGATGCTGGTGACTATATCTGTCAACTAGGAGATCAAGAAAATAGAGATCAAGTTCATACAGTAGAAATACTGGGTAAGGCATACAAGTTTAATTTGATCAATTTCGATATTATTTTATAGTTTTGTTATACTTAATTTTATTTTATTGAATCATTCTACGAAAAGAAATTTGGAATAAATATTCAAATCTTATTTCTAAATTATTATTTACTTGTTATTACCCATGTAATAACTAATTTTTCGTATTCAAATCTTAATAAACTATCTTCTATTGTGTAGAGAGAGCCGCCTCGTCAGGCTCAATGTGTAAGTTCTTTTTAGTCGCTGGTGGCCGTCAAATTGCAATAAATTGCGTGCAAGAATGTTGGGATGAGCGACTAGTTTGTTTACGTATTTGGACGTGTACGTTTTAACTTCTTTATACTCCAAGGCCAAAGTTGATTTGTTCGAAGCTTTATGGATGTTATTTTTGCCTCAATGTGACGGGACCAAGTTAGGCGCCGATCTAGGTGGATACCTAAATATTTAACGCGCGTTTCCGCTGGAACCGTGGTATTAGTTATTGTGATTGGTGGACAATTTTGCCTTCTGAGGGAAAACGTTACATGAGCACATTTCGATGGATTTACCTTTGTTCTCCACTGTTTAAGCCAGTCTTCTAGCATATAAAGATGGGACTGAAGTTGTGCAGATGCTACCGTCGTATCTTTATTAACACTTATAGTTGCAGTGTCGTCTGCAAACGTTGACGTACATGTATGTGGGCTATATATATAATAGCGGCCCTGGCGTACTACCCTGAGGTACTCCTGCACTGATTTTCCCATTTCTTGAAAGCTCATCCTTTGACCTTAATTAAAAGTTATCTCTGACAAATAGCTCTTTAGAAGCTTGTGGGTGTTTTCAGGAAGAATCCGAGGTATTTTACTGAGTAGCCCATCATGGCAGACTTTATCAAATGCTTGGGAAATTTCTATAAATAAAGCTGAACAGTATTGCTTTCTTTCAAAAGCCAATCTAATATTAGTAACGATTCTACGGACTTGTCCAATACTACTATGGAGTGACGAATAATTTTTCAAATATATTTGAAGAAACTGAGAGTAGGCTAATGGGCCTGTAGGATGTAAGCTGGCTTGAGTGCTTTCCTGGTTTCGGGATCATAACAATTTCAGACATCTTCCAAGAGCATGGGAAGAAGCCTACGCGCAAAATCGTAAGCAATAGGACATTTTAGGTACTTTACAGCTTTCTACAATCTAAAATGCTTGTTTTTCATTGGATCCAAGTTTTTCAAAAAGCTGTCGATAGCGAATTCGTGTTTCTGTCATAATTTATTCCGTAAGGTTTTTTCCCATAAGTTAATTTACATTTTTATGCGTGGAGAATGACTATTTTTGTTGGTGCAAGGTACGATTTTATTTTAGTTGATGGCTTTGTTGGCGTTGCAGCTAGAGCTGCGGCAGTCACGGCGTCTGTAAAAGGATCTACAGCTGCTTGAATATCCACTGGATTTCTCAGTGGGATGTTCAAAGATAAGTGAGAACTCACGTACGTTTGATATTTTAACCAATTCGTGTTTTTATTTAGATAGAAAATAGGGGTTTCAGATGCAGTGACGAAACTGCTGTGTAAAATAATAATTGTAGGTGAATGATCAGAAGTTAGGTCATGAACTAACTAACAGGTTATCGCGTTTGATGTTTTTATTATTGCAAAATCAATAAGGTCTGGCAACTTATTAAAGTATGTGGGCCAATAGGTGGGTTTACCGCCAGATACGACGTCCAGCTTGTTTGCTTGGACTGTGTAATATAACTGCTTACTTCTAGGGACGTTTTTTTAATTGAATCTGGCTGTTTAGGCCAAAAAATAAGTAGTTAAATCTAAAAACTGTTCACAGCGTGGTAATTTCGTTTGACCGAGCATTTTTTAAAAATTTGTTCCTGTAATTTTATTATTTTACTTAATTCCGCAACAATTTTTCCCACTTAATAACATGAAAAGAATTATTATGGATTGGAACACAGAACAACTAAAACGTTCATAAATTTTTGTTTGCGGATGTACATTGAATGTCATTGCGACAGCAGTACCAACTCGTAGGTAAGGAAAACTTTTGTCGCTCCTATACGAAGAGGACAAATATAATAAACAAAGATCCAATACGACACGTCCTCATTGCAGTCGACTCGCTGCAGAAAATGATCACTGAAGTAATAAACAGTGTCATAGAAGCGAAAGGAATGTCGTAAGATCTGTGCACAATATTCTACAGAGAATATAGTTCCCCAACCTATGCGTCGTGTTGAGATTGTACTTAATTCAACTTAACTAAAATCAAAAAAGTCGGTTCTTCCCATATATAACTTGCATTAATTTTTAGCGATATAAGATGTAATGAGTTTTCAGAATGTTAAGCCAAAACTTTGTATGTTAAATTTAATTAAAATAACAAAATAGAATTTAAATTCCGCAACAACTTCTTCAATTGTTATTTTTAGCAAAAACATAATTTTCGCTATATTGCTATCATGAATGTCATTTTTCGTTTTTTTTTCGAACATAGCCGAAAACGGGTTATCTCAAAACCAAACTTGACATAGGGTGACGAAAACTTGTTCAAAATATCTTCATCAACTCACCCTGTGGGAATAACAAATCTAGGCTCCACAAGAGTGGTGATAAAGAACCGCCTTGAGCACATTTTCTTGTCGTCCTATCTTCAAAGGATACATTTCCTATTTTATTCTATGCAGCCCCACTGGCGTATGGGTCGATATGGTTTTGGAAACGTAGTGTCCTTTCTGCCTATTTTAGGTGTAAATATCAGTCTGGACCTACTCCATATCTGTGGCACGTAACCTAGAGCTAAACTGCTCCTGGTTATGCTTATAAGGAATATCGGAAGAATACCGTCCACGACTTGGCAGTGGAGAGCACATCAGCGTTATCATGATCATGACATAACTGACTCCTCCATACCTTGTTGTTTAATCCGTGGTTCTTGGCAGCGAGGATCGCCAGAGACCTATTGGGGTCTTGTCCATCACTTCTCAGCAGGTACAGAGTAAAGCAGTGACATGTAGGGATGTCTTCTCCCAACTTCACGCCCTTCCAGGCGTGCACTCTTGGCACAATCAAACAGAAGCCATTCAACTGACTTCTTGTCGACTCAATGAGAACATGCCTGAATGAAAGCATATGCCTTTAAATTTGAGTTTTATTTTTCCTCCTATAATGATCCCACCCCACTATGACCATTTCGAGTTGAGTTAGTTTCTCATTCGTCAAAGAGAACTGTCGGAAATACTCAAGAAGCATTAGCGGATGCTGCCAACGAATTGCCAACTATTCTCCACCGTTTGCTGAAGTTTTTTTGAAGCGTAATTGCTTCACTAAGCCGCTTTTCTGCTTGTACCTGTTTTAGGGGATCCTCTAAATTCTTCATTCTTTCCAGGGCCTTTCGTCTCGCTTCTGCAGGTGTTAGGCTCTTTGCCAGATACTAGAGAGGACTCTCCTCAAAACAAGAGATATTATCGAGCCTTCCGGGTTGACGCCGGCCGGGCAGGGTGATTTCTCTGAAATTCCAAGTTCCCTTTCTTTTGTCCCGAGTTCCTTGCTCCATGGGAGAGTGCTCTGTTCCTTAGTCGTACCCGTGCACTGGCACGTGCGGGCCCATTTTAGCTGTTATTCGTGAAGGTAGGCTCCCGCGACTAGTGTTTGTGCCAGCTCAGTTGCGGTGACGTCCCGCTGTAACCTAATTTTAGAATGATGTGTCCATCGTTTCATCCTGAGGTGAACAGGAATCGAAAAGACTCCGTTCTAATACAGTCTTATTACCCCGGGATACAATTCGTCCAATAGGCAAGGGTCGCTTAACACCCTGTATTAGAGGCTTTGATAGTTCTTGTGGCTGATAATATACAGGGACTTCAAGATTTTATAAACAAACTGACGACGACATATAGCGAAAGCTATGGGCTGAAAATAAATATTCAGGATATACATGATTTTCACCAGAAAGAACACAGATAACACAACCACGTTAAAAATAAAAGACTGATGCGTAGAAAGAATGCACAGTTTCAAATATCTCGATGTTAACGACAACGACGAATGGGATATTTAGCAAGAAATAAGATGACGCATTGAAGTGGGATGCGATCTTGAAATATAAAAAAGTCGTCACTAGCATTAATCTTCGAACAAAAGTACAATACATCAAAACGTACGTGTGGTTAGTCTTTTATATGAGATGGAAATAAGGACAATTAAATCAGTGAATAGAAAGAAGGTTGAATCTTTCTAAATGTGGACCTACCATTTGTTTTTACACGTATGTTTCCAAAGAAAAAGCATCTTATGATGTTATGCACAAAGAGAACAAATTTTTCGTACACTTTTTGTATAGTTTGTTTATTTGATTCATGAGACACGTGTGTCATTTGGCTTGAATTACAATATTCAATATTTGAATAATATTTTCCGAAAACCTCAGATAACTTACAGATCCACATGCATGTTGACCCGATGTATCTATTATGATCAACAAAATTTTTTTTAACTGATCATTTTGGTGTTCGATTGTTTCTTAAAATTTCTGTAAGCGAGGAAATTTTGTGGGCATGTGATAGAATTGTTCTCAATATTTTTCTGGAAATAGAACTTTTCAGGACTGGTATGTCTGTCCAATGAGGGTAGCTTAAGGGCTTCGACGTACAATAATATCGTAAGGTTTCAAAACCCTTTTATAAATTTACATTTGGCATTACAACATATTTCAAATAAGTTAAAAAAATGTTAACGCCTTTTTGACAAAACAACTTATGTTATTTTAAGACAATAGAAAGAAAAAAAATGGCCAAGCTACATAAGTTCCACTGTGAGTAGAACAACCCATATGGGAAAAAAATATAATATAATACGAGTAAGAATACAAAGCCTTGTGTTCGGCACGGTCGACGTTGTTTGTAGATTCCATCTATAAGCAACTACATCTTTCGTGGATTATTTTACATGAAGTAAGAATAAAACAATCAGGCCATCATTTTATAAAACTCAACGTCAAAATTTATATAGAGAACAATTTGCAAACATTTCGAATTTTTTTTACTGGTATTCATAAAAATGTTTGGGTTTTTGAAAAGGAAATCAACACTTCGTGTTTTCTAGCATTGATTTGACTTTTACAGGCTCCAAAAATTATATGTAAAACAAAATTTTGAACATTTTTATATACATATCGATTTGTTTTCCAGATAAATTCCGGCGTTGCGTTTTATAATATTAAGGCCTTAAGGTATATCCTCGTTTGAAAAGCTGCACATGTCATTGATATGTTCATTACTTTTTGTTTTATTTTAAAAACTACTGTGTGGAAGTTATTTGATGCTAACAACCTCTCTGTACTGAAATATTGTAGGAAATATTTTTATAAAACGTTTAAATTATGAAATTGCTTGTAATTATATTTGATTTTAGTTCCACCTACACTTCGAGCACTTCCACACAACGGCCAGGTAACCGCAAGGAAAGGTAGTACTGTTACACTCGAATGTAAGGCGTCTGGTAATCCGGTACCTACCATATACTGGTTTAAAAAGGACATGTTTTCCGGACCTACGCATCTATCAGATAGTTCCACCTTGATTTTGGAAAACGTTGATAGACATCATGCAGGAATATACCAATGCTCAGCAGATAATGGAGTAAAGGAACGAGTTTCGATGGATATTCAGCTCACTATATTATGTAAGTTAATTTATTTAACAAATTTAAAATACATAAAAGAGATCTTTACATTATGGTAAAATTTAAACATACATACTCCCATCAGGGATTATAAATTAACTCGAAAAATATTTTCTTACTAAGAGCTTTTAAAATTGTACTTATAGCTTTCTTTTTTAAGTAAATCATATGTTTTTTGATAATAAATCAGTAGTTATTATAAAATTATAGCAATTGGAATTATATGTTTTCAACAAGTCTTTTATTTTCGGCCATGTTCGGACACTCGGATCTCGCACAATATTTGCGATTGTGATTTCAACTCGCATGTGAGGTGTTCTGTAACTCGCATTCGCAAGAATTTTGGTGAGTTCAAGTCCCAAGAGTATACTGAAGTGAACTGCTGTATTTAAACTAAACTAGTTTTTAAAGAAACTACAAAGTTATGAATAAATTAATAGTGTTTTCTTTTTATTTTAGCCTAAACTAATGACATTTTGTAACAAGTTTTTTCTAAAAACATGAAATTTAAAAACGTTCTTTGCTTCTGAAACTTTTGCCTCTATATTTCAATATGCATTCAATTATTAATTCTAATCTTTTTAATGCTAGCGCGCTTAACAAGAACACTGCTGGCATTTTTAATTATTATTTTATTCCGTTTGTTTTGCTTTTGTTTTGGTAAAACATATGATTTCAGTTTTCGAACACAAGTTTAAGAAAAAAAAACAAATCGCAAGTAAAACGCGTGAGTTGCAAAACATTGCAGAAATAAGTTTGGCGATTTGCTACTCGCATGCGATTTGACACTCTGGCGAGTGTCAGAACATGCCCGTTGGATTCGACTAGAAACAGTTCGCTCGTACAGTCTCTTCCGATTTTACTTTTTAATCATGTTTTGATGTGAAAATATTCTCTAAAGATTCGCGGATGCGTGTGAGAATGATAATACTCCTATTACAACTCTGGAAATATAAATTAATTAAATTCCCATTCTAACACTTTAGACCACAAATTGAAATATTTTCATTTTTAAGTATCTGCAGTGCATTCAAAGCTCAAAATTGGTCATTCATAGTGCTATAATTTTTAATTACGTTAGGCAACATCTTAATTAATAGAGGTATTTTTGGGTTTAAATTTGCATACTCTTACATAGTTACCCGCTTTAAAATTACGTTGTCAAAATTAACCGTTTTAATATAATATTATATTAAATATAATATTTGTAATATGTATATATCGGTAAAAGGAACTTGATTTCCATTTGGGGTGCAATTTGATAATTCGCATTTGCCTAAAAATTCGTTTATAAAAATCTAATAAATTGGGAAAAATTTTTAGATGTGTAGTACCAAATGAGTCATAGGACTACCATCGTACTTTTTACGTTATAATCCCTGGCCGCTGTTAACAATCTTGAATGAGTTATTTTTTCCTGGATTTCTATTGCACAAGTCTTGAGAACATGATCCGCGAACGTATTCGGACGGTTTACTCATTTAATAACAAATATTGTCTCTGCAACTATAATATTTTTTAACTTAAACATAAAAGTAAGTGCAGACTAAATTTTAAAATACAAAATTCATTATAGTAAAATGCCTAGTTGAAAATGGTTCACCGTTATATATATATATATATATATATATATATATATATTATTAATTTTTTGTATTCAAATCTTAAAAATCTATCTTCTATTGTGTAGAGAGAGCCACCTCGCCAGGCTCAATGTGTCAGTTCTTTTTAGTCTCTGGTGGCCATCAAATTGCAATAAATTGCGTGCTAGAGTGTTGGGATGTGCGACTAGTTTGTTCACGTATTTGGACGTGTATGTCTTAACTTCTCCGTAGATAGTGGGAACTTTGAGATCCCCATGTATGTTTTCATTTCTTATGTACCAGGGGGCGCATACGATATGACGTAAAATCCTAGACTGTCTTCTCTGTAACTTCTGGATGTTTGGTGCACAGGCAGTACCCCACAACTGAATACCATATGACCATATTGGCTTTATAACGGATTTGTATAAAAGGACTTTATATTCCAAAGCCAAAGTTGAGTTAGGACTTATTAGCCAATGCAGTTGGTTTGTTCGAAGCTTTATGGACGTTATTTTTGCCTCAATATGACGGGACCAAGTTAGGCGCCGATCTAAATATTTAACGTGCGTTTCCGCTGGAACCGTGGTATTACTTATTGTGATTGGTGGACAATTTTGCCTTCTAAGGGAAAATGTTACATGAGCACATTTTGATGGACTTACCTTTATTCTCCACTGTTTTAGCCAGTCTTCTAGCTTATGAATATGAGACTGCAGCTTTTCAGATGCATCCTTTGGATCATTACTGACACTTGTAATTGCAGTGTCGTCTGCGAAGGTTGATGTATATGTATGTGGGGTTGTCGGCATATCCGCTGTATAGATAATATATAATAGCGGCCCTAGCACACTACCTTGAGGTACTCCTGCACTGATTTTCCCACATCTTGAAAGCTGGTCCTTTGACCTTACTTTAAAAGTTCTACCGGACAAATAGCTTTTTATAAGCTTGTGGGTGTTTTCAGGTAGAACCCGAACTATTTTAGGAAGTAGCCCATCATGGCAGACTTTATCAAATGCTTGCGAAATGTCTATAAATAAAGCTGAACAGTATTGCTTTTTTGCAAAAGCCGATCTAATAATGGTAACGATTCTATGGACTTGTTCAATCGTACTATGCCTTGCTCGAAAACCAAACTGATGATCTGGGATAACGTTTTGTTCATTTAGAAAAGGAGTTACACTCGAGACGAATAATTTTTCAAATATCTTTGACAAAACTGACAGTAGGCTAATAGGCCTGTAGGATTTAATCTGGCTTGAGTCCTTTCCAGGTTTCGGGATCATAACAATTTCAGACATCTTCCAAGAGCATGGGAAGAAGCCGATGCGCAACATGGCATTAAGTATGTAAAGTAAAATTCTTACAGCTGAATTTGGTAAGTTTTTTATCATTGATCCTGTTATACGATCAGGTCCAGGTGATTTTTTCATATCCGTATTTTTAATTGTCGATTTTAAAGAAGACAACCGTAATTTCATAGGATCATTCACGATGTCGCTAATAATTGGAATAGTGGAATTACTTATATCATGTGGTGCGAAAACCTTCTCTAAGTGCTTTGTGAACGCATTTGCCTTTTCACTTGAGTTTTTAGCCCAAGTACGGTCTTCAAGTCTTAGTGGGGATTCGTAGGCAATAGGACATTGTAAGTGCTTTACAGCTTTCCACAGACTATAATCCGTGTTTTTCATTGGATCCAAGTTTTTTAAAAAGTTGTCGATAGCGAATTGGTGTTTCTGTCTCAATTTACTGCGTAAGTTTTTTTGGCATAAGTTCATTTGCATTTTTATGTGTGGAGAACGACTATTTTGCCTTTGTCTTCTTAGTCTCCTTTTCTCAATGACGAGCATCTGAATATCTGCTGTTGCCTGGTACGTTATTATTTTAGCTGATGGCTTTGTTGGCGTTGCAGCTATGGCTGCGGCAGTCACGACGTCTGTAAAATGATCTACAGCTGTTTGAATATCAAGTGGATTTCTCAGTGGCATGTTCAAAGATAAGTGAGAGCTCACATACATTTTATATTTTAACCAATTCGTGTTTCTGTTTGGGTAGAAACTAAGGGTTTTAGGTGCAGTGACAAAACTGTCGTGTAAAATAACAATTGTAGGTGAATGATCAGAAGATAGGTCATAGGATGAATTAACTAAGAGTTGATCGCGTTTGATGTTTTTTACTATAGCAAAATCAATAAGGTCTGGCAACTTATTAAAGTCTGTGGGCCAATAGGTGAGTTTACCGGCAGATACGACGTCCAGCTTGTTTGCTACAACTGTATATGACACTTTTTTTGCCGTTTACAATCTTGAATAGCTGCGGTATATATATATATAGCTATTCAAGATTGTAAACGGCAAAAAAAGTGTCACCCCACCGTTATGTACTTTTATTCGAATACAATTTTCATACCTCACAAATCCAAGTGAAGTCAATTCAAAGTTTCTTTAAAAAAACCAAAGTCGCTTTTATATTCAAGAAAGACAAGTTTGTTGCTAACTTCATCTCGATTCATTTTATTATAAAATATAAATTTATCTGTTGCGGTAGAATTTTTAAAACAACTTGAATGTCTTATACCTCTTATTTCTTAAAGCAAATGAGAAATTTTAAAGAAGTTCAAAACAAAAAAATGAATTCTAAAGTTTCTAATAAAACGAGTTGCAATGAAAAAAGTTTTTTTATAAGAAAAAATTCTATGAATTC
The DNA here is from genome assembly GCA_963932375.1 of Phania funesta. Classification (NCBI taxonomy): domain Eukaryota; kingdom Metazoa; phylum Arthropoda; class Insecta; order Diptera; family Tachinidae; genus Phania; species Phania funesta. Next base: position 30,172,831 of record OZ010656.1, read on the forward strand.
TGTTTTTTTATTCGAAAAGTCATAAAAACCTACTTATAGATTCGAACAATTTGAGACATTTTTGTGCTTAACTACGAGTAAAAAATCATTAAAGCATACATTAGATAAAATACTTTTGGAATACGTTTCCTTAACAAAGGTTTGTGTGAAGCTTAAAGTTTTTATTAACTAATGTGTACTTTAAATCAAAATTTTTTTTTTTAATACGATCATTTAATCCTGGCGCTTTGTTAATAACGGATATATATTTCTGACTTTGTGTATTTTAAATACCATCATATTTTCATGCTAATGTTGCACAAAACTTTTTCAATTGATCTGGGTAGTCCAATTTAGAATATATTTTTATTGCTTTGAAATAAATTAACTTACTTTGAATGTAAACTTTTTATAAATTGCTTTATTTAGTGAAAATAACAATAATAAACTAAAAATCAAAAGTTCACGCAACTTCTTTCTGTGAGTGGTGAAAATTGTATCTGAATAACGTGTTTTTATTCGTTTTTATTATTAATATCAGCATTAATTTGTTTATAAATTCGATTGCAAGCCAATGAAAAAAATTAAAAAATAAAAATGATAACAAGGAAGATGGGAGAAATATTTACACCGGGTAATGTTGTTAGCTTTTGGAAAAATATTACTTCTAAATCAACTTCTTTCTCCACAAAATGAATAAGTCACCTTATACTCGTATCACGATTGTTCATTTTTGATTTTGGGCGATTTCCCCTTAGTCGATTATTTATACAGCCCAAAATTTTTAGCATTGCACTAAAATCAGTGAAGAAACTCGAAGATCAATCTCTATCACTTATTAGGCTGTTAATTTTCAAGTCACTACTAAACACCAACAGTATTAATGCGATAATCTTGCACTGTCACTAAAGCCCGTTTTACATTGAAGCACAAGATATTTGATTTGTCAAATTTTTCCTAGAATGCGACCAGTCTTATAATCTAAACGTAATATTGTAACGATACTGCTCAGCATTAATGGCTCTCTTCAATTTTTAAATGATTTCATAAAATCAAGTTTTTTCATAAGATCTGTGTTGTACATACATATATTAAGTTAAACATTGGCAACCACATAAGCAATAAACCAATAGAAAATCAACAGTAAAAAAAGAAGCAAGGAAGCAAATTTCTTGCACAAATTTATGAAAAACTTGGACAACTCATATTTAAATTGTTATTAAAAAAAACATATTTTTGGCGCGAATTTAAAAGAAAAGGACCTAAGAAAATTCTATAAATTTGCTTGTTATCAGTTGTTTCTTGTTCTTCACTCTCTTACTTGATTCTACATTGTAGTATACTCTCAACGTAAAAAAACTTTAATAGATTTTGGCTCGCTTTCTTCATTCTTACAGATGTTTGGTATATTTCGTTTTTACAAAATCGAATTAAAAATATTGTAATCCAAACATAGCTTGAATATTAGTGGAAACTGCCAAATTATACCCTACCCCCCATCTATGATATGTATTCTATACAAGAAAAGTACTAAAAAATTAATTTATTATTGTTTTATTTATTTTATCAGTGGTTTCATATTTTCGTTTTTGAAAAACATCTGATACGCTGTTACTACAGAATTTACTACATACAGGGTGTCCGCCGGGAAGGTATACCACGTTGTTTGGAGAATTAACTACATACAAAAATGGAATAGAATGGTACAGAACAACAGAAAGTCAAGACTAAAGCTTCATACTTAATATTATTTTTTCAAGCTACCCTAAATTTGGCATAAGTATTTTTTAAAAATTTTTTAGAAATATCGCTACACTACTTTTGTTAAAAATTATTTTTTAAATCATGCTACAATATGTAAAGTGCAAGATTCGCATAATAAAAGTATACTTTTTGACTTATAAGATGAAAGACATTATGCAAGGCGAATTACTATAAATGGTGAATTTGCTCGTCGCAACCTAATGTCAAATACTGTGAAAATATCTATAAATTTCAAATAAAATTTATGAATTTAAAAATATTATAAATATATTAATGGATTAAAAAAATGTTTCTTTGCTTGCTTTTGTTTTATTCTTAATTTTCAACACATTAATTGACTAAAGGCGAAAAAATTTAAAATATAGCGAATTTGAATTTTCACAACTGTTGACGAAAAAACCACCAAACCGCCGGGAAGGTATTCTACTTTTTTTGTTTCTAATTTTTGATTAAATGAAGGAGAATGAACAACAGTAATGTTTTCAGCCGATCTTGCAGTACGTTGTGGTCCATGTATGGGCCTCTTAGCTACAGTCCCTCTTTCTTCGCAATCATTCACTACACGATAAATAGTGCATCTTGTTGGCTCGTTGTTTCTCCCAAAAATTTCACGTAACTTTCTCATCGTCACAGTAATCGATGATTGATTTTGATAAAATGTTTTAACGATTAAAACACGTTGGTTTACCGAATATTTTTCCATAATAAATGTATGTATATACGGGTGTAAGTTAGCAAGTTAGATTACTGGAACGAATTTCTGTCATCCCCTGTCAAGTTTGGTTAGGAGACAAACCGGTATCGGATATGTGCCATTTTCATTGTCATTTTTCGTACGGAACGTTCAGAACGAGAAATTTTTCGCTAATATTATGTTATATTGCAAAACTAGGCCATTTGGCAGAACTTCATTTTTGGAATTCTCAAATTACCTTTGTACCTTCCGTACTGCTTAACTTCATTAATGTGGTAAATTTTAATAATCATCTACAGGTTTGAAATGGTAAATGTAATGTGCAAGCATTGATATTGATATTGCATGAAGAAGAAGACTGGTGGCGGGGCCTACCCGAGAGACTAGAACTTGATTTTAAGTTTGTAATAGAACAGATTGTTGTTTTATCTATTTCTATGAAGATATAAAAAATATATCTTAAAAAAAAAAATAAAACCAGCAATTGTCATAAGTTACACAAACAAACGTTTTATTTAATAAATATTACTTTTATAATTTTTTTTCTCGTAATAGCTCCACCAGAAATAACCGTGGAAAAGTCATGGGTTCATGCGTCGGAGGGTTATGATGTTGAATTGGTGTGCGTCGTTCACGGAGACGTTAATTCAGAGGTATATTCGGTTATTATAGCAACAAATATATTTCTTAATTATTTACTATTTTACAAATTTTTAGATGCTATGGTATCAAAACTCATTTCTACTTGATCAGACAGACAGGCGCTCTATGTATCCAAGAGATGACAGGTATAACCTAATAATAAGAAATTTCCAATCTTCAGATTTTGGAAACTATAGCTGTGTTGCTGACAATGCTCTCGGTCGTACAAAAAAGTATATTGAAGTTTCAGGGCGACCCGGCCCTGCAGATTTCATATCGCCAGCATTAAGTGGTTCATTAGATCATTATAATCTCACGTGGACTATTGAATCGATTCCTCCACTTGAAGAAATAAAACTTTTATACAGGCGACTTTTGGTTAGAGATTATAATGCTATTATTTGGTCAAGTACTTTTACTTTTAATTATATCTTTCAGATGAACGAAACCTACCAACATCCTGGAAAATGGCATGAATATCATATTAAACCTACCGCACTACGAACTGACGGCACACATTATATAATGTCGTATGTCATAAAAAATCTGGAACACAATGCCGTGTATGAGGCCATTGTTCAAGCAAGAAATAAATATGGCTGGAATGAGGTATTACCTGTCTATTTCTATTTAATTTTTAATTGTATTATAAAAGAACTTTCTGCTGTCAACAAACTTTAGAGAGTAACAATCTAATTCTAAAGTTAATATCAATTGATTATTAGCATTTGAAATTGGTAGTATCTGGACTATGCGATATCTTGTAATAGTTGGTACTTAAATGTTATATAGTAATTTAATTTAATTGCTTTCCCATCTGAGTATCCAGATAGGTTTTCAGACCACTACCTACTGCAATAAATTTGGTGCCCCTTTTTAAATAACTGCTTCTCGTTGTTAGACCTGTAGGAATTAAAGACCAATGTATATACCAAACAATACTCCGATTGATTCTACACTCGATTCAACTTATCGACTGTAGTTTTGCCCACTCTTTGTACACCCACCCTTCAAAAGACTGAAAAGGGTATACTATATAATTATATATATATATATATATATATATATATATATATATATATATATATATATATATATATAGGCTTGTCATTCCGTTTGTATTTTCTACAATATTAATTTTTGACCCCAGAAAGTATACATATGCAGGATTGCTATATGCAAGAAAGTTCAATTAACGATGCACTAGATAACGTAGGATCGTGAAACTAGTACCATTTGATCAGCGTTTTGGCGAATTTGCTCTAAAATTTACCGCGATATGGACACAATACCATTTTTCGGTTTTTCTTTGTATTTTTACTCTTACGCAAAGATAACTTACGAACATAATCGTTGGACCGAATTAAAACACTAAAAAACAACTTTAAAATTTCATAAACTAACCGAATGTCATAAAAAATAAATATTTTATGGAAAAAGTAAAATTTTTAACAAAATTGATGTTAACCAAATACTTAAAAAAACCAAATTTCACCACAAATTCATCAAAAACCTAAATTAACCTTGAAAATAAAAAATAAAATTTTTACCATTATTTAAATTACAAAAATAACACAATAATGAACAAATTCGAAATTTTAAGAAAACCGAAACTGCGCGAAAAATTTGCAAAAGTTAGAATTTAATTGCCAAAATAACGTAAATCAATAAAAACTTGAAATTTTATCTAAAAATAAAATAAAAAACAAAATGCCCCAAATTATGATTTTTTTTTTAAATTCACTAAAAATCCGAAAGTCGCAAACAAATAATATTTTATGCAAAACATCGAATTTTTATAAAATTTTACCACAAATGAGATTTTGACCAAAAAATTAGAAAAAATCACCAATTAAAATTAAAACCTTAAAATCCTAAAAACTACAAATTTGACAAAAAATCTTAATTAATCTAAAAAACGAAAGTTTGTCATTATTTGGGAATTCACCAACATTCAAATATTCATCACAAAAATAACAATATTGCAAAAAAATCGAAAATTAAAAAAGTTCTCAATTTTTGAAAATTTTTAATTTCACCACAAATATTAAAATTCACGATAAAATCGTAAAACTGGAATTGAAAAAATTTCAATTTACAAAATTGTGAAATTTCACCATAAAAATTTAAATATTTTATAATTTGCGAATTTTTTTTTCAAAATTGATATTAAACAAATATATAAGAAAATATCAAATTTCACCATAAATGGGAAGAAGTTACAAAATTCACAAAAAAATAGTCAAAAAATTACGAAAATAACAAAGTTTCCGAAAAAGTCGGAATTAGAAAAACCGGTATTGTACCGAAAAATTACGTTAAATACAAAATTCAGCAAAATTTTATAGAATTGTACAATACTCTTATATAATAATACTCTAATAAAATACAATAATCTAAATTTAACACGAAACGGGAATTCACATAAAAAAAATAAAAAAATCATTATAACTAAATAGTGCACAAAAAATGTAAATTAAAATGAAAAATAAAAAATGGAAATTTAAACACAACTTAGTAATTCACAAAAAATTTTAAAATTTTTCACGAAAAATTTTTAATTACCAAAACAATGATATTTCCCAAAAAAGCAAATCAACCAAATTGCACAAAATAATTAGGAAAAATTTTAAATTTGACAAAATTTTAAAATTGACTAGAAGTTCGAAAATTAAGCGTAAGATCAAAAAATTAAATAAAAGAAAATAATTGCAAAAATACCACAAAAATCCAAATTCACGAAATTTCAAAACTAAGTTTTTAATTTCACCAAAATTTTGCAGTTTTGCCAAAAATTTGCAAAATTTCAATATTTTAACAAACTCGATTCACACAAGGTGCAAATAACCTATATCGTACAAAAACAAAATTTTAACAAACAAGCAACCAAAAACAAACTAACCCATTTTATTGAAATTTAACGCTAAAATTTACCCAATGGCTGAAATTGCACCGAAAACCCTAAATTTCATCAAAGTTTGCTAAAAATCCAATTCAGACATTTACAATTCCCCAAAAAATCTAGAGTTTATTGATGGGAATATTTAAACGGAAGGAGAGTTAAAATGTAGAATAAGACGATTAAAACCGAAGGCCAAAATTAAAAATCGCAAACAATCGTTTCCACCGGAAAAACTCAGTAGTACATTTTCACACTTTTGTGAAGGGTATATAACCCTCATCATATTTTTAAGTGATCATTTAATAGTTTTCCCTTCCATATACGTTATAACGTAAAATTAAAAAGTTGTTTCTTCTACTGAAAAGTTTAAAATTCTCAGTTAATAGAGCAATGTTGCACATGACCTACATGCGCAACAGAGTATTTACATGTACAGGTATGTAATAATAGCTTAGGATCTTATTACTATAAATGTTTATTATTTTAGTTATTATTTACATACATGTATACGAGTATCTGTACATATATGCATCTTTTTTTAGATTAGCGACATTCATCAATTTTATACTAGGAATCACGATTTGCTGCTGGACCTAGATATGGAATACAAAATGGGTATAACGAACGGATTAAATACTACAATAAGTTTAAGTAATTTTCTGTTATGGCTTGTATTTTTTACTCAGAATTATAAAAATATTGTATATATTTAAATATAATTATATTTTTAAGATAAATAGTATTGTAAATTAAATATATATACATATATTTCACTTTTATTATACAATGTGCCTTACATCAAGCATTTGGTTTATTTTCTTTAACGTCTTTGTTCCAACCCGCACACATTGTCATATAGACCTGTAACTATTAATTTTTGTTTAGTGTTTTGCTCACATAAAAGTTGGAAAAGGTTGTAACCAAATAGCACTTCACAGATCGAAATTAGTTCTTTGTTTACTTAATTTGACTTTTAGCATTTTTTTAATGCTACCGGCGCATTTGTTGTCTACGTATATTATGAAAATTCACTCTTACATACATACATAGATACAGCGATAGGCTTTGACCGACAATCATCTCCGCACATAACACAATTTATAATAAAAAAAATATATACATAAATGAAATGTGATTAGTGTTTCGCTACCAGTTGAAAAAATCGCAAAACGCAATTAAAGGCCGAGGCACATAGAATCCGTCGAACGTTATACGAGTACATACATCGTCTTTTAATGTACGTTGAGTAGTTTGACAGTTGTTGGTATCTTTCTTATTTTTGATTGCCGTTTTGTCTTTTGTGGTACCAAAAACAATTTTGTTGCAAAAATATGAGGTAAAAAAGAGCTGATTTTATATACGTCAACAAATTACTCATTGTGTTAACTTTTACGTTGTTATGTTAATGTCAGTTCAAGTCGGCAACGTATAACGTACGGCGGATACTACGTGCCTCGGCCATAAGTGTTATCTTTAGTTTGACCGAAAAATTTACTCATTTAAATTGTGTTATTTACTCAATTTGACAATACAACATTTATAAATGTTACTGCCTGGTGGATCTTTGGTAGTCTATATTATAAAACTTCCCCCTTCAAAAGATCCGATCCGATAAAAAAAGTGTCGAGGGTTCACTTAAGTAGAAGGGAGTCTGCATGGCCCTGGCCAGCAAACACCACAACCAAAAAGTACATGCACATAGTATGGAATATGCTAAATGAAACCTTTTTTACCACATAATATACTTATGTATATAAATAGATAATAATCACAACATAAAACACAAAGTAAAAAAAAAAGATGTAAAAAATAACCAAAGGAAAAAAATTTACAGATTGAGCGAAAGTACATACTATAATTATAATTTTCCTAGACTTATAGGATTTATTGTAATTTGTACCATTTTCACTGTCGATGAACAATTCTTTTTTAATTGCCAAGCATAAAAGGTCATAAATATTCCAGCGTTTTAAATTTAGTTATTTTTCTTTAAAAAGCTGTTCCTTTTCAAACATTTGATAGGTTCATAAATTTGTATGTCTTTTCAATGTTTCGGGTGTTACTTTATTCTCGAAATGTTTAAGTTTGGATCTACTTTAATAGGAACCGGGGTTCAGAAAACCAAGGACCTTATGATGTCCTTTTTAGGATTCCATTTATGTAATTTGATTTGTAAGTTATTATCAGCATCGGCTTAACGTCACACTCCAAATAACAGTTATAAGTCGGTCCCGAATATAATTCCAGCAGGATATTGTGAGGCCGAATCATGCACATGTATTCTAGCGTGTGTTTAAATATTTACCCCAGTTACTAGATTATGGATGAAACGGCTCTTTTTAGTTTTCCTAATTCTATGTACACCGCATCTAGGTCTAGCTTTGGCTAGATATCTCATGCTAACCGAGTTTACTCGACTTTTGGCTTCAATGCATTATGTGTACTAACCAATCGGCTACGACTTCATGATCTTCAAGACTATAAATCTTTTAACTTCTCGAAAAACGTTTCTTTAAATTGTATAATCGCGATTTTTAGTAAGATTGCAGATGTTCTGGCCCGCAATGCGGCGAGAATAATTGTTTATTACTGCTGTAACGCAATGTCCAAAACATTTTACCTCCTTCTGGAAAAGTCAAGAACTTCAGGCAGTTCGTTGAACAGTTGTTTCGGTTCCAGTCGTCTCGTCTAAGAATACCAATCATACATATATTCTAGTAAAGTCCCATTTTACATGCATTTCAATGCATTAAAATGTGACCGAAGCACTGTAGCGCTAATAAGTTTAGACTACAGTAGCTTTCGCTCAAGCTAAAGATAAAATACTCTTTGCCGCTTTGCAAATCCGATTCTGGATATTGCATAACAGATTTCAGCAACGTCGTTTACCTTTCGTAGTCGACACATATCGACTATTACCACAAGTGTGTTTCAACGACTTGGTATCAATTATTTTGCACTGTCTTTTTCAGTTCGTTTCGTTTTTCTGTGGTATGTTTGTTCGCACCTGTTTTGTTGGATTCGCCTTGTAACTCATTGCTGAGAGTTTTTTAAGCGAAAAATTCTGCTTTTTTTGCAGCTATTTGGCTTTATTTTTATCTGGTCCTGCTAATAATTAATTTTTAAACATATTTTTCGAAAATATTGTATTATAAAGCAAAGTCTGCAAACAGGTATGGATAGTTACATAACCATAAACAAAAAGAGGCTCAGCTCTAAATTTGCGCAACAAGATCGTACAGCGAAGCAATATAAAAGACTGAAATAGCTGCAAAGACAGTAAATGAAAATACACATATTCTCCGTCCTTGCTACATCAAACCTCCACCAATCAATTTGCACGAGTAAGCGTCTAACGCCATTATAATCATGCTGTCCCAACTCATAGGAAAATGTGTACAAAACCGCCATTCAACGGGGACAAATCCAAGAAACAAACATCCAATCACAAAAAAATTGCCGGCTCATATCAAGTCGACTTGAATCAGAAAATACGAGCTATTTTACGTATCATTTAAAATGCTGAGGAAAAGCGGAAGGCTACATCGTAAGGTCAATGCACAATTTCCTAAACAGGAATAAACTTCCCGAACCAATATGTAAAACTCCGTTCATCCTATTTACAACTTACGCTACTTTCTCCACAAACGAATAACTGTAGAAGGCCCACTAAAACGTAATGGTCCCCAGAAGTGTATTTTGCTTGGAATTTGGGCATATGAAAACTTATTACAACATACCATCCGTATGCATTGTTTGTGGCGACGCCCACCGTACTTCGGTGGGCACTGATCCCAAAAAAAAAAAAAAAAATTCTGTAGCAGCGGTGGAAACCACACTATAAACTATAGAATCTATAAAGTCTTCAAACACGTAAAAAATATTAAAAAAATTGTACGTAAACTGAATATGAACAATGTAGGTCTTCCCTATTCCCTAGTCTTTATGCGCAAAACCATTGATATGCCCACGTGTTAAAAGACGAATTGTTCACGAACAATTCGGGTTCAATCGAGAACCCAATGAAAAATTTCATGGTACCTACACATGGTATGTTTCAAGAACTGACGCGCACCCACTACATGTTTCTGCAAGTTTTGCTAAGCAAAAAATGAGCCAATTGAAAATATGCTTCTAAAACACATAAAAACTGCTTTAGAGCCAAAGGATTTTTAGATACGCTACTAAACTTTCGAGGGGTAGGGCAAGTGGTTGTACCGCCATTATAGTGCGTGAAATTCAGTGAAGATTTTAAACAAGCTAGGCCTATGCTGACTTCAAAATTGCAGTATCATCTGTATACTATCTCCCTAAATATAAGATTGAACACTACCAATTCGCCAGGTTCTTTGCTACAATACGACAAAAGTTGTTTACAGGTTGCGGCTACAATGCAAATCACACTTTTTGGTGCCGAAGAGAGAGAGGGAGAGACAGCTCTACAATACAGTTCAAGCAAATAAACTAGACTTCGTATGTGGAAATATGCTCATCTATTATCCAACATACTTTAAGACGCTTCCAGATGATCAATTATTAGTCAGTTCGTCATATGATCTATCTTTCGGCCAATCGTTATTTTGGAGGAGAGTATTGTCACTGCTCAAGAAACTCTTTTTTCCTACCCAAATAAAAACGCGAATTGGTAAAATAAAATAAAGTGTATGTGACCGCTCACTTACCTTCGAACATCCGACTACGAAATTTAGCTGATATTCAAGCAGCTGTGGATAAATTTACAGACGTCCTAACGACCGCAGTCACAAGTACAGAAAATCACACATGCGCTAAAAATTCAATAGAAAACGTAAATGCTTTCGATAATCACTTAGAATAGGTTTTTACAGCACCTGACATAAATAGTTCCACCGTTCCAATTACAAGTGGCAATGTCAATGATCCTATGAAATTTCGACTACTTTCTTTAAAGTTCGCAATTAAAAGTATAGATATGAGAAAATCAGCCGGACCTCATCGAATGAGAGGATCAATGATAAGAAACACACGTGTTTCTAAACAATGAAATGACTCAAGTATGATTACAATCTAAAAACCTATTAGCCTCTCAGTTTTATCCCAGCTATTTGAAAAAATTTGTCGTATAGAACTTAAAACCTTATTTCAATGAATAAAACATCATCCCGGATCATCAGTTTGGGTTTCGAGCAAGGCATAGTACTATTGAGCAAGTTCATAGAATCGTCACCACTATAAGATCGGCATTTGAAAATAAGCGATATTGTTGAGATTTATTTGTTGTCATTTCCCAGACGTTTGATAAAGTATGGCATGCTGGAATTTTTAGCAAAATAATTCAAGTTCTGTTTGGAAACTCCAACAACATTCTGAAGAGCTATTTGACAGATAGAACGTTTAAAGTAAGGTCAGAAGACAAATGTTTTTATAAACGCGAAATTTCTGCAGGATACGGTCCTATATCATATATATGTCATATACGACAACGTTTGCAGACGACACTGCTAAATCCATCGAAATGTGCTCATGTAACGTTTTCCCTCAGAAGAAAAGATTGTCTACCTATAACAATAACAAATACAAGTGTTCCAGCGGAAACCCATGTTGAATATTTGGTTATCCACCTAGACAGACGCCTAACTTGGTCCCGCCACATGGAGTCAACAGCCATAAAACTGCGAACAAAGTAACTACACTGTCTAAAAAGTCCTAACTCAATTTTGGTTTTGGAATAAAAATTCGTGATGAAGCCAATACGGACATATGACATCCAGAAGTTAGAAAGAAGACAGCCTAGAATTTTATGACTTATCGTATGCGCCCTCTGGTATATAAGAAACAAAAATATCCATAGAAATATAATACACATGTGAATAAACAAGCAGTACATTCCAACAGTCTTGTACGCAATTCATTGCAATTTGGCAGGCTCTAGAGACTAAAAGAACTGACTTACGAAGATTCAATAAAATAAAATTAATACTTGAAAAAAAGATTACTTTTTATACTTAATTATATAAGTATAAATACCTGTTTGAATTTTTTCCCTAAATAAAAACAAGTGGTTTTAAATTACTCTAAAAATTGCTTTATACGTCGTTTTTTTCTGTCTCCAATCGTTAAGCTAACAACAAACGATTGCAAATATTCGGCCTTATTCCCGTTGGCGTTGTCGTTTAAAAACGACACGAAAACGACAATTCGGTATCACCGTTGGCGTTGTCGACACTTATTGGAATCGAAACGGTATTCTCTAATTTGCAACGAAAATAAAAACGACAAAGGAACATTTATTTTTTGTCGTCGCCATTTTAAGCGTAGGAATTAAAACGACTCTAATTAAAAGAAAAATGATGATAACTTCGTTAAAGCAGTTTGAAACTCTAGTTTCTGAAATGGAAAAAGAACGTGCTTATGCCAAGGGTTTTCGGAAGGGCATAAAATCATTAAATTTCGAAATTTTTGGAAAGAAATTTCAGAAAAATTGAATCCGCTAGGACATCCAGTTCGTGACGGTGATGGTTGGCACAAAGTAAGTAGGAATAAAATAGCGACAATAATTAATTAGAATTTTGTTAACAAAATTATTTAATACAATTCAAAGGTGTGGAAGGACTTTAAATTCAAAGTGAAAAAGAAGCTGGTAAACAACAAGGCTGAATCTAGAGCAACAGGAGGATGAGTTTGCAAGCAGGTTCCATTGTCTCCATTGGAAGAAGCTGTTACTAATTTATTCGAATTTGAAAAACAAGTAAACCCTATCGGTGATGAATTAGGATTCGGAGAAGAAGTACAGTTTGTGGCGTACCCAATTGAAAAAGAAACTCCCAATGCTACTTCGGAAAATTTAGTAATGACTTCATCCGGATCAAACCTGAATCATGATTTGCCTACTGTTTCAACAAGGGTTAGGTCCATATTCAATACTGCTGAAAAGGAACGGATCACATTATTAAGGACGCAAACCGAAGTAGTACAAGAGCGATACAGTCACTCCAAGTCCATTAAGGGATACTTAAAAGATATCTCTATTTACCAGAAGAAGAGACTGCAAATAGAAGAGGAACGCCTTAAAATATATAAAAGGAAAACCGAAAAAGAAGAACAGCTACTGGAACTTGATGCCTCCATTAAGAAGAAAAAACTAGAATTATTGGAAAGACAATTAAATCATAATAATTAATTAACTTTTATTGAAATTTTTGTTTATTTATATTTTTGTTTGAAATACATATGATAATTTAATAAATTTTTCTGCTGAAGAAACCTTTCCTATTATAATATAAATGTTGAGAACTCCTGTTAGGCCCTATCATTTTGAAGTGCGTCCCGTCTACACAGCCTATGATTCCAGGAAAACCAGTTCGCTCATAAACAAATCTCTTACATTCTGTTATTTCATCATCCGACATTTCAAATTTCACCCAAATTTTACAAGTCGTGGTACTCATCGCATCCAAAACTTCAGTCAAAATTTTACTAACCGTAGGTTGAGCTAGCGATAAGTCATTTCCAACGCTTCGCTGATATGACCCTTGTGCAAAGAATCTTAAAGCGGTTGCCAATTTTATTGTTGGTGTTATTCCTGACTTACGCATATTGCATTTAAGTTTTGGACTTTTGGACGGATTTCTTCCAACACATATTTGAAAGCAGTTTTGTTGAGCCTAAATGTATCCACAAACCTGAACATATATATAATTACGTATATTTATATACATATATATATTTGAAAATGTTTGAATTAAAATATATTTTCTTACACAGAATTGGGAATTGAGAAGATGTCAACTTGCTGTCGCAACATCCTTCGATGTTTATTGATTTTAATTATTTCTTTATCTTCACTTAAACTTGAAAAATAAAATTCAGTGCTTGCCTTTTTTTATTTGTCGTTTAAAATGTTTGTATTAAAAGAAAAAACTTTTCAAAAATTTGCGACACTATAAACAAAAATAAAGTAACATTTTTTACTTGTTTTCGATAACTCCTTGTCTTCGTTTCGATATGCTTCAAGAATGCCAAATTTGAAACGAAGCGACGATGAAAACGACAACGCCAACGGGAATATGGCCGATTGATTAAAATGAGTTACTGAATAACAACATTGTTAATTTTGTTGTTAAAATTTTTTCAACGATGCGATTATCGTTAAAAAATTCTAGTTAATCGCACTGCATTCAGTGTTCTTTAATTTTGATTGAAATGTTTATAGTCAAAAAGAAATACCAAATACAGGATTATTATTACTTTGAACTATTTGCATATTAAATATTATAATAATTTATTCAGTACTAAATATCTCGCAAATTGTGCTAAGTAGACATCTCATGACCTTAGCACAGTTTGCTTCATTAATGCAATGCATTGTATTTGCCATGGGATCATTCAGTTTGAGCAACGGACACTTCGTAAGTATGTGTGGGATATTCACATAAGTATTACAATGAGAACAAATAGGAGAATCAATGAATTGCAGGCAAGAAAGTAGTCAATTCTCTGATTATTTTATCAGTCATTTATCATAATTTTACTCAAAGTTCGCTGTCGCCTTTTTGACTTCTGAACATGTATTGAACAACAAACTTAAAAGTAATTGTACTTCAACAAAAGAAAAAAATATCAACGTTTTCTTTTTCATAACTGAAGGATTGTGTAGTGCTTAGCAGCACAGGTTTGGTATTTATTTTTGATTCGCGCCAATATCGATTATGGACTTGAGCAAAACAATTCGGGCAATACTCGTGCTGATCAACGGACATATTATGAAATCTTGGCAATATTTGAGAGGGTGATTCCGATAACATAACTTACAGGGTGGTTAAATTACAGGGTGGTTAAATAAAGAAGGAAAAAAATATGTACAATATAATTACAATTCTGTATGCGAATAATTTGTCTGAAATCGTGTTTATACAGATTCGATGGAAACTTGGGTTAGGTATACAGGGTTAGGTATACGATTGATTGGTAATTTGCACAGCTTTAGAATTTTTGATGCGTATATTTGATGCATGTAAATGTTAAAGAGAAATTAACACCTTCACGCGGAAATGCATTCATTATTAGGTTTTATGTTTGTACATAGTACGGACTCTACGATTTCGAATGCATTTTTTAATCAGGTATAGAAGCCTTGTCTGACAGCTGTTCACATTAAGTAATGTTCAGCATGAAACAAGATTTTGTGGTAATATAATTTTGGGTTTCAAATGGACGTTTACAAATGCGAATTTAGTGAAAATTTCGTCTTCGGTTGTATTTAAATGAAAGATAGATGCCTTTTTTATTTCCACCTAAATTGAATCAAAGGCCCATGGTTCTGACCAGAGATCCGCATTTTGGTTCATCCAACGGTAGCCTGCCACCATAAATTACTTTCTAGTCCCAAGATCAGCTGGGTTGTCGCAAGTTTTTATCTGTTTCCAATGATTAGGGTTTATACTGTTGGTGATTTGCACTCCTCAGTTTCCGACGAATATTTTCAAAGTGTGAGCCGGTCTTTGTAGCTAACCTTGAATTATCGAAAAATCAGACATAAAAAAGGTTCATAGGAAAACTTCACTCACTTCGTTAACCCTTTTCTTAATTTAGCAAGAAATAATGCTCCACATAACTAAAATCTGGAGATAATTATCTTCTTTAAATTCGCAATTTTAGTTTTTGCAACCAACAAAATACCAACGATTTCGCTTGTTGGGGTAGTAGCTCGTAAATAAAATGCACTAAAATATGTTCTCTCGGATAAATCCGTATATTTGGTTTTCGTAATGTTTGTGGGTTCAGGAATGTACTAAAACAAATCTTCCTTGGCATTCCAACAAATACCTCAATCGTCAAAGACCTAGAGTTATCGAATTTTAAAAATTCTTCATCAAGAAAATATTCCTGGGCCGAATGTTTCTTTTTCAAAGGAATACCGGCACTGCACAAAGTTGGCTTGAGTACAATTTGTTTCTGTTTTGTTTCTTCCAGACAACATATCATCTACATTGGTTTCCTCCTTTGAAATTTTGGTAGCGAATCGATATATATTTTTGCAGTATTCGCTTACTTCAAGAAGCATTCGTATGGCCAAGTATGGTGCACTACCAATTATCATGTCAATTGGAAAATGTTTTAGGTTCCGTACCTAATGTTGAGGGAGCTTAGTGTTGAAAGGCTGATCTGGTGGAGATATTTCTCTTTGTGGCGGTTGAGCTTTCTCTTCCAGATGGAATAAAGTAGTTTCTTTTGATAGTGGAATCAAAGCCTTTTATTGGTACATTTCGACTTGAAATAGATAGGGGACAAACAATTTGTGCAACTGTTTCTGGATTAAGGATAATTTGCTAGAATTTCCTTCCAGAACCATTTCTTAATTTCTCAATAAATTTGCGTCACATTTTTCTAGGTTGAACAATTCTGATTGTATTACTGGCTACATTTAAACGCACAGCCGGCAAGTTTCCCATAATTTGAGTAGCAGTTTTAGCAGAATATTTGAAACAACTAATACAATTACCTATAATATTTTTAGCTAATTGTTTGCCAGATATAATCCAATATTTCCGATTTACGTAGTACATAGTCAATGTAATCCCACCATGCAAAGTGTTCTCATGAGCTTCTCTAATTATTAGTCTAGAAAGAGGGTTAGTCTTAGACAAAAGACTTGGGTGTTTAATATCATATGGCAAGGTAGAATTATGCAAACGACCACCCACACGAATAAGGTCATCATGGCCAATGTAAAGCATTAGTTTCAAAAGGGAATTATGATTAATATCACCATTTAGAACCTGTTTCCAAATTTCGGGTGAAAACTCAAATACCTGAGTAATTTTAAGCAACTTTGTCAAAGTAACATTAATTGTAACTACGTTAAGAGACTACGGCTCCTTCAGATCTTTATCCACTTTGCTAATCTTAGAATTATGCACAAAGCGACATTACTCTTAACAATGTTCTCATTTTAGAAAATTTATATAAAAAACATGGATATACATTTTCATATCTTATTCTATTGTCATTAGGGTTAAGTGTAATCGTCGAAATGAAAATTTGACTTTTAGAAGATTTTCTTTTCTCCTGAAACGTATCGAAAATTGGAAGACAATCGGGCCATGCCGATGACGGTTCAATTAAAAATTATGGTCCGTGCCACCACGTTTTGCAGTCCATCAGTTCATTTGGAAAAATTCCCCGTGATGCACAATCGACCGGACTTAAATCCGATGGAACATACTTCCATTGCGTTGGATTGCTAAGGCGTTGGATTTCAGCAACTCTATTGGCAACATAAACTGTTCAATTTGAAGGTGGTTTTCGAATCCAACTTCAAACAGTTGAGCTATCGCTCCAAAAGAAAATTTCATATATTCTAACACCTGATAATGAATCTTTGACTCTTGAGGCTAATTTGACCAAAAGAGTCGCAGCACAGAGTTCTAGCCTTGGAATCGATACAGTCTTAATATGCGATATTTTCGACTTTGCTTGTAAGGGGGTAACAAATGTATCGTTTGAAGTAGTAACTCTTGAATAAATAGCAGCAGTATACGCCACTGTTGACGCATCACAAAAACAGTGAAGTTCCACTTTAGAACCACTTGTAAATTGTGTCCATCTGAGAATTTTAATTTCGAAAAATTGGATAGAGTGGACCTATATTTGAGCCAAATTTCCTCGATACCGTGAGGAATTTTATCATCCCAGTCTATACTTCTTTCCCAAAGTTGATTAAATAAATGCTTTGCATTCACGGCAGAAGGTACTAACAAACCCAATGGATCATACAATCGTGCTGTATCGGACAATATAGTCCTCTTTGAAAACGGGCGGTGTTGATCCATGTTTACATTGAACGAAAATGAATCGGAGGCAATATTCCATTGAATCTCGAGCGTTTTGACTATATTGTCACGGTCAAATTTCAAAGACAGTGCTTTGTCCCTATTTTCTTCAGGAATTACACTGAATAACTCTGGCGAATTTGTAATCCATTTTCTAAGATTACAGCCACCCTTTGCCAACAAACTACATATATTCCTCGGTAAATTAATTGCGCATTCCAAAGAATCAGCACCTGAAATAATGTCGTCAACATAGGAATCAGTAATTAATATTTTTGATTCGTCCGGAAAATCTGTTTCATATTCACATGCAAGCTGTTGCAAAACTCTAATTGACAGAAATGGCGATGATGTCATCCCATACGTCAATTGATAAACAGAAATTTCATCAAGTGGACTAAATCGCCACAAAATTGTTTGAAATCTTCGATGTTGTGGTGCCACCTTAATCTGCCTAGACGTTTTCTCAATATCCGCGCTAAACGCAATCTTATGCATTCTCCATTTGTTCAAAATTTTAGGCAATTTATTCTGTAATGCAGGGACAGGAGAAAACGCCTCATTCAACGACCTTTTCCCTGGAATGTGGCTACTGCCATCGAAAACTACTCGTAATTTCGTGGTTGAGCTGTCCTCCTTAAGGACACCATGATGTGGCAGAAAATAGGAATTGTCTTCAACACTACTCGGATATGTTCCTATTCGGGACATATGGCCCAAACATTCATATTCTTGCATAAAATTCTTGTAGTTATCGGAAAATGCGATACGTTTCGAAAATGGCATTTCCAGTTGCTTAAATCTTTTAAAAGCACCGAACATAAAATTATGCAGTTTGTGGAATATTTCCATTAAGTATTAGGGATGTGAATGGCAGAGTAACTACATAGCGACCGGATGAATCCCGCCTAGTAGTAGCCTTGAAATAATTTTCACAAGCCTATTCCGAGTTAGATAAATCTCTCATGGCAACAACTTCCTCTTGTTCCGAAAAACTTTAAAAGATTCTCTAAATTTATGTTGTGAAACGTAATCTTGTTTGACGCCATAGATTTTGTGGGCCCTGCAAAAACCCAGCCGAAAAGGGTATTTTGAAAAAACATATTATTATGAACAAATGATTCAGTAGGGATCATAATGCTAGAACAAACGTCAGACCATAGAATAATGTCAATTGGATCTGGCTGATAAAAAAAAAACGGACCTGCAGGATTCCCACTATATAGTTTAGGTAAAGAAATATTCTTAGAAAAATCATGTGGTTTGTAGAAAGAAATATTTGACAATATGCGACAGCAATTCAAGATCAACTACGTGCTTAGATATACTCTCGCTGTCAGTTCCCACCCCAATTACCTTGCAATGTGACTTTCTCCGAGGCAAACAAAGGAAATGAGCAGAAGGTTCGCAAATCAAAGTTCCCTGTGAACCAGGATCCAATAGCGCCCTTAATGGGATATTAACACCACCAGAAGTTACGTAAAGTCTAATAGTGTATAACAAAACGTTATGGAAGGTCTGCGAGTTATGAGTAGCCAGTGGTTTAGGTTCAGCTGGTGATGAATATACCATATTAAAATTCTGTACGGCCACAGATTCTTCAACGTGTAATATTATATGATGTGGTTGTTTACAGGTAGCGCATCTATTAGAACTACTACAGTTAAGGTGGGAATGTCCGACAGATAAACAATTTCTGCAAATATGCTCTTTATTCAAAAATTCATTCTTGGCTTTTAGAGTTAAATGCAGGAATTTGTAGCATTGAGATAAATAATGAGTTCTCCCACAGAAAGAACAAGAGCTTGATTTCGGTTTTTGCATGTTGCCATTATGAACATACGACTTCTTCTTATTCTTACCATTGCTCTTTTGAGAGTATTTAGAGGTGGAAGGTACCAGTTCATTTAATGATTCTAATGATCTAAAGGTTCTTTCCAAAAAAGAAAACATTTCCAAGCAGCTCGGCACTTCTGTCGAGGATTTTAACGAATGCTCCCATTCTCTTGTTTGAACATCAAGTTTTTGACTAATGAAATATACCAATATTGGATCCCAAGTAGAAGTATCAATCTCTAGATTTCCTAAAGATAAAATACACTCCTGGGTGGTATCCAATATGGACTTTATGCTATGAAAGCTTCCATCAGACTTAGGAATATTAAAGAGTTTGTGTATAAGAGTAGCTACTATTGCTCGTTTATTGTAGTAACGTGATTCTAAGATATTCTAAGCTGAAGAGTAGTTTGCACCTGTGGCCGAAATGGCTTTTATTAGAGATGCTGTCTCTCCAGTAAGAGTACCCTTTAAATATTTAAACTTTTGAATCTTAGAAAGTGATGAATTTGTATGCACTAACGACAAATAAATATCCCGAAAAGGAATCCAAACAATTTATTCCCCTGAGAATTAAGGGAGGGAGATTTTTAGAAGTCGTGCATCCATATTTGGCGTCATATCAACATGACCACTTGTCATAGCAAATGTACTACTCAAAGGAGAACGAGCAGTATCGCTTGGTAAGCTGTCTAATAGTTTACCTTTAAATGGGAAGTAAAGTCCAGAAAACCCAAAAACACATTCATCTGCCATATACGGCACATCTGTAACCATTATAGATGTTTCCCGAATGACCTTTGCAATCTCTTCATCGTGATACTTGAACGTTAGAAATAAGCTATCAAGCTCCAAAGCAAGTTGTCTTTCAACAAAAACCGTTCAGAAAGCCGTTTTACTGTAATCAATAAACCGCGCTGAGTTTCTACAAGAACCTCTAAATCAGCCATGTTGAGATATATACAGATTCGTACGAAACCGATTTCAGAACACGGAGAGATCCTAGTTAAAAGTTAACAGTAATTTAAATAACACGAAAAAATTAATTTATTTAAGTTTACAGTTGCACTAAGAAGTCAAAATAAATTTTTCTTTGTTTTGTCCTTTGCGGCGTAGTTGCAAATATGCAGGACTCATAAATATGTATGTATAGTAATCGTTAATTTACAACAAAAAGGGGAAAATGTACAGTCATACAAGCTATATAATTCCGTTATAAAATTTCAAATCTATCAAATTTACAAAACACGTTTTCGAAACTACGAAGTTTAAATCGCCGTAATAAAGCAAATTAGTTCGGCAAAATCAATTCTTATGCATGATTTTAAAGAAAAAAAGAGAAAATTATATCGTATATTACGATTAATAAATTAATTGGATTAATAAATCCAATAATCATGATTCCACAGAATTTCCATAGACCAATTTACCATTATCTTACCAAACTTTATTAAAGTGTAGGATAACTTCGGCACCAATGTTTCTGGATTAAGTATAATTTGCTAGAATTTCCTTCCAGAACCCTTTCATAATTTCTGAATAAATTTGCGTCACACTTTTCTAGGTTGAACAATTCTGATTTTATTATCATTTTTAGAATAAATCATGCTTAGTTATAAAAACACAATATAAACAGTTATCTTATTCTCCTTTTCTTACACAATTTTACATTTGTAACTACGGTACATATTAATGTTAATATGTTTAGTAATATTGTTTAAGAAAAGCTTTAATGAGAGTACCTTAAAACCAGTATTTGTGATCATTTCTACGTACATATTTATCAATATGATCATGTTGAGTTCAATGGAGACACTTGGAATCATGAATATAATGATAATTATCTTCATATAAATATTATAAAATAACTACAATAAGGTCGTACTAAATATACTAGAATAATAAATTTGAATACAAATTGTATTTAGAAAATGGTTGAGAAAGCGTTTGTACATATTTCTCCACAGCAACATTAATTGGATAATAAAAATTTAATTCTATCGTTTAGAGATAAATGTTTAAAATATCTACACAGTTTCACAAGATGATTTTGTTTGAATTTTTTACAAGTGTACTTTGACTTGTCTCTTTCGTTAAAGATGCTAAGGGACTTTTCTCCCGACCGTAAAGTTTTTTCGGGCAGTTTTGAGAGGCAAATGCCAATTAACCCTGCATAGATAAGTTACGTCTATAAGACGTATGCCTTTTTAATTATGTACTCCATATCTGTGGTTTGTAGTGAGGGAAAATATATATGCTCAGTATTCTCAGTTGATCTCAAGAGCTTGTTAATGGTGGTTGTTTTCGTGCGGTATGTTGATGATATTTCTGAGAAATTACACAACATGCGTCTCGGAGACGTATTGTTTTGATGTACTCTTTTCTTATTTATTTTAATATTTAGGATATTTTTCTGCAAAATTCTATTTTAATAATGGCATGTGGGCGTAATTTGGATGATAAAGAAATTGCTGCATTGCTACAGAGTATTTCAGACGACTCCATTTCTCCTGAAAACCCTGCGGTTAGCCAATGACAATATTTTATGGAATGATGAACGTGGCATTTACAAACTCGTATGAGATTTATTCTCACAACATTATATCTGCTAATCAAAAGCCTTTTTTGTATTCAAATCTTAAAAATCTATCTTCTATTGTGTAGAGAGAGCCGCCTCGCCAGGCTCAATGTGTCAGTTCTTTTTAGTCTCTGGTGGCCGTCAAATTGCAATAAATTGCGTGCAAGAATGTTGGGATGTGCGACTAGTTTGTTTACGTATTTGGACGTGTACGTTTTAACTTCTTTATACTCCAAGGCCAAAGTTGATTTGTTCGAAGCTTTATGGATGTTATTTTTGCCTCAATGTGACGGGACCAAGTTAGGCGCCGATCTAGGTGGATACCTAAATATTTAACGTGCGTTTCCGCGGGAACCGTGGTATTAGTTATTCTGATTGGTGGACAGTTTTGCCTTCTAAGGGAAAACGTAACATGAGCACATTTTGATGGATTTACCTTTATTCTCCACTGTTTTAGCCAGTCTTCTAGCTTATGAATATGGGACTGCAGCTTTTCAGATGCATCCTTTGGATCATTACTGACACTTATAATTGCAGTGTCATCTGCAAAGGTTGATGTATATGTATGTGGGCTTGTCGGCATATTCGCTGTATAGATGACATATAATAGCGGCCCTAGCACACTACCTTGAGGTACTCCTGCACTGATTTTCCCACATCTTGAAAGCTGGTCCTTTGACCTTACTTTAAAAGTTCTATCGGACAAACAGCTTTTTATAAGCTTGTGGGTGTTTTCAGGTAGAACCCGGTAGAGTGTTTTCAGGTAGAGCCCATCATGGCAGACTTTATCAAATGCTTGGGAAATGTCTATAAATAAAGCTGAACAGTATTGCTTTCTTTCGAAAGCCGATCTAATAATGGTAACGATTCTATGGACTTGTCTATCGTACTATGCCTTGCTCGAAAACCAAACTAATGATCTGGGATAACGTTTTGTTCATTTAGAAAAGGAGATACACTCGAGACGAATAATTTTTCAAATATCTTTGACAAAACTGACAGTACGCTAAGGGGCCTGTAGGATGTAATCTGGCTTGAGTCCTTTCCAGGTTTCGTGATCATAACAATTTCAGACATCTTCCAAGAGCATGGGAAGAAGCCGACGCGCAACATGGCATTAAATATGTAAAGTAAAATTCTTACAGCTGAATTAGGTAAGTTTTTTATCATTGATCCTGTACTACGATCAGGTCCAGGTGATTTCTTCATATCTGTATTTTTAATTGTCGATTTGAATGAAGACAATCGAAATTTCATAGGATCATTCACGGTGTCACTAATAATTGGAATAGTGGATTTACTTATATCATGTGGTGCGAAAACCTTCTCTAAGTGATTTGCGAACGCATATGCCTTTTCACTTGAGTTTTTAGCCCAACTACGGTCTTCACGTCTAAGGGGGGTTCGTAAGCAATAGGACATTGTAAGTGCTTTACAGCTTTCCACAGACTATAATCCGTGTTTTTTATTGGATCCAAGTTTTTTAAAAAGTTGTCGACAGTATTTCTTGTTTCTGGCTCAATTTGCTGCGTAAGTTTTTTTTGGCATAAGTTCATTTGCATTTTTATTTATTAATTTGCCATTGTCTTCTTAGTCTTATCATATAATGGTGTGCGTAAACGAGAAAGTCATCCAAACAAGCAGAATAGTAATGCGTATGCAGTAGAGAAGTCAGTCAGCCTGTGGCAAGCAAGGCGGTAAGACCTACTTAATAATTTTAGAATTTTATTCCACTTTATTATTTAAGTCTTTGGCAGACTCAAATACTTGTAGCTTAATTATTTTAGAGTTTTACTCATCTTAATTAAGCTAGTATCTCGCGATACCACTGGTGTTTTCGTGTCAGGCAAGAATTTTATTCGCCCTGACCAGAGAACCCAGTGAGTAAGGTGACGCTATACCACTTGGGCCAGAATCGTATTCGCCCCGATTGGTTTAGGCGAGTAGTGGATAGACACTCCTCAGGCGGTAAACGGTCGGGCCAGAATTTTATTCGCCCCAACCAAGTGCGTTCGGAGTTGAGTGAGCAAAGGAGACATCTCTTAGCTTCGGGCCAGAATTCTATTCGCCCCGATAAAAGAGTCAATCCTTGTCCTATCACCTAGAGCAGTAGCCAGACGAAGAGAGGCTATCTGAGTGAGAGGTACAGATCTCCTGGTATTGTCAACTTAGGCCAGAATATTATTCGCCCTGACAAGAGAGGCCAGAATAAAAAGTGCTCTCTTACCATCGGGCCAGCATTTTAGTCGCCCCGAAGAGAGAATTGGCTCATGTCTACTCGCAACGAATAGTGGCGGTATCTTCTGTAAGCGTCAGATGGTGTGAGGAGCTGATTGGAGTACCAGCGAAAGTGACAATGGCCACCGAAGGCCCATCGTATTTAATGTCACGCTGTACTTATTAATTTAAGTTGATGAATAAAGATTATAACGTTGTTGAAAACATATAAACTGTCTCGTCTCAATCTTGGAAACAAATAAATATTTTCTTGTATCGAACCCTGAGAGCCGCGATCTCTACTCCAGCTAACTGTGAAAACACGTCGATTCAATATATATATAGGAAATTCCAATTTACGATGTCCGTCTCTTCGATGTTGAAATCAACTCTCTGACGGCACTAGAAAGGCTAGAATTCTAAAACTTGGAATATTTTATCAGTTTCTCTTTTTTAATCCAACAATATCAGTCCACAAGTACGAAATGCTTGTACACAAGCCCACAAAATTCACATATTCTGGATCCCTATCAAATTTGTTGTAAAATTCCCCTACAGAAATTATCATCCCAAGGTCTTCATATTAATTTATGGATCTAAATATTTGATGGAATTCATTTAAAAAAAATCTCGAAATGCCAAACAAAGATAACCAAATTCCTCTAAAAACTGAAATTTTACGTTTACTAAAAAGAATTTCAAAATATCGAAATATCTTGCCAAATGTTAAAATTCACCATAAAAAAACTGGAAAAAACTATTTGTTTTTGCAATCATTTTGATTTCAATGATCTAACATTTTACAAAAGAAAAAACCGAAAAAAACAAAATTCACGAAATTTCGAATATATACCACAAAAATGTAAAATTTCACCAAAAATATAAATATCTTATGATAAACTTTCAAAATTATATATTTTTCCAAAAATCTAAATTTGTCTAAAATACCGAACTGTTACCATCATTTTGGAATTCGCCAAAGTTCGCCACATAAGCAAACTATATTCCAAAAATATTAAATTACAATATTTACATAACATTTCAACAAATCAAAATTTAACAAAAAGCCAAAACTGCTAAAAAAAAAATTAGGAAAATTCGAAATTCAATAAGAAACCGAGTTTCATCAAATTGATCACCATTAAAATTTAAATTACACCAAACTTTTGTAAATTTAAAAAAGTGGAAAGTTGCTATAAATCAATATTTTTAAAAAGTTGATATTAAACAAATAAATAAACAAATTCACCGTCAATGAGAAATTAACCAAAAATTCATAAAAATGATAAATTATTCCATATATTCAAACAAAATAGAAAATAACGAAATTTGACCAAAAAATTGCAATTTTGCAAAGTTTTTTCATTCACCCCAAAACGAAACCATAATAGAATAAGTTTAAATTACAAAAATAATATAAAATTCAAAAAAAAAACCAAAACTATCAAAAAACCGAAGCAGCAACAACATATTGCAACATTTTAAAATTTCGCCGAAACTTAAAACAAACTACAAATTTGAAAATTTACTGCAACATCGAAAAACTGTAAGAAAAAAAATTAATTGCTAAAAAACCAAATAAAAATAAAACTATCACAATTCGGAAGTTTACCAAAATTCAAAAATTCGCCGCAAAAATTTTAAATTACATTAATAACAAAATTTGTCAAAATCTCGGAATTAAAAATCGGACATTGCTCTTCAAAAAACAAAAATTTACACAAATAATCATGTTTTAAGAAAAATAGTATAACTTCCCCTATTCTGCATTTCGATTATGTTCCCGCACGAATCGGAAAAAGGTATTCCAAACAAAAATTGAATCGTAAGAACAACAAGGAGATCGAGAGTATTTTCAAAACCAGCTGTTTAGATGCGGAACGTATGAAATACATATAAGGTCTGTTCCAGGTGCATAAAAAAATAGTCCGGACTATTGAGAGTAAAAAGAAAATTACTCTCTGAATGTGCCAAAGTTGTCCGAAATTGCTGGAACGCAAAAACCCACAATTGAACATCTTTAAATACTAATGGAGCCTACTTTCTCAAATAAATTTTATTTTTGTAATTTTATACGCCTAAAATCTTCTTAACTGATCGATAAAAGCATTTTTTTTTTATTAAATAAAGTGATAAATATGCACAAATATTTGTACTTACAACTTCAAATTTATTGGAAAAATTTTCCATTTTGCTTTTTAGTAAATTTGAAATAAAAACTTTCTTCCTTTATTTAAACATTCTTTGATTTTTAAATATAAACAAAAAACATCTGATAATTTAATTCTAGTCCGAACTTACCCAAAGAAAAAGTTCGGACGATTTTGTACAGGAGATGAAAAATTGTACTCTCTCATTTTCTCTCAAAATTGCAAAAAAATTGTTAATTGGAACGAGTTTGGACTAACTCGGACTAGTTCGGATTGTTTTGTTATGCACCTGGAACAGACCTATAAACGTAAGAATTAAGCAATTTTATAAACATTGTAATAAATCGTTGAACTTAATACAATAAAATAGTGATTCAATAATTAAAACAAATATGAATTATATATTGTGGGTACAATAATTAAACAAACACATCAAATAATTACGGAATGGCAATAAAAAACAAGAACACAAGTAAGAGTGACGAATTATGTCGCGCCGGAATAGATATTTTAATTTATTTTACATCATTGTAGCACAAAAATAAAGTTTCTTTGTTTGAATTGCAAGAAAATGTGCAATATCACCGACGATGGAAGAGAAAAACAACGTTTTCGACCTGCAGTAAATTAAAAAAATACTTTCACATTTCATTACAATGATAAACAAAATAAAAAAAGTTATGTAGGATCATTCTGCTTTTAATTACACATTTCTTGAAGCTAAACGAACTAAAAGCGAAAAACTCTCCGCCACTAAATCAACAATTTACAAAAACGTAGGTACGCTCGTAATGCAGAAGACACAAATTCCATTCGAAACAGAACGCAGAATAGCAATTTTGCAGAATGCAGAATAGGGGTGAATATTAGTTGTACATAGTATAAACTATGCACACACACACACACACATGTTTGCTTACAAAATAATGTTGAATAATTTCAGAAACAGTAAGACTACGTACGACCAGTTTGAAATTTTGCTTTACCTAATGCAAGTCTTTCCGCTTTCCAAACTGGAGACTCCTTGGGACATTATATCATTGAGTGTAAACCCCTTAAGTACACTAGAAGAAACACTACTGGAATGGAAGAAGGTACATTACTGTGTTTTTTATTCATTTCACTGTTGACACCAAAGTAACCATTACTTCATCCTTGAGCGCGAAATAAAATTTTGCTGCATAAAACCAAAAGACTGACTCTATGCCTAATTTAGGGACCAAATATTCGTTCACCTCTTCCCACTTTACCCACTACCACAAAAACTTATCTACGGTAGCAAGCAAAGTGTGCAGAGGACTGTCAAAATGCCTCAAACACGTTACCGAATCAGCAAAATGTATCGCTAAAACAATGTGTGCCCTACTGGAACATTTTAAATAATTTAATTGTAAATTTATTGTTTGACATAACTGTTTACGTAGGAAATACCCCTAGTGTACGTTTAATCTTACATTACGTAATTCGACTTTTTTTTTCTTCTACTTTCTGGCTCCTATTTTTTTGTTTATATAAAATCACTTTTTTTTTCTCTCGCTAATTGTGTCATTCTTGTGCTATCCCCGAACCCGAACGTAAGTTACTTGAAGAAAATAAATTTTATTCAAACAAGAAATCTAACCCGCTTTTTATTTTTATTTAACTTTAAATATTTCTTTGAGAAAAATATTACCACAATATAACTTTGTCGAACTACAATTATAAATAGTAAGTAATTTAACTTTTAGACATTAGTTCGTTTTTTTAATTCTTTCTATTCAGAAAGAAAATTTATTTGATATGATACATAACTTTGAATAATGTAAAAGTTAAAATTTTCTTAGACAACTAGCAGAATGGAATGCATTTTCTATGCCGCTACACAAGTTTCCAACACTCTCCGATTCTTTTCTACTGTTTTTGTGTCAACTGTAAACATCATTTATTTAACCAAGCACTAAATACAAATAAGAATACAAGAATGAATATATCAACATTCATGTTCCTGCTATTTCCTTGGGTGAAAACAAACTTTTTTGTTATTGAATTCTTTGCTTTTAGCCAACCATTGGTTAGCAATGAAAGCATTGTATCTGTGTCTGTTTCATCTCGGTTGATTCTATTTTAGTATCAATCCGATTATGATGATGTAAACATGTACACGCATGTCATAGAGGAGAACAGAGATGTAAACTTTGACTTTTGAAAATTGCTAGAATCTCCTTTTTTGCCGCGGTAAGTCACTAGAGAAAGAGACAAATATAACATTTAAAAATAATGCGAAAAATGATCAAAACAAAAGCAAATAAACACCAAAATTAAATAATGAAAATTGAACTTATCTTTTAATATTTACAGAATAAGTTTTATATTATTTAAAATAAAGAAGAAAAAAGGTAACGAAAGAGAATAGGAGCGGTCAAGTATTTAAGAAACAGACAGATAGAGAAAGAGATCACTATATTCTCGTGTCACCTTTGTGATGCATGTTTTCGCTGTGGCCTGCGATTTGGAAATTTATCGTTAGACGTAGCTTCCTCAAACTAGAATTTTAGAAATGACAGAATTCAAATTTAAAAAATGGAAGATAAAGTGGTATAAACTTCGCTCTAACCCATACAAAAACACAATATACTTAAGTGATGTTCTACTACAAAAGCTTTCCGTGATATTAAGGTGTAAAAATTATATATTTTAGTACCTAATCACTGACTCACTTACTTATCAATGGTATGGGGCACTTTCACTATAACTAGGGGGCTGAAGTTTTCCATACGGGTAGTTCTTGGGGGAAGAAGTGTTCATCAAATTTTCAAAAAACCAAAATTTTTTAACTATGGGGCTTAGCGTGATCCTTATTTGTATGGGACACTTCTATTATAAGTAGAGACCTGATATTTGCTATAACCCAACCCGTAGACAGTTAGTTGAAAAAAATTTTTTTAGAATAACTTCTAAAAAGAGTCAGATATGCGCAAATGTATGAATGTGAAAATAAGGCCAAGTTTCTGTCAAAAAATCTGGTTCGTTAAAAGTAAAAAATTTAGTGCCAAGCCACACAGGGCAGTTACAGTTGCGCAACTTTTTATACATTTTCTGTTGAATTCGCCTTCGTGTATAGCACAAAGTAGTAAACAGAGGTGAAACGACAGTATAGTGATCTTTTTCTCTATCCGTCTCGTTCCCTCAGAGCCTTAGTTTTGTTTTAAATTTTTGTTTTTATTTTGATTTTCTTGCCGTGTTTGCCTGTATTTTTTCCTGTATTTCGTCACAAAAAGCTATATTTGTCTCTTTCTAACAGAGCCCATAGTAAAAAAAAACTGAGTTTTTTATTATTTATGTGTCAAATTCTTCACCTCTGGTTACCCTGTGGTGTATAGACACGAAAATTTCATGGAGCAATTTTCGTTCTTTCTTTTGCTTGCATATTTTTACAATTTGACATTTGTGTATTAAAAAATTAAAGTAATTTAACTAAGTTTGTGTTTCAAAATGACATCAAAGCAAAAATGGAATTAATAAAATCTGTAACTGATATATTGAATGGTTTGTATAATGAGCTTTGTTAAAAAAGATAATAATAATAATTTGAAAATTTTTCAAGGTTTATGTAATTTGTTTAAAGCAACATCGGCTCTGCCTGTGAAAAAAACAAAAAAGAATGGATAAAACCATGGAGGAATGTAAGAAAGAATATCGGCTCATACTCATTTTCAATAAATGAGTTGTTGTTAACAGACGATGCATCATACAAAAACTACCTTAGAATGTACGAGGCCGAGTTTAATTTTGTTTTAAACTTAGTGCAGCAGGATATAAGACGCGCTGATACGCAAATGAGAGATGCTATTTCTCCTGAGGAAAAGTTGGCAATAACGCTGCCTTTTCTTGTCGCCGGTATGTACTTCAAACAAAATTTCATTTAGTTAATTAAACTAGCAATATGTCTATTTGGTGAAAGCTTTCGCAGCATAGACTACCAGACAAGAGTATCGACTGCGAATTGCAAGGCAGTTTCTAAGCATATGGCTCCAAAATATTTGAAAGTATATCAGAAGAGTTATTCTATTTAAATTTATGAGGCATATATGTAGATATGTTTAATTTTAGTTTCCTAAAACTCCATCAGAGTGGCAAGGCATAGCAAGAGATTTTGGCGTCAAGTGGCAGTTTCGAAACTATTTAGGTGCTTTGGATGAGAAGCATATAAGCTTTCGACCGTTAAGAAAAGACGGAGCCTTCTATCACAACTACAAAGGAACGAACAGTATAGTTTTAATGGCCTTATCTGACGCCAATTGCAAATTTATATATGTGGATATTGATTGTAATGGCCGGAATAATTACGCTGGCGTGTTCCTTCAAAATGGTGTACAAGAGGTTTTGAAAGATGAGAAGGAAATACCAGCTAACACTGTTTTAGGAAATGGTCGAATGCTTGCATACGTTGTTGTTGGAGATGATGCGTTTCCATTGCAGACGCATTTGTTGAAACCTTACCCTTACCAATCAAATTTAAGAGAAAAACAAGTTTTCAACGCTAGGCTTTCCCGTGCAAGGCATGTTGTGGAACACGGTTTTAGTATTTTGTCAAATAGATTTCGCGTTTTCTTAGCTCCAATGAACTTGAAAAATGCAGAAACTATGCTAATTATAACATTTAGCTGTGTTTTACACAATTTTTTGTTGGAGGGTAATGAAACCTGTATAAACCCCTCCGTAGATTCCCCAATGGAAATTAGCTAAAACCCGACAACAATTTATGTCATATTTTAATAATGAAGGCAAAGTAGATTGGATCTAATTTTTTTCTTTTTGTATTCATATCTACACATACTTTTGTATTTAATAAAAAATAAAACAAATAAATTTATAACAACTACATTAATTAATATTTTTTATTTTCTTTAATAATTATTAAAATTAAAAAATTCATTTAAAAAATAAGTTATAAATATTATAACTAAAAAAGTCATTTAACAATAGTTGTGTTCATTTACTT
Source organism: Phania funesta (assembly GCA_963932375.1). NCBI lineage: Eukaryota > Metazoa > Arthropoda > Insecta > Diptera > Tachinidae > Phania > Phania funesta. The sequence goes on from OZ010656.1 coordinate 30,204,384, forward strand.
TACTAGTAAAAATTAGCAACGAGAGAGTAACAACAAATTTCCCAAAATTACTCTCAAAAATGTGAAAAAGTTAATGAACACTTTACTAGCTAAAATTTGCAAGTTAAAGTAGTGTTGTAATGTATAGGTATATGTATATGAGTACTCAATAACTACCCCTATATTTTTTGGAAAAATTATACATATGTATATGTATATTATTATAAAAATGATGTGATTATGGTCATTTATATTCGTTTTTCGAGTACGGCTTGTAATAGAATAATGAAAAGTTTTGCAATTTTATTTAATATAGTACTAGACGTAGTCGAAATACGCTAAACACGATAAAGGTGATTAGCTACTTTTGAATAAAATGAATGAATAATATATCTATTTGTAATTAGTTTATACGTTATAACAGCCTGCCTACACATAGAATTTTTATTTCGAACACCGGAAATAACGACAGAATAAGGTCGCAGAAATTTTTATTTCCAACTTTGTGATTTATTTTCCAAGCGATTTTCATAAAATGGTGTTTTTAATGCGTGTTAGAATAAGCATGCAATAATAGATATTATTATTTTGACACCTTATTGCGTTATTATTATAATAATTATATAATATTAAGTATTTTGTAATGTGATTTTATGAAGAACTATTTATGTAAATAAACACTAATAAGAAACTACATTAAAGCGCAAACAAATGTGAGTTGAAAAGGAGAATTTTTGTTCGTTATTGTCTAACGTTAATGCGCCGCCTTTGCAATCGTTTCCATACTATAATAATAATAAACAGCCGGCGAAAAACGGGTTAAATATATTTTTTAAAGGAAACAAATTTAAGCAATTTTCATTTTCATTGCAACAAAAAGCTTTATCGAAAATAAAATATCAAAAGCAGTAGAAAAGTAATATAATAAATTATGTGTTCATTTACATTTATTTGCAAATATATATTTGAACTTATTGAATTATTTGCCTGCTTAGTGTAAATTACCAAGTAGCTACGTAGTCATTATATTTACATCACTAAAAATTACAACTGGTCTGTTAAAGAAAAAAAAAAAAACAAAAACATGTCAGAGGCAGTTAAAACCACAGGTTTATACATCTTATTTTGCTTCTGTTGTTCCTAAGTTACACAAAAATAAATGTATCTTTTTAATACTTTTTATCGTTTTAAAAGTTTACATTTACTTACAATTTCTTAAATTTTCCAAAATATTTTTAATTTCAACTTAATTTAGAAATATTGTTTTGTAAACACAAACGCAAAACAGCTGTTTGAATAATTATTGCAAGTAAAAATTTTACTTGTAAAAACTTGCAAGAATTTTTCTGTCTCAATTTTTTACGCTCTTTCGACGCTCTCTCGTTGAAAATTTTTTGGGTTAATGAACGCTTTCTAGTAACAATTGTTACAAATTTGTACAAATTTTTAGTAAATGAACCCACCTAATAACGAAAAAAATAAAAAATGAAAGTGTCTGTTTTAATACAATACGTCGTTCATCAAAATCATCAAATAACCCTTGCATTGATAGCTCTGAAATGTCTCTGGAACATGATTGAGCTTCGTCAGAAATCACGGAGGTATTAGATGATGTAGATTTCAACCGTCTTTTTTTAGCGGATTGACTGCGAAGCTTCTGCATTAAGCACTCAATCTGCCAGGCAGCATCATACTGGTCCTCTGTGTGGATGTTTTCCATTCGGCACGCGATAAAGTTTCCAAGCCAGGCAAATTTCTTTACCGTTTTTTTTTTTTTAATAAGCGTATTAAAGTTTTCTACCTCGTCTAAGATAACATTCATAGCGCTTTCGTACTAATTATAAATAGTCATATAAATGCATAATGCAGGAAGCACTACAGTTTGGGAACGTATACATCGTCAGATCCAGCTCCACTTTTTTCAATTTGTAACATTTCTAATATAAAACGACACTTCTAATTAATTTCTGTATTTAAAACCGATGTTATTTTTGTTTTATGTTAACTTTGGAAAATTTTTGAATTTTTGTGACAATAATTTTTTCATTAATATATAATACAAATATAATTTTTTAAAAAAGGCCTTCAAGCTTGGACAATTTTAATAAATTAAATCTTTTATGTGGCAATATAAGTTAAACTTAAAAATTTTTGCCAGGTTAAGTTGTTATCGGTAATACCAAATAACAAAATATCAACTGAAGTGGAGTTGAGTTGTAAACCGTAATAGGGGCGCTAAATATAACAATACAAGAAGTGAATTATATCAATTTTATTAAACCAAGATAATTTATAAAATTAATTTTTATGATAAATGAAACATGTGCGCAGAATGCATTACTGGTGGCAAAAGTTTTATTTTAATTTTTTTTATACTGTATTTTATTTTATTGAATCTTTCTATTAAAAGAAATTCTCTATAAGTATTCAAATCTTATTCCTAAAATATTATTTACTAGTTATTACCAATGTAGTAACTCATTTTTTGTATTCAAATCTTAAAAATCTATCTTCTATTCTGTAGAGAGAGCCGCCTCGCCAGGCTCAATGTCAGTTCTTTTTAGTTTCTGGTGGCCGTCAAATAGTTTGTTTACGTATTTGGACGTGTACGTTTTAACTTCTTCGTGGATACGAGTAGTGCGAACTTTGAGCTCCCTATGTATATTTTAATTTCTTATGTGCCAGGGGCCACATACGATATGACTTAAATCCTAGACTGTCTTTTCTGTAACTTCTGGATGTTTGATGCACAGGCAGTACCCCACAGCTGAATACCATATGACCATATTGGCTTTAGAACGGATTTGTATAAATGGACTTTATACTCCAAAGCCAAAGTTGAGTTAGGACTTATTAGCCAATGCAGTTGATTTGTTCGAAGCTTTATGGACGTTTTTTTTTTGCCTCAATGTGACGGGACCAAGTTAGGCGCCGATCTAGGTGGATACCTAAATATTTAACGTGCGTGTCCGCTGGAACCGTGGTATTAGTTATTGTGATTGGTGGACAATTTTGCCTTCTAAGGGAAAACGTTACGTGAGCACATTTTGATGGATTTACCTTTATTCTCCGCTGTTTTAGCCAGTCTTCTAGCTTATGAATATGGGACTGCAGCTTTTCAGATGCATCCTTTGGATCATTACTGACACTTATAATTGCAGTGTCGTCTGCAAAGGTTGATGTATATGTATGTGGGCTTGTCGGCATATCCGCTGTATGGATGATATATAATAGCGGCCCTAGCACACTACCTTGAGGTACTCCTGCACTGATTTTCCCACATCTTGAAAGCTGGTCTTTTGACCTTACTTTAAAAGTTCTATCGGACAAATAGCTTTTTATAAGCTTGTGGGTGTTTTCAGGTAGAACCCGAGCTATTTTAGTAAGTAGCCCATCATGGCAGACTTTATCAAATGCTTGGGAAATGTCTATAAATAAAGCTGAACAGTATTGCTTTCTTTAAAAAGCCGATCTAATAATGGTAGCGATTCTATGGACTTGTTCAATCGTACTATGCCTTGCTCGAAAACCAAACTGATGATCTGGGATAACGTTTTGTTCATTTAGAAAAGGAGTTACACTCGAGACGAATAATTTTTCAAATATCTTTGACAAAACTGACAGTAGGCTAATAGGCCTGTAGGATGTAATCTGGCTTGAGTCCTTGCCAGGTTTCGGGATCATAACAATTTCAGACATCTTCCAAGAGCATGGGAAGAAGCCGATGCGCAACATGGCATTAAATATGTAAAGTAAAATTCTTACAGCTGAATTAGGTGTTTTTATCCTTGATCCTGTTATACGATGAGGTCGTGGTGATTTCTTCATATCCGTATTTTTAATTGTCGATTTTAAAGAAGACAACCGAATTTTCATAGGATCATTCACAATGTCGCTAATAATTAGAATAGTGGAATTACTTGTATCATGTGCTGCGAAAACCTTCTCTAAGTGATTCTTGAACGCATTTGCCTTTTCACTTGAGTTTTTAGCCCAACTACGGTCTTCACGTCTAAGGGGGGTTCGTAAGCAATAGGACATTGTAAGTGCTTTACAGCTTTCCACAGACTATAATCCATGTTTTTCATTGGATCCAAGTTTTTTAAAAAGTTGTCGATAGCGAATTGGTGTTTCTGTCTCAATTTACTGCGTAAGTTTTTTTGACATAAGTTCATTTGAATTTTTATGTGTGGAGAACGACTATTTTGCCATTGTCTTCTTAGTCTTCTTTTCTCAATGACGAGCATCTGAATATCTGCTGTTGCCTGGTACGATATTATTTTAGCTGATGGCTTTGTTGGCGTTGCAGCTATGGCTGCGGCAGTCACGACATCTGTAAAATGAATTACAGCTGCTTGAATATCAGCTGGATTTCTCAGTGGGATGTTCAAAGATAACTGAGAGCTCACAAACATTTTATATTTTAACCAATTCGTGTTTCTGTTCGGGTAGAAACTAAGGGTTTTAGGTGTAGTGACAAAACTGCCGTGTAAAATAACAATTATCGGTAAATGACCAGAAGATAGGTCATAGGATGAACTAACTAACAGTTGGTCGCGTTTGATGTTTTTTACTATAGCAAAATCAATAAGGTCTGGCAACTTATTAAAGTCTGTAGGCCAATAGGTGAGTTTACCGGCAGATACGACGTCCAGCTTGTTTGCTTGAACTGTATAATACAACTGCCTACCTCTAGGACTAAGGAGTCTGTATATCCAATATGTGTGCTTTGCATTGTAAACAGCAGCGTCAATAAATTTTTTTCCTAGCGTAGCAAAGAACCTGGCAAATTCATGGTGTTCGATTTTATGCCTAGGCGTGCAATACACTGACGAGACCACAATTTTAAAATCAGTAAGATTTATAGTCGTGGCTTGCAAAAAGTCGTCCGTGAATTCAGGCAATCGAAAACGCCTTACGTTTTTTCGGACTATAATGGCAGTCCCACCACATGCCCTTTCGCTTGGGTGTTTGGTGTCATATATAAAAAATCCATCAATTCTAAAGCAGTTTTTTATAGTGAAGTGTGTTTCAGAAACTTATAGTATGTCTATATCATGTGCTAGCAGGAAGTGTTCTACTTCATATTTATGTTGGAAGAGCCCGTTAGCGTTCCAGAAGCATATTTTTAACTGGTTCATTTTTTGCCAAGCAAAACTTGCAGAAGCATGTTTTGGGTTCGCATCATTTCCTGAAACATACCCTGCATAGTTGTCCTGAAATTATACATTGTATGTATTAAGTTCTCGATCGAGCTCGAATTGTTGGTGAGGGGTGTCTGAGCACCATCTTTTAAGACGTGGGCATATGAATGTTTATGCGCATTAGAACTATTGGCATTCGCATTAGGTAAATCATTTCTCAATGTTTGGGCATATGAAAAGTTTGGTTTAGTGTGTGGCTGTGTAGCTTGTGTACTAGCAATAGAACCAGCATGAAGCCGAGGAAATTGGGAAGCTTTATATTGCTCATATTCAGGTTTACGTACGACTTTCGCATTTTTTTTTTACATATTGAAATACTTTGCAGCCCCTGTAATTTGCTGTATGGTTTTCACCACAGTTGCTGCATTTTTTGACCCTGGGGTCTGTTTTGGAAGAAGTGCATTCCAAAGTCTGGTGCGCATCACCGCAAATAACGCATACAGATGGTAGCTTGCAGTAGGTTTTCGTGTGTCCAAATTCCTGGCAGTAGGTACACTGACAGGGACCGTTACGTTTTAGAGGCTCTTCCACCGTTATTCTTCTGTTTATAAGGCAGCGCAAATTATATATAGGATGAACCGTGTTTTTCGATTTAAGCTGAGATGCGTTAAATACGATTTCAACACGATGCATAGGCTGGGGAACTTTATTCTTATTTAAAATACTGTGCACTGACCTTACGGCATAACCTAGCACCTCTATGGCACTTTTTATTTCCTCAGTGGGAACAGAACTGTCAATGCCCGTTACGATGACAATCAAACCTTTAGCGCTTTTGAGTTGATACGTATAATAGCTCTTATTATCTGCATCGAGGCGACTTGCGATTAGGCGATAATTCTTCTCAGCATGAGCTTGGATCTTTGTTTCTTGAATTTGACCTCTTCGTATAGAAGCTACATAAAAGCTTTCCTTATCTACAAGCTGAGACAACAATTTAACAATTTCATTAGATGTTTGCTCGCGGAGGTTTTAGTTCCCTGACAGCGGATTCAGCTTCATCATCCGCTGTAGCAAGTACAGAGAATCTGTTTTCTCTTACCGGCATTACAGTACTTGGGGAGCTTTTATATTGTTTAGCAGTGCGCTCTTGCTGCGAAGATTTAGGACTGGCCTTCCTTTTGGTTATGGTTATATAACGATCCATACCTGTTTGCACTTTTTACGGGGTTTTTTAAATTACCTGTTTCGTTGGTTTGTTGTACTATTTTTGATATGGTACCTGAAATGTTTTTTGGTTGAATTGAAATTTCTTCTGGTGTTATTACTTGCGAAGATAAGTTTATATTTCCGGATAAAGAACGCGCTTAAAAAAGCACTGTCATCTTTTTTTTTTATTATTTGTATTGTTCATTACATTATTAGCATTTGTGTAAGAAAAAGAGTAATAAGCATTGTTGTTATTACCTTTAATATTTTTTTATTAATATTTGGTGCGCTCATACACTCACTATAAATTGTTAAAACCGGTTTAACCATGCACTATATGTTGTTGTTTTTTTTTTACACACAGTATATTATATTGTTTTTATTTTTTGTTATTTCTTTGTTATTACTAACTGTTCACTGTTCAATTGAATTCTTAAAAAAATATATATTTGTTATGAGTTAAATATGACGTACGTCTGTACTCAAACACGGTCACTGATACACTGTGATAATTTTACACAAATTGCACAAGTTGTGTAAAATTACTTGGCGGCCGCGCCTATGCCTATCTTACGAGAGAACATTCAATATTGTTTTATCATAGATTTTGGATAATTTTACCATTAATGTTACTTAACTTTTCACAAAATCAGATATAAGAACGCAAATTGAATAAGTTTTGTATTAAAATATTTGCTCAAATTTTTATTTATTTTTCAAGGTACTACATATGTATAGTAAAAAATAAAAGAGGAAAAATGGTAAACTAGTTGATATTTAAATCGGATATCGTTGGCGTTACCCTTCTCTTAGGCAAGAATTCTTCGAGTTCAGAATCTTCGATTTCACAAAGATGCACGGAAATATTGCTACTGTAGAGGCTTTTTTTGCACAAGAATTCCTCTTCGGAATTTACTGTAAAGAAACCAAGATGATAAGTTAATAATATTTTTAAATATCAAAACTGTACTTAATTTTTTCGTGTTTTCAAGTGACGTTTATTTATTCTTTCAGTGATGCCACATGTCAAATAAATGTTGTTTAGAGCTCATTAACAAATGTTACAAAATTTTTTGAAAATGCATATTTACCACTTAGTTTCCTTTTAGATATTTCCAAATCAGCTTTGCTATGTACAAATTTGTCATTCGTAGTACTTTCCCCTTCGGTTTCACTAAGATTGCTCAATGGTGGCAAGTAGGTGTCAGGATGTCTAACATACATTTTATCTAAAAAAAAATAAATAATTATATAAAAAATTTAATTAGCAAGTCGATCGATATGAAAAAACCTAAATTTTGTTCAAGCTTTAATTTTATTTTATTGAATATTTATAATACTCAAATCTTAATAAACTATAATATGACTTTATTCCAAATCCAATGTGGCAAACCATTAGAGAGGTGGCAACCAATTATTCTTTTAATTTGATTTATTTTTTAATTGATTCGATTTTATACTTATTTGGCGCTTGGGATACATATGCTACAATGCCAAATTTCACAGGCATCGGAAAACTTTTGTAGGAGTTATATTATTTTTACTATAAAGGATGCATGGCAGGACCTAGAACCCTTGCTGCCTTTACAAGGAAATTAACTCATTTGTTGCTGCGGAAGTGTGTGCATACTTAATTTTTTTTTTATTAAGGTATTTTATATTAGTAAATTTATTGCTTGACGTAACTTTGTCGAACTATAATTATTAATATTAAGTAATTTAATTTTTAGGCATAAGTTCGATTTCTTTATTCTTTCTATTCAAGAATATAATTTATTTGACATAAACTTGGTTCTCACCCATGGAAAAAGCAAGAACATAAAAAATTTAAATATTCGTTCTCGTATTCCATTTGTCTTTAGTGTTGGTTTAAATAAATGATGTTTACTATTGACACAAAATTAGTAAATAGAAAGAATAAAGAAAACGAACTTATGTCTAAAAATGAAATGTATGCCATGAATACATCCGATTCATCAGTGTCAAACAGTGGAAGCGAGAGTGAACTAAATGATTTGAAACGATACAAAAAGCAGAATTGCTTGCACTACGGTTGCAGTAATGAACAAACTTAGGTCTCTGTATGCAGAACCGCAAACGGATAGTTGTCACCGGTTTTAAAAAGAAGAAAATGTGCTTTTGCAATGACATCTTATCTTTTTTATTTGTTTACTTACTCATTTCAGTTATATGAAGCCTTTAATGCCAAAACATAAATATTTACAAAAATTAACGAGTTAAGAATGAAATTACAACTAATAAGTAGTTAGTCACAATTTAATTAATTTCATGCCAATTTCATTTGTTCCTCAGGATACCAAACATAAAGCGGTAAAACAAAAAGAAAAAAGAACGGTCCGAATAGATAAAAATATACGCAAAGCAGTGTAAGAGAAGAAAAATTACCAAAGGAAAGGAGTACCAGTCTATAGCAGAAAAGTACAGCATAAGTTTTATTTTAAACACATGTGAAAAAAGATTCTAAGGGACGACTCTTCCAATAAAAAAAAAAATAGATTTAGCTCAAAGATATCGATATTAAAATATATCAAAATACTTTTATATTTTTTGGTTGCATAGTGTGAATAGCTGTTCAATGTTTTACTGGTTTAGTTCATAGAAAAGAAGCAAGCTGTGAAAAAATTAAATGCGCTGAAGAAAAAAGCAAAGTGCGATTGAAAAACAAATTAACGTCGGGTAAATTTTATTAACTCAATCAAAAATGCAACACTAATAATTGCAGCTATTTCACCGCTAATTTTTTCAAATGTTTGTATCCCGGGAAGTTTAATGCGATTGCAAAATACAGAACTGATGTTGCGTATATGTATTAATTTTTGCTATGCAACATGAATAATAAACCTATTGCGTAAGCACGTTGCAAAGTGTGCGTCTACCAGAATATACATTTCAAATTTTATGGGGACTAAACCAAATTCAATTAAATCTATAGCTTTAACGAAAGCGAACTATTGAACGTGGCACCATTGATCATTTCTAACATGGGTAGAAAACCCTAACATAAGTCCATAGTAAATTCACACCTAGTTGTACAAACAATTCAGCAACGTTTGATTATTCTCCAGACAGCGTAAATAAAATCTTAAACGGAAGTACTTCAGACAGCCCACAAACTTAAGATTATTATTTGGATCTCTTTCCACTAAAGTTGACAAGCTTTAAAGAAGGTAATACGCATGGATTCGAAATAAATTACGTGGAATTAAAATTTAAAAATCCTGAGGGAACAAAGTTATTAAATAGAAGGATCACTCACTGAAGGATACTGTTACGGGCACGCATGCTCCCATTTCATGTCATCCATATCGTATTTCACTGGTGATGAGGGAAAAACTAAGAATTGAAATTTCCGATATGTTAAAGAATGGAATGATAAAAAAGAGGAGTCACCCTTGGCACTCCCAGTTGTGCTTATTCTAAATAAAACTTGCAGCATTATGGTTTGTCGGATAAATACCCGCTTCCACGAATCAATGATTTGTGACAAGCTGCTAAAGTATCATCTTTCATGTCTAATATAGACCTAATCAGCAGATTGAACGCCAGATAAATTGAAAACTGCCTTCACAACTTTCTTCAATAGAATGTTTTTCCCCTTTCTGCTTTTCATTATCGTATTTACAAAAATGTGTATTTCCTAATAGGGAGAATAAAGAACGAACTTATTCACTTAATTATTAAAAATTCCAGTTCGATAAATTCGATCAAACAAATAATTTATGTTATATGAAAATAACATAGCATCAAAGACGTTCACCCGTTGTAGTAAGCAAAAAAAAAAGGTATTTCGTGGAAGTCGAACCCACGAATCTCCGGATTGATGGACTATTGTTTCTATAATTTCAGTTAAATACTTTTGGAAGACATGATTATAAAAGCCGATTAGATTATCGAGCTTAAGACTAAATAATTCTCAAAACTAAATTGTAAAGCGACTGCTAGACACATCAGCATTCAACTTCAATATTTGCATTTGTGTTAATAAAAATAGACTGTGTCAATCTAACTCATCAATATTTATTTTGATGTGATTTTCAAGAAACAGGACATATAATATTCCATTTGTTTGATGTTGATTATCCTTGCTAAAAAATAAAATGGCGGATAATAAAAAAGGTGTTGTATTGCTACTGCATAAGCAAATAAAAAAAGTAAAGATGAGACAAGAAACGAATATGGATGAAGGAAAAAACAAATGAGTTTGTACATCAAAGAAATGCTGAACGAAAAATTTATGTTATATTAATATTTGTTTTATTTTATATTTTTAGAAAAAACTTTCCATTTCCAACTTGAACGTCAAACTACTTCAATATTACAAAAAACTCATTTTGATATTCTTCGATATTACTAATTATTGTAAATGAAGAAACGCAAATATTAAAATTAAATATTGACGCATTTAGCAGCTGCTTGTAAAATTTTTTCCCTAAATAATACTCAACATTATATGAGACGATGGCAAGAGTAGCCTAACACAACAACACATCTAACTGAGTTATATTGATATATTTTTACAACAATTTAATTAAGATGATATTAGTAGTATAGATCAAGATGCTGCTATATATGAGTAGATTTAACAATTATTCTAGTACTGAAAAATGTTTAGAGAATGTGGTTGCGATGATAAATATAAATTTACTGCTGTTTTTTTGAAAGTTGGTCCATTCTTGTAATCATCGGTTCATATAAGATCAATATAATACTTATGCAGTTTGTTAAGCTCAGTAAATTAAGAAATAATTGTTAGAGATTTAAAAATTGCCATGTTGGTCCCTGGGACATATATATAGAGAAACTGGAGTCGTGGTGGCAAGGGGTGATCCAGAGGGAGGGGGGGCCCTCTTAAAATGTAATTTTATAGTTTTTGGCTAATAGGTTTACAAGTACAACTTTCAGCAAAAATAACTTCATATTAAAGCTAAAAAATTTCCTAAACAACAGAAATGCGTATGCGACTGTGAATTTGGAAGCGACCGGTAAAAATAAATTTAAAGGATCTCATAACAATTTGTACTTCACGAGCAAAATAGTTATCCCTGCTCAGCCATTTTTGAATGAAATAAACCCTACAATCTAAACAATGCCACAAGTTACTAATGCCGCAAAATCTAAATACCCAATAGAAATCGATAGGACGAAGGCCAAACTCTTTAAAATTTTTTTGCATTGTGTATGATTAAACATATCTAACGGCGGCTCAAAGGAAGCAATTATCAAGAAAGCCATACCGCTAACTGCACAGGTTGCTCTGTTTGTATTAAGGTTGCCGTCTTTATGCTACTACCAAATGTTCCTTTGCTGAAAAGTGTAATGAAAAAAAATCTATTATATATACATTATTTTCAAATAGCTTAGCTGACGTTCACACGCAAGCATCCTAAAGTCAAGTCACACCACGTTACAAGCTTCTGAGAAAGAATGTTAAACCGACCTCGAAATCGTAATTAATTTTAGTTGACTTGAATCTACGTAATACAATTTTTTTTATTCTTTTTTTCACCAGGATGTTGATTCTTGCCTGGGTTTTTTTTGGTAGTGGTAACCATACTTGGTTACCAATTATATTTTGTGATTTTTTACAGGTAACTGGCAATCACCAGTTACCAATTACAATTGGCGAATGGCAATTATCAATTACAAGTAGTTTGTTATTTGTGGCCGCCAATTACCAATTACATGTAATTTGTAATTGATGATCTCCAATTACCAGTAATTAGTATTTGGTTAGTGCCAATTATAAATGAAATGTAATGTGAAAAATATAATTAAAGTTGTAAGCAATTGATTGCGTAATGATAACTTTTAAAGTAATTATAACCCTAAACGTAATTATTACAATTACACAATATACAAAACAGAAACCAAATATGTTATTACCATTTAATAACATAATACATATGTACATATGTGTTTTTACAAGTTTAAAAGTATAAGTCACTAGTACTCAAAATATATTTGCCATACTTTTTGCGGCTTCATTAAAATTGTATTGATCTAAATTAGAACGGTCTTTGTTGTTGTTTTGAAATGTAATTAGAATTACTTTTTTTATATCAATTATTTGCAAATACTTTACCAATTACATATAACACTACGCAATAAAACCATATTTTTTCCAAAATAACACGGTTCTGCCCACGGATTTCGGCAGAGCGGACTTTTTGAAGTTTTTTATACATTACATGTAGTGGGAAATTGAAAAGTAATTGACAACGTCCTGGTGACATGCTGTCACATACAAATATTACAAAGTATTATAAGTATTAGTGTTAACTTGCAGTATACGTATTTTCTGATACAACAAAATGTTTGGTGTCGGGATTGCAAAATGTGTATACCTAGAACTACGGAGTAGCATATCTTCAGAATAAAACAATATTTTGTATTTAAATAATTAAGAAAATGCTTATAAGACGAATGCACTTACATTTTGTGACACATCTGAAAGGCACTGATAGATTTAAGGAAATGATCAAAAACCGTTATATTAAATATTATAAAATAAGAAGAAAGAAAAATGGGTAGTTACCTGAATTTAATGTATAGTCTTCATTCTCACTATAATATACGGGACTCAGTCTTGAAAGCGAATTACTGCTTAATGGTAGTGTTATATTTTTAATGTCTTGTAGTTCAGTACCAACAGTTTCTAAATTATAACTTTCAGGTAACGTCGAAATGTCCCTAACGGGATTAACTTTTGCGGAGGAAACTGTAAAGTTATGTTAAAAGTGAACAATTATTACAATTCATAAAGATACTTACACTTGGAAGCTGAAGTTAATTTTGCTTTAGACTCATTACTTTCATTGCTATGAACACTAGATGAATCTGCGATTTCAGCAGGTACTTCCGTGATATCTGGTAAGGGATTTTGGCTGTTTCTAACCCAATCCGAGCAATCCCAGTGGTATTGACCAGTGGAGGAATATTCTCCACTGAAAGATGATTGACAAACATTGGGCATTGTAACTTGGATTAGTTTTCCACAATTGGATTTTATAGTCGATAGACGGTTTATCGGAACATTATGAAAGTCCATACGCTTTTCTGCAATGAATTTATTTAAAAAAGAAGTGAAATTAAAACAACAAAAAACCCACTGCCATTGTAATATTTAAACCAAAAAAATGTTTTAGCAAACCCTATTTTGAACTGTTTTCGCATTTAACTTATGCTTACGCAATAATTTGTAGTTAGTGCTACTTGAAGACTGTTTATAAACATGATTTTAACCACAATTTGTATACTTTATAGCTAAGAGTACTTAGTATTTAGGAGACCTTAGACTCAAGTTTTCGATAGATATTTGTAGTAAACAAAACAGCAAAATGAAGTGGCAATAAAGTAAAGAAATAACATGATCTATATTTTAACATTTTGATTTAAAAAAATGCTAACAAATGGAAAAAGACAATAATCTCTTTTTTCCGCAGGTACATATCTTTATAAGTTTCAAAACATGGCTACTTTGGTGCACAACTTTTCATTATTTTAACAAGTAAATTAAGGTACCATTTGCCACATGCATGCGACAGTACAACACTTGCAAATTTTGTCGTCAGAGAAAATGTTGCTGTTACGTGATACCTTATCTTAATTGCGAATAAAATCCAGTTATTCTCATATACATACATACATATGTCCCGACACTTTCTTTCATATTAAAGATAACGTTATATCCCAGAAACCAGGACCAATTTGAAGAGTGACGTGCAGATTTTATTTCAGCGCCCCAAAGAATCTTAGAAACAACGTTTAATTGCTCTAATGCAAAACCGTGCTTACTGGTGTTATTATTTAGTTATGAAAAAGTAGTATATCATAATAGTGGTTATACTCGAATTAAAGTACAAAAAGCAAATTAAATTAAAATTTGAGTTTATTTAAATTTATGCAATTTACAACGCCTTGTATTATTGTGTACCGTTTTAAAATAAACCTTTAGTTTATTTGTGTGTAAATAGTAAATTCTATTGTGCAATAATTGTTTTTATTTCTCTCGGATTTTGGGTTCTTCGATAAATCTTGTCTCTAGTGAAATCAATCTTGTATTATCTGAAGGCTTAAGTCTATTAGCTCGATATTTTTTTAAGAGTTAGCGGTGCTATAAATCGGCCATTGTTCACTTAGGAAACTTTGCGTTAATAGTATCAATACCGTTTCTCTTTCTCTCTTAGATAATATCCTGGACGCATTTGGTATCTCCTCGATTTATTTTACGGAAATTTTCAAAACTTCATTTTAAGTCAAAAATGTGACGCAATTCAATGCCATTTTGTAAAGATTTTCCATTATTATTCATCCATATATTGTGTTTAAAGCCATTAGGATAAGTAATTTTGCTTATTAAATTCATTAAATATCAGCGGTTACTATTCTTCCAGGATTTCTGAAACGAATTTATTAAACAACTTACACAATTATACACGGTTTTGGATTAGAGAAATTGAAAGTTGTTTTAAGGGCTATTTATAAGCTGAATGCCCATATGCACTCTATTTGTTTTAAATTGAATATGGTTTCCGACATATGCCGTTATCCCGAAAATAAAGTGGCAATATACATATATATTTGTATAACTTGAGAATGGTTTGTTCTATTTGGTTGCGTAAAAAATTCGAAAATCCGTACTAAAATTATGGTATTGCCTGATACATATGTCTATAACTAGATACGAACACTTGATATCATAACGCCTGCAAGTTGTACCCATTCATATAAAAAATCGTGGTGCAGTTGGGGCATGTTACCAACTGCTTAATCGCAATATTCTGTCCAGTTATGAGGCTCATTTGTGGCTGAATGGATAAGTCAATAAGCAAAACTGCTACTTTGGAGTGAAAATGATCCACAAGCCATTACCGAAAAATTATTTCAGCACAGTTTGGGCTGCTTAATTGGCCGGTGGAATTATTAGTTTGGATTTCCTCTAAAACGATTCCGAACAGAACGTTACGGAGTTATGATGAGTGACATTTTTGTACCACAATTGAATGCCGTTAATGTGGAGGAGCTGTGGTTTCAACAGGATGGTGCAACATACCACACAGTGCGGTACAAAAATTATTTATTGAAGGAAAGTTTCTGAGAATGTATAATTTCGCTTAATGGACCCATAAATTGGCCTCCAAAATCATGCGGTTTAACACTATAGACTATTTTTTGGTCGGGCTTTGTAAGGTCTCGGGTCTATGCATTGGAAGAGAATATTCACTATGTCACCACTGACATACGGCCTCCATTACTGTAAAAAGCTATTGAAAATTTGACTTGCCGATTGGACTTCCTCCGAGCCAGCCAAGGTGCCCGGAAATTATATTCTTGTGTTAATCTTTTAGAATTTAGAAAAAATCCAATAACCAACAACCTTAATAAAAATTTTTGCTTGCTTTTTATTTCCTTTTTAACATTATAATGTTTATCTTGTATATCAATTATATTTTAGGTATTACGAGGGATACTATTTACGTTCTAAAGAATTTATGAATCACCTGTTGTTCTGAAAATGAAATTCAAAGATTAAGTTTATGCGGAGGCGTTCATATTTTCAATTCGACTATGGTTTGGCTACTTCAATTAAAAACTTTGAATACCATTTCATCAAAGCTGCAGCAAATACGATAATAACAATAATTTCGAAGACAGAACTTTATTTTACACACACTTATTTAACACTTAAATAAAACACATCCGATATTTATTTATCATGATGTTCGCAGTTTACGTTTTACTCAATACTAGCTTTTGGCTTGACCACCCAAGTTTTTTTTTATAGTAGTCATGTATTTTCTCGCAGCTTCTAATATACTAAAGAATCTAGTAAATACTTCATTAGCTATAAACATCTTTTCTGGCTTTTTTTCTATTATGATGTTTGTTTTTTCACCTTTGGCTACTTTATTATTGTTTCCCTATGGTATTCAATTCTTGGAACTCGTATGTACGTGTAGTATCTCGTATGAGCTTATGGATGTTGTATTTGTTGTTGTTGAAGCATAGCGCTTTCTGTACAGTGGGTGCCAAAGGTATTCGTACCCTTCAATACTGGAACTTTCTGTACAGATGTGTGTTCAGATTCACGTGAGTTCCTGTCAGCGATGGCTGAACCTCACGGTGGTCTGACATAAAGCGGCCACACCAGCGCCCCTATGCAATCCGCATAAGTACCACCAAATTATCACTCATGCACATCCCAAGAATACTTGGTTACACTTATCTTCGTAACAATATATTAACACCAGTAGGTGTTGCAGTAGATTTTACGTAAAATTTATTACGCATGATGCTAAATGCCCCATATTTGATAAATTATTAAAAGAGTTAACCAACAAATATGAAGAATATCCCGATTCAACTCTCATTGAAAAAATTTTTCTAAAATTTAAAATTTAAACTTTAACAGAAAAACTGAAAATTGTTCAGGAATTAAATGAAGCAATTTCTCTGTTAAATTTGATCAAATATTAGTTTTACTTATACTATATAGTATTTACTATATATAATTTGTTGACTTACCATTATTTAGCTTATTCTCGCAAAACGTTTTAAGCTGCATTTGATCGCACCAGTCTGTTTTATATGATGACGTGGCAACGTCTGATATGTTTTCATTATTAATATTTAGATTTTGATGATGTAAGTTTATTTTTTGATACTCAAAAGCAATATTTTCAAGCTCATCACCAGCAGATCCATAGCTTCTCAAAATGTCCAGATTATTAACAAAATGGGTGTTTGTTGAAAACATGTTATCAGTAGATGATTGAGTGTAACTTATTGGTCGGTGGTTAACTTCCAGATTGCTGAGCTTAGTATTTTGTTTATTATTTTTTTCATTCTGCAGAAGCGAATTCAAAGTTGCTTCTTTGTACGTGTCTTTCATTCGATTAGAATTTTCTCTTCCGCTTCTTGGGGGAGTTCTTTTTAAAGTAATGCAAAGTAATATTAATGCACAAAATACGAATACAAATGAAACACCGCATATTATTCCTGTTATATTTTGAATTGAAAAATTTCTAATTTTTGTAGATATTGAGTTAGAATATAATGGATCACCGCAACTAGAACCCGTTAGATAGGAAGGACAAATGCAACGAAAACTACCAGCTTCATTAATACATGTTGCTCCATTTCCACACGGGTGATTTTTACATTCGTCTACATCAATTTCACACAATATTCCAGTAAATCCTCTACAAATACAATGAGGTATACCATAGCCTTCTTCACAGATTCCACCGTTTTTGCACGGGTTAGGTGAACAAAATTTACCATATTCACATCTCTTGCCAGAAAGATGACTTGGACAGACGCAGGAGTAATTATTAGGCCCAAAATGTTCACAATGACCACCATATAAACAGGGGGATGAGGCACATGGATCTAAATCTATTTCACATAACTGTCCAGAAAAGCGCTCTGAACATAAACAATTGAACTTACTGCCAAGGTCTTGGCAAAAACCAGAATTCAAACACGGTTGGCTGCCACATATTCCTAGATTAATTAATACTTTTGCAGGATCACAATGAAACTCAACATTTGTAAATCGTTTTAAAGCGGCAACGGTACTGCCTCCAGATATATACAATGGCAACATTTCTGCTCCTATACTTAAGTCGGTCATGCAGCCAATAAAGCCTCTATGAATATCTTCATACCCTATTATCGTATGGTGTGGTTTAACTTCAGCTCCCAAAAATAAATCATTCGTTTGCAAGTTTAAAATAATATTGACTCCTGGTGCACTGCCTTGAGCAAAGTGCTTACTGTCAACGACCACTTTTGCTGTGTTAAGGAACCGTTCCAACTTTATTGAGTGCCAATCTCCATCTGATATATTTACACTTGATACTACAACTATTCCTTCTCCAGATCCTAATTCAAATCTATATTGCAGAGCACCATTTAATATCTCAATTATGTTGTAATCTATCGGACCACTTGCATAAGCAAGAGTGCCAGACTGCTGTACTGTTCGTACATTTAAGGAGAATGAGAATTTACTCTCTACAACACTTCGAGCCACAGATTTATTAATTTTATAGTGTGCATAACTTTTTCCACTAAACGATACTGGTGTTTTCAAATTTGAACATGTGTTACTTTGACATTTTGTTGCTTGAATTTCGCAGTTAAAGCCTGAATATCCTGTTGGGCATATACATTGATAACCGATAGCCGTATCGGCTGGCCAGCACTGTTTCTGTAAAGTACACGGGTCGGAAGAACATGCGTTTACGGGCTCGTCGCAGTTTTTTCCATCATATCCTTGCTTGCACAGGCAATTATTTATAATTTCGTACATTGGTGTTACATAACTGACTACATCTGTGTCATATGTACGTAACTTATTCTTCATAAGATGTAATTCCTTTTTACAATCACCATGAACACATGTATTTGATATACATTCATTCTGGACTACCTCTTCCACAAGAAGGTTGGAGCTATATTCAATTTCTTCAATTTTTTTGGATATTTTATATCGAATTTCTGAGGAAGAATAATAATTTTCTGACGTTGGAACAATTTGTTGTTTTTGCACTGTAAAAACTACTTCTAAAACATTGTATACTTCGCGTTTTGTAGAATGACTTTCTAAGGTAAAATTATTTGCAATAACTTCATACTCTTCAACAGGTTCGTTGTGGTTTAGAGAAATAATAACTACATCTTTCTGTGCACATCGCATTATTTCTCGAACAGAACGTATAAAACCCTTCCGATGACTCAAAATAAAATCTTTTGGGGTAACTTTACCGAATTTAATTATTACCGAGTTCTTGACCATTTCATTTGTTATTATTTCTACATTTATGCGAACGATTGCATGTGTTAAAAACTTTCCGTCTGAAACTGTAACATTTATTTGATACAGCCCAATATCAAGATTTTTCACAGCAAAAAGCTCTCCAGTTTGTTGAGATATATTGAACAGCTTTAAAGTTGAATATTCATGGCCTTGTGTAGGAGCCAAGTCGTACGTGAAAGTGTCATATTTATCCAAATCGGAAACATATATTTTGCCAAGGAACCCACCAGCAAAGTCATCATTATAAGAATTAACAGTTATTTCTAAAGGCGTCAGTACTGGTGGGTATTGACTTTCTTCAATTATTTGAATTGAAATCAATGTATCAGAAAACAGAGGTGGGGTACCGTTGTCGAAAACTCTAACTTGCAGAACATATTGATCGCAAATATGATGGTTGAACCGAGCAGCTGTTCTCAGACTGCCATCTTGTTCCAATCGAAAAAATCCACCTTCATTTCCACTTTTAAAATCAAATGTAAAAGGACTACTATTTGGAAAATCATCGGCATCAAATAATTCGAACGTAGTTATTATAAATCCCAGCGGCTTATTTTCTTGCAGGACTATGCTATAATTGGAATGTTTAAATAATGGTGGATTATCGTTTATGTCTAGAACATCTACTAATACTTGAACATAGCTGCACAATTTTGGTATTCCATTATCACATGCCCTTATCTCAAGAGTATATGTTGATATATTTTCACGATCAAGGCCGTTGTTAACATATAGTTCGCCAACAAACTGTTCAATAGAAAATTGGTTGAATCTATCACCCCTTTCTATGTTAAATGTTAGAATTCCATTTTGATCTGAGTCCTCATCACTAGCTATAATTTGAGCAATCATTTCCCCTTTTCCTGCATTTTCAGACACACGAATACGATAAAGATTTTGGGAGAATTGAGGGAGATTGTCATTGATATCCAATATAGTTACGTTTACAAATGCTTCGGCACTTAGTGGTGGTGTTCCTCCATCAATTGCTTGAACTGTTAGGAAAAAAGACTTTGTTTTTTCATAATCTATTTCTAAATTAACTGCAATTACTCCAGTTTTAGAATCGATTTTAAATTTTTGCTGTTCATTTCCCCCAGTAATATAATATAATACTTCGGCATTTACACCAATATCTTCTGAAGTTGCGTGAACTCGAATTACTTGCGAACCAATTGCCGCTTTTTCGGCCAAAAATGTTGAATAATGTTTCAATTGAAAAACTGGTGGATTGTCGTTAATATCCAGAACATGTATGGTGAGATTTGTGGTAGCAACCAACTTGGGACTGCCGTAATCTTCAGCTGTTATTTGTATGTTAAATATGGAAGTATTTTCTCTATCTAAGGATTTTTTTAATTTTATTATACCGTTGGCGGAATTAACGACAAAAAATTCATTTGCTTCCAAAAGCGAATAAGATAACTTTCTATTTAAACCAAAATCCCTGTCGGTTGCGTGAATTTTTGTCACAATGGAATTAATCTGCGCATCCTCTGGTATACTAACAATATATTGTTCCATCAAAAATTCTGGGTTGTTATCATTAACATCACTAATAGATATAAATAAATCGCTAACACACTCCTTAGATAACACCTTTCCATCTTGAACATGAACTAGTAGTAAATAATATGAAATTTCTTCACGATCCAAGCCTTTTGCTATTTTCAGCTCACCGGAATCTTTTTCTACATGAAAGTGATCGGAAAAGTTTCCAGTTAAATAGTATCGTATTTTATTGTTAGGAATAATATCGAGATCTACAGCATTTATTTTGGCCAGCGTGGTGCCCACAGGTGCTGACTCATTGACGAAAATATTGTACATCAGCTGCAAACACAACGGAAAGTTATCATTTTCATCATCGATATTTATCGAAATATACGCATAAGAAATAAATTTGCCATCTGTTACAGCAACACTGATATTGTAATTTTCTATAGATTCGCGATCAAGTTTTTTTGAAACAAACAGTTCTCCAGAATTGGAAATTTGGAATTGACAGTAATTGTCACCAGATACTATAAAGAAATCCATATTGGTTTTCTGTGAATCCAAGTCGGTCACTAGAAGTCGTGATAATACCGTGCCAGGTATAACATTTTCTGATACGGTTAAATAATGATTTATTTGCTTAAACATGGGAGAGTTATCATTACAGTCCGTGACAGTTATAGCAACAGGTGCTTTAGATATTTGTTTCGGTTGGCCATTATCGCTTGCCAAAATGTTGAAATAATATTCTGATTGCGACTCCCTGTCTAAAGTAGTCAGAAGGGTTATCCATCCAGAATAAATGTCGATTGCGAATATTTTTGAATAAGTTTCGTCTTCTAAATAATACCGCACGTCGCCGTTGGGGCCTTCATCAGCATCCGTTGATGTAACTTTAATTACATACGAACCCTTTTCAGAATTTTCTGGGATTTCAGCATTATATACTATATTCGAGAACTTTGGAAAGTTATCATTTTCATCCTGTACGTGAAAATATATATCGATATATGCATACAACACAGGGACTGTTGCAGTTTCAGATTTTGAAATAATATATTCCATACTAGATAACTCCCTGTCTAGCCTTTGCATTAACATAATTTCTCCATTTTCTGTCACAGAAAATTTTGAAGAATCTGTCGCAAGAGAAAATTTAACCGAAAAATTTCCATTTACTTTTAATTTTGCTAAAATTGAACCTGGTGCAGCTGACTCCTTAACATTGATAATTAACGAAGTCTTTTCAAATGTTGGAATAGATACATTTGATTGTACAACTTGTAATGACACTGGCAAAATATTATATAATTGTTGTGTTTCACCATTATCTGTTGCTCTTACGAAAAATTCTATTACATGATTTGAAAAATTATGAAATGATTTTATAATTCGCAAGTCTCCATCAACACTGAGTGAAATATATTCCATATAGGAATGATCAATAGTTGAAGTTTCTATTGTATAGTTTAAGGCGCCGTTATTGTTTTCATCTATGTCCGTTGCTGTTATCTAAAAAGAAATGAACGCAATAATTAAAGAAACTTAATAATACCAAGGGCAAATAAATGACTTAAATAACATTAACTATAACGCTAAGATTGGATCCGTGCATAGTAGGGCACTTTTTAGAGGTATAATTTATAAAAGCTTTTCCATGACAGATGATTCAGCTTACTTAGGGATGACAAAAATATCGATATATCAAATTATAGATATTTCGATATTTATTTGCGAATGTCAAAATTGTTTTTAAGAGTTCTATAGAAAAAATAATTATTTCAAAATAAATTGTTTTGGTAATTCCTCTTTGTAAAATATTTTCGCGTTGGCTTTGTATATGCCAATTTCGTGCATTTCAGCTATTTTTTCAGTTCTTTGCATATATGATTTTTTCGTAAACAACACTTTTCATAGTTTTTAAATAACGGGAGTATTGCTAAGTATGTGCATACATTATTTATTACACATCACTGAAATGTTATAGACCATATTTTGCCTAAACATGCGTTTTTAATATGTAGGCGAACGCGGTAGAGAAGCGAAAAAAAGACACACAATATTAGTTTTCATTGAAAAAATTTTTATAATTAATTTTTTTCATAGATTTAATATGGCGAACGTTTGTTAAGGCCTAGCTAATGACGTTTTCCTTGATTTTTAGAATTATTAAATCTAAATATATAATAAGTCAGACGATACTTTCTTATCACTAACGAATTGATGCAAATTTCTCAGAACGAAAAATGACACTGAAGATGGCATATAGCCGAAACCGGTTTGTCTCCAAACCAAACTTGACAAGGGATGACGGAAATTCGTTCCAAAATTCTACATCAAAACAACCTGTCGGAATATCAAATCAAGAATCACTTTCTTATCCCTTCTACGATCACATTATGCAGCTATATTCGACATTTTAAAGGTACTTTTGCAGATGTGCACAATCTATGTTTTATTAAAAGTAGTTTCGTATTATAGGAGGTATAATGCAAGCTATGGTTGTTGCAACCCTTGCTACAAGTTCATTTTTCAAACAAGTCTTATTGAGTAAAGATGGCAAATAAAACTCGCACAATATTCTTTTTGGTATATGGCAGTGATGGAAAATTTAGTACTATCGTACAATTTCCAGTACTTTTTGATTTGTAAATAACTCCCACCAACAGGACAAGTTGTCTTTTTGAGTTTTGTATAGTACTTTTTATGTGCAAAAAAGTTGAAGTTTAGTAGTGTCATATTAAAATCTTTATTTTCGATTACTGCTATGTTGGTCACTACGAAAATAAACACAAAATATAAAAGTTTTGCGACACGCTCAATAACGTTACGATCGGGTTGTACAATCAAGGTCTTGGTTCTCTTTCCTAACTGTATATAAATTGCAATTTCAGTATTGCAGTTAAAGCTCTTTGCACACATATATTGATCCTATTGACGTCACTGATGTTGATAGAACTATTAATATGATATAGTATTTATTTCTTGAAGATATAAATTACTGTTGTGTCTACAGCCTGAATAATCGTACTTGTACTGAAGGATTTTTCAAGACTCTCGAAATATTTACTGTCAATTAAGATTTTATTATTGTGGGCGTCCCGCATTTGTTTGATGAAGAAAGAATTGGACAAGACTGCCCTACGAGGGGTGGACGGATCAACCTCTAAAGGTATTTCTAAGGCGTTGGACAGTGAGATTCCGATTGGGATGCAGATACTCCTGCAGATGAGGCTTAGACGGTAGCGCTCATTGTATGAGTCCTAGTCCTAGATAGCATAAGGCTTCGGTCCACGGGTCGACACTTATTTAATGTGGACCTAAGCCCTAGATAAATGCTAGCAATTAAAAAGAGACTCCATGATAAGGAAGAAGGTAGACAGTCATTAGTTGACAGTCTGAAATCACTACGGTCGAGAATAAAGGCTAGTATTAGCAAGAGACTTGAATGAGATTAAGGTAGTCGTAAATTACAAATCGTAAAATCAATTTGAATTGTCGAGGAAAAAAGGGTTCGAAATTAGACCCATAAAGTTAGCGGCCTGCTTCGATATCACCCCCCCCAACATTATAATAATAAATCATTGTTCAATTATCAATAATCCTTACCGGCCGTGTACGAATTTTGTAAGCGGAAATTATATGAAACATTTTAAAAATAGCTCAGTATATAATTTAAAAACATTCACAGAAATACAAAATAAAAATAAACAGTGAATTTTTTAGATTAAAAATCCTTAAGAAATATT
Source organism: Phania funesta (assembly GCA_963932375.1). Classification (NCBI taxonomy): domain Eukaryota; kingdom Metazoa; phylum Arthropoda; class Insecta; order Diptera; family Tachinidae; genus Phania; species Phania funesta. Next base: position 30,228,806 of record OZ010656.1, read on the forward strand.
ACGTATAAACAGGTGTAAGGTAGGGTTTGAAAAATACACGTAACTAAACACAATACGTACCTTTCCAATTACGGAATTTACATCTACATCATTTTTTACGATGACGTGATAATTTTGCATCAGAAATACCGGAGCATTGTCATTTACGTCCTTAACTTTAACTTTAACCAAAGCATGCCCAAATTTGCCTCCACTATCAGTAGCTTTGACAATTACATCATAAGCTGATTTTTGTTCCCTGTCCAAAGAATCCTTTGAGTATAAGATACCAGAGGTTCTATCAATCATAAAAACTGCATTCCCATCATCTCCAACTATTTCATATGTTAAAGATGCATATAATCCGAAATCATTATCAACGGCTTTCACCTGAAAAAAATATTTAATAATCGTAAGTAAAAATTTCATCGATCCTGTAGCTGTTCATATTGCTTTAATAAATCCCTAAATTCGCCAGACTAAATTCCCAATATTATTGACAATCAACTTTAAGCTATGAGACAGATAAAAAATATTTTGATACATCATTGCTATAACCAGTATTGTCAGGAGCTGGTAACAAATAGCTAAATTCACTTTTCAAAAAAATTTAATTATACGAAAATAAAAATTAGTACAAGACGTCAACAACACAAAAGCAGAGCTTGCTAGAAGTATTTGTATAATACAAAGTAGTACAAATCTAAGGAACAACAAGAATATTTATAACTCTTCATTCATTCACAACACTCTCTCTGAATGAAGAATTATTAACAACTTAATCATTTCAATTTCTCATGTACATCAACTACAAGGAATTACAATAACAATGCAAAACTTATTTCAATTAAAGAACAATATAATAAATACAAAAAATATTAATGAAGACCCAAGCAGTCTGCGAGGTACAAGATCTTCTGGGGGTTACGGCTTTGGTGATCACATCAGCAACCATTTCTTCTGTGGGAAGATACTGTAAAAAAATCTCCCTTTCTTCAATCTTTTGTTGAATAAACTTGGCCTTGATGTCTACATGTTTCGTCCTTGGCGAATAATTGTTGAGAGCCACCTGAATTGCTCCCTTATTATCACAGAACAAAGTTGTGTTCTTTGCACAGCCACGGTCTAGCTGATTTTCTAACCGTTTCAACCAAACTGATTCTTGGATTGCTGCAGTTACAGACATGAATTCGGATTCGGTTGAAGACAACGCCACGGTCTTCTGTCTCTTCGTTGCCCATGATATTGCGCCAGATTGATGTGTAAAAACATACCCAGTTGTGGACGTGCGATCGTCCACATTACCAGCCCAATCGGCATCACAATAGCCTTCTATCTCATTATCAGCGCGTCTTTTATACACGATTCCTTTGGTAATTGTCCCTTTTAGGTACCTCATCACTCTTTTCACAGCTTCCCATTGAGGCTTACCAGGGTTCGAACCAAATCGGCTTAGTAGATTTATTGCATAACATATGTCCGATCTTGAAACTTGTGCAGCAAACATCAAACACCCTATGGCCTGCACATATGGAATATTTGACATTTTCTGCTTACCTTCTGTGGGCGACATGCTTGCAGATAACTTTGATTGTAATCAATAGGTGCTGTCACCGGATTGCAATCATCCACTCCATAACGAGCTAGAACATCCAATATATACTGCGACTGATCCATTTTAATGAAATCATTTCCCAACGTAACCTTCAAACCAAGTACGGATGAAACTTCTCCAATATCTTTCTTTTTGAATTTAGATGCAAGTTTTTCTTTAAGATTTTTAATTGATTGCAGATTGTTTGAAAATATTAAAACATCGTCGACACATATGGCCACGTACAACATTTGACCATCACTAACTTTATGATAAATACATTGATCGACCTCGCCTCTAACAAGTCCCATCTTAAGCAGTTCAAGATTTATTGTCTCGTTCCATACTCTACCAGACAGTTTTAGACCATAAATCGACTTTATCAGCTTGGACAGTCTATTTGTGCCATCATTAAACATTTCCGGTTGCTCCATATATACTTTTTCCCTCAATTTGCCAGTTAAATATTCACTTACCGCATCCATTTGATGTATGTACGTGTCATGTTTTGCTGCCAGAGACAACAAATATCTGATGGACTCGTACCTAACGACGGGAGCAAAGGTTTCATTAAAGTATATGCTCTTGCGCTGTGAAAACCCTTTGGATACCAATCTTGCCTTCAATCGTACCTTGCCACCATTTTCTGATGTCTTTGTTTTGAAAACCCATTTCGACTTAATGGTCTTTTCTCTTCGAGGTAGTTCTTCTATAACCCAACTACCATTAGCAACCAGTGAGTCATATTCTTCCTTCATTGAAGTCTTCCACCGCGCTGCATTAGGTGCTGACATGGCTTCTTCAACGTTAAGCGGGTCACTGGAGACGAATTGCATAGCGCAAAAATTCTGGGAACGCATAGCGTTGTTAGAAATGCGATCAGAACGTCGAATATCATTGCTCAATGTTATATTCTTAAGTTCATAAGAATTCGGAGCCCATTCTTCATCGTTTATATCCACAGCTGGTGGTAAAGCCGTTGACCATTCATCTGAATCAACCGTCCTGGCATCACTACCGCTTTCATTTACTTCAGCTAATAGTGGAGGAGCTTCAGATGTCGATTCATTACAAGCACCACTCTCCCCTGAATTGACACCTTCTTCATTATCAAGTAACTCCGTATAAAAATATTTTTTAGTTGTTTTCAAATTCACTTTTTGATTTTCTAAAAACACCACATCGCGGCTTACTATGATTTTACCGTCTTCGGGGTTAAACAACATGTATGCCTTGCACTCAGAGCTGTATCCCATCATAACACATTGAATTGATTTCGAATCCAATTTATGACGTTTTTCTTTAGGAATATGTACAAAAGCAGGGCAACCAAAAACTTTTAAAAATTTCAAATTTGGACGACGGCCAGACCATATTTCATCTGGAGTATGGGTCCCACTTCCGCACGGAATTCTATTAATTAAAAACAAGCAGTGTTTTCTGCTTCAGCCCAGAACTGATGGCTCAAATTGCTATCGACTAGCATGCATCTGACTCGCTCCACTAGCGTGCGATTTATTCTCTCCGCAACACCATATTGTTCCGGAGTGTATGGGCAAGTTTTCTGGTGGACTATACCATTATTTGTCAAAAATTTTTAAAAATCATTGCTTAAATATTCGCGACCATTGTCTGTGCGCAAAATTTGTATTCTCCTCGAATACTGATTTTCGACCATTTTCTTGAAATTCAGAAACATAGTAAAAGCTTTTTAAGGGATAAACGAAAACTTTGCTGGAAAAATCGTCCACAAACGTTACCAAATATCTTGCACCAGAGAATGATTGCGTACCCAATTGTCCTAAAACATCTAAATGCACGATCTGTAACAATTCAGTGGCCCTTGTGCCGCTTTCTTTATTTGGTCTTCTAGTCTGCTTACCATTTATACAAGTCACACAATGATCGTTAGTGACTGACCCAAAACTGATACCCATGTTCGCTTCTTTAACATCCTTTAAACTTTTATTGCATATATGGCCCATTCTCCTATGCCACAAAATTTTTTTTAGTGAAAAGAACTTTTTCTTTTTTCAAATAGACTGTACTATCTTAGCGATAAAGGTCATTGTTAGCTATGGCAGTTGCAATCAGGTTCCCATTTTCATCAAAAATTTTGCACATATTGTTTTCGAAAACTAATTTCATTTGCTTAACAGACAAAACAGACAAAAGGTTTGCACATAAGTTTGGTACAAATTCAACGTCTTTAACGGTTATAGGTTTTTCCTTCAATCCACAATAAATAGAAAGATCAACGTCGCCAGAGCACTTAACAACCAGTTCACTACTATTTGCTATAAGCACTCTCTTGTCCTCTATTCTACGCTTATTATACATATAATTACTTACGTTCATCATATAGTTGCTAGCACCGCTGTCAACATACCAATAAACCTAATTGCCTTCCAAGTCATTATGAGTTCTCTTTTTATCTACACATGCATGCATAATCCTTCCTGCTTTTGCAATAAGTGTTGCTGAAATATCCTTTTGCTTACTCCTTTTTTTTAAACAACCGTTATTAAAATTGCTTTTACTTTTGTTCACTTTGGTGAACAATGGAAATTCCTAACCCTGAGCTCTAAGCAACAACTTAAAGAGAAAAAAAAACCTAATTGCAGCTTTGTAGTGAGAGTAATGAGAGGACCCCAAAAAGAAAAAATCCTACATTCTAAAAATAACCGCCAATCAGCAAACAGCCAAACACCAAGTGTATTATATAAATCAACAACAAACACAAAACCCACCCTTAAATATAAATTCAAAAATTATAGTGAGTGAAATAAATAGATTAAACTAAAAAACTTAAATAATAAAATACAATACAATTTAAAAACCTAAAGTGAAAACTAAAACATATTTATAAAACCAAAATAAATTATAAACCCAAAACTATTATTCATATGTAAAGTTATATGTGTTATATTTTTATGTACTCATGAAAAGAATTTGGAGGTCAATAAATACATAAGAGTTATAACGTTTCTTAAAACCTTGTGCCTTATTTATTCTGATCAGCCCGCCAACTATTACCCTAATGCTCTCTCAATCTAACCCATTAAAACATGGTCCTTCGAACCTTAACTGAATGAAACAGAAATAATACAGTACACAGTGAACACATAATAAATAACTCGGTTGTACATATTTACACGAAATAAATAAAATTGACAAGAAAAATTAATAGAAAGTACATACATTTTAACAAAGAATTTACAAAGAAAAAAACAATAGTTACAACAGTGAAACAATGCAACAGTGCAAAAAATATACAAAAGAAAAAACTAAAAATTCTTATAAAAGAAAAATCGCGGTAAAAAAAAAGTACATAGACAATAAATGTGCAACAATACAAAGTTGAATATAGTTTGACCAAATAGAACAAATTATTATAATATACAAAATTTTAAAATTGAAATAATTAACAAACAAATTATTAAAGACAAAAACAAAATAGTGAACATTTTTGTACAAGACTCATAAAAATCAATAAAACGCAACATACATAAATATACAAAGTTACATATAAAACAAAACAAGTGACAGTGAAACACAAAAGTGGCACACAAATAATAAAACTATATTTAAAAATTATAATTTATTTTCACATATTATAATATATACCCAGTAATACACCGATCAATCGTTTTACACAATTTTATTATTAAAAAATAAAAATAATTTAATTATATTAAATACGCAAAATTTTCAACAAAAAACACAAATTAGGAAAAAATATACACATATACATACATAATTGTAATATTAAAATATATACACAACCACACATAACAGAGTGACTGCACTTGTTACAACACAACACTACACATCAACTCAATACACTTTACAGCGGGAAGACAACACAAAAAGGAATAAGAAAACACAAGAGATTTTTCTCTCCTGTGAAGGTTTGTACCCTACCCCCAGCAAAAATGGTAAGTTTGTATATTTGCAACTCATATATATCTTTTTCCAATTAAATTTCCAAATAAAATTTATACAATATAGTTCTTTAGTTTTCCAAGCAATATAAGTTTAGGAACACCCTTTTTCCCACACACCCACCCATTCATACTAAATTGAAAACTGATTTGATATTGCTTGTAAAGAACTAATATTGCGCTTTATATTAAGTAAAATACGCTATTGGAAAATTTTTTGCTGGTAAAAGGTTTTATTGCTTGTAATAAAAGCAAACAATTTTATGTTCATTGAACCCTTGGATAAAGAATAAACTTTTTGTTTGTCAATCCAACTTAATAAAATACAAATAAATATGTCTCATTTAAGATCTTTGGCTACCGACTTAATGCGATAAATCCAAACCGATTTGGATGCCTTTGATGAGGATTATCGTGCTACCACAGAAAACTCCCGCTTTAAAATTAAAAAAACGTGAATTAAAAGAATTATGGCAAAACATTGATAACAAATTTAAACAAATTAGAGAATCCACAGAATTGGATGACCCGGAAAAGGCTAAAAACATTAATTTAGCGGAAATTATTAAACATGTCAGATCGGCTAAGAGTTTGTACAGGACGAGCATGATTTCAATCGATGAACCAATTGAGGCTGTAACCCGACTAAATTAAACCCTACCCTCTTTACGCGAGCCTCCTCGACATAACGATTCTGTTAGTTTCAATGTACCCCCTTGCGATATGCCTACATTTAGCGGAGAATTTAAATGTTGGCCCTCTTTTAGAGACCTCTTTAAGGCGATTTGCGGCAATAATACCCGATTAAGTGGAGTTGAGAAACTATTTTATTTAAAACAAAAACAAGCGGTGAAGCCACAGAAATAGTAGACAACGCACCCTTGACAAACGAAGGTTTTGTAATTGCGTGGACCCAATTAGTCTCGCAATATGAGAACAGAAGGATGCAAATTAATGCACAATTAAAGACCCTATTGAATCTACCCTCAGTAAATATGATGCGTAGTGCTTCTATAGGAAAGCTTCAGAGAAAGATTAATTGTTGTATTGCGAATTTTAATTCATTGGTCATTGATACAGATAATTGGGATCCAATATTTATATATCTCTGTTCAATAAAATTACCCAAAGAAGCTCGAAGAGATTTCGAAAAACTCTTCATGATCGTGCAGAAATGCCAACTTGGAAAGATTTTGATTTGTTCTTAACGAATACTTACAAGGAACTCACATCTGTTAATGATATTGCAGATCTTAACCCAAACACAAATCCTAACACATACCCCAAACCCAAACACTTTCTAGAGAACAAAAATGTATTTGATAGAAGAGGCAAAGCTTTTCACAATGTGACATATCCAACAAAGGACACGAAAACAAAATCTCAAATTCAACAAAAATTCTCCAAATTAGCTCAAAATTATCCCAGATCCCAAACTAATCTACCTACCCAAAACTACCCAAAAACACTAGATAAACCCGATGGATCAATTTGCAAACTGTGCAAAAACAATCACACTCTAAGAAAATGTTCATCGTTTACTTCCTTAGGAGTAAACGAGAGGATTGAATTTGTAAAAAAGAATAGAATATGTTACAATTGTTTAGCAATTGCTCATGTCATCAAAGATTGTCGAAGCACATTTAAATGCAGATATTGCGGCGGTAGACACAATACCCTATTACACAAACCCAATTCAAATACAAACCCACCCGACGAAAATCAAGCGTCAACTTCACAAAATGAAGTACAAACCCATATTAGAGGACAGAACAAAGTTATTAGGCACAGCAGTACTTAAGGTGAAAGTCCATAACACGCATCGTACGCGTCGCCGCATTTCAAGCGGTTGTCAAAAAAGTAGAATCAGTAAAATTGTATGTGACAAGTTACACAGCACAAAGCGTAGAATGCGAAGATTCAAGCAGCGCGGCAAAGTAGATCTACTTTCTACTTTTGTAAGCGTTATAAGTATCATTCGAAGCTGTCAGCTGTTTTTGATATTTAAATTCGTAAAGAAATATATGTCGTTAAAAAAGCAAAACAAAAAATATTTTGTTATACGGGTAAGAACGTTTTTAAAGAATAAAATTTGGTAAATTTTATTCTAAAAACTAAATTTGTTATCAATTACATTTACTTTGCATGTACAAAGTGTCATCTGCTATCTGCACTTGTTTATTTTTATTCAAGCAAGCGCCATGGTGCTTGTGTGGAAGAAAAATTAATTGAAGAGGTCAAGCAGCATGAAATTCTATACAAGAAAAGTTCCTTTGCCTATAGAAACAAATTAAAGCCAGCAGCTGCTTGGAAATCCATAGCCGATAAATTGAATATACCGGGTAAGAGAATTTGTATTGCGACATATGTATGTACATATGTATAAACAAACACATACATATTTTGAGGACACATCATATTGTATTCTTTTTCAGAGAATGTTTGTCAGGCTCGTTGGAAATCTTTGAGGGACAGGTATGTCAGAAAACACGCGGAGACTCATCATGCTTCTGGAAGTGGTGCAGAATTGCAGGAAAATTCATGGCAGTACTACCAGCAAATGGAATTTCTGCGGGAGCATATCAAACCACGAAAGTGAGTTTCTTGAGTCAATATATATACAAATGTATGTACATATGTATGAATGTGTTTGCAAATTTACTATCTCTTTTCAGGACTATAACAAGTTTATTTTCAACTCAACAGTCGCCTCAAAATGAAGAAGAAGCCAGCACATCTACTTTGTTTACATCTTGTACAGAGGAAGATTGTTATGAGAACGTTGAAACTTTATTGGAGTTAGGAATACATACCTATATGTACATGTATAAAATAGTTCTTAAATTATTTTGAAACTGATCGTAATATTTTTATATTTAGGCCTCGGTTTTGGATGAATCATTCTCCACCCAATCTGAAGTGCCAAATAGCAGACAAAAGAAATCAAAGAAAGAAAACAATGACGAAGCTTTCAAAGAATTTTTGGGTAAAATGGAAAAAATAGCTGAAGCAAGATTTGGGGCTACTCAGACAGAAACTGCTGCACACGAAGGTTTTTTTCTATGGTGAGAGAAATTTTTCAAGATTTGCCCAAAGATATTGTCAACAACGCAAAATATTTTTTTTGGACTATTTGCATAAAATACAAAAATAAATGAATTATGTTTTTAAAATACATATGTACATAGATAGTTTTTTATATGCATATGTATGAACTTTTTATATTATTATTTTTTAAAGAAAAAATTAACTTTTTTATTTTTTCAACCATGTATGAATACATACATAAATGTGTAAATAAAGACTAATTGAATTGTTGTGTAAAAAAAATCACTTTTTTATTAATAACTAGCTGTACCTGTGACTTTGTTCGCCTAAGTCGCAAGTTCGTTTGAAATCCTAGATAAAAAGTAACCTATATGTTGCCCAGTAAAATCTTCTATATCTCAGTGAAAATCCCATCAAAATTTAAAAAGCGGTGGTTTATTTTTCAAAATTGTGCAAATTTTTGTGCAAATAAAAACTAGTACTAATATGAAATAAAGCGAAGCAAGAAACAGAAAACTATTTTATACTTTATTAATAAATAAGTAGTCGCGCAATAAGTCTCTTTGATGAAATGCATCTCTGGCGGAGTTATTTGTGGAAAATTGTGGGCCTTTTCTCAATGGTTGGGTTTTTTGCCTCCACAGCCCTTCCGTTACTAAGCCATTTTGCTACCTGTCTGCGAAATCTGGCGGGCAATAACTTCCATCATTCTTTTTCAAAAAGTTGTGCAGTAAAATTGTGGCGCAGACAACTTTTTCTGCAGAATCAGGTGCCATATTTAAAGTTCCCCGTAATATTCTCCATCGAGCTGTTAAAATGCCAAAAGCATTTTCAATGGTTTTTCGAGCTCTGGACAACCTTTTATTAAAATTTTGCTTTTTTTCACTTAATAAAAAACCAGGATATGGCCTCATTAGGTACTTTTTTAAGGGAAACGCAGCATCGCCAACTAAATAATGGGGGAAATTGGCTTCGCTGTTTGGCAAGAAAGTGTCCGATGGGAAATTAATGTCTCCTGATCGCAAACGTCTTCCAAACTCTGAATATGTCAGTACTCCACCGTCGCTCTGGCTTCCATAAGCACCTATGTCGACTGCAGTGAAATTATAATTTGCGTCGCATACTGCCAAAAGAACAATACTATACATATGTTCCTGAAAAATTGAAAGGAAGGTTTAGCTTAAATTAATTATTGGAATATAAATTTGAAACATACCTTTATAGTTAATGTAGTTTGAACCTGATCGCGGTGGGCATGTTATAGCAACATGCTTCCCATCGATTGCTCCCACACAATTTGGTAAGTTCCACATTGTATTAAAAGCATCGGCTATTCGCTTCCATTGGCAAGTGTTTGGAAAGGACAAGTAAATGTCACTTAACTGACTCCAAATATTCTCGCATGTTTACAGAACGATTCGCCGTACTACGATGACCGATATTTTAAACGATAGCGATAAGTATTGTCTACTAGTACCACGCGCTAAGTAACTGAAAAATAACATTAAACTTGTACTTAACATTGCACGTACAGTTTTCAACTTACATTAAGGTCAAAAAGAGAGAACAATCTGCTGGAACTGCTGTCGCTGAATTTTTCTCGAGCTTGTTCTTAAGAAGGGTAAATAAGCAGTCGAAAACCTCTGGGGACATTCTCGTTGCTGTACGAAATTGATCAGGATCGCCTGTTTTTAATTTTTGGAACGTTGCGACAAAAAACCATTCACGTCTCTTTCCAAAAACAAAGGACGCACCCAAAATTGCCTTGTATTATTTTTTAGCTTTTTATAAGCATTATTTGCACTTAAAATTATTTGCACAAATTCTACTAGCTCAGTAAATTTCTTAAAAAGCACAATTTCACTCCTCATTTCGGTAGTTAAAATTTATTTTGTTTTTATTTATTAATTTATATATATGTGTAAGCTAGCAAATTCACATAACAGCTGATTATTATTTAGCGGCAAGCAGCGTGGCATGTAACTTCAAAATAAGAACAGCGTAGAATGCCTAGAATAATTGAAACGCGTAGAATGCTTTGATGCTAAAAAGCGTGTTATGGACTTTCACCTTTACTGTTGAAGATCAGGGAGAAAAATTCCCATCTAGAGCACTTATTGATCCAGCTTCAGACTTTTCGTTTATTTCAGATAAACTAAGGAGAAAATTGTGCTCACCCACTACACCCATTGTTGCTGAAATTTCAGGTCTTAATGAAGTTCTTTCAGCACGTTCTATCAAATTATGTGATGTTTTGTTAAGATCCAACACCCAAACTAATTTTAAATTGAATATTCAGGCAATTGTTGTCAAAACGCTGACAAAGAATCTACCCACCCACCCTATTAACCCTATTCCAATTGAAGAGCTTGAAAATATTCAATTAGCTGATCATAGACTTTATAATTGGCAGTGATTTTTACCCACAGATTTTAAAATCTGGTGTTAGGAAAAATGTCCATAACACATTAATAGCTCAGGAAACTGAGTTCGGATGGATTTTAATCACACAATACACAACCCATAGTATGATATTTCAATTCTGTCACGCTTGATAATGTTTTGACCAAGTTTTGGGAAATTGAAGATATACCCACAAAACCCAATACCTCTGAAGAATATTCCTATTGTGAGGAAAATTATAACGCATCTACCCGAAAACTACCCAACGGCCGTTATCAAGTTAATCTTCCGTTTCGTAACCCTCTAGTAGAACTAGGAAATTCACGCCATAATGCAATGGCTCAATTCTTACGGAATGAGAAGAATTTAATGAGAGACCCGAGCTTAAGTTAGAAAATGATAACGTGCTACAAGAATATATTGAATTAGGTCATATGAAAACTATTAAACATAACCCTAATACATCTCCAAAAACCCATTATTATTTACCCCATCATGCTGTTGTTAAACTTGATCGTGTTACGACAAAAGTTCGAGTTGTTTTTAATGCTTCTAGCAAAACATCGAACAGCAACAGTTTAAATGATGCTTTACACACTGATCCAACTCTACAACAAGATTTAGTTGTACTTATCTTGAAATGGCGCTTTTACAGAATTGTATTTAATGCCGACATTACAAAAATGTACAGGCAAATTATGTTAAATCCAACCCATACACCATTTCAACGCATATTATTCCGTACAAGTGTCAATGAACCCATTCAAGATTATAAACTGCAAACAGTAACATTTGGTATCAATTGTGCCCCTTATTTGGCTATCAGAACCCTACATGAATTAGCCAAGGACATTCAAAATACCCACCCAATTGCTTCACAAGTGTTGAAAAACAACATTTATGTAGGCGATGTTTTAGCTGGAGGTCACTCTATTGGAGAAGCTAGAGAAGCTCAAAATCAGCAGATCACAGCTCTTGAATCTGCTGGATTTCCGTTAAGAAAATGGACTGCAAACACTCAAGAATTGCTACAACATTTACCCGAAGCTCATCTGCTTGATGTCGATTTACTAACCCTTCCATAATCAAATAACGCTAAAACATAAAATGGAATGCGAAGGAAGACACATTTTTCTTTAATCTTCCAATAATTGAAAGGAAATCGGCATACTGTTTGCTTCGTAACAGTTTTGTCGGACATAGCTAGTCTATTTGACCAGCTGGTTGGTTAGCGCCGATTATTATTTCTGCTAAGATTATTATGTAGCAAATATGGCAAGACAAAACAGCTTGGGATGAATGTCTAACCCCACTCACCCTTTCAAGATGGCACAAGTTTTTGCAGTATTATGATAATATTGATCAAATTCGTATTCCAAGATGGATTAATTTTTCACCTTTGGTTAAAATTGAGTTTCATGGCTTTTCAGATGCTTCTGAAAAAGCCTACTCAGCAGTTTTATATGCTCGAGTTACACCCGTAGACGTTCATACTTCCGTAACCTTACTCTTCGCAAAGACGAGAGTTGCACCAATCAAAGTATTCTCGTTACCGAAACTAGAATTTTGTGGTGCAGTGTTGTTGGCCAATATTACGAAAAATGTAATCACCCAGCTCAAATTACCCCAATATCAAACTAATTTTTGGACAGACTCTTCTATAGTATTAGCTTGGCTCAATAAACATCCCAACTTATGGAACACATTTGTTGCCAACCGAGTTTCTACAATTTTAGAGACTGTAGGAGTAGACAACTGGAATCATGTTGCTTCGCACGATAGCCCAGCCGATGTTGCTAGTAGAGGATGTAATGCTGAGGAATTCAAGGAAAACACCTTATGGTGGAATGGACCTTCGTGGTTGAAGGAAGTTTCTTCAAAATGGCCAACAACAAATAAAACCTTTCAAACTCAAACTGAAGCTAAAATTAGTCAATCGTTTTCTACAACTTTTAGTACCCACCCTTTCTTGGTAAATACGAATAACCCTCACCCAGATATTTTCTCACGATTTTCAAAATTATCAAAAGCTTTAAGAGTAATGTCATATGTCTATCGATTATCCGATCGTGTATCATATACCCGAAGAAATACTGTTCGAAAATAGAGTTATTCTTGATCGAAGTAATTCTCAATCCATTAAGCAACTGCTGAACCAATCAAGTATTGAAATTGATGCCATGAAAATAAAATCAACACATGATAGACTTGTTATTCTATGTCAGACTAAATATTTCGAGGAGGAATATAATTGTCTACGCAAAAAAACCCCCAATACCCAGAAAAAGCCATTTACTCACTTTAACGCCATTTTTAGACTCTGCTAACATGATGCGTGCAAACGGTCGACTGGCTAAATCCAACAGTTTGTCGTATTCCGAAAGACATCCACTTTTATTACCCTATGGAAGTTTATTTGCGAAATTATTAACCCAACACGTGCATTTGGTAACACTACACGGAGGAAATCAACTTATGCTCGGAATTATTCGATCTGGCTACTGGATTCCGAAGCTTCAAAATCTAATTAGTTCTGTAATAAACAAATGCCTACCATGCACAAGATATCGTAATAGACAAACAACCCAATTTATGGCAGCATTGCCGCTAGAACGCACCCAAATAACTAGACCCTTTTATAATATTAGAGTTGACTTTGTTGGTCCATTTGACATCAAAGTTTATAATGGCAGAGCCTGTAGAATAACAAAAGGCTACGTATGTGTTTTTGTTTGCTTTGCAACAAAAGCTATTCATTTAGAACTTACATCTGACCTATCCACCCAAGCCTTTATGACAGCATTCGCTCGATTTTTTTTTCGAGGCGGGGATGCCATGTCGCCGTATACTCTGACATTGGAACAAACTTCATAGGAGCTAATCAGTTATTGAAGAAAGAGCGACAGGAATTCATAAAACAGTTGAAAGGATCTGTTACACCCGCTAACAGCTTTCAAAACTTGACGTGGCATTTTATACCTCCAGGAGCACCACATATGGGGGGCTTATGGGAAGCAGGAGTTAAAAGCTTTAAGTCCCATTTGAAGAAACTGAACACCCTAAAGAGTTTGCTACACTCCTAGCAAGAATCGAAGAATGCCTCAATTTAAGACCCTTAAGCCCGTCAAGTGAAAACCCCCAGGATCTCAATCCTTTAACCCCAGGTCACTTCTTAGTAGGTTCACCCATACTCACCCCTGCCGAACCCGATTGTAGTAATGATAATATTACCCTGGCAAACAGATGGCAAAAGTTGAAGATTCAACACCATAATTTCTGCAGAAGATGCAAAGATGAATATCTTAAAGAACTCCATAAAAGATACAAGTGGAAGAACCCAAAACGTCAAGTGGAAGTTGATGATATTGTTGTAATTCGACAAGACAATTTACCCCCGAACGAATGGTTACTTGGTCGAGTGATAAATACTTACTCTGGCTCTGATGAACGAAATAGAGTCGTTGACTTGGAAACGTCGACTGGACTATTAAGACGTCCAATAAAAAAAGTCGTAGTACTACCCACTGACTGAATTTACACGATTTCTTAAAACCCTAACAACCACTTGTCTACTAACCCATAATTAACACATTCCTACTCATCCAAGTGCTTGACATCACGGTCTATTCAATGTGAATTCTAATATTGATTATTAAGTGACCAAACCATTATGTACTGCACTCAATATAACTCATTTAACACACCATTTGCATTCATTTCATATCCTTTTCAGTAGATAATGGCACCCAACAAGAAATATGGAGAACGCTTCAATCGTTACAACAAGCGAAACCACTCGCCAACAAGGCAATCGTGGCAAACGTCATTTCGGTTGCGGTATTTGTCAAGCATACCACCGCTTGACTGACTGCAGAAAGTTTGAAACAATGAATTTGGCTCAAAAATGTACAACTGCAGTCAAATTGCATTATTGTGTCAACTGTCTAGCTAGAAACCATTTAATTAGTAAATGTAATAGCAAGGCCCGTTGCTAAAAGTGCAACGGTAAGCACCACACCACCCTGCATGGACCCAATCGTACTTTGGAGAACTTAAATTTGGAACGCTCAAAATCACCCAGAGTAGAGCAAATGATGGCACCCATCCCAGCGCCCATCCCAGGCACCCATCCCACTACTCGCGTCCACCGTAAACTCTTCCACGGCCGCAACCACTGACATAACTAAGCCGTTTGTTCCTACAGCTGTTGTGCAGGTGGTAATGGACAAGGGTAACAAACTTATAAGGGCAATTTTGAACCCAAGTCTTACCAAATCCCGAATAGCAACGTCATTCGTTCGGGACAGCTGGTTGAACCCATTTAAAGTGGACGATGACGTGTTTGTAAAGGCATTAATTTCACCCAATATATCGTCCTTCATTCGATATGAAATATGCTTGCAAGTGGTTAAAGATTTGCCAAGGAACCCGTATGCAAACGCCATGGACGAGTCCATTAAAAGAAAGGTGTGTCGTATATCCCTTGCCGACCCAGAGTTTTACTCCAACACACCGGTTGCGATGGAAATTGGCGGAGATTTATACTCCACCATCCTACAGCCGAATATTGATGGTGGATCCCTTGTCGCACAAGACTCTACCCTTGGTTGGTTGGTCATGGGATCATTCTCCAATTAGAACCCTCTACCCAAGTATTTGCTTATATTCATTACCCAAACTAAGCCTACATTTAAATTAAGCTCGCACAAATAATTGTCTTTGTTTCTTCACAGGTCGCCATGCCCGGGAGGATGTTCACTTTTGTGAACAATAGGAATTCCTAACCCTGACCTCTAAGCAACAGCTCAAAGAGAAAAAAAAAACTAATTGCAGCTTTGTAGTGAGAGTAATGAGAGGACCCCAAAAAGAAAAAATCCTACATTCTAAAAATAACCGCCAATCAGCAAACAGCCAAACACCAAGTGTATTATATAAATCAACAACAAACACAAAACCCACCCTTAAATATAAATTCAAAAATTATAGTGAGTGAAATAAATAGATTAAACTAAAAAACTTAAATAATAAAATACAATACAATTTAAAAACCTAAAGTGAAAACTAAAACATATTTATAAAACCAAAATAAATTATAAACCCAAAACTATTATTCATATGTAAAGTTATATGTGTTATATTTTTATGTACTCATGAAAAGAATTTGGAGGTCAATAAATACATAAGAGTTATAACGTTTCTTAAAACCTTGTGCCTTATTTATTCTGATCAGCCCGCCAACTACTACCCTAATGCTCTCTCAATCTAACCCGTTAAAACAACTTTTATTCCGGCAATTCTTTGCAATATGTCCAAACTCTTTACAATTAAAACACTGCAGTTGTTTTCTATTATTGTTGTTGTTTTTTGTATATAATGCTGCATCAGTATCTGCTTGATAATCAAATTTCGCGTCCTGCAAAAGAAGATTTTTCACTGTGTCCACGGTTAACTTCTCCTTAGAATTCTCGACTGCCATCACCAGCGGCTTAAATTCTCCAGGCAACCCAGCCAACATCAACGAGGCTGTCAACTCGTCGTCTATGTTGAGACCAGCGTTCTTCACTTTCAATGCTATGATGACTAACTCATTTACATACGCTTGCATGGAACTGTACTTCTCTAATTTAATGTTGACTAACTGCTTTAATAATTCCACCTTTCTAGTTAGGCCCGTATCTTCATAAGCATCCATTAAAGCACTTTAGCCGTCTCAATATGACCATAATTGGTAGGGTCTACCATCAACGTGAGTTCTGCCAACGCAAGCTCGTCAACTTTTGCATCATCCCCTTCTACAACGCCATTTGCGACCACCGATCAACATTTTTTGATCACTAAACACGATTTAGCTTGCCGCTTCCAGACGTCGAAATTTTCTCGACCGCGTAATATTTCCATTGGGAATGCACCATTTGCCTTTGCCATTATTAATTTAACGCCCAATTCACAAAATAATTTTATCACTCGCGCGTCATAAGGCCCATAACCTGCTAGCATAGACTACTAACTAGACGCGACAACTCACAACAACATTACCTCGATTATATAAGAGAGATAAAAAACCTTATCGTTTCTAATTAAGCTATCTCTTTCATATAATCGGGTTAATTTAAAATTTTGTACGTAAAAACGCATACCACCTGATTACACTCTTTTTCTAATGTCATTGTTGGGTATTCTGTTTATATTCTGTGCCTGCTAGTTTGAGTATATTTTAATATACGAGTATGTATCAAGAAAATAAAAATTAGTACAAGACGTCAACAACACAAAAGCAGAGCTTGCTAGTAGTACAAATCTAAAGTACAACAAGAATATTTATAACTCTTCATTCATTCACAACATGCTTTAAAATAAAAATGCGAAAGAAATTTAATTTAAAAGGTTTGTAATATTAATATGTAAACAAATCTGCATCAATAATTCCTTACACTTAAAAATTCTTTTTTTATATATATACAGGTGTCAGTTAGCAATTTTTAATTAAAATTCAAGTACCAGTTTTCCAAGATAAGCAATTTCATAACTTTCCTTGAAATATTGGATACGTTCCTACTTGCGTAATCTCTCGTAATCATTGATAGATACTTAAACGGATTACTGGAACGATTCGTTCCAGATTACGAATTTCCAGTTTGGTTAGGAAATAAAGTGTCATTTTTCGTTCGGAACGGGAAATTTTGATGGCGATAATTATTTTCTATTAACAGCAGACAACTCTGACAAATGGACAATTAAGAAATTTAAAAATTCTATTCAATCTAAATCATCTAATATTGAAGTATCTTCAACAACAATATCAAATGATAACCAGCAATATCCCGACTTCTTTGCAAAATATTAAATTTTCACAAAATTAGTATGAACATAAGCATATACTCTTCGTTGGTACAATAAAGTAAAATATTTTACTTTAAAAAGAAACAACTTAGAAACAAGGCATTTAAGTCAAGATAACTTTAATGAAAATCTATGTGAATATCTTACAACCGCTGATTTAAAAAGAGCTAAACATTATAATTAAACAATGCACACAAACTTGTGTAGTTTTGTGAAGAAATTAAATGCATCACACAATAAAACCTTTGCTTTCTAATAATAAAATTCAACAGCTCCAACCTTTTATTGATAACGAAGGTGTATTACGGGTAGGTGGACGTATTAAATAACCAAACGTCGCTTTTTGCAAGAAGCATCCTATTTTATTAACAAAAAACGATCGTATTTTGATTCTTATTTTTACAGATGCTCATTTTAAAACCCCTCATGGTGGATTTCAATTAATGCAAACATATCGAGCTTTTGGTGCAATACCGTTGTAACTCAAAAAGTCGTGAACTGAGAAAAATGCATTTGAAGTTTTGAGCCATCTTTTTGATAGTATTTTCGTTTACTAAAGTTATTTTTTTTACAAGTTTTTAAATAAAGAGGAATATTTTTAATTAAAAAAAGGCCAAAAAATATTAAAAATATGAAATATTTATTTATATTTAAATATGTTGTATCAACCTATCAATGATGTATCGTTATTGTCACAAAATCAACGACTAATTTATTAATTAATTCGGAATATATCGTTATAGCAAATAAACGTTTAAGCTTTTTTAAATTATGCCGAAATTAAACCATATACTACCGTGGGCACAAAATAGTAAGACTTTTTAATTTAAATTTCGCGCGGAAATCCATTCGTCGAAATTTGTTTCTACGTTGGTATGACTGTCTGTGCCAAATATCACATCAAAGTAATCATTAGTGTTTAGTATACGCTTGTCTTTCTGAAGTACAACAAGTGCATTCTGCGATTTTTACAATGAGTGAAATTATTCAACAAAGCAGTTCCATTAAATTTTGTGTGCGGAATGAAATTTCTGGTGCCGAAACGTTTAGAATGTTGCAAAAGTCCTTCGGTGATAATTGTTTGTCGCGAGCAAGTGTTTTTGATTGGTACAAATTATTCAAAGAGGGTCTATAACGCGTTGACGACGAACCACGACCAAGACGGCCGTCGACTTCAACTGAAGGTCAATAAAATCAAGGAATTGGTGTTCTAGAATCGACGATTAACAGTCGGAGACCTTACTGATATCTATAGAATATCGGAGGGATCAGTGAAAACCATTTTATGAAATAATACGAACTAGTAAAAAAGAAATCAAACTATGCAGTTGTGCCTAAAACGTAGCAAAAAAAAAGATATTGCTTCATTCTTTTTTTCGCAATGTATTTTCTGTTAGTAAATTTCTTGTCATAAAGGAAATATTTCATTATTGCAAATAAATATTGTTGGAAATAGCTAGAGGCAATAGACATTTTTAGCTGTATAATCTGAACAGTTAGAGACAGAACCATAATCTTTTTTTTCTTCAAACAAAATTTGAGTTACTACGGTATTGCACCAAAGTCTCGATATGTTCTATACCAATTCTGGATTATTTGGTACCGAAAATAGCGTACATACACCAAAAACACATCACTACAGATAAGAAGAAAACACAACTCTATGTAACGGCATTTCGTTTTTTTACTTATTTTTTGACCAGTAATAAAAGAAAACAAAATAATTTAGGAACTAAAGTGATTTTGTAGTTTTTTTTATCTTTAAAATGTTGCAGAATTTACAAAACCGCAAATTTCTGAGGAAATCAGGAAATTAGTTGGTAAGTAACTAAAAAAAATTATATGGAGAAATTTCAAATATTTTTGAAATTAGCCGCTCTACAGTTAAAAATATTAAAAAAAAAATTACAATATCACAAGCACAACAGAAAGAAAATAAATACCGATTGGGCAGGCTATCAAAGCTTTTAGAGCGCGAGAAATATTTTTTTTATACTTAATTTTATTTTACTGAATCTTTCTACTAAAAGAAATTTATAATAAGTATTCAAATCTTATTTCTAAATTATTATTTACTTGTTATTACCGATGTAATAACTAATTTTTCGTATTCAAATCCTAATAAACTATCTTCTATTGTGTGGAGAGAGCCGCCTCGAAAGACCCCATGTGTCAGTTCTTTTAAGTCGCTGGTGGCCGTCAAATTGCAATAAATTTCGTGCAAGAGTGTTGGGATATGCGACTAGTTTGTTTACCTATTTGCACTTGTACGTTTTAACTTCTTCGTAGATAGTGGCAAGTTTGAGATCCCTATGGATGTTTTCATTTCTTATGTACCAGGGGGCGCATTTAACCGGAGACTTAAAAAGTTAACGAAAAAGAAGATTTAAACAGATGTTTGAATTATATATAGCTTGTAACGCGAGAAATGTAATGTTATAAGATTCGTAGCAAATAGTCCAAAAAGAAATTTGTAACCAGATAAGTATTCAACCCGAACCTGTGCACAATGTTTTGAGAGCTAACGATTTTCACAGTCGTATTTCAAGAAAAAAGCGAAACCAAATTAGAAACAAAACTGGTGGAATTGATATTTGGAAAAACATTACTTTTAGTGATGAGTCTAAATTTATTATATTTGGAAACGACGGTAAACAAAAAGCATAGAGAAAAGCCACGGCGATGACAATCGAAAATTTATTACCAATTGTGAAACTCGGAGGAGGATCTGTAATGGTTTGGGGATGTATTTCCTCTGCTAGAGTAGAAAATCGGGTACTCATCGCTAGTATGTTAATGTCTCGTCATGTTTATCTGAATTTATTGAAAGCGAATTTGAAGACTTCCGTTATCAAAATGGGAAATGGATCTTCCAGCGGGACAACGAACCAAAACACACTTCTCACATTGTAAAGGAGTGGCTTCTTTACAATGTCCCCAAACAATTGCACTCTCCTTTCCAATCACCGGATATAAATCCTATTAAAAATGTATTGGATGAATTGGACAGATGTGTGCGAAAAAACAAAATATTCACCAGGGAAGACCTAAAGAATGCCTTAATCGACGAAAGGATTTAAATTGGTTTCTTCGATGCCAAGACGCATACAAGCACTACTAGATTCTAAATGTGGCACAATTAAATATTAGTTTTAATTTGTTTTTTTTCGTAAATAGTTTAAAAACATACATGTGATATAATCTGTATGAACAACTTTTTGTGCTATGTCTGCGACTAAATTACGTTTTTTTTTTTAATAACTTTATCTTAAATCAGTTTGATTTTTTTTTTATTAAGTGAAGGTAAGTTTACTGCGTAAAACATACTGCAAAGGCTGCACAACAAATTATGGGCAATTTACCATTCATTCGAGTGCGGCCAGCCAAACCATTTAAGCAGAGCGGCGTAGATTATGCATGCCCTATTTTATTTAAACAATCAACTCTACGTAAAAGTGCTACAACCAAGGGTTAAAATTGTCACATAGAAGCAGTTTCTAGTCTTATCATCGACGCCCTTTTAGCAGCATTTAAGCGCTTTATCTCGAGAAGAGGCTCATGTACAGACTTGTATTCTGATTGTGGAACTACATTTTTAGGAGCAAGTAAACAGCTATGTGCATTATATCATAATTCAATGACTTCTCTTCCCAGTGACTTAGCCTCAACATTAAATAATGATGGCACCACATAGCACTTTATTCCACCTGCTTCACCGCACTTCGGAGGTTTATGGGAAGCCGGCGTAAAGTCAACGAAACATCATTTGCTTCGTATTATGGGCGATCGTCTTTTAAGTTTTGAAGAATTAACAACTCTTTTGTGCCAAATTGAAAGTTGTCTTAATTCAAGGCCATTATGCCCTCTTTCATCTGATCCAACAGATATAACCGTCCTTACAACAGTCCATTTTTTGACAGGAGAATTTACAACTACCATTCCAGAACGAGATTTGTTAAACACCAACATTAAACGCTTACCCCGATGGAAACAAATTGAAATGCTAGATGAAGTCTTCCTCCTGGACAATGGCCACAAGCAAGAATAGATAAGGTACACCCAAAGGTAAAGGAAAGTATTTAAAGCGACCCATAGGAAAAATTTGCTTTCGTCATACTAATCATGACGAACTACAAAATCCTATTAACTGATCCGGTTTAAGAACTATTGTTCTTAGTGGGGGAGGAATGTTTGGGAGTTTAATTACACAGATAACACACAAGCTGGGAAATAAAACTCAATCTATTAAATAAAAGACAGAAATAAAAAATCGGTAAGCAAACCGAGAAAATGAACAAATAAAGGTGTACTCATAGTATAAAACCCAATTGACATGAAGAAAGAATAATACAATAGGCAGGATGTTCTTCCACCTATCAGAGTTTAAATTAAAATAATTCTTAAAACATCATAATAATTACCAATGCCAAGGTGGTTTCATATAAGATATCGTACTATTACGTTTAAAGTTATATATTTATAATTAAATTTTTTATAATTTGTATAGGTAGCGACAAAATAGTTTTTTTCACATATCAATCTTTTTTCATTCACAAAAAAGTTTTATTTCACATCAGAAACAGTTCACAATTAAAACATTTCCAGAACACACACACATACAATAAAAAATTAAGCACTAACATTAAAAATATAATTAACATTAACAATATTAATGCCCCTCCTTGACGACTAAAAAAAGTTCCAAACAAACTTGTCAAAGTTTTTTAAAATTCATAATCCATCAGTAATTTCTAGCAATTGGAGATTCTAAATGTAATATACGCACATACGGAATATTGGATATTTAACTAAGTATCACTAAAGTGGGGTTTAGACAATGATATTTTTCATCGGTAAAATGAGAGCAAAATTTCATCGGTATTTAAAAAAATGAGAGTAAAATCATACGACAGATTTTTTTTAGTTTACATGATTGGTAAAATACCAAAACATATGGTGCGTGCACACGCACACATATATGTTCCTATTTGTTTACATAAAAATCAGGCATGGAAAGTTTACGCCAAACAATATTCTTTCGTAAAGAACTTCTAGTGTTGTAAAGTTAATATTGAAATAGATAAGCTTTTTAATATGCAGACGCATATACATACATATGTAATACAAGTTAAATTTTACATACGTTTTTAATAATATCTTGGAACGACAAATCAAATTTTTTCTTTATATATAGTGCAATTCATTAGATCTAGTTTTGCATCCCTAAAAAATTCTCTCCTGATCAAATGGTGTGTGAGGGTTTTTGAAATTTTTCAAAAAACAAAGAGAGCCGTACGACTGTCAAATTTTCATCGGTATTTTTTCTCAATTACGTACGACTTCATTACATATTGGATTTACATGATCCCATCCGTGCTCTTCTACACAAAAAATTGATTAATCGTACGACAAGTCACATAGTCTAAATCACTCTTAAGCTAACTTGGACTTTTTATTATTTTTTTAGAAATCATAAGAAAGAAATAGCCAATGAATATGGTATGAAAAATGCCTACAAACCAAACTCGACATGGGATGTCGCAAATTCGTTCCACAAATATATATCGAATCACCCCGTCGGAAAATCGAATCGTAAAAACAGTATTGAAACATAATTAAATGTATTCCTTTTATAAAAACCCACTAGACAGCACCGACGAACCTATTTACTGAAAAGGCAAGCGGCTGGAATCGTCTAATATTTGTCAATAGAAAGGAAAACTTTTTGATCCATGTAATGTACAAAACTATTTTTTTTTTTTTACATTAATTACTTTTTAAAATAACAATAAATTATCTTTAACCCATGCCAATATTTTATCTGCTCAGTCGTTTCAAAGATAAACCGGAACTTATGCCAAAAACAAAAAGTTTTTTTGGAATTTCATAATAAAATAATTGTAATAACTTACCTTTAATATGAATTTATTTTCGGCTTCGTTCTCATATATGGAAGCATCATAAACTTGATTTTCAAATATTGGACTGTAAATATTCTCGGGTAGCAAATTAATTTTGACTCTAGCAAAAGCTGTATGGAGCCCATCTGTGACAGAAATATTAAGTATAGTTTGCTTATGACTTTGAATCCTTTGACTGTTTTGCAAAGTAATGAGGCCTGTGTATTCATCAATTGAATACAGTTGGTGTTCATTGCCATCAACGACTTTGTAAATTAATTTGTTAACATCACAATCATCTGCATCGTATGCTTTTGCAATAGTAACGAATTGGCCCCTTTTTGCAGATATTGATAACTTACTGGAGAATGATGGCTCTATAAATTTTGGTGTGTTATCATTTAAATCGGCAACTGAAAAAATAAAAATAAAAATTGCCAATTTAATAAATCTCTTAATCTTAATACTCTTTTAGAATTTATGTATGCTACGCCGCTGTTATTTATCACTTATACAGCGGTATGCCAACAAGCCCAAATACATATACGTGTCAACGTTTACAGACGACATTGCATTTATAAGTGTTAACCAAGACACGAAGGTTGCATTCAAACAATTCCAGTCTCATATTAACGAGCTAGAGGCCTGGCTGTATAAGTGGAGAACACAAGGAAATCTATTAACATGTTTCCATGCAACGTTTACCCCCAGAAAGCAAAGTTGTCCTCCAATAACAATAACAAATACCATTGTTCCAGCAGAAATACGTTAAATACTTAGCTATCCGCCTAGATAAACGCCTTGGTCCCGTCATATTGAGGCAAAAAGTGCGGCCATGAAACTTAGAACTACACTGGTTAATAGATCCTCACTTAACTCTAGCTTTGGAATACAAAGTCGTTTTATACAAATCTGTTATAAAGTCAATATGGTCATATCACACTCAGCTGCGGGGTACTGCACGTGCATCAAGAAGTTACAAAGAACAAAGTCTAGGATTTTACGACTTATCGTATGCCCACCGGTATATAAGAAATGAAAATATCCATAGAGATCTAAAAATTTCCACTATCTAGGAAGAAACGAAAACATAAACGTGCAATGTTTTTAAATTCGATTTACTTTTGTCCCCTATATATTTTAGATTTTATATCCCTTGAAGTAGATTTCACATATGGATTTTTTGTTGCCTTGGCACTTGCTTGCTATTGTAGGCTTCTGAAAATAAGGTTTAAATTAATCTTATTATTATAGTACCCTCTCTTGAGTACAAAATCTGGCTGTAAATACAAATTTCTTCTCGTACATAACGTACATAAATATATTATTGTTTATTTGACAGTTAAAGCAAAAGTATATATATGCCGACTTATGATTTTAACTTATTTGTATCGTTTTTTATTATAAATAACGTTTTAACTATATGATTTTCCATTTTATTTTCGATGTAAAATTAATCATTTCTGTTTGATTCTTAAGAAGTCGATTATCAGTTAAAATTATAAGGGAAATAAAATTAAATTTTTGCGGATAACAACAACTTGCGTTGAGAATAATGCAAAAAGATTCACCTTTAAGCAAAAATAGTATGAATATGACGTGTTTAATAGAAACTTGTGTTAAGTTCCATTTTATTCTTTCAGTTGAGTAACACAATTTTTATTTTATATGATAACTTGGTTATTTTTCAACCGTACAAATTTAAAAGTATTGAAGAACATAACAAAATAATTGAATTTTTTAACTCACCATGTCAAATGGATCTACCTATAAAGTTTTTCACTCCTAACGAAGTGAAATATGAATAGATTTGATAACTATAGGCGTTGTAAAGCATTAACTTACAATTCAGTTCTGAAACGCGATCACTTCCCATCTCAACGAAAATGTGCCGAAATTATTATGATTTCTAAACCAAGCAAACCTGAAAACATGCTGTCATCGTACAGACCAAAAAGTCTACTTGCATTATTTGCAATAAATATTTGAAAAATTTTTGTTACAAAGATTACTGCTAGTTTTAGAGAGGCGAAATATCATCCCGGATCATCAGATTGGCTTCCGTTATAAACATCGAGGTCCAGAAGAGTGCCATAGAATAGTGAATGTAGTAACTGATGCCCTTGAAAAGCGGTATTGTTCAGCGGTTTTTCTTGACATGCAACAAGCGTTCGATAGAGTATGGCACCATCGCTTATTTTTCAAAATAAAGAAACGGTAACACGTTCTCCATTCTATATCATCTTTAAAAACTATCTCTCTGGAAGGCTATTTGAAATATATATGAAATATATATATATACATATATATATATATATATATATATATATATATATGTATATGAAATAAAAGCAAACATTCCCCAAGGCAGCGTACTAGGCATGGTATTGCACGCAATTTTTACTGCACATTTTCCAGTTACTGATGATGTCGTGGTGACAACGTACGCGGATGACACAGCAATAGCAAGCCACTTGAAAGTACATTTAATACAATTCTCAATAATAAAAACAATAATAACACTGTGATACAAAAGTTGAGAAAAAAATTATTCAGGGATTCTAGTGTACCAATTCTATTTTGTTGGAGTCCTTGGATGGCGAAAATACCGTTGGTTTTTTAGGTCACTTCATCAAGTGATTTTATAACGGTAAATGTTGTGAAAAGCGGGTTTTCTTAGATTTTCAGTTTTAAACAGTTGTAACTTATTTGTTTCCCAACGGATTTCTAAGTTTTCACTGTTTAAAAGGATCGAATATTATCTTTCAACGAAGATATATTTTTTGTAAATCGATTAACAAACGGCTAAGTTAGAGTCGTTGAAGTGTAAAAAAAACGCATTAAAAAAGTATTCTGTTGTTTTCCTCTGGCTACAAGTTGCTTATGAGTTACCAAACACTATAGATATTTATACTTGCAAAACAAGGAAAATTAGCTTTCCAAAATGGGTAATAACGGTAAAATCGGATGAAAAATAAAAGACCTATGTAAATTTTTGTGCTTTAACTTTTTGGTTTTTTATTTAGAAATAACTTGTATTTCTCTGCTTTTTATAATCTTCGCTGTCAGTGTTCCGCTTTAAAGACCAGCATTAGTTAGAAAGCATACTGATTTTATTTTTTCCTAAATAATGCTGTTAAATTTTAAATATTTCCTGGTGAAATCGTTCACCTTATTCAAGTTTGTAGCAAAATTCGTGCACATAAGCAGAATATGTTGTTTTTGCTATATAATATTTTATGCAGCTGGACAAAAAATTACAGGTCAATGAATAGCACTGTATTATAGTTTTTATTTCTAATACCATACTAAATACCCTTGACCTTCTAAGCTGATACAATCCTACCGCGATATGCAAGGGTGGCTGTATGACGCAAATTTTATCGATATTGAGTACATACCTGCGGTGAAATGTGAATAAGAACCCAATTATATTATCCGATTTACCTTAATTTTGCCAGATATGCATCTGTCCTAAAAATGTAAAGTATTTTCCTTTTCTTTTTTATTGCGCTTTTATACTACTGAATTTAGTATAAAAGGGTTACGGTTGCAAGCTGGCACAATTTAATTTCTGCAAGTAAGCAACAGTAAGCGTCCGAGTGATTTTGATACACACAATAGTGGTATTTGATAAAAGTAATATTAATAAGTGAATTAATACAAACTGTTAGTTTTAAAATTTTTCAAAGATAAGAAACTTAACTATATTCAATAACAATGTGTGATAAAAGCGACAATTTTTGTTTTATATGTGGATTGTTTGTGGATAAACGACATAAAATAGATGTGTCGATAAAAAAACATTATTCCCCTATATATAGCTATATGAAGAATAATTTGGTCGTTGCTTAGTACGGGGGAAATGATATATACTATCAGTTTGTTGTTCATCGTGTTACGCAACACTAAGATCATGGAAAAACGATCTACGTGGATCTTTTGCATTGCCGTTTATCGAACTTGTCAACTGGTTTCCACTACGTGTGCATAGAGAAAATAATTGCTATTTTTGTTTATCAAAAACGAAAGGATATCATTTCAAAATAAGATAACAGATTAAATACGCAAATGTTGATAGTGTTATTAAGGCTGTACTGCGTAAGAAAAACGACGCTGTTCCAAAAGTTGTTAAATAAATATCACCAGATTCATCTGAGTTTGAACCATCTTCAAGCCAAGCTATGAGCCCCGCATCAGAATATGTTCCACCTGAAGGAGAATTGAATAAACACTTTCCCAACGGAATTTCATGATCTTGTTCGCGATTTAGAATTATCTAAAAGACAGACCGAGCTCCTAGGTTCCAGATTAAAACAGTGGAAGTATTTGGAAAAAAATGTAAACATTACATTTCGGAGGACCGAGAA
The DNA here is from genome assembly GCA_963932375.1 of Phania funesta. NCBI lineage: Eukaryota > Metazoa > Arthropoda > Insecta > Diptera > Tachinidae > Phania > Phania funesta. The sequence goes on from OZ010656.1 coordinate 30,256,884, forward strand.
AACTAGTTTGTTTGGATCACTATTCAACAAAGGCACTGAAAATAGTGATTTGGCTTACTGCAATGATGTAAATAAATTGTTTGAACAACTTGGATATAATCATGTCCCACAAGAATGGCGATTATTTATTGATGGTTCAACAAAAAGTAATATAAAAAGTTCTTTTAATCTTATATTTTCCTTCAGTACCGTTGGCTTACGTTACTAATATCAAAGAATCATATGATTAGTATATCTCTAATACTTAATGTCATAGATTACAATGCACCCAAGTGGCTGATTGTACCAGATTTGAAGGTACTATCAATTTTGAATAGAATGCAAGGTGGTAACATAAAGTATCCCTGCTATTTTTGTGAATGGGACTGCAGAGACTCCTCCAAACATTACATATAGAGAGATTGGAAACTGCGTACAACAGCTATTGTTGGTGAAAAAATAGCATAAATATCTCAATCAATCCAACAGATATTATTTTACCTCCGCTGCATGTAAAGTTGGGCTTGATAAAGCAATTCGTGAAAGCACTAACTAACACTTGATAAAAATGGACCCACATTCAAATATCTTGAACAGGTTTTTCCACGAATAACAAGTGGAAAACTAAAAGAAGGTAAAAAATATATTATGAACGCATGCACAATAAAAACCAACTTATAATCAACAGGTATCTTATTGGTCCGCAAATACGGAAATTAGTAACATATGAAAATTTCATGCAACAAATGCCGCTTGCAGAAAAAAATGCATGGAATGGCTTCGTTTCAGTGTGTGAAAATTTCCTTGGAAACACAAAAAGTGAAAATTATGAGCAAATAGTCAACAATATGCTGTCTGCCTACCATGCGATGGGTTGCAAAATGTCAATAAAACCACACTATCTGCATGCTCACTTGGAAAGATTTCCAGCAAATTTAGGACAGATGAGTGATGAACAAGGCGAACGATTTCACCAGGAAATATTTAAAATTGAACAGCGTTATTTAGACAAAAAAAAAATAAAATTAGTATGCTTTCTAACTACTGTTGGTCTTTAAAGCGGAATACTGACAGCGAAGATTATAAAAAGCAGAGAAATACAAGTTATTTCTAGATAAAAAACCAAAAAGTTAAAGCACAAAAATTTGCATAGGTCTTTTATTTTTCATCCGATTTTACCGCTATTACCCATTTTGGAAAGCTAATTTATTTATATATCCTTTTTTGCAATTATAAATATCTATAGTGTTTGGTAACTCATAAGCAACTTATAGCCGGAGGAAAAGAACAGAATACTTTTTTAATGCGTTTTTTGTACAGTTCAACGACTCTAACTTAGCCGTTTGTTAATCGATTTACAAAAATATATCTTCGTTGAAAGATAATATTCGATCCTTTTCAACAATGAAAACTTAGAAGAAATCCGTTGGGAAGTTACAACTGTTTAAAACTGAAAATCTAAGAAAACCCGTTTTTCACTACATTTACCGTTATAAAATCACTTTATGAAGTGACCTAAAAAAAACCAACGGTTTTTTCGTCATCCATGGACTCCAAAAAAACAGAATTGGTACATTAGAATCCCTGAATATTTTTTGTGTATCACAGTATAATCAATGACTTACAAATTTGTGATGCCGCGAGGAATGAAATTGCATTGCACAAATTTGCAACAAGCATTGATTGCAGATTAGCAAAATTCTGGCCACACACACGAAGTTAAGTATAAGCAATAGCAAATTTGGAATTAGGTCATAAGAAAAAGTATGTGAAGATTTTAGACTTAAGAAATTGATATAAATGGCTGTGAATTTGATTAATAAAGGCATAATGAAATGGATAATCAAAACGGCTTCTTAGCTGAATAATTCTCATCCAAAACTGCGGCTAATTATCCATAACCAAGCGGCGTGCTGCCCTAATAATAAGCAACCCCGGCTAAGGCATTAAGAACAAAAATAAGATTATTTCAATCTTATTATACCTACTCGTACATATTGATTTATAAAAATGACGCATCATTTAGTATTTTATTTATCAAAATGTGCTAGTTGCTTATTTTAAATGCAATTATTTTCCGTGAAATTGTATTCTAATTTCACTTGTTATTTAAACTACAATTCTGACTAGAATTTCTTTTTAAAAAAATCATCAAATTTAAAACAATATTTATAAAATGGGCTACATACATACATAACTAAAACTAATGCAAGTTAAAAAAAAATAATGATAAATAATAATGAATATACTGGAAATGTTACCTTTGACCCAAACATTTGCCCTGGATCGCAACGATGGTGTTCCATGGTCATTGACACTAATAACAATAAGATATGCTTTACATTCTTCGTAGTTCAATTGGTGTTTAAGGTATAATGAACCCTCTGATATATCGATATAAAATAAATTTGAGAACTTTTCGCCATTAATGGACTCAATACTATATGAAAGTATACTGTTAGCATCATAATCACAGTCAGTTGCTCTTATTTTCAAAATCTCACTTCCTAGGAAAGTATTTTCAGGTAGTGTTACATTATAGTTTTCTGTTTCTATAAGCGGATAACAATCGTTTGCATCTTCGACTAAAATTGATACTGGTACCTCAGCATATACTCCAGAAACGCTATCGGTGGCTGTAATAAACAATTCATATGATCGTTGCTTTTCAAAATCCAGGTTATTTACCACGTACAGAATACCTAAAATAAAGGAAATATTATTGTTTACGTTAATAATTATTGCGTATGTCTAAACATATGAAATAATCAATAATAATTTGTTATATTAACATTTGTCATATTAATTAATTAGCATCGGCTATATATGCCAATATGTGTGGGTTAAAAAGGTAAATTTATTTGTTAGCAATAAATTTTTCGTTTCGTTTGTCTTAATTATCAGGCCTAGATAATTTATTTTGTTATTTATTTATTGTCATTCTAGGTATTGCATAAATACTTCCACGAGTATTGTTGAGGTTAGGTTTCCCATTCTAAGTTCGTTTGTTTGTCTATAGATGGCATTGTTGAATTGGAAGTAGTTCTATTGTGCTGATTTGTTGTTTGGTTTATGTATTTTTGGTAATATGATCATTAGAGGAACTGTAGGGTTCATATTTGTCGTACGAATGAAAAAAACTGCAGACACAAACGACTTTCGTTTTTGACAATATTCTAAAATTAGGATTATAGGAGTAAAAATAATCTTTGAATATAGCATTACAATTTGTTTTGTAAATAACCAAACTAGGATGGCCCTAGCTATTGTTTAATTGTTAATGCTAAGGTTGTTGGCAGATTAAAATATACATTATAAAAAATACTTTGGTTACACAAATCTATTGTAGTTTAGTATGCTGAGAACTTCAAGATGTGTTTCAATACCTCTCACTAGGAATTTATTAACAAGAACTACAAATTTTAGAACAGAAAAGAACAGAAACCTAAAAACGGTTTATCAGGCCTGATCTGAAATTCACTTTATTTTAAAAATGATTTCAAATCACGAGAAAGGTGTTCTGCGCTCGAAAAATATTGAAAACACGTGATTTAAAACCGGCCAGCTAAATGACTGCCGACTTGAAACCACTTGCTTATTTGAGGATCTTGATCACACTATATTGGTAGCGGCATAGACAATTTGGGGAACTTATAACGAAGGCGACGACTGTTGAGATTTTTGTGGACAGTCTAGATGTCATAAAGGCTCTTCATTAAAAAGTGGTGAAGTTAGGATGTGTACTGACGTGTATGCATTCTCTGTCCTTACTTGGACGAATCGTATGACGATGGAGATCCTAGAGGTTTATAGGGAGCTGGCTAACCAAAAAAAAATTTTTTACTTTCTTCTTGTTTTATTGAATCTTTCTATTTAAAGAAATTTATTAAAATCTTATCTCTAAATGATTGTTTATTAGATACTACCAATGTAGTAACTAGTTTATTGGATTCAAATCTTAATAACAAAAGACTATCTGCTATTGCGAGAGCCGTCTCGCCAAGCTCAATGTATCAGTTTGTTTCTCTGGTGTCTCTGGTGCCCATGAAATTGCAGTAAATCGCGCGCTAGAGTGTTAGGATGGATCACTAGTTTGCTTACGTATTTGGACGAATATGTTTTTGCTACTTCCTGAACAGTGGAAACTTCTAGATCTCTGTTAAAATTTTATTTTACCAGGGGGCGCTTACGATAAGTCGTAAATTCCTAGACTGACTTCTTTGTAACTTCTGAATATTAGATGCGCAAGCAGTACCCCACAGCTGAATGTCATACATTCATATTGGATTTATTAAGGATTTGTATAAAATCACTTTTTAATCCAAAGCCAGGGCTGAGTTAGAACTTATTAGCCAATGTAGTTGATTTGTTCGAAACTTTATGGTCGTTATCTTTGCCTCAATGCGACGGGACCAATTTAAGCGTCGATATTGGTAGATACCCAAATATTTAACGTGCGTTTCCGCTGGAACCGCGGCATTGGTTATTGTGATTGGTGGACAATTTCGCCTTCTAATGAAAAACGTTACATGAACACATTTCGATGGATTTACTTTTATTCTCTACTTTTTCAACCAGTCCTCTAGCTCATGAATGTGCGACTGAAGTTGTTGAGATGCAACTTTCCCATCATTATTAACATTTATAAATGCAGTGTCATCTGCAAACGTCGACGTATATGTATTTGCGCATGTTGGTATATCCGCTATATAAATGAGATATAATAGCAGCCCTAATATACTACCTTGAGGGACCCCTGCATAAAATGTCCCTTTTATAGAAAATTGATTCTTTGACCTTACCTTAAACGTATTATATATCAATAATCAAAGCTGAACAATATTGTTTATTTTCAAATACAGATCTAATAACGGTGACGATTATGTGGACTTGCTCAACTGTACGATGATTTGCTCGAAAACCAAACTGATGGTCCGGGATGATGTTTTGATAAGTAAGATACGGCTTTAAACACGAAACGAATAATTTTTCAAACAATTTCAATAAAATGAACAGCAGGCTAATGGGCCTGTACGACCTAATCTGGCTAAGCCCTTGCCTGGTTTAGGGATCATTACAAATTCAAACATCTTCCAAGAGCATGGAAAGAAACCAATTCGCAACATTGCATTAAATACGAACAGTAAAATTCTCAGAGTATAATTAGGTAAATATCTTATCTCATATCTAGAGCTTTAATTGGCGATTTGAATAACGATAGACGAATTTCATAGTGTCACCGATATTTGGAATAGTGAAAAGAAAATCTTTTCTTAAGTGATTTGCGAAGGCATTTAGTTTTTCAATTGAGCTCTTAGCCCATGTGCGGTTTTCGAGTCTTAATGGAGATTCGTAGGCAATAGGACATTTTAAGAGCCTTACAGCTTTCCACAGGCTATAGTAATTTTTTTCTTGGATCCAAATTTTTTTTAATATTTGTCTTGTTTTTGTCTTAGTTTATTACGTAAAATTCTTTGACATAAGTTCAATTGGGTCATTGCCTTCTGAGCCTTCTCCTTTTGCTTATGAGAGTGTGTATATCAGCCGATGATTAGTATAAATTTCTTTTAAGTTATCGTTTATTTGGTGTTGCATTTCTTACTTTCTTAATGGGATATTCGTAGGTAAGTGAGAGCTTACATACATTTTATATTTCAACCAAACAGTGTCAATACTCTCCTGTAAAATAACTATTATGGGTTAATGTTCTGAAGAGAACTGACTTATTTAAGTATGTTGGCCATCACGTAGGTTTACCCCCCGATACGACGTCTAGCTGTCTCAAAAAATTTGATTATATATTTTATATGGCTTGTTTTCTACTTTATATTTGTAATAAAATTGAGGTTTATGCACATAAAAACATAAACATTACAAAATTTCTAACGATAATGCTTGTTTTGTAAAAAAAATGTTTTTCTTTGTTTGACAATGTACGTGATTTACTTTTTCTCTTTAGCAGTCAGCTGGTTTGTTTGTTTAGAAGATATTGCTAAGTTTGCCAAAGTAATACATTCTTACAAAGTCATATCAGATATATTGAATTTTTTCCATCATGTTCTTTATTTAAAACAGTATCAGTTTATTGTTGTTAAAAATTCAATATCAGTCAATAATCAAGTCATTTTTGTGCAAATTTTTAAATAAGTACGAAATGTAACCAAATTTTATCAATGAAAATAATGACAACTTCGTAATTTTTCTAATCATATATTTTAATGGTTTCTGAACTTTTATTTGACGCCAACTTTGTAAATGCTATTTTCTTCAAGCAATTACTGCTAATAAAGTAGCTCCCGGCATTTTTACTTACTTAACTTTCGCCCGCGTGATTTCAAACCGGTTCGTGAGTCGAAACCGCGTGATTTTCAGAACACGCCCGTATGTGAGAAGAAATTAATCCTTCCTACCTTTATTTTATTTTATACATTTTCTGAATTATATTTAACTAAATCAAGCTATTTAATAAATAAAGCAAAAATACTTAAAATTGTTTCCTCTTAACGTTATAAAACAAAATATTCACAAAAAATATAGATATCGCAAGCGCCATGGATTTCCCTCTACTAGTAAGCACTACTAAAAAAAATTTATTGTTTTTTCCGAACTACAAATATTATTAATTGTTAAGTAATTTAAAAAAAAAACAATAAAAACTTACTAATCGCTGGGCACGGCGAGAAATTTATATACATAATAATATATAGATGTTTCCTTCATCATAATTAATTGGATACTAAAATAGATCCAGGATGAAACTGGAAAAAATACATACAATGCTTTCATTGCCAACCAATGGTTGGCTAAAAGCAAAATTGCATATGGTAACCTAGATTTCAATAACAGAAAAAGTTAGAGTGTTGTAAAACTTCATTCTCAACCAAGGAAAAAACTATAATATGAAAAATTCAAAAATTGAGGAATTGCTCGTACTCGTATTCCATTTGTCTTAAATGTTGGTATAAATAGAAGTTGTTTAGACACACAATTTGTAGATAAGACACGAAGAATGTTGATAACGTGCGTAGCGGGATAGAAAATGCATACCATTCAGCTATATGTCTAGTAGAATTAAAACTTTTACTGTTTTCAAAAAAAGGTTGTCCATATTAAATTTATAATTCTCTTTCTGAATAGAAAGAAAAAACGAAATCATGCCTAAAGATTGAAATTACTTAACAATTAACAACTAAAAAATGTTATCTCAAGCGCAATAGCTAATACACATGATGATTTTTTTTTTTTTTTGGGTCACTTGTCAAACTTAAACTTAATATCCTGCACCAAGAATTATTAAGTCTTTGAATATATTACAAAATAATCAGCAAAAACCGTTCTCTTGTCGTTTGTGATTTGTTGTATACGATAACTTTGCGCCAAAGGAAGACTTAAAAATGGCAAATGGAGGTTAGAAAATGGCGAAAAATATTTTCCTGTATTCAACTTATTAAACCGCCTTGATATATAAATATTTGAATATCATCTGTTATACATACCTATGAGAAAAAGGGTACTAAACAGCTTTGCCACTGTTAAGTTTTTCCTACCAAGTACAATGGTAGGCTAAATATAATTTTGGTAGCTTTGAAAATAATCTATTGATTGAAAGAAATTCCAAAGAGCTGGTTAAAAATATCTATATGCACAACATTGTGGCTATTAACTTTTTCGGCTTTCGGCAATCCTGTTTATTTCTGGAGTTAATTATTTTCTGCTGGTAATATTGGCGGGCCTAATGGATTACTTAACGAGAAAGTAGACTAAATTTAAAGGGTTTCCCAAAATTAAGCGAAAATTTGAATCAAATAAAAAACACAGTTTGTCTTGTAAGTTGTTATTTTTTTATTGATTTATTATTAACATAATATAGGGTTATTTATGGAATAACACTATAGACACCTTTTTTAATGCAATTATCCATGACCATTTTGCATAAATGTGGCTTAATTGCGGTGAGGAATCTTTTAATTTCATTCTGTAATGCTTAGGTGGTTGTTGGCTTATTGACATAGACCTTTGACATTAAAAAGAAATCCAACGGTTTTTGCTTTAATATTCCGACAGGGAGATTTCATGTAGATTTTTTAAATGAATTTCCGTCATCCCTTGTCAAGTTTGCTTTAGAGACAAACAGGTTAAATTTTTAAAAAAAATTACGCAGAAAATGGAATATAATCATTCGTCAGATATCGAGCACCAGTCGAACTGTGGCCGCCAAACTTTCATTATTTTTGAGATCTTTATCAATATTTAAAAACGCGTTGTTCTATCGTGCAACGTTTTGCTTTTACTAAACCTATACTGTCAGCTGTCAAATTGGGTTTTGGGGTTGCCAAAACTTTATTTCACAAATTCCGACAAAATCGAATCTTGTGTAAAATTTTGGATACCCTTTACTTTAAGTGCATTTGTCTATCTTCCTCTCTGTTCAAAACAAACATATAAACTGCTAACAAAAAATATTCAAGTTCTTTTCGTAATATTTACGGCTTTTTGTCAAAGTCTGAAGAACATAACTAAACTAAAAGATTTTCCAGACCAAAAAAGGCGTAGGCATTCCTTTCATATAACCAGAACACTTCAGTGGACACTGTAGCCTTAACTATCATACGAATGAAATAAGTGTGGTAGAAAATTACTCCCGCAGACTCTGTCAAGAGGTTCAGGAAACATCAGACAATGTTTTATGCGAAATTGTGTTATGTGTAAATTTAAACGAAACAATGTTTGATAAAACCTATTGAAACGTACTAAAAAAACCGCAAAACCGACCTTCGTATTCAGTTTCGAATACTCTATCATACACGCAGATTTTTAACCGACGTCTATAGGCGACCCATTAACTGTAACAAGTCTTCATGTAATGAGAAACATTGTGGTGAGAAAGCTATTTCAAGCAGGAATTCAATTAAATAAAAAGAAGCCAATGCCAATGGCAATTAAGCATTCAATTTAGAAAAATTGGTTTTGTTTGATACTACCGGCTCAGTATGAAATGTTGTAATGTTCTAAAATAGTTCTAAATGCTACCACCAATGTAGATTTTAAAACACACACATAAGCTGAAACTTAAACAAAAAGTAAATGTGTTTGTAGAGTGTACAAAATCAATGTAAAAAATGGTAATTAAAATTTAAAAGAGTTACAAAAATTTTAGGACAAAAAATCTATATAACACAAATAAATCGACAAATGAGGCTACAGAGTTTGGGTAACTCTACAAGTAAAGTACTTACCCGTTCTATAATCGATTTCAAAAACTTCATCTTCATTGCCGTATGATATTGTAAATATGAGGCTCCTTTGTAATGGACTTTCAGCTTGTATGTTTAAGGAGAGAGCAGAAAACATATCAACGTCTTCTCTTACACTAACAGAATAGAGCTGGCTGTTAAAAATTGGCATAGATTTATCTACAACCTGTAATTATAAAGGAGAACATATAACATTGTTTATTTTCTTTTTAAATTTACGTTTAAAATATAAAAACAATGAACGTGTCAGGCGCTTTTAGTATCACTGTATCACTTGTAAACTACGACTGTAACCAGTCCTACCACTGCTCAGACCGAAAATGGTCGATTTCTTTAATTTGGTAGAAAATTGCTGTTCTGAACTTTCAGAAAATTAGTTTACAAAAAATTGCAAACAACATTTTTGTTACATGTAATTTATAAAGATATTGGAAATCCTATTTTTATATGCAATTCGGGACATGGAATATGCTTCACGTTGGTAATTTTTCTTTGTGCAGCGATACAATTGTAAATGCGTTTAAATGGAAGTTGTATTAGTGACTTTTGTAATTTTATTTTTAATTTGAAGAGCACAAATGAAAAACAAGGAAAGTTATGATGGCAACAATCGGCTAACCCTACTATATTAAACGTACCCCTCATATCCTAAAAAAAATCTGTGTGGTTAGACATATTTTTCTCCATTAAAGGAATGAATCAGAAAGCCTCGCCAGAGGCGGAGAGGTTAATCTCTGCAGAAACTACAGTTTTAATTGGCCAAAGGAGGAATCCGCAAAATATGGACAAGAATGCCTCGCGAGGGGTGAACGGGCCAATCTTTAAAGGTACTTCTGAGGCGATAGACCGTGAGATTCCGACAGGGATAGACAATGAAGCCTCGTATGAGGTGGAGGGGTTAATCCCTGTAGAAGCTTCAAGAAAAGCTCCAAAGGGGTGGACGGAACTGTTGGGATATGAGTTTATTCGGTTAACCAATGCGAACTTTTTATTCTTAATACTATTGTATATAATAACGCAACTGACGTGTGTGATATATTTATAATTATTTTCTCTTTATTTTTTAATTTATAGATTTATAATTTTGTATCTCATATGACTGTTATTTATTTAATTTATTAAATAAAACAAACATGTATGTGCTTATAATAATGAAACTAAAGTGAGTGAGTTCTCTATAACTACTGACAAAAATATATTCTTAAAATTAACATAAGCTCAGCAACATAAGCATTTTATGCTTATGTTGCTGTTTTATAATTTTAAATAATTACTAAAAATAGCTAAGCAACGTGATGAGAAAGAAGGTCGACAATCTCCAGTCGAGAAGAAGTTAAAACGTACACGTCCAAATACGTGAACAAACTAGTCGCACATCCCAACACTCGAGCACGCAATTTATTGCAATTTGACGGCCACCAGAGACTAAAAAGAACTGACACATTGAGCCTGGCTCTCTCTACACAATAGAAGATAGATTTTTAAGATTTGAATACAAAAAATTAGTTCTTACATTGCTAATAACTAGTAAATAATAATTTATAAATAAGAATACTTATTTGTATACTTATTGTGAATTTCTTTTAATAGAAAGATTCAATAAAAAAAAATACAGTATAAAAAAAACCAGTCGAGAGTCTGAAACCACTATAGTCGATAGTAAAGGCTAGTGGTAGCACGAGACTTGAATGAGACTAAGGTAATCGTATATTACATATCGGTTGCCTGATCTCAATTCGAGGAAAGATGGGGGTCGAAGGGATCCATAAAATTAACGGTCCTTGTTTAATAACGATTAATTTTGAAGTGTATCTCAGGTGTGATAAATCTAACATTTAAATAACATGTTGGCAAAATATAAATGTCATAATATTTATGTAAATGCATACTTATTATTGTATTACTTTATTATACATCTATGTAACTTTGCCGCCTCTTTTAATTCTTTTGTATGACTACACTTTACAATAAACCATCTTATTAACATAACACACATTTGAGTGATCAATTAATTGCATGCATTCCAAGTGTGTTGTATTGTGATGGGTCAAAAGAATCATATTCCTAGTATTGAAAGAAACTAATATACATACAGTTTGTAAAAAAAGTCTTTTCAAAACTAAAAAACTCTATGAATTTCATTTTAAATAAAGAATAACAACAACAAGATCGCACCGTTTGTTTTTTGTTTTTGTATGTAACTGTTGTTTGTGATGTTGTCGACGAGGCGGCGCCGAAACTTCGCAAAATAGATGCACACATTACAACAACAACACCATAAAGTTTTTTTTTTTTTTACTTTGTATAGTGTAAAAATAATGTTTTCAAAACAGCTAAAGCAAACAAAACCCGTTTGTTTTTTGCATGTAAGTATTTTTTTCCGATGGTGTTTCAAGAAAAGGACAGTTAGTAACGTTTAATTATCAAATTGAGCGCGTATATGTAACAAGTGATCACGAGGGAAAATTGTAACAATGCCAGGAAAGAGAGTTGACAAAAATATTATACAGCTAGTGTATTTTCATTATTACAAGGGAAAATCTCACAAAGAAATTGCTGAAATGTTCTCCCTTAACCTAAGGACAGTGTATAACATCATTAATCGTGCTGAAAAAGAAGGAAGACTGGAACCAAAGCCGGCACCAGGAAGACCGAAAAAAATAACTCGTCGCATTGAGAAGAAAATTCTAAGGACCATTGATGAAAACCCACACTCTAGCACTAGAGGAATAGCACTTGACATCAGCGATGAGTGTGGAGTTAGTATTAGTCATCAGACGGTTCGAAATGTGCTGCAAAATCACAAGTACTTTTCTAGAGCTGCCAGGAAAAAACCGTTGCTGTCTATGCAAAACATTGAAAAAAGATATAGATTTGCTATGGAACATATTTCCTTACCTGTGGAGCACTGGAACGATGTAATTTTTTGCGACGAGACGAAGGTAATGCTCTACTACCACGACGGACCTCAAAAAGTTTGGCGTAAACCACTGACGGCTTTAGAAAACAAAAATATAATACCCACTGTGAAGTTTGGTAAATTATATGTTATGGTGTGGGGTTGTATATCAAGCAAAGGTGTTGGCGAAATTAGGATTTTAGATAATATAATGACAAAAGAAGTCTATCTGGATATTTTAAAAAATGAATTGGCTGCCAGTGCACGGAAATTTGGTTTTTTAGACCCGGAAAATCCGGAAAAGTTAAAATATAAATTTTACCGGGACAACGACCCGAAACATAAGTCGTACCTATGTAGAACCTGGTTGCTGTACAACTGCACAAAAGTAATTGATACGCCTGCACAAAGCCCCGACTTAAACCCTATTGAAAATTTGTGGGTCCACCTAAAGAAAAAAGTCGGTAAAAGGTCTCCAAAGACCAAAGATCAGTTAATAACATTTATAAAAGAAGAGTGGGAAAAAATAGACACAGACTATGATATACCAAAATTAATTCATTCAATGTGTAGACGTTTGAAAGCTGTAATTGATGCTAAAGGAAGGCACACTAAATACTAGCATCAATAAACCTATTTAAATTATTTAAAAAAAGATTTAATTGATCATAGTGCAATTTTGAAAACATTTATTTTACAGGGAATAAACTGAACTATATTTTTTATTTAGGATTATTACTGTTTTTATGGATCTCTTTTTGTTTGTTTTAGTGAAATGTATTTAAAAAAATATTAAAATGTGCAAATAATAAAAAAAATTAATAAAAGTTATTAGTTTTACTTAAAAAAAACTATTTCTACCAGAGTTTTTAATTTTATTTACCATTGAAAAGACTTTTTTTACAAACTGTATGTTAGTTATATTAAGATCGAAAGATTAAGGAATCATTGTAAGAAAGATATTAGGCATCAAGCCAAGGAATAAAACATACTAAGAGTGAAACCCAATCTAAACATGCGTAAGTATCAATCATTTTTATTGCAATTCCTTTTAACGCTTATTTATAACCTGTAACCCGTTAGCTATATGAATTAAATACCGGGTTGCAATCCCTTATAACACCAAATTTTGTTTAAATTATACTGTAAATTAAAATTGCAGATAATTTTACTATTTTTATGCAAGATTATACAGGGTTAAGGACGGTGGGTCAAAATTTCATGAAGCCATTTAGTACCAAGTAATAAAAATACATATTTGCACGTGTGTTTTTTATTTCTTCATGGATAGTTAGGTCGCTGTAAGTTAATAGGCAAGCAATCCCCCCCAGCTGTATCACCATATTGGATTTAGGCCTGAATCGAGGTGTATACCCAAATACTTAATGTGGACTGAATCAGTGGTATTTCCGTTTTTGTTTTTGGTAAACATTTTGCCATCTGAGGATAAACGTTACATAAGCATATTTCGATCGATTTACTTTTATTCTAAATTGTTTTAGTCAGAACTGACGTTGTTCGGATGTAGCACAACACGCCAAACTTTATCGGACGCCTAAAAAATGTCTATAAATAATTATTTTCAAATGCCGATCTACCAGCGGTAGCGATTCTGTGTCTGGAATAATGCTTTGTTAGTTAAGAAAACGATTAAACGCTAGACGAAACATTTTTGAAATAACTTCGACAAAATTAAGAGAAGGGTAATGAGCCTGCATGACGTAATATGGCTTGAGCCCTTTCCAGGTTTAGCGATCATAACAATTTCAGACATCTTCCAGAGCATGGGAAGAAGCCAACGCGCAACATGGCATTTAATATAAATAGTACAATTCTCACAGCTCAATTGTGTAAGTTCCTTATCATTAATCGTGTAATACGACCAGCTCTGGGTGATTTTCTCATATCTATATTTTCAATTGTCGATTTTATTGAAGATAGCCAAAATTTCATAGGATAATTTACAGTGTCTCTAATATTTGGAATAGTAAAATTATTTATATCGTGTGGTGTGGAAACCTTTTCTAATTGATTTATAATTTTTGGCCGAGGTGCGGTTTTCAAGTCGTAGGAGAGATTCGTAGGCATTGACATTTTGAACGCCTTACAGCTTTCTACAGGCTATAGTCCGTGTTTTAATTGCAAATTTTTGAAGTAACTTTCGATAGTGGACTCATGTTTCTGCCTAGGTCCAAGTGTGCTTTGAATTGTAGTCTCCATCTGCAAACAATTTTTGTCCTAAAGTAGCAAAGAACCTGGAAAATTGGTCGTGTTCAATCTTATGTCTAGGCGGGCAAAACACAATTTTGAAGCTTGCAAAAAGCCTTCGCTGAATTCAGGCATAGAGAAATGCGCATGAAATCACGCGCTAGAGTGTTGATATGGACCACTAGTTTGCTTACGTATTAGGGCGATTATATTTATGCTTCTTCCTGGATAGTGGGAACTTCTTTTTCTTTGTATACATTTTCAGTTCTTATGCACTAGGGCGGCGCATAATCGTAAAATCCTAGACTGCCTATTTTATAACTTCTGAATGGTTGATTTAGAACTTATTAGCGAGTGTAGTTGATTTGTTCGAAGCTTTATGGCCGTTATGTTTGCCTCAATGTGACGGCACCAATTTAGGCGTCGATCTAGGTGGATACCCAAATATTTAACGTGCGTTTCCGCTGGAACCGTGGTATTTGTTACTGTTATTGGTGGGTAATTTACCCTTCTTAAGCAAAACGTTACATGAGCACATTTCGATGGGTTAAGCTTTATTTTCCACTTTTTCAACCAGTCCTCTAGCTTATGAATGTGCGAATGAAGTTTTTGAGATGCAACCTTCGGATCATTATTAACACTTATCAATAGTGTTGTCCGCAAACGTTGACGTATATATATTTGGGCTTGTTGGCTATCCGCTGTATAGATGAGATATAATAGCGGCCCTAATATACTACCTAGAGGGACCCCTACAGAGATGTTCCCTTTTTTTAGAAAATTGCTCCTTTGACCTTACCTTAACCTTTCTATCTGTCAAATAGCTCTTCAGGAGTTTGTATGAGTTTTCAGGTAGAGATCAAGTTATTTTCGTAAGTAGCATGCCAGACTTTATCAAATGCCTGAGAAATGTTAATAAATAAAGCTGAAAAATATTGCTTATTTTCAAATGCAGATTTAATAACGGTGACAATTCGATGAACTAGCTGAATAGTACTATGTCTCGCAAGAAAATTAAATTTAGAAGCATACAAAAAAAGTCAAAGTACTCGTTAAATTACGATAAAAAAGTAAAACTCAAATATAATAAAAATTTATAGCATAAAAAAATCAACTATAATCATTGTCTTCGATCCCTGTTTTTTCGTGTTATTTTATATGTATTACATACCTTTATCAAGACAGGAACCTCAGCATAACAAGGTGCTAACGCATTATCGTATGCTGCTACTACTATTTCATAGTTTTTATCGATTTTTTCAATGTTTTGCTTTAATGAAATATCACCGCTTTTTCTATCGATTTTAAAAAGTTCTCCATTGCCTTTCTTCATTTCATAGCGAACGTCTCCGTTTTCATTCAAGTCTAAATCTATAGCTTTTATATTTAAAATAGTCGATCCTCTTACATCTTCCACAGATACTGTAGCATAATAAGGTAAATTTACGAATATCGGGCAATTGTCATTTACATCTAAAATGCTAATTATGACTTCCGTTACAGCTCGTCGTAGATATGTCACATTATTTTCATATAAGAGGGATATAGCTTCTACTATTAAAACGTATTTGTCAGTTGATTCTCTGTCCAACACAATTCCTCTTGTTTTAATAGCTCCAGATGTCTTACCAATTTCAAATAATTTTGTAGGATTTAAAATTCGAAATTCCACATTTTCCATAAGGAAATTTCCAATGACATTAACAATGCCTATTATAACAATTTTAGTTGAGTTTTCAGGTGTTGTAAATTCGTACTTATCCTTTTGGAATAAAAAATGTTGGTTTTCAACTTTCGTGATAGTAACATCAACTTGTGCGATAGTCGAAAATAATCCATCTGATGCTCGAACGTGTATGGTATAAAAATATCCCAATTTAGATAAATTCCTAAAAATAAATATTTAATGTATTAAAAATATTTTTTTATTATATGTAACTTTTAATCAATAAGTGACATAAACTATTCGTGTTATTAATTCCCGTTGCATCTTGATTATTACATGTCTGTGCAAGGCATATTTAACTAGGTGGCATCACTACTGCAGGTGATTATTTTTTGCTAACATTTCATTTTTCTTTGTTTACAGTTTGTTAATGTCAAAGTGTTTGGTTTTGTTTACCAACAAACCTTTTTTAAACTATTTTCCTTTTAATTTCCTTTTTGTTGTCACATGTTTTTGACAGTAATCATTGATTTTACACAAACAAAGTTGCCTGCTGTTGTTGTATTGTTGTATTTGTTGTCGTAGCAATGGCATCTAGTTATATATGCCTTGTGTCTGTGTTTCTTTTTCTTGTTATTCTACTTCAACATTTTAAATAGACTACACACTTGATTTATGTGATATTCAAGCAGCAAACCATATAATAGATATAGGTCTGGAATTTGAGTCGGATATAAAAAACTAATGAATATTTTTCCAAAATTACGCTTTTGTTATACATTTAGGAGTAGAACACAATATTGTTAAAATTATTGCCACGGCTAGTTAAGTAGGTATGTTTCCGGGGAATCACGTAAGGTGAACTCTACAGACGTCTAATGTTTGTGCTAAGAGTTCTAAAAAAAATGGTCCAGGTGAGTTCAAGTTAGTTGTAAATGTGATCTCAAAGCCATTTAACACGAAGAATAAAATCGGCTGGCGAATTGGCGTATCTGTCCTTATTTGTTACACTACACTGAGCGTAATTGACCAATGTTATCCATGGGTAAAATTTTTTATCTTCACATTAAATGTTGCTATTCTAGTTTCCTTGCTGGTAATGAAGCCTACGCAAATTAAGTTGTTGGAATTCTTCAAAATGTGTTAAAATATCTAAAGTTGGTTTTATACGACGCAAGACAGATTAAGAAACCACCACTAACCAACTATTCGGCTTTTTTGACTAGTTCAAATATTTGAAAGTTTGAAAAACCCGGTTTCGGGTTTTTTTAATTATGAAAAACCGGTTAAGCGGAGTAAAAAACTCTTCAACATTTATTCCTTTATATTTATTGCTGGTTAATATACACACATGGACAACAGTCGTCGTCGCTTTGCTTCTTCATCGTTTGAAGAACCGTCATATCAACAAATTTATCCAAGCGCACAATTTAAGAATTTTCAACGATTGAGTACTATTTTTATAACATTTTAATCGCAAAAACTTTAGATTAAAGTGTTAAAATTTTTTAAGCTTTAATTTTATTTTATTGAATCTTTCTAAAAGAAAACTATAGTAAGCATTTAAATCGTATCTTTAAAATATTATTTATTAATTACTACCCATGTAATAACTAATTTATTGTATTCAAATCTTAATAATAAAAAATAACTATCTACTATTGGGTAGGGAGGCTCGTCGCACCAGGCTCACGCTTTCTGATGATAATTTTTTTGTTTCTTTCTTCTTGTCAATTGCTTCTTCAACTTTCTTATTCCTCTTGCTCAATTTTCTACTACATGAGTATTATTAATGTTTCTTATATTACGAAAATTTATTTGTAGGTAGAAGTTCAAAAGTAAATATACATATTGTTACTTTTATTACCACAATAAACGTTAATTTGTAGGGTTCGTTTAAATGCAAAAATTAAAATACACAGTGCTAATGATTTTATCAGTTTACAACACGACTCTTATATACAACTCTTCAGTACTTATTTACACTGTAAACTTAACGCACTTATGTACACACAGCTGTTCACTCTATGAATTTTCCAGAGTCAACTATCCTTCTGCGGTAGATGGCGCCTTTACATATATACACGGCTGCTTCTTGAAATGTATATATGTGTGTGTATCCTTTGTTTACTTTTTCTTTCTGTAGATGTTGTTTTTGTTTTTACAATGAATCGCGGTTCGGGGGCGATTTCCGCTACGCAATTGTTTTTGCTTTATATTTATAATACTGGGTATTTGTACAATAGGTCGTTTCACACATCTTGGATTATTACTTGGTAACAATATGTATATGGATATTAACGCGCTCGGTAGTGTGCCAAGTTCAGGTCTACAGCACACAGTGTGTATAGTACAAAATAATGAAACTTGAAACATAAGGCCTTAGGTAACCTCATAAGATAAGTTTGAAAGTTTTACCATAAAATCTTCCCGAGATACGAAGGGTTCCAATCGGAAATTGGAAAACACCTTGAACTTGACTTGGTATATCTACGGTTTGTAAATAAGACAATTATGTTGCAAATTGTTAACACACCTATTACACACAGAATTAATTTTAAGGCACAGATAATGTTGCGCAGGTATGTATATAGGCATTTAGTTCATAAAATCAAATAGTTGGTATAAGTATTTTTTTGTGTTTTGATTTATGTTGAGTTATTTTAATAAGCTTTTGTACACATGATAATACAAATGTAAAATTATTTCAGTTTTAATGTTAATGTTTTTTTGTTGTCTCTAAATATTGAAACATTTCAGAATTATATTTGTGGAAATGTAGAACTATTTTTAACGGTCTTATTATTTGTGTTTTCTGTAAAATTTTGTGACAAATATTTGTTCCTATACATAATTTTAGTTTGTTTGTTTCGGTTATTATAAAAAATATTTTATTCCTGATGATGCCACACAATGGAGTAGCAAAATATCGAATAAATGAGTTTTTATTAAAAAAAGACCTTCAAGCTTGGATAATTTAATAAATATAATTTATATTTTATATTAATAACTTTAAAGTATTTTACTGTTCAATTAGATTTGTTTATTTTACAGAAAATTAATTTTCGTTTAAGTTTTCTTAATTTAAATACGAGTGAGCTGAAACCCATGACAATACCAGCAGTGCGATTCACTAACGAAAAATTTGTCGGCAATTTTTGTTGTCGATTCGCTAACTGCTCATAAACGATAGTACACATCGTTCATTTTAATAAACGAAAAGTACAAAAAATAATAAAAAAAAAAAGAACAACAAATTTTTGGAAACAATTTTTTGTACGATTATCCATTTTTGCAAAGGTAAGTAAAAAACATTGGAGGCTTCTTCTACATGTAGTATAAACACATTAGCTGTGTTCATTTACTAAAAATTTGTACAAATTTGTAACAACTGTTACTAGAAAGCGTTTATTATCCCAAAAAATTTGCAACGAGAGAGCATCGAAAGAGCGTAAAAAATTGAGACAGAAAAATTCTTGCAAGTTTTTACAAGTAAAATTTTTACTTGCAATAATTATTCAAACAGCTGTTTTGTGTTTACAAAACAATATTTCTAAATTAAGTTGAAAATAAAAATATTTTGGAAAATTTAAGAAATTGTAAGTAAATGTAAACTTTTAAAACGATAAAAAGTATTAAAAAGATAGAATTATTTTTCTGTAACTTGAAACAACAGAAGCAACATAAGATGTCTAAACCTGTGGTTTTAACTGCCTCTGAAATGTTTTTTTTTTTCTTTAATTTTCACAGACCAGCTGTTACTTTTAGTGTTATAAATATTATGAGTACGTAGCTACTCGGTAATTTACACTAAGCAGGCAAATAATTCAATTAGTTCAAATATATATTTGCAAATAAATTTAAATTAACACATAATTAATAAAAATACTTTTCTACTGCTTTTGATATTTTATTTTGGATAAAGCTTTTTATTACAATAAAAATGAATATTGCTTAAATTTGTTTCCATTAAAAAATATATTTAACCCGTTTTTCGCCGGCTGTTTATTATTATTAAAGTTTGGAAACGATTGCAAAGGCGGAGTATTAATGTTAGACAATAACGAACAAATATTCTCCTTTTCAACTCACATTTGTTTGCGCTTTAATGTAATTTCTTATTAGTGTTTATTTACATAAATAGTTCTTCATAAAATCACATTACAAAATACATAATATTATATAATTATTATAATAATAACGCAATAAGGTGTCAAAATAATAATATCTATTAACGCATGCTTATTCCAACACGCATTAAAAACCCACTTTTATGAAAATCGCTTGGAAAATAAATCACAAAGTTGGAAATAAACATTTCTGTGACCTTATTCCAGGCCGGTGGCCTGGCAAACCTCTGTCATAATTTGCAACCTATGGGATGGCATAGGTGCTATTCCGGTGGTGCCTATGCGGTCGAATAGGGGCGCTGGTCTGGCCGCTTAATGTCACACCCGTGGTTGGACCACCGTGAGAGTGAGCCAACGTTGGCAGGTGCTCACGTAAATCTAATCATAATCTGTCACGACAATGCTGAATATAAATGACCATAATCACATCATTTTTGTAATAATATACATATATGTATAATTTTTCCAAAAATATAGGTGTAGTTATTGAGGACTCATATAAACCTATACATTACAACACTACTTTAACTTGCAAATTTTAGCTAGTAAAGTGTTCATTTACTTTTTCACATTTTTGAGAGTAATTTTGGAAAATTTCTTGTTACTCTCTCGTTGCTAATTTTTACTAGTAAAGTAAATGAAGACAACTATTATGTATGCACCTAGTGCCTTGTTCATTAAAAATATTGTTTATAAATGATTTATAAACCAATTGAACTGCCACTAAAAGATGCCATGAATTTTAGTTTGTCGATTAAATAAACAACACAAAAATATACGTCGTTTAGTTTTGTATACAATCGTTTAGGTAACAACAACAGCTGACTAAACGATTGCGGAAGTTAAGTTTCCTGCCGGATCGGTATTATAAAAAAAAAAAAATTATATATTTTTTTAATAGTTTCTTTATTTGCGATTTAATGACTATTCTTTTTTAATGCGTAGCAAAGACTGCTCATTACAAATTTTCTTACTTTACGTGTAACATTATTAATTAAAATTTATTAATCTTAATAAGCAAAATTTAGTATTTCGTAATTGTGTATTAAATTGAAATATAATATTTTAAGGTTCAATGACTTAAGGTAAAATTTAAAATGATTAAAATGTATGTTAGCTTAATAAGCAAAAATTACATAGTTAGCACTTCATGAAAATAAATTGAAATATGATACTTTAAAGTTCAATGACTTAATATAAGTAAAATGATGAAAATGTATATTGCTTAAATTATTTTATTAATTGCCGGTACCACCGGCAGTGTTGCTAACTCGGATATTGTTTAAAAAGAGTTACTGAATAGCAACATCGTTAATTTTGTTGTTAAAATTTTTTTTATTGTTGCGATTGTCGTTAAAAAAGAATAGTGAATCGCACTACAGAAATACATTTTTCGACTTTTATTGCTTTACATGTAAAAAACACAAAACTATTGACCGACATATCTCTGCATCATTTTTAATTAGTTTAGAAATCAGTTTTAAATAATTTAGCTAAAAGCCAACTTGATTTTCAATTAGCTCATAAAAATCCGAGTAAACAAGAATAATAGAGTTTTTGCTCTGCTTTCAATTGAGCTAGCTTATTTCAAAGTTTGTTTTCTTCTTGTTTTAAGCGCATGTTTTATTTTCAGTATATGCAATTTGCTACTAAATACATACATATGTAGGTACCATTAATCTCCATATGTACATATGGCTTGAATGTGCAAAAGCCGAAGGCAAGTAATAATGAAATGCCTAAGAAAATGCCAAAATCACTTCAACTTAATCATACTGTTTGTTCTCTTTTGTTTCTAACGTTTTTCTTAAAACTCTTCTAATTCAAAGCAGCGAACAGTTTTTGTATATTTTATGAATGTGTTTTATGTATGTACGAGTACATTCATATGTATATGCCAGTAGTATGTTTTATTTCCTATAACACCCAGGTATTTAAAACAAATTTTAATAAAAAAATGTTAACTTCAAACTCCATTATATAAAGAAAAAGTTATTTATACTCCTAATGTGAAGAAAGTGTATTTTTACTCCCACTGCTAACCCTTACAAGAATCAAGTTTTTTTTGCATAACTTTCAAAATCGTTAATATGAAATAACATACCTTAAGATTATTTCACCCGTAAGACCGTTAACTTCAAAGGTATTGTAAACGTTTCCATCAACAATATCGTATCGAATCTCAGAAGAGTCTTTCAAGTCCATATCCATAGCTTTGATTTGTGCAACACGAACTCCTTCGTAGGTTGGTAAGTATAATGTAACATTTATTTCCTTTTCGACAAACTCTGGTGGGCAGTCATTGACATTTAGCACATCTATGAACACATTTGCCAGATTTTTGGAATACAGTTTAGGAATACCTTTGTCATTTGCCTGTAAAGAAAATATTTAATTAATTTAAACTTAAACTATTTTTCCAATACATAGTTATGTACTAAACAGTGAGGTCGCAATAATCAGGTATGTCCTTATGCCGTCAACTGGCAGGCACAAAGATATGGCTTGCCGTAACTGAACTCAATATCAGAAGTTGTGACTTATACCTTCTCGTGGTGGCTGCCGGTAACAGGTCGCTGTCTCTGCAAGGACTCGGGCTAAATAAGTCGAGCGGAAGGAAGTTAACACTCTCTTATACAAAAATCCCTAATCCACGGTGGAACAACATACACCAGGGATGCGTGGCCAAGAGGGCGCTTGGTTTCTAGTATGTGAACCCTTGATACCAGTCGATATCTAGTTTTCATACAGATTTACCCGTGCATATGGAGCTCTGTGTGGGTGGACAGGCATTATTTTCTCCGTTATAGGGATGACTTATAAAGCCCCGCAATAGGCGGAGAGGTTAATCTCTGAAGAAACTACGGTTTTAATTGGACAAGGGAGGAATCCGGAAGAGTTGAGCAAGGCTGCCCCGCGAGGGATGGACGGGTTAATCTTTAAAAGTACTACTAAAGCAGTGGACCGTGAGATTCTAATAGGGATGGGCAATGAATTGCAAGAGTTGGAGGGATTAATCTCTGTAGGAGAGATAGTTCTGAAGAGATAGACAAGAAAATCTCGCAAGTGGTGGAGGGCTGAGACAACAGCACACATTGCGTGTGAATGTCCAGAACTGGCTAGCATAAGTCTAAAGACCACGGGCAGACAATTGTTAAATGTGATTGCCATGGTGGACCGAAGCCTTAATCAAGATAATATTTTAAGCACGGTTTTCTGCACCTTTTTGTGGGCCTCTAGACCGTGGGTATGGACCGAATATACCTAATTTTAACTAAAGACCATTTTGAAAACTGTGTTCTTGTGTTTCGTGCGGAAAGCAGTAAAGTAAAGGAGTAAAAAAGTTTTACTCACCACAACTTTGAATTCATAAAATCTTTTCGATTCATAATCTAATTTCTTCAAAAGTTGTATGGTCCCGGTTGATGGATCTATTTCAAAAAATTGCCTTGATATTTCATCCAGTACAGTGTATTCTAAAATGCTATTCTGACCAGCATCTGCATCCATAGTCTTCAGGAAAATTAAGCTGAAATTAATTATAAAAGATAACATGTTTTTGTATGAAATTTACAGAATTATGTAATTTGTCACTAAAACTTTTGATCATAATTTTACTCTAAATGAATTCACACTGGGCGTGAAAAAGCATGCCAGTTATATACCAGATGAGTTATTAATTTGAAAACCACTTGTTATATATTTTTTCGTTTTAATTATTAAGATTTAAATACAATAAGTTAGTTATCACATTGCTGAAAACTTATAAATAATATTTCAGAGATTAGATTTTAATACTTATTATCAATTTCGTTTAGAAAGGTTCAACAAAATAAAAATTAAGCCAAAAAAAGCTTTCCCGACGTCGAGACGTCCGCAGCCATAGTTGCTACACCAAAGTAACGATCAGTTAAAAGAAATTTATACCAATCACCGACTAATACACAGACTCTTGTCAGAGAAGAGAAAAGGCAATGAAAGCGTAGTCGTTCTCTTGGCATCAAGACCCAAACAAAATTATGTTAAAGAACTTTACGTATTTAACTGAGGCAAAAAAACTAGTCCGCTATCAAGAGCTTTTTGAAAAATATGGATCCAACAAAAAACATGGAGTATGGGCTAAATATTAAATTAAAAAGGTAAACGCATTCGCTAATCACTTAGAGAAGCTTTTCACACCACGTCAAATAAACAGTTCCACCATTCCAATTATAAGGAACACTGCGATTTTTTGTTACTTTAATTTTTATTTAATTGAATCTTTTCTTTTAAAGGAAAATTTACAATAAGTAGTCAAATCTTATGTCTATAATATTACTTATTAAGTATTGCCAATGTAATAACAAATTTACTGTATTCAAATTCTAATAAATTAACTACTATTGGTTTAGAGAGTGTCACCTCGCCAGGCACAATGTGTTTGCTTTTTTCAGTCTCTGGTGCCCATGAGATGATCAGTAAATCGTGCGCTAGGGTGTTAGGGTAAACTACAACTTTGTTTACGTAATAGGACGAGTATGTTTTTGTTTCTTCTTGGTTAGTGGGAAATTCTTGATCTCTATGGATATTTTCGTTTCTTATATATCAAGGAGCGCATACGATCAGACGTAAAATCCTAGACGGTCTTCTGTGTAGCTCCTGGATGTTTGATGTACAAGCAGTACCCCACAGCTGAATGCCATATGTCGATATTGGTTTTATAATAGACTTGTATAAGAGCAATTTGTAATCCAAAGCCAGTGTTGAGTTCGAACTTACTAACCAGTGTAGTTGAATTGTTCCGAGTTTTATGGCCGCAATTTTTGACTCAATATGGCGGGACCAAGTTAGGCGTCTATCTAGGTGGGCACCTAAATATTTAATTTAATTATGGTTATTGGTGGACAATTTCGCCTCCTGAGGAAAAACGTTACGTGAGCACATTTCGAAGGATTTACCTTAATCCTCCATTTATTTAACTAGTCCTCTAGCTCATGACTGGACTGGGACTGCAGTTTTTCAGATGCAACCTTTGGATCATGACTGACACTTATAAATGCAGTATCGTCTGCAAACGTTGATATATATATATAGCATATCCGCTGTATAGATAATGTATAATAGCGGCCCTATTATACTACCTTGGGAGACTCTTGCAGAGATTCTGCCCATTTTTTAAAACTGATCTTTTGACCTTACTTTACACGTTCTATCACTCAAATAGCTCTTAAGAAATTTGTGGGAGTTTATAGGAAGAACTCGAGTTATTTTCGTGAGTAGTCTATCATGCCACACTTTATCAAGCTGGGAAATGTCAATAAATAAAGCTGAACAGTTTTGCTTATTTTCAAATACAGATCTTCTAACGGTGCAACGTGCAATATGGCATTAAATATAAATAGTAAAATTCTGAAACCTGAATTAGGTAAGTTTCTTATCATCGATCCTGTAATACGATCAGGTCCGGATGATTTTCTCATATCTATGTTTTTAATTATCTATTTTAATGAAGATATCCGAAATTTCATCGGATCATTTACAAGTGTCACTAATATAGTAAATAGCGAAGCGCGTTACATCATGAGATGTAAAAACCTTTTCTAAGTGATTTGCGAATGCATTTACCTTATCAATAGTTTTTGGCCCAGGTGCGGTTTTCAAGTCTTAGCAGAGATTCGTAGGGAATTGGAAATCTTAAGCGACTTACAGCTTTCCAGGGGCTATAATCCGTGTTATTTGTTATATTCAAGTTTTTTAAATAACTCTCGTTAGTGGATTCATGTTTCTGCCCCATTTTATTGCGTAAGATTTTCTGGAATAAGTTTATTTGAATCTTTATGCCTGGAAAACGACTCTTTTGCCATTGCCTTCTAAGCTTTCTCTTCTTCCTGACAAGAATCTGAATATCAGCTGGTGGCTGGTGCTACAGTGACTGTGTTTGTAATATAATCCACAGCTTCTTGATTACTCAGAGGAATGTTCTGAGATAAGTGAGAGGTCACATACATTTTATATTTTAACAAATTTGTGTTTTTATTTGGGGAAAAAAATGGCTTTAGGTGCAGTGGAAAAACTGTCGTGTAAACTAATGACTGTGGGTGAATGATCAGAATATAAATCGTATAATGAATATTAGAGTCACCCTGCTTATGTCAACTAATCTTATATTCGTTATTTTGTATGTATGTAACTTTGTTTTTATGTAGTTATTGGTTAAAAAGCCGCTATTGTAATTCACAACCATTTTATCTTTCGTATAATAAAGATCTCTTTTTATTAATATTAAACGTACTCTGTCATAATGAACTTTCTTTAATTTTTTTTTATATCAGAGTTAAGGCAGGAGACTTTTGGTCCAATCGAAATACTTTTTCAGGAATTTATATATTAGCAGATTCCAGCATTACCCCTTTATTATTTCTAGCCATCTTATTTATTTTCGACCGAGAATTGATACAAAGTTATCTGTATAAGCCACAGTGTGCATTATCTAGTTGGAATCTCGCTTTAAAAGCGAGGAAGAGGGTATTATATTCCATATAAAGTGCTCGTAGGAGTGAGTAGCTCGTATGACAAAACATAAAGTGAAATTTGCATTAAAAATGTGGGTAAGTTTTAAAAAAAGTGGGAGAATTTTTATTTAATAAAATGGGAAAATGTTAGCAAGATTTATTTCGTTAAAGTTTTGGTTAGGCAGAGTATATGTTGATCTAATTCAAAATTTAATTTTTGATTGAATTTTACCACAAATCGCGTCAAAGCATAAATTTTATTATACCCCACCCCCTCTAATTTTTTATTACTTAGTAACAAGACATAAAAGATTACGTAATATATTATATATTATTGCTAGTTTTACCTGCTTGCACTCCCGTTGGAATTAACATAAGTTCCCGGCTCAGATGCTTCCGATATTTCTCCATAATAACTTGTTTCGAGAAAAATTGGGGCGTTATCGTTCACATCCAAAATGTGAACAATAATGTTGTGAGTCGTTGCTGCTGATGCCATATTTGTTCCTTTTATTGTTAGATTAAATTGCCTAAAAAATTAACAACTCAAATGAATAGTCTATTAAGCAAGTATATATTAATGGTTTACTTATTATTTTCGTAGTCGATTTGTGAATTCACAAGCATGACACCGGTAGACGGGTTCACGTAAAAATAGCCCTCATCATTCCCATCGTCTATGTTATAAAACACTGATGACGATGATCTACTCTCTAATTTAGTGATGAAGTATCCCATGGGAAGATTTTCATACAACTCAATTGATGATGTCGCTGAATAAAATTTAGGGGGATCATTATCTGCCATAACGACAACTATATGAACAGGTATTTGCGATGACAAAGGAGGATTCCCACAATCTACTGCTTTAACCTGTAACATATATTCTTGCATTTGCATTATTTCTAGGTTTTGCGCCAAATAAATAGTTCCCAGAAGACTGTCAATCCCGAACATATTTCCTACATTACCACTCACAATATGGTACCTTACTTCACCATTCTTTCCGCTATCGCGATCAATTGCATTTAGGTGTGCAACCGTTGATTTAACTGATGAACTTTCCGGAATTTTACTCTGCAATATTTTGCTTGTAAATTCTGGATAATGGTCATTATGGTCATATACGTTAATAATTATTTTAGCATAATTTCTTTTCGCAGGAGTTCCCTGATCTTTTGCAATCACTGTTAGTACATGCTGCTTTATGCTTTCATAGTCCAGCCGTTGGGTTACTATAACAGCTCCTGTTACCGAGTCAATTCGAAAAAAATTTATTGATGTTGGATCTTTAGAACCATGTAGGGTATAAAATATTTTTTTATCTTCGTCTTCATCAGTAGCATGTAATGTGATTATTATTGATTCTTCTTGGACACTTTCCGAAATATTAACCACAAATAGTTCCTTCATGAACTGCGGTCTATTGTCATTAATGTCAACAACATGTATAAATAATCCAGTTTCGACAACATTATATCCATCGGAGACGCTAACAGTTAAATTATATTCTTTCTTAGATTCCCAGTCTAATGACCTAGATAGTAACACATTGCCGTTATCATGTCCTATATAAAATGCGTTGTTGTCATTTCCACCTTTAAACACAAGATAAAAACGCTCATAAATAATTTAACTTAAACAAAAATTCAAACTTTATAGTAGTCAATAGTCTAAAATTTAGATCAGTTGAGGTAATTTTTTCGTTCTTAATTGTAATTTGACATGCTTAGTTTTTTATCCTTCAGTTATGATTAAGGCTACGGTTTCTATTCACTGCAATACGTTTTTTAATGTACATAAAATATGTATTATATGTACATAAGGGTATACATATATAAAATGTATATTAACAGGAACGAAAATATCCATTTATTCAACAACAACTTATTTATTTTAATCAATAGTATAAGAAACAACATTTAAATAAAGCTTTTATTTATGGAAATTAATAAGCAAATTATGTCTATTTTTGACCTTCGTTTAATTTAATTTATCAACTTATTTAAGCCTGAAGGTCTTTTTTACATAAAAACTGTTTTTTTTTCGATATTTCGATATATTGTTTATTATAAAAAATATTTTATTTCCTAATGATGCTACACAATGGATTAGCGAAAAATCGAATAAAAAAGTTTTTATATAAAAAAACCTTCAAGTTTAATAATAATTTAATAAAAGTAAATACAGTCAAAGCTCGGTATAACGAATGATATAATGACAGACCGATTCGTTATTTTGAAAGATTCGTTTTATAGGGAAATTTTTTGGATACGTAGTTTTATTAATTTGAGTTGATTTTTAATAGAATACTTTATTGGAAAAACGAATTTATGGATGTTTGTTTTTGTGAGACTTGCAAACTTCTCTGTACAGCTTCCTCTTGTATTTTTCGATCCATTGTAGGTGTTTTCCAAATTTGAAACAATTTTTCTTTCCATTTTCTTTAATGTACATATGGAAGATTTTGATATCCCATATTTACTAGAAATAATCGACAAGGTTTTACCACTTTTGCACTCTTCTAATATATTAATTTTTTCATTTAAAGAAATTCTTTTTCTATTGCCCATATATCTTTGCACTACTAAGCTCAACTAAAATTGTATCAAAAACAAACTTCAATTCATACGCGTAAAAAAATTAGCCAGAAAGATGACAAAAAAAAAAAAAAAATAACGGTAATATAACAATAAACTGTTCTTTCGTCTTTTAAATGCATAATAGATAATTTGTTTTATTTCTCTTTGTTTTTAATGCATACACACGATTTTTTTTATTCATATATACCCAAGCATTCGTTATACTGAGCGTCAAAAATTAAAAAATTCGTTATATAAGGTAGTTAATGTTGAAAAATTGCCCTTTCGTTATAACGCGAATTCGTTAAAGTGAGTATTCGTTATACCGAGATTTGACTGTATATGTTTTTTTTTTTATTCCCAAAAGTAAAACTTTGACGATTTTCTGGGGAAAAACTTTTGTATAATGAAAAAGATCCTTCGAAGTGGGCAGACTTGTTGCTAGTTCAGGTGTGAAATATGCAGTTTCTCAATTGTCTGCGTTAGAAAATAAGGAGGAAATTCTAATGATTTGTTAAATTTCTTCAAATCCATTGTTTTTTTATAACTTGTTTCTAATTTCTCGGCTAATTGCATTATTTGCAACAATTACTTGCACTTTGTGCTGTCAAAGAATTAAAACCATCTAGCAGAGCGATGGCGTTAGCCATAACTAGTATAGCACAAACACTAATTCACCGTTTAAGTTTGTCGATTTTATAACATTTATAACTTTTTTAGAGCAGTAATATCAACTTTACATAAATCTTCTATAACATTTTGAAATTCGATCAAATATTTAGCATAATACCCCCCGTATTGGTTCGAAACCAAGTTCCCCATCTAGCGGAAGTTTAAAATATGGATACTTTTCCTTGTACATTCCAACTCGCATAGGAGCCTTTAAAAACACATTTTTTTCATATCAATTTAATAAATACAACTTTTCAAACTGATTTCTAATGTTTTCAGCGACACGGCGCATTGCATGTGTTAAGCATTTTCGGATAGAAAATCGTTAAATAATTGGCTGATTTCGCCCTGTGGTTCTAATGGGAATATTATAGTTGATATTGCCTAACAGAAATTCTCAACAAATCGAGCCATTTAACAAATTTACAAGAAAAGCAACATTAAGCTTTAGGCGTCTACTTTCCAGCGTAGGTAAACTATCAATAACAAGTCTTGAAGGAATCGATTAGGACTTCATCTGGTATCTCTTAAACAAAATGAAAGGAATTGCTTTTGAACAGATTCAATATAATTCTTTTCGTAGTCATATTGAAGGAGCCAAATAATACAAGGGTGTTCAGGAATAGGTCTCACTGAGGATGTGTAAACTTCTTAGCCCAGCGTAGAAGAACACTTAGATCCAGGATCCCAGCTGATATCCACTCAACGAAAAAATACCTCCCCTACCCTGATTTCGTGAGGTTTAAACAACTGATTCAAATCATGTTGTAGTTATGTCATCTCAAAAATTTTATCATAACTTAAAAAAAAATCTTCATCTGAACATTAAAATGTTGAGAACGAAAAATGACACAAGGGATGACCGAAATTCGTTCCAAAAATCTACACATTAAAAGGTTTTCAAATGAGATCACGCACCGCAAATCATTTATATAAAGGGAAAACAAAATTGGATACAATTAGCTTCCCTGCGGTATGCCAGATTTGCAAGAAAACTATTTGCACATCAAATGCTTTACGATTTTTGTTTAAGCTGTAGAAGAAAATGATGTGCTAAATTCAAGACATACAATTTTTCAAATTCAGAATTGAAAATTTACGAAACAAATTTAGTGGAAATAAAATTTATCGAGTTTTTTTTTTTGTTTTTTGTTTGTTTAAGAAATCTAGACCTGCAATGAAATTTTGCGCAGACCTCAACTCAAGTTGAACTTTTGGAAATGCGTGACAACATAAAATGCAGGTTTCGGACGACGAGTTCAATTCCTGAAACACTGTGCAACCACGCTTTAGAAAAGATATCTGCACTTACATCAACCTTACAAAACCCCAGTTGATCTAATGTATATATACTAGTAGTGAATGACAAAGTCTATATGAACAACTCAGAGACTTAACTAAATTTATCCGGAACATCAAGTGCTTCCAAACGTGCCAAGAAATGTGGCTAATATATTCTCACTTGGCACATTTCTGGAAAGTGTCAAGTAGTTTTTTTCGATAAAAACTACCTAATTCTTTGGATACTTAATAAGAGTATTTGTAATAAAATTAGACAATGAACTATTTGAAAATGTTCACACAATATTTAGCACCTTCTGATCGTACGAGTACCTTAGATGAAAAACCTTACAAAATAGTTTCGTCATATACTGTTATAGCCTTGTCAAAAGTTGTACACAATTTCAAGATTTATTTAGGTATGAAGATTTAAAACAACACAATTAAAATATTTGTGTTGTTTAAATCCTAAAGCTTTTAAAGTGACACGTGATATCAGCAACCGCTTTAAAAAATATATTTGTTTAAAAAAAATTTTATACTTTAAAATAATAAAAACTACCAAATAACATGTAAAATACTTTTATATGAGGAAGTTCATAAGTGAAAAAATGTACACATTACCACTGATATTATACCACAAATTATCACTATCTTCGTCTGTAGCTTGTATAAGTGCAACAAGATACCCTGGCTTATCACTCTCTGTAACTTCAACAAGATTGTTCACAGTCTTAATACTCGGTGGGGACATTGATTTTTCCAATATCGTTATAACAACGACATTTAGTCTAGCTGTCTGACTTTTACTTTGCAAGCCATTATCTTCCGCCTTGATTATCAACTCATATTCACCGTCGGCATCTAGTAGCTTGTTAACATAAATCGAGCCCGTTTCAGGATTTATTCGAAACTTATTTTTTCCTTTGCCGGATTTTATAGAATACGATATTTTACCGTTATCTCCAATATCGCCATCTGTCGCCTGAATCTAAAAGTAAAAGGAAAATAAAACATTTGGATATACATACACTATATTATTAATTCTAACATTTAACGTAGGACTGAATATGTTTCGAATAATATGGACCAATTGTCAACTTTGTTATTAAAATACAACGTAACTTCTACATTCATTCATATTATTGTCAGCTCCAACAAAGTATGCGACATATGTTTTGGTTCTAATAAATTATTCTGCAAAAAAAAAACACCCATTATGACATACATACATATGTATGTATAATAAATATATATGTTCTGAATTCATGAAAAGCGTATTTGAAATCTATACTAGTTTTTTTTTTTTATTTTTCAATACGACGTTTAATTAAATGTACTCGTGTCGCACTTGACGAATTTACTTGCAGTCTTTTTTTTTACAATAATTTGGGACCAAGTAAATAATGAAGATAGTTCAAATGGCCTCAAAGAAATTTCGAATAAACTGCAATTTTACAACAACAAAAAAGTTTTTATATATTAATGGCTCTTTCTCTCTACATAGCTATCAAAACACATTCCGGAAGAATTTAATTAGTTAATATAATTTTATTCAAGAACTTGGATTTACAATTAGAAATATCAGTATTACGCCGTAAACATCAATCATACATAGTATTATGTATAACAGTTAACGTGTTAACTCTAGCGCTGGCACTAATTACTTTCTACGAATGCGGGCACTATTTATATTTGTAAATACAATAACGTTTATACGTAAATATTTATGTGAAAAATTTATCCAAATGCTTTATTTTGGATATTTTGAACTGTTTTTTTGTTTGTTTGTTAATTGTACTGCTTAAATTAAAAATTAGAACGGTCTATATAAAGCCTGAATTTCTATTTCTTTTTCTGGGATAGGGAACGGAAGTTAAAATCGTAGAATTAAAAATAAAACTTGTGTAATAAGTCCTAAAACATAGTATTGCTAGTACCACCTAAGAGATCTCATTTAGGTAAGGTGTAAAGTAGAGCGACAACAGTGGTGAAAAGTTAAGTTCCTTTGATTTCGTTTGAATAGGATTCTATCATCAAGTGGACAAAAGAAATTTTTTTCAGGCGTTAATCAAATATCTTTTTTATATCCGTTTTTATACGAGTAGTAGTCAGCAGAGTTGTGAAAATGTAAAATTTTTAATTTTGGAACATGTTTTACTATCTGTCTGCACATCAGTGACCGTGTTTGAGTACAGAAGTACGTCATATTAAACGCATAGCAAATACATTTTCAATTGAACAGTGAACAGTTAGTAATAACAAAGAAATAAATAACAAAAAAATAAAAACAATATAATATACTGTATGTAAAAAAAATACAACAACAATAACAAATAGTGCATAGTTAAACCGGTTTGAACAATTGATAGTGAGTGTATGAGCGCACCAAATATTATTGAAACAAATATAAAAGGTAATAACAACAACGCGTATTACTCTTTTACTTACACAAATGCTAACAATGCAATGAGCAACACAAATAATAAAAAAAAGATGACAGTGCTTTTTTAACCGCCAGGCCAATTGACCGAACGCGTTCTTTATCCGGAAATATAAACTTATCTTCGCAAGTAACAACACCAGAAGAAATTACAATTCATCCAAAAAGCAATTCAGGTACCATATCAAAAAGAATACAACAAACCAACGAAACAGGTAATTTAAAAAACCCCGTAAAAAAAGTGCAAACAGGTATGGATAGTTATATAACCATAACCAAAAGGAAGGCCAGCCCTAAGTCTTCGCAGCAAGAGCGCACTGCTAAACAATATAAAAGCTCCCCAAGTACTGTAATGCCGGTAAGCGAAAACAGATTCTCTGTACTTGCTACAGCGGATGATGAAGCTGAACCCGCTGTCAGGGAACGAAAACCTCCGCCAGCAAACATCTAATGAAATTGTTAACTTGTTGTCTCAGCTTGTAGATAAGGAAAGCTTTTATGTAGCTTCTATACGAAGAGGTCAAATTCAAGAAACAAAGATCCAAGCTCATGCTGAGAAGAATTATCGCCTAATCGCAAGTCGCCTCGATGCAGATATTAAGAGCTATTATACGTATCAACTCAAAAGCGCTAAAGGTTTGATTGTCATCGTAACGGGCATTGACAGTTCTGTTCTCACTGAGGAAATTAAAAGTGCCATAGAGGTGCTAGGTTATGCCGTAAGGTCAGTGCACAGTATTTTAAATAAGAATAAAGTTTCCCAACCTATGCATCGTGTTGAAATCGTATTTAACGCATCGCAGCTTAAATCAAAAAGCTCGGTTCATCCTATATATAATTTGCGCTACCTTTTAAACAGAAGAATAACGGTGGAAGAGCCCCTAAAACGTAACGGTCCCCGTCAGTGTACCAACTGCCAGGAATTCGGACACACGAAAACCTACTGCAAGCTACCATCTGTATGCGTTATTTGCGGTGATGCGCACCAGACTTTGGAATGCACTTCTTCCAAAGTGCAAAAAAGGGTAAAAAAATGCAGCAACTGTGGTGAAAACCACACAGCAAATTACAGGGACTGCAACATGTAAAAAATAATGCGAAAGTCGTACGTAAAACTGAATATGAGCAATATAGATCTCCCTTCCCAATTTCCTCGGCTTGATGCTGATTCTATTGCTAGTACATAAGCTACACAGCCACACACTAAACCAAACTATTCGTATGCACAAACATTGAGAAATGATTTACTTAATGCGAACGAAAAAAGCTCTAATGCGTATAAACATTCATATGCCCACGTCTGAAAAGAGGGTGCACAGGCACCCCTCACCAACAATTCGAGCTCGATCGAGAACTTAATACAGACAATAAATAATTTCATGACAACTATGCAGGGTATGTTTCAGGAAATGATGCGAACCCAAAACATGCTTCTGCAAGTTTTGCTTGGCAAAAAATGAACCAGTTAAAAATATGCTTCTGGAACGCTAACGGGCTCTCCCAACATAAATATGAAGTAGAACACTTCCTGCTAGCACATGATATAGACATACTATAAGTTTCACTATAAAAAACTGCTTTAGAATTGATGGGTTTTTTATATATGACACCAAACACCCACGCGAAAGGGCATGTGGTGGGACTGCCATTATAGTCCGAAAAAACGTAAGGCGTTTTCCATTGCCTGAATTCACGGACGACTTTTTGCAAGCCACGACTATAAATCTTACTAATTTTAAAATTGTGGTCTCGTCAGTGTATTGCACGCCTAGGCATAAAATCGAACGCCATGAATTTGCCAGGTTCTTCGCTACGCTAGGAAAAAAATTTATTGCCGCTGCTGTTTACAATGCAAAGCACACATATTGGATATCCAGACTCCTTAGTCCTAGAGGTAGGCAGTTGTATTATACAGTTCAAGCAAACAAGCTGGACGTCGTATCTGCCGGTAAACCCACCTATTGGCCCACAGACTTTAATAAGTTGCCAGACCTTATTGATTTTGCTATAGTAAAAAACATCAAACGCGACCAACTGTTAGTTAGTTCATCCTATGACCTATCTTCTGATCATTCACCTACAATTGTTATTTTATACGATAGTTTTGTCACTGCACCTAAAACCCTTAGTTTCTACCCGAACAGAAACACGAATTGGTTGAAATATAAAATGTATGTGAGCTCTCACTTATCTTTGAGCATCCCACTGAGAAATCCAGCTGATATTCAAACAGCTGTAGATCATTTTACAGACTTTGTGACTGCCGCAGCCATAGCTGCAACGCCAACAAAGCCATCAGCTAAAATAATATCGTACCAGGCAACAGCAGACATTCAGATGCTCGTCAATGAGAAAAGAAGACAATGGCAAAATAGTCGTTCTCCACACATAAAAATGCAAATGAATTTATGCCAAAATAACTTACGCAGTAAATTGAGACACAAACACGAGTTCGCTATCGAAAACTTTTTAACAAACTTGGATCCAATGAAAAATACGGATTATAGTCTGTGGAAAGCTGTAAAGCACTTATAATGTCCTATTGCTTACGAATCCCCACTAAGACTTGAAGACCGTACTTGGGCTAAAAACTCAAGTGAAAAGGCAAATGCGTTCGCAACTTACTTAGAGAAAGTTTTCGCACCACATGATATATGTAAGTAATTCCACTATTCCAATTATTAGTGACACTGTGAATGATCCTAGGAAATTTCGGTTGTCTTCTTTAAAATCGACAAATAAAAATACGGATATGACGAAATCACCTGGACCTGATCGCATAAAAGGATCAATGATAAAAAACTTCAGCTGTAAGAATTTTACTTTTCATATTTAATGCCATGTTGAGCTTCGGCTTCTTCCCATGCTCTTGGAAGATGTCTGAAATTGTTATGATCCCGAAACCTGGAAAGGACTCACGCCAGATTACATCCTACAGGCCTATTAGCCTACTGTTAGTTTTGTCAAAGATATTTGAAAAATTATTCGTCACGAGTGTAACTCCTTTTCTAAATGAACAAAACGTTATCCCAAATCATCAGTTTGGTTTTCGAGCAAGGCATAGTACGATTGAACAAGTCCATAGAATCGCTACCATTATTAGATCGGCTTTTTAAAGAAAGCAATACTGTTCAGCTTTATTTATAGACATTTCCCAAGCATTTGGTAAAGTCTGCCATGATGGGCTACTTACTAATATAGCTCGGGTTCTACCTGAAAACACCCACAAGCTTATAAAAAGCTATTTGTCCGATAGAACTTTTAAAGTAAGGTCAAAGGATCAGCTTTCAAGATATGGGAAAATCAGTGCAGGAGTACCTCAAGGTAGTGTGCTAGGGCCGCTATTATATATCATCTATACAGCGGATATGCCGACAAGCCCACATACATATACATCAACCTTTGCAGACGACACTGCAATTATAAGTGTCAGTAATGATCCCATTCAGACGTGTGCAGTCAAAACGTACGGACGTGTTTTTAATAGCAGATGTATGTAATAGGTGATTGTGTTTTGCCGTCGGAAGTTTGAAAAGGAAAATAAATATTAATAATAGGTGATTGTATTTTGCTGTCGGAACTTAAAAAAAAATAAATAATTATTGGTAATAGGTAACTGTGTTTTACGGTGAAAAATTTGAAGAAGAAAAATAAATAAATATTCGTAATAGTGAATGAGTGTTAACAATACTCCCAATAAGGGGAGCGGCACCAGTAGCAGAAATGCTTAATTTGTTTTGAGCCATGCTTCTGTAAGCAATGAAAACATTAAAGACCCCGAACTAAATAGAAACTATTTCACTTTGAAACCGAATAATAATTTAAGTTTAAGTGCGCCCAATCTAAATAAGGATGTTGAGTCAAACACCCTTACTTTAGCTGATAAAAAGATCCCTGAGAAAATTTCTTCCTCGCAACCACCGGTTTTAAATACGGTAGCAAAAACAATTAATAAGAGTGCAGCGATCTCTGAGATCAGCGAAAAAGTCCTGACAGGCATGGGCCGCTATATCACGATAACAAAACGTAAGTCCAGTCCTTGAGCCTCCAACCTAGAACCACATCCAAAGCAGCCAAAAAATATATGTGGTAACGAAAACCGTTTTGCAATTCTCGCAAATACCGAAACAGAGGATGATACACCTACAAAGAAGAGCTTTAAACCTCCGCCACTCTATCTACGCGAGGCTACTACCAAGTCCTTGGTAACCAAGTTGACTCAACTTATAGGCAAGGACAATTTTTATGTTGTCTCTCTACGTAAAGGTAACATTCAGGAAACTAAAATACAAATCAAAGAGGAGAAAAATTTTAGAATTATTGGGAACAAGTTCGATGCTGAGAATAAAAACTTCTATACTTACCAACTGAAAAGTGCAAAGGGCTTAAATGTAATTATCAAGGGCATCGACAGTACAGTACCGACCGACGAGATTAAGAATGCCCTGCAGTCTGAAGGGTATGAGGTAAAGTCGATTAATAACATTTTGAATAAAAATAAAACTCCACAGCCACTTTTTAGAGTTGAAATAGCCTTTAACTCACATGATATAAAGAAAAAGGGCGACTGTCACCCTATCTATGGATTACGGTGTCTTCTTAACCGTAGAATATACGTAGAAGAACCCATTAAACGTAAAGGTCCTCCACAGTGCCAAAACTGCCAAGAATTCGGGCACACAAAGTCATTTTGCAAATTACCGGCGGTGTGCGCACAAAAGCACTGAATGTCTCCGAAAACTGAAGTCAGCTGTAAAAAGTGCAGTAACTGTGGTGAAAACCATACGGCAAAATATCGAGGCTGCAAAGTGTTCCTGGAACTAAAAAACAAGGCAACAGTTAAAAGACCTATATATGCTCAGTACCGTGACTCAAACTTCCCAAGTTTACCTCAGCCCACTATTCCCCAGCAGGGAAATGCCAAGAATACTGCACAAACTGCAAGTAAAGTTACAGACTCTTTCTCATATGCTAACGCTGTAAAGGAAGGAATTCCTGCCGCCAGTGCGAGTTCCCAAAGTTCGATTGACACTTTAATTCAAACAATGAGTAGTTTTATGGCTAACATGCAGAACAGTTGCTGCAAAACCAAAATATGCTTATGCAGATTTTAGTAAATAAGATATGAACACCCTTAAGATCTGCTTCTGGAACGCGAACGGCTTAAGCCAACATAAAAACGAAGTACAAAACTTCTTGCATACTAACCAGATTGATGTCATGCTAATATCGGAAACACACTTCTCGAACAAAAACTGCTTCAGGGTCAATAGCTACCACACATACGACACAAAACACCCAAGTGGTAGAGCATGCGGAGGGGCAGCTATAATTGTTCACAAGGATATTAAGCACTTCCCACTGCCAGAATTCGTCAAAGAATACATCCAAGCTGCATCAATAAGTATACCTCACATTGGTCTCACAATATCAGCACTATATTGTCCTCCAAGGCACAATATTGGCAAAGATCAATTCCTCGATTACTTCAACACGCTGGGTTCGAAATTTATTGCAGCAGGTGATTATAATGCAAAACACATATTCTGGGAATCACGCCTCGTTACCCCGAGAGGAAGGCAGCTTTTGGATGCAATATATTCACACAATATGCATGCTTTGTCTGCAGGTCATCCTACATACTGGCCCACTGATCTAAATAAAATTCCAGATGTAATAGATTTCGCCGTGATGAGGAATATTAGACGTGAAGAACTTCGCATGTTTCCTTCACTGGATCTGTCTTCCGATCACACACCAACATACCTAACATTACTTTCTGATACAGATCTATTAGAGCAAAATTACCAACATTATCCTAATGCGCGGACAAATTGGTTGACATATAAAAAGTTTGTAAGCTCGCATCTGCCGTTGAATATCTCATTGAAGTGTGACCAGAAAATTGAATCTGGCATCCATCACTTTACCAACATATTAACTGAAGCTGCTAGAGTATCGACATCTTCTGCTCCTCTGGCAAAGAAACGAACATTTCACTGTACTAATAACATAGAAGGTCTATTACAGCAGAAAAGGAATCTAAGACGCCAATGGCAAGAGTTTCATAGGCTTCTGCGTGCTGCTCTGAAGAAGGACAAAGTCGAACCTGCGAAAATATTTAGAAAATTTAGACGCAACAAAGGAGTCAAACTACAGCTTATGGAAGGCGGTTAAGAAAATGCGGCGACCTACTATGTATGAATCCCCCCTACGACTACAAAACGGTGACTGGGCAAAAAGCGCGGCGCAGAAAGTGGAGGCTTTTGCCTCCCACTTGGACAATGTCTTTAAGCCAAACATGACTGGTTCAAGTATTGCTCCTGGTATTATTGACGATGAAGTTCGAGGTCCAACCAAGTTCCGGCTACCAGCAGTGATTGCCATCGTTAAAAGCCTAAAGCCACACAAATCTTCTGGTTGTGACAATATAACAGCTACAATGATTAAAAATTTGCCTATTTCTGCTGTGCGTTTTATTTTGTTTATTTTTAACTCTATGTTGCGAATAGGTTACTTTCCTGCATCTTGGAAATTATCAGATTTAGTAATAATACCCAAACCAGGCAAGGATGTCACCCAAGTATCATCATATCGTCCAATAAGTTTACTGCCAATACTTTCTAAGATGTTCGAGAAATTGCTGCTAGAGAGTTTGGTAACTCATATTGACGCCAACGTTGTAGTTCCTGACCATCAGTTTGGCTTTAGGCGTAAACATAGTACCACCCAAGAAGTGCACAGAATAACTAATCTGATTAGACGTGCTTTTGAGAACAAACAGTACTGTTCCGCGCTATTTATTGATATATCTCAAGCCTTCGACAAGGTCTGGCACGAAGGACTTTTATTTAAGATCACACAGTTGTTGCCTTTGAACGTGCATAAATTGCAAAAAAGTTTTTTGTGGAATATGTACTTCCAAATAAAAACAAAAGCTGCCACCTCTTGCCGCAGAAAAATAAATGCTGGTGTACCTTAAGGAAGTATCCTAGGACCGTTCCTATACTTATTGTTCACTGCTGATATGCCTACGAGTACAGTTACTCACACGTCTACATTTGCGGATGATACGGCTTTCTTGAGTATTCACAAGGAGCCTGCAGTTGCGTCCCTAAGACTTCAATCTCACGTCAATGAGTTGGAAAATTGGCTGCAGAAATGGAAGATAAAAGTCAACGCTTCCAAATGCGTGCATATTACGTTCACATTAAGGAGGGGAAATTGTCCACCCATCACAATTAATGGAGTTACAGTGCCGGAACACAATAGTGTGAAATATCTTGGTATTCACCTGTATCGTCGCCTTACGTGGGCCCACCATATAGATGCCAAAATATCCCAACTTAAACTCAGAACAGCACAGTTTTACTGGCTTATTGGAACGAAGTCAACCCTTGACTTAGAACTTAAGCTGCTTTTGTATAAGGCAGTATTGAAACCTATTTGGCTTTATGGCATCCAGCTGTGGGGAACAGCCTCACCATCCAGCGTAGAAAAGCTTCAAAGGCGGCAGTCTAAACTTCTTAGAATAATTACTGGTGCTCCATGGTATGTAAAAGATAGTAACATCCACAGAGATCTCAAAGTGCCGCTAATTCGAGAGGAAATCAAGATAGCAAGTACAAACTACGTCGTTAAGATTGCAGAACATCCTAACCGTCTTGCGAGAGATTTACTTATATTCGAGGGTCACAGGCGTCTCAAAAGGGTTCAAACAACTGATCTGATATGTTAAATTCTTTTATTATGAGCACTTACAGTTGTGGGTTGCAATGGCAATAGACACTTTTTTTTAGGTTAAGATTTGAATACTTATTGTGAATTCCGAAAGGAAAGATTCAATAAATTAAAATTGTGAAAAAAAAGGATTGATCCAAAGGATGCATCTGAAAAGCTGCAGTCCCATATTCATAAGCTAGAAGGCAGGCTAAAACAGTGGAGAATAAAGGTAAATCCATCAAAATGTGCTCATGTAACGTTTTCCCTTAGAAGGCAAAATTGTCCACCAATCACAATAACTAATACCACGGTTCCAGCGGAAACGCACGATAAATATTTAAGTATCCACCTAGATCGGCGCCTAACTTGGTCCCGTCACTATTATACAAATCCGTTATAAAGCCAATTTGGTCATATGGTATTCAGCTGTGGGGTACTGCCTGTGCATCAAACATCCAGAAGTTACAGAGAAGACAGTCTAGGATTTTACGACATATCGTATGCGCCCCCTGGTACATAAGAAATGACAACATACATAGGGATTCCCACTATCCACGAAGAAGTTAAAACGTACACGTCCAAATACGTAAACAAACTAGTCGCACATCCCAACACTCTAGCACGCAATTTATTGCAATTTGACGGCCACCAGAGACTAAAAAGAACTGACACATTGAGCATGGCGAGGCGGCTCTCTCTACATAATAGAAGATAGATTTTTATGATTTGAATACAAAATTACCAATGTAATAACTAGTAAATAATAATTTAGAAGTAAGATTTCAAGACTTATTGTGAATTTCTTTTAGTAGAAGATTCAATAAAATAAAATATAAGTATAAAAAAATAATCCATTAACAAAAAGAAAACAATATTGTTAGCTTAAGTTTTAGTGAATAAATACGTGATTCTTTATATTTCCGTATTAAAAAAACATGTGTTCCTGCTGATATTTTGTTTGATTTACAGTGAAATGAGATTAGTACGTTGTAGTAAGTGCGCGTGTCCTTAGGGGACTCTAAAACGAAGCGGACGGAGTCCGTTTCCTAGATAGGGTAAGCCAATGCGGAATTCGTTTTGTTTTAAATAGTTTTTTTTGCTGTTTCTTTTATTTTGTTGTGCTTGTGTCTGGATTGAAGTTGCGGGTTGGAACCTATCCTAAAGGTACGTGTGAGCTAGTTGTCATCACAACTGCAGCGCCTCTGAGGGACATGTAGCACTATGTTTAGTGAAATAGGGAGACTTTTTTGCCTTTGCTCTATTTTTGTTTGAAAGAGTCAGGCCATTTGCATTCAATTCCTGAATTTACAAATTTAAATTTTATATTAGAATTGTTTTAAAAAAAAGGAAATATTTTTTAAGAATATTATGGAATATTAAAAATTTATACAAATCAAACTTTGAAGTACATTACGAAATTTTTCGAGTTTATATCACTTTCGTGATTCGGAATTTTGAAATCGAAGAAGGCAGACGTGTTTTTGTCAATAATAAAACAAAATAAATTAATTACATTGCAAGGAAAATAAAATTTCTAAAATTAAAAATTCGACTTTAATTTTTATTTTAACATTGAATTTTGAAAACTAAAGAATTCAACATAAACAGTTATATCAGTTTAAAACCAACAAATAAAAACAATTTACTTAGAATGACTACTGATAGTGATGAAAGTAGTGAAGACAGTGTTATGAATTGGCAAGTGATGACTAGCAGCAAACGTAAAAAAACAACAAGTAATGTAATCACTCGAAAGAAGCTGAGGCATGAAGAACAAAATATTGTAAACCGCAACAAATATGCTGTTCTTGATATTGAAGAAGATCCCCAACCATCCGACGAAAAGATCCCAAAACCACCAACAATATTTATACCGTGCGTAGATAATATAAATGAAATGATCCAATGTTTCACAAGTGTTATTCCAAATACAGATTTTAATTACAAATCGTTAAGAGATGGTCAAATAAAATTGTTAGTTAAAACCATAGAATCCCATAGGAAAATTGTTAAATATTTAGATACTAAAAAAATTTGTTTTCATACGTATCAACTCAAAAATGAACGTGCTTATAGAGTAGTCCTTAAGGGTCTTCACCATACAACATCTATATCAGACATTAAGGCTGATCTAATGTCAATGGGCCATCAGATCAGAAGCGTAACCAATGTTAGAAGCCAAGTAACTAAGCAACCACTACCTATGTTTTTCGTTGACCTCGATCCATCACCTGATAATAATAAAATTTATAATGTTAAATATATTAACAGTGCTGTGGTTAGCATAGAGCCTGAACGTAAATCGAATGATATTGTGCAATGCCACTGTTGCCAACAATATGGTCATACAAAAGCATATTGCAAAAAACCATTTTGCTTGTGTTAAATGCGGAATGGATCATCCTACCGCCGAATGTACAAAGTCTAA
This sequence comes from Phania funesta, assembly GCA_963932375.1. Lineage (NCBI taxonomy): Eukaryota > Metazoa > Arthropoda > Insecta > Diptera > Tachinidae > Phania > Phania funesta. Next base: position 30,300,639 of record OZ010656.1, read on the forward strand.
AGATGTTCCTCCAAAATGTGTTCACTGCCTTCAAAATCATACAGCGAATTATAAAGGATGTCAAGTTTACAAATCATTAAGACAAAAAATAGTTTCTAATCATCGAGTTCACCGTCAGAAATTTGGTACGAACGGTAGTGATTCCATACAAAGAAATACGCAAAGTGCACATAATAATTTTACCACTGGGGCATCATATTCAGAAACATTGAAACAAAATAAAGAAAGTGAAACTTCCGCATTAAAAAACATTGAAAATATGTTTAGTCAACTTATGTTAACTTTACTAATAAGCAAGCTATGCAAATAAACCTTAGGATAGCAGTATGGAATGCAAATAGTATTTCGCGAAAATTTAATGAAATTGAAAATTTTTTGAAAACAAAACATATTGATATATTCCTTATTTCTGAAACACATTTAAACAAAAAATCACATTTCAAAATAAATGGCTGTGACTTAATTACTGCAAATCATCCAGACAACCGTTGCCATGCTGGTGCAGCTGTACTTATCAAAAGGTCTATTAGTTATGAATAAGCTGAAAATATAAGCAAAGCGTACATGCAAGCTGCTGGTGTAAATATAAAATGCAACAACAATACCCTATCCGTTTATGCAATCTATTTCCACCAAAACACAATGTTTCTTGTAGTGATTTTGAAATTTTTTTAACAATATTGGTAGACGGTTCTTAGTGGCAGGAGATTTTAATGCTAAACACCCTTGGTGGGGCTCCAGATTAGTTAACCCAAAGGGTCGAGAGCTGCATAAATGCATTTCAAAAAATAACTACTCAAGTCTTTCTGGAGGAAGACCAACGTACTAGCCAACGGACCCTAACAAAATCCCGGATCTCATGGATTTTGCTGTATTTTGTGGTATTCCGAGAACATCACTAGATATAATAAATGACTCCGACCATACCCCCTTAATAATTAATCTTAACTCGGCAATAGAACTAGTTAACAACACGTTTAAATTATTATCACCTAGAGCTGACCTAAGATCTTTCGGTTATTGGATCGACAAGAACTTAGACCTGAAGATTTCAATTAAAACTCCTGATGAACTAGAAGATTCTGTAGAAATGTTTACCAATTTAGTCCACGAATCTGCTTTTCTTTCAACACCATGCGACACACCGCATTCGTCGAACAACTCAAACGTGAATGTTTCCCAAGAGATAAGAGATCTCATTACAAATAAGAGAAGACTGCGTCGTACTTGGCAACAATCTAGGAACCCAAGAGATAAAACGATCCTTAATTTGGCAAACAGGCTTTTAAAAGAACGACTATCGCAGTACAAGAACCATGAAATAGGCAACTACCTTCAGAAATTAGACGCTAACACATCGAAAAGTGAATACAGTCTTTGGAAAGCGACTAAGTACTTAAAAAGGCCAATTAAAAGGAACGTCCCAATAAAAGACTCTGGTGGTCAGTGGTGAAAGTCTGATAAAGAAAAGGCCAAAACTTTTTCAGTTCATTTGGAGAAAACATTTAAACCTTTCTGCTTCAACCAAAATGATAACGAAATCAAGTCTTTCCTAGATGTTGCTTGTCAGATGGACTTACCAATTAAACATTTTACACCTGCGGAAGTACGTCAAGAAATTAAAATGCTAAACACTAAAAAGTCACCGGGATATGATAGGATTGATTCTGCCGTACTTAAAAATTTACCAAGTAAGGGCATTATATTTCTTACAGTCGTGTTAAACTCAATATTAAGGCTACAACATTTCCCTATTCAATGGAAATGTGCCGAGATAATAATGATTCATAAGCCAAATAAAGCAGAAAATAGCGTCGCATCGTATAGACCTATAAGCTTGCTGTCAACATTCTCTAAAATATTTGAAAGACTATTTCTTAAAAGAGTGTTACCTATTTTAGAGCAGTATTCTATAATAGCGGAATATCAGTTTGGATTTCGTCACAAACACGGCACACCTGAACAGTGTCATCGATTAGTAAAAGAAATAATGTATACAATTGAAGCAAAAAAATACTGTTCAGCTGTATTCTTAGATCTTCAACAGGCATTTGATAGAGTCTGGCACTATGGCCTTCTTTATAAAATTAAAAGACTTTTACCAGCACCTTATTATTTGGTTTTGAAATCGTTTTTAAATGAACGGTACTTTTACGTAAGGGTAAATAATACGATGTCGGATCTTTGTAAAATGGAAGCCGGAGTCCCGCAAGGTAGTGTTTTGGGACTACTGTTATATACCATATTTACTTCAGATATGCCGAGTGTTAATGAAGTAACAGTAGCCATATATGCTGATGATACAGCATTCCTGGCAACGAGCACATCTGCAGCAGAAGCATCCAACTTGATTCAGCAGCAGATTGATAATCTTCAATCATGGTTAACCTGTTGGAATATACAAGTAAACGAAAATAAATCTAGACAGGTAACCTTTGGTCTAAAGAAAGATTGCCCATCAATAAATATGAATGGATCGCAAATCCCTAGCAGTGACTCTGTAAAATATTTAGGCATGTGTTTAGACCGGCGATTAACATGGAAATCTCACATAAAAGCAAAGAGAGTACAATTAGGCAATAAATTTAAAAAAATGTATTGGTTACTTGGCGCAAAGTCTCAATTAAGTTTAAAAAATAAAATCCGACTATATAAGAGTATTATAAAACCAATATGGACTTACGGTATTGAATTATGGGGAACAGCCAGTCATTCAAATATTGAAATTTTTCAGCGGTTTCAATCTAAAACGTTGCGAGCGATAGCTAGCGCACCGTGGTACATTACAAATAACGCGCTACACAGAGATTTAGATATTCCAAAAGTTAAAGAAGAGATTAATAAGTACAGTAGGCGATACCTTCAGAGGTTAAGCGACCACATCAACCAATTGGCTATTTCGTTGTTAGGTGAAAGTGAAGACAGAAGAAGACTGAAAAGAACTCATATTTTAGATCTCCCATTCAGATCATAAATTCTCAATAACTTTTGTTACTTTATATTTTTTCCGACTTATTTTAACATTTTGCTTTTGTAAATAAAATGTATATAGAATAACTGAATTTTATAAATGTAAGCATGTATAATTTATTAAAATTGTATCGTTATAATTTTTAACATAAAATGAACAAAAAACATTGTAAAAATGTATATGGATAATATTATTGATTTTAGTGAAAATCAATATGTATGTGATAGTTTAAAGCTTTGAGCACATTTGCTTAATATCTTAAGATAGATTGCAAATAAAGAACACACAATAAAAAAAAATATCACTTTGGTGTGAGAATTGATTTGCACCCCATACACACACCACTAAGTAATTCCAGCATTGGGCAACTCTAGAGTAAAATATCGCTCTAAAGAACTTCATATAATCCTAGCAATAACGAGCTCAAGGTTTCTAAAAATAAAACGGTCTTAAAAATGTAACGGAAGATGGCACCTCTAATAATCTCTAATCAATTCAATGCATTCTTGGTGCTCCCATTTCTACACTAAATAGCTCCTAAATATAAAATGTTTTCCAGATGAAGATGTTTTAGGGCATTCAAACGCGCAAGGTGCTAGTTACATGTTTTACCAAGATAAACCCAAAAGAATGTGCCCAACACGAAAACTTTGTCGCCGCTGTAAAAACACGTTTGCATGGAACATACCAAACTTCAGATAAATTGCATTGAATATATGAACGACTAGTTATATTTGCTATATTTTTTGCGTTTTTTCTCATAAATTAAGTTAATTTTTATAAAACCACATTAAAAAATAATCACCATTATTTTGCATTTCGATTACGTTTCCGTATTCAGTTACGCTCGAATCGGAAAAAGGTATTGCAACCAAAAACTGAATCGTAAGAAAAAGAAGAACACCGAGAGTATTTTCAAAACTAGCTGTTTCGCTGTGGAACGTCTGAAATATGAAGATAAGGATTAAGCAATTTTATAAACATTGTAATAAATCGTTGAACTTAATACAATAAAACAGTGATTCAATAACTAAAACAAATAAGAATTAGATATTGTGGGTACAATACTTAAATAAAAACATCAGTTAAGTACGGAATGGCAAAAAAAAAACCCAGCACATAAGTAAGAGGTATTTGTGACCAAACTATTGCAGTGTGAAGAATTCTGCCGCGTCGAAGTAAATATTTTAATTCTTTTTTATATCATTATAGCACAAAAATAAAGTTTCTTTGTTTGAACTTTAAGAAAATGTGCGATTAGAAGAGAAAAACAACGTTTTCGACCTGTAATAAATAAAAAAAAATGTTTCACATTTCAGTACAAAAAGATGAACAAACTAAAAAAAAGTTATGTAGGATCGTTAATGAAACCTTTAATTGCATTATTTTTTAATTACACATTTGTTGAAGCTAAACGAACTAAAAGCGAAAGACTCTCCGCCACTAAATTAACAACTTACAAAAATATAGCTACGCTCGTAGTGCAGAATACACACAATCGTAAAAGTTTCATTCGAAACGGAACGCAGAATAGCAAATTTGCCAAACGGAGAAATTTTCAATTCGAATCGAAATGCAGATCAGGGGTGAAACTGAACTATAAACCAAAACCCTAAAAATGCTATATATTTACGCATGTAAATAGAGCCATATAACAAAAATAACAGTAAAAAAAAACATTTTTTTCCTAACTTTTCGATATTCACATCAAAAACACCAAAAATTGTGGCTGATTCCAAACCACATCGAAATCGCGCGCTACATACAAAATAATATATGTATTTTAAATTAGAATATTTAAATATGTAAATATGCCAGAGCTAGGGTTAAAAAAATCAACGCAACAACAACAATTGCACTTTTATGGGTTGCTTTCAGCAAAAACATTAATGTTTAAAATTAAATTTTAAGTATTTTCTCAACTTAAACACAATCGAAAAAGTGAGATTATCCAGATAAGTTTATAAGGGCGGGCAACAGTATTCGGCTGTTTCACAGCTTATGCAGGCTGTAAAACTTGCCTGAAGTCAATTCAACTCGATTAAATCGCCAAATTGTACAATTTAATACCCCACAGAATCTAAGATGTTTTAATATCTTGTGCATGTCAAATTTCAACAAATTCCGCACAAAGGTGGACCACTAGTTTGCTTACATATGGACATGTATGTTCTTGAAGTAGGAAAATCTAGATCTCTTTGGATATTTTATTTTCCTGTATGCCAGGGAGTGTATACGAGAAGCAACTTCTGTCGAATACTACTATTCTGGAACATACTTACATAACATAATTGTTTTAAAACAAACATGACATATAAGAGTATATTTTGTTTAATATTTGGAGTTTCTTATATCCGTTATCTACTGTATCACTGTGAATAGCTAATTTTTAACAAGGGCAAGAGGAGCTAAAAAGCAGTAATAAATATCCGAAAAGCGCCGAAATGGCAACACTGCAATGCATGGTTGATATATCTAGGGTTACATTGGTTCGTTCATAAAAACATTATTGCCATCGCAAATAAGGATATTAAAAGCAAGGATACGACTTTGGTGGCCAATTCTATTTTAAAATCATTTCCGCGATTACAGGGTAATCTAAAAATATTAAATGAAATCTAGCTTTTTAATATTTTAAACTTTATACCAGCCGAACCACCATTTTATAAAATTCTTGTTTCAATTGTTAATTAAAAACTTTTAGTACAAATAATATATTATATTTACCTGTGTAATTGAAACATTTAATGAAATAGAAGAAGGAACTTGAATTTTGTAAAAGCGCTGATCGAATTGAGGAATATTATCATTAATATCCTCGACTAACACTACAACTCTAGTTGCTGAGTATAAGGCGGGCTGTCCGCTGTCCGAAATTGAAATCTGTAATGAAGAACAAGATATTAATATTTACTAAAATAAAAAATAATGCTGATGTTTGTTTAGAAAGAAATTTAAATATTAAACACCACTAGATCAAAATATTCTAAAATTGACGAACTTCGCAAAAAAAAAAATAGAAAAAAAAATGAAAGTATAGGGTGTTTTTTATGTGTTAAAAGTGTTATACAGCGCTCACTTTTTGACATTTATATTCAGTTTACTATGGCAAATCATAATGAATAGATTGACGGCTGTACAACGCTATCAAATTATACAGATTTACTTTGAAAATCAGTCATCAACTTATCCGATATTTTATCCCAAAATTGTGATGAGGCTCGTTTTTGGCATATATCCAGAAAAATTAACCATTTGGTGCGGTTTACTCGTTGGTCGCATAATTGCACCTTATTTGTTCTAAATTAAGCCGGAGTTTGGTTTACGATCAATGTATATCGTTATTTTTTGAGTTTTCGCAAGCAATGTTCTCTTGCATGTTAATGTTAAAAGGTTTCAGAAGCATATTTTCAACTGGATGCTTTTTTACTTCCAGAAACATGTTTCGCATCATTTGAAAATTGCCGTTTGCGATTGAGATCGTCGTGTATTTTTGCGCGTTAGAACTTTTCGCATCACCATTAGGTAAGTGTACAAGTATATAATTTTTCAATGTTTGAGCATACGAATAGTTGAGTTTAGTGGGTGGCATGTTACTGGGTTGTGTACTAGTAACAGAACCAGTATTTTTTTTTTTGGAATATAAAATTGGAAAGCCTTATATTATTCAAATTCAGGTTTTCGTACAATTTTCACAATTGCTGAGTTTTTTGCCCTTGAAATCACTCCGAAGCATTCCGAAATTCAGTGGGCGTCGCCGCAAACACTGAGAAATAACTCATTCTCGTATTCCATTTGTCTTAAATGTTGGTATAAGTAGAAGATGTTTAGACACACAATTTGTAGATAAGACACGAAGAATGTTGATAACGTGTATAGCGGCATATAAAATTCATTCCATTCAGCTAGATGCCTAATAAAATTAAAACTCTTACTGTCTTCAAAGGCGTTCGATATAGTGGCCCTTTCAGTAAATCTATATTAAATGATTATTCGTGTAATGCAAAATAGCTGATGAACCTAAAAAATACTAATGTATTTTCATAAAATCTAGCATAAAATAGTGACAAAAAATATTATCCTAATAAAATTTTTATCGTGCTAATTTCGCAATTAGTACTTAATTAATTGCTTACACCAGCTCATCAGAAACCATTTACCGAATGACAACAAATCCAAATATTATTAAATAATGTGCAAAATAGCAATTAGACACATATATTGTGCAAAAATCTATTAATTACCTCCAAAATGTGCTCCGCTTGATTCTCTCTATCCAATTTTCGCTCTGTTGTTAGCAGTTCCCCTATAAACAAATAAGAATAAAGAAAAGAAAGGTCACATTAAATATATATAAATGTATATACCAAACAATTAATATATTATGGCCTTATGTTCCAAATTGTAATGACGGGAATTAATGTGGAATAATTATTTCCTTAAGTTACGGCCAGACGGGGAAAATAATTTTGTTAAGCTTTAGTTTTATTTGATTGAATTCTTGTTATAAGAAATAAGTATTCAAATCTTATCTTAGAATATTATTTATTAATTATTACCTAAATTATTTTGTCCAAATCTTATTAAACTATTTACTATTGGTTAGGGCGAGCTATCTTGGCAGGCTGGCTCAGTCTGTCTGTTTTTTTAGTGTCTCGTGCCCATCAAATTTCAATAAACTGGGTGAAAAAGTGTTGCGATGGGCCACTAGTTTATTTAGATATTTGCAGGAGTATGTTTTACCTTCATCCTGGATAGTAGTAACTTCTATATCTCTATAGACTTGTTCATTTCTTATATATAATGGGGCGCACACCTTAAGGCCTAAAATTTTAAACTCTCTTCTTTGTAATTTCTGGATGTTTGATGCGCAAGCAGTATGACATATCATCATATTGGCTTTATAACAAATTTACATAAAAGGAGTTTGTATTCCAAAGTCAAGGTTGAATTAGGTCCTATAAATCAGTATAGTGGATTTATTCTAAATTTTATGATCGTTATCAATAGCGGGACCAAGTTAGGTGGATAACCAAATATTTAACGTGGTTTTCTGCTGGAACAGAGATATTTGTTACTGTTATGGGTGGCCTATTTTGTATCCTAAGGGAAAACGTTACATGAGCACATTTCGAGAGATTCACCTTTATTCTATACTTTTTTAGCCAGTCCTCTAGCTTAAAGGCGGTTTACATTATACTACAAGTGATACGACATGCCAAATTTTTGTGTAGAAGAGTACAAGTAGTATCGTCTAAACATAATATATAATGAAACTGTCCGACATTGAGAGAATATACGGATGAAGATTTGAGTCGTACGGCTCTCTTTATTTTTTGAAATTTTTCAAAAACTATTCTACTTCATTAGATCAGGGTTGCGTTTTTCTTATTAATGCTAACTTTTCAAAGGTAAAACTAGTAAAAATAGCTCAAAAACCACTGAATATAGTGCAAAATAGACTCAGTAGGCACCACAAATATTTTTGTAAACAATAAACAACTTTTGGCAAAAGAACTTGAAAATTTTTTTAATTTTGTTTGAGCACTTAAAAAAAATTTACATGGAAGAGTGTTTAACCAATTCTCCACTTCTTGTTAAGGTAAAAAACTGATTTTTAATTATATAAATATATTCATATATTTTTATCTGCTTTTTAGATGGAGTGGGGCCAAAAAGAAGTATTGGGTTTGATAAAGCTATGGAGAGAGAAGGAAAGCTTGTAAGCATGCACGGTCTGCTTGTTTAATATCTATTTCTAAAAGCTTGGAACAATACATACCTAATGTAACGTCACTCGAAGTAAAGGTATTTTTTGTGCGTTTTATTTAATGTAAGTAAATAATATACATATTGTTAAATTTTTTTAGACAAAGATAAATTATCTTCGTTCCCAATACGGGCGAGAGTTGCAAAAAGTTAGGGAAAGTCAAAGAAGTGGTGGGAAAACGGACGAGATTTATGTTCCAACGGCTTACTGGTACGAGGAACTTCATTTTTTAAAGGACTTCGTAACAGTAAGAAAAGGAAAATCAAATCTTTCTTATGTAAGTGCAATGTGGAATTAAAAATGTATTGATATAAAAATTCAAAGTATTTGTAAAATTTGTTTCCAGACTACGGACGATAACATTTCGTCAGAAGCAATTGGTCTCTCATAATTGTCGGAGGTGGATGAGCCAACGCCACCGAAAAGACTTAAGGCAAAGCAAAAGGGTTCGGTTGATACCGATGATATACTAAATGTAGCTAAGGACTACATAATGAAACTTAGCGAGGCAAACAATCCAGAAACAGCAGAGCAGGAACGAGAAAATTCCATCACAAGTTTCTTCCGTACAAATGTTAGAGAGATAACTGACAAAGCGATGTATGACGAATTTGTCGAAAAAATGATGTTCTGGTTTTCGAGTATAAAAAGAAGCAAAGAGAAATTGATAAGCTGTAATAAATAAAATAATTTTAAGTTTTTTTTATTTTATTATTTAGAAAACAGTATTTTAAAAGACTGAAAACTGAATTTAAATTTTTGTTTGTAAATTAAATTAGTTTTAAGTTTAAGTTTATTTTTTATTATTCACATAAAAGCAAAGAGAGTACAATTAGACAATAAATTTAAAAAAATGTATTGGTTACTTGGCGCAAAGTCTCAATTAAGTTTAAAAAATAAAATCCGACTCTATAAGAGTATTATAAAACCAATATGGGGAACAGCCAGCAACTCAAATATTGAAATACTGCAAAGGTATCAATCAAAAACGCTGAGATCTATTGTCAATGCTCCATGGTTTGTTTCAAATTTTTCAATCCACAATGATCTATTTATTCTTAAGGTTGCTGACGAAATAAGAAGGCTAAGTGAAAACTATTTACAAAGATTAATTTACCACAACAACCCATTAGCCATTGCTCTTCTAGATGACACCAATGAAGTAAACCGATTAAAAAGATATCACATTTTGGATTAGCCATTCCGAAATTAATTATTTATTTATTTTTGTTACTTATATATATATTTGCCTTTCATGAATTATTTATTTAAGTTGCTTTGAATTGTACATATAACAACCTTTATATAATAATACCAGTATACAAATTGTATTAGTTTATTGTTGTTCTCAGTGGAGGACAACAAATAATATTACCTTATTATATCAAATTTACTTATTATCCTTAAATGGATAGATTGTAAATAAAAATTGTGAAAAAAAAAATTATTTACAAAACAGTATCTTAGAGACTGAAAACTGAATTTAAATTTTTGTTTGTTAATTAAATTAGTTTTAAGTTTATTTTATTTAGTATTAGAAAATAACGGCTAAAAGAAAACAGCTTCATTTTGCCAAGGAAGTATATGAACAGTATTAAAGAATTCTCTAAAATTATTTCTTATTTCAGACGCCTCTTCGCTCGTGCTATTGCCAGATGATTTTTCTAATTTTACAAAATTTAAAGCCTCCCAAAGCGGCTCTTCTTCTCCTTATCTACACAAGAAATTGTGCAGAACGCAACAACCCAACGTGACGAACTCAGCTTTTTCCACGGAAAGGTTTATTTCTCGTTGGAATATTTGAAACCGGCTTGAAAGTATGCCAAATGCATTTTCAACTACACGTCTGGCTCTAGATAAGCGATAGTTGAAAATTTTATTTTCCTGCAGCTGTCTTTGGTTATAAGGCTTCAAAATTCTGGGCGATAAGCGAAATGCATCATCAGATATGAAAACATATGGTACCTATAGTAATAAGAATATATAGAATAACTGATATGATTATATTTGTCAAAATTACCTTAAAAGTTGTGCCTGGAAGTTCCTCGTTTTCGGGAAAATGTAGAGAATTTTGTTTAATGGCATCACCGATATCTGATGCGTTGAATGCAGCAGCATTTGATCTACCATTGGTCCCAACATCTACCATTATAAACTTGTAATTAGCATCCACTACAGCCAACAATATAATACTATTGAATCCTTTATAGTTGTAGTAGTAGGAACCGTCAACTGACTTTGCTCTAAATGCAACATGTTTACCATCTGCAGGGATATAATAGGAAATATTACAAATCTTATTGCTATCGCATATAATCAATTGTACCAATTGCACCCAGACACATGGGAAAATTCCACTTGTGATAAAAATTGTCAGCGACTGTTTTCCAATCTGAAGCAGATTTGCATCCCTTATGTCAATAAAAAATAATAATAATTGCAGTTTTTATTACTAGCTAACTTAGTAGAATATGTCACATATCTTACTTGTAAATATTTATAGCGCAAGGATAAGTATATTGCTTTCGCAGTTTCAGGAACTAACAAAGATATCGAGGACACGGAAACTCGAAATCCAAATGACAGGTCTTTGTAGGTATTTCCTGTTGCAAAAAACCGCAAAGTAATTAAAAGTCTGAAAAAATAAAACATTGTCGTTTAAAGTCTTAATCATTTATAAATATTTTTACCTCGTAGTTGCTGAAATGGATTCTCTCATGCTAGTATTTTGCTTACAAATGCTAGGGCCAACTAAACGCAATAATTCCTCAAAACTTTGTTTAGAAAGTCTACAAAAATTAATGAAACTTTTGGGATCCTCAAGCTGCAATTCCTTTACAGCGATGTGTGTGAGATCCTTGTCCATATACCGTCGTGTAAGCCATTCACGGCACCAAATGCGTCTATCTCTTTTATTATTGTTGGTTTCCAGTTTTTTTTATTATGGCAATGGCTAGTACAACACCAAGAACCTTTTCCTTGTTATTTTTTTTTTTTTTAAGTTTGGCATATTATTTGTTTTTAATTTTTTTATTGTTCTACTTCGTTTGGGTAGACGTACTTCACTTTAAGCGCATAATTTATATTCATTTAAGGTGACTTTTTTTATTTTAAAAATTGAACAAGTGCAGAGACACAGTTAACAGTTAGTAACAACAACAAAATAATTAACAAAAAATAAAAAGCATTATAATATAGTGTGTGATAAAAAATACAATAACAAAGTGCATGGTTAAACCTGTTTAAACAATTAATAGTGAGTGCATGAGCGCACCAAACATTAACGAAAAAAATACAACAGGTAATAACAACAATGCTTATTACTCTTTTTCTTACACAAATGCTAATAATGCAATAAACAATATAAACAATAAAAAAAAGATGACAGTGCTTTTTTAACCGCCAGGCCAATTGACCGAACGCGTTCATTATCAGCAAATATAAATATATCTGCTACAGAAACAACGAATTCAACAAATAAAACTAAAGAAACAAATAATACACAAAAAATCGCACAAGAAAAAGAACCAGGTACTGAATCTAAACGCGTGCAAACTGGTATGGATCGGTACATAACCATAACGAAGAGGAAGGCGAGTCCTAAGTCTTCACAACCAGAGCGAACCGCCAAGCAATATAAAGGTTCTCATCAAGTAGCTGCAACATCGGTAAGTGAAAATAGATTTTCTGTCCTTGCTACCCCGGATAATGAAAATGCCGAACCCACTGTAAGGGAACAAAAACCCCCACCAATCTACTTGCGCGAACAAACATCAAATGCTATTGTAAATATGCTGTCCCAACTCGTAGGCAAAGAAAATTTCTATGTGGCTTCTGTACGAAGAGGACAGATACAAGAAACGAAGATCCAAGCCCACACTGAGAAGAATTATCGCCTAATCGCAAGTCGTCTCGATGCAGATAATAAGAGCTATTATACGTATCAACTAAAAAGTGCTAAAGGTTTGATCGTCATTATAAAGGGCATAGACAGTTCTGTTCCCACTGAGGAGATAAAAAGTGCCATAGAGGTGGAAGGTTATGTCGTAAGGTCAGTGCACAATATTCTAAATAAGAATAAAGTTCCCCAACCTATGCATCGTGTTGAAATCGTGTTTAATGCATCGCAACTTAAATCAAAAAACTCGGTTCATCCAATATATAATTTGCGCTACCTTTTGAACAGAAGAATAATGGTGGAAGAGCCTCTAAAACGTAGCGGTCCCCGTCAGTGTACTAATTGCCAGGAATTCGGACACACGAAAACCTACTGCAAGCTACCATCCGTATGCGTTGTTTGCGGTGATGCGTACCGGACCTTGGAATGCACTTCTTCCAAAACAGACCCCAAGGTCAAAAAATGCAGCAACTGTGGTGAAAACCACACAGCAAATTACAGGGGCTGCAAAGTATTTCAATATGTAAAAGATAATGCGAAAGTCGTACGCAAACCTGATTATGAGCAATATAAAGCTTCCCAATTTCCTCGGCTTCATGCTGGTTCTGTTGCTTGTACACAAGCTACACAGCCACACACTAAGCCAAACTTTTCATATGCCCAAACATTGAGAAATGATTTACCTAATGTGAATGCCAAAAGTTCTAATGCGCATAAACATTCATATGCCCACGTCTTAAAAGAGGGTGCTCAGACACCCCTCACCAACAATTCGAGCTCGATCGAGAACTTAATACAGACAATGAATAATTTCATGACAACTATGCGGGGTATGTTTCAGGAAATGATGCGAACCCAAAACATGCTTCTGCAAGTTTTGCTTGGCAAAAAATGAACCAGTTAAAAATATGCTTCTGGAACGCTAACGGGCTCTCCCAACATAAATATGAAGTAGAACACTTCCTGCTAGCACATGATATAGACATACTATTAGTATCTGAAACACACTTCACTATAAAAAACTGCTTTAGAATTTATATATGACACCAAACACCCAAGCGAAAGGGCATGTGGTGGGACTGCCATTATAGTCCGAAAAAACGTGAGGCATTTTCCATTGCCTGAATTCAGAGAGGACTTTTTGCAAGCCACGACCATAAATCTTACTGATTTTAAAATTGTAGTCTCATCAGTGTATTGCCCGCCTAGGCATAAAATCGAACACCATGAATTTGCCAGGTTCTTTGCTACGCTAGGGCAAAAATTTATTGCCGCTGGCGATTACATTGCAAAGCACACATATTGGGGATCCAGACTCCTTAGTCCTAGAGGTAGGCAGTTGTATTACACAGTTGAAACAAACAAGCTTGACGTCGTATCTGCCGGTAAACCCACCTATTGGCCCACAGACTTTAATAAGTTGCCAGACCTTATTGATTTTGCTATAGTAAAAAACATCAAACGCGATCAACTCTTAGTTAATTCATCCTATGACCTATCTTCTGATCATTCACCTACAATTGTTATTTTACACGACAGTTTTGTCACTGCACCTAAAACCCTTAGTTTCTACCCGAACAGAAACACGAATTGGTTAAAATATAAAATTTATGTGAGCTCTCACTTACCTTTGAACATCCCACTGAGAAATCCAGCTGATATTCAAGTAGCTGTAGACCATTTTACAGACTTTGTGACTGCCGCAGCCATAGCTGCAATGCCAACAAAGCCATCAGCTAAAATAATAACGTACCAGGCAACAGCAGATATTCAGATGCTCGTCATTGAAAAAAGAAGACTAAGAAGACAATGGCAAAATAGTCGTTCACCACACATAAAAATGCAAATGACCATATGCCAAAAAAACTTACGGAGTAAAATGAGACAGAAACACCAACTCGCTATCGACAACTTTTTAAAAAACTTGGATCCAATGAAAAACACGGATTATAGTCTGTGGAAAGCTGTAAAGCACTTACAATGTCCTATTGCTTACGAATCCCCACTAAGACTTGAAGACCGTACTTGGGCTAAAAACTCAAGTGAAAAGGCAAATGCGTTCGCAAAGCACTTAGAGAAGGTTTTCACACCACATGATATAAGTAATTCCACTATTCCAATTAATAGCGACATCGTGAATGATCCTATGAAATTTCGGTTGTCTTCTTTAAAATCGACAATTAAAAATACGGATATGAAGAAATCACCTGGACCTGATCGTATAAGAGGATCAATGATGATAAGAAACTTACCTAATTCATCTGTAAGAATTTTACTTTACATATTTAATGCCATGTTGCGCGTCGGCTTCTTCCCATGCTCTTGGAAGATGTCTGAAATTGTTATGATCCCGAAACCTGGAAAGGACTCAAGCCAGATTACATCCTACAGGCCAATTAGCCTACTGTCAGTTTTGTCAAAGATATTTGAAAAATTATTCGTCTCGAGTGTAACTCCTTTTCTAAATGAACAAAACGTTATCCCAGATCATCAGTTTAGTTTTCGACCAAGGCATAGTACGATTTAACAAGTCTATAGAATCGTTACCATTATTAGATCGGCTTTTGAAAGAAAGCAATACTGTTCAGCTTTATTTATAGACATTTCCCAAGCATTTGATAAAGTCTGCCATGATGGGCTACTTACTAAAATAGTTCGGGTTCTACCTGAAAACACCCACAAGCTTATAGAACTTTTAAAGTAAGGTCAAAGGACCAGCTTTCAAGATGTGGGAAAATCAGTGCAGGAGTACCTCAAGGTAGTGTGCTAGGGCCGCTATTATATATCATCTATACAGCGGATATGCCGACAAGCCCACATACATATACATCAACCTTTGCAGACGACACTGCAATTATAAGTGTCAGTAATGATCCACAGGATGCATCTGAAAAGCTGCAGTCCCATATTCATAAGCTAGAAGACTGGCTAAAACAGTGGAGAATAAAGGTCAATTCATCAAAATGTGCTCATGTAACGTTTTCCCTTAGAAGGCAAAATTGTCCACCAATCACAATAACTAATACCACGGTTCCAGCGGAAACGCACGTCAAATATTTAGGTATCCACCTAGATCGGCGCCTAACTTAGACCCGCCACATTGAGGCAAAAATAACGTCCATAAAGCTTCGAACAAATCAACTGCATTGGCTAATAAGTCCTAACTCAACTTTGGCTTTGGAATATAAAGTCCTGTTATACAAATCCGTTATAAACCCAATATGTTCATATGGTATTCAGCTGTGGGGTACTGCCTGTGCATCAAACATCCAGAAGTTACAGAGAAGACAGTCTAGGATTTTACGTCATATCGTATGCGCCCCCTGGTACATAAGAAATGAAAACATACATAGGGATCTCAAAGTTCCCACTATCCACGAAGAAGTTAAAACGTACACGTCCAAATACGTAAACAAACTAGTCGCACATCCCAACACTCTAGCACGCAATTTATTGCAATTTGATGGCCACCAGAGACTAAAAAGAACTGACACATTGAGCCTGGCGAGGCGGCTCTCTCTACACAATAGAAGATAGATTTTTAAGATATGAATACAAACAATTAGTTATTACGTTGGTACTAACTAGTAATTTAGAAATAAGATTTGAATACTTATTGTGAATTTCTTTTAATAGAAAGATTCAATAAAATAAAATACAGTATAAAAAAAAAAAAATTTTTTTATTTATTTAACAACAGCTGTTTCAATTTTACTTCATTTTATTCAACACCAATGGTGTAAACGTAAGAAAAAACCATACGATTTTTAATCTCTATTTTTTTCATACGGATAGATTTTCATTTTATTTTCTCTTAGATTTCACGTACGTAAAGTCTTACTGTCTAAACTGCCCTTTATTAATATGAGACTGAAGTTAATCGTATGGAACCTCCGAATCATGGTTACATTTATAAATGCAGTGTCGTCTGCAAATGTTGATGTATATGTATTTATATGTCATATCCACTGTATAAATGATATATAATAGCCGCCCTATAATACTACCTCGAGGGACTCCTGTAATCTCTTTGACCTCAATTTAAACGTTCTATCTGTCAGATAATATACATAAGTCCTAGGAAGGTTGTGTGAGTTTTCAGGAAGGACTCGAATTATTTTAGTGAATAGCCCATCATGCCAGACTTTATCGAACGCCTGAGAATTGTCAATAAATGAAGCTAAATAGTATTGCCTATTTTTAAATGGCGATAATTCTATGAAGTTGCTCAAACCAAACTGATGGTCGGGTATAATATTTTCCTCAGTTAGATAAGGCTTTAAGCACGAAACGAATAAATTTTCAAACAATTTAGATCAAATTGACAGCAAGCTAATGGGCATGTATGTATGGGGTAAATATTTGACACAAATTTTAGTAACTGAATGCAAGGTTTTTATTGAAAGTTGCCATATACTTAAGGCAAAAAAGAAGGAGGGCTTTATAGGAATTTTTTGCGCCCTTCACAGAAATATTAAAAAAACGAGTGTTGGGAAACGTGCATTGTTATTAGTGCCTTAAAATAGTTGTTTGTTAAATTACAATTTTAAATTTTTCTTTTATTTTCTTTAATTTTTCTTTTATATATGTTATAGTTTCTTGTTAATATGTCTGAAACTATAACTTTTAACAACCAATGTTTCATTCAGGTTAAAGCTAAAAACATTTCCTACAAAAATGTTCATAATTATTATTACGTAACCTTTCTAAACTATATTTGTTATGGTTAAGTCAGCTGTTGTTGTTATACATATAAACAATTATCCAGAAAACTGAACCACAATAATTTTGTGTTGTTTATTCATTCGACAAACTAAAATTGATGGCATCTTTTAGGGGAAGTATTACAAATCAAATATAAAAAAAAAACATTTTTTATGAAGAATCCTGTAAGTATACATACATACGAGTTTATTACTTGTGGAAAAACTATTTTCCAAAAATAGTTCAGTTATCAGTTTTAATGAACAGAAAATGAAAAATGTCTCTATCGTTTACGAGTAGTTAATGAATCATAGAATCGTTAATGCAAACAACAAAAATTGTCGGCAACATTTACAAATGTCGAATCGTTAAAAGTTAAGTGAATTGCACTACAGGAAAGATGTTTTGCACTTAAACATAAGAAGATTTAATATCACCTTGCCCTTCTACATCAACGAAAATCTGCCACCCGAAAACCACAGCATGTTTCTATAGGCACATCCAAGGTACGTTAATATACTAGGTAGTATTGATGGCAGATGGTTGTTCCTTTGTGTTGTTTGTGGTGCGGAATGTCAAGCACTTTTTGGTTCATAAATAGCTTGCATGCTAAATAAATTCTTTTTGACTAGCCATAAATGTGTTTGCACATTGAGAGAGCGTCTGCAAAATAACAAGAGAAAATGTGTTCCACGTCTTCTGTTTGGAAAAAAAGGTGTAGATGTTCCTGTTCAGTTTGAGCATAATTTTTTGTCCCTCATTGATATTGTATGGATGCTTTCAGCATAGTTTAAATTCATAATTTTTATTTTGCTCTGTATTTTGTTTGTGTAATGGCATAACAGAGATGTGCCAACAAATGTTCGGACAACTCTGAAGACGAACCGACCATTTACAGAGACGATGTTCACTAGCCAAATTTCTGTGCGAGCAGCAAAATGAACGTTGAAAAGATTTATGGTTAGTCAAGACGCCATGTAAGGAATCCCTGGACAGTGTTGCCATGAGAAAAAAAATTGTTAGTAAGGAAAAATGGAAAAAACATTAAAAAAGGAAACATGCTTTCATTTTATGGAAGAAACAAGAATAGTAATTATTTTTGAATTTAAAAGAAAATACAACGTGTGGGCATATATCGAAAATCGAAGTAGGTTAAATATCCGCGTTTCATAAAATGGCATGCATTTAAAATTTTAGTTTTTAACTAACTAAGCAAAAATAATATTTTTTTGATTTTTATATTTTTTTACTTACACAAACAAAAGAATTTCTTATAATTTTTTTTACAAAAATATTTTGTAATTTTTTCGTTCAAAAGGCTGCTCTACTAAACAATTTTGGCGATAACATATTTTGGTATTTTTAACTACTGTTAAGATTTTTTCCCCTTTTGAAACAATTTAAATAACAGGTAAATGGTAAAAAAAATAGTGCGACACACACTTATTTTACCTTTCCAGATTTGAAAGGTATGTTGACGTTTTAAAAAGAGTTACGATCAACCGGTTTTACTTTTCAAAACAATTTTTACGTTTTGTAGCAGAAATTAAAAGCTAAAGTCCTACCTACTAATTTAAACGCATCAAAATTCCAATCCAATCAGAAGTTAGGGCTTTTTTACCGCTTCCGGTGGCGTTTTCTTGTAACCGGAATATTTGTGTCTTGAAATTTTTAATCATGAATGAAAGTTGTTACTTGATACTGTTTATTGACCTAACAAAAATATCGACATCGACAACATTCTGACGTTGTTTTAACTGGAGCTTTTAACTCAAATATTTTTGTGGATAAAAGATAAATGTATGAAACGAGTTCTCACGAACGAAGCCATACTTCGCATTTTACACGTACGTCTGCAACGCTGCCCGATCTCTTCTTTACTGAAAATCTTTCACGTATGCTATTATACGATCATTATTTAATTTTTCTATCATACGAATTTACAATATCTTCGGCAGACAATAAAAGCTTTTCGTTATTTCCAAAACATGGCTCTTTTATCTCTAGATGATGAATTGAGCATTTATATGAGATATATGCCAAGATAAAAACAAAAAAAATTGCGAGCTTATAAAAAGCCATGGTTCTTAAATGATATATAAAGCTTATGAACGCTGGAATGAATTTTGAACAACAGAACTTAAACCAATTTTTAAAACTCGAAAAAAGGAAGTTAACTACGAAATACAAATTACTAAATGGAAATTCTGTAAAGAAAAAAGTACTACGTCTGTTTTATCATCGAAAAGAAAATGGAAAGAAATTCGACGTGTGTCATAAACGAAATAGTAACGACTGATTATAAAATAGATTTAAAGCAGTAAAATTATGAACAAAAAACAACTTGTACAGCAACCACTCTTCTTTTCAAATCAAAGTATCTTTTTATTAGCCCTATAAAATTCTAAGCTAAAACCAAATGTAATCGAGAATCAAATTAGTCAGCTATCTATAAAAAGTTTTATTTGAATAACATCACTTTCACAGGTAGTTCAATGCCTTGTGCATGCGATATAGTAGTGCTTGTTGTGGCAGACATTGTAACTAGACTGACTTATGAAAGTTGTCGCTCACTCTGTGTTTGGCTAGGCCACTGGGTTCATTTAAGAGCTGCGTGTGCCAAAAGTTGCCAAGATCGACATCAGGCAGTACTTTTCATTTTCTTCTGCTCACTTGCGCAGAATCAGTATATTATGCACTTCTTAAGGTGGCCGCACTTATCTGAGTCAAGCGGCTGAAGCACGGCATCAAAAATTTGTGCTAAAATGTTGGACTCTTTGTCTGCTAATACTGAGTTGTAAATTACAATAATCTCTAATAGAGTAATAATTCGATTGTATACTTAAGGTTTTTGTAATTTGAACTATGTTTGTCCACCAAAATGGTTGTTTATTTAGTAGTAGGTACTAAATTACAAATTCTTTCGTGCACAGTTGATACAGATTTTATCTGATTAAGTTTTTCATTAAATATAGTAATGCATGAAATGTTAAAGTTCAGCACAAAACAATAAACTTTCATCAGGATTTATAAAAGTATTTTCTCATAAACATTTTTAGTGCCTCATACAAATGTTGATTTAAGCGTATTAAAAGCTCGCCATATCCGAATATAATCTTCAGTTTTTTTTTTTTTGTTAAATTAATATTTAATTTATGTAGTTCATACCTGTTGTCTTGATTATTTCAAAAAAGCCTTCCGGATTTCCAGATATTATTTTATAGGTTATAATTGTAGTCTCATCTTCATCGTCATCTGTTGCATTTAGTAATATAACTCGAGATTTTGGACGACTCCCTTCTTTTATTGAAGTATAATATACAGGTTTGTCAGTCATTGGAACGTTGTCATTTACATTTTCAATTTCAACGTAGACCTGGAAGTTTTTAAAATTTATTTAATGAGAATAAATTTACTATTATTTTTCAATCTACCTGTACACAGCTTACTAACGGGATAATTGCACCATCTCGAGCACACAATGTTAGCCAGTAAAATTGTTTAGATTCTGCATCAAGATGCGATGAAGTTCGGATGGTACCTAAAGGTGGTGACAAATAATAATCATCATAAAGTAAACGCTAAACAACTTTTTGTTTTTATGTCTATACCTAGGTATCATTCTATCACTGTTGCAAGGTATTTTTGTTACCACTGTTGCATCTAATCAATAACAATTGTATTGTGTACTAGAAAATTAATGATGACTTTTTGGTAAGTATTAGTGTTGGCTTTATCAGTTCTATGAAGTGAGCGCTCTTTTTAGTTCAGTTCACTTGACCAAATTAATTCGCTCAGTAGTTCAATAGTGTGTTTTGTGTCAGTAGATCATGTGTCCTAAAAAAGTTTTCGTCCGAACTGTTTGTAGTAGAAATACTACAATAGGAGACAAATATTACTTAAATGATTTTATAACAAAGAATAAAAAAACATAAATCATATTAAAAAAAAGTGAATGTAAAAGAAAAACATGACCAACGTACTTTTGAAACGTCTGAATATAACTAAAGAGCGTGAGCGAAAAAGAAACTGCGCTGAACCACAGAGCTGAAATCGCTCAGCACGATAAACGGCTCACTTAGTTCATTTATGTGAATAGTTCAATTGAACTAGTTCCTTAATCAACTACACAACTTTAGTAAGTAAATTAAGTGTGTGTGTGTGTGTGTGTGGGGTTTTTTTTCGTACCGATAATCTCATATGCCCATTTTTCTCGATTTTAAGATCTTGATGCCAAATTGCTTTATTTAAAACACTATAGACTACTATTTTTTTTTAATTAAAAAAAACAACTTGACTTCTAATTATTCCAATCGTTTTCAGCACATTTAGGTTTTCACATAAGCTTTTTCCCTAACTCCAACACGATTTATTGCATGAGTAGGACTCATCTTCCTGAGGGCAGGCAATAACAAAACAAATAACAATCTTGTTTTCAAACACGATTCTTTCATATATTCTTTCCATAGGAAATAACTACCATTTTTAAAGCTTTCATTTCCCGACTGGGATTAAATTGCTGTACAGTTGTTGCTGTTGTGACGGCTATGCTGTTGTCGAAAACTTAAAACACTAACAACCATATTCAAAAAGTAATTTTATTTTTTGTTTCAAGTACATATTAGCTTAACAAACCTTTGTTAAGAATTTTCGTTAATGAATTTTTACTGGCAACACCATCCCAAAATATACCTATTATGCACAAAAATGTCCCAAATTATCCGGGTAGTCGCATTGATAAATAAGTTAGTTATTTAAATTTTTTTGACAAAAAATATATGTATAGTACAAGTGAAATTACCAAAAATAAAATAAATATATTAGTGATGTAACTAAATTGACTTTTATGATTAAACTGATTTTTTATGTAGAATTTTGGAACGAATTTCCGTCATCCCTTGTCAAGTTTGGTTTGGAGACAAACCGGTTTCGGCTATGTGCCATTTTCAGTGTCATTTTTCGTTCTGATTGATTTTTTATGCATTTTTGGACAAGCCAATAAAAAAATTATGAAGAGAAGATCTAAAAATTAGAACGGACATGATACAGGGAACATTTACAGGGTGTCCTCCGGGAACGTATACTACTTTGTTTTGCCGCCATTTTGGTAAACATTAGTCTTGATAGTTCATATTTGGCAGTCGTGAAGTAGAGACGTGGCAAAGTTATTATGGAAAAATATTTGGCAAACCAAGGTGTTTTAATCGTTAAAACATTTTATCAAAATCATCGATGTGACGATGAAAAAGTTACGTGAAATTTTTGGGAGAAACAACGTGCCAACAAGACGCACTATTTATCGTGTAATGAATGATTTCGAAGAAAGAGGGACGGTAGCTGATAGGCCCAAGCATGAACTACAACGTACTGCAAGATCGGCTGAACTGCTGTTCAAGAAAGTGTTCAAAACAATCCATCAACCTCAATTCGACACCGTGCTCAGGAGCTTGGTCTTCAAAGAACAACTTTGGCCACAATTTTGCAAGAAGATTTGCATTTGTTTCCATTTAAGATTCAGTTGACACAAGAGCTTCTTCCAGAATACCATTTATGCCGCCGTGCATAAACAGAAAAGTCGGTTCTGGGAAATGGAAAATCCATAACTTATTCATCTGTCACCTTTGCATCCATTAAAAGTGACAGTCTGGTGTGCAATTTGGTCAGGAGGAATCATTGGACCTTACTTCTTTGAAGCTGAAAACGGCGTAACGGTAACTGTCAATGGAGAGCGATATCGTGATATGATTGAAAACTTTTTAACGACACAACTGCATGCTTTGGGCTTGACTAATATGTGTCTTCAACAAGACGGTGCCACATCGCATACAGCCAGGATTACAATGGAATTACTGCGAGACCTCTTTCCACAACAAGTTATTTCAAGGAATGGTGATGTTGATTAGCCTCCAAGGTCGCCTGATTTGACTGCTCCGGATTTCTTTCTGTGGGGATATCTCAAAAGCAAGGTTTATGCAAACAAACCAGAAACGCCGGAGCAACTCAAACAAAATATTCGTGGTGAAATTAATGAAATACCGCGTGAAATGTGTGAGAATGTAATGAAAAATATG
This sequence comes from Phania funesta, assembly GCA_963932375.1. Classification (NCBI taxonomy): domain Eukaryota; kingdom Metazoa; phylum Arthropoda; class Insecta; order Diptera; family Tachinidae; genus Phania; species Phania funesta. The sequence continues at coordinate 30,324,053 of OZ010656.1, forward strand.
TTCAAAAGGGCTCGCATTACATACATAATTGCCGACATTAAATAAAACAATTATCAACATACGATCCATTCTTTTTCATTTAATCAAAAATTATAAACAAAAAAAGCAGTATACCTTCCCGGCGGACACCCTGTATAATAATTGAAATTGTTGGTTTCTGAACAAATATTGCTTCTGAGCCAACCTTTTTCCAAAACAATAAATATTACATTTTAATGTAGGTTTACGGTAGGTGTCTACTTACTTTACACATACTTTAAAGTTCTTTAATAATAATTATTGTTATTATTGTGTAAAGCTTTGTTAAGTCTTTTTTAATTTGGCCCATATTTTTTGTGTCAGTGTCATTTGGTGAAGATGAAAGTGGATAAATGTTGCCTCCTGAGTTAATCTTAGCCAAAGATCTATGGGAAGGAAATGAGTTAGAGTATGGGTACAGAGCTTTGGAGAGAGGTGTAACCACCATTTTTAGTGCCCGAAATAATACGCTCTCGGTATCAGTTGAGCATACTGCACCAACCGGATCCTTGTGCGAGTGTTGAACCAGCCTGCCTTTGTCGTTTTTGCACACTTTCCGATGCGGCTGAGGAATAGGCCGCATTTACACCCATTGATGGCTTCCGTGGCCACGTGGCGGCCTTCAGGGGAGTTACTATGTAATTGATATTGTACTGTCTAACACTTTCGAATAGTTTACAGCGAAGTACTAATACGTATGTGGGAAACAATTATAAATACTTGGGAGCACTTAGAATTAAATGTAAAAATTAGCTAGCAAAAACACAAAAACTTGTCAGAACTTTTATGCAACAAATTTGAAATAATTATTTAGAGTAACAACGAGTTTAAGTAAAAATCAAGACAAATATATTAAAAAAATGGCTTGTGCTTTACTGTGGATGGATTAAAGTGACGACGATGCTCTACCAGAAAGAGTTCAAAGAAAATTAATAAAATACCATTCTAACATATTGGCTCTTAATGTTTGTACATGTATTGTAGGAGTTTTTAAGAATGACGTATTCATTCCTATGTATATTTTTAGTTTTATAAAAAAATTGACTCAACAAAGGTGCTTTTTTGTATGTCTTTAATTCCATTCAGGACCACTTAAGTTCTGCTCAAAGGTCCACAGCGATACCATCTTTGCTGAAATTATTCGCGGCGCTAAAATTGAATGACCAACATCAAATATGTCTAGCTCGTGTGTTGGGATATCGCAGCAGCCAATTTCGTCTCTGCCTATAATTTTGGCCGAGTATTGATGAACATTTGTATTTATGATGAAAATTAAAGCATAGTATTAAGGAAATGTAATTAACGCAAATTTTTATATATTGTTACATGTTCTTTCATTAAGGTTATAAATTATTTTAGATATGTGATGATCAAACATATATAAAGGCTGTTAATGGACGTTTTAGTGATGCAAATCATAATTCCCATATTTGACGTTTATCCAATGAATTACAATTTTTAATGGAAAAGTATCTAAATGGTGATACAGAAACAAGAATTCTTGGTAACAGTTAACTTTTCATTATTTGTGGTCTAAGTTTTAATAATAAAAAGATTGTAATTCGATTCAGAATATCCCCTTGAGCCATGTATTTTAACCCCCTGAAATGTTTCTGAAAATTTAGCAGAGATACTGACTCTAAACGGTAAATATTCGAAAAAAAGATCTATCGTTGAAAGGACTTTCTGAATTTTACTAGCAGCAAGAGAGTTACAATACACACCAAGAAAAACTGTACAAATCGTCCACGCGCTTTGCATAATAATACATGTTTGGATAATGAAAATGAAAGCTATCAATCTTGCAACATTAACAATATTGAAGAGAATCTGAACTATTCCAATAAAACGAAAAATATTAGAAATACAATTGTCACTAGCCGTGGACATCAATGTCAGGATGAAATAAAAGTAAAAACGATTCATTAATTTTAAAAGAATAAAAACGATTTATTTAGTTTAATTCAGTAATTTGGAGTGCTTATTTAAAGTGATTAAAACGATCGTACGCACGTTCTAGAAAGACGCCACTTGACTTTTCTTCTCTAACTGATGAACGTTAAAAATACAAAGTTCTAAGTAGAATCATAACACAAAAAAAGGAATGTCAAAAATCATTGCATGGTTGCATTTTTAACAGGGTGACAGCTCGGCCTATCCTGATATGAAATCGTCCTCGATTTCTTCGGATGATTCGTCTAAGGTTGGACAACTGCTACACCAAGGCTTCATCTTCTCGGCAGAATACACAGACGAAAACTTACGAGTTTTAATTTGTACTCCTGGGATATCTTCCACTAAATAACGATCATTTCCGATGACTTTGGTGACAATGTAGGGTCCTCGAAACTTTGGCTCTAACTTTCTCGAGTCACCAGTAGCGGGACCTTCATTTTCGATAACGACCAAGTCATTCTCCTCATATTTTCTTGGTATTGCATGCTTGGAATTAAATCGTTTTTCCCATTTTCCTCTTTCCTTCTGTATGTTCTCAACGGCGAGATTACGTTTGTCAGCAATTGGAAGTTCGTTCTCCACGTTGTCGTCATGTATAGCTGCGACTAGATGATTAGTTGTTATATCACGTAATTTAAAATCAAACACAAGTTCGTTTGTTGTAAATCCGGAAGTTGCATTCTTTTAGGAATTTACGGCCCATTGGAGTTCACGTAAAGTAAGATCCCAGTCCTTTGGATCTTCGACTGTAGTGCGTAGGTATGAGAGTATTGTCTGGTTCGCCCGCTCGACCTGATCGTTTGCTCTCGGGGTTCGAACTGCTGTTTTAATATGTCTTATCGAATTGTGTTCACAAAAATCTTCAAACGATTTGGAGGTAAAGGCGGTACCTCGATCACTGACGATATTTTTCGGTAAACCAAAGAATGTTGTCATCTCATTTAAGGCGGTGATTACAGGGACAGTTTTTGTAGACCGGACTGCTTTTACAATCAAGTATTTACTGAACGAATCCGATATAGCTAAAATATAGCAGTGTCCTCTCTTGCTCTTCGTAAAAGGACCTAGGTGATCGATGTGGACAGTTTGGAACAGGATCGACTGCACATCGCTAAAATATAAACAGGCTTCGGACTTGCCACAACGGGTTTTGTTGTAACAACAGGAGATACAACTGGAGATAAAGTCTTTTACATACTTTCGGATTTTCGGGAACCAAAATTTCTGTTGAATTATTTCGATGGTTTCATCATCGTGACAATATTTTACAATTCGCCATCGGATGTCCTTTGGAATGGCTAATTTCAAACCGTTTTCATCTTTGTGGTAAAGTCTATGATTACGAATACAGTAGTCGTTTTTAATCTGCTTTTCTTGATCAGATTTCACATCACCCTTTTACACAGACATTATATTAATGAGTTTTTCATCTTTCAGCTGCATAGTAACAACCCAATCGTCAACTTCAGCAGTTACCTTCATTATAAAGCCAGCTGGTTCTATATCACTTGGCGGCTTATCGGGTGCACGGCTTAGGGCATCTACGTGAGCCATTCGACTACCCTCACGATGGACTAGCGTGAAGTCAAATTCTTGCAGTTGCATCCACCACCTAGCAATCTTTGGCTTGAGTTCCTTGTTTGCTTTTACCTTGGCAATGGCGGAACAATCCGTAACCAATCGGAATGGTTTTCCCAAGAGATAAATTCTAAAACGGTCCAGAGCCTCGACTACGGCAAGGGCTTCTAGCTCATAACTATGATAACGAGCTTCGACTTCGGTACAGTGGCGGCTATAATAAAAAACGGGTTTCCACTGGTTACCATCTGAAGATTGTAATAAAATACCAGCAAGTCCCATACTGCTGGCATCCGTGTGGACTTCATGTTGTGCGTTACTGTCGTAAAGTGCCAGAACTGGTTGCTTTATCAAAATTTCTATAAGTCTTTCAAAAGATTTTTGCTGTTCTTCACCCCATACAAAGTCATTGGATTTCCGTAACATCATAGTGAGCGGCTTTGATATCAACAAATAATCTTGGACGAATTTCCTGAAGAAACCAGTTAATCCTAAGAATCTTCTTACCTCAGTTATATTTGTTGGGGGACTCAAATTGTTGATTGCGCTAATTTTATCATCACCGGGTTGTATACCATGTTCATCAATTACATGTCCCAAATGAGAAATCTTAGTGCAGAGAAAAGGACTTTTGTCGAATCTTAGTGTGAGGCCACTTTCCTTTAAGATTACCAAAAATTTATCGAGGCGTGATAAACCTTCCACTGTTTTACTTGGGATCACGATGTCATCTAAGTACGCTAGAATCTCACCAGGATTAATTTTGGATACTAGGTTATTCATAACCGATTGAAAAACGGCAGAGGCATTCACGAGCCCAAAAGGCATACGGTTATACTCAAAGTGACCGTCGTGAGTAACAAAGGCTGTGTATTTCTTAGAATCTTCATCGACTTCGATTTGATGGTATCCCATCCGTAAATCTAGAGTTGTAAAATATCGGTTACCAGCAAGTTGAGCAAACTGCTCGTCCAAAATTGGCATCGGGTATGGCGTTTTTGCTGTTATGGCATTCAGTTGACGGTAGTCGACACACATTCGATGCTCTCCGTTACTTTTATTGACCAGGACAACGGGTGACGCATACATTGAATCAGATGGACGAATAATTTCATGCTTAAGTAGATCGTCTGTAATCTTTTTTAAAATTGACCTTTTGGCGAACGGTACACAATAGGGCTTAGACTGGATCGGTTTATCGGATGTTAGAGAAATCTTCATTTTTGTCACGTTACACTTTCCGAGGTCGGAAGTACTTTCGGCAAAACAGTTGCGATGTTTTAAAAGTACGGCTTTGAAATTTTCTTTTTCAGTAGGTGATAGCTCTTCTGAAACCTGTACATTGTCCAGTTTTTCCAGGCGACAGTCATCGTCTTCAATAATTAACCGCTTACCTCGTCCACATATTATGTCTCTACCCAGTAAAATATGTTCACTCAAAAATTCATCTTCGACGACAAGCAAGTCAACCTCAAACGAATTATCATCAATTTCCAAGACTACATGTACCTTACCGTCGCACTCGTACTGACCACCACCAAAACCTTCTACGATAATGTTGATGTTATCAATATTACCAATTTCGCGTGCATACGTCTTGCGGATCAGTGACCGATTACTACCCGGATCAACAAATGAATTGGTTTCATGACCGTTCACCTTGACCTCTTTTAAAATTTCGTTTTCAACGGCCCTTAACGTACCTGTTGAATCTATTTGGTTTACGGTTGTTTTCGACGTTGATTTCTCTGGACATTTGTCAGTAGTGTGCGTGTTACGTTTACAGATGTTACATCTAGGCTTACGTGGAGGCTCAGGACAATTAACAGAAATATGTCCCAGCTGTGAACAGTTATAACATTTGACTTTACTTACTGAAGAAGTATTATCAGGGTTTTTCTTAACATTTTTATCACTTAACGGCGTTGGTTTTACTTGCCTCTGAGCTGTTGTGTTGAAATTGGTGACGTCATTATAATTGCAATAACTAATAATATCTTTCAGTAATTGATTACACGAATCATACTAATTCGATATTTTCTTTTTTAAATCGGGTTCATTAATACCATTTATTATGTGTCTTGCTATGGCGGATTCAGGCAACCCACCCCTGGTACCTAAGGCAAACATCTTGAAGTAATATTCTGTTGGGGGTTCGTTGGGATTTCGCTTCGTGTGACACATTTTAATATGGATATCCGCCGAATTATCCATGTGTGGGAAATCTTTCAAGAATTTTTCTACAAAATGTGGCCAAGTCTCGAAAACGATTTGCAGCGAGTCAACCCAGTACTTTGCGGGACCTTGCATCTTTTGTTGTACTGCGAATATGAGGTTATAGTCACTCCAACCATAAGCTGCTTTTAGAACATTAACACGGTTAACAAATTGAGATGAATTTAAAGACTCATCTACAGAAGGATTAAATTCTGGTAAAATTGAAATCATTTCTCTTACATCATTATACTGGCTGCTACGTAGGCAACTGTTGGTAGGTACATACGGTTGTTGTGGCTCATAAACATTATACGTTGGCGGATGATACGATTGTTGGCCGTAATGCGTTGGGACGAAGTTGGACGGCAGGCTCTGTGCATGAGCACCTGTTGAATAACACGAGGCTTGCTGTGACGTCTGTACGTTGTTTGAAGAAAAACCGTATTGACGTCCACTAATGGGTGGCGTTGTGGACGAAAAACAAACTTGGGGCATACCAGCACTATTGTGGTTTACCAAAACGTGTTGCGATTGCACCTGTGGTCTTGCGGAACTGTAAAGCACATGTTGTGAAGATGGAGGCATCATTTTAGGCTGACAACATATATTGATTGACGAATTGACGTGTTGAATAGACGACTGCAATATTTGAGGATGTTCTACACCTGTGGATGTGGCTATGGTTTGGCCACCGATAATCGTGTTGTACGGCGTGACAACAGGGGGACTGTTTCCGTATGAAACAGGAGAATTGTTTCCTTATGAAACAGGTGGATTGTTTCCGTATGAAACTGTAACGTTAGTTTTACGCACTGGAGAACCTTCGGGAGAAGCAAACGTTTGCAACGGTGAAGACGCTTCTGACGGTTGGAACCGCACCGATACCGCATGCATTTCTGCTACTGCCTTTTCCAGCTCATTAATACGTTCCGTCATACTTTTCGTCTTTCGTGTTCCGTTAAAATGTGCAAGGCGTTCGATTAATTGCTTCTTATTTCCCGTACACGGCACTCCAAATTCTTTGCATTTCGCTTGTAAGCTTTTGACCGTCAAACTATAAAAGTTTTCCATTTCTACGTTTCTCAGAATTATTAAGCCGTTTGCTAAATAGAAATTTCTACCGCACGTAATTTGGATTTACAATCCCACTTGTGAAATAATGTCACTAGCCGTGGACATCAATGTCAGGATGAAATAAAAGTAAAAACGATTCATTAATTTTAAAAGAACAAAAACGATTTATTTAGTTTAATTCAGTAATTTGGAGTGCTTATTTAAAGTGATTAAAACGATCGTACGCACGTTCTAGAAAGACGCCACTTGACTTTTCTTCCCTAACAGATGAACGTTAAAAATACAAAGTTCTAAGTAGAATCATAACACAAAAAAAGGAATGTCAAAAATCATTGCATGGTTGCATTTTTAACAGGGTGACACAATAAAAAACAATTTGCATCGAAATCAATAAAAAAAAACATGACAAATGTACATATGTATGTATGCGTACATAGTATGTATTTATATTTAGAGTTGTTCTATTTAAAAATGAATAATTAATGAATTCAATAAGGCATCTTAAAATTATACACTAAACAAATTTTAGAAAGGCAATAATCTTCAATTCAATACAAAAATTAATACATATCTAATTAAATAATTTTCATATTTTATATTTTTCAGACCCTAAGTCAAACATTTTTTGTTGTAATTCAAGATGAGCCATTTTCTTCTTAGTTTTTTTCCAATCAAATTTTGTTTAAGTCAAACTTTTCTTTTGCAAGCTTGAGTTTGCGTTGTTCAATGTCACATTTCCGCTTTTAATTTTTTTATGTTTGTTTGTTTATTGTTATCAATTTCATTCAAATCTTTAAAGGCGTTTTCTTGAAAAGCTGTTTTATTAACTGCAGCTACATTCTGTTTTAATATATGGGAAGTATTTGCAAAATCTTTTCTTCCACGGAATCATTTATTGCTGGGAGAACACAAACTCACATATTTTGTTGATCTTTACTTATGGTTTCCGTATTCTGCACTTTTTCCATTTCTATCACGTGAGGGAAAACATCCTATCATTGATAAACTTTATCAACTTCAGTTTGGTTTCCGAGCAAACCATATCACAATTGAGCAAGTCCACAGAATTGTCACCGTTATTAGATCTGTATTTGAAAATAAGCAACATTCTTCAGATTTATTTATTAACATTTCCCAGGCATTTAATAAAGTCTGGCATGATGGGCTACTCAAGAAAATAATTAGAGTTCTTCCTGAAAAGCTTCTGAAGAGCTATTTAAACAATAGAACGTTAAAGGTAAGATCAAAGCATCAGTTTTCTAAAAAAGGGAAAATTTCTGCAGAGGTCCCTTAAGGTAGCATACTAGGGCCGCTATTATATCTCATCTATACAGCGGACGTGTCAACAAGCCCAAATACATATTGCTCAGCGTCTGCAGATGACACTGCATTTATAAGTGTTAATAATGATGGTTGAAGGTTGCATCTCAACGATTTCATTGTCAACTAATTACAATAACAAAAACACGGTCCCAGTGAAAACGCACATTAAATATTTTGGCATCCACCTAGATCGACGCCTAACTTGGCCCCGTCACATTGAGGTAAAAATAACGGTCATTAAGCTTCGAACAAATCAACTACACTGGTTAATAAGTTCTAACTCAACCTTGGCTTTGGAATACAAAGTCCTTTTATACAAATCCGCTATAAAACCAATATGGTCCTATCGCGTTCAGCTGTGGAAGTTAAAAAGAAAATAGTCTAGGATTTTATGACTAGTAGTATGCGCTCTCTGGTATATATGAAATGAAAATATACACAGAGATCTAGAAGTTCACAATATTCAGGAAGAAGCAAAAACATACTCGTCCAAATACGTAAGCAAACTAGTAGTCCATCCCAACACTCTACCGCGCGATTTACTGCAATTTCATGGACACCAGAGTTGCCATATTCTTAAGGAAAAGTATAATGGGAAATGTCGCTTTGAGATAAAAACTACATGCGAAGAAAATGCTTCTAGGATGAGTATATAGGCCACATAAACGAATTGGAACTGAAACCCTTTTAAATTAACTTGAAATAGAAAGCATAAAATATTCTGACATGGTTGTTGCCGGAGATTTTAACACCAATATCGTAGTTGAAAGCAAGCTTACGGATCCTATGAGTTCCATTGGCATGACACCAGTAAATACCATTACGCTCATATATTTTACAGGAGCGAGCAATACTCTATTAGATGTTATATTTGTCATATACACAATTATTAGCTCCTATGTTTTTCGCTTTTCTTGACTTCAAAAATATTAGTATACATGAGCTACAAAGGAATACCCAGCTAGTAAGATTTTTTGTTTTATACTTTATTTTTATTTTATTGAATCTTTCTATTACAAGAAATTCACAATAAGTATTCAAATCTTATTTCTAAATTATTATTTACTAGTTATTACCAACGTAATGACTAATTTTTTGTATTCAAATCTTAAAAATCTATCTTCTATTGTGTAGAGAGAGCCGCCTCGCCAGGCTCAATGTGTCAGTTCTTTTTAGTCTCTGGTGGCCGTCAAATTTCAATAAATTGCGTGCTAGAGTGTTGGGATGTGCGACTAGTTCGTTTACGTATTTGGACGTGTACGTTTTGACTTCTTCGTGTATAGTGGGAACTTTGAGATCCCTATGTATGTTTTCATTTCTTATGTACCAGGGGGCGCATACGATATGACGTAAAATCCTAGACTGTCTTCTCTGTAACTTTTGGATGTTTGATGCACAGGCAGTACCCCACAGCTGAATACCATATGACCATATTGGCTTTATAACGGATTTGTATAAAAGGACTTTATATTGCAAAGCCAAAGTTGAGTTAGGACTTATTAGCCAATGCAGTTGATTTGTTCGAAGCTTTATGGACGTTATTTTTGCCGCAATATGACAGGACCAAGTTAGGCGCCGATCTAGGTGGATACCTAAATATTTAACGTGCGTTTCCGCTGGAACCGTGGTATTAGTTATTGTGATTGGTGGACAATTTTTCCTTCTAAGGGAAAATGTTACATGAGCACATTTTTATGGATTTACCTTTATTCTCCACTGTTTTAGCCAGTCTTCTAGCTTATGAATATGGGACTGCAGCTTTTCAGATGCATCCTTTGGATTATTACTGACACTTATAATTGCAGTGTCGTCTGCAAAGGTTGATGTATATGTATGTGGGCTTGTCGGCATATCCGCTGTATAGATGATATATAATAGCGGTCCTAGCACACTACCTTGAGGTACTCCTGCACTGATTTTCCCATTTCTTGAAAGCTGATCCTTTGACCTTACTTTAAAAGTTCTATCTGACAAATAGCTTTTTATAAGCTTGTGGGTGTTTTCAGGAAGAACCCGAGCTATTTTAGTAAGTAGCCCATCATGGCAGACTTTATCAAATGCTTGGGAAATGTCTATAAATAAAGCTGAACAGTATTGCTTTCTTTCAAAAGCCGATCTAATAATGGTAACGATTCTATGGACTTGTTCAATCGTACTATGCCATGCTCGAAAACCAAACTGATGATCTGGGATAACGTTTTGTTCATTTAGAAAAGGAGTTACACTCGAGACGAATAATTTTTCAAATATCTTTGACAAAACTGACAGTAGACTAATAGGCCTGTATGATGTAATCTGGCTTGAGTCCCTTCCTGGTTTCGGGATCATAACAATTCCAGACATTTTCTAAGAGCATGGGAAGAAGCCGACGCGCAACATGGCATTAAATATGTAAAGCAAAATTCTTACAGCTGAATTAGGTAAGTTTTTTATCATTGATCCTGTTATACGATCAGCTCCAGGTGATTTCTTCATATCCGTATTTTTAATTGTCGATTTTAAAGAAGACAACCGAAATTTCCTAGGATCATTCACAGTGTCACTAATAATTGGAATAGTGGAATTACTTACATATATCATGTGGTGCGAAAACTTTCTCTAAGTAATTTGCGAACGCATTTGCCTTTTCACTTGAGTTTTTAGCCCAAGTACGGTCTTCAAGTCTTAGTGGGGATTCGTAAGCAATAGGACATTGTAGGTGCTTTACAGCTTTCCACAGGCTATAATCATTGTTTTTCATTGGATCCAAGTTTTTTAAAAAGTTGTCGATAGCGAATTCGTGTTTCTGTCTTAATTTAATGCGTAAGTTTTTTTGGCATAAGTTCATTTGCATTTTTATGTGTGGAGAACGACTATTTTGCCATTGTCTTCTTAGCTTTCTTTTCTCAATGACGAGCATCTGAATATCTGCTGTTGCCTGGTACGATATTACTTTAGCTGATGGCTTTGTTGGCGTTGCAGCTATGACTGCGGCAGTCACTACATCTGTAAAATGATATACAGCTGCTTGAATATCAGCTGGATTTCTCAGTGGGATGTTCAAAGATAAGTGAGAGCTCACATACATGGGAAGCTCTATATTGCTCATATTCAGGTTTACGTACGACTTTCGAATTATTTTTTACATATTGAAATACTTTGCAGCCCCTGTAATTTGCTGTGTGGTTTTCACCACAGTTGCTGCATTTTTTGATATTGGGGTCTGTTTTGGAAGAAGTGCATTCCAAACTCCGGTGCGCATCATCGCAAACAACGCATACAGATGGTAGCTTGCAGTAGGTTTTCGTATGTCCGAATTCCTGGCAGTTGGTACACTGACTGGGACCGTTACGTTTTAGAGGCTCTTCCACCGTTATTTTTCTGTTTAAAAGTTAGCGCAAATAATATATAGGATGAACCGAGTTTTTTGATTTAAGCTGCGATGCATTAAACACGATTTCAACACGATGCATAGGTTGGGGAACTTTATTCTTATTTAGAATATTGTGCACTGACTTTACGACATAACCTTCCACTTTTTATCTCCTCAGTGGGAACAGAACTGTCAATGCCCTTTATAATGACAATCAAACCTTTAGCACTTTTTAGTTGATACGTATAATAGCTCGTATTATCTGCGTCGAGACGACTTGCGATTAGGCGATAATTCTTCTCAGTGTGGGCTTGGATCTTCATTTCTTGTATCTGTCCTCTTCGTACAGAAGCCAATAAAAATTATCTTTACCTACGAGTTGGGACAGCATATTTACAATGGCATGTGATGTTTGTTCGCGCAAGTAGATTGGTGGGGGTTTTTGTGCCCTTACAGTGGGTTCGGCATTTTCATTATCCAGGGTAGCAATGACAGAAAATCGATTTTTACTTACCGATGTTGCAGCTACTTGATGAGAACCTTTATATTGCTTAGCGGTTCGCTCTTGTTGTGAAGACTTAGGACTCGCCTTCCTCTTCGTTATTGTTATGTTGGTTATGGTTATGTACCGATCCATACCAGTTTGCACGCGTTTAGATTCAGTATCTGGTTCTTTTTCTTGTGCTATTTTTTATGTATTATTTGTTTCTTTAGTTTTATTTGTTGAATTCGTTGTTTCTGTAGCAGATATATTTATATTTGCTGATAATGAACGCGTTCGGTCAATTGGCCTGGCGGTTAAAAAAGCACTGTCATCTTTTTTTTTTTATTATTTATATTGTTTATTGCATTATTAGCATTTGTGTAAGATAAAGAGTAATAAGCATTGTTGTTATTACCTTTTATATTTTTTTCGTTAATGTTTGGTGCGCTCATGCACTCACTATTAATTGTTTAAAGAAGTTTAACCATGCACTTTGTTATTGTATTTTTTATCACACACTATATTATATTGCTTTTTATTTTTTGTTATTTATTTTGTTGTTGTTACTAACTGTCAACTGTGTCTCTGCACTTGTAAAAATAAAGTCACCTTAAATTAATATAAATTATGCGCTTAAAGTGAAGTACGTCTTTACTCAAACGAAGTTTATACGAAGATGAGAACATATTTATAATTTACCTAATGTTGACGACCACAATTCTTCCAAGGCAATATTCTAACATAATATGTATAATATATTTTTTAGTAAAAAGCAAAACAATTCGCAACATAGATAACCCAGGGTTTTCAGCTGAAGCTGCATAGTTAATACGAGATCGAGATGCAGCATATGTGAGATGGAAAAGGTTTAGAACACCTAAACTCCATGAACCTTTTTGCAGGAAAAGAAGAGCAGCAGTATCAAGGATAAGACAAGTTCTCATATTATGAAAACTAATTTAGTTCAGCTATAAATTCCAATAAAACTTCGAGAGAAAAAAGAAAGTGGGATGAATTAAAGGACAGAGGTTCGATGTGCTAGATTTGAATATTGAAGAACAATATAAAGAATTCATTATCATAAATATACCCCTGCCGTAAACCTCAATACATATATGTAGTCCGCAAGCAAATATTGATTTTGATCACCAAATTAACAAATTTACCTTTCAAATATTTAATTAATTTTTAGTAGTAAAGTATAATTCTGTGGATTCTGACAATTATCACCTCTTAACTGGGAATATTCGAAAATTGTCCCAACTCCGAGAGCTCCGAAGGAATATCGTTCTATAACAATACTGCCGTCTCTATTATAAGGCTTTGAAAAACAGCTGCAGAAACAAATTCTAGAATATATTATCATTCAAAGTCTGCTAACTACATCAGTCAGGCTTTAGACAAAAATGTAGACCCATAACAGCACTTTCTGAATTTGTTTAGGAAATCCGATGTATTGTTGAAAAGGGTAATATAGCCATTTTTGGCTTTTTAGAGCAATTTAAAGGTTTCGATACCGTCGACCATAAAATAATGTATAGGAAATTGACACAACTATTCAATTTTTCAACGACATCTGCAAAATTAACATCTACCTATTTGAGTAATCGATACCAGGCTATCATATAAATAATGTAACAGGAAAAATTATGGTATGCTGCGAACATAATGGACTAATAATGAAGATTAGAATGTTGTTATATATATCTTACTTGTTGCCAACACTTTTATATGGGTGTGAATTGTTTTATGGATGTAGTACTTCTGATAAGTAAGTTGTATTTAATAATATCACTAGATACGAATTTAATATGTGAAGGACTGACAGCGTTTCCCAGGTTGCAAATAAACTGTTTAACATTTCTTTTGACAATCCCTTACAATTTTGAAGTTTAATTTTCCTGCACAAAATAATCCATACAAAGGAATCCAAAAATAAGCAATCGCAAGGTCGACTAGGCGTCTGAACTAAAATTTGTTTGTACACGCCGTACGGCTCTGGAATTTACTTCCACATAATAATCAAAGCAGTACATTTTAGAAAAGCTATTTTTAATTCTTTTGACTAATAAGAAAATTTAAGCTCATTTGCGTTTTTGATATTAAATTTATTATAACTAATTTGTTAAGTCAAAAGTATTATTAAATATTTATAAAAACTAACTAGTTTATTTTATTCAAATCTTAATAATAAAAGACTACTATTGTGGGAGTCGTCTCGGCAGGCTCAATGTGTCAGTTTTTTGTTGTTTGTTTATAATATATCACCAGTGCAATAAGATATAATATCTTTTAAATTAGCACTTTACATCAATATTGGTATACATGCATATACAGTTTGAATAAATGGTTAAAAATAAGTACAATTTACGAGTTTTATATACCGAAATAAACATTAATCATAATAATCATTTTATTATTAAGATTTGAATAAAATAAACTAGTTGTTACATTGGTAATACCTAATAAATAATAATTTACAGATAAGGTTTAAATACCTATTGTAAATTTCTTTAAATATGAAGATTCAATATAAAATAAAATTAAAGTTAAAAAAAAATTATAAGAGAAGTATTGTCCTAGTCCTTGCTTAATAAGTACTGTATGGATATAAAAAAAACCAACATCGGAAAGTTACAATCCATTCTTACGCATAATTAACAATGTTTTTTTTACATCGGGATATGCCAATGCAATTTAATAATAATTATTTGTTCGTATGGATTGATTCCTAAACATAGGAGGCAATTTATACTAGATCAGTACACTAGCAGAAAACATACTTTTCCTGAACCTGATACTGAAATTTCAGAGTTCCTCTCAGCACACCCACCATGAGTTGGCATACACAAATCGGAAATGGATATTGACAATGAAATCTAATTTCAAGCACCTTTTATACTCTTACTAGAAGAAAGTCTTTTAAAACGAGGACCATATTCTCAAAGATACACTACTTCCAATTTTGCAATGCCTTGTGGTAGATTCGGTATTTCCGACAGAGCTGTTTTGTTATTAGCCACGGGTCTTCTTAGTCTTTGGAATTAAGGATAAAAGGGGGAAATTCAATGTTATGGTTAAAGCCAAAGTAGCTCGCAAAAAAATAAGTTCAGAGCTTTTGTGCGTCAACAACAAAACAGTAACTCCCGATATCATAGCGTTTTCCTTTGATGGAAGACAAAATAATTCATTAGCGGGGAAAAACAATGAAGGCAAGTATCACACAAATATAGTCAAAGGAAGACACAGGAGTTATTCAGGAGCCCAAAAAAAGTTAAATCTAAGAATGCTGTGCGTAAACAGTGATAAATATACGATTACTTTGATGGGAGGATCTTATCGCTTTCTATTTTTGATTGGGATTTGTTGTGATGGTGGAGTCAGCATTACTAGGAGTAAAAATTTAATGATTCGATATTTTGAGATTATGTTAGGTAAACCATTACATTGGTTTGTCTGTTTATTGCTTTTCAATGAATTACCGTTTCGAAATTTATTCGCCACGCTAGAGAATTCAACGATAAGCGGACCAAAAACTTCCAGTAGGATTTTGTTTAAGCTGATAGAAAGATGCGAGAAGCAAAAGGTATGCAAATAAACAATATAAATACAATTATTAACTATTTAAAAGTAAAACACGCTGTCGTGGGCTGTATCCGATTTTCAACCAATTTATTTGGGAATCGTGCCACCACAAATGGAAACTGCAGTCCAACAGGTAATTTCGAAAGTGGTTGAATACTTGAATCGCATGGCTAAAGCAGTTTCTAGTGGTTTCTGTACCGAAGACTTAACCAACATAAAGCCTGGACCAATTGTCCGCCCTCGATGGTTTACAAAGGCCAGTCGGGTTTTACGATTGTATGTAACAACAAATTCTTCATCAAAAAAACTTAAAAATACTAGCAGAATTCATAATGAAAGTTTATGCGCCAATGTATTTTAATGTGAAGCACTATAACGCCGTGATATATGGTAGTGCACTTTTATGTAAGTTCATATGGTCGTCGCCGAGTCACAGAGAGATTGTAAATAATTTTGTGCAAAACAATGCAGATTTCGCTCACCTAGAAAATGTTCTATTGACATTGCTTTTCGATGACAGAAAAGCCATGCGTAAGAGATGCATTCAAAAAATATTACATTTTCATAGCAACCTTTGCAACTCGTCAACGCTTACATCTTACAAAAAAATTTTAATAAATGTTGATTGCTCAGACTACGCTGACATGATTAACTTAGATGATTATGGCATTTTGTCTGAGCCGCCATTCACATATACATAGAATTTGCACCCACCACTACCTGATCCAAAAATATCGGCACAAATTAAGGGAACTGAGCGCTTCCTACAATTGCCAACCAATGTTTCCTGGCGTGTAGTAGACAGTAATAGTGACGATGTTATGGCAGTTACTATTAGAAGTCGTAACAGAATACCACAAGGAAAGCAAAAAACATCTTATTAATGTCTACTTTAATTAAAATTTTTGTTAAGAACAATTTTAATATTTAAAGTGTTTGATAAAAATTTTTCGTTTGTTATGAAAACAAAAAAAGATTTTTACTATACAAATTTTGTCATGCAAAATCGGGGGCCCCATTTTGATTTTAAAAAAATGCTTTAAGAAAATGTTCTTAAAATTTTCCGCATATTACTCTTTGATGAAAAACATTAACCCCCTCTAACATGCATGTTTACATCATAACAATCCGTTTGATACTAAACTAGAATCAAACGGGATGAAACAGAAATACATACATGATTTGATACAGGGCGATTTAGTTTCCGACGCACTGGTTTGACGAAGATTTCTGTAACGAATTTCCGATTCAAAAACTGACAGATGGCTGAAGCAAAATGCATATGATAATAAAGAAAACAACAACAAAAAGTTGAAGTAGAAAGTCACAATTAATGTTGTTAACGTACGTAACGGCATAGAAAATAAATTCTATTGTGGTAATTGTCACATAAAAATGAAATGTTCTTTTTTAACAGAAAGAGTAAAACGAACTTAAGCCTTACAATGAAATTACTTAATTTTAATATTTCTAGTTCGACAAATTTACGTCAAACAATTAAATTTAAAAATGTTTGCACATACTTTACATCTGAAAAAAGTTTCAAAATAAGTGAAAATAATAATAATTTTAAGTTTTATTGTTTTTTGTTTCCGAACTACAAATATTGTTAATTATTAAGTAATTTTAATTTTTGAGCATGAGTTCGTTTTTCTTTTTATTCAGAAAGAGAATTATTTATTTAATATGGACAACCTTGAAAACAGTAAAAGTTTTAATTTTATTAGACATCTAGCTGAATGGAAATTATTAGCTTCGTTCGAGAACCCAATAATTATCAATAAGTATGCCTAAACTTTACTAAACTGCGTTCGAATAGACAAAGTTTAGTAGATGAGAACACAGTTTGAGAGCGTAAAATGACAGTTCGATGACTGAGCAATTGCAAAATCTGCTAAAGAAATTTTTGTTAGTAGAATTTAGTCGGCCGCAAAAAACATATGTTTTAAAATGTAAACAAACAAAAAATTTTTACGTAATTGTCAAAATTTTTGTGAAAATAAGGAAAACTAAAGCAAACACAAGTAAATAGGGATTTGGAAAAAGTAAAGTGTACTAATTTACGTTTGCATACAAGAATAAGTGTTTTTTGCTTAAGTT
This sequence comes from Phania funesta, assembly GCA_963932375.1. Taxonomy (NCBI): domain Eukaryota; kingdom Metazoa; phylum Arthropoda; class Insecta; order Diptera; family Tachinidae; genus Phania; species Phania funesta. The sequence continues at coordinate 30,341,740 of OZ010656.1, forward strand.
ACCCTTTCCACAGCAGTTTAATTAGGATTTAGAAAAAAAATTTTTTTGTTTCATTGTTTATTTACTTCTTTAGTGTTGTAGAAGTGATGAATACTTCGGAATATAGTAATTGGATATTCGTACTAATCAATAACAAAAACGAGTAATAATGAACTATTTAACAAATTTAATCAGGAAAAACTTACAATATAAATAAAATAACAAGAAAAAACTTATAAAGCAACACAAGTTACGTTTTTTTTCGTAACAATTGTAGACAATAAATTGTGCTGTACCGAGTACGAACAACAAAAAGAGTCGAGTAGTCAAAGGAATACATTTTTTACAACACTGCATTCATTTTCAATCAGCTGTTGGATAAATTTGACTAAATTTCCATTCGCGTACTTTTTGGACAAAATTTATTTTGGGAGAGTAAATTGAAAAATTTACTCAGTTACTAAACTCTACTAAAAAAGTACTCGAATGAACCTATTTTCTATGCCGCTACACACGTTACCAACATTCTTATCTACAAATTGTGTGTCTAAACATCTTCTACTTATACCAACATTTAAGACAAATGGAATACGAGAATGAGTTATTTCTCCATTTTTGAATTTTTCATATTATAGTATTTTTTCCTTGGTTGAGAATGAAGTTTTACAACACTCTAACTTTTTCTGTTATTGAATTCTAGGTTACCATATGCAATTTGCTTTTAGCCAACCATTGGTTGGCAATGAAAGCATTGTATGTATTTCAGTTTCATCTTGGTTGGATCTATTTTAGTATCCATTGTTCTACTAGGTTTAATAGCTACGTTGAAGGCTTATATTAACGCTTCACTGGATAAAGTGGTATATAGTTCACGACTCAGACTAACAGGGGTTTTTAAAAAAATCGGATGTGTATGACAACAGCAATTTTGTCAAAAACCTGCGTATCGACGTAATTTCTGAATTAAAACCGCATGCATTGCAAGGAACATTGCAGATTGTACCGATATACTTTAAAGCGATGATACTCTAAACGCATCATTAAAACCACCATATGATGGTGCCTTTGAGGTGATGGACAGAGACAAAACGTTCACAATAAAAATTGGCAACAAGTCTGCAAAACCAACCTACTAAAAGAATGATAAACATTACAATTTTTCCCCTCAATGTGAAATTGGGCGAAGACCGTCAACACTAGTACACAAAACTTCTTGTCAAGAGGCTCAGCCAACGGAATATAAGAAACCTAATCAACCAGTCGTGAAGGTAAGAAAGTAAAAATTCCAAGAAAATGGACGTAGCATTTGCAATTAGAAACCCTTTTTAGAGGGGGAGTGGTGTGGCGGGCTTGGCAGCTCAAAAAAACTATTTTTGATACTGATAATTCATATAATTATTAATTAAATGTATTTTATTCATACCGAACATTTCTTATTCCATACCCCAAGACAAACAAATTGTTATTTTATCTTCCTTAGTTGCTGTAATGTCAGTAACGAAGAGAGGGCAACCCTTTCTTACATCAGGCTATCATTTTTGACATTTTCCTCCATTTCCTTTTTTACTATATCATTTTTTCACTATCGTATCTTTTTATTATTCATTCTACCTTTTTTGCAACTAACCGCGTGTTAAAACCGTCTAATAGAACATTACATCCAGAAATGTATATACTTAGAGATAACTTTATTATAATTAATAAAATGACTTTTAATTAGTATTGAAACCGAGTGTTTCTTTTGTTAGACAATACACAACAGAATTGGCGACGAGAGTAAAAGGTAAAAATACAATCTACAAGTTCAACGTGCATAACTTCACAAAATGGAGGGTCAAGTCGAAAAATTGTTACAAGCCATCACAGCTATGACTACGGAAATGCAACGCCAGCAAACACAACAGGCAACAAACACCAGTATAAACATCATATCAAATTTTGACGCTTTTGACCCAAAAATCGAACACTTCAAAACCTACAGAGAACGCCTGGAAATCCATCTACAAATAAAGAAGATCTTTGGGGACAAGGAAATGTGTGCAAAATTGTTGCTCCAATACATTGGCTCTTCGACGTATATGCTGTTGACTACATTAGCGGCACCTAAAAGTATTAATCAATTGAAATATGATGAGATTGTGGCACTGTTGGAAACACATTTTTGTCCTAAAAAGAATATTCTAGTAGAACAACACCGTTTTCTGTGTGAAATTCAGAACGAGAACCAATCAATTTCAGAATTCGTGGCGGTTTTGCAGAAAAGAGGATCCGAATGTGAATTTGTATGCGAATGCAATAAGTCCGTAGCAGACATTTTTCTTAGGGCACAATTCATCAGAGGGGTGCGTGATGGATATATACGCGAGTAATTACTACAAACACCAAAAGCAACATTCAAAGAAGTCGTGGAAAAAGCAACAACTTTAGAGGCGGCAAAAATTAATAACAAGGTAATTGGTAATAATTCATCGGGGTCAACAAGTGATATACACCAAACTCAACACCAACACACAAAAAATTATAAAAGCAGAAATCGCCACCGTAACAGCTCTAGAAATCGAACAGCAAAATCAGCAACGAGGGTAAATTACGGCGAGTTAGGCATTGATGGTTTATGTCTTAGATGTGGCCGTAACAATCATTTGACAAAATAATGCACAACAAACAAGAAAATCTAAAATGCAAATCATGCGGCAAAACAGGCCATGTCAAACACGTATGTATACAGAGCAAACTGAAACAAAACAAACCAAACAAAATGAACAATAACACGTCAAATTCGATTGAAACTTATACAAGTGAGGAATATTATTATGGTGTAAATAAGATAATTGACATCTACAATAAAAACGTGATTTCATCTCCGGATGCACAAAAATTTTTTATTAAAGTGAGTATAGAAGGCAAAGCACAATCATTCGAAGTGGATTCAGGTGCTGGTTATACCCTACTACCTGAAACAGATTTTAAAAAATTAAACGTTAAAGCTACAATCAACAAAACTGATATTGCTTTTCGAGCATACACCGGTGATGTTTTTGTACCTTTGGGTGTTGTTAATGTCAACGTAAAATATAAAAATCAAGTCTCGAAAGAAGACATGTACATAGTTTCATCAAAACATACAGCCTTATTGGGTCTTGTGTGGATTCGGCACTTAAAAATAAACCTTACAGACATTGACCAATGCGAATGTAAAAAAGAAGATTATAATTATAATATTAATTCAATAACACAAATTGAACAACAATTTCCGGAAAATTTTCAGGAAAAGGTGGGTTGCATTCCTGAATTGATTTGTACGCTAAAACTACATAAAGGAGCTAAACCTGTATTCTTGAAAGAAAGGCAAGTACCTTTTGCATTACGCGAAAAAGTAGAGCGTGAGCTAAACAGCTTAGAAAGGGACGGCATTATAACTAAAGTTAACACCAGCAATTGGGGTTCGCCATTGGTTGTGATTGCAAAACCCGATGGTAATGTGCGGCTATGCGTCGACTATAAAATCGCGGTTAACCCACAGTTAGAGGCAGCTTACTACCCCATAAAAAGAATAGATGAAATTTTCAACAGTCTAAAAAATTCAAAATTCTTTTGTAAGTTAGACTTGTTCAAAGCATATTTGCATGTGTCGGTAGACGAAGAGAGCAAACAAATCCAAACCATTTCAACACACAGAGGCACTTATAAGATGAATCGTTTATCATTTGGTATAAAAACCGCTCCAAGTGAGTTTAATCGTATGTTGGACCAAATCCTACAAGGTTTAGAAGGTACAATTTCGTATTTTGACGACATTATAATCCACGGAGAAACACTCAAGCAGTGCGAAGAAACACTTATCAAATGCTTGGAAAGGCTGACTAAATTTCAATTACACATCAACAAGAAGAAGTGTGAATATTTTAAAAACCAAATAAAATACCTTAGATATGTGGTAAGTCACAATAAAATTTCAAAATGCCCGGATAAGGTACAAGCGATTACAGACCTGCCAAAACCAAAAAACGTAGATGACATAAGAAGATTTCTTGGAATGATTACATACTATTCCAAATTCATACCACATGTTTCAACAATTACATTTCCGTTGCGCCAGCTCCTACAAAAGGGGAAACAATTTATGTGGACAGCCAAGTGTGAAGAATCATTCAAAAGATTAAAACAAGAAATAATTACTGACCGAGTATTAGTGCCCTATAATGAAAAATTGCCTGTAGTTTTAGCTTGTGACGCTAGTCCAAACGGCATAGCGGCAGTTTTGTCTCATGAGATAAATGGAGAAGAACGCCCGGTGGCATTTATTTCGCGATCGTTGACGAAAGCAGAACAAAATTATAGTCAACTAGACAAAGAAGCGTTAGCAATTATTTTTGCGGTTGATAAATTTTACATGTACCTACATGGTAGGGAATTTACTTTATTAACCGATAATCGCCCTCTTTCCAGAATCTTCCACCAAAACGCGAAAACACCAGCGATGACATCAGCCAGGCTTCTTCGATATGCATCATTTTTACATGGTTTTAATTACAAAATACAACACCGTAAAGCTGAAGATAACATCAATGCTGACTGCTTATCCAGAGCAACAACAAAAGGTGCAACAAATTTTACACATTTTTTAGATGAGGAGGTTCGGATCATTCAAGATCAAACAATTAACCAAATTTCTACATTATCAATTACTGCTACGAACATTTCGAATGAAACAGAACATGATCCAGAGCTGTCAAAATTAAAGCAAGACCTGCTAAACGGCGAAAATTTTGAAGCTGACTTTTCCATTCAAGACGGTGTTATATTCAAGGGCGATCGAGTTCTGATTCCATCAAAGTTACGTGCAGAAGTCTTGAAGGAATTGCATCACACACACGTCGGCATCGTAAAAATGAAACAATTAGCAAGAAGGTATTGTTTTTGGAAGGGTATAGACTCCGACATCGAACATCTAGTAAGATCATGTACCAGTTGTGCTAAGGTAAGAAAAAATCCACCAAAAGTAGGTACACATCAGTGGGAGGAGCCAGTTGAAAATTTTCAACGGGTTCATATTGATTATGCCGGGCCGTTCCAAAATCATCATTTCCTAGTGCTAGTGGATGCAAAATCAAAATGGCCTGAAATTCGTATTAGTAAAGATGCTCCAACTTCTGAAAAAACAATTACATTGTTACAGGATATTTTTACTACGCATGGCCTACCTCAAGTAATTGCCACAGACAATGCTACCATTTTTCAAAGTTTCGTTTTTAAAAATTATTGTGCTGATAATGGTATTGTAAAAAAGTTTATAGCCCCAGGGCATCCAGCAACAAATGGTTTAGCAGAGAGGTACGTTCAGACTCTAAAATCAAAATTGAAAGCTATGGAAGACGAGAACTTACCGTTAAACATCAAAGTTCAAGAAATCCTTTTCCGATATAGGGCAACCCCATTAGCAGATGGGAAAAGTCCATCAAAACTCTATCTTGGTCGTGAGTTTAGGATCAAATTAGACGCCATGCGCCCATTGAAAAAATCAAAATCAATTTTGCTCAGACCATTGGTTCGCCAAATTAGCGTGGGAGATAGAGTGCAGCTGCGATGGTACGATCAAAATAAACCAACATGGAGATTTGGAAACGTAAAGGCAAAGTTTGGTCGTCTTCACTATCAAGTAAAACTCGACAATGGGTACGAGCTGAAACGTCATATAAACCAGCTATACAAATCAGACGTAGCCAAGCCGGAAAAGTCTGTAACTTTTGCCGTACCACCAGTTAGGGAAAAACCTAGAATGGAAGAAGTACAAATCGAACGTAGAGTTGCCGTCCCAATCAACGCACCAAATCCGGAACCGTATGTCCAACCTCAGCTTTTGCGAACACCTGATTACATAAGAAGATCCAACCGAATCAGAAGACCTCCGGCCTATTTTGAAGACCATGTGCGATATTAAGCGTGGGAGATTGTAATGTCAGTAACGAAGAGAGGGCAACCCTTTCTTACATCAGGCTATCATTTTTGACATTTTCCTCCATTTCCTTTTTTAGTATATCATTTTTTCACTATCGTATCTTTTTATTATTCATTCTACCTTTTTTGCAACTAACCGCGTGTTAAAACCGTCTAATAGAACATTACATCCAGAAATGTATATACTTAGAGATAACTTTATTATAATTAATAAAATGACTTTTAATTAGTATTGAAACCGAGTGTTTCTTTTGTTAGACAATACACAACAGTTGCCTTTCTACATTTTATTGTTTGCCATTGGAGCTGTAAGCGGTAAAAAATATATAAAAAATAGCACAGCTACGAAACGTTTTAGGTAGAAAAGCTACACTAGAAAAAACTCTATCCCTACTGACTTTAATTTTTTATTTATTTGCATATGTCGAGTGTCATTTGTGAATTACGAAATATAGTGAAGGTGTCTAGGTCTCCGATCTGTTATGGAAGTTAGTGCAACTAACAACAATTTACGATCTGTGAATACGGAATACAATTTAAAAATATATAATTACACAAATAACCTTCTTTAATGGACTAGAAGTGTAGAAGATTTTATAATATTCCGAAGACATCAGGTTGTATGGGGTGTTGACCTAATATCGACTGTTTCTATGGATAATTGTATTAATGTATAAATATATGTGCACATATAAACATGTACATATGTTATATGTGTACGAGTAAATATATGATTTCTTACCTTTGTCATTTACAGCAAATACTCCTCTCCCGTCACCACTATGAATAAAATATTCAATTTCTGCATCTGGACCTTTTGCGTCGGCATCCTCTGCCGATATGTTGATAACAACAGCCCCTTTAGGACTATTCTCCTTGATTTTTGCAATATAAACGTAATCATCGAATTCAGGGGCATACCGGTTTTCATTAACATCAATTACTTCAACAACAACCCCCATATTAGATGTAAGAGCTGGTGTACCGCGATCTACTGCACTTACTATTATGTTATGAACTTGTTGATTTTCATAGTCTAAGTAATCATGAGTTCGAATGACACCGCTTAGCTTATCAATTTGAAATAACGAGCTATTGAGAGTGTCTTCCTTTAAAAAGAAATATATTTCTCCATTTATTCCAGAGTCAAGATCAATGGCCTCAACTTGAGCAATCATAGTTCCCTTCGGAATATCTTCCCGAATTTTAAACATTATTTCTTGTATTCCAAAAATTGGTGGATTATCATTTACGTCATCGACAATAATAGAAATAACTGCTTCTGCTGAAAGGGATGGGTATCCTTTGTCTTTAGCAACAATTTTAAGATTATGTTCCTCAATATCTTCCCTATCAAGCCTTCCATTTACAATCAAGCACCCTGTTGATGAATTTATGGTAAAACAGGAAGATTCCGTTTGCATTTCGAATGTTATTAAAGCATTTTCACCATAATCAGCATCGGTCGCTTTAAGGCAAAATATTTCTGTTTGGTTATTTACATCTTCTTTGAGGCGAAATCTAGCAAGTGATTTCCGAAATACAGGTGGGTTATCATTAACATCCAAAATTGCAACTGTTACCATTTTTGAGGCACATTTACATTGTTGACCCAAATCACAAACTGTTATATTTAAAACGTATTCATCTTGCCTTTCTCGGTCTAAATATCCTATTAGAAGTAACTCTCCACTATCAGGGTCAAGACGAAACACCGAATCAATGTCGCCTTCAGATATTCCAAAGATTAATCTGCCGTTGTAACCCAAATCTCTATCTTTTGCTTTAAACCAAGTAATTGTTTCGCCTAATGTAAGACTTTCATTTATTTTAATTTCTAAAGGAAAGTTTATAAATTCTGGTTTGTGTGCATTTTGGCCATATCTACTTGGCATTAAAGCATATTCATCATTATTTATCTCGTTATTGAAACCCATATTGTTGCGTTCAGATGCCGCTAATGTATCGGCCAGTTTTTTAGCAATTCCCGTTTCTTGGCATTCAAAACTACTGTAGCCATTTTCGTCTATATTTTTAAGCATTTCATATTCCTGATTGCCTAAAAGTCTTATTTCAATAGTCATTTCATCTGAAAAATGTGTTCCATCAGTAGATGATACGTTCAAGAAACGATGCGATGATCGTACATCCTTAAGATCGCACGCAATCGTTACAATGCCTGTTGTCGGGTCCATGTTAAAGCATTCATCTTCATTTCCAGACATTAAGCGATAAGTTATATAATCACCGACATCAAAATCAATGGCTGATAACGTAAAGACATCAGTTCCTACCGGAGCTTGCCGAAATATTTTTCCAATGCAACTTACACGCTCAAATTGAGGTCTATTATCATTAACGTTATTAATTTTTATTAAAATCTCTTTTTCCGTTTGCCTTCGAAAGGGTAGTCCCCAGTCTGAAGCTCTTATTCTTAGTTTATATGACCGTGGCATAACTTCATAGTCTATTACAGAACGTGTCCTGATTATACCACTAAAGTGATCTATGTCAAATGGTACATTGTTTAGATTTGCAATACTATAAGATATATAAGAATTTTCCCCAGCATCACTGTCTCTGGCAGATACCTTTGTAACAAATGTTCCAATCAGTTCGTTTTCATTTAAAGAAATTGTTGATATGTTGTCATCAAATATTGGATCGTTATCATTTATATCTAATATGTTAATCTTTACTCGCGCAGACGATTGTTTTCGAATGCCTAAATTCGCTTGATCAATAGCTGTCACAGTAAGAGTATAAAACGATGTTTTTTCAGCATCTAACAACTTTTGAGTATATAACATGCCAGAATCTGGGTTTATTCTAAATTCTCCACCTTCATTACCGCCAACGATTTCCAGGCTTACTACAGCGTTCTTGCCAATGTCGGGATCCGTTACTTTTAATCGTATAACTGGCATGTTTGGCGGAGAAGATTCTGGTATTGATACTTCATAAAATTGCTTTGTGAATACTGGAGCGTTATTTTTCTCCACGTTTATAGTAATTGGTACAACCTTATAACTAAATTTTACAGGAACTCCATTATCCTCTGCTCTAATTGTTAAGTTAAAAATATTTATTGAATTTCTGAGGGCTGATAGTTCATTCAAGTGTATATAATATTTTCCTTGCATTTCACTTTCGGTTAGATAAAAGTTACCATTTGGGTCCCCCGAAGTAATTTTAACATTTTTTATTTCTCCATTACGACCACTGTCACTATCAGAAACTTGTATAATACCATATATTTTATTTGTGCTAATTACACTTTCATTAACTTTTGTCCTCGAAAGCGTAGTGATATGTAAATCGGGAGCGAATAAATTGGTCTGAAAAGAACAAAAATATTTATATTAACGTCTAATATATAAAGAACTTGACTAGCTTTTTATATCAACACAACAGTTTTAGGGCCGCATGACGCGTCAATTTTAATAGAAAATTTTATTCGAGTGATGTTTTACAGCTGAAAGTAAAATCGTGAATTGCGTATCACAAAGGCTACAAATAATTTGGTACCTTTCAAAATCGTATTGGCTGTTGCTATTGCCACGGGTCTCACTGGGAGTGCTCTTACGGGTAGTGATGTTAAAAAGAACGACAAATTTTGCACCTATATGGACGGCAAACACCACAAAAACAGTGTGGGCTGCCTTTGAAGATACAGGGCCAAACGGTTGAGCTTCTCAAACGCTAAGTACAGATGGAGTTATAAAATTTGATTATGAACATGATGATGTCGTAAAGGTACTGACTGGCCTAAGTCTTGATGATAAGTTGGTATCATCGCTCATTCTAGTCGGACTACCGGATAAGTTCGTACCGCTTGTGGTGACATTAGAGAACTAAAAAACTAAGTTAACCGTGGATATGGTGAAACACTTACTATTGCAGGATGCAAAGTCCCACGGTTGAAAACAAAACAATCGTAAGTCTAAATGCAGACATTTTTTTATTATATAATAAACATTTTTTATATTCGACTTTATATTTTTTTATGAAGGTTTGGACACTCATGTACTGATTAATCGCTCATTTACACAAACAAAGTCATAACTCAAAAAATTCATTTCATCTTTATATCTTTTCTGTTATTTTTTGTAGATAGTGAGCGCAAATAGAAAACTTCAATCGTGTTTATCTCGAAATGGCATAAAAAATATTGTAGTACTTGGCTTCAGAATAATAATATAAGCGTTTGGGCTGCATGATCTCCTGATCTGCCCCACATCGATACTCTGTGGGATATTTTAAATTTAAAAATTATTGGAAACAAAAGCAGACAGATTTATCTGACGTTATGAATATGACAGGGAAAGGAAATCTTGTATACCCACAAATTTAAAGATTTTTAACAGTGTTAAAAAATAAAAATTATCAAGACCACACCAAGAGAATGTTAAAGCTTTAACAAATTATTTGCAGTCAGTTTATTTTCAATTTTTATAGTTTCGTAATATTTAACATATAAAATAGTAAGTAGCATTTTAGAAAGAAATGGACGCTAAAAAACGTTACAAAAGTGTTTCAATTTTAGCCAACACTGTAACTACATACTTGAAAAGTATATTGTATGCTTTAATTCGTATTGTAAAATGTAAATTTTTTAGAATTTTTTTTTCAATACTTTGTGTAAAAAATGTAATTGTTAATATTTTTTTAATTCTTTGAATTGATTATTATTTACCTTTTTTACAATCACTGTGACTGTTGCCTTACTGGTCTGATGATTGTTATGGCTGAGAGCCGATCCTCGGTCTATAGCCAAGACAACAATTTCAAGTTGCTTGTCTCCCAATTGTTCTAGTTGTCTTACATTTGATATAATACCTGTGGAAGGGTGTATAGTAAAGTAAGGATCGTCGACCAAGAGACTGTAATAAATTTCTCCATTTAGACCAAGATCTGCATCTTCTGCAGATACGCTTATAATACTGCTGTGAATTGGAAGATCCTCTGGTATAGTAACAGAATATTCAGCTGGATAAAAAAGAGGACTTAGATCATTACGATCGAGTACCTGTAGATAGACTGTGCATTCGTCCTCATAGGAATATTTTTGTTTATGTTCTGGGCATGATACAAGAGCTTTAACATTTAGTATGTATTCTTCATTTTTCTCTCTATTTAGAACCACGTTGCTGGTTCTAGTTCTAATAGCCAAAAATGCAAAGTTAGCAACAATTTTCTCTTCGGCTTTAAAAAGTTTATCTCGATCTCCCGAAACAATTCTAAACATTACACTGCATCTTTTTTGTATTTCTATACCAATTCTATAATCGTATAATTTTGGTTTCGCATAAGTCTTACCAATGCTATTTTCTGGAATGGTAACGTTGTAGGTATTTGTAGTAAATTTAAATATATTATGTTTAATATCTTTTGGTAAACTTCTCAATTTCAAATCATATTTAGCAATGCAAGAGATCGGAGTGGTGAACGATAACAACAGGAGAAGTATTTGAAATATTATTGGAATGCATTGTTTTTTACTATAAAGTTGAAGCGTCATATTATATTTTGAGCTTTATACATTATTAGCTGAAAGTAAAAAATTATATAAGTCACATTAGTCGGTTAACAGAAATGTCACGAAAATAGTGTGGTTAATTTTTAGACCTTTTCAAAAATAAAATAGCAGGGAATTATAGTCGACCCTATATTTTTGGGAGTTATTGCGAGTATATCTACATATTCCACATTTTTATGATTTGTGGTGTTTAAAGGACGAGATTTTCTGATGATGGCACATTTAATATGTGAGAAACAATCAACCGATGCAAAAATAGCTGTTTAGAGACATTTGTGCCCGCACAACAGTATAAATGTGAAGGCCAAGTTCCTATCCAGAAATTTCGCCTGTAAAAGTTACTGAGATCAAAATGAGGACCAAGTTCTTCATATGTACAATACCATCCCATTTCTAGGCGACTTTCTAGTGGCCAATTAATTGCAGTGAATTGCGTACAAGTGTGTTGCGATCGACCAGTAATTTATTTACGTATTTGCACAAGCAAGTTTTTACTTCCTGCTGAATAGAAGGAACTTCTAGATCTCTACAGATATTTTCCTGGACTGTCTCCTTTGTAGCGTCTGGATGTTTGATACATAAGTAGTACCCCAGGGCTGAATGCCATATGACCATATTGGCTTTATAATGGTTTTGTATAATAGGACTTTGTATTCCAAAGCCGGTGTTGGGTTAGGACCTATTAAATATTGTAGTTGATTTGTTTTAAGTTTTATGGCCGTTACTTTTGCCTCAATGTGGTGGAACCAAGAAAGGTATTAATCTAAGTGGATACCTAAATATTTAATGTGGGTTTGCGCTGGAACTTGTTATTGTTATACGTGAGCAATTTTGCCTTCTGAGGGAAAACGTTATGTGAGCACATTTTCATGGATTTTTTGGGAAAATAATTATTTCTACAGAAAACAAAATTAAGAAAAAAAATTAAAATTATTTCTGCCCGAAAAAAATAAAAATCCGGAAGTAATTATTTCGCTCAAAAATATAAGTCAAATGATTAAAAAGTAAATGATTTTCTGTCAAAAAAAAATCTAGGTTAACACCATGAAAATCATTTACATGCCATTAAATTGTTTTTTCGATTATTTTTTTGTGCCGGCTTTTTTTTTGAAAATTCAAAAAGTTTATTATTTTCGGTTTATGATTTTGTTCACTCCAGAGCTGAACATTTTTGTACTTCTTTACCATTTCAGTTTGCTAAATTTTTACAAAAATAAATTTATCAACCACAAGAGCCAACGCTGCCTATTCAACAAAAGAAGAATTTCTTGTTTTAAATACGATAACGAACGGAGAATATTTCATAAAGACGCTACAAAGGAAAGAAGAGTAAGAGATAAATCGAACAAGCTTTAATGTAATGGTTGATATTCATTTTAACAAAATTAGATTGACACATAGGGATAGGTTAATGCTGGATAAAGTTAACATAAAGGTTCTTAAAATGTAATAAAATCCTTCTTATTTTAAAGGCGGACAAAGGTGACACACAAGTAAGCTTTAAAGAACCAAAATTATTACGTTAGAATTAAATAATGAAAGAGTAGAAGCACTTTTTAGATAGAAAATTATTACGATTTTTGAGAAAACAAACAAACGAACATTGCGACTGCACCGATATTGTATGGTCTTCCTAAGATTCACAAGCCAGAGTTTCCCTTACGACGAATTGGTTCATTCATATGAATTTGTTCATTCAAATGTTACAAACATTTTGAAGATGATAACTTAGTTTTCTAATTATTAATTAGAAATTTGGGAATAGAAAATAATAAAAAAAATATGTTCATTTAATGTAGTATCATTGTTTCCTAGTATTCTAGTTGATTTAACAACAACAACAATTGAAGCAAAGCCGCGAATAACGTTGTAAAAGACAAATTTTGCAAAACTTGTTTTTTTGCAGATTACTGTTAAAATTACTCTCTTACATTTGTTCAAACACCAAAACATCAAAATTATGCATTTTATCACCGTCAAAACGCAATTACAATGAGTCAGTCAGTGGAAGAACGTTGTAAGTTATAAACAAAATGCTACGAACGGAATTTATTTTATGTTTATTATTTTTGATAAACTAAAAAAAAAAATAAAGAAAGATAATCAAACCTTTTCAAACGTTTTTTTTCACTCCTGAAAAATTATTATTTTGTCATTTGCAACGTTATTCGCGGCGATCCTTCAATTAATGAAAAATTGAAAAGGGCTTATTTTTACGTATTCTTAAATTTTGCATAGAGGACAATATAATGAAAAGATATATGTAAAAAAAAAGATGTTCCGGTGGGATCTACAGCATCTATAATTATCATAACATAGTTATGGAGAAATACTAGAAACGTGTATTGGGAAATTAATATTAATCGCAAAATAATGACAAATGATGTGTTTTGCTTTATTTTTGCAAGTAAAATTGATAATGTGTTGGTAACATTGAATTCCCTTATTAATAACATTAAGCCCTTAAACTTCTTTGGTGTTTAGTGTCATATGTAAAAAACCCAACAATTCTAAAGCAGTTTTTTTGTAGTGAATTGAGTTTCAGAGACTAAAAGTATTTCTATTTCCTGTATTAGCAAGAAATGCACAACGCTTTCCCAACGTTAATATGAAACTTTGGGAAAGCCCATTAACGTTTCAGAGCCATATTTACAACTAGTTCACTTTTTAGTATGTGTAACATGCAAAATCATGTTTTCGGATAGCATCATTTGTATAAGATTTTCGACTGAGCTCAAACTATTCGTAAACGCTATTTCTGCACCCTCTTTTAAGACGTTTGCATATAAATATTTTTGCTAGTTAGAAGTTTTCGCTTCACATTATTTAATTTTGCATCACTCTTTAGTTCATGGACATTTTTTACGTGTTGAAAGACTTTAACAGCCCCTATAGTTTGCAGTGTGGTTTTCACCGCACTTGCTGTATTTTAGGCCTTGTAAGAAGTGAATTCTCAAGTTCGGTGGGCGTAGCCGCAAACAACGTATACAGATGGTAAATACAATATCAACCAGATGCATTGGATGGGGAACTTGATCCTTGTTTAGAATAATGTGCACTGACCTTACGACGTAACTTTTCTATGCACCTTTTATTTGCGCAGTGGGAACAGAACTCTCAATTCTCTTCGAATTATAAAAAACACTTATCACATTTTAATTGATATGTATATTTTCCTACGGACTTTGGGCTGACATTTATTTTCGTTATGATTATGTATCTATCCATACTAAAGTGCAAAACTTTTTGAATGGGGTTTGGTGCCGCACCTGTTTTGTTGCACTATTTTTTTTGTAATTTCAAAAATTCGAAATTTTGCACAAATTTTGTAAATTTACAAAAAAACCGAAAAGCCGGAAAAAATTAATCTTTTATGAAAAACGTTATTATTTTACCAAAAACTATGTTATACGAGTATAAATACTCGTATACAAAAAAAGTCAAATTTCACTTGTTCCAAATTTTCCAAAAATTAAAAAGTCACCAAAAAATGATGGAAATTCTCAACGAAATATAAAATCATAAAAACCATAAATTTTATATAAAATATAAATTACACTGAAAAATAAAATTGAAATTTCACCACAATTTCGGAGTTTACCAAAATACGAAAATACACCACAAAACCAATTTGTTAAATTCACCATAAATTTGAAAATTCGCCATAAAATCGAAAAACTGGACTAACCAATTTTAATTGCAGTATAATCAATAATTAATAAAAACGTGACATTTTGCCAAAAAATGCCACAAAGGTCAAAATTCGCTAAGTTTTGGAATTTTACCACACTAACTTTAATTTCCCCAAAATTTTGCAAATCCGGCAAAAAAACAAAATTTTTTTAAACGCCAAAATAAAATATATTTTACACAGTCATATAAAAAATCTGTAATTTCACCACAAATCGGGGATTCATAACAACATTTTAAAATGCACAACGAAATTCAAAGTTTATAATTATATTACAACAAAAATATTTAAATTTCAACACAATTTAGAATTCACCAGAACACGAAAATTCGTCACAAAAAGTGTAATATCCCTAATAACATTTTCCAAGGAAGCGAAGTTTGAAGAAAACCGAAATAATATAAAAAAACTAAATTTTAAATTCTTCACATTGCTCCAAATTATATTAAATATAAATTTTACAACAAATCGAATTCTTGATAAGCATTTAGTGAAAAGAAACACAAATTAAAAGAGCCGTTATTTCGAACAAACATCTTAGCTATTAACCGATCCAAAATCGTACATTAAAACAAAATGATAGTTCAAATATAAAATAAGACGACTAAAACCGGAGGCTAAAATTAAAGATCGTTAACAATTCATTGCACTGAAAAGTTAAATATGTTTTGCCAGGGAGACATATTTAACTGAAAAGTTAAATATTTTGTAACATAACATTGAATCTGGAAATGGTTTGCAAATTTAATAATGTGTGTGAAGATAAATATGCCAAGTTAAATATGTTTCAACTTAACCGCTTATGCCGGAGAAACATATTTAACTGAAAAATCAAATATTTTGTGACTTTATATCGATTCTGGAAATGATTTGCAATAATATACATTTTACATACGTATATTTGAATTTAAACATAAAATAAAAATTATTTAATAAAAATAAATAAAACAAGTGAACATATAAAAGATTGATATACGATCTCTGAGGGATTTTTTTGTCATATTTGGACGCATTTTGCTTTGTCCCTCATCTGGACCAAATGGGAAATGAAGCCAACAGTCCACACTATAGGAGCATCTAAGTGCCATTTCTCAATTGTATTTGTGAAATTTTTTATAAAAATTTGAAAATTCAACTTATAAAATTTTCTAAGTTCTCTGAGGGATTTTTTGGCATATTTGGACACATCTTGCTTTGTCACTCATCTGGACCAAATGGAGAATGAAGCCAACAGTACGCACTATAGGAGCATCTAAGTGTAATTTCTCAATTGTATTTGTGAAATTTTTTATAAAAATTTGAAAATTTAACTTATAAAATTTTCTAAGTTCTCTGAGGGATTTGTTGGCATATTTGGACACATCTTGCTTTGTCACTCATCTGGACCAAATGGAGAATGAAGCCAACAGTCCACACTATAGGAGCATCTAAGTGCCATTTCTCAATTGTATTTGAAAATTTTTTATAAAAATGTGAAAATTCAACTTATAAAATTTTCTAAGTTATCTGAGGGATTTTTGGGCATATTTGGACACATCTTGCTTTGTCACTCATATGGACCAAATGGATAATGAAGCCAACAGTCCACACTATAGAAGCATCTAAGTGCTATTTCTCAATTGTATTTGTGAAATTTTTTATAAAAATGTGAAAATTCAACTTCTAAAATTTTCTAAGTTTTCTGAGGGATTTGTTGGCATATTGGGCACATCTCGCTTTGTCACTCATCTGGACCAAATGGAGAATGAAGCCGATCAGTCCGCACTATAGGAGCATCTAAGTGCCATTTCTCAATTGTATTTGTGAAATTTTTTATAAAAATTTGAAAATTCAACTTATAAAATTTTCTAAGTTCTCTGAGGGATTTTTTTTTGCATATTTGGACACATCTTGCTTTGTCACTCATCTAGACCAAATGGAGAATGAAGCCAACAGTCCACACTATAGGAGCATCTAAGTGCCATTTCTCAATTGTATTTGTGAAATTTTTTATAAAAATGTGAAAATTCAACTTATAAAATTTTGTAAGTTCTCTGAGGTATTTTTGGGCATATTTGGACACATCTTGCTTTGTCACTCATCTGGACCAAATGGAGAATGAAGCCAACAGTCCGCACTATAGGAGCATCTAAGTGTCATTTCTCAATTGTATTTGTGAAATTTTTTATAAAAATTTGAAAATTTAACTTATAAAATTTTCTAAGTTCTCTGAGGTATTTTTTGGCATATTTGGACACATCTTGCTTTGTCACTCATCTGGACCAAATGGAGAATGAAGCCAACAGTCCGCACTATAGGAGCATCTAAGTGTCATTTCTCAATTGTATTTGTGAAATTTTTTATAAAAATTTGAAAATTTAACTTATAAAATTTTCTAAGTTCTCTGAGGGATTTGTTGGCATATTTGGACACATCTTGCTTTGTCACTCATCTGGACCAAATGGAGAATGAAGCCAACAGTCCACACTATAGGAGCATCTAAGTGCCATTTCTCAATTGTATTTGAAAATTTTTTATAAAAATGTGAAAATTCAACTTATAAAATTTTCTAAGTTATCTGAGGGATTTTTGGGCATATTTGTACACATCTTGCTTTGTCACTCATCTAGACCAAATGGAGAATGAAGCCAACAGTCCACACTATAGGAGCATCTAAGTGCCATTTCTCAATTGTAATTGTGAAATTTTTTATAAAAATTTGAAAAATCAACTTATAAAATTTTCTAAGTTCTCTGAGGGATTTTTTTTTTTGGCATATTTGGACACATCTTGCTTTGTCACTCATATGGACCAAATGGATAATGAAGCCAACAGTCCACACTATAGGAGCATCTAAGTGCTATTTCTCAATTGTATTTGTGAAATTTTTTATAAAAATGTGAAAATTCAACTTATAAAATTTTCTAAGTTCTCTGAGGGATTTTTGGGCATATTTGGACACATCTTGCTTTGTCACTCATCTAGACCAAATGGAAAATGAAGCCAACAGTCCACACTATAGGAGCATCTAAGTGCCATTTCTTAATTGTATTTGTGAAATTTTTTATAAAAATTTGAACATTTAACTTATACAATTTTCTAAGTTCTCTGAGGGATTTGTTGGCATATTTGGACACATCTCGCTTTGTCACTCATCTAGACCAAATGGAAAATGAAGCCAACAGTCCACACTATAGGAGCATCTAAGTGCCATTTCTTAATTGTATTTGTGAAATTTTTTATAAAAATTTGAACATTTAACTTATACAATTTTCTAAGTTCTCTGAGGGATTTTGTTGGCATATTTGGACACATCTTGCTTTGTCACTCATCTGGACCAAATGGAGAATGAAGCCAACAGTCCACACTATAGGAGCATCTAAGTGCCATTTCTCAATTGTATTTATGAAATTTTTTATAAAAATTTGAAAAATCAACTTATAAAATTTTCCAAGTTCTCTGAGGGATAATTTTGGCATATTTGGACACATCTTGCTTTGTCACTCATCTGGACCAAATAGAGAATGAAGCCAACAGTCCATACTATTGGAGGATCTAAGTGGAATTTATCAATTGTATTTGCGAAATTTTTTATAAAAATTTTAAAATAAAAACTCGGCATATTTATCTTCACACACATTCTTTTGAGAGTTTTTGTTCGTATAGTGTGTGCAAGAATAAGTCAGTTTCATCGCGGGGATGTTAGAATTGTCCTTTTATCAGTTATTTGTTAGTTTTGTCCCAATAAATTGTATATTCACATAAACCTTTGCTATTGGGTTACCACACAAGAACTAGACACACTGTGTGCAAAAAAGTTTAAACCTATTAGTTAGTTCCTGAGATATATGAAACACAACTTAACGTTTTAGTTAATTTTTTTGACGATATAACTAATATATTAAACAATTTGTAAGTGCATCAATACAATTCTATTTAAATTTCAGATTAAAATAACGCAATAAGTTGTGATTATTAATTTATTATGTAGATTATGTAGATTTATTTCTTCAAAATATTGAAAACTAGCCTAATCCTTGATCTTAAATTGTCAGGGAAAAAACTCAGATGTGGATGCAGAAAGAGAATTATGAGTGACATTTTGCAACTCATTCTTTGTAGTTTTTTAACAAAAATTCGACTCTGTTGCTACACAAATCTTACATCAAATAAATTGGTTACAGTAGTTATAAAATATTG
The DNA here is from genome assembly GCA_963932375.1 of Phania funesta. Taxonomy (NCBI): domain Eukaryota; kingdom Metazoa; phylum Arthropoda; class Insecta; order Diptera; family Tachinidae; genus Phania; species Phania funesta. Next base: position 30,361,086 of record OZ010656.1, read on the forward strand.
CGACTTTTAATTATTTAAAAGTACTACCAAAACTTCTTTGTATATCATTACAAAAAAATAATAATAATTTATTTTTTTTATTTATTTATTAAAATTGAAGTTGTTTTTATATATATCCCAGGAACTGCCTCACGGATATTAACTTTTTTGCCCCAAATGTGTTTATTAGTATGCCTACCCTTTTAAATGATTTCTTAATTGCCAAGGTTCTGTACGAATGCGCAAAGTTTATAGGGACAAAAGTAAGAAATAACTGTTATATATCAGTAATCCTGGTACACTCTATAACCAAAATAAAACTCAAGTAAATGGGAATTTAATGCAGATTATAGCTCTGTACGACGTACGCTACCGCTATTACTGCTATTGATACCAGAATATCGGTACAAGTAAATGTACACAATTCTAAAAGTCATTGATCAGGAAATTACAAAATTAATAAATATCATTTTACTAGCAAGGGATTCTTCAACACAAAAATAACTTGAGAATATAATTATGTATTGCCTGGAAGAATTATGAAGTATATAAACCTAAGAAAAAGCTATAAACGAAAACGACAAAGGTCATTACCATACACGAAAGAAAAGTACGTGTAAATTCTAGTAAAAGGAGAAACACAAGATACTCTATTATGAATTTATCAAATTTTCAATATATAATATAATATTTTCTGACCACTGTTACTCAAAATATATACAAATTGTGAATATAATATATACAGTTCTGAAATCCACTATGCCATGGCTTAGTCCACTTAGTCCGTATAACCGCACCCTTTCGATTTTGACCCATTTTTTGGATCTCAAAAAGCCTCCATATAATGAAATGTGTAATTTAGCTATTTTCAGACCACTGTTGCTCAAAATCTATACAAATTCTGAATATAATATATACAGTTCTGAAATCCACTATGCCATGGCTTTTTACCCACTTAGTCCATATACCCGCACCCTTTCGATTTTGACTCATTTTTTGAATCTCAAAAAGTCTCCATATAATGAAATAATTACACATTACTTTTTTTAATATACTGCACTATTATACCAATAAATATACCAATAAAATATATATTTAATATGAATTCAGCCTATTTTTTATTATTTTTGCTTGAAAATGTTAAAAATAATTCTATTCTGTTAACTTAACATTGCTTTGCGAGAGATATGGAAGTTAACACAGGGTTGGTAAAAACGAAGCTAACTGACGGAGCTATTTTGTATATACATTTATAACCAAAAAAAAAAAAAGCACAGAAAGAAGTGTTTAAAAAGTATATATTTTAGCTTCTGCAAAAGCAAGTACACTTCAAAATTCGGAAGTTTAAAAAATAGTATTTTTGATTTCCTTCTACAGGGTATCCATTTTTTCATGTATCCAATAATTCTACCTTTTGGTTGGGACGAGTTTTTTTGCAACCATTTATCCAACGGTATTTATAGTTTTCTCGAAACAGACTATTGTGATACTTTTCAAAACGTCGTATTTGATGTGCATACACTTCTGCTCACCACTGTAAATTTTTATTTATTATTCTTGTTTTCGACTTTTTTTTTTGCTTTTCTAGCGTATAGGTATGTATTACTAATTTTGTAATTGTTTTCACTTTATTTGTACATGATTTAAAGTAACTGTAAATTTAATATTACTTATTAATACGCTTATTATTATGATTATTATTGATGTAGGGAGGTACCACAAGAACTTTTTATGTTGTTCAGTATACATTAGGTTGCAAGAATAACATTCTAAATACTCGCGTGATTTTAGAACGATACATATGTACATACATATTTAACTTTATGCACTTTACTATAATTTTTGTGTTTGATATGTTTTCATGTTAAAAATGCACAATATTAAATTTGTTTATGTATATTTCAGATATATTTACACATTATTTAATCTTGTATTATTTACATGTGTTGAGCTGTTTGCCGCAATATTTAATTATTTTTTTACCTTTTTTCAGTTTACGAATAGACGACATGTACAAAAATACCTGTATTTTTATACAAGTAGCATATATGACACTAGATATCTACACCTATTTGTAAAATATTTAAAACGATGTGTGTTTACCAATAATTATTTCATATACATATGTATGTATGTATAAAGATATGTAGGTATATACTAACTATGTGGGTAGGTATATTGCTTATTATTTAATGTGATTCTTGTACTTATATAAATTTTAGTTAATTTATATATAGATATATATTCCAAAAGGCTTAATATAGAGGCGATATAATTTCAAATTTTATGAATTTTTTAATATCACTTTTTTCCTTGATTTTTCTTTTTTGTTGACATTATTGAACTATACAAAACGCTACTATAATTATTACAGTAAAAATGTAGAATAGATTATTTTAACACATTTTTTAAAAAAAACTTTGCATATAAGTATGTTGCTAATTTATATATCACAAAATATGTTAATTATTAATTATTTATTTGTTGTTTTTATGACGGTGGATTTGTAAACAATTATTTTAATTCTAAATCGAGGAAATTGTTATCTATTAAGAAAAACTTTAATATTGAAAGAAGACACTGAGTTTTTTAATTGTAGGATTTAAAACAAACTCTAATATTTTGTCCTTCATTTAAAGTTACGTTTTGCTCATTTTTTACATACTTATGTATGTACATACATGTAAACTGTGTATGTATGTTTTATCGAACATATCATTGGAATTGTTTTCACAGACATATGATTTACTCTGAATTTATGTACTGCACAAATTGAAACTAGTTTTATATGTATGCAAAAAACAATTTTTTTAACAGTTAGGATGAAGTTTTTAGAAGAAAGACAAAACAAACCTCTCTAAAACGCGTTGTATATTAAAAATACAAAAGTACGCCCTTTATTTAAATATATTAACACCGCACACCAAACATATTGCACGACGAAATCAAATGTAAAACTAAAATCAACTTTTCTATTTAGTTGGAGTACAACCACGTTAAATTCCACACCAACCGAAATAAACTCCAAACCAGTGCTGCACACTCTACTGTTAAAAGCAATGTGGCAAGGTCAGCGTTATCAGAAAAATTAATAACGCTACGTCTTGACCAACCACGAATTTCTTCGCACATGGAGTATTACGTATATACATATTTTTTTTTTTGCCTGTGTGTAATTTGTTTGTAAACACCCGTATATAATCTATAAAATGGAAACAATCTCGATGAGAGATAAAAAATTATTCATAAACTGAACAGGAACATCGACATGTTTACCCCACAGACGACCACGAACACATTTTTATCTCGTTATTTTGCCGAAGCTCTCTCCATGTGCGAACAAATTTGTGGTTAGTCAAAGTGGAAAGAAAAAAAATACAAAATCTAGGGGGAATCCCTTAAACTGGAAACACTAGCTAAAATGTTCTGCAGGCGTAAACAAAAATGCTACATAAAGACTTTATTTATACAAATATATTTTTCTGTTTCTTTCCTGCTGGAGATCAGACTATTGTCTAACTAGTATGTTACTAGTATAAAAAACACTAGTAGTGATTGATTTGAATTTTCTATAAAATTTACATTAATTGTTGAAAGTTGCACAAAAGTTGGAAGATAAAACTAGGCTAGTAAATTTTAATCGTTTAAATGAATATTATTACTACTTGCCAATAGCAATAACTCGTTTTTCGTTAGTATGAGTATACTTTAAGAGAAAACTATTCGATAACTAAAGGGAAGATGTTCTTACCTTTAAGCATTTAACGTAACATTATGCCTTGACTAGCCATAAATTTGTTCGCACATTGAGAGAGCGTCTGCAAAATAACGACAGAAAATGTGTTCGTGATCTTCCGTTTGTTGAATACGGGTAGATTTGACTGTTTAGTTTGATAATAAGTTTTTGTCTGTCATCGAGACTGTATGGATGCTTTTTATTTTGACTGCGTATTTTGTTTGTGTAATGTCATAACAGAGTTGTGTGAACTATTGCTCGGTCAACTCTGTCTGACCATGATTTGGTATTCAAATTAAATTTTAATTTTTTTTTACAAATTTATGAAACTGAAATTTTTTAAGTTGGTTTTTAATTCTTTCAATTAAGACAAATAATTTTTTTATTAATACGGCAATTTTTAGTATACTGAAAAAGTCAAGTATTATACATTAGCAGAATGGAATACATACACTATCTGTGCCACTTCACACGACATAAGTGTTCCCTGTGTCCTTCTACTGAATAGTGTCTATTGCAAACATCAGCTTTCTTTTCGACGCACCTAATGATGAAAAATTTAATACGGACGTTTTACGTAATTTTCATATTTTTCGATCATCAACTATAAAATATTAATATACGGTGGTTGAGTACATTTATACAACATATTTCGCGCGTAGTTAATAATTAATATTTGTAATAGGTGATTTTTTTTCATAATTAGTTGAAAATAGTGTAGACCGCAGTAAATAGTAAAAAAAATTAAAAATAAAAACAAACAACATATTATATATTGTGTGATGTTGTAAGAAAGAACATCTGGTTTACGGCAATTTGAACCCGTTAAAAATTCCTCTGATAGTCAATGAATTTGTGTACCAAACAATCAGGACAAAAATACAAAAGAGAATAATAAAAATGATTATTACTATTTTATTGCACCAGAAAGTAATAATCCAACGAATAATTTGAATAAATAAACAAAGATATTAGGGCAATTTTAACCGCCAGGCTAATTCACCGAACGCGCTCATTATCAGCAAACGTGAATACATCTTCACAAGTAAAAACATTACAGGTGCTATCCAAAAAATAGTACAAAAAAACAGTGAAACAGGTACAAAAAACTGAAAATTTTTATGTCGCTTCTATATAGAGGGGATAAAGACAAGAGATGAAAATCCAAACCCATGGTGAAAATAATTATCAGCTCTTCACATGTCAATTTTTTTAAGCTTTCATTTTATTTTATTTAATCTTTCTATAAGAAATATACCATGCACTATTTGTTATTGTACAATATATAATATATTGTTGTTTAATTTTGTTTTATTTTTTTTTCTAACTGGGTCTCTGCACTTGTTCAACTAATTTTTTAATGGAAAAGTCACGTTTTACGATTATTATTATTAATTATGCGCTAAATGTTGCGGACGTCTGTACTCAACCACGGTCACAACTGGGGTACCGACTTGATCAGAAAACAAGATCTATTATGCCCACCAACTGAAAAGTGCAAAAGGTTTGCTAGATACTGAAGTGGAAGCCTATGTCGTCATGACCGTACATAATATTCTATATAATAATATATTTCGCCAACTAATGCATCCTGTTATTATTATATTTAATGCTACTCAGCTAAAGCAAAAAACTCAGTTCATTCTATTTACAACTTGCGATACCCCTTGAATAGAAGAATAACTGTAAGGGTCCCCGTCAGTGCACTAACTTTCCAGAATTCGGGCACACCTAAAGTTACCATTCGTATGCAAGTTACCATTCGTATGCGTTGCTTGCGGCGACAACTACCGAACTTTGGAATGCACTTCTTCCGAAACTGATTCCAAGATAAAAAAGAAGCAACTGCGGTGAAAACTATACTGCTAACTACAGGGGCTGTACTGTAATCCAGTACCTAAAAAATAATTCCAAAATTTGACGTAAACCTGCGTATGGATCCATTGTGGTTCTATTGCTAGTATACAAGCTAGTAATGTGTCTTACAATAAACAACTATATTCGTATTCCAAACCATTAAAAAATGATTTAACTAATGTTATTGTAAAAACATCTAACGCGGAACAACTTTCATATGCACACGTTTAAGAGGAAGCACAGACATCGTTTATGATCAACTCGAGCTCAATCAAAACCCCGATACAAACATGAACAAATTGAGTAATCAGTTGAAAACATGTATCTGGATCCCAAAGGGGATCTTCCAAAGAAAATACGAAGTTGAACATTAGTCATCGAAACACATTTCAACATAAAAAACTGCATAAAGTCAATGGATTTTTTATATACCATTTATATACATAACACTCTAGTGGAAGGGCACGTAATGCCACCATCGTTATAGTGCGCAAATATGTGAAACCCTTTTCAACGACAGAATTCAGCGAGGACTTTATACAAGCTACGTCTAAAAGTCTTACTGATTTTAAAATTGCAGCCTCATTTGTGTATTGCCCGCCAAGGCGTAAAAACGAACACGATTAATTGGCAAGGTACTTTGCTACCCTACGACAAAAGTTCAATGAATTACAATCCAAACTTCTTAGTCCTAGAGGAAAGCAGTTGTATAACAATTCAAGCAAATAAGCTAGACGTCGCATCTGGAGGTAAACCCAATTATTGGTTGCCAGCACTTATTGATTTCGTCAATATTAGACGTAAACGAGAGTTTTTTCCACTGATCCTGCATTTGTTTCCTACCCAAATAAAAACACGAATTGGTTGAAAGAGATATAAAATGTATGTGACCTTTCACCTAACTGGAACATCCCTCTGTCAAGCTCTAGTATTCAAATCACTTTAAGGACGTCGTGACGGGCGCGGCCGGAGTTGAGACACCAAACAATCAATTAAAATAAATATATACCAATCATCGGCTGATATACAGACTCCCGTCAGGGAAAAGAGAAGGCTCATAATGCAATGGCAACATAGCTCTTCTCCTGGAGTAAAGGCCCAAAGGAACTTATGTAAAAAAACTACGTAATCAACTGAGACAGAAATACGACTCCGCTATAGAGAACTATTTTAAAAAATTTGGATTCTACAAAAATCACAGACTATAGTCTGAAAAGCTGTAATGCACTTAATATCTTCTAATACCTGCGAAACCCCACTAAGCCTTGAAACACGCACTTCGAATGAAAATTTTATTGAAAAGGTAAGTGTCTTCGCCAATCAATTAGAAAATGAAGTAAATAATTAATTGCCTCCTTTCAATTATCAGTGACACTGTAAATGATCCTATGAACCCAGCAGAAAACTGATCCAAAAATAAGAGAATTATGGGAAACTCTCGTATTCATTTATTTATATTAGGTTAGTTAAATAGATAAACATCAATTCTTTATTTTTTTACTGTTTTTTAGGTATCTATTTATCATGTGAGCTAGTAGCAGGCGGACCTCGTTTATCACGTAGACATATGTAAGGTGTGAACAGGTAACAGGTAAAGCTCCGAAGGTTGGGTGTATATGTAAGGAGTTTTATTGTTTTGTATTGCGTTAGAATTTGTGTTTGCCGGTAGCTGGGTACAAATGCTATTTATTATAAAGTCGAGTTTTATGGGATTTTATTCTTACTTTTATATTAAATTCAAATTCTTCGATTGGTTGCGGAAAACGCTAAAAACCGTTACCGTTAAAAACGCACCAACGGATTTTTCATACACTAAAAAATTTATTCCCTATTTCTTCAAATTTTTTAAATGAATTTTGACAACGGCCAAGCCAAAATGATAATGTCATATCATGTCAAACTCCGTATATAAAAAATGTACATTTTTTATATTGAATTTGACATTCAATAAGTTAAAAAATACTCAGCAGCGCTAGTGAGTTTACCTGTTTGGTCTACCCTGACAACGACAATTGAGCCGGAAATGCCTTGATTAAGTCGCCTTGGAGGGCCCCTTATAATTAATTCGGCTTAGGTAGGCACAAAACATCAGTGCAAATTGATAACAGGCAAGTTGAATTAATTATAAGGTAGTCTTAGTATACGCTACTAAAGTAATCGAGTAAAAAGCATATTAAATAAGGCTTAAACATAATAAAAATATTAGGTTTTAGCAGAAATAACTTTTAAAGCTCGCGACGGCTCAAAAGTTTATAGTTTTTCAATATTCAAAGCTTTATGAAATGCTTGCCCAAATATACTTGACCCCAGATGATCTCCAGCGACTCACTTTTTCTGTTACAAATTTTACCTATGAGCCTGTTTTGAAGCCATTTCCTACAATTCGTAAAACTCATGGAAAGGCATAATATTGTTTTTTCCTTTCTTGTGCATAAAGGAAAGCAACGTCTGTGCAGGAAAGAATAAAATCTTCGGCAGGCAGAAATGGAAAGCAAAGCTATTACCTACGCATATATTAACCAATTCGGGCATAAAGAAAACACAGTTTGAAAGCATTATTTCAGAAATTGCAGAGGACATCATATTAAGTAATAATGCATTTGAGGAAACACAAGCACTTTACTTTACCAGGAAACGGAAAAGTTGTTTCATGACCAATTTAATATGTCTTTAAATAATGGCCCTTATTATTATCAACATTCGAACTTCGATTGTTGTCGAAAAAGCTGATTGAACGAATTTGCTTTTGACATTGCAACACATATTCGATGATTTCGCTCATCTGGATTGTTCAATACAGCTGTGGCAAAAATTTAAGCCTGCAAGAAATTAAAAAAATAATTTAAAATTTGTGTTGAAAGCAAAATTCTGTTTGACGGAAAATTCTATGCGCAACGAACATTTCAACAGTATTTGCGGCTGTTATTAGGAACTTGACATTTCATATTCGTTCTACAGTACGCAAAAGAAAAAAAAACTGAGAATAGATTTTTATTCAGCGCTTCATATAACTTAAATCCATTCAATTTTTATTTAAAGAGGGATTTCATTACAGAACAGTGTATTCGGTGTCCGAAGTATTAATTTATAGTAAATAAAGATTGCTTAAATTAATAAGATTTTAGAAATGTTAAAACAACAATTATTGACTTAAATCATTTTTTATTTTTGTCTTATTTACACAAGTATAAATTTAAACAAAAATATATGTAATGAAAAGTTTCTTTCCTACGTATTTTGCAGCAAAATTCTAGATCGTAGAACCACAGAATATAAAGAGAATACCCAACAATGACATTAGAAAAAGCGTGTAATCAGGTGTTATGCGTTTTTACGTACAAAATTTCAAATGAACCCGATTATATGAAAGAGATAGCTTTATTAGAAACGATAAGGTTTTTTATCTCTCTTATATAATCGAGGTAATGTTGTTGTGAGTTGTCGCGTCTAGTTAGTAGTCTATGGTAGAACCACCCGAAAGGAAGAAAGTCAAATAACACAAAGAAAGCAGAGGTGTCATGAATAAGGTGATAATGCGTTTTTCTATCCGTCTCGCTCCCACGTACCATAGAGCTTGGTTTTTATTTTTACAATGATTTTGTGGAAAAATATTTTTTTTATAAAAATTTAAAATTTAAAAATGTTTATTTCTGTGAAATTTTATTTAAATGCATTAACATTTATTATCATAAACATTGTAGAAGTTAATTCGTCAACATAACTATTTTGAGAAGTTGCATACACACACATACACAGGGTACCTGTATTTATATTTGTATGTATGTATATGTAAATTTTATACACTTTAATTCACTTTTTTCCAAAATTCAATATGTGATCACAATATTTTATTTATAATGCGTTTATAATATATCACCTAAGCAATTGTAAAACAGATTTTGATAAATTTTCACCACATGCATGGAACAACAATCCACTTGAATTTTAAAGTTTTCCGCAGCTGAATAGTAAAGCATACGCACATAAACACGCTTTGATTTATATATATTTTTTTTTTATATTATATTTTTATTAAAACAAATAAGGAAACTTATTAACAATAAATCCTCGCATTGTCGCAATCCCCGCGTTGTAACAATCATATTTATGGCGGAAATTCGTTCCAAAAATCATTATTATGTTCTGGTGGTCCACTAATGACTTTCTTTAAGCTAACCTTTTAAAGTTATTGAGCAACTTGCACACCATATTTTCGACAACCAATTTTATTCTCCTCCATCGATACGATCCCAAAGTGAAGCAGATAAGCATTTTTAATCACGGATGTTATTGCATTCCGTTGTAATTGTATGCTTAATTTAGCACAAATGTAACAAAACAAATCAGCAGAATTATTGCAATTGCCATTCGAGGCATAAAATTCCGGAAGGTCAATACGTTCAATAAATGACTTTATGTATAGAAGGGTACCAACATAACACTCTTTACCGCTTAAAAGACAAAACTCCTGTTTGTCCTTTTAACGTTTTAAGTTTTGTACCAAAAGGTTTTTCCAAAAATGTATCTTTATTAGACAAAAGCCAAAAATCTAATAATACCTAATTTTTATATACAACACCAACAAACGAAATAAATGTCAACGGTATCTAGATTATTATAAACAAAGTATATGCCAAGGCCAACAACGTAAAGTAGGAATTAGGGTTTCTTACAGTTCTTACACGCTTTTTACTTTACATTCTTACAAGTATGAAGTAAGATGTAGATTTTGGGCATGCAATTCCGTCATCCCTTGTCAAGTTTGTTTTGGATACAAAGCGGCTTCAGCTATGTGTCATCTTCAGTGTAATTTTTCATTCTGTCGGAATATCAAATCAAGAATCAATATGAAGTAAGGGCCAATGAAGTAAGGACCTTTTGTGCAAATCTTGTGCAAATTACGGAAGCCTAAGCGAGCATGCGGCAGTCGAAACTCATGGATCCCGGAGGTATTAATGCAGAGGCTATTCTAAATCTCTACAAAAATTATATAAAACTCTACACCGAATTGTAACAGGACTTAATTATCATGTGAAAAGGGTGCGCTAGAAAGAGAATAAAGCCTACAAATGAACTTATGTACCTAAGATTTTGCGTACATTTAGAAATCAAAATTATTAACAAAAGCAATTATAATTTAAATACAACTCCAATTTACACGTCAAACCCTGACTCCCGTCAGGGAAAAGAGAAGGCTCATAATGCAATGGCAACATAGCTCTTCTCCTGGAGTAAAGGCCCAAAGGAACTTATGTAAAAAAACTACGTAATCAACTGAGACAGAAATACGACTCCGCTATAGAGAACTATTTTAAAAAATTTGGATTCTACAAAAATCACAGACTATAGTCTGAAAAGCTGTAATGCACTTAATATCTTCTAATACCTGCGAAACCCCACTAAGCCTTGAAACACGCACTTCGAATGAAAATTTTATTGAAAAGGTAAGTGTCTTCGCCAATCAATTAGAAAATGAAGTAAATAATTAATTGCCTCCTTTCAATTATCAGTGACACTGTAAATGATCCTATGAACCCAGCAGAAAACTGATCCAAAAATAAGAGAATTATGGGAAACTCTCGTATTCATTTATTTATATTAGGTTAGTTAAATAGATAAACATCAATTCTTTATTTTTTTACTGTTTTTTAGGTATCTATTTATCATGTGAGCTAGTAGCAGGCGGACCTCGTTTATCACGTAGACATATGTAAGGTGTGAACAGGTAACAGGTAAAGCTCCGAAGGTTGGGTGTATATGTAAGGAGTTTTATTGTTTTGTATTGCGTTAGAATTTGTGTTTGCCGGTAGCTGGGTACAAATGCTATTTATTATAAAGTCGAGTTTTATGGGATTTTATTCTTACTTTTATATTAAATTCAAATTCTTCGATTGGTTGCGGAAAACGCTAAAAACCGTTACCGTTAAAAACGCACCAACGGATTTTTCATACACTAAAAAATTTATTCCCTATTTCTTCAAATTTTTTAAATGAATTTTGACAACGGCCAAGCCAAAATGATAATGTCATATCATGTCAAACTCCGTATATAAAAAATGTACATTTTTTATATTGAATTTGACATTCAATAAGTTAAAAAATACTCAGCAGCGCTAGTGAGTTTACCTGTTTGGTCTACCCTGACAACGACAATTGAGCCGGAAATGCCTTGATTAAGTCGCCTTGGAGGGCCCCTTATAATTAATTCGGCTTAGGTAGGCACAAAACATCAGTGCAAATTGATAACAGGCAAGTTGAATTAATTATAAGGTAGTCTTAGTATACGCTACTAAAGTAATCGAGTAAAAAGCATATTAAATAAGGCTTAAACATAATAAAAATATTAGGTTTTAGCAGAAATAACTTTTAAAGCTCGCGACGGCTCAAAAGTTTATAGTTTTTCAATATTCAAAGCTTTATGAAATGCTTGCCCAAATATACTTGACCCCAGATGATCTCCAGCGACTCACTTTTTCTGTTACAAATTTTACCTATGAGCCTGTTTTGAAGCCATTTCCTACAATTCGTAAAACTCATGGAAAGGCATAATATTGTTTTTTCCTTTCTTGTGCATAAAGGAAAGCAACGTCTGTGCAGGAAAGAATAAAATCTTCGGCAGGCAGAAATGGAAAGCAAAGCTATTACCTACGCATATATTAACCAATTCGGGCATAAAGAAAACACAGTTTGAAAGCATTATTTCAGAAATTGCAGAGGACATCATATTAAGTAATAATGCATTTGAGGAAACACAAGCACTTTACTTTACCAGGAAACGGAAAAGTTGTTTCATGACCAATTTAATATGTCTTTAAATAATGGCCCTTATTATTATCAACATTCGAACTTCGATTGTTGTCGAAAAAGCTGATTGAACGAATTTGCTTTTGACATTGCAACACATATTCGATGATTTCGCTCATCTGGATTGTTCAATACAGCTGTGGCAAAAATTTAAGCCTGCAAGAAATTAAAAAAATAATTTAAAATTTGTGTTGAAAGCAAAATTCTGTTTGACGGAAAATTCTATGCGCAACGAACATTTCAACAGTATTTGCGGCTGTTATTAGGAACTTGACATTTCATATTCGTTCTACAGTACGCAAAAGAAAAAAAAACTGAGAATAGATTTTTATTCAGCGCTTCATATAACTTAAATCCATTCAATTTTTATTTAAAGAGGGATTTCATTACAGAACAGTGTATTCGGTGTCCGAAGTATTAATTTATAGTAAATAAAGATTGCTTAAATTAATAAGATTTTAGAAATGTTAAAACAACAATTATTGACTTAAATCATTTTTTATTTTTGTCTTATTTACACAAGTATAAATTTAAACAAAAATATATGTAACGAAAAGTTTCTTTCCTACGTATTTTGCAGCAAAATTCTAGATCGTAGAACCACAGAATATAAAGAGAATACCCAACAATGACATTAGAAAAAGCGTGTAATCAGGTGTTATGCGTTTTTACGTACAAAATTTCAAATGAACCCGATTATATGAAAGAGATAGCTTTATTAGAAACGATAAGGTTTTTTATCTCTCTTATATAATCGAGGTAATGTTGTTGTGAGTTGTCGCGTCTAGTTAGTAGTCTATGGTAGAACCACCCGAAAGGAAGAAAGTCAAATAACACAAAGAAAGCAGAGGTGTCATGAATAAGGTGATAATGCGTTTTTCTATCCGTCTCGCTCCCACGTACCATAGAGCTTGGTTTTTATTTTTACAATGATTTTGTGGAAAAATATTTTTTTTATAAAAATTTAAAATTTAAAAATGTTTATTTCTGTGAAATTTTATTTAAATGCATTAACATTTATTATCATAAACATTGTAGAAGTTAATTCGTCAACATAACTATTTTGAGAAGTTGCATACACACACATACACAGGGTACCTGTATTTATATTTGTATGTATGTATATGTAAATTTTATACACTTTAATTCACTTTTTTCCAAAATTCAATATGTGATCACAATATTTTATTTATAATGCGTTTATAATATATCACCTAAGCAATTGTAAAACAGATTTTGATAAATTTTCACCACATGCATGGAACAACAATCCACTTGAATTTTAAAGTTTTCCGCAGCTGAATAGTAAAGCATACGCACATAAACACGCTTTGATTTATATATATTTTTTTTTTATATTATATTTTTATTAAAACAAATAAGGAAACTTATTAACAATAAATCCTCGCATTGTCGCAATCCCCGCGTTGTAACAATCATATTTATGGCGGAAATTCGTTCCAAAAATCATTATTATGTTCTGGTGGTCCACTAATGACTTTCTTTAAGCTAACCTTTTAAAGTTATTGAGCAACTTGCACACCATATTTTCGACAACCAATTTTATTCTCCTCCATCGATACGATCCCAAAGTGAAGCAGATAAGCATTTTTAATCACGGATGTTATTGCATTCCGTTGTAATTGTATGCTTAATTTAGCACAAATGTAACAAAACAAATCAGCAGAATTATTGCAATTGCCATTCGAGGCATAAAATTCCGGAAGGTCAATACGTTCAATAAATGACTTTATGTATAGAAGGGTACCAACATAACACTCTTTACCGCTTAAAAGACAAAACTCCTGTTTGTCCTTTTAACGTTTTAAGTTTTGTACCAAAAGGTTTTTCCAAAAATGTATCTTTATTAGACAAAAGCCAAAAATCTAATAATACCTAATTTTTATATACAACACCAACAAACGAAATAAATGTCAACGGTATCTAGATTATTATAAACAAAGTATATGCCAAGGCCAACAACGTAAAGTAGGAATTAGGGTTTCTTACAGTTCTTACACGCTTTTTACTTTACATTCTTACAAGTATGAAGTAAGATGTAGATTTTGGGCATGCAATTCCGTCATCCCTTGTCAAGTTTGTTTTGGATACAAAGCGGCTTCAGCTATGTGTCATCTTCAGTGTAATTTTTCATTCTGTCGGAATATCAAATCAAGAATCAATATGAAGTAAGGGCCAATGAAGTAAGGACCTTTTGTGCAAATCTTGTGCAAATTACGGAAGCCTAAGCGAGCATGCGGCAGTCGAAACTCATGGATCCCGGAGGTATTAATGCAGAGGCTATTCTAAATCTCTACAAAAATTATATAAAACTCTACACCGAATTGTAACAGGACTTAATTATCATGTGAAAAGGGTGCGCTAGAAAGAGAATAAAGCCTACAAATGAACTTATGTACCTAAGATTTTGCGTACATTTAGAAATCAAAATTATTAACAAAAGCAATTATAATTTAAATACAACTCCAATTTACACGTCAAACCAAGCGTAGATTTTATACCAAACATCAAAGAAGAGCTGGGCATTGTTCACGTGATTTGCGTGAATTATGCATAATCACTTTTCATCGTTAGTTTTTTTCGCTCCAATTGCAATGACTATTAAAAATTCGCATGCGTAAGCGGGCAAGAGTGGAATATTTTTCGTCTGAGTGTTTCGTGATCGGAACAGCAATGGTATTGCTAATTTGATTTTTGTCGTATTTCGTGGCAATGAGTTTTTTTGATCGCGTTCAATTATTTATTATATTTAAGTCAGTCTATTTAAGTAATTTTTAATCTGGCTACGCTAAAAATGCTGAAATAAATAAAGAAAGCAATTTATTTTACTTGGAATGCAAAGCTGTGATAAAAACGCACCATCTGGTGATTATTTTCTAACTTAAGATTATTTTCATAAGTATACAGTACTTAGTAAATTCACAAACCTGCTACCTATTTAAAATAAACCTTGATTAGTAGATATTAACCGCCAAATGCATAACAAAAATTTAGCACCCCGTTGTATGTAGTAGAGACTTAGTAGCTCGTCGGATAAGAGTTATGCCTAATCCATAGCCAAACATATTACAGAACAACTCAGAAATTGCGCGATATTCCACTTTTCGCTTTTAATTTCTCTGTCATTAGCAGCTCTTTCTCAAAAGTTGTCTTAAGTTAACAGTTTTTGTGCTGTACACGCTGTCGAATGGATAAACTATATGCTTACTAATGGAACCCATTTGTTATGATTAGGCTATAAAACTGAGTTGAAAACTTATTGTGGATTCTGCTATAACAACCAGATAAACCTTATTTAGCCAAGACAACAACCGGATTGATCTACATTTAACGCCGTTAGAAAAAATTAGAATCCATAAACGGTTATTATGGAACTATTTTTTATGCTGTAATTTATAGTTCTGTGGAAGGGATTGCTTTTGATTGGGAGCGCAGCGTTAAGCATTAAACACATTGACCTCATCAGGCCACACGGCTACACGACTAGATGCGATGCATCAAGCTCTTCGAAGTGTGTACCCAAAAGAGGTACTGTGCATACTGTGTATATATTCTAAAAACAATGACAATAATCATTCTATTGATATGTAATATTCTAGAGTAGTTAATAACTAAAAGAAATAAACGTGCTGAGATATAGGGGCGAAGAGTTTTCAGCCGTTGTGCCCTGCTCGCTCGAATGTACGTGTTGCCAACAAACAATACTGTCAAGTATTTTTTAAAGCTGAAACTTGGAGTATAATCAGAGAGGATTACATAAACGAGACTTAAGCCAAAAAAAAAAAAAATACATGATTCCAGACATGTACATAAACTTCACTCAGTATTATAAAAATACAATTAAATATTTTGAATACATGTATATAAAAATAAAACAAATGAATTTAATTATTTAAAAACTTTCGATGCATATTTATTGTAACATTTAAATTTTATAATTTCCTCTTTTAGTTTACAATAAGAAGCACAAATTTGCTTAATATATATTTTGATCTATTGTCAACATTATTTTTATTTTGTAGCCAACAAAAATAGAAATTAGCTTAATTTGACAACAACGACAAAAGCAGCATGGACAACAACCTGCAGCCATTTTGCCTTGTTGGCGTCAAAATAATCGTTCTCGTATAAACGTGTGTATTTTAATTTTGACAGATTGTAGTCGGTAACCTGCTGTCGTGAATGTGTTAAAATCTTTAGCGTTCGTCGGCTAAAGTTGTAAATTGACTCTTTATGTTGGCCTTTGGCTCCATGTAGGACCTTGAAATAAATATGTAAACTTGCCATTTATTGCGGCTTTTAACATTTTTTGACGCTCTTCCAAGATTGTTATATAACAAACATGTATTTTGCATACATATTTCAAGATTAAATATATTTGTATTCTTTTTTTTATAAAAGTTACTTTATGTAACTACAGACAGTTAATCGATTATTGTTTTGTGCTGGCGATTGGATTTTCCAAATAAATAAATAATGAAAAATACAAAATGGCTTAAAAAATTTATAACACAATAAATAGAATGTTTAGAGAACCCAAGGATAAAATTCAACAATGGGATAAGTCAAGCATGGCTTATAAAAACCTTGTGATGATTTTCACCACGGGGGTTGTAATAAATTAAATGTATATACAACGAAAAAATAAACTGAAAACTGGGCATAAATTGAATCTAAAATGCAGATATTCAGTTAATTTATATTTCCATTGTTTTGAATCAAACAACTTTGAAAATGCAGAGTTATTATTAATTATAGGCGTCGTTATATATTAAAAATGTTGGAAGTTATCAACACACCTATAACACAAAGTATTAATTTTATAGCAGATACAGATAAAGTTGCGCAGATATTTAGGCACTGAGAGAGAATTTGAAGTAAAAATAAGTAAACAACAACTTAGGCTTTAAATATTTAAAGAAAATAACTGTCAAAAATTCATTGTTTGGACTAGGAGATTGAAATATTGGCTAGGGATAGCAACGTTTTAATGGATTTCGTTGTCGGTAATCTTTTTTTTTTTTATTAATTTGAAGTTCGCTTATTATTCAAATAAATTCTAAAAATTGGGTAAGGTTGATGGAATATTTAAAAGGAAAGAAAAATGTTTTTAAAAAATGCCTCTATTCTTGCCATTTGCTGAAATTTCACTAGTTTACAAGTGATTAAACAACGTTAAAAAAATAGGTCTCAATTGTAATAAAAGTTATACTATTCCATAGATAATAATAATGAATCCCTTTTCTGTACCGTGAGGTGAGGCCAAAGTGGAAGAATTTAATTTTTAATTTAAAATTAACGAAATAATAATTGCCAAAAATATTTTTTTTTTTTACTAGGAGATTGAAATTTCGGCTTGTAATAGGCAGGTATATATAAGTTATTATTTCTCTTAGTTAAAAAACTAAAAAAAACAATTTTTTTGTTTTCCGGTATCCACGACCGTTCTTTATTCAAATCAGATCTAAACTTAAACTTAATATTACATATTTTTAATTTATATTTTATTTTATGCTTAACTAGCTTAATACCAAAAGTGGCGTGATAATTGGCTTTTAATAGTTGTTGCTATCGATTCTTAAGAAATGTTTTTGACAAAGACAATGCAAAAAATTGCAGACTTTTCAGGTGTAATGAACTCGTGAACAATTTCTTTAAAATCGATTGCAGCAACTTGATGAATATAGCAATTTTTTATTTTTGGTTACTCAAATTTCATTTCAATTTATTTAACTTTTAATTTTAATAATTGTTTATGTTAGCTTTTATTTTATTTTGATTTGTTTTATTTTAATTTATTTTTGATAAATGTTTGTGTTAACTCTTCCCCTTTTAAGTCGATTGTCCTCAATCGATTTTTGTTAATTGAATTGGGGGCTTGAAATTTGCAGAAATGGTCCATTTTTTTCATTTGGGATATGACCCGTATTTACTTGTGGTTTCGACAATATGTACCATTTCTGTTTATGTTTATAAATTATTACAAATGTTATAATAAAAATAATTACAATTGCCACATCTGTGCTTAAACTAATTACATCTGTATTTTAATTTTTACCTGTTAGTATTTTAATGTTATCCTAATGCTGCAGTTGTTTAATATATAAATTTTCAAGTTTTATATTAGGGTTTGTTTTATTACTTTCTTTAATCTTTGTAATTAAGTTAGGTAGAACAATTGTGTCATAAATTTTTAGATTATTATTAAAATATGTTTTATTTAATACATTAATATTGCAATTTTCAAATCTGATAACAAAAGTTCCTTTTTGTTGTATTTTTAATTTATTGCAGTCATGAGTTATTGTCCCTTCAAAGTTTTTAAATACAATTATTCCCTGAATAACTTCTGTTATTGCAGTTTTTTCTGATATTTGGAGGTCGCATTGGGCCTCTCTAAAATCTAAAATATTTGATAATGTTTACATCATAAATGTTATTATTACTATCGGTAAAAATTTCCGTTTGATTTAATACAATAGATTTATTTTGTATATTTGGAATAGGTTCAAATTTTATTCTAGACAAAATATTAGAAGAAAATTGGGGTATGAGTAATGTCAATATGATATTATTATTTTGGAAAAGTACTACAATTTTTATGTTACTATAGCTATCAAAGTCCGCGATTAAATCTAGTTCTTTCTGTGTCAAAATATCGGCTGGTGTAACGCCTAACTTACATGAAAATATTATTTTTCCTATGTCCTCGACGTGGTTGTTTAAAAGTAATATGTCATTGTTAATTCTGTATATGTGTTGAATGAATTGAACTTCATCTTCAAGTGTTTTAATTCTATTTTGAGTTTCGTATCTAAATTTGTTAATGTAATTACTAATTAGAACTTGTTGTGTGTTTATATGTTTAGTGATATTATTAATCGGTTCGGTCATTAGGTTGCTTACAAGAGTAAGGTTATTAATTGTTCTGTTGGTGTTTTGTTCACTGTCCTGTATTTGAGATATGGTTTCTCGTATTTCTTGTTCGTCGTCACTGTCCATGGATCCTGCGATAATTTTCAAACCTTTTCCCACAATATTAAAAAGTCCTCTTTTAGATTTAGAAGTTATGTGAAGGTTATTTATTCGTGTGCTGAGTAAAAGGAAGTTCTTATTTATTGTGTCAATAAGTTGTTTGTCCTCAAAGGTGGTGGTATTTAATGTTCCTATGTTTTCAGAGATTAATAACATTGTCTCTTCGTATGCAGTCAGGTTTATGAAATGTAAGACTTTATCATAGTAACCGATTGTCTTCTGTTCTCCCATTTTGATAGGAATATAACCATTATTATTGGTCAAATCTTGCACATCCAGTTGTTGTGCGTTCGTCATCAGTATCCAAATAAAAATTGTAGTTAGAAGTTTCATATTGTCCTAGAATAAAATTTATTTATATTGCAACGTTCATCATAGAGATTTTAAGATTGTTTTATATTGTTTTTATGAACTACTCTTCCTGACCTGGTTTTAATAGTAGTATTGAAATTTTGAGCGACTATTTCTTTTTTGTATTTAGCTGACAGTTTGTTACCTAGTCTTTTATTAATTTTCACAAAAATTTCGTCTCCTTCTTTGTATTCTTTTGGAGAAGCCCTGTTTGCGTTATGATAATCAAGGTCTTTTTTCTGTTTCTCTTCTAGTTTTTGAATTGTCTCTTCCCTATCTTTTGCTAATAATTCGGGATCGGTACTTACTCGTCGTCCGAAAAATGCTTCTATAGGTTTCTTCCCTGTAACCGTGTGAATGGATTGGTTGTATTCGTTAACAGATCTATCTAAAAGTTCTTGGAAAGATCGGTGTATTTTTTCAGTTTGTAAACAACGCATTATTTCTTGCAGGGTTGAATGAAAACGTTCAATTTGGCCATTAGAGCAACTTGTGTAGGGAGCAGTTCTAAAAATTCTTATTCCGAATTCGTTCTCAATCATAAATTTTATAGATTCCGACTTAAAGGACTTCTCGTTGTCCATTACGAGTGTTTCTGGGATAAACGCATAAAGAATTTCTCCTAATGGTTGCCTTATATCTTCGGCAGCCTTAGATTTTATTGGTTTTGCCATGGTATATTTGGAAAATTTGTCAATCGCCGTGAGTACTAACTCTTTCCCAACTAAAAATATGTCCAAATGGACTATCTGTCCTGGAAACTGTGGAATGGGTGTGGCTTGAATTTGGGGTTTTGTTGGATGGCGATCGTATTTGTTTTCTTTGCACACAACGCATTTTTTTATAAGGTTTTTAATTTTTCTTGACATTGCAGAAAAGTAGCTGTCTTTGAGGATTTGTAATTTATTTTCCCTTGCACTTCTGTGAGCGCGCTTGTGCACTTTAAGGATAATTTCTTCCTGCTCTTGTTCGTTTTTGATATCTTTAACTTCCCTATTGGAGAATCTTATTTTATAGCTTCGAAAATGATCCAAAAATATTTCTTGTATTAATCCCATAGTTGATTCAGGTGCTTTTATACAATTAATAATCGATGGGTAAAGGAATTTCTTTAAAATTTGAACTAAATTTCCTGTGTTAAATTCAGGTTGAGATATTGTGTGTCTGTGGTAGCTAGGGAACACAATCTCAAATTTGTAATCAGACATAGAGGCGTTTTTAAGAAAAATTTGGTTTTTGAATGCATTAATTGGTGCATCAACATGACATATTAAATTGTGAGAAGAACTTTCAGCGCTATTTGTTGCTATAGATAGTGTGTGGATATCAGTTTCTCGTGGTATTCTTGAAAGGGCGTCGGCAACGAGGTTTGCTTTACCTGGTTTGTATAACAACTCATAATTATACTCTTCCAGGATGGCCTTCCATCGTTTCATTTTGCTGTTGTTATTCTTGTTGCTTAAAGAGTATATGAGGGGCTGGTGATCGGTGTATATTTTCACCTTTGCCGGTCCGTACAAGTAATTTCGGAATGAATTAAGTGCCCATATTATAGCAAGGAACTCTTTCTCATTAGCAGCGTAGTGTTCCTCTGCTTTATTTAACGTCCGCGAAATGAAAGAAATTGGTTTATTGTTCTGAGATAGGACTGCACCTAACGCAAATTTTGACGCATCAGTTGTGAGTTCCATATCTTTAGAAAAATCTGGATATGCTAATATTATGTCTTCGGATACCAAAGAGTTTTTTATTTTATTAAATGCTTCCTTAGCTTCCGAATTAAAGTTTATTGACACAAGAGAAGATTTTTTCTTTGAAATCCTACCTTCTTCCCCTCTTAGGAGTGATGTCAGGGGTTTGGCTAATTTTGCATAGTCCCTCACAAATCTTCGATAGTAACCGGATAAGCCTAGAAACGATCTGAGTTCTTTTAGTGTTTTTGGTTCCGGGAAGTTAGCTATTGCTTCCACTTTGGTTGGATTTGTCTTAATACCTTCTGCGGAAATGATGTACCCTAAAAATTCAACTTCTTTATGAAGGAACTTGCATTTATCTAATTGCACCTTTAGGTTGGCTTCTTCTAAAGTTTTAAAAATTTTTTTAATATCATTTATGTGTTGGTCTTCTGTTTTGCTAAATATAATGATGTCGTCAATGTAGACGTAACATCTCCTTCCAATATGCTCACGAAGGATGTCATCAAGGGCTCTTTGAAATATCGACGGAGCGTTCTTAAGTCCGAAAGGTAACCTTGTGAACTCGTATTTCCCGTTACAAATAGAAAACGCAGTTTTTTCGTAATCAGCTGGTTTCAAGGGAATCTGATGGAATCCGCTCTTAAGGTCGATTACTGAGAAAAAATTGTTTTCGAGTAGCTGCGATGTGACCACATTTATTTCTGGTATTGGATATCGGTCCGAAATGATTGCTGAATTAAGTTTTCGATAATCAATTACCATTCTGTATTGTTTATTGCCCGCCGAGTCGGGTTTTTTGCTAACGATCCATACAGGGGAGTTATATGGGGAACGCGAAGGTTTAATAATACCGTCCTGTAATAGTTTATCTACCTGTTTTTCTATTTCGGATTTTAATGCAACAGGGTATGAATAAAATCTAGTATAAATAAGGCAGTCAGATTTTGTACGAATTTCTCCTACCACTTTTGTTGTAAAAGTGAGCTTTTCGTCTGGCTCGGCAAATAGTTTTGCATGCTTTGCTACTACCATACTTAGTTTTTCCTTTTGTGACTGAGTTAAATGATCATCTTTTATTTCTATTGAGTTCAAAGGCGCATGAGATGGAAGTTGTTTTATCTTTATCTTTAAACCATTTCTTATTTGCATGAAATTCTCACTTATATGAATAACAGCATTAAGCTGTTGAAGCGTTTCATTTCCTAAAATTCCATTGAATGATTTTAATGATGGCAGTATGTAAAATTTTATTTTTTCTTTTGAGTTGAATAAGTTAGCGAAAGTGTGTTCTTT
Source organism: Phania funesta (assembly GCA_963932375.1). Classification (NCBI taxonomy): domain Eukaryota; kingdom Metazoa; phylum Arthropoda; class Insecta; order Diptera; family Tachinidae; genus Phania; species Phania funesta. Next base: position 30,383,859 of record OZ010656.1, read on the forward strand.
AATTTCTACATTATCTGCTACTGATTTTGCGAAAAAGATATTTTTATTTAATAAGGGATGTTTAACGAATTGTGGTTGAATATAGTTTTTTGTTGATCCAGTATCGACCAGAACTTTAAGGTTTTCGCCGCTCTTCGTTGTGAATTCTATGTAAGGCAACGAAGAGCTTGTCATTCTAAAAAATGGATGTCATTAAATTCCAAATATTGATTGTCCAGCATCGGTGGTTCCCGAGTGGAATCTAGGTATTCATTTAAAGTTTGTTCTTCCTGTCTGTCTGACTCTTCGAGATTTGCCTCATATTGTTGATATTCGGTATCTAGGTGAAAATTACGTGCAATTTTCCTTTGTGGTTGGTTTATTGATGGTGGGGGTCTATCTCTAGTATAATTTGGCCTTGGTCTGTTCATGTAGTTGATTCTCCTAGTGCGTAGACTTTCGTCTACCTCCATAGGTTCTGGTGGAGTTTGTGGTTTAGGAGCTTGGGGTCTAGGAGGCAGTTGTGGCTGGAAATCGTAGCGCCTCTCTGGCACAAACCTTTGCTGAAAATTTTCACGGGGTGCTTGTGGGTTATAAGCGAGTTGAGGAAAGAATGTCATTGGACGTGAACGAGGAGGAATTTGTGGATTGCGAGAAAATTGTTGTGAATTACGTGGTGATTGGGTTTGGGAGTTAAATCCGCTTCTACCAGGATTACTACTATGAGCGTAATTTGCTTGATATGTTTGATTCTCAAGCTTTAAACATAAGTGCAGAGCTTGCGGAAGATCGACCGGCTCTCTCATACCAAGGAGCTTCGGAAGATCACCATTTAGTCCTCGCACAAAAGTATCGAGGGCTTTATCTCTATAAGTCTGCGTGAGTAAGCATACCGATTCACTTGACGCATTTAAGCTTCCTAATTTATTCAATATTAAAGATAAATGTTTATAGACTCGTTGATAAAAGTCTTGAATTGAGGATCGACCCTGAATGAGTGAGGTCATCTGATATTCGAGAGTCGCTAGGTCTCTTTTATCAGCGTAATGAAGTGAAAGGCATCTTGATATAGCTGTCCAGTCGAGGGGAGTATTATATGATTCGAGAGCTATATCAGCTTCTCCAATAATTTTGTTCCTAATAGTGTTCCATATACCGTAATACCTGGGTGTGCCTTTAATGCCATCGTAAATTTGTAGCACACGTTCTACACTTTTTTTCCACGAGTTAAATTCGCCTTGGCTTCCCGAAAATTCGCGAAGGCTTTTAACGATATCAGGAATTTTATCGAGATCTCCTAAATTCTCCCTGTATCTCTCATCTATGACTTGATCCCTAACTATATTGGGTCCTGCATTAGGGTTAAGTGCTGCCTGAATTATCTGTGGTCCTTGTTGTGTAAAAACTTTTCTCGCTATATTTGATATTAATGTATTAAGTTCGTCCAAGCTAATTTGTGCATTAGGGACACGATTACTGCCTTGAGGAAGGACAGCGGGTCGTACTAAATTTTCAGGATTTGACATAATTTAAAATTCTTTTTCAATTAAGACCCTTTTTTCTTCTAACTTTTAATGATTAATTTATTCACAGTAAATGGATTTTTCCTAATTTGTTTCTTAAAATTAATTTAAATTGCATGTATTTATTTTCCTTAATCTAAATTAAAATACCTTTTTTTTCTGGAAGTTTTTTTCTGTTGATGGGATGATGGATTCTTCTTTCCTGGATGGGGTGGATAGATGGTTAGCACGTTATGCTTCCCGTTTGCCTCTGCTACTAGGGGACCGTCTTCTATCACTTATTTAAGCTTCACAGAGTTCCAGATGTATTTTGAAACTAGTTTTTTTTTTTTTTGTTTTCAGCTGAACAGTTTATGTATTTTTCTTTGTTGTCCGTATATTTTCACAAAGTTAAACAGTTTATTATATGTGTCTGCGTATTTAAAACTGGATTTTGTTTCTATTTTTACAAAAATTTTTTTAGGTTCTTAAAACACTTTTTATTTAGGGTTTATTTAATTTTTAATTCTTTTTTTCACACAGGATTTAAAAAACTTTTTTTCCTTTATTAAGCTCCGGGGTTTTTTTTTGCTTTTCCTAAGAAACCGCACTTCTTAAGGGCTTCTGGTTCCGAAGGACATGAATTTGTCGGGTTTAAAAATTACTACGCGGCGTGCTACTTGAGGACTTAGTAGTATTTTTTATTGTCCTTTTAAATTTATTTTAAAAAGGAAATCTTACTTCGCGCCGTGCTACTTGAGGACTTATTGCGCGGAAGATATTATTTTATTATCCTTTTTTTTTACATTTATTTAAAAAGGAAACCCGTTATCGATTGGTCGGGCGCCAGTTATTATTTCTCTTAGTTAAAAAACTAAAAAAAACAATTTTTTTGTTTTCCGGTATCCACGACCGTTCTTTATTCAAATCAGATCTAAACTTAAACTTAATATTACATATTTTTAATTTATATTTTATTTTATGCTTAACTAGCTTAATACCAAAAGTGGCGTGATAATTGGCTTTTAATAGTTGTTGCTATCGATTCTTAAGAAATGTTTTTGACAAAGACAATGCAAAAAATTGCAGACATTGCTTAGGCTGCATTATTTTCAGGTGTAATGAACTCGTGAACAATTTCTTTAAAATCGATTGCAGCAACTTGATGAATATAGCAATTTTTTATTTTTGGTTACTCAAATTTCATTTCAATTTATTTAACTTTTAATTTTAATAATTGTTTATGTTAGCTTTTATTTTATTTTGATTTGTTTTATTTTATTTTAATTTATTTTTGATAAATGTTTGTGTTAACTTATACAACTAAATGTGCACAAATTTTAGTTTAATGCGCCACCCATAATAACTTTTTGATTTAAGCGCTTATTATTCAAATAATTTCTAAAAATTGGTAAAGCTTGGTTGAATATTAAAAAGGAAAGAAATATACGGTCTATTAGTTACATTTATGTTGATCCATTTTAAAAATTATTAATACTCTTAAACTTTTTCACCTTTTCACTCGACAAGTGTTTGTTACAAAATTTAATTAAAAATATAAATGCATATGTATATATGTATTTACAATATAATATATTTGAAACAGAAACCAATTTTTTTATAAAAAAAACATTTAAGACTAACTCTATTTTTCACCACTAGAGGGATTTAAAACGGATAATTTTAAGCAACAATAATTGAACAGTAATTTGTGATTTAAACCTTTAAAGAAATTGTAATAATTTCATTTCATATATTTCGATTTTGCTTATTTATTTGCAGCGATTTTTTGTGCCAACAATAGATGGTGGCAAGTCTTTATGTACTTATAATAAAACCTAAATTATAAAAAAAATATTATTGTAAGGTGCTTGTCCGAAAGATTTAGGGAGGCCAATCACAAAAATATGAAGAGAACCCGATTGGCTTCGGATTAATAAAAAAATTAGATGTACATATATACTGCGAGAAAATATTAATATTAAACATACGAAAGCAATGAAAGACGATTAGTAAAGTGTTTTCTTAAGTAAAAAAATTCTTCCTTGCTGCGATATTATTTTTAATAATTTTTGAAAGAAAAAGAAGAAAAACTCGAAACATAATGCGACTTTATTTCAAACCCAGGCAAAGAGCAATGTTAAAAATCCCCTCAAAATCTCAATTCGTGCGTTTTTCTCAGCCCCGTTTGCCAACAGTCTCGAAAGTCTTACTTACAGAAGTATTTTCCAACACATTTACGTTTTGTATGGAAAACAAAAACAAATTTTTGGGATTTGTAAAACGTTGTTTATGTTTTCCGTGATGCGTATTCCCCAATAGACCCAAATATTCTGCAAAAAACATTGTGCAATATAAAGACTATTGCTATCTTTTGATTCAAATTTTTATACAATTTTATTTTAAAATTCTCCTTTTCATTCATAATTATATTTTTGTTGGTTTTTTTTTCATAAAATTATTAAAAAATTTATTGTAAATATACAAATTATTTTAGTGATGTCTGTACACCAAGTTCAAACCGAAGGACCATGTACTCTGTTCCAGTTTATCAAGGTGTATTTACTTACTAGGTGACAGCGCTACGACAACAATACAACAATACAACAACAACAGGCAACTTTGTTTGTGTAAAATGAATGATTAGTGTCAAAAACATGTGCCAGCAAAAAGTTAAATACACATTTAAGGAAAAAAAAATATGCTGACGAATCAATTTCTAAAAGACACTTTGGAGATGTAGGCGAAGAAATATCTGATGAAATAACTCAACAAACGCTATTGCTGGGTATTATTATATCGACAAATCCTCTGTTATATGAATATCTACCTAATTCTCTCTTTTCAGGTTATCTTGCCAAACGACGCTGCCACGATCTTATGTGTTTTTGGGAGTCGAGCAGAGTTCTCCTCCCTTCTTTTAATATACATACGGGACTCGAGACAATTTGCATTATTGTCTCCTCCCTCGCATTCGCTCTATGGCCTGTCCACGCAACATATTTTTTATTTTGAGTACGCTGTGTTGCTTTTCTTTTCCGGCTGCGTCTGTGCCGACTTGGTTGCCTGGCGGTGCCCGCAACAAGGGATATATTTACATTGAGTCATTCAAACAAACTCATGTGAAATGTTGGTAACCTTAGAATGGGCAAATGGAAACAAAAGATGATACCCATAAAAGAAATGACACAAAAAGCCTCGTTGGAATTAGGTATGAGAAATAGGGATATAAATTACTTACAACAGATGCTGCTATTACATTTGGCAACTCCGGTGGTACATTGGTCAATTTAGATCGGGAAGCTATAGGTGTAAACTCAATAAAATTTACTGCAGGTATTAGTTTTGCCATACCGATTGATAATGTAAAACTGTTTCTGGAAAAAGTGTCGAAACGGAAGAAGGGGTCAGTGGGCAAACCCATGCAGCCAACGAAGCGATACATGGGGATAACAACGCTAACATTAACCAATGACATATTAAATGAATTAAAAACCGATCAGAAAGTTTGCCGCCTAACTTATCGCATGGGGTTTTGGTGTGGAAAGTTATAATAGTATCACCAGCTCATATGTGAGTTTGTTGTAGTACTTAATCCTCAGTTTTTTATATTTTTTTTTTATTTACTTGTAGTGGTGGCTTAAGTCCCGGTGACATTGTTCCCATATAAATAAAAAAGAAATCAAGACTTCATCCGACGTTTACGAAGCTTGGGTGACAATTCCAAAACGTTAGAAGTTTCCATATTCCGAGGGCCTAAACGTTTCAACTTAAGTATTACTCCTGAAGATCCTTAAACTGCACCATAATAGGGAATTTCGTAGAATATATGCGTGTTTTAATTTGACATGGCTACTAAAGTTTGCTTCATTTTTATTACCCTTGCACTGCCAAATAATTCAAAGTTTGTTTTTAGAATGTATGTGAAGACCGTACTGAGAAAAGAATTTTATTGTAAATAACTAATTTTTATTTTGGTTATTAAAAAGCTAATTAATTAATGATAAAACAACTGAGTGCTAAAATGAAGTTACTTAAAAACAAGATAGTCAATACATAAGATATATTCGGCTATGCTGAACCTTATGTACCCTTCACCAAAAATGTGTATTGGGAATAAATAAATTCTCATTTCCTGAGAGTTTTTTTGGCTTATGATTTGTGATAACACCATAATGGAATCCTTTGAATTTACTTACTCATGTTTATTTATTTTTTATTTGTTGAGAATAATAAATTTATTGCTTAAAATTGACCCATTTAGTTTAATATTTTAAATTTTTCATTTCGTTTTATTTTAAGAATTAATGAAAATAAAATTATAGCTGTCCAAGCTTGAAGGTCTTTTTTAAAAATTATATTTTTATTTTTCGATATTTCGCTACTCCATTGTGTAGCATAATCAGGAAATAAAAATACACAATTAAGTGGCGAATTATCGAAAAATAAAAATATAATTTTTAAAAAAGACCTTCAAGCTTGGACAATTATGAAAATAGAAATATAAGATTTTTTTATTTATTTTATAGATGTAAATTTGGAAATTGTGACTGGTATTTAAAACGAATGAGTTGCGAAAATATTTATATGCTCGCGTCTTAGCTGGTCGTTTTGAAGTTTCATTTAAACATGTTTGAAACTTTTAATCTCTTTTTTTAAATATTATTGGTGGTCCTGAAAAGGACCGATTGGTTCTTGTTGTTGTTGTTGTTGTTGCTGCTGCACATAACCCCTGGAATTTAATAAATATTTAATATTTAGTGCTAACGCTTATTAATATAATTTTACAAAATGAAATTTAAACATTACCTTAGGAATCTACCGATTCAAAAATTTATGGACTGCAAACAAAAGTACAAAGTCGTTATTAAATTTTTACAATACATACTAATGCATTATTTAATAAAGAATAAAATGCACAAACAGGAAAAATAAACAAGTACATTAATTACATTAGACATACTTGCATACATTCTCTGTAATTATTATTGAGTACCTTTCTATTTTAAGCAGCTTTTAAGAATATAGAAATAAAATCCAGTAAGTACAAATTAATACAAGTTACATGAAATATAAAATTTAGTGTCACTTACTCAGTTTGAGATTCTTTTTCTTTAAACGGTTGTTCTGCAGACCTTGAAGCCGCGGTAGATGTTAGTTCTTTCATTGTAAAGAACCGCAACCCCTGCTGTGATATCACTGGTGGCGCCAACTCGAATGCCGCACGCGTGTCCATGGGACATAAGTTGTCCAAGAAATTTTGGTTTGTAAGCATTTCACTAGTATGCATATTGCTTTCTTGGTGCTGCACTACTGGTATAGCCTTAGGCATTAAAAAAAAACGACTTCCCGCAGTTATTACATCGCCCTTGGAAAAGTGGTCAATGCATATGAGAGTGCTTTGAATAAATTTTTTTTTTGCACACTTTACTCCACTGTTCTCTTCTTTTTGGGTCCTGTGGAACACTAAAAAATGTACCACTTCCAGGACCAAATTTTTTATCGCACAAGAGACACCGCATATTTATTAAAAACTTTTCACAATTGTTAATTAAAAAAAAACACTTATTAAGGCACTTGGTTGAACTTATTAAGGCACTTGGTTGAAATTTTTTGATTATTTTCGTAAACAAAACTTTGACATTAACCATTTGTAAACAATGAAAATTAAATGTAAGCAAAAAATAATCACCTGCAGTAGTGATGCCACCTAGTAAATAAATACACCTTGCAGTTTATGAAATATGTAGAGAAACTTTGATTATATCGCTTGCAAAGTTTGACAAACAACAAGTATTGCGCAACACACACTGAAATTTAATAAAAACGTTTTTTTTTTTAATGAACCGACTTAATTATATATAAAATTATGCATTCATTTATAATACTTAATATTAATTATCAATATTATTTACTTAACGAACAAGATATAGATATAAATAAGTCTGTGATTTCATAACAAAAGTTAACATCACTGAAAACAGCTGTTGTCACATAGTTTTCCGCATAAGAATAGAACGTGCTTTTAATAAAAAACTAACACATGCTAATAAACATATGAAAAACACATTTTGACATTCTATATAAATTGTAAACACAGCTTTAATGATATTTAAAAACAAGTGTGGGACGCTTTTATTGATGCCAGAAAGTATTTCCAAGGTAACAAGAAATCAGATTAATTTCGCGAAAAAATAAATGCATTGTTGGACGGCTAATATTAAATGGAATGCAATATGTCGCTAAAATTGTATTTTCTTCACTCACATTTGAATTTTTTCCCTGAAAATATGGAGTCAGTCAGTGAAGAAAATTCTGAACGCTTCCACCAAGATGTCGCTGCATTTGAAAGAGCCGCTTTCAAGAAGATGGGAGCCTGCTATGCTCGGAGATTATTGTTGGAACCTTATTAGAGATACCCCTGAATCCCAGTACAAGATTAGACCTGTTAAGCTGGAAATTCAGATGTGATAAGAAAGGGCTTATTAAATTTTCCTTTTACTAAAATGAACTTCTAAGTTCTAATAATGGCTCCAGTGTACTTTAAACCGAAAATAATGTCTTTTAGGGATATGGCTGTTAATAGTTTAACTTTACAAAATATTTCATATTTATTTATTATATTATAAAAATTTATATTTCTAAGACTGTCCTCTACAGACGACAAAATCTCCAATAACACAATATTTGTCAAAAGAGTGTTCTAAGTTAGATGAGAGTTCAGAGTTAGGTGTATCGTAATGTTTGTAGGTGAATAGTCAGAAGACAGATCATAAGATGAACTCACAAATAGTTGATCACGTCTGATATTTGGTAATGACAAAATCAATAAGCTTATTAAAGACTACTTGCCAATAAGTGAGTTTCCAGTTTTGATGTCCAGCTTATTTGTTTGAATTGTGGTATCCAGCTATTTCTCTCTAGGACTAAAGGGGTCCAAAAGGTGTGATTTGCGCAATTTTAAAGTCAGTATATTTATAGTGGTATCTTGTAAACAAACCCAATGACATAGAATATAATTTTTTTCGTGTTGGAAGCCTTTACAGCCTAAATAGTTTGCAGTGTGGTTTTTACCGTGTTTGCTGGGTCAGTTAGTCTTCTACTCAGAACGTATCGCATGTTGAATATGGGATGAAGGGAGTTTTTAGATTTTAGCTGAGTGGAATTCAATATTTATTATTTATAATTTTATGGACTGACCTAACGACATACCCTACCGTTCTTATGCCAATTTTTTTTCCTCAGTGGAAATAGAACTGGCAATGCCCTTTATGACAACCTTTTGCACTTTTCAGTTGATAGGTATGATAGCTCCTGCTTTCCGCAGCAAGTCGACTTGCGATGAGCCGATAATTTTTTCCGTATGGGTTTGAATCTTCGTCTCTTAAATTTGTCCTTTTCAAAGCGACACATATGTAAAAGTTTTGCAAAAATAGTTCAACCAAAAAACGACCCAGGTAATACAACAAATCCAACACAAAAAGTACAAACCGGTATGGATAGATATATAACCATAACCAGAAGAAAAGCTAGTTCTAGGTCTTCCCAGTAAGAGCGGACCGCAAAAGAATATCAAAGTTCTTAAGTAGCTGCAATGCCAGTAAGAGAAAATAGATTCTCTGCACTCGCTACCCCAGATAAAGAAGCCGAACTCGCTTTACTTACTCGATTTACTTACGGGCAATCGTCAAATACGAATGTAAACATGTTGTCCCAGCTTGTTGGTAAGGACAACTTTTATGTTGCCTCCATACGAAGAGAACAAATTCAAGAGACAAAAACCCCAACCCATACAAAAAAAAAAAATTATCGGGTCAAGTCGACTTGATGTCGAACATAAGAGCTACTACACCTACCAATTGAAAAGTGCTAAAGGGTTAATAATTGTTATAAAGGCCATTGACAGTTCTGTTCCCACTGAGAAAATAAAAAGTGTCATACAACGGAAGGTTGCAGTGTAAGGTAAGATCCCCAACCAATGCATAGGATTGCGATTGTAGTTAGTGCTACTCAGCTAAAATCTAAAAACTCCGTACACCATATCTACTACTTACGATACCCCCTCAAGAGAAGAATAACTGTAGAAGAGCCACTGAAACGTAATGGTCCCCTCTCAGCGCGATAACTGGCAGGAATTCGGGACGACTAAAACGTAATACCGGAATGCACTCCTTCAAAAACAGACTCCAAGATCAAAAAATGTTGCGACTGCAAGTTATAGGGGTTGTAAAGTCTTAAAAATATAACGAAAACACGAATTTCAACAATTTCACCAGCCTTTATGCTGGTTTTATTACTAGTACGCAGCCATATACTAAAGCGAATTATTTGTATGCCCAAGCACTAAAAAATGAAGTTCTCAGCCACAAATATATTCATATGTCAAAGTCTTAAAAGAGGGACAGAGATACTTATTAGGAATAATTCCAACTCAAGCGAAAATCTTATACAAACAATGAACAATTTTATGACAATTATCCTGGATGTTTCAGGAAATTATACACAACCAAAACATTCTTCTGCGAAGTAAGAAATGAACCAGTTTAAAATATGCTTCTGGAACGCTAACGGCCTCTCACAACCAACATATGAAGTAGAACATTTCCTGCTAACACAGGAAATATACATAATTTTATTTTCTGAAACGTACTTCACTCTAAAAAAATACTTTTTAGATAATGCATTTTTTATATACAACACAAAACACCAGATTATGAGCGCATGTGGCGGTACTGCCGTAGTAGTGTGCATAAACTTAAGGTATTTTCCAATGCCAAAATGCAGTGAAGGCTTTTTACAAGCGACCACTATAATTCTGTTTTTAAAATTTCAGTTTCATCTGTGTATTGCCCCACTAGGCAGCCAGATGTGCAACGTCATCAAAGCAAAAAGTATAAAGTAATTCGCAACTCGAAGAGGAGGCTTCATAGGCAACGCCAAAATAGTCGTTTCCTCGACATAATGGTCCAAATAAACTTATGCCATGGAATCTTACGCAATAAACTGAGGCAGAAACATGATCCTGCTATCAAAACTTATTTAAACAATTTTGATTCGACAAAAAAACTCACATTATAGTCTGTGGAAAGCTGAAAGGCATTTAAAACGTCCTATCCTCTAGGAATCTCCACTAAGACTTGAAGATCGTACTTGGTCAAAAATTGAAGTGAAAAGGCAAATGCATTCGCTAATCACTTAGGGTCGTGTTCACACCCCATGACATAGTTCCAGCACTCCAATTATCAGTGACACTGCAAATGATCCTGCAAAACTTCGGTTATCTTCTTTAAAATCGAGAATTTAAACTACGGATATGAAGAAATCACCCGGACATGATCGTATTACACGATTAACGATAATAAACTTACTTAATTCAGCTATGAGTATTTTACTTTTCATATTTAATGGATTTTTCCCATGCTCTTGGAATTCATAACTTAGTGCTTTCACACTAAAAGACTTCGGTCATGTTATTTAAATTTTTGAAAAGTCGTTTTCTAATAGTGTGAAACACCCTCTATTATTGGTATTTTCTTTATTTCCAAGCTCGCGACGCGGGCTTAGGCCAGAGATTTAACCTTGAAGTTGAAAAACTCAACATGAGTTGGTAATGAATGTCCAATGACAGTGTACATAATAAGCGAGGTGCACCACCTATATACATACATAGCAGGACAACATGGGCTTCTTTATTAATCCTTGGTTTTTCGGATGTTGTTGTAAGTTATCTGTGGTGTGTTGTTACCGTTGTTCAACACAAAGTTTTTAATTGAATGTCATTTTATGTGGTAAAATCTGCAGTGATTTGTGTCAGCGACTTCTTTTTTATCGCATTTAGAAATTAAATCCTCAACCGCGCCTACGTTCTAACGATGATCTCGCTCTTATATAACGAAAACAGGTAGAGTAAACGTAATCCAAAGTAGGGTAACAACCTGCTCAAATTTACGCAATAAATCCTTCACCCCGATCCACCATTCTTCCAATACCAACAGTGCTCAGCGCAAAGCATCGGCGTCAGATAGTTTTTCAATTTTGATATTACTACTCATTGCATCTAAGATTTGCTGAAAGCGATCTATTTATTTTTCCGTTTGTGTCTGAGGTTTCAAGGCCACGTTGGGGTCCAATGAAGATATCTTATTTCTAAGAATGTTGTAATGCTTCATTTAGGATAATTACCTTATAATCGAAAATACAATTTTGTACTCCAATTGCTTACAAAAACTTCAAAAGTTTAAACCCGTCCGGTAAATTTACAGAAAGCAGGGTCCTAATCACCGCATTGGTTATCGAATAAAAAGTATCGTAATTTTTAATTTTGGTATCATGGCACACGATATCGAATAAAAAGTATCGTAATTTGAGATTATGGCATTAGATATCGAATAACCAAAGAAGAACCATCGCTCGATCTGTCATTCGATACGTTGGTGTCTATCGTATGCAAAAAGAAAGCAAATGATTTTAGCGCGTAAAGTGTGTTTTTATTATTATTTTAAGAAATTGCAAACTAACAAAGAAAATGTAAGTAAATTTCAATTAAATTTGTTTATATTTCCTTTAAAATATAGTAATATTGAATAGGACAAACGCGAATAAAATCTACGGACGACAAATGGAAATTATGGCCGAATTCATGGGTGCGCATCCTCAGCTAGCAAGAAATATTTTGCCAAATTGTGCGCAGGGACGGAGTGCAATGAATAAACTGTGGGACCAACTGTCCAAGAAATTGAATATGGCCGGGCCACCAATAAAAGACATTAAGTCTTAGCGAAAAGTAAGTACATTTATATATATATTACTATGTTTGTACGTAACTCGTATCATTTTATAAAATACTAAATATGTAATTTATTAGGCTTTTACAGACCGAAAGCATCAAGCTAAAAAAAATTATCCTTTAATAAGACCTCAAAGAAGAAGACAGGAGGAGGGTCATTCGAAGAGATTGCCTTAACGCCAGCTGAAGAGCAAATTGTCCAAGCGGCTGGTATAGAAGCTACACTTCCTCCTAGTAGCATTGACGGATTCATTATTTTTTCACTTTAATTTTATTAAAATATTTATTAGCACATAATTTGTTTAATGTTCTCTTTCTTTTTATCATTTGTTTACATTAAACATATGGTAAAAATCTATTACATTTTCTTTACAAATTACTGTTCGATAGATGTCGGTATTCGATGACTAACTTAATAGACGCGTATCGAAATGTTATTCAATACGATAGTTTAATCGATATCGTATGCCGTGATTAGACCCCAGTTGTTAGTTTGAAGTCAAACAGCACAGCGAGTAAACATGCAAGTGCTACTGCTCAAAATAAAAATATAAGCAAATTTGCCATTGCATATAAATGTAGTACGTAAAAGTAAAAAAAAACTTAAAATAAATTTTAGAAAATCAATAAAATTATATACATATATGAATGAAATTAATACTTTTATATGTGCATGTAGATTATCGATAAATATTGCGCTGCTTCAATTATAAATACCAGTAAAACAGAAGTCATACTAAAAGTGTTATCACATTGCCATTAAGTTTCTTTATTACCTAAATTAATGATCGTTGTTATATCTATAAAAAAGTTCAATAAAACCGTAGAGAAAAGAAATTTAATAATTGTAAAACTTAAATTTTGTTCAGTTTTCTTTATAAAGGCATCCCTGCGGGAAATTTGTGGCAATTGGTTCAGACGCACTTTTCCCGTAAGGACTATCACAAAAAGTATAGTTCCGTGACCTGTGAAACTTAACTAGTATAACTTAGATAATTAAATTGTATTTACATCCGCATTTTACTTTTAATATAACCATACATATACCTATACATACAAATAATTGTCTACGATTAAGTAAATAATTTTGTTTTATTAAACTCATTAAACAAACTTAATTACTGCAAAAATAATTTTTAGCATAGTTGTGTAGCAATTTATAATAACAACAATGTTGAAATACTTAATATATGTTTTGATTTAAAGTGAGCGATTGAATTTGACGTTTGCTGATACAAAAATATTTGATATTATATTACGTGTTGACTACACGTTACGTCTAATCAGTGTCCTGGCAGATAGTGTCTAAAATATATCAATTTTCCCCTCATATGCCAAAGCCATGTTAAAGTGACAGATCACTTTCATGCAAAGTGCTAAAACTAGAACCGGTCTCTATCCCCAAAGGACCAGTCCCTCTAGGGATGTTTATGGTATACGTTTTAAAACATTTGCTTAAAATGAATTCATTGCAATATGTTTACTATAAGTAAGTTCGTCACACAACTGGAGATCTTTCTTTTCCAAATTATTATTTGGCTTTACAACCTTCGAAAATTTATGCAGTTTGGAATTGATGACTCTTTTAGGATAATTTCTATATATCTCACTATTTAGAAATATTGATGCAGTGTTTAATTGCTTAAATAAAGTCGATTTATATGAATTCATTGTGTACTCCAAAAAGGCTTTCAGTAACCAAAGACAATATTTATTCGTATATGTAGAATCAATACAATTTGAGTCGCCCATCACCACTATACGACCAGTTTTATAGCCATCTAGTATAGTTCTTCTTACATTTTTAAATTTAATGCTTTTATGGCGTTTTTCTACAACAGATTCCAAACTAGACTGCAGTAATACCCGTTTGTTTAAAATTGGATTTGTAATATTAATATTACTCGTATTGAGAAAATCATTGAATGTATTAATCAATTCAAATGTTCGGGGAATTGATATTTGCTTCTTATCATCCTGATGCATTTGAAATAAGCCTATTATTGGATATTTTTGTTTAATTTTATTTTTAGTACCGATGGTTGAATTATTTATTATCTGAAAAAAATAAAAAAATATATATCAAATCAATTGTAGTTCATGAAAATGTTTTAATTCAAAAACAAATGTCGGTAATGTTGCTTAATAGCTAACCGGTTATGGCGTTTCGATGCACAGTTGCTCATTTTGCTAAATCAGTGGCAAAAACCAAAAATTCTACCATAAAATGTTGAAAAATAATTCGAGCCATTTTGCAGAGGATATTTTAGTGATCAAAAGTCAATAAGCCGTTCCTAAAAAGTATGAAAATTACGGGTGTTGTGGCCGCTCAAAGTTAGTAATTTCTTGGACTGTAAAAAAAGTAACATTTCGACAAAAACTTTAGACTTTAAATTTTCTTATGTAAAATTTGCAACAGATTACTACTTTTTTTAATTTCTTTAAAAAATGTAACTTATTTTTTATATAAATTCGACTTAAAAAAATTGCAGGTTTTTTACATTAGCAGGCGGAGTTCTTCAAAACGCCATACATTTGGGTCGTTTTTGGAAATTAAATAGAGTAGAACTAAAAATGTCACACGAAGTTTCGGAAAGTATTGGTATGTACACTTTGTCGGTTTCATACAATAACTATGCTAAAAGCTTTGGGTGTCCGATCCTGCCTGTTCACTTGCAAGAAATAAAAACTGTCACAACCTCTGTATTACAGCCAATATACGTAGTGTAGTGGATATATATGACTTTTTTGATTAAAAGTGATGTAATTTTTATTTAAATGAACATATGCCAAGATTTAAAAAGCATTTAATCATAAATTTCCGAGACTATAAAATAAATGCTCACAAATATTCTCACGCCCATAAAGGGCGTAAAGACTTTCCACCAATTATCAATACTACTCATAATGTTTTAAGTAATATAAAATAATTCTAAGCAATTGATTTTTAAAAACCACATAATTTATTACTTATTCTTAAAGATATCAGAATGTGAAAAACTAGTATTTCTGACTATCTGGCTGTACTTACTTGATAAGCCAAATCACATTATGAGCACACTTACACATACTTACTGTGAGGACCTTTCTTTCGTTTTTGGGTCACATGTAATTATAAGTTTTTTGTTTACCTAATTAAAATCGTAGTTTGTATTAATAATAATAATAACCTAGGTTTAAAATTAACGGAAATGTTTAGGCAACACCGCCACCTCATGATAATACTACTTGATACCACACTTCCATGACAGTCAAACGATCAGCTGCTTTGTATTATGTGATGGTGTGTATACTATGAAACTCAGCCAAACAAGTATAATAGTAATGCGTATACAGTAAGGAAGTCAGTCAGGATGTGGCTAGCAAGGTGGTAAGACCTACTTAATAATTTTAGAATTTTACTCAATCTTATTATTTAAGAGTTTCGCAGACAGCCAGTAGTTGGGCCAGAATTTTAGAGTTTTAGTTAACTTAATTAAGCTAGTCTCTCGCGCCACCAATTGGTAGTGAAACTACTGGTGTTGTCGTGTCAGGCCAGAATTTTATTTGCCCTGAAAAGAGAAGCCAGTGTGTTAGGTGACGCTATACAACTAGGGTGAGAATCATATTCGCCCCAATTGGTGTAGGCGAGTAGTGGGTAGACACTCGTCCGGCGGTAAGCGGTTGAGCCAGACTTTTATTCGCCACAACCGAGTGCGGTTGGGGTTGAGTGAGCAGAGTAGACGTCTCTTAACGTTGGGCCAGAATTTTATTCGCCCCTACAATAGAGCCAATCCTTTTCCCTTCACCTAAAATAACAGACAGACGAATAGAGTCCCATCTAGTGAGAGGCACAGAGCTTCTAGTATTTTCGAGTAATGCAAGAATATTATTTGCCCTGACAAGAGAAGCCAAAACGAGAGGTGACCCTATACCATTAATCCAGAATTTTAATCGTCACAATTTGTTTATCATCGTGAATAAACAAGGTCTACGGCGACCAACGGTTGAGCCAGAATTTTATTCGCCTTACTTTTTTTGTCTCGAAGAGAGAATTGGTTCGTGTGCACTGGAAACGAGTATATGAGCGTCGGATGGTGGGGGAAGCTGATAAACAAATAAGATTATAACCTTTAATGAAAAACATTAAAAAAAAATGTTTCCTCTCTCTCTCTCTTTCTTGGAAAACAAAAATACAACTAAAAATCTCTTGCCGCGAGCTTTACTCCAGTTTACTGTGAAAACACGTCGTCACGTTACTTATGGACTAGCATTAGCTAGTATCGGTTTAATCCTTTAAGTCAAATTGAGGACACACATGCGCATTATAAATATACACTGTTGTTTTGGTTTTTTCTATTTTCAATGATTGCCTGTTTAGTATAAGTTCATAAAATTTAGCGTATCATCTTGTATGATTGGTTGTACCTAAGCAATCATCTGCTCAGGAATAATTATTATTATATAATAACAGTCATTAATTGACTGGATTTCCCAAAAACAAATATTGAGCCGGATCAAAAACTAAACTACCTGATAGACAGTTTTAGTTATCGGCATTATATATCGAAAAACAACAATTAAAGAAGTTGAAATTCGTCATACTTCTACTGTCCAAACAAGAGGGAGACCGGCAAAATCTCTTGAAGACTGTGCACCATATACAAGAAAACGGATAATGCAGGATATTACAGCCTTAATAGCTATGAAACCTGTATCGGAAGCGATATCTATAAAATACGTAAGAGACCAGGAAGGGGCAAAATCAGACATCACAAAGCCGGTGTCGATCTCCAGCCCAGAACGTGTGAACAGGATAAAAGAAAGCATACCTTCGCCACCAAATACTTCCCCTAGAAAACATACTTAAAAAGACGGCTTAGCATTATTTGTGGACTTGGGATTGTCAAAGCAAAAATATTTCACTTTACGAAACTCTACGAAAATTACTACTGAAAAAAAGCAATTCCGATTTGCTTAGATATAACTGAAATGTCAGCAGAGGTAAAACTTATACTCATACTGGAAGGCATCTAATTGAAACTTTACTTCAATAAATGGGATTGTGATGTATCATTCAGTCAGAGAGCTTTCAAAAAAGTAATAAATACAAATGACAACCACAGATGCAAATATGGCTTCTGTAGTTCCTTTAAGAATTAGAAGTAAAACCTCAGAGTACTAGTAGAATCATCGCCATCATCAGTTCATTTTTGCCGCCCAATATTATTTCAATAATCAAGGTAGTCTCTAGAGGTAATCTAATCTACAGTCAGCATTAACAATCAAATTGATAAATTTAATTCTTCTGTTTTTGAAATAAGGAATGAGAAAATTGATGAAAAAGCCTTGAATGAAATTAAGAACACCTCGTCAACTTTGAAATGAGCTATTTGTAAAAAGGAACAGAAAGACAAAATTTTAACATTTCAACCAGGGATGAGAACAACTACGAATAAGAAAGTTTCCCATTGCATGCTAGATTTAGATACATGGAGTTCATTTTAAACTTTTGACGAGAATACATCACCGAAGGAAAAACAGAATATAACAAAAAAAAAATCGTACAATAATAATTTTTTTAAAAATTGGACTGAAAGATATTATCCAAGGTATGGATATGAAAATGCTACGAGATCATTTTTTTGATAATGATGATTTGACTGCTCAAAAAAAAAGGTTTGCCGTTATACTTAATGTACTAAACTGTAAAAAAAATATCGAAGGATTAAAATTTGAGAAATACGCATCAAAAGCTGCCCAAATTTTAACTCGAATGTATACCAAAAAAATACTTATCTCCACGGTACAAAAAATGTTGGCTCATGAGAGAAATTTAATTGAATATCAGTGCTTACCAATTGCAAGACTTTCAGAAGAAGGCCAGGAGTGCAGAATTGAAGGCTGCAAAAAATTTAGATACACAAACACTTGCAAGGTTTCACGCATTAGAGAGAAGAAAGATATCTTCAACATATTGCTTCCTTCATCAGATCCACTTATATCATCACGAAGACATGTTAGATCATGGAAGGATTTGGATTTCGGAAATTCTATGTTTATTAGACATTGCTCCCAATCTAGATGAATATTTTGTAAAGAAATGTCCTGAAAAAAGTTCTTATAATACAAATATTTTACCATTAATAAAATTCCAAAAAGACGGATTTACATACAAAAAATATTTATAGCTAAGTCTTAAGTATTAAAAATGTTTCAATAATATGAATCTTTGACGCAAATACAAAATTTAATACAAATTAAACATATAAAGTTTGCACCGCAAATATTTTTTTAAATTTGACTTCGATTTTTGAACCACCCTGTATTTGTTGAAACACATAAGATACACAGTTTAAAAGCTGAAGATGTTTTCTTTCAACATCCTTGTGAATTTTTAAAATATCTTTATTACTTTGAAGTTACGATTTTTGCAACGGAAAAAGTCAAAACGAGACACTGTGCGACGTAACATACCCTTAAAAGACTTTGATTATACATACATATGTACTTAGATGTATTAAATTATTAAACATTACAAAAATTTAATATGATTATCAATTTTATATAAGAAACATTTTATAATAAGCATCCTTGACCGTAATCTCATCAACCTTTCTTCTATCTAGACACAGGAGGTATATTCCTGGTTTCCTAACTAGTACACAACTCCAAGCACTATTCGACTCTACAATCACTCGCAGTTTCAGCATCCGGTCTACTACTTCATACATAAGTTTTTCTATTGCTGGGATACCTGGTAGCGGCGTTGTTCTATCGGCTTTGCGGACTCTACATCTATGACGTGATTTACTAACGAAGTTTCGCCAAGGCCTTCTTTTGAAAATGAAGGAAATAAATTAATGACACGAATTAGTTGTTGCTTCTCGCTGTTATCTATTAGGCACTCGTTTAATAAAAGTAAGTCCGATCCATCGACACTTGCCATCGGAAATGCTTGAAAAATATTTGGTGGCAATAAATTTTATTTTCGCCAGAGGTCGTCCATGCCTAAATACACAGAAGGATCAAGAGTGGGTATAGTGAATAAATCAATTGGATTTTCAATGTTTTTTAAAACAATTTTAGTCTTAATGACCCCAACTAAATTTTACAAGAATACATACTTATATGTATGGATAAACTTGCAACGTACATAATTACGTAAGAGAGATGTTTTTACATTACAGACAAAAACAAAAAAATCCAAAAAGTGGCGAAATTATATAATTTTGAAAAAGTCGCATACTAAATCAGAGGCCATCAAAAAAGTTATAAATTGCAACATTCGTCGACACAAATTTTTGTTTAACAGATGTACATATGTTTTGCGATTAGTTAGCGAAGCCTACAAGCGTATGCTGAAGATTTTTTTCCTTTTAACAAATTTATTACGTATGCTGACAAATATGTTATTTATTCACCTGTGGTGTACTGCTTGCACATCAATCGTCCAGAAGTTACAAAGAAGACAGTCTAGAATTTTACGACTTAAGGTATGGACCCCTTGGTACTCGTATATAAGAAATTAATACTTATGTAATTTACTGCCATTTAACGGGGAAATGTAAGAAACAGACATATTGAGCCTGGTGAGCCGGTTCTCCCTACCAAATACTATATAGTTTATTAAGATTTAAATACAGTTAGTTAGTTATTATGTTACATTGATAAAAATTAATAAATAATAGTTTAGAGATAAGATTTGTATGTTTATTATAAATTTCTTTAATAGAGAGATTTAATGAAATAAAATTAAAGTTAAAAAAAGCGTTTGGAAGCTTTTCAGAATAATACAATTTTAAAAGCATACGTGTATTTGTACATATAATTTATATTTAAAGAACTCCTAAAAAGAATAATATAAATTCTTATAATTGAAAATCAAAACGAGTTTGTTATTATTTATTATATTGATTGAATAAACAGAATTGAAATTAACAGTATTCAACAATAACCTGATTTAGACAATGTAGTTCAACCTTTCCGCAACATACAAAGTAAATTCTTTTTCTATTTCCTTACCACCGATGTTTGCTAGAACGTCAGTGTTTTAAGAATATAGAATTTGTACTGTATTCATGTCGCCAAGTAGCTTCAATTAAAACTCCACTTTCATCATATTGATCGGTTAATCCGAATGGTGTGTATAATCTTTCATTTGTAGCGATCGTATAACTGTGAAGTACACAGAATCGAATTTTTAGGTTTTTTTCTGGGCCTAAATTAAGAGCTAATCATAAAACAACGTGCACGGCTCAAACAATAATTATACACTCTTTGTACCATTGTCAAACTATATTCAGCACACGCTTTCAAAAGAGTTGGTCGCACAGCAAAAGCATCATCAGCGACAAATATATCTCTATATGACTCGTCCTGACAATACAGTTGGTTCTAGTAGGTTCAATTGCTGGTTGTCGCTGGCCTTTGGAAAGCTAAAGCGATTAAATACTGCACAATCAAAAAACCGTGTATTATGACGGACATCAACGTATATGAATTTGTATTCGGCATTTGCAATTTCCATTAGAACAATTCTGTGCATAGCTTAATAATTATAAGAAATGCTGCTAAAATTTCGGAAATTGCCAACGCGCATCAAAAGCACTGTAAAATTGCATCCAACTCTTCTGGAATACGAGTGCTAATAGTTTGCTTAGAAATGTGAAACACCAGATCAAGTCGATCCCCTGCTGTCATTCTTTTACGTATCACAGCATCTCCTCATTAGAACAACGGCTAGTGATACATCCTTTGACAACAATATGTTTTATTTTTAATATGTATTAATTTTGCGGTAAAAATATTAATTTTGTAATAAAGAAAGGGTATTGCCAAATTTATTTCACATTTATAAACAAATGTTCATATGTCTCAGCACATACATATGTTTATCATCATACGAAATTCAACATATCGTGTAGACACAAAAATTGTAAGCGAACTCATATGTTGAGATATCATTTGCTGACATATGCTGATATATAAAAATTTGTCACTTTCAGCATAGCGTATAGACGCCTAACATGTTGAATGCGCTGACAGAGACACCTATTGTTATTTTAAGGCGTATGAGTGTTTGCATATATTTGATGATTCAACAAACCGTCTATACTAGAATTAAAACTCATAAAGAAATTAAATCATTTTTAAGAATCTAGTCGTCCCGACAGAATATAATTTTATGTAAAGATAATGTACTTGAGAAGAGGTTGTAAAGATATTTTCTATGGCTGGGGTTTGACTCGCCGTTTCCAGAAGATCCGGTCCATATTTTGATTTATTGAATACTGAGGAATGAAACATAATCAGCTCACTTACTACGGCCCATGCGTTCGATATTGACAGATAGTGATCCCACGTGATCGTTCCTTTAGCGCACTCTAACACTATTTGATTTAGAGAACCTGCAGGATATAACCGGAACGCTACGCTGCTTACGGGAACATTATATGAATATACCGTAATTAGTTTTGAGAAGCAATAGAGTAAAGCCACGCGCTGACCGAACTCTTTGCTCTTGGTAAAATTGTCTAGTACAGTATATTTGTATGTTCTCCAAAATCTTAAAAAGACAAAAAAAAGAAGCTTCACGAAGGTTTTACGAATGCTTCTATCTTTAAAAAATGTTCAAAACTTTTCGATATCAATTAAGGATGGTCACTCAGTAGAAAATGTTTTACAAAAATTAAACAGGCAAAGAATAGAAATTATTTGATATTAGTTAATATATAACATAAGTACCTCAGCTCCTTGGTCGTTGAGTCTTGCAGACATAACAATACTGTCCTTATGTTTTGGAAATTTTCCTAAAGTTGAACCGCTGGCGAAATACATATTATGTTCCCCAAGTCGAAAATATCCTTCCACAACTTTGTCCGTCAAAGATATTCCAAATCCTTGCAACAGGTCATTGAGAGCAGGAATATTTGATCCTCCGGTGTCTGGGTACCACCACTCTCTAGTATTTTCATCAAAAAATTTCATTTTGCTCATCACCGATGAATTATACCAATCGCCAAATATAATTACACTGAGTCCGAAATTAAAGACATCTTCTTGTAGTTTATAAATTTCCTCGTCAAAAAATTCTTCCTCTGGATCAACAATAAATAAAGTTCCATAATTTGATGCATTAAAACATGTGTAAGGCATTCCTAACGTTTCTATATAATAGCCAAGATTTCGAAGGTGCTGATACATATCACGAAAGTTAGTGTGAATATGGTCGCTTCTCCAATCCAACGGATCTAATTTGGTATGCAGATTGTCTCGTGGTATGTATCCTGATGGATATTGTAAATTATGGAATTGATCCCATAAAATTCTTTTATGTCTAGGAGGCTTAGATACAATTTTGACATTAACAGGAAAGTTAATGGACGAGTTATAAAGCGAACCATCTAATTTAAGCGTCTGCACTTCGATGTTAATGTGACCTTTTGCCTCACCTTCAAAAGAACAGCCTTTATCGTTAATTACTAGAAATGCAAAAAATATCCATTATTACTTGCTACCATATTATCTGTTGGTAAGTTGCTCGTTTTTATTCAAAAAAAGAACGACCTAAAGTATTTAATTCCAAAAAAAACCCGAACACGGAGTTCTTTTGAGTTTAATTGCCAGATAAACCCAGCCTGCTAGCTGGCCCTCAAAATTTTTATAAAAAAAATTAAAAGAAATCATTTATTTTTGTTCATTATAATGCTATTTTATATACAACCTTTTCTGTTTTATCGAATAAATAAAGATATTTTTTCTTACCAATTGATTTAATAACGAATTACAATAATTTATTTGTAATTCAAAACTATATTTTTAATTATTAATCAAGAACATTTTCTGCCATACAACATATGTATGTTGATATAAATCGAATAAAACTTAAAAGTATTATAATTTATAAAGTAAGCAAATGTCAAAGTATCCAATCTACTCTCCATTCTAAAAATATTGACATAACATAAGTTGAAAGTGACGCGTTTAGTTTAATGAGGTGAAATAGTATTATTGTGCGAATATTTATAATTATACGAGTAGGGTGTGTCCAAGCGCGAAAACTATTGCCCGTATTATGGATTACAACTCAACTGAGTTGAGTTGTAAGCAAGACAACTCAACTTTAAAACAACTCAACTTTTTTTTGGTATTATGGATTACAACTTGTATTACATTAACGTTGCCAACATAAAAAAATGAGAACTTGACAAATGTGTAAACAGCTGATACTACTTTCTTTCAGAATTAAAATAATTTTTAATTGATATATAAGTATGATTTTCTTTTTTAATTAATATGGACATCAGTTTTGATCTGTTTTACAACGAAGAAAATAGTGACGAAAATATTCACTTGCTCCGCGTTCGAAAAATGCTTCGGGATCACTCTAATCCCTTGGAACTACCGAACGGCATGTAAGTATAGATGTTTCTTAGAAGTGAGAAGATATTTATAACTGTTTAGAAGATTTCAAAAATATTTTCGGGTGAATAAAGAAGCATTTATCTTCCTGCTAAATGATATGAAGGAGCATTTCCGTAAACCCCTTCGAGGAACAGCAATCCCGCCAATATTGCAACTATGCGCAACTCTTAAGGTTTTTTTGCTGACGGTAGCTTCCAAATTGCGGTTTGCCCCGTCCAGTTTCGGGATGTTTTTGCATTAACTCAACTAGTTTTTCAAATTGTTGCTTTGTTGTAATTTTATTTTTTCTATAATTTTTTTAATTATTTAAAAAATTAAACAAACAAATTTAAACAAATTTACTTACGCGTTTTCCATTTCCCTCTGATAATTTTTCCAAAACAACTGCTAAAGACAACTTCTAGAGACAACTGCTACTAATGAGTTGTAATTTTAGTCAACCGCACGAACACAGGGCTGTAAACAAGTTTTTAACACATGGTTGTAGTGATTTATTACAACCTTAAAAAAGTTGTAATCCATAATACCAAAAAGAAGTTGAGTTGTCTTGTTTACAACTCAACTAAGTTGAGTTGTAATCCATAACACGGGCATATCTTTGCACCGATCTAATAAAATAACTCCGAAACCACTGTTACACTCGTTAATCACTATTCTCTCTCGTTCTTTTTCTGCTTGGGTATTGCATTTTTTGACAAACAAATTACTTATTAATCAAGAAAGTGCGACCGCGGAAAAAAGAAATAGTGCAGTGAAGTGGAAAGTTTAAACTAAAAGAAAAATACATTTGTAATATAGTAATTCTACTTATACCAAAAAATAAAGAAAAGAAATGTGAATAATAAAAATCAAAAGTGGTTTTTTACTACTTAACAACAGAACATCTAAACTCCAGTAGGTGTGCTAAAGTATTATTATTAATGTATGGAGGGATATCGAAGCAGACCACTTTTTCTGGGTCCCTTTTCGACCCCCATTTCGCTCCTCAAATTCATTTCAGGGAACCGATCCGTAATCACAACCACCTTACTTTCAATTGAGTCTCGTGCTAGCCCTAGCCTTTACTCTTGACGAAAGTGATTTTAGACTGTCGACTGGTAACTGTCGACACTCATCACGGAGTCTTTTGTAATTGCTAGCATCTGTCTAAGGCTTAGTTCCCCCATGGCATTCACATCTAACAAGTGTCTGCCCGTGGTCTTAAGCCTTATGCTAGCCAGTGCTGGACATTCACACACAATGTGCGCTACCGTCCCAGCCTCTTCCAGGCATAGTCTGCAAGTATCATCTTCTACGACTTTCATCTTAGCCAGAAGTTTCCATGTCCTGTCACTAACGCAGTGATCCAGCTTATATTATACCCGAGTACCTTGCTGGCCTTCCTGCCGATAGGCTCTTTGAGCACCATTCTAGCCTGTCTACATGTGGTATTCTCCCTCCACTTATTCAGGTGTAATGAGTTTACCATTGAAGAACTTTAGCTCGCACTAGGCCATTCCCCAGGGCAACCCTGGGTTCTAGTCCACAGAAATCCACATCAGATCCCCTTTTTGCTAGTTCGTTTGCTGCTTCATTCCCAGCTGTGCCTATGTGTCCCTTAACCACCATCAACGTCACCTCATTCAACGAGGCAGATCTGTTCAGTTTCAGAACACATTCCAGCACCAGTTTGGAATATACGTTCACTTGCCTCATGCGTTTTATAACTGACTGATTGTCAAGTGCAATGAGAACCCTTTTCCCATGCACTCGGCTTTCAAGCAAGTGATCCAACGCATGTAGCAACCCAAGCAGTTCTGCCTGGTAAACTGATACGTACCTCCCTAGACACAGACTACAGGACAAGTTCAGCTAAGTTGAGAATACACCTGCTCCTGCCCTGCCACTCATAAGAGAACCATCAGTAAAAATTCTGATGTCGTTCTCCATACACTCATTGTGTATAATGCCTTCCGCAATGAGTGTCCGATGCAGCCTCTCGACTACTCATGCGTTCCATCGGCATCTGAGCAGCCCTAACCTCTTTCCTAACGAGGTCCAGGATACTCTTATGCCCGATATTCGGCCCAAAGCTATGCCAACCGCATCGCTCCTCATTCGCAAAGCTGACAATGCGGCCGTTGACCTAATGAATAAGTCTAATGGCAGAAATCCCAACATTGCCTCGATTGCCTGTGTTGGCGCCGTGCGCATTGCACCACTTATACCCATGCAGGCAACCCTCTGAATCCCATCCAACTTACGCTTAATTGTGCCCTGAGAGGCATAATCCTTTTTGCTTTCCGGACCTTTGTTTCGATGTGTTCATTCCAGGTAAGTTCCTTATCCAGGGTAACGCCCAGATAATTCACCTTCCTGGACACATTTACTTCCGATCCGAAAAGCTTTATGGCTTCAACCTCTACACTCTTCCTCTTACGAGTGAAAAGCATAGCGTCGGATTTACTGGCATTTATGGTTAGACCCTGGTCACTGCACCATGTCTCAGTCACCATGAGAGCCTGTCTCATGCAACCTTGAATGGACCCGATGAATTTACCACCAACCATTAGTGCCAGATCGTCTGCATACGCAATCGTATGGACGCCTATTGAGTTCAATATCCAAAGAAGCCCATCTACGGTGATGTACGGTGACAATACACCTCCCTGTGGGCACCCCTAACTACCCTACCTCGAATCTTGGTTCTCCCATCTCTGAGATTTATAGCCCTAGTTCGAAGCATAGCGTTTATCCATTTTATAATAATGGGGTCAACCCTACGTTCAGTAAGATCATTTCTCACCTTCCCAAAAGAGATCTTGTCAAAGGCGCCCTCAATGTCCATAAAAACGGACAGACCAGCTCCGCCATTGAAAATTTCTCTTTCCGCTACTCTGACGAGCCCGTGCAGAGCGGTGTCAGTAGATCTACCTGCTCTATAAGCATGCTGAAATCTACTCAAGGGCCTATCCATCAGCGTATGGTTCTCCATAAAGTCTTCAATAGAAAAGATGTTAGGCTGACCGGTCTGAAGGACTTAGCGTCAGTATAGTCCCTCTTACCCGGTTTGGGAAGAAACACAACTTTAGTTTCCCTCCAAGCCACCGGAATATATCCCGTCGCTAGACAGTCTACGAATATTCCCCTAATCCTATCAAGCAGGGTATCTATTCCCCTCTGTAATAAGGCTGGGAAAATTCCATCCATTCCAGCTGCTTTGAATGGTGCAAAAGATAGTATTGCACTTCTGACACCATTCGGAGATATTATCCTTTCAGCCTCAGCTTGTCTTCCCTCACTAGCCGCCCTATTTACTGAAGTCCATGAGTCACTCGACCTAAAGCTTCCAGGAAAATGAACCTCCATTGCAATGTCTCCTCCACTGTCTCAGTGATGTGACCATCGCTCTTGCGAATTAGTCCCATCCTAGAGACAGGGTCTTTATCGCTCATATTAGAGCAGAATTCCCTCCACGTAATTCGTTTCCGAAGACGTATTGTTCTCTTTAGCTCTCTCTTCTTCTCCTTATACGCATCCCATGAGATCGAGTCTCTCCCTCATGTATCGGTTAAAGGCCTTTCTTGTTTCCTTTTTCATGGATTCAATTTCTCCGTTCCACCAAGGTGTCGGATCTTTTTCATCCACTACACTCAAGGGATAAGCATGCTCGAAAGCTAGCTTAAGAGTGGAGTTAAATTGTTCCACCGTCCGATCGATTTCGCCCGTGTTGCGAGGTGCTCTGTATGGAGCACCTCCTATATGTACCGATAGATACTCTTCATAACTGATATGATCAGTATTCTTATACGTTTGTAGGCTTTCCTCCGTCTACTGCCATACAGTATATCGAACTGGATTGCCCTGTGGTCAGACATGGTTAATCTGTCCACGACCTTCCAGTCCTTAACCCTGTCTAGCATATTGACTGAGCACAGAGTGATATCGATCACGTCTGCCCTTCGTGAATCCACGAAGGTGGGTTCTACCCCTCTGTTAAGTACCAGCAAATCGTGTCTTTCTACAAATTCCAACAATTGTTGTCCTCTGTAGTTATCATCTGTGCTGCCCCAAACTGTATTATGCGAGTTGGCATCACAGCCAATGATCAGCGCCATACCTCTTTGCCTGCAGAAACTCACCAGGTTCTCCACCTCCAGTGACGGATGTGTACCTGTCGTCTCATAGGGAAGGTAAGCCGACGCAATAAGAAATGATCCCGAACCACTGCCAATCATTACTACCGTAAGATCCGGCGAGCAGAGATGTGTCATAGGTACTCTTCGTACGCCATGTCGCACCAGGATGCATGGCCCTGCTGGACTATCATTTTTCCCAGAAGATACAAATTTTGTAAGTACGTCAATTCAGCTGGGGTGGTTTTTAAATCTTGTTTATAAATCGGTTGCAACCGAAGTAAGGCTAACGAAAACGTATACAACCTTAAGGAATCACCTTTTTCCATTAACGCTGCCTATAAAGTTGTAATTTGGTGGTTCCCCAAAAGTCTCGTCAACTCTAAAAACATATGTGAAGTATAGGAATCAATCATTTGACCTCCGGTTATTTTGATTACAACTCCAAATCTGGAAATATAGTTTCACACAAATATATTTACTATAGTTGTTGTACTTACGTCTCTAACCTTTGGCCAACTGTCAATCACTGTAAGTAAATCCCTATAACCACAATATCTAGGTATGTGTGCTAAAAACGACCTTCTGGAATTGGTATTGCCACAGATGGTGATTTAGTATGCTTGTGACTTTTAGATCGTTGGCAACTCATTCATTCTCTTGTCTATTAATTTAACTGTCAGACCTTATTTGGACAAGTTTTGTTTCTAGTAAGTAGACATTCATTTTAGTAAACACTGTTCTTTTAAGACTAAGGAATATAAGGTCTAATATAATAATGTTATACTTGACTCCAAATTTCTGCATCAAGTAGTCGTTTTAAATTGAAAGGTCTACTGCTATATTTTATGAAGTTTCTTATTTTCGTATCACTATTTTGTTCTTGGTGTAATGTTTTCAAATTTAAATCGCTACCTGTTATCATGTCAACATCAAAGTGTCGAGAAAGAATATAAGCTATTACGTTTCATTTGGAATATATTTATCAATAATAATAATATCCGTGGTAAATTGATAAATATATTCCAAATGTTTTGGGCTCCATTCTGTTTTCGAATTCAAAGCACCCGTTAGTAGTTTATGATCCTTATAAGCTTGAAAAATACAACCTTCTAACAAATATCTAAAATGCTTTATATTTAAATAAGTAGCAATTCACAATTGAAGGAATTATATTTAACCTCTGCAGGTGTAAGTTTTTTGAGAAAATTGCCAAGGGTTCAATCTTACCTTTATAAACCCCACCTACATCAGTTTTAGAAGCATCAACCTTTAAATTTATATGCGCTTCTTTATTAAAAGGAATTAATTAAACACGAGATGCATAACTGTTTCATCAAAAATGTTAGAAGCGTTCATCATCCAGATGTTGGAAGCAGTGCAAACTTTTTCTGGCACATAAACTCTCTTCATAGGAAGCACATATATTATGCCCTAATAAATGCAATACATGTGAAATGGTTTTATATTAATGAGCAATGCGGAAAAAATAATATTTTTACACATTCGCTTCCAGCTGTGCCCTCCAGAATGCTATAACGTAAGGCAACAAAACTTTATACATTTTGCGATGATTTACGAAGAGAACACGACATAACGATAGAATTCGTTCAATGAAACCATAAACGCGAAGCTATGAAATAAACATTTAAAAAGACATACTCTAAAGTAGCACATCGCGAACAAATATCGTGTCATACGCAAGCAGGTTTGGTGCAATGCCAACTCAATATTTCCTTACAGATCTGCTGAAGGCGAAGTAGTAGTTTTTGCTACAGTAGTTAATAATTAATATTTGTAATAGGTGATTTTTTCTATTCATAATTAATTAAATAAAGTGAATAGTTCGAAAATAGAAAACAACAAAAAACAGATTATACAGGGCGGGAAGGTATACTACTTTGTTTTGCCGCCATTTTGGTAAACATTAGTCTTGACAGTTCATATTTGGCAGTCGCGAAATAGAGACAAATTTATTATGGAAAAATATTCGGTAAACCAACATGTTTTAATAGTTAAAAAATTTTATCAAAATTAATCATCAATTACTGTGACGATGAAAAAATTACGTGAAATTTTTGGGAGAAACAACGTGCCAACAAGACGCACTATTTATCGTGTAGTGAATGATTTCGAAAAAAGAGGGACTGTGGCTGATAGACCCAAGCATGGACCACAACGTACTGCAAGATCGGCTGAAAACATTACTGCTGTTCAAGAAAGTGTTCAAAACAAACCATCAACCTCAATTCGACACCGTGCTCAGGAGCTATGTCTTCAAAGAACAACTTTGGCCACAATTTTGCACAAAGATTTGCATTTGTTTCCCGTACATATGCCAATAGGAAGCTACAGCTCGCCCATAGCAACCCCGATTTCCATGAAAAACTCATAATGAGTGACGGCGCATTTTTATTTGAATGGATATGTGAATAAACAATATAGTCGGTTCTGGGCAATGGAAACCCCTCAAATTATTCAACAGTCGCCTTTGCATCTATTAAAAGTGACAGTCTGGTGTGTAATTTGGTCAGGAGGAATCATTGGACGTAACTGTCAATGGGGAGCGATATCGTGATATGATTGAAAACTTTTTAATGCCACAACTGCATGATTTGGGCTTGAATAACATGTGGTTTCAACAAGACGGTGCCACATCGCGTACAGCCAGGATTGCAATGGAATTTCTGCGAGACCTCTTTTCACAACAAGTTATTTAAAGATATGGTGATGTTGATTGGCCTCCACTGTCGCCTGATTTGACTGCTCCGGACTTCTTTTTGTGGGGATATCTGAAAAGCAAGGTTTATGCAACTAAACCAGAAATGCTGGAGCAACTCAAACAAAATATTCGTGATGAAATTAATGAAATACCGCGTGAGATATGTGAGAATATATTGAAAAATGTGTTCAAAAGGGCTCGCATTTGTGAGGCTAACAGAGGCGGACATTTATCTGATATTGTATTCCATACATAATTGATGACATTAAATAAAACATTTATCAATATACGAGCAAAAATTATAAACAAACAAAGTAGTATACCTTCCCGGCGGACACCCTGTATATTGGATATTGTTATACGCAATAATAACTAGAGTATGATAACTTAAACCAGTTTAAATAATTTCATTTGTAATCATTAAATGAGTGTAGTACACATTAATGAAAAACTATCAAAGAGAACAAGAAAAATGACTAATACTCTTTTTCTGCATCAGAAAAAAAAATAATCAGTGCCTTTTAACAGGTAAGCCAAATAAGCGAAGTCGCTCATTGTCAGTATGCACAAATGCACCTCACATGTATGAACGTATAGTCATACGTTCCAATAAAATTCAACAAAATAACACTATACAGGTACTATATCAACAACTTTAAAACAAAACAATAACTACAATTAGAAGTGCAAGCAGGTGTGGCTAGATACGAGTACATAACCACAACCAAAAGGAAGGCCAGACCTAAGTTTTCGTAGCAACAGAGCACGGCAAAAAAATATAAAAGTTCGCAAGTAGCTGCAATGCCAATAAGTGAAAATACCTCTCAATACTTGCAGCCCAGGATGATAAAGCCGACCTCACTTTCAGGGAACAAAAACCTCGGCCGATTTACTTGCGCGAGCAAACATCAAGTTCCATTGTAAATTTTTTTCCCATCTTTTAGCTATAAAGAAACATTTTATGCCACTTATATACGAAGAGGAAAACTTAGAGGGCGACGATCAAAATTTATACGGAAAAAGATTATTGGCTCGTCGTAAGACGACTTGACCCAGAAAACAAAAGCTAGTATAGGTTAGATAATTGTCATAAACGCGATCGGCAGTTCTGTCCCTATTGAGGAAATAAAATGGTCATACAAGCGGTTAGTCCATAATATTCTAAATACGAATAAAGTTTCCCAATCAGTGCATCGTGTTGATTTTGTATTTAACGCAACTCAGCTATAATAGAAGATGGTCCTCGTGACTGGCGCAGCTAGAGACGACGCCAAACTTTTTTTAATTTTATGTAATAAAATAAAAACACAACTCAGCTATAGATATTAAAAAAACTTCGATCCAACAAATACACGGACAATAGCTTGTGGAAAGCTGTGGGGCACTTACAATGTCCTATTGCTTACAAATACCCACTAAGACCTGAAACCCGCACATGGCCAAAAACTCAATTGAAAAGGTATATGTTTTGTGTAATCACTTAAAAAAGGTTTTCTCACCACATGAATGCGAATGATCGGTTATGCGTATTGATATGGGAAAATCGCCCGGACCTCATTGCGTTACAAAATCAGTGATGAGAAACTTACCTGATTTTGCTGATTTGTGTTGGTTTTTCCCATGCTTTTAAAGATGTCTGAAATCGTTATGATCCCTAAAATAGCAAAGGACTTAAGTCAGATAATGTCATACAGGCCCATTAGCTTACTGACAATGTTATCAAAATTGTTTAAAAAATTATTAGTTTCGTATTTACAACTTGGTTTTACTGCTCAAACACTATCCGGAGCCATCACGTTGGTATTGAGCAAGTCCACAGAATTATCACTATTATTAGATCGAAGTTTGAAAATAAGCAATACTGTTCAACTTTATTTATTGACCTTTTTCACGATTTCGATAGTCTGGCGTGATAGGTTACTCACTAAAATTCCTGGAAACTCCACTAGCTTCTTAAGAGTTATTTAACAGGCAGAACGAAAGATATACAGTAAGGTCAAAGGATTAAATTTCTAGAAATATGAAAATCTATGCAGGAGTCTCCCAAGGTAGTATACTAGGCCCGCTATTAGTTTTCATTTACGTATAATGATCCGAACAATTTCAGTCCCGTATTAATGAGCCAGACGCATATACTATAATTAGACGGGACTGCTCAAACTACAGGGATGGTAAATTACTAAATATAGAGATGGTAAATTACTAAGTACGGAGATGCTAATTACGAAGCTTTTGGAAAGGGACAAATTTCTCGTTTATTTGTTTGATGATGCGTTGTGTCCTAAACTGAAGTAAAATGATAAGAAATTTTTGGAAAATTGAAAAACAAAAAACTAGTTGAAAAGAAATGAAATGTATGTATGTAATGCTTTTTTAAAAAAAGGCGAATAAAATAAATTCTTCACGTTCCGGGAGCCATATTTTTATCCAATGTACAAATTCTTTCAAATATATTGTCGGATTAATGCCATTTTAACCAAATCGAATTTACCAAATTTTGTGTTTTGTTTTAATGATTTCTGTGCTTCCGAGGAATAAATGTTTTAGCGTCTTTGCCTTTTGTGTTGTGCCGGAAACCAAAAAATTATTCGTTTGGTTTTAATTTACTTGCTGCAGTTTAAAAAATTCCTTGTCAGGGCCAATAAGAACATTAAAAAGCAGTTTGAAACGGTCCTTGTCTGAGTCACCACTAAAATAAATAGAGAAAGACATTTTAAACGGCGCTTGTCAAGGCCATCACAAAAATTAAAGAAGAGTTTGTGGAACCAACAATAAAAATAAAAACGTTATTTGGATTTAAAAAACCACTGAAATGATATATGTAAATATGTTTTTATAATTGTTTAAGTACGCGGTTCAAATTATTTATTTTATGAATTTTATAGTAAGTACATTTCTTTACAACATATCTAAGTGCCTTTAGTTGCAACCTTGTTGGAAACCCTTTGGTTCTTTTTATGAGTAAACCGTTAACGGTCCTTAAATATTGTTTGCCACCTTCCATTTTTATGTATTCGTTTACTTACTTGCCTATTGGATCCCTACACAAGCACTTCGTGCAACTCATATTTTCTAGGTAATTAATAAATAAAAATAGAGAATATTTCTCTACAAATTTTCAAACATATATATAATTCTTGTGTTTTATTTCCATAAATACCATCGGATACACGCCGAAACATTGGTCCTTCGAACCGGATTGTCTAGCAAGAATTATTTGGTCAACGCCATTTTGTTTGAAAATTGATAAACGCCACCCTTATTCGAGGATTATAAAATAATTGGATATTAAGGTTAGTAAATTGATTTAAAGTGATTGTGTTAAACAAGTACATATCTGCATATTTATTTTATATGTGTGTGTATATATATTTACAAGTGGTTATTGGCAAATTAATTCGTGGTTTCTAAACTATTGTGAATATCGCAATTTAATTTAGCATTAAATGTACCATTACGCTCCGAATATTTATACAGTACCATTACGATCAGTACTATTTTGTTCAAGGCTGGTTTGTATACGCGGACGGACAGCCATCAATTATTTAATGTAATATTTTTCGTAGGTTTACATACAGAAATATCTCATTGTTTTCGGCAATACAGAAAAAAAATTGAGTGTTAATACAGTGCGGTACGGTTGTAACACAGAAAGGAATTTTAGAAACAAACACGAAAATTACAAGTAGTGAAGTGTTACAGCAAGTGTTCATACATACATACATACATACATACAACGTACTTATTACAATAGTGGAGAAAGCTAATTTATAGTACAATTGAGAGATTATTATATTTATTTATTGGGAAAAGTAAGTAATTTGTTTATTACTGTTCTCAATATTTTTCATCCCTATTGGGTTGCTGAATTTTTTGCAAGAGTATTTCTTCTTTCCTCTGTTGTCGTCAGTTGAGTGGTCACCCTATAGTCGGTCGATTTAACTTCTTACAACTCTTGTAGGATTATTTCATTGGGAATTAAAGATATTCATAATTTAAGTACTGCCTTTCATATCTCTTGAATAATTTTGGGGTTCATTTCAAATAATTAGAAAATGCCGTCGGCACCTCTCGAAAGTTTTACTCGCGCCTCAGATGCTGTGGTTAAATTCGAATCGAATTTTAATAAGATTCGCGATGATGATCAGCATATTTACATGATTGAGGTTATGAGTGACGAGTTGAAATTATTATGGGAAAAGGTAAAGATTACATATGAGCAATGCCTGAATCAATTTGATTCTACACCAAAGGAGTTGCCAGAGCTTATTGAGGTCGCTGAGGGTAAATACCAGAGCACCTTTCAGACGTATGCTCGATGTTTAACAGTCATGAGGATCAAGACCGATGAATTGAAAGCGAAATCAAAACCAAAGGGTGTGATTTATGGAAGTGATGGCTCTACTGTAGAAAGTGTAAGTCACAACCTACCTCTTCCACCTTGTGATACAGACATTTTCGAGGGCGATTATCTTGCATGGCCTACCTTTAGGGATCTCTTTACGGCCTTATATATTAATAATACCCGCCTTAGTAATATTGAACGATTGTGTTACTTGGTGAAGAGGACGTCCAAAGATGCGAGGGAAATTGTGTCAAAGTGCCCGCTTACAAATTCTGGGTTCGATATTGCGTGGAGGAATTTAAAGGACACTTATGAGAACCAACGAATGTTGGTTAACAACCAACTGAAATTTCTATTTAATTTAGAATCGGTCGCTAAGGTTCGGCTTTAAAGAATTTACAGCGTGGCATTAACAGTTTTAACTGCTATGTCCAGTTATGGAATTTCTACGCAGAACTGGGACACGTTTATAGTCTTTATTTGTATACAGCGGTTACCATCTCAGACTGTAACAATTTGGGAACAGAATATTAAGGACAAAACTGCGTTGTCCTCGTGGGAGGATTTGGATCAATTTTTGACAGAACGGATCCAAACATTAGATTGTATACGTGATCTTACGAGTTTTAAAACGGGACGAAAGATCGGGGAACGGAAGGTAAAGGCTCATATTTTTAATACGAGTTCGTCTCACACTTGTATTTTATGTCCAAAGCAGAGTCATATGCTACGGTTGTGTCGTCGCTTTAAGAATTTATCCGTTTCTGAAAGATTTTCAAATATAAAAAGATTTCATTGCTGCGTGAATTGTCTTTCTAGGACACACGATGCAAAAGATTGTAAAAGCGAACACAATTGTGCTATCTGCAATAAAAGGCACCATACTTTGCTCCATAGGGAAACGTCTATCGACAACTCTGGTCAAATATCGACCACGAATAATTCCGATTCTAGACCAGCTGTTTACTCAAATACAAATGATTTACAGGGTCCGTCGACGTCCGCCGCCGCTCGTTCTAATTTAAATCGTCAGGTATTTCATATGTCACAGAATTCGTCTGTGTTATTGGGAACTGCTATGGTTTCTATTATTTGTCATGATACTACGTATCCAGCAAGAGCAACATCGAAAAGAGTTTGTACAGTTAAAATTGGCTCTCCAGTCGATAGACGAATTGAATTAGAAGCATGCGCCTTCGTTTTGCCATCAATTTCGGGTAACTTGCCTTCGTTTATTTGTCCTTCGGACATTAGAAGTGAACTACCTAAGCTGCAATTAGCAGATATTAACTTTTATAAAAGTAGATCAGTTGATCTATTACTTGGCGCCGATTTATACCCACATATACTCCTTGGTGAAGTTCGTCCAAATGTTTTTGGATCTTTAATGGCTCAGAAAACCGTTTTTGGATGGATTCTTACCGGTCCTATCGACTTGCGAGGAAATAATGCGGTCAACGTTTACTCTACCTCCGTTACTTTTTCCGAGGAAGATAACCTCAGTAAAAATCTTTCAAGATTTTGGGAACTAGAGGAGATCCCAAAGGGGAGAATTATGTCGTCGTCTGACAAACTGTGTGAGGAAATGTATAGAAAAACTACTAAACGTAGTTCCTCCGGTAGGTATATCATATCATTACCCTTTAGACCAGAATTTCCGCTCGGAATGAATTTGGGAGTATCTAGAACTAACGTCATAAAGCAGTTTTTAAGGATTGAATCATCTCTCTTACGTAAACCAGATGTAGGAATTATGTATGACGAGGTATTAATGGATTATCTGAATCTGGACCATATGCGCCCAGTGCAATCCGTTAATCAAGCCGTCAGTAATTCCTGTTACTTGCCACATCATCCAATCATTAGACCAGAGAAACAGACTACGAAATTGAGAGTTGTCTTTAATGCTTCAAATAAGACATCAAATGGCACCAGCTTAAATGATTGTCATTTTGTAGGGCCGTCTTTGCAGTCTGATTTGGTAGCTTTAGTTTTACGTTGGCGCTTATTTGAATTCGTATTTAATTGCGATATTTCAAAAATGTATAGGCAAATTCGGGTTCATTCATCCCATACGCCATTTCAACGCATTCTTTATCGCAGTTCACCTAACGAGCAGCTAATCGAATATGAATTGAAGACAGTCACCTTTGGCTTAAATTGCGCTCCGTATTTGGCCATTCGGACTTTATTACAGCTGGCTGATGACTGTGAGGATCGCTTTCCGCTGGCGTCAAGCATTTTGAGGAAGGGCATGTACGTCGACGACGTTTTAACTGGGGCCTACGATGTTGCTAGTGCATTATCGGCCAGGGATCAGCTAACAACCGCGTTACTATCCGCGGGATTCAAATTAAGGAAATGGACGTCCAATAATAAATTGATTTTGAAGGGCTTGCCGTTAGAACACTTGGTGGATGCGAAGCTGTTAACCTTTGAAGAATCTAGCAATTCGAAGACTTTGGGGATTTATTGGAATGCCCAGTTAGATTCATTTTTCTTCAAATTATGCCCTCTAGAAGTCAAGTCCGGTTATACAAAGAGAGAGGTATTATCTACCATCGCAAAATTTTTTGACCCGGTTGGTTGGTTAAGTCCGGTAATCATTATTGCTAAGATAATTATGCAACGCATTTGGCTAGATAATATTGAGTGGGATGAAAGTCTTCCTACTTCCACGGAGAGGGATTGGCTAAAATTCGTAGATGTTTTTGATAACGTTAATATGATTCAAGTGCCGCGATGGGTCAATTATACCCAGTACTCGATGGCAGAACTTCACGCGTTTTCAGATGCCTCAGAAAAGGCATACGCGGGGGTAGTGTATATTCGTACTGAAACCCCTAGCGGAGAAATTCACACGAATTTACTGTCTTCAAAGACTAAGGTGGTTCCGCTCAAATCGGTCTCTTTACCTCGCCTTGAATTATGTGGTGCAGTTTTGGCGTCGGAGTTAATGAGGAATATTCTCAAAGAGATCCAAATTCCGATCGAACGTCAGTATTGTTGGACAGATTCAACAATCGTACTGGCATGGCTACGAAAGACCCCGAGCACTTGGTCCACCTTTGTGGCTAATAGGGTTTGTCGTATACAAGAGAATACTGGAAATCAGGATTGGGTTCATGTGCGTTCTGAGGACAATCCTGCTGACTTAGGCAGTCGTGGTGTCGATCCCCGCAGTTTGGCGAACAATGAACTCTGGTGGCACGGCCCATCTTGGTTGAGTCAGAGCAGAATCCACTGGAGAACACATAATTTGGAAGGTCTCGATACCGACATGGAAAGTCGATGGATAAAAGTTCATGTGTCTTTTTTCACGGAATTTGAAGATATTCTAGATCGATTCTCATCCCTCGATCGAGCCCTGCGTGTAATTGCATATATATTCAGGTTCTTTCATTCAACGCATTCGGCTCATAAGGGACGTTTTAATTTTGAAACTCATCTTATCTCTAGTGATGAGCTCAACAAGGTGAAATTACGTTTAGCCGTTATTGCCCAAAAGGCCTTCTACCCTGAAGAGTACAACAGCCTTTTAAATAAGGAGCCATTGCCGTCAAAGAGTTCTTTAATTACGTTGAATCCTATTCTTGATGAACAGGAAGTAATGAGATTAAATGGTCGACTTGTCAAGTCAGCTTCGTTATCCTACTGCGAACAATATCCAATTATTCTTCCTTATAATTGTCAATTCGCGAGACTTATGGCGGAATTTATCCATCTCTTATCAATTCATGGTGGAAGTCAACTAATGTTGCGGATATACCGTACGGAATATTGGGTGCCTCGGTTACGGATATTAATTCGGACGGTGATTCGTCGGTGCAAGCGTTGCATGGTTGACCGCCAACGTTCTTGTAGTCAGATTATGGCCGCCCTCCCCCCTGAACGCACAACATTAGATAGACCATTTACCACCACAGGGATTGATTTCGCTGGCCCTTTTGACGTAAAGAGCTGCAATAATAGGTCGTTCAAAATCACCAAGGGCTATGTTTGTATCTTTGTTTGCTTTTCTACGAAAGCGATACATCTTGAAGCGGCGTCGGACTTATCTACTGACACATTTTTAGCGGCCTTCAAGGCGCGTCAAATGAGATCTCGAGAGACTTTCGAACGTTTCTTAAAGAATGCCAGGCCCGAATGTGTTCTTCATATGGACACAAAGGTTTGACATGGCGATTTATACCAGCGGGCGCCCCTCATATGGGTGGCCTTTGGGAAGCTGGGGTCAGAAGTTTTAAATTACATTTTAGGAAAGAGGTTCAATCGTGTCGATATACCTTTGAGGAATTAGCTACGATACTAGCGAGAATAGAGGCGTGCCTGAATTCTCGGCCACTATGCCCTATGCCTGACAATCCTAGTGAACCTATTGCTCTCACCCCAGGTCACTTTTTAATTGGATCTGCTATCTTAGCTCCACCGGAACCGACAATATATGATAGCCCCATTAGTGTCGTTAATCGATACCGCAAGGTGAAGGCGCTGATTCATCAGTTTTGTAAAAGATGGAAGGAAGAGTACTTAGTAGGTCTGCATAAACGCTATAAGTGGCAACACCCTCAAAGGGATATAGCAGTAAGAGATTTAGTTGTTGTGAAGAATGAGAATTTGCCTGCAACGTCTTGGAAACTTGGCATAGTTGTTAAGGTTTACACGGGTACTGACGGCCACGTTCGCGTCGCCGATATTCGCACTCAAAACGGGATAATTAATCGACCAATAACCAAACTTGTAGTATTGAGCGAATGATTATCACATCACTTTTATATCAATTTTCAGTTACTAGCCTCTGTTTTCCTAGCACAATGGAATCTACTACCAAATCCTCCAATGCCATTGCGGACTTACTTGATGATGGCCTGTTAGACTATGAAGAGGCAATGGAAATGGGCGATGCTGCCATATCCAATAATCAATCTTCATCCCCTACCCTCGTCAATGCCCCATCACAAGAAGCGGAGGCGGTTTCTGTTCCAGAGCCAATACTAACACCCCAAAATAACCTAACCTCCGTGCAAGTGGAACTACCCACGTCTCTTCAGTCCGCTCCGTGCCTTGCGACGTCTAAGCGCCGAAAATGTCCGATTTGCGGAAGAAATCATCCGCTCCGTTTTTGCTTTAAATTCAGAGACATGAGCTTAGAACGCAAGCTGCGAATGGTGGCATTTCATAGATTCTGCTTTCGCTGCCTCTCGAGTACTCACGTAGGCAAGGAATGCAAGAGTGAGGCAACCTGTCGGCACTGCAAGAAGCAGCACCACACTTTGCTGCATGAACAGCGTAGCCGTGCCAAGCCTCAGGCCAAGCCGAAGCCCACCATATCTGCGATTCCTATTCGCCAAGCAGTGTCATTCTCTCCGACTCTGCGCTTGAAGGTACGCTTGTCTACATCAAAACTGCCAGTGCGCGCAGTTCTCGACGCATGCTGCCAAAATAGCTATATATGTAAGGAGTTCGTTAAACGCGCACACTTACCATTATTGAAAGTGGATGGAGAACATTACTGCAGAATTGAGCTCGAATCGATTCATGATTCGTCTCAACGTCTCTACGTGACGGCTAGAGTGCGGAAAATGCATGGGATTAAAACTCCGCCTCAATCAGTTTCCGATTCGATTTTGGAGTCTTTTCAGGGCCTACAGCTAGCGGATCCGAATTTTAATCATTCGGGTAATGTGGCGCTGGTCTTGGGCCCTGAAGTGATGCCGATTATCATGAAAGGGCGAATTCAAGCCAATCTGGGTCTTCCACTTGCCCAATACACGATGTTTGGATGGGTTATTTCGGGGTTGTCGCCGTACTAACGTCCTATTATCTATTATATCGGCAAGTTGGGGCCTCCACAGAAGTCCTTCATGACTCAAAAAGTGTTTAATGAAATCAACAGGGGTCCTTCACGACTCATTTGAATGAAAAAATATATTATAAATCTCTCGTTAATACAGTCCACAGAAGTCCTTAAGGACTTACGCAACCATTATGATATCAAGAGCCCTTACTGGCTCAAATCTTACGGAATATTTTATCAGATTTCTTTATTTGCAACGCCCTTAATTGTTGCAAGGTGGCCGGCAATGTTTAAGTACGCGGTTTAAATTACTTATTTTATGAATTTTATAGTAAGTACATTTCTTTACAACATATCTAAGTGCCTTTAGTTGCAACCTTGTTGGAAACCCTTTGGTTCTTTTTATGAGTAAACCGTTAACGGTCCTTAAATATTGTTTGCCACCTTCCATTTTTATGTATTCGTTTACTTACTTGCCTATTGGATCCCTACACAAGCACTTCGTGCAACTCATATTTTCTAGGTAATTAATAAATAAAAATAGAGAATATTTCTCTACAAATTTTCAAACATATATATAATTCTTGTGTTTTATTTCCATAAATACCATCGGATACACGCCGAAACAATAATCCCATTTATATTGTTTATTTCTACGAAAGGTAAAAAAAACCTTGCTTGCTAAAAGTAAAATATATTGTGGATCATGAAAAACATTAGATAAGAAATCTAAATACATCTAAATATACATTTTAAAACAAATGAATTAAAAATTATAAAATCCCTGTTCTGGTATGAGTTCTGTACGTGTTGACCAGCTGCACGAGGTGGCACTTTATTTCTGCAAAACAAAAATCGTTAAGGTAACATAAATTATTTAATATTTACTAGCCTTATAGTTTTTACATACAAACTTGCAATATACATTTTTAAAAGGACAATAGGCGACATGTATTTCAAATTAATTAAATAAATAAAAAGAAATTTAAACCTGGGGTCTTCTTGTTTAGTCCTAATACATCCATATAAACGAATAACTATTTTCGGTTTAGTCACTAGCCACTGAAGGAGGTCCTTAATCACATTACTTCACTATCCAAACCAATCCCTGAAAATTATAAGCCATCGAAGACGTGGTTTCTGTCGCACTAGCATTTTATCATTTACTAATGGTGCTTGTGTGGAACAATTTATTGTTGGGGTTACTAATCCTGTAACTACAGGAACTATAATAAATAAAATAAGCGAAAAATATGTTTTTATTTGATCGATTTTCCTTTATTTGTATTTCCTCACTATTTCCTATACCTACGGTTGATTCCTTAAAGAATTAAACCATCAAACAATTTTCCATAGGTATTTGCCTTCTTAACTGTGCCGCTTCAGATATTATTTGCTAATGAAATAAAGTTTTAAACAAAATTGTTTATTTTTTGTAAATTTTATTATACTTACAGATGTTTCTGAATGGAATTCTGGAACTAAACCCCGTTCCAACAGGTCACAGAGCGAATTGAATTATACAACCCATTTTCAAGATGCTACTGACGCTTCAGATATTATTTATTTAAAAACAGCTTAAAACGTAGAATGTTTTACTTATTCTTATTTTATTATAATTACAGGATTTTTTCGGATGAAACCAAATATATAAATCAAGTTCCTGCCGTTGCTTCCATTACCATTTCGTTTGCTTATGCCTAGTGTTTGCCAAATATTGCTTCAGCGTAAACAAATTAAGAAAACAAGGTATAAAAACAATTTTATTGTAACTGGTCTTCCTTGAAGACAATACTTACCCATTATGAAACAAAAATATGTTATCTTCAAACCAAATATTGGTATTATATTTTGTAATTTTTTCATAGAAATAAAAAATTTTTAGCAATTTTCCACACAATATTTTGATGTTTTTTTGCAATCATATGTTACCATGTTGAAGTTTATTTTTTTCTTCTAACACATTGCATTTGCTTCAGCAAATTTCGTAACAAAATATGGTTCCGGGCAGTTTTGAACGTCATTATTAAGTATTCTGTGCAAGACGACTGACTAAAAAAGTCGAAAATAAAGGTAAATCCAGAAGGCAAAATTGCCCACGCATAACAATAAAAAATATCACTGTCCCAGCGGAAACCCACGGTAGTTTTTTTTTGGTATCCACCTAGTCCGACGCATTACTTGGTCCCGTCATGTCAAACACTAAGAACAAACCAACTATATTGGTTAATAGGTCCTAACTTAACCCTGGCTTTGGCATTCAGCTGTGGAACACTACTTGCGCATCAAACATCCAAAATAGTAAAAACTGAATCATTGAGCGTGGCGAGACGGCCATGGAGAGACATGGCGAGATGGACAATGGAGCCTCGCAAGAGGTGGAGAGGTTAACCTCTGTAGAAACTCCGGTATTTATTGGGTAATGTAGGAATTCTGAAAAGATGGACAATAAAACCCCGCAAGGGGTGTACGGGTCAGTATAGAACAAATACATGTATTCCATATTTTATTTTTTTTACCAAATTAATGTATATATTTTTAGATTTTTTTACTTTCCACGATCAATTTGCCAGGTTCTTTGCTACTTTATCACAAACGTTTTTTGCAGATGGAGACTACAATGCAAAGCACACCTACTGGGGTTCTAGACTCATTAGCCCTAGAGGAATGCAGCTGTATAGCACAGTTTAAGCTAATAAGCTTGATGTCGTATCTGGAGGTAAGCCCACCTATTGGCCAACAGACTTTAACAAGCTGCCAGAGCTATTGTAAAAAACATCGTGAACAACTTTTAGTCTGTTCATCATACGATTTATTTTCTGATCACTTGCACACAGACATTAGTTTACACGGCAGTTTTTCCACTGCACGAAATTGTTAAAATATAAAATGCATGAGAACTCTCACTTATCTCAGAACATTCCTCTGACTAACCCGACTGATATTCAAGAAGCTGTGGATTATTTAACAAACACCGTGACTGAAGCAGCCAGATGTGCAACGCCAGCTAACCCAACAGTTAAAAGAAATTCGCACCAGTTATTACCTGATGTTCAGATTATTGTCAGGGAGAAGAGAACGCTTGGAAGACAATGGCAAAACAGTATGTCTTCAGACATAAAGGTCCAACTGAACTTCTGCCAGAAAGTCTTACGCAATAAACTGAGGCAGAAACATAAGTCCACTAGCGATAGTAATTTGAAAAATTTAGATCCAACAAATAACACGGATTATACCTCTGGAAAGCTGTAAGGCGCTTTAAATGTCCAATTCACTATGAATCTCCACTAAGACTTGAAAATCGCACCTGGGCCAAAAACTCTATTTACAAGGTAAATGCATGCGCAAATCACTTAGAAAAGGTTTTTAGACCACACTGTAAATGATCCCATGAAATTTCGGCTACCTTCATTAGAAATATAGATATGAGAAAATCACCAGGACCTGATCGGATTACAGGATCTATGATAAGAAACATACCTAATTCAGCTGTGAGAATTTTACTATTATTAATGCCATGTTGCGCGTTGGCCTCTTCCCATGCTCTTGGAAGATGTCTGAAATTTTTATGATCCGGAAACCAGGAAAGGACTCAAGCCTGATTACATCATACAGGCCCATTTGCTTACTCTCAATTTTGTAAAAGTATTTGAAAAATTATTCGTCTCTGCTTTAACTCCTTATCTCAATGTACAAAACATTACCCCGTGATCGTCATTAGAACTGCATTTGAAAATAAGCAATATTGTTCAGCTTTATTTTGCTGTAAACTCCCACAAACTTCTAAAGAGCTATTTGACTGATAGAACGTTTGAAGTAATTTCAAAAAATCAGTTTTCTAAAAATGGAAGAATCTTTGCAGGAGTCCCTTAAGGTAGTATACTAGGGCCGCTAATACACATTATCTATACAGCGGATATGCCAACAAGCCCATATACAAATACATCAACGTTTGCAGACGATACATATATTTATAAGTGTCAGTAATGATTCAAATGTTGCATCTGAAAACTGCAGTCCCACAAAATAAGTGGAGGATTAAGGTAAATCCTTCGAAATGTGCTCACGTAACGTTTTCCCTCAGGAGGAAAAATTGTCCCCCAATAAGGACAACAAATACCACTGTTCCAGCGGAAACACATATTAAATATTTAGGTACCCACCT
Organism: Phania funesta; assembly: GCA_963932375.1. Lineage (NCBI taxonomy): Eukaryota > Metazoa > Arthropoda > Insecta > Diptera > Tachinidae > Phania > Phania funesta. The sequence continues at coordinate 30,428,676 of OZ010656.1, forward strand.
AGATAGACGCATACCTTGGTCCCGCCATATTGAGGGAAAAGTAACGGCCATAAAACCTAGAGCAATTCAACTACACTGGTTTGTAGGTCCTAACTAAACCCTGTCTTTGGATTACAAATAGTTTTTATACAAATCCATTATAAAACCAATAAGGACATATGGCATTTAGCTGTGGGGAATTGTTTGTGCTTCAAAGACCTTGAAGTCACAAAGAGCACAGTCTAGAACTTTACTATTTATTGTTTGCGATAACGTGTGTAGCGGCATAGAAAATACATTCCATTCAGCTAGATCTCTAATAAAATTGAAACTTTTACTGTTTTCAAGGTTGTCCATATTAAATAAATAATTCTCTTTCTGAATAGAAAGAAAAACGCACTCATGCCTAAAAATTAAAATTACTTAATAATTAATAATATTTGTAGTTCGGAAAAAAACAATAAAAATAAAAAACTAAGTTTAAAAAAAAATTTATATGCGGTCAATAAATATATTCTTAAACATATTTTTGTAGATACTCACATATTTTTATTGCTATCCATCCAGTCCACGGCCATAATACAGGTGAAAATGTAATGTTAACGTCAATTAGATCACCATTTTTATCAATATAAGGATGCCATATTGGCTCACTCGAAATTTCTCCTCTTACAGAAATTCCATTTAATATCGTTATATTTATTATCGATGGCATGCTTCCACAGTACATTGGCTGGGAACTATAAGGCCACATATAGAGTTCGGTATAATCAATATAAGGTGGACTCAATGTAATTTTTGGTTCATATGAAAGTAGCAGGTCCAAGCTTTTAATAATATTTAGCTTTCCATAACCCTGCTCAAACATATTATTATGTGGTAGTTTTGTAGCTCCTTCAATAATAATTTGCTTTACAGATGAAGGATTAATAAAATCTGATTTATTACCAGCTCCACTTAATAAAAGTGCAACTGCACCAGCTACCACGGGAGCAGCAACTGATGTTCCTGAAAGAGAACGGCAGCCGCCTTCCAAATTACTTCCTCTTACTTGACTCCCATATGTAACAATATCAGGTTTAAGTCTTCCATAACCAAATGGTAACTCCCAAGTTGTCATGCCTCTTGAGCTAAATTTTGCCAAAAGGTCATCTGAGTTTATTCCGCCAACTCCTATTACATCACTCTGGTCGGCAGGATTGTTGAGAGTTCCGTACAGTGGCCCATCGTTTCCAATCGCTGATACCATTATAACTTTATTTGCTGATAGTTCTAAAACTTTATCTACAAAAGGCTTATCCATGAAGTCGGGTCCACCAATGCTTAAGTTTACTACGTTAATTTTTTTAAACATAGCATAGTTGAAAGCATCAAGAAACCACGAAGTGTATGAAACCTGAAATAGAAACAGTTTTGTTTTCAAAAATAAGAGAAAAAATATATAATAAACTATTTTTTATACAAGTTTTTCATTCTTAATAAGTATATACATAAGTACACAGTAACGTGGATTTACTTTCAAAAGTACTACTACAATTAACACATAAAAATTTAATATAAAAATATAATTATTACCGGAAAAGTCGTTTTTGTAAAAAAAAACCTTACAGACATTAAAAGTTAAAAAAAAAATTGAAAAACAAACGGTAGTAAGAACTCTTTCAATACGAACGAGTCTTAGTGGTTGTTTAGCAAATTTCTTATTACCTCAAATTTATTCTATGCAGTGCGCCAGCAGAATACCTAAGATTTAGATTAAAGATTACTTTTATTTTAAATAATTTGCTGTTTCTTAATATTAGTTTTGACAGCTCTTGATCCAGATTTGGCAGCCATGCACCACGATCGGACGAAACACATTTTATGACTTTGCGTCTTATTTTTGAAATTAACAGCGTTATTTATTACTAAAAATTAGCATGAAGATAGCATAGAGTTTAACTATAACTAGCAAACAATCTGCGAACAACTTACTGCTAAACACTTGTTAGTGAGTTGTTAAACACTTTCATGTGAAACAACTGTTTAGTGTCAATTTTTTATGAATAGAGAAAAAAATTTAATAAAATTGTGCGCGAAAATAAAAAATTGAAGCTTAAAATAAAAGTGTGGAAAAAAAATTAACATTTTGCACGAAATTAATAAAATGGAAACATTAGACGTTTTAGAAAATTTAGAATATCTAAGAACCCGGAATCGCTCTAAGAAAATTTACAAAAAAAGAAGAAACCCATTTGTGGAGTACAGCGATGAAGAGTTTCGTCTCAAATATAGATTTTCGAAAGAAAACTACAAAAAGTTAATAAAACTAATGCAAGCAGATATTAAAGGAAAAAGTAAAAAAACGGTGGTTGCATTCCTAGCTGCATTAAGAGGTTGGGGTCGCAATAATGTCCAAGATGGCTGTGCCGAATATCATGATTTCTCCCAGTCTGCAATGAGCCGAATATGCGTAAAAGTTGCTAAGGCTTTTGCTAAAAAGGCTAAGGATTTTATAAAAATGCCAACACTACTGGGGGAACAAATTATCGCAATGGAGAAATTTAAAGAAATTGCAGGATTTAAAAGCATGAGAATTTCTAGAAGTAATGGAAAAGTTTTAATTGTGGTTCTTGCCGTACTCCACAATTTATCAGTTATGTACATATAATGAGGAAGATTTTAGTAATATTATTTTTTTAAATTAAGGTAATTTAAATGTATTTAATTAAAAATACAAAAAAATGTTTTTTTTTTGTTTGTTTTTTAGATGAGGACGATATTCAAAGCCGTGGGTCGCTTGCTGAAACCTTAGAAAACAGTATCAGTGATGAAAATATTTCACGCAATATGTATATTTCTCAAAATTGTTAACTTTGCTTAATTATACCCATCACCCCCAAGGATTTAAGGGTATTATAAGTTTGTAACATTAACATTTATTTAATAAAAATAAAATTAGATAACAATTCATTTTCAGTCTTTTAAATTAATAATATATGCAGCAGAAAACTAAGAACTAAATAAAAATTTAAAAGTAAATAAAAAAATTCGAAAAAATTAAATTAAGTTAGAATAGTAGCTTCAAATAATTCGTCCCGATCGAAAATAACGACTCTTATGTTTTACTATGTAAAATTGTTTTAATCCAAAAGTACGTAACATCACTTTTTGAATTTTACAGGAGAAGCAAAAAATGTTATAAAATAAAAAATACTTCAGATAGAGAAACAATTGATGAAATATGGAATTAAAATGATTTTTTTTTGATGATACGTACTTTTGGATTTTCGACGACGATACGTTATAATTATAAGTAAAAAAGTCTAATCGAAGAAACCTTTTTTCTTTAAATTTTCAATTTCTAATTTAATTTTTTTTCTATTTTTAATTTATGCTCTTCCTTTTCTTGTATTTCTAACCTTTTGTTCCTTCTTTTTTGTATTAAATGATTTTCTTCCAAACATTTCATTTCCATTTCATTTTGTTTAATGCTCAAATCCAATAGTTTAATTCTTTTAGAATTCTCATTTTCAACTTCTATTTCCTTGCTTTTCTTACTTTTAAAAGCTATTGGGTTTTTAACTTCATCTTCTATATTACAGTTCATTATCGGTTTTTATTGTCTCATCTAATTGGATTGTTTCAGAACATATTTCGTTTAATTGGGAATTGCTGTCATACATATTATAGTCAATTTCGAAATGTTTAGGCAGCCGAGATACTAATTCCTCCTCTATACTGTCCAAAGGTTTAGGTGCTGGACCACCACCTGTCTTCTTTGCCTGTTTTATAAAGGCAGAGTTTTTGTTTTTTGCCAGTGATTTGGTTTTACGCCACTGGTTTTGAATTTGCTCCAACGATCTGTTGTTTGGCGATACTTTGTTGAAAAGGGCATGTATAGTATTCCAGGCATCCCTCTTTTTCTTGTTCGTATTTGTGCCTATTCTTGCATCTTCTATTATGTCCAGTTTGTCCAGAGCGATTTGTGAAAGTAAATCCTGAAAAGAGTTTGCTTTTATTTTACATTGCCATTTATAATCTGAATATCTTACCTTTTCATCTTGTTGCCAATTCACTGATCTTTTTGTTTTTTCCACTTTTATTTCTTTTAATGCTAACTTTAACGCTGTAAGTCTTCATTTCCTACTTAATAAATGCATAGAGCGCAACCGCATTTTATAATATGTTGACTGAATGCTAGTTTTTTTTTATCTAGTATTACCCCTAGATATTTGACATCCTTCTTTAAAGGTATAATGATTTCTGTAAAGTGTATATTATATGTAGAAATACGCTTATGTGACTTATTATATGGAAATATGATAGCTTGCGTTTTTTCCATTTACATTTCTTTTCCGTTTGTCAAAGCACTTTGGAATATATGTATATAAGATTATATTGTATTCTCTTGATTTAGTCATTTAAGACTTTTCGCAACAAATAAAAGCGCTATCATCCGTGTAACAAGCTGCTGCATGGTTATTGCGTACAGTAATATCAGATGTCGATAATACCGAACCTTGTGGCAAACCTGCTATTATATGTATTTCACTGGAGAAAGAATTATCAACACAATACAAAAAATGCTCTTAATAATTCCTTGCATGTAACTTGGAAAATTCAAAGAGTAAAGTTTGAAAATTAGATCATCATGACGCCAAATGAGTACAGACCGCATTTGAGTACAGACATACTTCATATTAAGGGCATAATTTATATTCATTTAAGGTGACTTTTTTGATTTAAAAAAATCCATTGAACAAGTGCAGAGACACAGTTAACAGTTAGTAACAACAACAAAATAAATAACAAAAAATAAAAAAAGAATATAATATATTGTATGATAAAAAAAAACAATAAATAGTGCATGGATAACCCGGTTTAAATAATTAATAGTGAGTGCATGAGCGCACCAAACATTTTGAAAAAAAATATAAAAGGTAATAACAACAATGCTTATTACTCTTTTAGTCACACAAATGCTAATAATGCAATGAACAATATAAATGATAAAAAGAAATTACTGAAGTATTTAGAACCAACTGCTTTATTGTAAAATAATGAATTTACATTGAGGCTTAAGTGGGGTTTAGACGATGATATTTTTCATCGGTAAAATGAGAGTAAAAATATGATGAAATTTCATCAATATTTAAAAAAATTAGAGTAAAATCATACGACAGATTTTTTTTTTCGTTTACATGATTGGTAAAATACCAAAACATATGGTGCGTGCACACACACACATATATGTTGCTATTTGTTTACATAAAAATCAGGCATATGAAAGTTTACGCCAAACAATATTTTTTCGTAAAGAACTTCTAGTGTAGTACAGTTAATATTGAAATAGATAAGCTTTTTTATATGCAGACGCATATACATACATGCATATGTAATACAAGTTAAATTTTACATACGTTTTTAATAATATCTTGGAACGAAAAATTAAAATTTTTCTTTATATATAGTGCAATTCATTAAATCTAGTTTTGCATACCTGAAAAATTCTCTCCTGATCAAAGGGTGTGTGATGGTTTTTAAATTTTTCAAAAAACAAAGACAGCCGTACGACTGTCAAATTTTCATCGGTATTTTCTATCAATTACGTACGACTTCATTACATATCGGATTTACATGATCCCATCCGTGCTCTTCTATACAAAAAATTGAGTAATCGTACGACAAGTCACATTGTCTAAATCACTCTTTAATGCTACTTATGTATAATTAGAAAGAGCATATAAACGAGAGTGATCATAATCTCAATTTACGTATATATGTATATGTGTATGTATATGTTACATAACATCTTCCTTTTTTTTATATAAATGAAGACAAATGTTATTTGCCACTAAATCTTATTTAATGATAACTGTTAAGAAATTTCAACATATCATAATACTTATCATTCACATAGACCTACATATGTAATATGTGTATAAGTTTCAGTCTTCATAGGTTAAGTCTATTAGGAAATATTACTGTTCTTCCCGTTGGAGTAACATACTTAACTTCATTCTTATGTTCTGAGTTATCTGAATTTTTATTTACAGTAGGACTACAATTTCATTAAATGTTCTCTTTTTCGCCGATAAATTACTCCATTACTATCCTTCACCAAAAATGACCTTGCTTCTTTATATTTTTCTACAACTGTTGCAGGAAACCAAACTGAAACTGGTGTACGCTTAAACATGATTTTCTCACCTGGGGAGATTGGTTGTAATTTTATAGATTTTTTATTAAAATGATTAGACATTTCCTTTATATTTTCGGCAATTTGAATTTTGTACTTGTTGATGTTGACAACTTTTGGTCGGACGTTTTCATCCACAGTTGGTATTTTCGTTCTTAGTTGACGCGACATCAGTAATTCTGAAGGACTAGGTAAATTACCTTTTGAAGTTGTACTATAATGTAGTAATGCTGTGTAATAATCTGAATTTGTCTCCATACACTTTGCCAATAACTTTTTGATAGTTTGAATAGAACGTTCTGCCATGCCGTTCGATCGCGGAAAATGTGGACTAGATGTAATATGTTCAATAGCCCAATCATTGCAAAACTTATTGAACTCTTTTGAATTATACGGAGGGCCATTATCTGGAACAAAATTTTTTGAGATGCCATATCTTGCAAAAATAGATTTTAATTTTGTAATAACCTGGGTACTGCAATAGCCTGCATTTAAAATATCAATTTCAATATACTTTGAGTAGAAACCACGGTAAATCTATGAATTCATGAGGATGCAGTTCCTGCTTGCCATTAGAATTTCTGTATTTGACACAAATTTCGCAATTGGAGACTATATTAAAAATATCATGGTTTATATTTGGCCAATAAACTGTATTTTTTGCCAAATTCTGACAACGCTGTATACCCATGTGTCCTTCATGCAAAGTATCTAATATCTTGCGACGTAATTGGTGCGGTACTATAATCCGATTATTTTTTAATAGAAGTTGATTGACTATAGATAATTCTTTTTTAACATGGAAGTAAGGCTAACTTATCGACTGATTTTTTATTAGAAGGTCAGCCACTTTTTATATATGAACCTACCTTCTGAAGTGATTGATCATTTACTATTACTTCCTTAATCTCACCAAGGATACTGGCAAATAGACTTATTCCCTTCATTAATAAATCGCAGTATAGTGATAAGTCCTTATCGATTTCCTGTAAAACGTTTTCCTTCAGTGGAGCCCTAGAAAGAGTGTCTGCAATGTAAAGATATTTTCCTGGCTTGGACATCTAGGTTATATCACTGAAGACGTAGCATAAATCTTTGTAATCTGGCAGGAATATTGTACAATGGCTTTGTAAATAGTGTCACAGGTGGTTTATGATCAGTTTCAACTTTAACTTTTAAACCAAAAAGGTATTCATGAAATTTTGTGCATCCGAACAAAATGGCAAAAACCTCTTTTTCAATCTGAGCATAGTTTCTTTGAGTGTCGGTAAGAGATGCAGATGGATTGTTTCCATGTAGAATAGTGGCACCGACAGCAAACTTTGATGCATCAACTGAAAGTGTAATCGGCTTGTGCGGGTCAAAATATGTTAAAACTGGAGTTTTCGTTAGCTCAGATATCAAGTTCTCGAATTCTTTACTATGAATTTCATTCCATTGCCAATCAACATTAAACTTTAACAAATCACGCAAATGTTTATTTTTTGCAGAAAAATTACTCATATATGCGCCTAAATAATTTACCATACCAAGAAAGCGTTGTAAATCAGAAACGCATTTAGGTGTTGGCATATCAATAATAGATTTAACTTTTTCAGGTCCGGCAGTAACTCCATTTTCACTAAATATATGTCCTATGAACTTGATCTCGGTTTTGCAAAACTTCGATTTCTCTTTATTAAACTTAAGACCAACTTTATTTGCTTTATTTAAAACATCTTTCAAAATTTTGTTATGACCATCGATTGTAGGAGAATGAATTAAGAAGTCATCGATATATATAATAAGACCATTTGTATCGCCAAAAAGTTTTATGATTTCACTATGAAAAATTTCAGAGGCAGCACTAACTCCAAATGGTAACCTTAACAATCTATATCGCCCAAATGGTGTATTAAACGTGCATAGCTTAGATGATTTTTCCGTCAACGGTATCATCCAAAACCCACAATTTGAAGTTCTGACCTTTGAAGAGTTTTTCGGCTGATAGTTTAGAGCTCCAATAAAATTATTACTACTATCCTTGCTGAGTTAGTTTAAGTTTTCTTTTGCGATTGATATTGTTTTTGCGATCTCTCTTTAATATGCGTGTCTTTGGAGGACAAACCACATACAACAATGTTTCGAATGCGTTCCTCTTTTAAAGTGCCAAATTCGCAAGTGCTGCTAAGATTCTTTAGCGATGTCATATACTCATCAATTGACTCTTCAGTTTCTTGTTTCCTTGTAAAGAACTTATGACGTTCTATTACCTTATTAGCTTTTGGTATAAAGTAGTTATCGAATTTTTCAATTAGAATCTTATAAGCAATCGTGTCAAGATCAACATTAAACGTATTATAAATGTCCATCACTTCATTACCGAGGTGATGCAAAAGGAGTACCACAAGACGTTTATCAGTTAACTCTTCCAAATTCGAAGCTCGCAAAAAAATTTTAAACTGCGTTTTCCACTTTGACCACTCTACTGAAAGATTGGATGATTTTAAATTTAATGGAACTATAGTTGTGGCTATTGACATGTATTGTTGATTTAGACCACTAGCTACATCTGATGTGTTTATTCCGGAATTATTTGCCATCTTTTTACAGTTATACACGCGCTTTTCTTTTAATTAAATGCAAACTTCAAACTTATTACTTTGTTTTTTAAGTCTCAAAATTGCACTTTATAGTTTGAATTCAATTTGTTTATCTCTTTTAATATTCTTATTAGGCACACACACCTGACACCATGAAGTATTTAGAACCAACTGCTTTATTGTAATATAATGAATTTACATTGATGCTTAATGGTACTTATGTATAATTAGAAAGAGCATATAAAAGAGAGTGATCATAATCTCAATTTACGTATATGTATATGTATGTGTGCATGTATATCAAGTTACATAACAATTACAGGTGCTTTTTTAACCGCCAGGCCAATTGACCGAACGCGCTCATTATCCGCAAATATAAAAATATCTGCCCAGAAACAATAAAATCATCTAATGAAAATCAACAAATAAACATTACAGATGCTTCACAAGAAATAGTACAACAAGAAAGAGAACCAGGTACTGTATCTAAACGCGTGCAAACTGGTATGGATCGGTACATAATCATAACCAAGAGGAAGGACAATCCTAAGTCTTCGCAACAAGATCGAACCGCCAAACAATAAAAAGGTTCTCATCAAGTAGCTGCAATATCGGTAAGTGAAAATAGATTCTCTGTACTTGCTACTCCGAATAATGAAGATGCCAAACCCACTGTAAGAAACAAAAACCTCCACCAACTCAACAAACATCAAATGTCATTGTAAATATGCTGTCCCAACTCGTAGGTAAAGAAAATTTCTATGTGGCTTCTTTACGAATACGTGAAATACAAGAAACGGAGATCCTAGCCCACACTGAGAACAATTATCGCCTCATCGCTAGTCGACTCGATGCAGAAAATAAGAGCTATTATACGTATAAACTAAAAAGTGCTAAAGGTTTGATAATCATCATAAAGGGCATTGACAGTTTTATTGCGTCGTATCTCAGCTAAAATCAAAAAACTCGGATCATTCTATATACAACTTGCGCTATCTTTTGAACAGAAGAATCATGGTAGAAGAGCTTCTAAAAACGTCTCAATGTAGCAACTACCAGGAATTCGGACACACGAAAACTTACTGCAAGCTACCATTCGTTTGCAGTGATGCAATATAGGGCTTCCCAATTTCCTCGGCTTCATGCTGGTTCTATTGCTAGTACACAAGCTACACAGCCACATACTAAACCAAACTATTCGTATGCCCAAACATTAAAAAACTATTTACCTAATGCGAAAGTTCTAATGTGCATAAACATTCATATGCCCACGTCTTAAAAGAGGGTTCACAGACACCCCTCACTAACAATTCGAGCTCGATCGAGAGCTTAATACAGACAATGGATAATTTCATGACAACTATGCAGGGTATGTTTCAGGAAATGATGCAAAACATGATTCTGCAAGTTTTGCTTTGCAAAAAATGAACCCTTTAAAAATATTCTTCTGGAACGCTAACGGGCGCTCTCCCAACATAAATATGAAGTAGAATACTTCCTGCTAACACATGATATTGACATACTTTTAGTCCTAAAACACAATTCACTATAAAAAAACTGCTTTAAAATTGATGGATTTTTTATATATGACACGAAACACCCAAGCGAAAGGACAGGTGGTGGGACTGCCATTATAGTCCGAAAAAACGTAAGGCATTTTCCATTTCCTGAATTCAGGGAGACATTTTTGCAAGCCACGACTATAAATCTTACTAATTTTAAAAATGTGTATTGCCGGCATAGGCATAAAATCGAAAACCATGAATTTGCCAGGTTCTTTGCTACGCTAGCACAAATAGGTATCGCCGCTGGCGATTACAATGCAAAGCCCACATATTGGGCATCCAGATTCCTTAGTCCTAGAGGTAGGCAGTTTTATTATACAGTTCAAGCAAATAAGCTGGACGACTTATCTGCCGGTAAACCCACCTATTGCCCCACAGACTTTAATAAGTTGCCAGACCTTATTTTGCTATAGTAAAAAACATCAAACGCGATCAACTGTTAGTTAGTTCATCCTATGATCTATCTTCTGATCATCACCTACAATTGTTATTTTTTACGATATTTTGTCACTGCACCTGAAACACTTACTTTCTACCCGAACAGAAACACGAATTGGTTAAAATATAAAATGTATGTGAGCTCTCACTTATCTTTGAACACTGAGATATCCAGCTGATATACAAGCAGCTGTAGATCATGAACGCCAACAAAGCCATCAGCTAAAATAAAATCGTACCATGCAACAGCAGATATACAGATGCTCGTGATTGACAAAAGGAGGCTAAGAAGACAATGGCAAAATAGTCGTTCTGCACAGATAAAAATACAAATGAACTTATGCAAAAAAAAACTTACGCAGTAAATTGAGACAGAAACACGAATTCGTTATCAACAAGTTTTTAAAAAAAACTTGGATCCAATGAAAATCTTTAAAATAGACAATTAAAAATACGGATATGAAGAAATCACCCGGACCTGATCGTATTACAGGATCAATAATAAAAAACTTAACTAATTTAGCTGTGAGAATTTTACTTTATATATTTAATGCCATGTTGCACGTCGGCTTATTACCATGAAGATGTCTGAAATTGTTATGATCCCGAAACCAGGAAAGGACTCAAGCCAGATAACATCATACAGCCCCATTAGCATACTCTCAGTTTTGTCAAAGATTTTTGAAAAATTATTCGTCTTGAGTGTAACGCCTTTCTAAATGAACAAAACGAGCAAGGTATAGTACTATTGAAAAAGTCCATAGAATCGTTACTAATATTAGATCGGCTTTTGAAAGAAAGCAATACTGTTCAGCTTTATTTATAGACATTTCCCAAGCATTTGATAAAGTTGGCCATGATGGGCTACTCATTAAAATAGCTTGGGTTCTTCCTAAAACACTCACAAGCTTCAAAAAAGCTATTTGACAGATAGAACGTTTAAAGTATGGTCAAAGGATTAGTTTTCAACAAATGGGAAAATCAGTGCAGGAGTACCTCAAGGTAGTGTACTAGGACCGCTATTATATATCATCTACACAACGGATATGCCGACAAGCCCACATCGTCAACGTTTGCAGACGACACTGCAATTATAAGTGTTAATAAAGAACCGACGGTAGCGTTTGCACAACTTCAGTCCCATATTCATAGAATCGAAAGCTTTTCTGATGGCGAGAAAAATAACACACCAGTACTTTTGCGTTTCATTTTATTACCATCAAGAAAATGAACAACTCGTTTTAACTAGTACAGTGTGGAGTGTTCCTTACGGAATCCAAACTGTTATTATCACGATTATTAGGACACACAACTAAAATTCTTTTGAGTATGACTTTTTATACATCTCGTTCAATAAACTATTTTAAAATGGTATTTACTCGTAAATTTGACTTGAACGTCATAATTTTCATTCAACGATTACAGATTTTGAAACCTGAAAAAAATATCTTTAAACAAAGGCTATATACATAAAGGCTATATACATACATACGTCATATATAAAACTTCATGTCAACACTGGTTTTTTGGCGAACATTTCGGAGAATTGTGGGTAGATAGCGTTTCCTGTCACCTGAAAACTCTGGAATTTTTGTCATCCCTTGTCAAGTTTGGTTTGAAGTCAAATCGGTTTCGGGTATGTGCGATTTTTCTTTCACATTGAACCTTGTCAAGAGATGACAGAAATTCGTACCAAAAACTTACATCAAGTCACCCTGTTGAAATACGAAATCGATAATTAATATTTATTTTCTTTAGGAAAAGGATTGGTTTTATCCTCTGTGGCTTAAATCGAAAAGGCTCAAATTCTTATACTATTATACTATAGGAAAGGGAAAATTTATGAAGCACAACAAATTCTATCTTATTAATATATAATATATTACCTATGTAATACTATAATTAATTACAGTAACTAATTCAATATTATTTATAATGGAAAAATACTTATTTCTGTTAAGGAAGAAAATTTGTTTGATATGATAACTTGATAACTTTCTTAACAGAAAGAGTGAATAATAAACCTAGGACTAACAATTAAAGTTAGTTTAAACAATACATTTTCAGAAAAGCAGGGCACGGCGAGAACATGCATGAACATGTCTACTTTATCACTATCGGTTTCATACTAAAATATAATCAACCGAGATGAAACAGAAATAGATACAATGCTTTCATTGCTGAACGATGGTTGGCTGAAGCAAAAGGCATATAATAAAGACTGCAATAACAAAAAGATAGAGTGGTGAAATTTCGCCACTCTGAAAAGTCAAGAATGTGAAATTTGAAAAATATTCATTCTCATATTCCATTGGGTTAAATGATGATGATGTTTACCGTGGACCCAAAATTAGCAGTAAGACACAAACAACCTTGATAACGCGCGTAGCGGCATAAAAAATGCCGTTTTCTCATTTTATCGTTTACTGAATTCAAAGTTATCATATCAAATAACTTTTCTTTCTTAACAGAAAGATTAAATAAACGAACTTAAGCCTAAGAATTAAATTACTATAAATTTATTTAGAACAATGTACTCGATGCACAAAAGAAGCTTCAGTAAAAATATGTGGGGCGTGAAATTAAGTTCGATAAAATTTAATATATTTATATTTGGATTACATAGACAACACTATAGATATACAACACATCATAACAAGAAACTCACGAAATATGTTTGAAACTAAGAGATCAGCTTATTCAAATACTTCATAACGAGGACGACTCATAAACAAAGAAACTGACAAAAAATTAATTATAAGAACTTAGGTCTAGAAATGTGAATTAAATTTATAGAGCTAGTCACTATAATATTTCCCTAATTTAAAGGAATATTTACAAACAATCTAGCAGATTATTTCCTAGATGCATTAATCTTAATAGATTTGCTCAAAGGCGCCTATGAAAATTTGGTGATCCAAATCGTCCAAACAAAAATAAGCGACACAGCGCTCACCTCAATCATTGGATTAAATACAATTTTAATAATATCAGAGAAACATAAAAATACAACGAAAGGTACTGATAAATTAGTGTCAAAATGAATGGTTACACTCCAGGGTAGTAAACCAAACAATGTTTACGCGCAGGAGAAGGAGAACCTCTGTAAAACATATGCAAACGCCTATATTGCGGGTTGATTGCTAGCAGACACAGCGAACAAATATGCCGCTCAAACGTCAATAAAAGCATTGATCAAGAATCTAAGCTATGATGTAAAAATTATAAATACAGCTGGAAATTTTGAGAATGTATAGCACATAATCATAAAAGTTGGCTAATACGAGGACTGACCAGTCATGCACGTCAACAGTTCTACACATGCGTGGGACACCTCGAAGGCGGAAAAATATTTATGCAAATTGTTTTGCTAATTTCGGTAACCGAGTCAGTAGAAAATCTGCAAACAATCAAAGATTACAATTCAAATAATAGACAACAAAACACCCTTATCGAAGAGGAAGGTACATTATGAGGACTACGCAAAGGTACTCGGAAAATACCGAAGACTCCTAGATAATCCCGCGAGAATAATAAAACACATTGTACCATCGATGATACAAACAAGAAACTAATATTTTTAATAGATACTGGCGCAGATATTTCTTTGTTGAAGCAACAATATACAATCGATAACATTAATTTATATTGGCAACATATACATATAAAGTGATGGGCATTGGCAAAGAAAGTATATTTACATTTGGTATAATTTTGAGTTTATTTACATTTAATTTCAACATAGACTCCACGTGTTGCCAGATGATTTTTTAGTTCCCTTTTATAGATTGAAAAAATCTTGATTGAAAAAAAATTAATGAAAAGAATAATAGGATGTTTAAAGCAACACAGATTATTTTATAAATTTATTTGTAAGGTATATTATAAATAAATAAAATATGAAGCTCTGTCTGTTTATGAAGTTCAAACAATTGATACAACTGACCACTATCACTTGCTATGAAGAAGCCCTCTTCTAAACGTACAAAAGCAACTCTTAGGTTTGAAGGAATACGACTTCGAGATGGAATCACATTTGAGAAGATATAAAAACTTGTAATGATGCTAGCACCTAGATCAAGAAAACAAGGTTTATGTTATCAATGGACAAATGATAGGTACATTTTTCGAAGTGCTTGAAGTACTGGCAAATAACATTGGAAGTGGGGAATTACAAATGTTAATGAATGATAATATTTTAGTACAGGTACCTCTCAACGAATTCAAAAGGGTGGGCAATTATTTTTTTAAATATATTATAATACCGCTAATACCATTAGTTACAATAATCACTGCTGATGCAGAAAACCAATAAGCACTCAAAAGATTTCAAGAGGACCTCCTGTTAGGTAGTCACCCAGGGATCACTCGAATGATTAACAAAAATAGAAGATATTTCTACTGAAGAATCTGACTAAAAATGTTTCATAATACGTAACAAACTACGTAACATGCAAAGCGATTAAAATCATTAAGCACAAAAAAGAACTCTTGATCATCACACCCACCGGTAAAATCATTCGACACCGATATGGGAACCGAATATAAAAACGTAATACTTCAAGAATTATTAATACTACAAAATGTAGAATTAGTTTATTGAACACCGCACCGTCACGAAACTGTACAGTCGAACTCTCAAAAACAGACTCAAGTTACTAAATATGTATTGAAGGGTAACGACATGAATATAAAGATAAATACAGGAATATAAAAAGAGAGCTAACATCCAAATCATCTGCGAACAATTGTTCGGCGAAGGTATTTACATCCGCAAAAATGTACTTATGTACGTAGATATATTTACTGACCTGTTTATTTGTGAATACTTTAAAAATATGAAGCTCAACATCTGGCGCAATTCCGAAACACTCCTTCGTGGAAGCTATTATTCCAGAAACAAATGTGCCATGACCAACGCCATCATCTAAAGTTTTATCATTTGTCCAATCTGTCCGCTCTTTAATATTTCGAAAATGTGGATGCTTCTTGGCCAACCCAGTATCGAATACAGCAACCTTTATTCCCTTTCCAGACATACCACGATCCAACAAGCCTTTAGTTTTTAAAGCAACTCGAAGATCCATTGCAAAATCTTTTGATAATTGTTGTGATGAATTTGATACTGTGGAATACAAAAGTGTTCTCTGTATTTGCGACTGTAATGAAACATATTTAATAGCCGGATGGAACTGCATCTTTTCTATGATATCTTCAGCAGAAATTACTACATCAAAATCACTTGGATATAAATATGACGACTTCGTCCGGAGTGCCACTTTCCAGTCTGTAATCTACAAAATGACTTCAATTTAGTATTTTATACAGTTATATGTACATACATACATTATGCCGGTTCAAAGCAGCTCCAATATATTTCTCCCTAGTAGCGTTAAAGTAATAGTTTTTAAATGCAACTAAATATTCATTGGACGTTTTTTTAACTCTAAATCTAACGTTTAACAATGTGTCGAGCGTACAATCAGAGTATTTATATTTAAAAACAATAAGCAAAAAAACACACAAATTAAACAAGTTTCGATTAGATCTCATTGTTTTGCCCGGTGTCGTAAAAAACAGAATATAATTGCATATGGTAAATATAACTTTGTTTTAGCTAGACTTGGATAGTTCTTGAACTAATTAGTTCAATTGAACGATTCAGTAGATTGAACTAAATAAGCTAGATCTAGTTTTCACACTCAGTATTTAAATTTTTTAACTATGAACCAACCACAATGAGTAAAATGATCGAAATTGTCGAAATGCACATCACATATGTTTAGTTTCACATGAGCCCATTTTTTGCCACAGGTTGATGAAAGTTATTGAAAGACTGAAAAAAGTACAGTATTAAAATTATAGCTGTTCTTGACCTTTTCTTTAATTTAATTTATTAAAATTGTTCAAGCTTGAAGCTCTTTTTTTTTAAATTATATTTTTATTTTTTTTTTTACAATGAAGTTAGGGAAATATCGAAAAATAAAAATATAATTTAAAAAAAAGACCTTCAAGCTGGAACAATTTTAAAAAATTAAAAGTACAGTATATTATTTTATAATTTTTTAATCACATTTCACAAATAAAAAAATAATGTTTAAAAATATATCTAATTAGCAATAAAATTATAGTATGTACATGAATTTTAAAATACTGTTTTAAATGAATTCTTTTCTTTACAATCTATTTTAAAGATTTAGCAATTTCGATGTTGAAAACACTACTGAACTACAAAAAGCTTAATACTTTAAAAATAATAAGCTTTTAATTGATTAGGGTTTTAACTTTAAATTTTGAATTTTCGATATCAAAATCAGGTTGTTAAAAATTAAATTTTTAATTTTACATATCAAATTCAGATTTTAAAAAGATAAATTCAGGCTTAAAATCAAATTTAGAATTTTTGAATTGAAATATATTTTTTTGTAATTATATAAAATAGATCAAAACACAAAACGTAGTTCAAGACAAAAAACAATATTTCACCATTAATCAAGGCGAATTAAAGTTTAGGGTAGTCCACCCAAAATGCATAAAATTTATTGTAAATAAAACAAAACGTTTTCAGAGAATTTCTTTAATATTTTTTTGGTATGATAAAAGGATCGATAACAATTATGTGTAAAATAAAATATCTGTCCTACAGAACCGCTTTGCTGAAATTTGTGCACAATTCTTCTATTTGTGGACACTTTTGGTCGATTATGCTGACCAAAAAAATTACGAAGTGCACGAAATGCATATTGATTTGATCACCCATTTGCATAAAAGGCATCAACAATCATAACGCGCCGCTCAATTGTTACGGTGTGATACACATTTAACATCGAGCATTATGGTTGCATCAGCCTATAGTTTAAATCATCAAACCAGCTGATGACTTTTTTTCAACAGATTGGATGTCAAATTCCGTCACTTTTTTATGTGTAGTTTTACATCCACGATAAAACTGGAAATGCTTCTAATTTAGCCGTGAGCACGGCATATATAACTAGGTGCCATTGCTACGACAACAAATACAACAATACAACAACAGCAGGCAACTTTGTTTGTGTAAAATCAATGATTACTGTCAAAAACATGTGACAAGAAAAAGGAAATTAAAAGGAAAATAGTTTAAAAAAGGTTTGTTGGTAAACAAAACCAAACACTTTGACATTAACAAACTGTAAACAAAGAAAATTGAAATGTTAGCAAAAAATAATCACCAGTAGTGTGAGTTAAATTTGCCTTGGCCGTGAGCGTACATGTTATGAATTTGCCTTGTTAGCAATGTAAAATGGTACCAGATATACTCAAAGGCGAATTCAAAGTAATTCCGGCTCCGTTGCGTATGTCGGACTCTATTAGCTTCGTTCGAGAACCCAATAATGATCAATAATTATGCCTAAACTTTACTAAACTGCGTTCGAGTACACAAAGTTTAGTAGATGAGAACACAGTTTGAGAGCGTAAAATGACAGTTCGATGACTGAGCAATTGCAAAATCTGCTAAAGAAATTTTTGTTAGTAGAATTTAGTCGGCTGAAAAACATGTTTTAAAATGTAAACAAACAAAAAATTTTACGGAGTTGTTAAAATTTTTGTGAAAATAAGGAAAACTAAAGCAAACACAAGTAAATAGGGATTTGAAAACAGTAAAGTGTACTAATTTACGTATGCATACAAGAATAAGTGTTTTTTGCTTAAGTTACCCTTTCCACAGCAGTTTAATTAGGATTTAGGAAAAAAAAATAATTTTGTTTCATTATTTATTTACTTCTTTAGTGCTGTAGAAGTGATGAATACTTCGGAATATAGTAATTGGATATTCATACTAATCAATAACAAAAACGAGTAATAATGTACTATTTAACAAATTTAATCAGGAAAAACTTACAATATAAATAAAATAAAAAGAAAAAACTTATAAAGCAACACAAGTTACGTTTTTTTTTCGCAAGAATTGTAGACAATAAATTGTGATGTACCGAGTACGAACAACAAAAAGAGTCGAGTAGTCAAAGGAATACATTTTTTACACGCTGTTGGATAAATTTTACTAAATTTCCATTCGCATACTTTTTGGACAAAATTTATTTTGAGAGAGTAAATTGAAAAATTTACTCAGTTACTAAACTCTACTAAAAAAGTACTCGAATGAACCTATTTACAAAGAAGTCCCGGGAATGGCGAAAAAAAATTTTTATATGGAATTTGCCATCCAATCAGTTAAAAAAAAGTCATCAGCTGTGCTGATGATTTTATTTGTTTTAATTGTTTATTAACAGCAAGGCAAATTGATAACAGGTGACATATATTTTATATGAAATGCAAACTCCAATCAGTATAAAAAACTCATAAACTGTCCTAGTGAGTTTATCTCTTTTAATTTTTGTGAAAGTAACGTTCAGTTTCACCAAGGCAAGTAAATTACGAAAAGTAATTTTCTTGGCAAATTAACAAATTTTTTTTTATACTTATAT
Source organism: Phania funesta (assembly GCA_963932375.1). Classification (NCBI taxonomy): domain Eukaryota; kingdom Metazoa; phylum Arthropoda; class Insecta; order Diptera; family Tachinidae; genus Phania; species Phania funesta. The sequence goes on from OZ010656.1 coordinate 30,447,886, forward strand.
TTCATTTTATTGAATCTTTCTTCTAAAAGAAATTAACAATACGTATTCAAATTTTATTTTTAAATTATTATTTACCAGTTATTGCCAATGTAATAACTAATTTTTCGTATTCAAATCTTATTAAATTATCTTCTATTGTGTAGAGAGGGCCGCCTCGCCAGGCTCAATGTGTCAGTTCTTTTTAGTCTCTGGTGGCCGTCAAATTGCAATAAATTGCGTGCTAGAGTGTTGGGATGTGCGACTAGCTTGTTTACGCATTTGGACGTGTACGTTTTAACTTCTTCGTGGATTGAGGGAACTTTAAGATCCCTATGTATATTTTCATTTCGTATGTACCAGGGGGCGCATACGATAAGACGTAAAATCGTAAACTGTCTTCTCTGTAACTTCTGCATGTTTGATGCACAGGCAGTACCCCACAGCTGAATGCCATATGACCATATTAGCTTTATTACGGATTTGTATAATACTACATTTACATCTACGCAAAATCTAGTAGATTTCAGCTCAAATCTCGAAGAAAATCTCTGCCGTTTACACCAATGCTTTTTGACGTATTATTGGATTTCATTTTCATAACAAAAACAGCTGACTGAAGAAAGAATAAAAAATTGGCTCTAAACTTAATTAAATTCGTGCTACAATTGTTTTTATACACATAATTACATATGTAATATTACTTACACTTTATTTATTATTGTTTCATCCATATTGAAACCACTTATTTTAAACTTTTATTATTTTTTTATTGTTGCTGCAAATATTTTGTTTCTACCGCGCTTTTTTTTGTTACAAATGTCAAATTATCTTGTTCAGCGCTGTGACCACGTATATTTTTTAAAAAAGACACGGGTATTGTTTTATCTGGCGCCCGAGCAGGAACCGGCCACTCGCGAAAAAAAGGATATGCCGGATCCTTTGATTTGAGAAAAATAAAAAAATAAAATATTATAAAAATGTGGGTGTGTGTGTGTTTTTTTATAATATAATATAATGTGTTATATGTTAATCCGAAATCAAATTTAAAAAAAAAAGATAAATGAAATATTTACGACATGATATAAACCCTTAAAGAAGGGATAAAATTTAAATAAATTTTATTTTTTTTTGTGTATGTGCTATAATTAAATAAAAATTACTAATATGAAGCCTAAGGCTTCAGCGTGCTGATATCTCGAACTCCGAGCACTCAGATGCATAAAAATTTTACTGTCATAATATAACAAAATAATTATTAATCCTTGTGGAAAAATGTGCAATTCTCCTTCGAATGTGAGATTACAGCGGGCTAAAGAAGGCTACTTCTGCAAGTCGTAGTTAACATAAGAACCTGCGCTACTGAGTGGAAATCCTGTAAGTTGTAGTAAACATGAGAACCTGCACTACTTAATGGGAATTCAGCCTCACTTTTCGCCTGGTAATAAAGGGTCATGGTTGGTAGGTTCACAGGGTGAGACAAATCGTGCCTTAGTACGTTGGCTGCTGTCACTCGAAAAAGGACTACACGATCCTCCATCCAAAGGATTATAAAATAAAAAGAATACATAAAATAATAAAAAAACAGCACAATTAAACCTTAGTCTTGAGGAAATTTAAAAGTAACAGAATTACAAATACATAAAGAAAAAAGTCGAATATGAAAAAAAATATATAAAAAATTGAAAGAATAAAAATCCTGAAAAAAAGGAAATGAATTAAAGTTTTTACGATGCGATAATTAAATCGTGGAAAAATATGAATATAAAATTATAAAATTAAAATATTTATACAGCTTAAAAAAGAGAACATCAGCTCAGACCTGGACAGTTTCCGCATGATGCACTAATACCATGGAGTGACGAGTTGCATCAAGGCTTACAGATGCAATGGCGGCATGGTATAAGATCATCATTTAGTGTTCCGAGCGAACCGAGGAACCACCCACAACTTACTGATGAAAAATTATGAAATATTAAAGTAGAATTGAAAATGATAAAAAGGAAAATATGGACAATTTTAAATTATTTCCATGTGAAGATTTAACTCCACAATAAAAATAATTAAAATCAATTATTAGAATAATTTGAAACAAAGGAAAAGAATATGAAATAAAATGAGTATAACCCAAAAAATTACTTGGTTCCACAAAAAGTTAATGAAGTGAAAATATCTAAACGAAAAAAAGAGAAAGAAACAAATTTCCACCACAACAAAAATATAATAGTAATTTTTTTTGCCCACAGTCAAGTCAAATCCGTTAAAAAATATATTGAACGCATATTAATTTCGTGTTTTTCATTTTAGGCAACACGCTAAAAATCAACTCGCTAATCCAAAAAACTTAATAAATTTAAATGATCTTCGCGGGATACGTGTATGTAAAAATTGTCCAGAATTCTCTTCCCTTTGAAAGATTAAATTTAAAAAAAAAATAGCTTGTCAAAGTTAGAAAAAATTTTCGAATTCTGCGGGAATTTCGTGCTATATTTGAAATTGTGTGTTATATTTGCAATTTTATGCTATATTCTGAAAAAAGAGAAGGCAAGAAAAAATCAGGAAAATCCTTAATAAATTCTAAAATAGGAGTTTGATACAGATTAATAAAAATATAAGTATAATGGAGGCTTTACAGACAAAAATTACTGAAATGGATGGTGCTCTCAATGCAGCCCTTGCCCAAGTGAAAATCGTGGAAGCTAAAATAAAAAGTATGGAGGGCCACCTCTCAGTTGATATAATCTATCAACCGCCTCCAGCTCCACGAACCGAATATGAACTCAAAGCTTCCTGACCGTGTAAAGGAGCTTCAGCCATTTGATAGAAACCCAACACAATATGTATCCTGGATACATAGTGTGGAATCGATCCTAGGCGATTAGAAAATTGTTCGTAACAAGCCCATTTATAGGGCCATTCTTCAAAGCATAAGGCAAAAGGTTAGGGGGAGTGCTGATACCGCCTTGGTATCATACAATATATTCGACCCAGACTGGGCAAGAATTAAAGAATGCTTATCGTTGCACTATGCGGATAAGAGGGACGTAAGATCCCTTGAGCACCAACTAACGCAATTAACGCAGGGAAATTCTAGAGTATATGAACTTTACGCTGCGAAAATTATTCTATGAAAACTGTAGACGCGCTTATTGAAAAGTACCGCAATAGGGCATTGGATGTCTATTCGCGGGTTAAATGGTGACCTATGTAGATTGTTGATTGTCCAGAAACCAAAAACTTTACCAGAGGCCTATGCAATTTGCCTGGATATGCAAGATTTGAGTTTGAGGGATACGAGGTTGCATCCATTTGTTCAGAACCAGATAACCGTTCCCATGAACACGATGACTCGAATTGACTCAAGACCCCAAGTTCCATAAAAACAATTTAAAAATTTTCAAAACAAATCACAACATAATTTCAAGCCATGGAGTAACGCTATAGGACCGCGACCATTGCCACCAAGGCCGCTGGGACCAAAACCTACCGAAAAAATGGAGGTCGATGGATCTATGCAATCCAGAAATGTTAACTATATGAATAGACACCTATAATTTAAAAGAAGTGCCAGGTCAGACAATTATAGGAATCCGTTTAAGCAACAGAAATTATTTAATACCTTTACTGAATACTGCGATCCCTCCCCTGTTTCAGCAGTCATGGAAGATCTAAGACGTTATTACAACGAAACACAGGGCGACGATCATCCTGAGGTAAATTTTATGACACAGGCTTCCCTTCCAGCGTTCCATACTTAAAAATAATAACACAAACTGGAGTGCCATTAAAATTTCTAGTAGACACCGGATCTCTCATATGTAAAACAGGTACCCAACTTAGTAAACCATTTCCAGTAAGAACAGCAGGAGGATTAATAGATATACACCAAATAATACAGGGAAGTTTCTTTGAATCAGTAGGAATTACGGATACTATTACATTCTATGTACTTCCGAAACTAAGATCATTTGACGGTATCATTGGCGACGATACCCTGAAGGCACTTGGTGCTATTATAAATAGGGAAAATAACACCTTAACCTTAAACACAGGCGTAATCCTACCCTTGAAGGAAGAATTCTCTCAAGTAGTAAATTTTACGTCGCAAGACTTCCCCGAAGAAGCTCGAGGGCTTGCGAAATGGTCACAACATCTATCCGAGCTGAAATCAAAACTAGCACCGATGAACCTATTTATACTAAAATCTATCCTTATCCGGCAAATATGCGCCCTATTGTAGAAGAACAAATTGCAGAGTTATTAGATCAGAATATAATCAGACCATCCAGAAGCCCCTATAATTCTCCACTATGGGTGGTACCAAAGAAGCCTAAGCCCAACGGGGAAAAACAATACCGGATGGTTATAGACTTCAAGAGGCTAAATTCCGTTACCATTTCAGATACTTATCCGATACCCGATATTAATTCAACTCTAGTCAGCCTTGGCAAGGCTAGATACCACCAGATTCCGATGAAGGGCTCTGACATACAGAAAACTGCACTTTCGACCCTGAACGGGCAATTTGAATTTTTACGTCTTCCATTTGGGCTGAAAAACGCTCTATTTTCCAAAGAATGATTGACGACGTATTAAAACAACACATTGGCAAAATATGTTACGTGTATATTGATGATATTATAGTATACGGCAGTAGTGTCAATGACCATTTGCAGAATATTGAAACTGTATTTAGGAAGCTTTTAGAATCAGGACTTAAGGTCAATTTAGAAAAAACTCAGTTCCTCCAAACAAGTGTTTCCTTTTTGGAATATGTGGTCTCGGAGGATGGAATACGCGCGGATCCCCAGAAAATTGAAGCTATTCAAAACTTAGCTGCTCCTAAAACATTAAAGGACTTAAAGAGTTTTCTCGGTATGACTTCCTATTACAGGAAATTTATTAGAGATTACGAAAAAGTCGCTAAACCCTTAACCAATATAAAAAGAGGAGAAAATGCTCAGGTTAAAGCAAACGCGTCTAGAAAAGTACCGATCATACTAACAGAAGAGGCACTCAAGTCTTTCAACGAATTGAAAATCTTGTTGATGTCTTCGGAAGTTTTGTCCTTTCCAGACTTCGACCAACCCTTTAACTTAACTACCGACTATGCCATTGGAGCGGTATTATCTCAGGATTTTACAGGAGTAGACAAACCCATTGCATTTATTTCGCGTTCGCTAAAGAAAGCAGAAGAAAATTATGCAACTAACGAGAAAGAAATGCTGGCCATCGTTTGGACATTGGATAATTTACGTGCGTATCTATATGGTGCAAAAAAAGTAAAAATCTTTACGGATCACCAACCCTTAACTTATGCATTGGGAAATCAAAACCACAATGCTAAGCTAAAAAGATGGAAAGCAAAAATCGAAGAATACAACTACGAACCCGTTTACAAGCCTGGCAAATCGAACGTTGTTGCTGACGCATTGTCCAGACTGGAGACAAACCTCAACCAAATTTATATGACTAGTGATGAGGAAACGGTTACAGGAGGTTTAGAAACCGTGACGGCCGATAAAGGGCAAGATGATGACGATGGAACAGTTCACAGTGCTCAGCATGATTCTAGCGACTTAAATTTATCATGTTGAGTTTCCTCTAAACGTCTTTAAAAACCAACTAATAATACGATAGGGTAAGGAATTGCATAGTAATTTCCAGCCACATCCAGGCTATACCAGGCATTTGGCCACTCTTGACGAAATTACTTTTCAATCCTTGACAGAAACCCTTAAAAAATGCCTCAGCCCAAATTATGTCAATGGTATCAAGATTCCCGAATGTTTTATTTCACTTCTTAATAGCGTGTATTTAGCTCATTTTGGTTCATATAAAATGCGAATCGCACAGAGATTGGTGGAAGATATCACTAATCCAGAAAAAGTTTGTGAAATTATAGCGAAAGAGCACACACGGGCTCATCGGAACGAGAGAGAAAATAGCTTGCAGATATTGGAAACTTATTACTTCCCTCGTATGAGAAGTTTTATCCGCAATTACACTAAAAATTGTGAAATATGCAAGTTAAATAAATATGAAAGACACCCCTATAAACCAAAAATACAACGGACACCCATACCCTCGTATCCTTTTGAAATTTTACACGTCGATGTTTTCGAAATTCAGCCGCGTTGATAAATTCTCAAAATTTGCTAAGCTCTTCCATGTTAGAAATCGCTCGGCTATTCATTTGAGGACTAAATTAGTCAAGGTTCTCCATTACTTTACAATCCCGTACGTGTACTCGTGTCAGACAATGAGAGAGGTTTCCTAACCTCAACAATACTAAACTTCCTTAGATCTTTAAATATTGAGTATTACCTAACTCCTACGCAGAAAAGTGAGGTTAACGGACCAATTGAACGCTTATAGAAATCTACCGTTGGTTGTCTAAAGAAACCAAAAATCTAAGTCCAGAGGATATGATAAATATTGCTGTAGACCGCTACAATAACACAATACATTCTGTAATTAAGAAAAAACCTGCTGACATATTTTTCAACAGGTCAGAGAGATTACATTATCAACAACTTGTTCATTTCCGCGACCAAGTTAACCAAGATATCCGTGGTCTTATTGAAAGTAACCAAAAGGTCACTAATGATCGCATAAATAAAGTCAGATCTGTGCCAATCAATTTAGAAGAGAACCAGGAGGTGTTTGTTAGAGATAGGTAAATTAAACCTAAGCACAAACCATTATACAAAAAGCACAAAGTTCCGTTAACAATCGAGTGTCATTTTATAATAACAAAGGGAAGAAATACCATAAGTCCCATATAAAAAACCGGGATAATCCTTGCACTTGCCAATGAGCACTTAGGCTAAGAAAAACTTATGTATATACAAATTAATTAAAGTCCATAAAAATGTCACAATCATACAAATATACATATCACTACCAAAAAATAGAATCATTACCGCAAAAATAAGTAATATTTTGTACTTTCACAAATACAATCGAAAAACAAAACAAAAATATATTTGAAATTAATATTTTATTACCTTAATTTAGTTGAGAAAATGCTTCTATAATATCTACTAAATTTTGTATTGTTTTTATACAATTTCAAATTGTTACCGAAATATAATATTAAATTTGTATTAATTAAAAATTGTACTACTTAAGCTTACTTTTGTTACTCTCCATCACTGGAGCCTATCAGGTCTTCGAATACCAAACAGTATGTCGTTAATAAGACAGAGAAGCACCGGAATATTTAAAGGAACAAATAGTATATGTCAGGGAAGCACAACCATACCAGTTAAGAAATATGAACAATTTTAGAATTGAAAGAGTACACTCAACGGCAATGCAACGAAATCTTTTTTACAAAGGCTTACAACTTTACAATACATTACCAAATTATATTAAAAATGAAAGTAATCAAAATCTAGTTAAGAAGCAAATCCCCTTTTTTGTAAAGTACAATTTATATTAGAGCTAAAACACAATAATATCAAATTTAAATATTTGTATGTATATGAAAAGTATTATTAATGCTAATAAATCATTAAATAAAAAAAAAATAAAATAAATAACAAGTTATTCGAGAAAACTAACGAGGTCATAAAGAAAATGAACAGGTTAATAACCAGTGTTAACAACAAGGTTTCGAAATCTGAAGCAGAGGAATTTACCCAAGAGGCGTTAAACCAGCTGCTTATGGTAAAAGAAGACATTGTAGAAATAATACGTGCCTGCCAGTTCGCGAAAGGCGGTATCATTAATACAAACCTTTTGGATATGGAAGAAATACAACGTATAGTCGCTGAAGTAGATTCACTTCCGTACAGTAATGCGATTGAAGCCGTCGAATACGGGAAGCCATGTATATTCTCCAACGGTACATCACTGCTTTACATTCTGTCCATATCGAAAGTGGATCAAAAAAGATTAGATAGAATTACAGCGAAGGCAGCCATAATTCAGAACAGACAACTCGATCTGAAATATAACACAGTTCTGAATGAAAGCGTGTATGGAATCGAAGGCGGCTGCACGGTTATTGACAATACAACGATCTGTAGCATGCAGCATTTGAAGACGCTCACACACAGCGACTGTCTTTATAGAATTTTAAGAGGTATTGATGCAGATTGTACCTTCCTGTCCAATAAGATAGAGCAACTGGAAGATGATCTTGTATTTGCAACGAATTTTAAGGATTATATTTACACCCAACAAAATAACAAGAGCATAGAGGGTATGTTTCTCGTAAAATAATTCAACGAATCAATAGAAATTGGAGGAAGGAGATTTACAAATGAGAGAATTACCATTATACAGGCACTACCGCCCTTGCTTACCAATGTATAAGAAAAAGCAACGTAAACTTGACGTGAACTTGTTGCATGGACTCCTTAACACCCTTAATAATTACTCTTAAAGAACATTGAACTTGAATTGCGAAATCACGATTGCAACTCAGCAAACTTAAGTCTGCGCGTGTTGCAATATGATCCGCACTTGGAAGTTTCGTGTATGTCGATAAATAAGCATTTTCCCACAATAAAATAAAAGATGAATAAGCATTTTCCCTCATTAAAATAAAACTAAAGTTAAGTTAACATTGTTAAGAAAATTATAATTAGAGTTAATTCAATTTTGGACCTTAATAAAACGAGATTGTAAGAATTAAATAGCGGATTGTTTAAATTAAGAAAAACGGTTGGGTGAGTCGTCAGGCGCTTCTGGTGTCCTGACCACGTATATTTTTTAAACAAGACACAGGTCTTGTTTTAACTTATATTGCTTTTTGTCCGCGACAAAACAAAAGCACGAACTAATAGATATATATGTACATTCTTCATTAACCGTAAATTACTGCCAACAGTAAAGTACCGTTCAATAGTAAAATCTCTCTTCTGAACATTGTAAGAATAATTAAAGAAAATTTGCACGTTGTTAAAGACGGTTGTAATCTTTCGAAGTCACCGGTAATATTTTGCAAATTTTTCATGAAAAATGGCAAACAATAAGTACTCAGTGCATTTAAGAGAAAAAATAATAAATGATTATAATAATGGTGAATCAGTGACCTCTATTGCAAACAAATTTAGAATTAATCATCAGTGTTATTTCGCGTATTATAAAGCCGTTTTCGTTCTTCAGGTTGGTCGGCCACGAAAACTAGGAAACGGGACAACCAGGCGATTATCAGATTGATAAAAAGAGATCCCTTTATATCAGCAAGGTCCATTGCAAATCAATTTTCATTAAATGTTTCAATAAGATCCATCCAAACGCGAGCTGTTGAAGGTGGATTGAAGTGCAAAAAAGCCATTTATTTCCAAAAAAGCCAAAAATAGATTAGCTACAATTGAATTTGCAAAGGAATACGTGAATTGGAGTACAACCCAATGGAAGACCGTGCTCTTCTATGATGAATCGAAGTTTCCGGGGAAACTTTATCTAACCTAATAGAGTCTATGCCACGGAGATGTGAAGCAGTTTTAAAAAAAAAGGGCTACGCAACTAAATATTAGTGAAATATTATAATTAATATTTTTTTATTGGACTGGAAATGTGCTTATGTTTTGTCGCTTACAAGATGTTGCTTAATATGAAATTATTTTTAATTTGATAATAATTTGTTGAAATATTATTCCGTTTTAGTAAATTTAGTTTATTAGCGTTACAAATAAACAAAGTAATTTGAAATTTAGATATGTTTTATCTTTTTGTTGGCATATATTGTATTAATAATAAGTTCGTGCTTATGTTTTGTCGCACACTATATATATATGTAGGGTATTGACTTTAGTCGACCACTGTTTGTTTCTACTAATAATATTAATCCTCTGTGTTGTGTTCCGTGGAATAAATGAAAGACGCACGCGTATTATTACTATAATGTATTTAATCCATTTATTAATATTAAAAAGGTAAGTATAAAGAAGTAAAATATAAAAGTTCCAGAATGTACTACTTCGCAAAATGGAGAGCAAGATTACAATGGCCGTGATACTGCAAGCTGTTCGAATTAGAATAGAAAAACAAAAGAAAAAACAATGACAATTGAAATTGAAGCAGACAGTGTTGCCATATCGATGGTTTGGGAAGTTTCCCAGTTATAACAATTCTCCCTCACTTAAAAGAAACATATTTGATTAGTGCCGTATGTAGTTTCTATGATGAATTGGCGGTTTACGTTGTCAACCAGATGTACAGCGGCTGGATGTTGATTCAGACTCGGCATTTGCTGAAGTGGATGATTGCGGCTGCTCACTTGTTGTAGAAGTATTAGAGGCAGTGGAGTTACTTGGCACTGAAGAGTCCTGGATAGGTACCTGGTTTTGAATGTGGGGAAGTAAAGCTGGATGTTGAAAGATTTGCGGATCTACTTCCGTTTGACTACTTGAATCAGTTCCTTGCTCAGGACTTGGTGATGTGTCAGGTGCTATGACATTTGTGAGGCGTAATTGATTGATGTGGCGTTTGAAGGTAAATCCATTGTCTAGGCGAACGATATAATGAAGACGACCAAGCTTCTCTGTGATGGTTCCAAATTTCCAAGTGGGTTTATTTACGTTGTAATATCTAGCTTGAAAACGATCTCCCACATTTAGTTGTCTGACTGTAGTTTCAGGGACAGAGGTTTTTAAGTCTTTTGACGGTTTTAAGGCATCTAGTTGAATTCTAATCTGTCTTCCAAGGTACTGCTCAGATGGTGTTCTACCATTGGCTAGTGGTGTCGCCCTGTATCTAAACAGAATATTTTAGACCTTTTTTCCAATTGGTGATGGGTTATCTGACATCGCCATAAGACGTTTCTTTAAAGTCTGGACATTCCTTTCGGCGAGTCCATTTGTTGCTGGGTGACCAGGAGCAATAAATCTTTGAAATATGCCCGAATTAGAGCAAAACCTTGAAAATTCTTCACTTTTGAAAATAGGGGCATTGTCGGAAACCATAACATCTGGATATCCGTTCCTAGTAAAAATGCTGGATAACATTTCAATAGTTGAAAATGATGTTGGTGCAGAGGAGATCACACCTACTTCTGCCCATTTGGATTTTGAATCGATGACCACCAAAAATTGATGCCCTTGAAATGGTCCCGCATAATCAATATGAATACGCTGCCAATTTCCTTGTGGTTCCTCCCACGGATGAAGAATTACTTTCGGAGGATTGTTTTGAACAGAGGCACAAGCAGCACAGGATCGAACGTACTTTTCGATATCCTTATCAATTGAAGGCCAGTATACATACTTCCTTGCCAATTGTTTCATCTTGGTTATGCCAATGTGTGAGTAATGAAGTTCATTTAAAACTGCACTTTGCAACGAACTTGGGACCACGACTCTATTACATTTAAATAAAATTTGGGAATCGATTGTATATTCTGAGTCAACTATATTTGAATTACGTAATGTATTTAGAATTTGTACAAGTTGTGCATCTTCTTTTGTGGCATTTCGAATTGAATTAAAGTTTAGATTTGATGAATTTATTTGGAACAATGTTGAATTGCAAATAGAGTGTACTTCCTGATCAATGAAATTTGTTGAATTGTTATCGGTATTTAAAGGTGCTCTCGACAGGCAATATTAATATTTTCTTCACTTTTTCTCGTAACAACCTCGTAATTATATCCAGTGAGAAAAGCTGCATATCTTTGGAGTCTGGATGATGTTATCTGAGGTAATTTTGAATTTTGGTGAAAGATCCGGGACAAGGGCAGGTTATCCGTAACCAGTGTAAAGAGTCTTCCATAAAGATATTCATGGAAGTGCTGAACTGCATACACAATTGCTAGCGCCTCGTGGTCGAGCTGGGAATAATTCTGTTCTGCCGGAGTTAATGACCTTGAAGCAAAAGCAATAGGCCTTTCTTCATTACTTATTACGTGAGACAGAACACCTGCTATTCCAGTTGGACTAGCATCACAAGCAAGTTGGACCTTTAGATCGGGATTGAAAGGCATAAGTACTCTGTCACTAGCAATTTCTTTTTTCAATAAAGAAAATGCTTTCTGGCAATTAGAATTCCATTTGAAAACTGTATTTTTATGTAGTAACATACGTAAGGGTGAAGTTAGGGTAGAGGCATTTGGTATGAACCTAGAATAGTAAGTAACCATGCCAAGAAATCTACGGACATCTTCCACGCATTTTGGTTTTGGCATATCAACAATGGCTTTAATTTTTTAATCACATTTTTGAATTTTGTTGTATTCCACGGTATGACCCAAAAATTTAATTTGTTTTTGAAAAAATGTGCATTTTGAAAGGTTTAAGTGAAGGTCGTACTTTTTTAATTGGGTCAAACAAGATTTTAAATTTGCTTTACATTCAGATAAAGACTCATCATGTATAGTAATATCATCGAAATATACTTCAGTTTTTGGAATTTCACGTAATATTTGGTCCATAATCCTATTAAATTCGGCTGGAGCAGTTTTGATGCCAAAAGACAGGCGATTCATTCGGTATGTTCCCCGATGTGTCGAAATTGTTTGAATTTGAGATGAAACTTCATCAACGGGCACGTGTAAATACGCTTTATAAAGGTCGAGTTTGCAAAAATACTTTGAATCCTTGAGGCTGTTGAAAATTTGCTCTATTTTGGGTATAGGGTAGTGTGCACTTACCAACCTTTGATTTACGCCAACTTTATAGTCAACGCAAAGTCGAACACCTCCGTCAGCTTTTGGGATGACTACCAATGGTGACCCCCAATCGCTATTGTCAACTTTGGAGATAATTCCCCTTTTTCCAGATCATCAAGTTCCTTGTCAACACGTTCCTTTAATGCAAAAGGTATTTGGCGTTCTCTGGTGTAGATAGGCTTAACGTTCTCTCTCAACTGTAAAGAAACTTTATAATGAGGGATACTTACAATTTTCTGTTCAAAAACTGATGAATATTCGGATATTAAATCTTCCTTTTGATTTGAATCATTAATAGAATGAGCCACATGTACATTTGAATTGATTTGATCCAATTTATTAAGGTTAATACCCAAGCGACGTATCCATGTTCGTCCTCTTAGGGGAGAGCAATGACTCGGTACTATATAGAGATCATCAACTATTGAAACATTATTATATTTTGCACTGACGCTCACTTTGCCTTCTGGGGTAAATGTATTTTGAGTGTACGAACGAAAAATTATATTTGTAGGGATTATCTCATTAGACAATTCAAGTTTTTCAAATAAATTTTGGGGCAAAAATGAATAACCGGAACCAGAATCTACTTCGAATTTGACCATTTTGCCTTCTATAAAAATTTGTGCAAAGTAACGCTCACAATTTGTACTTTTGTAGTCGTTGGAGTAAACATCAACAATTTCAAAAATTCCGTAGTCAGAATTATCATTTTTCACTTGATTTGTTGAGTTCACACGTGTACTGGGTTTATTTTTAGGTCCGGCGTTAGGACTATTTGCAAAAAGAGAAGCGATGCAGACTTTTGCTACATGACCTTGTTTTGCACATAAATTGTATTTTAATTTTGCACTAGAGCGACATTCCTTTGCAAAATGACCATTTTTACCAAAACGCAAGCATAGGCCGGCTATGCCTAATTGTTCGTAATTAACTTTTTGTTTATGTTGAGGTGGTTTACGATTGAATGGTACTTTTCCCTTCTTTGAAATTTTATTTACACTTGCACTAGATGTATTTGCCACCGCGTGTGATAACTGCTCTGCATCACACTTTGCTGCCTCAACTGTCAGCGCCTTTGAAACAATTTCCTCAATTTTAGAAGATTGCACTTGAAGAAGTTGCTCTCGCATATTATTGTCTCTTATACCACGGATAAATTGTGCTCGTAAAAACACATTAGCAATTGAACTTTTGCACTCACACTCTGAAACAAATTCACAGTCATTAATATCGGTACGAAGAACTGCCACAAAATCTGCCACTGACTGTCCTTCGCTCTGATATTTTGATAAAAATTTATGTTGAGCCACTAAAACATTTTTCTTTGGTGCTAAATGATTTTCTAATAATTTTAATAATTCATCGTACGACAATTCTGTTGCTGCTTTTGGTGCCGCTAATGCCGTTACCAAATTAAAGTGTTTAGAGCCAATTGAATTTAACAACAACTTTACACAATATTCCTTCATGCCTGAAATACCCTTCATATTGATATAATTTTCAAATCGTTGTATGTAATTCCGATAAGTCTCCTTGGCCGGATCGAAAACATCAAAGTTGGGCATCAATGCTGTGTTAATTATGTTGGTGCTGCTTTGCACTGAATTACCTGCACCTACAGTCAATCTTGATATGTTCGTCAACAAATCCTGTGGCGCCTTCATAAAAGTTGCAAATTGTTCTGCATTCATTTTGTAGAAATATGTAAAAACCTTGCACTTGCTAAACAAAAATTAATTGTATTTTAATTTTTCGATTGTTTCACACTCGTCGCCAAACTGTTGTGTTCCGTGGAATAAATGAAAGACGCACGCGTATTATTACTATAATGTATTTAATCCATTTATTAATATTAAAAAGGTAAGTATAAAGAAGTAAAATATAAAAGTTCCAGAATGTACTACTTCGCAAAATGGAGAGCAAGATTACAATGGCCGTGATACTGCAAGCTGTTCGAATCAGAATAGAAAAACAAAAGAAAAAACAATGACAATTGAAATTGAAGCCGACAGTGTTGCCATATCGATGGTTTGGGAAGTTTCCCAGTTATAACACTCTGTCTAACTGTTAATGTAGAATAAGAAATACAAACCAACAAGAATAGAACAGAACGGATAATAAAACCAAGCGACAGAGTAAAAACGGTCTCTGACTAGAAAAGACGTATCGGACTGTACCATACCAAAGTATTTAACACTTATATACATTTATTTTTAACTAACTTTTTACTGTTTTATTTTCCAAATAAAACTTGAAATTACAAAAGTATTTGCCCACATATTCGGGGGCTCAACCGGGATATTGAGCCAAAGCTAATAAAAAATGAAAGTGTTTTTCAATGTGCAGTAAAATTTTAAATAATGCATAAAATGCTCTAAAGAACATTGATTTGTGAAATCTGTTATTGTCATTAAAGAAAAACAAAAACAAAACTTTAGAGTAAAGAAGAATATTCTAGTGATCAATTGTGGTGTGGTAGAAAAAAAACAGAAATTTAGAGAAAAACCATGCCAAATATTTTAACATTGAAACCCACCCTTATTGAAGCAAAGTGAAAACAAAATCGTTGCGTTGTACAAGAAGTTTAATGATGGAATTGTGATTGTTGTTGCTTGGACAAAAGCATAGAAGATTAAATTGTGAGAGCAGAGTTGACTATTTAGTTGAATATTGTATTTGCTTCGGCAGTTTATATAAAAAAGAGATAAGTGGTGAGAGTAGAAGTAACTAGTTGTGCTGAACATTGTGTTTGCTTTAGCAAAGAATAAAGTGCGGGATATTGTGAGAGTGAAATACTCTAGATGGGTTGTATAAATCAGCAATTATAATAGACAGTTCATTAAAACTGTTGGTTCAGATCGCACGCAAAATTAATTAAAATTTTATTACTTCACATTATTATATTTGATATTTAATATTCAATAATATTCTACTTTTAAAATTTAGTTCCGCCCTAATGAAACTTGATTTTAAAATATTTTGATGCAAATAATAACTGTTAAACCTTTTTGTTAATTTGTTGTTGCCCAAAAGAATTTTGTAAACTAGTATTGTTTTTATTTCATGTATTTGATAGCTGAATAGGGCAACAACAACAGCAAAGAATTCTCTTTCGTTGAGTTGCAAACTTATTGAGTTGTTGTTGTCAACAAACGGTTTATGCCTTAAAATAAGTATACATATGTATGTAACTGAAAAAGAAATAAATAAAAAAGAATTTTTTAGTTTGCCTTTAGAACTTGAACCCATCGTTTGCTTAAAGTGAAATTTGAGAAAAATATTAAAATTAAAATCTACAGTTTGTTGTTCGCAATAATTGATACACATAATAAAAGTATTAAGTTGTTGCTCCAAATAAAACAAGGTGTTGTGTTTTAATCTTTTGAACACATTGGACCATAGGACCAGGGTTTGTTAGCGACATAATTGTTGGCGACCGTGACAGGACAGCAGTTTAAAGTGCAATAAAATTAGTGGATTTCTCGAACATTTTATTACTGCTGTGCTTTGTAATCATCGAACCGTGAATATTTGACGTCCTGATAAATTTATTGTGGTTGCTGGTTCTTTCGATAAATCAAAAATGGAAAAAGATGACATTGAAGTTCAAGGTAGCTCAGAATTATCGTCGCTCAAACAAGAGCGGGCTAATATGAAAAAGAATATCACCAATTTAAAGAAAAAGATTGAAAAAGATGGTGAAAGAGTGGATACTACGATTCTGGAATGCCGCCTAGAAATTTTAGAGTCATATTTTAAGCAGCTGAGCCACATTCAAACTAAAATTGAAAACATTTGTCCTACTGATGTTGCACGAGGTGATAACGAGGATTTGTTCATCAGCACCAAGGCAAAATTATTAGAATTTTTAAAACCTCATAGTAGATCAGTATCTATGGAGGCCAGCTACATGAATGCTGCTATTCCTACCCCACCGCATTTGTCACGCCTTCCCTCACTGAAGTTACCAAAATTTGATGGCAAGTATGCAGAATATGAACGATTTATTACAAGTTTCAACAATATGGTCGATGAAGCTCCCATTTCAAATATTGATAAGTTCAATTATTTAATCAATTGTTTATCCGGCCCTGCACTTGATGTTGTGGAACCATACCAGGTAACTGAAGGCAACTATCCTAAAGCGCTGAAAAGACTAAAGGAAAGGTATAATAATAAAGTGCTTATATTTTTAGAACATATTAGTTCTTTGTTCAGTGTTCCTAATATGGTAAGGGGGGATAGTGAATCTTTAAGAAAAATAATAGATACCGTTTCGGCAATTCGTGGTTCATTACTGTCGATTGGCACAGAACTGGAAGTGCTAAATGGTGTACTCATTCATATCGTGTTGTCAAAATTAGATTCTGAGTCGAAATTAAACTACGATGAGAAACAAGATTTTAAATCCTTGCCCTCATGGGATACATTTTATGAGCTTTTAAGCAACCGTAGCCAATTCTTGCAAAGCCATGCAAAAAAGATTGACGTTTTTGAAAAACCAAAAGGCGCAAAGCCAAAACACAACATTAGTCGTTCATCATATACATTCGTTCAACATAACTCAAATTGTTGTTATTGTAGTTCATCGGACCATACTATAACAAATTGTTCATCATTTTCAAACCTTCTCGTTTCTGAACGCTTTAATTTCGTAAAGCGTAATGGATTTAGCATCAATTGCCTCAATAAAGGGCATATAGTTTCGAAATGCCCATCAAAATCTCGATGCAGGTAAGTCATCACATCATACTCTGCTACATATTTATACTCGTTCAGAAAATGCTGTCCCAGTAAAAAACACATTTGATACAAACTTGCCGAGTGGTTCTTCAATAAGCAACCAAGTTGATTTAGGAAATAGCAACCCTGCTTCTTTTGTAACTAGAGCATTTAAAAGAGCTTTAATTCCAACCGCAATTGTTTTAATAAAAGACTCTTTTGGCGTGTTTCAACCCGTAAGAGCTCTACTTGATTCGTGTTCAGAAATTAATTTCATTTCTGAAGAAACTGCTAAGAGGCTCAATTTCAAATTGCACCCGTATACTCAGGAAGTGTCCGGCATTGGTGAAGTTCGAACAAAAATTAAATCTTTCATTGATGTGACCGTAAAATCGCGTTTAAACACTTTTAGTTGGTCGTCCCAGTTCGCGCTCACAAAATCAATCTCATCTCGTCAGCCTTCTCAATGGGATCTAATAAAAACCCTGCAGCTTGCCGACCCACTGTTTTATAAGCCTCAGCGCATTGATTTGCTCATTGGCACAGAAATCTTTTTGAATTTGTTAGTCGAAGGGCAAATTTCATTAGGGGATGGCAAGCCCACTTTAAAGAACACTGTTTTTGGTTGGATAGTGGGTGGAAGTTTTACATCGTAATATACTTCAGCTCCACTTACATGCAATTTAGCTATTGGCACTTCCGAAGACTCACTTGACAACACGCTAAGAAGATTTTGGGAAGTTGAAGAATTTGTCAGCTCGCCTACAAACTTTGCCGAAGAAGAAGAAGCATGCGAAAAACATTTCAATGAAAATGTCGTCATTAAGCCCAATGGTAAAATTCAAGTTCGATTACCCTTTAAAAAATCGCCTGAATTACTTGGAAATTCATTTGAAATGGCTCGAAAGCGCTTTCTGTCACTCGAAAGGCGCTTAGATCGTGATTTACCGCTGAAAAATATGTATATTCAATTCATGGATGAATATATATCGCTAGGTCATATGTCGCTTTACAAACAACCATTAGTTGGGTCACACTTTGTCATCCCACATCACTGTGTACTTCGGCCTCAGAATACAACAACGAAACTTCGTGTCGTGTTTGATGGATCTGCTCGTAGTTCATCAAATAAATCTTTAAATGATATTTTAATGGTTGGTCCCACTCTTCAGCAAGACCTAATTACAACTCTTTTTTCATTTCGCCTAAATAAATTTGCTCTCACTGCAGATATTTCAAAAATGTATCGGCAGTTTGAAATTGACGATCGTGATCGCAAATATCAGCTGATTTTATGGAGAAGCATTAAAGAAGACAATTTAAATGTGTTTCGGCTCAACACGGTTACATATGGTTTGTCATCAGCTCCATTTTTGGCAATTCGTAGTTTGTTTCTCATTGCAGATAAATATTGCTCAATGTGTCCCCTAGGGTCAAAAACTTTACGAGAGGATATTTATGTAGACGACATTCTCACTGGAGCAAATGATGTTGAGACTCTGTTAGAAAAAAGGTCAGAGTTAATTCATATTCTGAAATTCCATGGACTTGAATTGGCGAAATGAAACAGCAACTGTTTGGAGATTATAACAAACCCTGAAAGCGAGGTCAGTATAAAAAGTTCAAAAGACGATATAACAAAGACTTTAGGTATGTCTTGGAAAACAAATAAAGATATATTTTGCTATCGTTTTGAGCTACCAGGCATCGAAGAGCCAACAAAAAGAACTATTTTATCACTTGTTTCAAAAATATATGACCTCCTTGGAATTCTGAGCCCAATTGTGATACGCGGCAAAATTATACTCCAAGAAATATGGTTGCAGAATAGACTGGGATGACGTCATCAATGACAATTTAAAATCTTTGTGGCTCGAAATACAAGAAGACTTTTCCTTCATTGAAAAAATTGAAATTTCTCGAACGAACATACGGCTGTTGTATTTATTTTCGAGTTCTTAATCAAGGTAAATATCAAAAAAATTTGTTAATTGCTAAATCGAAAATTGCACCAATAAAGGCACAATCGTTACCGCGACTAGAACTGTGTGCAGCCGTACTGCTAAGCAAAACCTGGAACAAAATAAAACTTAAAATCGAAAAGTATGTATCGTCAATTTGGTTTTGGACTGATTCAAAAATTGTTCTTCAGTGCCTCAAACTTCATTGATCAACTTTGAATTGTTTCGTAGCCAATCGAGTATCCGAACTCCAGGATAACACCAGAGATATTCACTGGAGACATGTTTCATCAAAAAACAATCCCGCAGACATCGTATCACGTGGTTGCAGCGCTCGAGAGTTACCATCTACTATATGGCTTAGTGGTCCTGCTTTTCTTCACAGTCATGACTCTACATGGCCCAGTATTGATGAAGAAATTCCTTCTGAAGTTTTAGAACAACGAAAAGCAACAACATTTACATGTACTAAAGCAACCTCATTCATATTAGATGAAATAATCGAAAAACATTCTTCTTACTACAAAATACTTCGCATAATATCTTATATCTATCGTATTTTCAACAGATGTCCATCGAAACCTGGTTTAAAAATAGAGAGTGTTTTACACATTGACTCACGTGAATTGGATCAAACTTTTTGGCACGTAATTGCTCATATACAAGAACTTCACTTCAGAGAAGAAATTGATTTAATTTCTAAAGGGAAGATTTTCAAACCCTATTTGCAGAAATTAACCCCATTTTTACATCGCATACAAAAAAGCCTCTTCTGTTCAGATAATTCGCGTTGGTGGAATATTAGCGACAGCTCCTATCCCATACGAAGCCCGTTTCCCTGCATTGGTTTCAAAAAATCATCGCTTCATATTATTGTACGTAGAGCACATACATCGCGTTAGCTGGTGCAAAGGTTTTACTGGGTCTTATTCGCCAGAAAATTTGGATTATTAATGCTCGAGATGTGGTTCGAAAAGTCGTGCGCAACTGTGTACACTGCTTTCGATATAAACCTAAATTAATGGAACAAATAATGGGAAATTTACCAGCTGATAGGCTCCAGGCGCATCGACCATTTTTGGTAACAGGTGTAGACTTTTGTGGCCCATTTCTAACTACATATCATATTCGTGGTAAGCCAGCCTACAAAACTTATATTGCTGTTTTTGTTTGTTTCAGCTCAAAAGCTACCCACATGGAGCTTGTGTCAGATCTGTCCACAAACAACTTTCTTTTGTGTCTCAAAAGGTTTGTTGGTCGAAGAGGAATTCCACAAAAAATATATTGCTATAACGCAACAAATTTCGTTGGCGCCTGCAACAAATTGGCTGAATTAAAAACCTCGTTGTTCACAGAAAACGTCTTACACGACATAACAACTTATTCTGCACAAAAGCGCATGGCATTCTGTTTTATACCCCCACGAGCTCCACATTTTGGCGGTTTGTGGGAAGCTGCTGGGAAATCAGCTAAGACTTTGCTTTCAAGAAATTTGAACCAACCTCATCTTACATTCGAAGAATTGCAGACGCTTGTAATCGAGGTCGAAACCATTTTAAACTCTAGACCAATCGCTCCATTGTCAGACGATCCCAACGATGGTGAAGCCCTTACACCAGGGCACTTGCTAATTGGTACGGGGTTAGTTGCTCTTCCTGATATATCAGTCAATCTTAACAACCCAGGATCCCTGAACCAGTGGCAGCGCATTACATTTTTAAAGCAACAATTTTGGAAAATGTGGCTTAGAGATTATCTCTTATCACTTCAGCAACGCACAAAATGGTTAAAGTCGGCGCCTAACGCAATAGAAGGACAACTAGTTATTGTTCATGAAGACAATACTCCACCTCAACATTGGCAACTAGCTCGTGTAACAAAAGCTATAACTGGCTCAGATGGAAAAGTTCGAGTCGTGGAGCTCACATCAAAACATAATTTATTTCGTAGACCTATTCATAAAGTTGCTCCTTTACCTTCCGTTATTTAATCTTGAAAAAAAGGGCTTTTCAACGGGCGGAGCATGTTGGTTCAGATCGCACGCAAAATTAATTAAAATTTTATTACTTCACATTATTATATTTGATATTTAATATTCAATAATATTCTACTTTTAAAATTTAGTTCCGCCCTAATGAAACTTGATTTTAAAATATTTTGATGCAAATAATAACTGTTAAACCTTTTTGTTAATTTGTTGTTGCCCAAAAGAATTTTGTAAACTAGTATTGTTTTTATTTCATGTATTTGATAGCTGAATAGGGCAACAACAACAGCAAAGAATTCTCTTTCGTTGAGTTGCAAACTTATTGAGTTGTTGTTGTCAACAAACGGTTTATGCCTTAAAATAAGTATACATATGTATGTAACTGAAAAAGAAATAAATAAAAAAGAATTTTTTAGTCTGCCTTTAGAACTTGAACCCATCGTTTGCTTAAAGTGAAATTTGAGAAAAATATTAAAATTAAAATCTATAGTTTGTTGTTCGCAATAATTGATACACATAATAAAAGTATTAAGTTGTTGCTCCAAATAAAACAAGGTGTTGTGTTTTAATCTTTTGAACACATTGGACCATAGGACCAGGGTTTGTTAGCGACAAAAACTAAATTGAGAAGTGGAACGAAAAGAAATAAAATATATCGTGTTGTGGCTATTTATATTCTATGTACAAATGATGATGTATGCAGTTGCCTAGTGAAGAAAGAACAACAACAAGGGAGTTAAGCCGTTTTGTAAGAAGAGAAAGCAGCGCAGTCGAGTATCAGAGCAGTGGTGTAGCAGCATATAAGACGTGTGAAGAATTTGCAGAGTAGATAAGGAGTTTAATCACTATATAAATTATCTTAATTGTGAAGTTTAGTAAACTAAATTCATTACTTTGAAATCTTTTTTTTTTGAGAAATGTTGTTGTTTGTTTTTTTTTTTAAGAAAAAAAAAGAAATGAAGAAATTTTGCTAAATTTTGAATAATTCTAAATTATTGCTAAAATTCATATTTTGATTTTAGTTTCCTAGAGTAAACCTAAAGAATTAAATATTTGAACTATTATATTGAAGATTTATATTAATTACTTTCCTGTCATTTTTTTTACTTTGAGCTATCGTTACCAGTTTAATTAATTATTTATAAACAATTTACTATGTATTTTTCTTGAAACTCTTAAATATTATATTGTATTAACCTAATAATTGTAAAATGGACAGAGAGACAATTTTGAGTATGAACGTAGGTGCTCTAAAGGACACATTGAAGGGACTTAATTTGAGCACACAGGGCGTTGAGATGGACATGCAGAAACGACTTTTAGAACATTACGAACTAGACTGCTCAAATGTGGACGAAGATACAGGGGACGAGGTTGCGTCAATCGGGTCTGCTGCAGGTAAGGACGGTTCGGATGTTATGGAAAGTATACCAGCGCAGAAAAGTATGTACACCTTAAAAGATGTGGAGGACAGCTTGTCGACATTTTCAGGTACAAACGCACCTGACATCAATCAGTGGGTTTTGGAACTGGAAGAGATGAGTTCGATTGTTCACTGGACTAAGCTTCAAATGTTTGTGTATGCTAGACAACTATTAGTAGGTGCAGCTAAATCGTACGTCAGGAGTCAGAGTGGTATTAGAGACTGGGCTACATTGAAACAATGTTTATTGAATGAGTTTGGCGGTTCCTTTTCATCAGCTGAAATACACTGGCAGATGCGCAACAGACGATGGAACAAAAATGAAACCTTGATCGAATATTTGTATTCGGTGATGGAACTGGGAAAACGAATTGATTTAGATGAAAAAAGTGTGGTTGAATATTTCATAGACGGTATACCAGATTCCAAGTTTAACAAAGCTGTACTCTATCAAGCTGAAAATATTAGTGGGTTGAAGAAGCAAATCCAGGTTTACGAAAAAATACGACTCCAGCCGATGTCATCAAACAGGGGAAAAGAGTCCATGGCTGTGGTGAAAAGGGAAGTAACTAAAACAAAAGCAACAAAACCAGAGAAAAGGTGTTATAAGTGCGGCGACAGGTTACATATGGCTAGAGACTGTCCTGAGAAACAGGTTAAATGTTTTAAATGCCAGAAGTTCGGACACACTTTTCCTGTTGGGCGAATTTAGTTTGGTCCCAGACAATGTTAAATTATATGGTATGGTATAGCGAATCGTTACAATGGGTCGACTTGAGGTAGGTGTTGAAATTGATGATTGTCAATTCGATGTGACATTTTACGTCGTAAGGGAGCATGACATTAATCACTCCATTATGATCGGTAATAGCCTACTCAAAAATTCTGAAGTAATAATTAAAAGTGGGGAAGCAGTTTTTAAGAAATTACCTGAGAAAAACCTGTTAGAAGGATATAGCAATATTTGTATGAATATTGAGGAGTGGTCGCCAGAGTTTCAGATACCGTTAAACCACTTAGATGAGGAAACTGCCAATAAAGTAATGAAAGAAATAGCAGAATATAGGCCAAATAAAACTATAAAAAGCCCGGTAGAAATGAAACTAATTTTGAAAGACGATATACCAATTTATCAAAACCCAAGAAGAATACCTTTTGCTGATCGCGCCATAGTGGATAAGCAAATCTCAGAGTGGTTAAAGGAGAATGTAATTCAACCGAGTACTTCAGAATACGCCTCGCCGATAGTGCTAGTCTCTAAAAAGGATGGTTCAAAGCCATTGTGTTGCGACTATAGGAAGTTGAACGAGAAAATTATTCGTGATCATTTCCCTATGCCTTTGATGGAAAAAGTGTTAGACAAATTGCAGAACGCTAGTGTGTATACGACGTTGGATCTTAAGAATGGATTTTTCCACGTTCCTCTAGAAAAGTCATCAAAGCAGTATACCTCGTTTGTAACCCATAATGGTCAATTTGAGTTTTCGTTTGTACCTTTTGGTCTTACCAATTCGCCAGACGTCTTTACCAGGTACATATCTGCGGTTTTGAGAGACCTAATACAAAATGAAACGATTATTGTGTATATGGATGACATCATCATTCCCTCTAAGGATGAGATGGAAGGCCTGGAGAAGTTAATGGTTGTATTAAAGGTGGCTTCTGCAAGTGGTTTGCAGATAAAGTGGAACAAGTGCCAGATTTTGCAGAGAAAGGTAAATTTCCTTGGATATGTCATTTGTAAGGGTTCGATAAAACCATTAGAAGAGAAAATAAGAGCTGTCAATAAATTCCCAATCCCAACAGATCGACAGTCCGTTCAAAGATTTTTAGGTCTTACCTCATATTTCAAGAAGTTTATCAGAAATTGTGCTGTAATTGCGAAGCCGTTGTCAGATTTGTTGAGGAAAAATACACCGTTTGTAATAACCGATGATGTTTTAATATCTTGCCAGCAGCTTAAACAAGCACTCACTAACGCGCCGGTACTAAAGTTGTACGATGCAGATGCCATTACGGAAGTACATTCGGATACGGGGCAGTTCTTTTGCAAAAAGTTTAGATGATATGGAGTTACACCTAATCCAGTACATGAGTCGTAGGACCAAAGAGTATGAAGAGAGGTATCATTCGTACGAATTGGAGGTTTTAGCGATCGTAGAAGCGTTGAAGAAATGGCGAATATACTTGTTGGGGATACCCTTTAAAATCGTCACCGATTGCAGCGCTTTCAAAATGACGATGCATAAAAAGGATGTTCCACCAAGAATATCACGATGGGCTATGTTTTTGCAGGAATTCTCGTATGAAATTAAGCACAGACCAGGTACTAGGATGAAGTACGTAGATGCATTAAGCCGAGTGTCATGTTTGTTAGCCGAGAGCAGTTTGAGCCACAAGATAAAAGAAGCCCAGGATTTGGATGAACAAACAAAAGCCATAAAAGCCCTTTTGGAATATGGCGCTTATGAGGACTATTTTATGAGTAATGGCCTATTATTTAACGATCCCAGTAAGGAACTAATGGTGGTGCCAGCGCAAATGACGAAATTATCAAGATTGCCCACAAACAAGGTCACTATGGTGTTGCTAAAACACAAGATTTAATAGAAAAACAGTGCCACATACCCCACTTATCGTCGAAGGTGAAGCATGTAGTAAAGAGCTGCATTGAGTGCCTTATCACAGATGCAAAGACAGGCAGGAAAGAGGGCTACCTCAACCCGATAGATAAAGAGGATGTACCACTAAGGACTTTTCACGTAGATCATGTTGGTCCCATGGAAATTACAAAGAAGGCATATAATTATATTTTTGTGGTAGTTGATGCTTTCTCTAAATTCGTTTGGCTGTACCCCACAAAGTCGACAGACGCTAAAGAGGTGGTTGAGAGCTTGGAAAGACGGGCGTCAATTTTCGGCAACCCCGTGAGGATTATCACAGATAGAGGGGCAGCTTTTACATCAAGCGCTTTCGAGAATTATTGTAAAGAGGAAAACATACATCTACTCATTGCAACTGGAGTTCCAAGAGGAAACGGGCAGGTAGAACGAATAAACAAAATAATTATTTCAATGTTGACGAAGCTCTGTGCCGAAGATCCGGTCAGTTGGTATAAACACTTACGTCGTGTTCAGATGGTCATAAACTCATATATATATATATATATATATATATATATATATATATATATATATATATATATATATATATATATATATATATATATATATATATATATATATATATATATATATATATATTGGTTTTACGATAGATTTGTATGAAAACATTTTATAGGACAAACCCAAGTTTGTATTAAGACATATTTTCTTACTTTAATTTCATATAAACCTTCTACTATAAGAAATTTACAGTGTTATAATCTTATCTCTACAGTGTAATTTATTGATTATCACCAATGCAAAAACTAATTTATAATAGGAGAACTTAATTTTTATTTTATTGAATCTTTCGAAAAGAAATTTAAAATAAGTTTCCAAATCTTAGCTTTAGATTATTATTTATTGAACATGATTCATGTTATAATTAATTTATTGTATTGAAATTTTAAATTACCTATCTACGATGGGGTGTTTTTTATTCCATGTTGCCCATCAAATTGTAAAAAGTTCCGTGCCAGAAAATTGTTGTGGACTTCTAGTTTGCATACATTGTTTGCACGAATATTTTTTATATTTTCTTGGATAGTGGGAACTTTTAAATTTCAATGCATATTCTTATTTCTAACATACCACGGAGCACGGGCGATACGTCGTATAATCCTAGACTTTCTTCTTTCTAACTTCTGCATGTTTGATGCGCAAGCAGGAGCTCACAGCTGAATATCATATATCCATATTGGTTTTATAATGGATGTGTATAAAAGGACTTTGCAGTCCAAAGCCAGGGTTGACTTAGGACCCAAGAACCAGTTTAGTAGATTTGTTGTAAGTTTTATCGTCGTTATCTTTGCGTTATTGCACCATAAGTTTAGGCATCGATATATGTTGATACCAAAATATTGAACGTGTGTTTCCGCTGGTCCAGTAGTATTTGTTATTGCTGGCCATTTTGGTATCTGATGAAAACGTTACATGAAAACATTTTGATTGATTTACCTTTATTCTCCAACTCTGTAGCCAGTCTAGCTCATGAATGGGAAAACTGAAGTTGGATTTTTATTAACACTTCTAAATGTAGTGCCGTCTGCAAAAGTTGACGAATATGTTTCTTCTCTATTTAAGTCATAGTGGGGATTTATAGGAAATAGGACATTGAAAGTGTCTTACAGCTTTCCACATACTATAATCCGTGTTTTTCGTTGAATCTATATTTTTCAAACAGCTCTCGATAGCGTAATAATGTTTCTGCCTCAATTTATTACGTAAGGTTTTTTGGCATAAGTTCATTTGGATCTATATATCTGGTGAACGACAATTTTGCATTGCCTTCCCAGTTTTGTCTTCTCTCTGACAAGAATCTAATATCTGCTATTGGTTGGTACAAAATTCTGACGGTTTTGTTGCCGTTGAAACTCTGGCTGCAGCAGTCACGATGGTTGCAAGAAGATCCATAGCTTGAATGTCAGCCGGGTTTCTCAAAACAATATTTGTAGTCAAACGTTTGATATATCCATGATAATTGGATATGAATAAAATCTTAGTATTGGATTGAAAAAAATCTTTATTTATGAAGCCATTTTTACAAAATTAGCTTGTATATAAAACAAAATAATTTTTGTAATCGTCTAATTATCTTCAATATGAACTGTAGGCTCTTAGTGTAAAAAAAGGATTTAAATTAAATAGCGTCGGTAAACGCTATTGGTTTAATTGTTTCCTAGTTTTAAATTTTAATGTTGTCATCTTTCTTAATTTCCAACCTTGTTAGTTCCGTTCCTTCTTTTGTCCGCATTTTTTCAAACTTCTTTTTATTGAGTTAAAATTCTTTTTAAAATTTTTCTTTGTCGAGTTTAATTTTCTGCTTTAATAACTAAATAACTCTTTCTACTTGTATGGCACTAAGTTGAGCAACCGCATTATTAACGGGTGCTTTTTTAATTTGAACCGTTTAAAGAAAACCAAGCGCATAGTGAAAAAATGTGTTAAAAAGAAATAATATTAAAAACTAATGTTCGAATATGTGCGCAAAAGTAATCGCATTTTTTATGAAGAGACGAACGCAGAAAGGTTACCCAACTGGCACGTATCAAGAAAGGAATTTGGGACAGTTTTAATCCCTTGAAACTACCAAATATGTACCTTAATTACAATTTTTTAAAATTCCACAATTTCAATAATATATTCTGCTGCAGAAACTGCCATACCGCCTGTCGAATTGTGTTGTGAACTGATATTCTTAGCTAATGGAAGCTATCCAAGAAGTAGCGGAGACAAGTTTAATATTAGAGTTCGCTACCAAGTGTTGCTGCATTTGAAACGAAATTGTTCTTAAAAAAAATTTAAAAAAGTGGCTAAGTCCTCTGTTGACCGAAGAAAAAAAAAGTAAGTGCGAAACCTCCTTTAGTAAATAGCTGGATTTTCAGGAATCATTGACCGAAAGAACTTCCAACATTTGTGCTTAAATATGAAGATATACTACGACTTGAACGTCATGATCGTTAGTATAATAATTTATATTGAATTTACCATAAAAAGTAAACTTTAGGCCACAAGGTAAAACTGAAGAGACTAATTTACGGAATGAAGTATAAATGGAATGAAGTTACTATTTTCAAAACTACAATCGCTTGGAAAAATATTACTGTGTAGTCTGCCGAACACATATAACTCCCTGATTACCGTTCTCGACGTAAGAAATGAATCAGATCTCACAATGGTTTTGGTTGAAAATAAACTACTCGAAAAAGGCGAAATGCATGAAAAAGATCGTCTTTTGAAAATACCGTGTTGAAGACTATCCAACGGTAATAATTCCAAGAACATTATATGTCATTATTGCATGTATTGGCCACATTTGTAAGAATTGCTAGAAATTTAAATAGTAAAAATACGCTTAATTGCCGCGAGTGATGGAACCAGCGTTATTATTTGTTCGGTTTAAATGTTAAAGCTGGTGTGTGCGTGGTTGATTCGGGTGCTACTTGTCATATCGGTAGCAAAAAGTAGAATTTGTGAGTCTTGATTTACCTTGCGGGAAGAGGGCTTTGTGGCAAATAGTAATGTCGTGTCCTCTGCTAATAAAGGATCCTCTAAAATATAGTTCCTGGATGGAAAAAGTGCTGAAACGGTCGATATGGTGTCTTGTAAAGTCTTGTTCTATGGTCCAAATTGCAAAATTCTAGCAATGAATAAAGATGACGTTGGTGTAGCAAAATGCGTTCATAATTTATATCAATTTAAAACGTTCACATGTGAAAGAGCTATGGCTGCTACTTGCAGAACAGATATCTTATTGAGATCTCCCGTTGCCCTGTTGTGGAGGCTGGTTTTCCTAATATTTATTGGGGGTGAAGCCGTTATGTGCGTAAACTTCTTACTGAATATTTGTTACTAGTTCTTTACCATACGAAAGGTGGAAGGGTCAAAAGCCCGAATTTCCCACTTTAAAATTTTGTGACAAAGAAGAATTGCTAACATTCCTGGGATGTGATGAGCAGTCAAAGGGTTTGCGGTTTGTTGACACGAAGGATAATTGAGTTTATATCAGTACAGATTATAAATTTGTGTCGGTTAAAGTTGTAGTGCAGTTAAAGAGTAGTTGTGATTCATCCAGAAACAACAATCAATTGGAAATTAGTATTTCTTTCAACTGTACCAGTGTCGTTCGTAATAACAATGTTTTTGATGCCGTTCGTAATAAAAATGCTCTTAATGACTCCGTAGGCGATTCTTTCTTTCTTGAGCTCGTGTATTTTGATAATGATGTGCAACGTGATAGCGTAGTTGGTGATCTAATTTTAAGGCGATCAACTTGAAAGAACAAAGGTGTTCCACCTGTTTAATATTTGAGCTTAGTACAGTCATGTGATGTTATTGAACCTAGATCATATAAACAAGCCATTATATCAGAACATAAACTCCAATGGAAGTCCACAATGAAGGAGGAAATTAAATCTTTAAATCAAAATCAGGCTAGAGAATTAGTTTGGACCTCCACCGATGGAAATATGGTTGCTGCAAGTGGATATATAAGATTAAGCGTAGTGTTGATGGTAAGATTCAAAGGTTCAAGGATCGTTTGGTTGCCCAAGGCTTTAACCAAAAGTGTGGGGATGATTATGATTTACGTATTTTTTATCGGTTGCTGCTGCAAGAAGAATTCATGTTGAACACATGAACATTAAGTGTGCTTTTTTTAAACGGAACAGAAAACCGTTTACATGAAACTATCGCCTGGCTTAATGGAAGGTAGTGATAACACGGTGTGTAGGCTTAATGGGAGTAATTTGGAATACCGTATTGATTGAAGGTGGTTTGGTTCCAAGTAGAGCTGATCTATATTTATATAACAAAGTCATCAATGGGGAAGGTGTTTATGTGTAAAATTATGTTGACGACTTATTGGTTGTTGATATAAATGATCAAAACATTACATCTATATACAGTATGCTTGATAAAAGATTTGAAGAGAACAGGCTTGGAAGCATTTCCCAATATCTCAGAATGGAAATTCGAAGAACGGATGAACGTAATTACAAGATATGACAAAAGCAATGTATTGATACAATTTTGATTAAATTTGGTTTGCCAGATGCAAAATTCTCGAAGTATCCCCTCGATCCCTCTTAAGGGTAAAATGATTCTGATTTATTTATACGGAATGATGAATATCAAAGCTTATTGGGCTCTTTGCTATACATATCCGTAAATACACGTGCCGATGTATCCGCAAGCGTAGCAATTTTAGAGAGGAAAACGAGCTGTGAGGATTGGAACAAGCAAAACATGTAGCTGAATATCTAAAGGGAAATGTACTTAAAGTTGAATGGTTGTTCCACTAATCTAAATCAACTGGTCGGTTATGCAGATGCAAACTGGGCGGTATGCAGAATCGATAGGAAGTCAACTACTGCCTACATATTTATGTTTAATGAGAGTGTTGTAAGTTGGGCTTGTAAAAAGCAAACTGGTGTCTCATTCTCAACAACGGAAGCAGAATATATTGCTTTGTCCAAAGCTGCAAAGGAAGCTATCTGACTCCGAAATATCCTGTCTGATTTAGAATGTCAGTAAATTTGACTAAAAATGAGAAGCTAAATCGGTCCGAACATATAAATACAAAATTTAATTTCATGAAAGAGTACTAAAGAAATGATTGCCGATATGCTAACCAAATCCGGAAAAACGTAAGGCATTTTCCAGTGCCAGAATTCAGGGAAGTTTTTTTGCAAGCCACGCTTATAAATATTTCTGATTGAACGCTATCAACTTACCAGGTTCTTTGCTACACGAAGACAAAAGTTTATTGCCGCTGGCGATTGCACAAATATTGGGGTTCCAGACCCCTTAGTCCTAGAGGTTAGCAGTTGTATTATAGAGTTTAAGAAAGCAGGCTATACGTCGTACCTGGCGGTAAACCCACCTATCGGCCCACAGACTTTAAATAGTTTCCAGATCTTATTGATATTTCTATAGTAAAGAACATCAAACGCGTTCATCCTATGAGCTATTATTCACTTGATATTGTTATTTTACACGACGGAATTACCATCAGTTAAGAGAAAATCGTCATTGAAGAGAGAAAGCTTAGAAGGAAATAGAAAAATAGTCGTTCTCCACACCTAAAAATGCGAATGAACTTATGCTAAAAAACTGTACACAATAAATTGAGATAAAAGATTATTCCGCTATCGAATGCTGTTTAAAAAACTTTAATTCAACGAGAACCTGTGGACAGCTTTAAGACACTTAGAATGCCCTATTGCCTATGAATACCTACTAAGACTTGAAGATCGTACTTGGTCACTTAGGGATGTTCTCAGACCACATGACATAAATAATTTCGCCATTCCAATTATCAGTGAAACCGTGAATGATCCTAGGAAATTTCGGTTATCTTTTTAAAATCGACAATTAAAAATACAGATATGATGAAATCACCCGGTCCTGATAAAAAACTTACCTAACTCAGCTGTGAGAATTTTACTTTTTATATTTAATGCAATGTTGCGCGTCGGCTTCTTTCCATGCTCTTGGAGGATGTTTGAAACTTGTATGATCCCGAATTCAGGAGAGGACTAACTCCAAATTACATCATATAGGCCCATTAGCCTACTCTCAATTTTGTCTAAGTTATTTGAAAAATTATTCGTCTCCTTATCTTAATGAACAAACATTATCCCCGACCATCAAAAAATATTTTGCTTATGAGTTGTCGTCTTGACTAGCCATAAATCTGTTCTTCCGTCAAACAGATTCCTGTTCGAACAGAAGTAAACCGCCGCATATTATATTGAACAATATGTTTCGAAATTGTTTAAATTGGTAATAGACTTTCGAAGCCTATTGTATATACAATAATTAGCTAATTTATATACAATAATTAAATTTTTGGCGCTAGAATTATCGAGAGTTTTCTAGATTTGCAAATTCTTTTAATAAAAAAATTTAATATTTGTAATTACAAAAGTAGTGTAATTAAAATAAAATGATGAGAACTTTCCATTGCCAAAAGTAGAAATTTGGCTGTAAATTGAAAGTTTGGCGGCACTGCTGTTGACATAGCATGTCCAATGAAATTTAGCTACCAGAGAACTATGCTGAATGCTTCTTTTCTCAGCCCTAATCTAGTTCCAAAGTTGAAATGACTATTTCTCTCGCGTGATTGTCTCCAAAGATAAATTATCTCTTTACCCTCTTAGTTTCTCGGTAATGCATATTACACAACTTTCTTCGTCGTCAGATGGAGTTTTTTTTTTGTTTTTATTTATTTGTTAACATTAGGAAAACATATGCTCGTAAGTCTATTATAATTTGCAAAAATTACGATTCAATACATATTGTATGCGGTGATTTGCTTACTCAAAACGTTATTCGATACAATATTTTATTAGCTATCGAATCTCATGATTAGGTCCCACGAATTTGGCTCGTGAAATCCGTCGCTGTTGATGGTCTGTTCGTGTTCCAACAACTCTGTACAGTTGTTCGCACAAGGCTGTTCTGCCTTCCGCACAAACAAAATAAAACAGCCTATATAAAATATATGTACATATGTATGTGTACCTGTACATAAAATTTGCTGCGAACAACGAAACAATCTCGATGACAGGAAACAAAATTATGCTCAAACTGAACAACATCTACACGCATTCTCCACATAGAAGACCAGGAAAAATTTCTGATCCTTATTCCGCCGCTGTTTTCATGTGCGAACAGATTTCTGACTTGGCAAGGCAGATGAATATTAGATTTTTGGAACGAATTTCCGTCATCCATTGTAAAGTTTGGTTTGGAGACAAACCGGTTTCGGCTATGTGTCATCTTCAGTGTCATTTTTCGTTAATTTTCGGGGCAGATAAATGGAGATTTTCTTTGATTTCTCTAAGAATTCGTCTCTTGTATCGCAAAGGCAATTATTTAGAACGTTGATTTCGTGAAATATTTTGAATGTTACCACGTTCCTCTGCCCGTTTAACTACATTTTATATTGTTTGCCGACATTGTTTAAACATATGTATTTTATTGATTTACCATTATTATTTTGGTACAAAATAATTTGTTTTTCTTTGGACATTTCAACTACAAAAAAAAATTGCGCACAATAATAACATTTTTAAATTAACCATCATAAAAAATACGATTGTAAATAAAAAGCCAAAAATCAAAACAGGATAACCCAAACATCATAAAAAATACAACAACAAACATCATAATGAAAAAAACAGCAGAAAAGATGTGTATCGTTTAAGAAGTACATATCCACTGGATTCTTGCGTATTCTACAAGTTTCCGGAAACTAGACGACTCGTCTAAAGATACTTGGATGGTCGAGCTAACTGTTAGTATCACAGAATACCCAACAATGACATTAGAAAAAGAGTGTAATCAGGTGTTATACGTTTTTACGTACAAAATTTTAAATTAACCCGATTGTATAAAAGAGATAGCTCAATTAGAAACGATAAGGTTTTTTATCTCTCTTATATAATCGAGCTAATGTTGTTGTGAGTTGTCTCGTCTAGTTAGTAGTCTATGGTTAGTATCGAGCAAAACGCTGAAGTGTGAACTGCGATTATAAAGAAGTGTTGACTTTAAGGGTTAAAGTAAATAAAGTCACAGTGTGTAACAATAAAATTCTGCCGTTTATATTATTGAAATAGATTTTGCAATTAAAAGAACCCACGAATAAATAAACACATTTTAAAAAGGATAAAACGTAACATCATTTAAAACCACAACACAACTGCTAAAAAGCTGAAAAAAATTAACTATAATGTTTAAATTAGTTAATTACACAAAAACATTTCAAGATTTTCAAAATTGTTGGCTAACATATTAGGTTTCAAGATCCGGTTTGAATCTGGGCTTTTACATTATGCAAAATCAAAAACATTGCCAAAAAGGACGCCTAAAAGAACATGGAAGTATTCCTCTAACTCTTCTGCTATTTTTATGTTTTTATTTTGAGTGTAAGATCTAGGTTGCATTCCACTTTTATAGGCAGCTAATCACATTGTTAAGTGTTAAGTGGCGCAAATAAAATTAAAATTTAAAAAAAAAAATTAAAATTTTCACAAAGTCACCAAAAACAATAACGCAACTCAAAAGGGATCAACAAATCGAAACCATTCGGAGGAAGCTGAAAGTGTCATTTTTAAGGCTATTTACACTCGCCACGACTCGCCTGCAGATCATTGTATGAAAATACTGCCTGCAACTTTGTATAGTCATTGATTTTTTAATATTAGGTTACTGGTTGCTGCTGGCTATAAAAAAATATGCTCACCGGAAAAAAATATCCAAGGAGATAGAGAGATGGAGCGAGCGAAGGAGTTAATTTTATCCGAAAACTGCATCTAATATAACAGGTTGTATTTCAAGATTTAAAACAACTATTGAAGTATTTGCATGCAACGAGCAAGTTAATGCTACGAAAACTGGTAATTATGCCAAGGAAACCGCTACTATATATACATCCATATACCCACGGAGAAATATGTCTGCAAAACTGCACAAAGTTCTTTATTACGTAGAAGATGTCATTAAATCCCATTTATTACCAATTGGAGATTCATAAGAGGAAGGCCAGGAAAAAAGAAAAATAGGATTAAAGACTCTACAGAGAACATAATATCAGAAAAATCTAACTAAGCACTACAAATGAAGATTTATTTATTATATTATTGGCAACGTCAGATCTCTTCATCTTTAGCATTCGAAATCAATGGAAATTGGATCATAAGGGATACGTACAAGCTATATTCCAGTCAAATGAATAATAATTATAATTTGCATTTACTATTATTTTAATGAATTAAAGTATAAAAATATCAATTTTAAATGTAATTTTATGTTATTTGATGTAATTGGCAATGAGAGCTCTATGAATAAATTGAAAATAAAAATTGATAATGATAAACGAGTTCGTGTATTGTAAAAAAAGAGATCATAATTAGAATTATCTGTGTACTAATATCTGAAATAGATTAAAATTTCTTCAGGCACTAATATTAAGTTTTAAAAAATGGTTAAAGTTTTTAATAAAACCTTTAGAACAAAATATGAAATGGGCAGATATTAGGAAAAAATTCCCACTTTATTTAATACTTAAGCTGGATTCACCCATGATGTGCGGACAAAAGTTATTTTAGTGAGAGTTTTCTGAAACACCATTCACCCATTTCGAACATTTTGTCTGGACAATCAATGCTGCCGTATGAGGTTATTTTTGTATGAGCTATTGCTCATATCATACATACACTCCCTTTCAGGCTTCTTCATTTCCTCGATAAGCTTTTGAGCAATTAAATTATTATTTTCTATTTTGCATACACTTTGAATTGGAATACGAAACAAAATTGTTCAAATTTAATGTAAATGGGCAACAGCTTTGAGATGACAAATTTTACTTATTGGCAACTCAGTTCAGGTTGTCTGTACCAAGGCGTATTTAAATGTGCCTTGGTCTGGACAAAATATAAAATTAAATCAATTCAAGCTGAGAGCTGTTCGCACAAAATATTTTCTCTCTCTCTCTCTCTCTCTCTCTTGAAGAGAGTCGTCAAACTTCATATAAAAAAAATGTTGTGCGGACAAAAATTTTGTTCGGACATCATGGGTGAATCCAGCTTTAGCGTAGGGCGTTATGATATCCAATTATATAATAAGTATTAACGGGTTTTTCAAGTGATACCTACTTATTTTAAACTAGTTTTATGATTCTCATAATTAGTGTTTAAGTAATTTTTTTAATTCAGTGTGTTGAAGATGTTCATTTAGTAGAAACGGTCCTGTTATTTATGACTGGGTATGTTTTACATGCTTATGTATGTATATATGTATCTATATTCAAATAATCAAAAGAGTCTAAAACCTATATATTTTATGTTAATATAAAGATGATTTAATTTTCATTATAAGTATTTAAAAAAAAAAAAACATTAAATAACCAAGCAGTGTTCTTCGGTTTGTTTGCACAACACGGTTATGCCATTACACAAGAAGCACACAGGCAAAATAAGAAATATCTTAATATGGTCACGATATAGTATGCTGAGAATAAAAAAACAATCCCCATGACAAACATTAAATTGTGCTCCAATCGAACAGAAACGATTACTCCGCACAGATCACGAAAATTTTTTTTATTCTGCCGACGCTCTGTCGATGTGGGAACATATTTCCGGCTAATAAAAGCAGTATGTTAAGACCACCTGTTCAGACATTGCTTGGCTGATGCAGTTTCTGGCTTTTTTATTTGTAAGGAAACATTGACAACAGTGTTTATAATATAAACTTTTATAAACAATTTGTTTTATCTATAAATTTGTGGCGACAAAAATATGGCGCCAAGTAAACTGGACAGTATATACCGTCGAATGTTGATAACTCGTTTTTTTGAAAAAGGATGGGGTAAACCTGACAATTTGCAAAGGTATGTTTGAAACTGTGGTAAATCTGAAATGTATATGCATGTAATTTCAACCAATTACGTGCATAATGAATATAGAGAGCACGAAGTCGGTGATTTTTTAAACGCCGGTAATGCAAACATCTGGCGCATACAAGGCAAATTGATAACATGCAGACCTGGAATATTAAGCAGATATACCACCAGTGCAGCGGAGTACTTTTTCATAACTGATGCTTTATATATGGAGTTCAACATCTGCAAAGAAGACAGAAATACTTTGGATTCGACCGCAAGTCTTTCTGCTTTCAAAATGTAGACTCACGGGCGAATTCAAAGTATTTGCGGATTTCAAACTTCATATATAACAAATGTACCGGAAATGGCGAAACTTTTTTATATTGAATTTGACATCCAATTAGTTTAAAAATACACATCATCGTCGTTGGTGAGTTTACCTGATTTAATTCGCATTTTGACGTATGCGTAAAATTTGTATTGGCCTAGTGTAAGGCGAATTAACTCTTGGGTGGCCTCCAGGGCAAATTGATAAGTCGCCTTGCGTGGTCTCATTAGCGATTGTGATAAAGTCGGTGGTTGTCACAAACCAACATCAAAAATTATTTAAGAATTTAAAGTTATTTTATTTATAAATTAAACAAATATTCATTTGTTTTCTTTTGTTTCTTATATTTCTACACGCATTGACTTAAGGCGAAAAAACTATGACATTGGATAGAGTTTGCCGAACACACAATTCACTTTGCTCTATCCTTATAGTTAATTCGCGTTGGCCTAGTATCAGTAAGAAATGTTTTTGATTTGATTTTGAACAAACAAAATACAGTTTGTTCCAATTTGTTTGGGGTTAGGCATTTCGATCGTTGTTTACAGGGCATTTAGACATGAAAGTAAATGTCTTATGCAAAGTTTTTAACTCTATATTTAAATGTCATTTAGCTTTAAATCGCAAAGTAAACAGAGGCGTCACTAGCATAGTGGTCCCTTTCTCTATCTGTCTCTTTCTTAAATGAATGACCGCTCCTATTATCTTTTGTTACATTTTTCTTCTTTATTTGAAATCATTTTTTGACCATTAATAAAAAACGTATGCACAAAGGCTAAAATAAGGGTTGAAAAGTTTAGATTAATTTTAAATAACAGAAAAAAGTTAAAGTGTTGTAAAACTTCATTCTCAACCAAAGGAAAAATTCTAAAAATTGAGAAATACTCATTCTCGTATTCCATTTGTCTTAAATGTTCGTATAAATAGAAGTTGTTTAGACACACAATTTGTTGATGAGACACGAAGAATGTTGATAACGGCACAGAAAATGCATTCCATTCAGCTAGATGTCTAATAAAATTATAAAAAACTTTTACTGTTTTCAAGGTGGTCCATATTAAAATAAATAATTCTCTTTCTGAATAGAAAGAAACACGAACTCATGCCTAAAAATTAAAATTACTTAATAATTAACGTACAGGATAACTTATGCTGCAAATATTAAAAGATAAGTTAAATTTTCATTATTATTATTTTTTGCATTATTTTAAAATGTTATATTTGTCTATTTCTTTAGGGACTGCCCGCGGCAAAAAAGCTGATTCCAGCAATTTTCTAACGTCAAAGTTTACACCTCTGGTTGCTCTGTGCTTTAAATTCTATTTAAATACGAAATACAGTTTTTCAAGGCTTATTTAATTGCAACTTAAATGAGCAACATTGGGCATTTAAAGTTTATTTAAAGTCCAGAAAGTTAACATATGACTTTGACGTTTGTTGGTTAAAAAATCTTTTTCAGAAAAGAAAAGTTATTAAATATAAAAAGCATATATATTTAAATTAAATTAAAAACTATAGATATCTGAATATATAAGTACATATACGTATAAATATACATATATTTATAAACAAAAAAAGGCAACAAAATGAATTCCAATCAAGAAGACATGAGTGATGCTGAATTGTCTACAACTTTTATTTATGGTGCACAGCTGTTTTTTTTTGACATTTCATAGTGCTACCATATTTTCATTACGCTTTAATACCAAGAATTATTTAACACTGAAAAACTGAAGCTGTATTTAAATACAATTTAAATTTAAGTAAAAATTAGCTAATTACATATTTAATTATCAACTCAAAAACTGAGCATTAATGTAACAAATCACAGTACTCTTTAATTTCCATTAA
Source organism: Phania funesta (assembly GCA_963932375.1). Taxonomy (NCBI): domain Eukaryota; kingdom Metazoa; phylum Arthropoda; class Insecta; order Diptera; family Tachinidae; genus Phania; species Phania funesta. Next base: position 30,486,814 of record OZ010656.1, read on the forward strand.
GCTTCTATGAATATTCTGATGAGAGATTTTTTGACACTAATATCGTTTTCTTTTCTGATCAAAAATTTTGCATATATTTTACACTATGTAAATTTTTTCTTCGTTTCTGACATAAATGCCCGTATTATGGATTACAACTCAACTGAGTTGAGTTGTAAGCAAGACAACTCAACTTTAAAACAACTCAACTTTTTTTTGGTATTATGGATTACAACTTGTATTACATTAACGTTGCCAACATAAAAAAATGAGAACTTGACAAATGTGTAAACAGCTGATACTACTTTCTTTCAGAATTAAAATAATTTTTAATTGATATATAAGTGCGATTTTCTTTTTTAATTAATATGGACATCAGTTTTGATCTGTTTTACAGCGAAGAAAATAGTGACGATAATATTCACTTGCTCCGCATTCGAAAAATGCTTCGGGATCACTCTAATCCCTTGGAACTACCGAACGACATGTAAGTATAGATGTTTCTTAGAAGTGAGAAGATATTTATAACTGTTTAGAAGATTTCAAAAATATTTTCGGGTGAAAAAAGAAGCATTTATCTTCCTGCTAAATGATATGAAGGAGCATTTCCGTAAACCCCTTCGAGGAACAGCAATCCCGCCAATATTGCAACTATGCGCAACTCTTAAGGTTTTTTGCTGACGGTAGCTTCCAAATTGAGGTTTGCCCCGTCCAGTTTCGGGATGTTTTTGCATTAACTGAACTAGTTTTTCAAATTGTTGCTTTGTTGTAATTTTATTTTTTCTATAATTTTTTTTAATTATTTAAAAAATTAATTAATTACACAGTTAAAAAAGTTTACTTACGCGTCTTCCATTTTCCTCTGATAATTTTTCCAAAACAACTGCTAAAGACAACTTCTAGAGACAACTGCTACTAATGAGTTGTAATTTTAGTCAACCGCACTAACACAGGGCTGTAAACAAGTTTTTAACACAGGGTTGTAGTGATTTATTACAACCTTAAAATTACAACCTTAAAAAAGTTGTAATCCATAATACCAAAAAGAAGTTGAGTTGTCTTGTTTACAACTAAACTAAGTTGAGTTGTAATCCATAATACGGGCAAAAAGTTATAGTGTCAATAAACAACGTGTTGTTTTCAATGCAACTCTTCGCGTCACAATATGTACTTTTAAAATTAACTTACTTTTTTCCATGCAAACGTGCAAGAAATTTTTAAGAAGGTATTTTCGTGTGTAAAGGCAGAGTAATGTCAACTAAACAGGAAAGTGTTATGTAAATTGAGAAAAACTAGAAATTTTTCATACTTACGACAATTATTATTACATGCCAATAGGTAAATTTTGGATGTTATCAGACGAATAGTTCGTTTTTTGATGTTGTGTGTACTTTAAGGTAAAACTGACCGATAAGTCGAAGGGAAGATCTTACGTTTACATATTAACGTAAGGTTTATGCATTTGAAGTGGGAAATTGAAGAAGGTTTTCAATTTTCAGCTCCAAATAAATAATGTAAATACACATACACAATATATAACCAACATGTTTGCTTTTTGAGAGTATGCAATCAATTAAAATTAAGTCTGCCACGATTTATTATTAAGAACCAATTTCATTTGTTAAAAGTAGTCGCTTTTTGCTGTAACACTGTCATATTTTCCAATTAATTTTATTTTACAAGGATGTTGCGATAACGAATAATAGTTAAAGGTCACTTTATTACTTACTTAAGCTAAAGTTACCTTTTACGTGATCTTTAAAGACTAATTGTAATACTCGGACTTCAACTTCTTCACATCAAATCAGAAATTTAAAGAATATTAAATAGGCTCACCAGACTTACCGTTTTAAGTAGTAGATTTCTCCTGTTAACAGTAACCATTCCACTGTTGCTGCATTAACCCAAAAAATTAAGATAGAGTTGTACGTCTTTTTACTTCACATTAATTTTTTGCCACCAATTTTTTAAATGCTCAAAAGTAATTTCTTATCCAAAAATTAATTAAAATTATTTCCTGAAACTGTATCAAATTAATATAAGGCCAAGAAGATAAAAAAATATGAACTTGTCTGAATCATCAACGTAAGTCAGTCTAGAAAGGACTCAGATCATACCACTGAGCATCCAATTTTGGTACACAATTCTGAGCTGGATTCATTAAAAGACTAGTAGCTATCGCAAATGACTTTGTACTCTAAGTGGGGATTTGACGGAAGTTCCAGTCATAGTTCTTATAAACAAGCATTCCACGTCTCTGGCGCTAGTGGTTCTTCTACATTTATTACATCTATTGTGCCATTAAAAATTTGTGTATGAACAAAACCATTTGCAAAATCTGCACCTTCTACCAGTTTTTGCAGGCCCATAAAAATGTAATTTTTAACAGAAACAGTAAGTACTTTAGGATTTGAAAAATAAAGAGTACAGGAAAAAAATCTCAAGGATTCCGTGGGTATTAGTTGGTGATAAATCAATTAAAATAAATCATTAACTAATGTTAGTGATGGTTAATGGCAAAGTGTGTAAATGTTATGTTTGTGGTGCTACAAGCAAAGATTTCAACTCTATTGATGAAATGATTACCAGAATTGTAAACAAAGATACATTTCACCTAAGAAGTGGCAAGCTAGGCTATATCATGACAAGCAAGCTGTTTAAGACACAAAAATGAGAATACAAAAACGGTTTAGAAGAAAAAAAAAACTGTATTGACCAAAACGACAATGATGTCAATACTGGTAGAATGATGATATCAATACTGAGGGAAAGTTCTTTAAGAAAGCTGAAATTTCCTCAGAAATAACAAAACATGATCTAGAGTTAATCAAAAGAATACACATACTACTTATTGTTGTGCCGTGTGGCCACGAGGTCAATGGTAAAAAGTTTAGTGACTTTGCTCACAATACTGTTTAAAAATATCCATGATATAAAATGTCACCTACCCTTCATAAATATTTTATTTACGGACCGGCAATATTATCCAGTGCTTTTTGCTAATTGGCGATCTTTCAGAAAAAGATGCTAGAAACAAAGATCTTACTTTACGGAATATTTTGCACGTAAATTCAGCCGGGGAAAAAGGCAATGATGAAATATTTAAAAGATTTCAGCTTACTTCAGATCCGTTCATTAAAGCGTGATAACAAAAAAATGAACAAAGATTACCGCAGTTGGTACTGGAGTTATGATTAATTCCACCACAGGAAGCCGACGATTATAGTAATGATTATAATCATGATAACGAAGATAATGGTCATTATGGTCTAAACTATTAGCACAGCTGCGTTGCCCTTATTTGCCGCTGATTTTGCCTACTTAAAAACCACATAACATTACGAATTACCAAATACTTTTAAGAAAAAATTTGTTACAATGTTGTGACGACGACTAGGCTTGACGCAATCTCTATCTCTATATATATAAAATATACGTGTATGTTAGTGATCGATAAACTCAAAAAGTACTGGACCGATTTTGACCAAATTTTATATACATGCTCTGTAGGCCGTGAGGTGTGTTTCTGTGTAGTTCGAAAGATGGCGCTATATTTAGATTTTTTGTGTTTTTGCACCGTAACTCAAGAACTACTGCACCGATTTTGACCAACATTTACATTTATACTCTATAGGTCGCCAGTAGTGCTTCTATGTAGTTTAGTGTTCGTCCATCAGATTACGCAAAATTTCTTTTTTTGGTGTTTGTGCGAGATAACTTAAGACCTATATCACCGAAGGTATTAGTTTCAATTCATAAATTCTTTATTTCAAAAATTCTTATTACTTGCGTTTTATTTCATTATAATTACAAAGCCGGAAACACCGCCATCAACTTCTACATAAAAAATGCGACTCTTGAATTATTACAAAAAGGGTTGCCAAGATAGTTAATCTTAACATTCCCCTGGACTTAATTCAGCTTATATACATTAGGTAACCCAAACTTCGGGATCAAACTGGCGAGGTCTTCTAGCTCTTACTGATCTCCTGATAAGGGGTGGCTCAGATTCGTTGCCAACTGAAATTAAAGCGTCCCTCTTATGATGGATATTCATTCTCGGATTCAGGAGAAACTGGTCTAGGTATATCCATGTTTGACTCAAATTCTATCTCAATAGGTTCTTCCACTACAAACTTTTGATTTTCTGCCCGTTGCCCCGTTATTGCGAATAACGAATTTGGTTTTGGTGTCTTATAACAATACCTTTTGGTGTTTTAATTAAGTACATATTTGAACCAATTGCATGTGTTATTGAACCCTTTAACCAACTTGAACCCCTGAAAAAATTGCGTGCTAACACTTGGTCATTAACTGCAAATTTTGATGAATCCGCGGCACTCACGATTGATTTTGGAAATAGATCTTGTAAAATTAATCTCGGTTGACGACCATGCAGCAACTCGGCTGGTGATTTCCCGGTTTCTGGATTTGGTGTGCTTCTATACGTAGCAAGATATTTATTCAATGCCTTTTCAATACTTTTTCTTCTTTTAGAATTTTCGTAAATGCTTCCTTAAACGTTCGTACAAACCTCTCTGCACTCCCATTTGACGCTGGACGAAAGGGTGCAGTAGTTAAATGTTGAATGTTGTTTCTCATGCAAAATTCTTTAAATTCATGTGAGGTGAATTGCGTCCAATTGTCCGTTACCATTGTGTTCGGGAGTCCTTCAATAGAAATAATGCGCTGAAGACACGCAATAGTAGATGTCGTTGTTGCTGTAGATAACTCAATTGCATACGGAAATCTGGAATATGCGTCGATTATAATTAACCACATCCGGTTATAAAACGGACCCGTAAATTCTAGATGAATTCTATCCGATGGGTGATTTGGTTTTGGCCATGATAAAAATTTACGCTTTGGATAGTTTACGAATTCCATACAAATATTGCAAGTAGCATGTTTCTTTTCTACTGCTTTGTCAATAGCAGGAAACCATACGTAGCGCCTTGCCATCGATTTCATGCGGCTTTTGCCCCAATGGCCTTCATGCAACATGTCAATTATTTCGTTTTGTAGACTTTCGGGAATAACCAGTCTTAAATATTCTGTCTGCAGTAGAAGGATTCCACTCTGCAATGATAAAGCAAATTTCCTATTAAAAAATGGTACAAGATTACCTTGAGATTTTAAGAGCGTTTCTGGCCAACCGTTTTGGACATAGTTACAAACAGTTTTAACTGTTTTGTCATTCATTGTACACTTTCTGAGAACTTCGGCATTTAAAGGCATATCTTCGATAGCGATTTGGCTCACTAAATTATAACCTTCAGTCATAGCATTTTCAATTTCACCAAAGGAAATGTCTTCGCCTACTGGCAGTCTCGACAAGGCGTCAGCATTCGCGTTATCAATAGATTTTTTAAAACTGATAGTATAATGGTATGGTGACAACTCAATTGCCTACCTCTGTAAACGATGTAGTGTTGCGACAGGCAATCTTTTCGAAGGATGAAAAAGTGTTGTCAATGCCTTACGATCGGTGACTAGTTCAAATTGTCGTCCATACAAATATTGATGATATTTCTTGACTCCATATATAATGGCTAATGCTTCTTGTTCTACTTGCGAGTAACGTTGTTGTAAGCTATTTAGAGTCTTTGAGGCCCACGCCTCTCCCGATGGCCTCTCGGTGCCATCCGGGAACTTATGAGAAATTACCGCACCTATTCCAGAGTTCGACGCGTCTACTGCTAAAACGATTGGAAGATTGTCATTGAAATGTACGAGTTTAGTTGCCTTTACTATAGAATTTTTCAGTGTATTAAATGCGTTTTCTTGCGCCAGGGTCAAATTAAATTTGGCACTTTTCTTTCTCAATTTGTTTAAAGGGGCTGCATGTTTTGAAAAATGTTCCATACATTTATTATAATAGTTTACTTTTCCAATGAATGACTAAAGTTCCTGGAAGTTTTTTGGCCTAGGCATTAAGTTAATGGCTTCCACTCTTTTGTCGGAAGGAAAAACGCCGGTACTGTCAATGATATGACCTATATATTCTATACTCTCCTGAGCCAGCACACATTTAGACTTTTTACACTTTAAACCATGATCTTTTAATCTGTTTAGAACTTGTTCTACGTTCCTCAAATGTTCTTCATTGGACGAGCTTGTTACAATTATATCGTCCAAGTAAACTGCACTGTGTGGGAGTCCCGATATTACTTCTTCTATTAACCGTTGGAACAACCCAGGTGCACTAGACACTCCGAAAGGCATTCTTTGAAAGTGGTATAGTCCAAATGGGGTGTTTACTACTAACAATTTTTTGGTCGTGTCTGTTAACTCTACTTGCAGATACGTATCACTTAGGTTAATTTTTGTACAAAATTTCCCTCCCTGTAATTTATGGAACAACTCTTCTATTCGAGGTATTGGATACCACTTCTATTTGGGGGTTTATTGGCACTTTGAAATCAGCACAGATTCGTATATTACCATTGGGTTTACTAACTACCACAATTGGTGCAGCCCATTAGCTAGTGTTAATTGATTTTAAAACACCAATACTTTCAAGTCTCTTCAATTCTGAGCGCACGTTCTCATATTGTGAAAATGGTATGTTATATGGCTTATGGAATTTGGGAATTACATTTTCTTTCAATTTTATGTCAGCTTTTAATGTTCTACATAAGCCCAACTCACCAGAGAATATGTCAGAAAACTTATCGGTCATCATCTTCAACGAGGCAAGCAAATTAGTTCGACCAGGTTGCTGTAAGAACGATCCATTACACTCGTTTAAAACAGGGTCACGATGCGAAAAATTCATTTCTAGCTTTAAAGCTTCACACCAGTCCAACCCTAGAATATTTGTTGCTTTCTCGTTATCTACTACTAATAAAAGAAGTATCTTTTTTTCATTTGCTATACTACTTCGACTTTCAAGAGGCCTTTTAAACTGAGTATGCCTCCGCCATACGCTTGTAAATATTTTTCAAACACTTGACACTTAGGTTGGCCTAAATTTCGATACGTATCAAGCCCAATAAGAGAGGACGATACACCAGTGTCTACCTGGAACTTGCATATTTGCTTATTTATTTGTAGTTCGACAAAAATTTTTCTTGGGTTATTCAAATATGTAAAAGAATTTATTGCACTTACTTCGGCTTTGTTTACTTGTTCTATTGAACTAATTGTCTCAAATGATTCACTTATTAAATGTACTCTTTCACTCCCAGACGTTCGAGAAGTACTACCAAAGTTTTGTTTAGCCGGACTTTCTTTTGTTCTTACAGTGACAACAATTTATACGTTCGTGTTGTTTACCGCAACCAGGGCATGACTTAAAAAGCTCTTCGCTTTCTCTTACCATCTTATCGTGTGTTTGCTTTCTACGTTGAAGATTGCTTGTTTGCTAGATAACATTAACTTCAGATATATTTTCCTCACCCTTTATTTTTAAGCATGTTGTAACTGTAGCCTCATAAGTTGTTGCAATTTGTAGCACCTCATATAATGTTGGGTTGGCTTTTTGTAATGCCGTACTACGTACCTTATCATGCGGGGTGTGAAAAATTATCATGTCTCTTATATTAGTGTCAACCAGAGACTCGTTACAATTAGTTTTAGGGCACTGAAATAAATACTTCCTTGTTGTGCTTCTTAAATCAGCTACCCGTTCTGCATAAGATTGATTGGGTTTCATCTCCATCGAATAAAATTTAAATCTAGAGGCTAGCACGTGGAGCTTTTCTTCATAGTGTTTATTTAGTAATGTCACCAAGTCACGAAATGGGGTTTCGCTCATGTTACCTACGCACAGTTTTTATAGTAGCTCAAAAGTTTCCGTTCCTACCCATGATAGGAAGCATGCACGTTTTACTTCATCGTTCACGGCACCATTTGCTACAAAATGTTGTTCCATTTGCCCTATATACATAAGCCACTTTTCTATACATTTTGTGTAACTTCTAAATATGGGTACTGCGTGAGTTGAATTTCCATTACTTAGAGCACGTTGCAAGGAAGACAAATTGTTTTCCAGAGTTTTCTGCAGCAGCTCATTATTTTGCTTCTTGAAAACATTTCAAAACGTTTTTCAACGTTTCCTCGTCGCCAGCTATTAGTTTCAATTCATGAATTCTTTATTTCAAAAATTCTTATGACTTGCGTTTTATTTCGTTATAATTACAAAGCCGGAAACACCGCCATCAACTTTACATAAAAAATGCGACTCTTGAATTATTACAAAAAGGATTGCCAAGATAGTTAATCTTAACAGAAGGCAAAACCAAAAACGTAGTTAATCAAAAAGCATTGCAGTAAATATATAGTTATAATTTAAATAAAATATCTAAAACATAATTTATAATTATAAAAATTTACATTTTTACACTTTAAAATATGTATATAAAATATGAAAAACACATAAACTGTGTGTGCTATTACAATTTCGATTTTTGGATTTTAAAATTTTTTTCTATTATAAATAACTAAAATCACTGATTTTGATTTTCTTTGAGAGGCAGTTCAAAATAAAAGAAAAACTTGGGGCCAGCGACGCGGACCGGGCCCAGCTAGTAAAAAATAAAAACCAACTGCTCACTGGACTATTGTTTGCCCCAAATAAGTCGTACTTAGTACTGGCGGTACTGATTTAGCTACCTTGGTGGTACTACTTAGAAATTTGAGAGCCTCGTGGTCAGGTGGACATTAATACACAAAAGGCATTTCCAAGATGTTTTATTTTGAGGCAAAAAAAAAATATGTATTTCTACCGACCGCGAGTACGCTGAAAGGGTAAAAATTAGGGATGCATCCTATATCGATATATCGGCGACATTTTATGTTTTTCGCTATATCGGAGCTCTAAATGTTGTCACTGGCATCAGTGCTCCGCTGGTTTACCGTTATTACCAGAACAGGGTGTGCGTGCTATTAACCAGATCGCTTTAATGTTTTTATAGCCGCACCCTCTTCCACCCGAATATTGTTTCGATCGCGTGCGAACGGGGTGTCGTTGATCTTACCCTGTTCTGTGATTCTGGTGTTTGCTGTCGTTGCAGTATGTCACCGTTTTACCTAACTTCTCGATTGGGACGGGGCTATGAATGGCACTCCGCATTTATAAAACTTACTCTTATTGGTTTTCTTTAGTGCTTTTTTTACTTTTATATTCCACATTATTATTACCTTTTTTCATTTAACACGTTTTTCTCAGCTTTTAAAAAATTTGCGCATCCATATTGTAGGACCAGAAAAAAGTACCTAAAATTAGACCATCGCCTTTTTATATGTTATCTTGCAACGTTCGTCCATTCAGTGACTGCCGCTAACTTCCCCATATCGAGTTGCGTTTGTTTTCCTTCTTACCCTTGTACTTACGCTTTATCTTACTCTTTATTACCTCCACATCCGTTACTAATCGCTGCAACATAGCATGGTTTTATGCCAATCTCTAAATACGGTCGTATTAAAAATCATAGACTACTTATTAGACCCGACAACTTACAACAACATTATATTAAGGGCTATTATTACAACTTGCATTAGTAAAACGTAACTTTAGCTAAAGTGGGGAATAAAGTGAACTTTAACTATTATTCGTTATTAACACTTCCTTGTAAAATAAAATTAATCTCTCGGAACATATGGTAGTACCAAAGCAGAAGCAGACTATTCAAAATTAAAATTGAATTAGTTTTTAAAAAGACATATGTTGAAAAACCTTAAACCTTGCTAAGTAAAAAAACCGTGCTGCCTTTACAAGTGTACAAAAGAGAAGAATAATTTTATTTCAAAATAATAAAGTGTTGCCACATAAGTTTATGTTCATGTTTGTAATAAAAAGTAGTGTCAATCTTCAATAAATTAACCTATATTTTCCAACAACATACATACGTACATATTTATGTATTTCTTAGATCGCAACAAACATTTATTTTGGTGATATTATGTGTTTTGTAGTACAAATTGTAAAACTAAAAACTAATTAATTTTTTTTGTTTTAAATATTACAACTTTAAAGACATAAACCTTAGATTATAAGTAAAAAGTAAACGGATCTCCCCTTCACCTTATTGATCAGTTTTAGCTTAAAGTACACTAATAATACCGAAAAACGAATTGTCTGTCCAACAACATTCAAGTTGCAAGAAGGGCTCTTTGGGTAACATAAAATATATAACAAATCTTAATGTACCAAATTTAACTATCTCGTTCATATTATGATAAAAATTTGTTCACGTAAAAGCGCATGCCACGCGATTACACTCTTTTTGAAACGTCATTGTTGCTTATTCTGTTTCGTATTTTATGATAAAAATAAAAACAACACAGCTAGGTTTTGCTATCTATTCCTTTCATATTAGAGAAATTAAATGACAGATATTTCAAGAATTCTTTCTTGCCCTTGCCTAAACCTTTCAGATTCAAACAATTAATAGACGCACAGATGTTCTTTTTTTAAATATTTTTTTTTCTTTTTTTTAAACAAACATCACCATAAAAAATAGCAAGAAATTCTTATAGCTTAAGAAGTATCTACTGGATTCTTGCGTGTTCTAGAAGTTTCGAGAAAACATCGTGATAAAAAAGTAATCCTTGTGTGTAATTGGGTTTTGTCTTATTTGAACGAAACGTTATAACTAAAAGAACCTGCGAAAATCAACACGTTCAAAAAAGTTAAACGTAATATTAAATTATCAAATTTCATATAAAATTTTCTTATATGTAACCGTTTACTAATTATTTTTAGTTTTTAAACAAATTCAATTTAAAAGTTTACATATTTTTATTTAGTTAGTTTGTTTAAAAGCACTAGGTATTTAATAAAATTCATTTATATAATAAATTTTATTTATTATATAATACATTTTTATTTAGTTTTAGAATATATCTTACCGGATATTTTTCTTTGAAAATTTTGGTTTCAAACTCTTTAAACTAACTGCCTATCTCTTTTGTCACCTTTTTTTATCTATTATCTATACTATATGTAAATACAGATATATCTTTCTATTCTTTTTGTTTTGAGTTTTAAAAAGTTAAGATCCTTACAAATTCTCTATCATTTTCTTTCTATTTTTCTGACTAGCGATTTTATTTTGATTAAAGTTTTTATATAATATTTCAATTCAACCTTATTTTGAAGTAAATCATTCGGTTAATATACCGTTGCACTATGGAGTTCAATATAAACATATTTGAACAGATTTTAAGACAAGAACTTAATCTTATAAATGTTTTTATTTATGCTCTAACTTCATTAATCTGCTGTGTTCATTGAGTGTAAAATCAAACCGATTTCTTTAAAAGTAGGAAAGTTCCTAATCTATATTTATTTTAACTACATTTTTATCTAGCACAACAAGATTGAACATCTTATAAATAAAAGTTCTAGTGCATAAAAAAATAAAAAATGAAATTCAACAAACAAAATTTTAACAATAACAAAAAATAGTATAATAGAAGTGAACAAAATTATAAAAATTTAATAGAGATAGAAAACATAAATTTAGTAAAAAATTTAAAAGAAGGATATTAATAATCATGAATAATAAGGACTGATAATTATATAAAATTTTAAATAACTCGGTTTTAAATGCATTCCAAAGACTTGTGATATAGACAAAGAACTGCAGTTGTATTTTCTTTGAATAATCTTTGTACCACGGGAGGAGCTAGCAAATTGAATTTTGTTATATAAATATGGAGTTTGTTCTGATGTAATTATTTTGTGCAATAATAAAAGGCATTTTGCTTTTAGTAAATCCTCATATTTTATATGAAAAATCTGGTACGAAGAGCTAGAAATGTGAACATGACGGCTTTTTTGGAAGTCAATTTTGGTTTGGAGACAAACCGGTTTCGGCTATGTGCAATCAAAACGAAAAATGTAACTGAAGATGGCACATTGCCGAAACCGGGTTGTCTCTAAATCAAACTTGACAAGGGATGACGGAAATTCAAAATTCATTAAAACAAGAATCTATGTACATATGTATATATGTATGAATATTGTATGCACAGCCTACTTTGCTATCATATCAAATTAAATGCCGTTACTCTGTTTTAACACACACACACATAGCCACTGCGCACGCATGCACACAACCAACTTTGTTATCATAGCAGCATAAGCATTGTATTATATAATACATATATATATACGAAAACATAACCACACTTTTACCACACGTGGCTAAGTATGCACACCCTACATTGTCAACTTAGACGCCGTCACTCTATTTTCACACACACACACACAGTCGTACACTGTATGTAGTTATTATTGTACACATAATGATTTCGAGCTAGAATTAACTTTAGAGGAACAACAAATGAGGCAGTTGTTATATAAAAATGAAACGAGCAAATTGTTTTTTTTTAATTCTTATTACTCTAATAATGCATGGAACCGTGTTTCGTTTGTTATTACAGGTTAAAAATATAATCAATGTAGTTTAAAAAAAATTTTTTTGTTTATTAAGAAACCATATATCGATATGAATAACTTCGTTATATTGAACAGCAGTTTTTGAAATATATCATATAATACAATTATTAATATATTTATGAATTCCTCTCCTTAAATTCAAATAATACATTATATTTTTTAATTTCAGATAAGTTTCTCTGATTCCTCTACGATTCTTGTCATTGGGATATTTTTCTGCTGTTTCTAAAAGATTTTTCTCAGCAATAGAGTCCTCTACTAATTTAGAACACTTTAAAAATTTCATTGCACTTGAATTTCAAAAGTAATGAACAATTCTTTGTAGATTTTTTTTTTTTTGGAATATGCATATGAAAATTTTCACAAAAATTAAATGTATAATTTGCTTCCTGTATACAATTTTGGATCCAATCTACAAACATTTTCCAATGTCACGGTTGAGCCATACTTACAATAATAAGTCTGTTCCAGGTGCATAACAAAACAGTCCGAACTAGTCCAAACGCGTTCCAGATAAAAATTTTTCTGCAATTTTGAGAGAAAATGACAGAGTAAACATTTTCATTTCATGTACAAAGTCGTACGAACTTTTTCTTTGAGTAAGTTCGGAATAGAATTAAATTGTCAGCTGTTTTTTGTTTATATTTAAAAATCAAAAAATTGTTAAATAAAGGAAGAAAGTTTTTATTTTAAATTTATTAAAAAGCAAAACGGAAAATTTTTCCAATAAACTTGAAGTTGTAAGTACAAATATTTGTGCATATTTATCACTTTATTTAATAAAAAAAAATGCTTTTATCGATCAGTTAAGAAGTTATGGACAGCTGCTTTTAAAATATTATTCATTTTAAGCATATAAAATTTAGTATTTAAAGATGTTCAATTGTGGTTTTTTGCGTTCCAGCAATTTCGAACAACTTTGGCACATTCTTCTTACTCTCAAGAGTCCAGACTATTTTGTTATGCACCTGGAACAGACCTAACATTAAAGATAATAATAATTAAAATGTATTAAAATTATCTGTATAGTTTTGCAGGCTCTAGGTAATATATGAAGAATAATACAAAAATAAAAAGTCGATTATAACAATTGAAACAATAAACAATAATGTAAGATTAATAAATTAATAATACGCATAACTAGTACTTACCAAAAATATTATTTTAACTCAAGACTTAATAACTATAATTTTAAACTCACTGTAAACCGTACTCTGTCAACACATTAAACGTCCGAGCAGGTTATATTGAAAGAATATTAACTATATACTAAAAAGTGACAATTTAATAATATGTTTCAAATGATTTACATTTGTACATAAAGACAACTTTATTAATAAATAAAAGAAACGATCCATAAACAATTTTTTAACAAAAACAAATCGGCAATTTCAACTAGGACAGCTAGGTGTAACCAGTACCTCGTTTCTGGAACTTATCTAGAAAGTTTTCACATAAAACGGGGTAATCTATAATTCTGTTTTGCGAAAATCCTATGTCATTTAAGTCGTTTTGACGTAAGTTATTGGAAAGTTGGGAGCAACAGGAATAAATTATAGGTAACGATGTCGCCCGTCACAACTTACTTATATATTTATAATTTTTAATTTCTTTATTTTGTTTCTTTCTTATTTTTCTACAAATCAGTTGATTCAAAGCAAAAAATTTTGACGTTCGGGCGAATTTGCCTACTTCGCTTTAGTTGGGAGAAAAGTGTTTCTGTAACATTTTGTGAAAACTTTTACGCAAGAGATATTGAAACAATTCACCTTGAAATATGGCGGAAATTGTTGATTTTTGAAATCATTTCTTCAATTACTATTTTTATTTAAAAAATTCTACCTCAAGAGATAAACGGATTGTTTTTATAGTTACATACATTCGCACTACAAAACAAATTCCCTTTTTTATCGAGAGAAAAATTAATATATCTTTATTACCGTCGCACAGTGGACTATTTCACCAGAAGTCGTAAAAAATCCATACCTAGATTTGATTAAAATTTTGATAAATTCTTGGTTTGATATTCTAACAGGGTGTTTTGATGCAGATTTACGGAACGAATTACCGTCATCCCTTGGAATTTTCATACGCGTTTTTTATTATTTCGTTAAGACCGTTTTTGAGTGCATACGCACATAACTAGTACGAGAGTTTATTTTATTAAAAAATTCAATTGAACAAGTGCAAAGTTACAAGAAAAAGGCCAAAGAAATGGAAACAAAATAATCAACAACATATTATATAATGTGAGTTTAAACAAAAACCAATAGTGCATGGTTATTTACTCTGTGAAAAATTCCACTGATAGCTCATGAGTGTACTAAACACTCATGATAAAAATATAAAAGGTAATAACAACAACACTTATTACTCTTTTGTTTATATAGATGCTAATAATGCAATGAACAAATTAAATAATAAAAAAAATGATAGCGCTTCTTTAACCATCATTATCCGCAAATATAAACATATTTTCGACGCTGGAATCAAATTAAATTAAACAAATAAACTAGGTGCTATACCAAAATCAGTGCAACAAACCAACGAAAGAGGTAATACAACAAATCCGTTACAGAAAGTGCTAACAGGTATGTTTTCGCAACAAGATCACACAGCAAGGCAATATAAAAGTTCTCAAGTAACTGCAAAGCGGGAAAGGGAAGATAAATTCTCCATACTTGCTACCCCTGATGATGAAGATGCCCAACCCGCTGACAGGGAACAAAAATCCCCACCGACTTACTTGCGCGAGCAAACGTCCAATGCTGTTGTAAACATGCCGTCCCAAATCGATGAAAAGGAAAAGTTTCTACGTTGCCTCCATTCGACGGGGACAAATCCAAGAAACAAAGAGCTCAGAGCATATACGGAAAAAAATGATCGGCTGATGACTTGAATCAGAAAATAAAAGTTTTTTTTTACAGGTGCTAAAGATTATAGATGAATATAGTTGTGAAGGGTACGAACAGTTCCGTACCCACTGCAGAAATCAAAACTGTCATTAAAGGTTACGTCGTAAGGTCAGTGTACAATTTCCTACACAAGAATAAAGTTTCGCAACCTATGCACCGAGTTGAGATTGTATTTGATGCAACTCAGGTAAAATCTAAAAAATCAGTCCACCCAATTTACAACTTACGATACCTACTGCAAACTACCATTCATCTGCGTTGTTTGCGGGGACACCCAATCAACTTCGGAGTGCACTTTTTCCAATACTGATTCCAAGTTAAAAAAGTGCAATAACTGCAAACTATAGGCTGTAAAGTCTTCCAACACGTCAAACAAAATTAAAAAATTGTATCCAAACGCGAATATGACCGATATACGACTTTCCAATTTCCTAGGCTTCGTGCCGAATCCATAGCTAGTACATTACGTAGTAACGCACCACACTCTAAACCAAATTATTCGTATTCCCAAGCCCTGAAATATAATGCACTCTCAGCTAATTGTGATGTAAAAGTTAGTTCGCGCAAAAACAGTCTTACCACACACCCCACATCTTAAAAGAGGGTCCACAGATATTGTTTACAAACAATATCAAACATGGTTATGCAATTTTGCTTAGCAAAAAATGAACCAGTTGAAAATATGCTTCTGGAACGCAAACGAACATAAATATAAAGTCAAACATTTTGTGGCTTTTTTCAATGGCTTTTTCATATACGATACCAAACACCCCAGTGGAAGGGAATGGGGTGGCACCGCTGTCATAGTGCGCAAAAACGTACGGCACTTTTCAGTTCCAGAATTCAGCGAAGGTTTAAACAAGATACGTCTATGAATCTTACTGATTGCAAAATTGCAGTCTCATCAGTGTACTGTCATCCCAGGCTCAAAATGGAACACCAACAATTTGCCACGTTTTTTAAGAACATATTCTTTTTGAATAGGTATATAACTGAATTACTACCAATAAAACTTGTACATTACATTTGGGAGCTCAACCTAAAAAAAAAATAAAATAAAAACCCGTTAGCTCAAAAAATATCATTAAAATATTTAATATTTTGGTATTGTATAGTAAGAACAAATTATTTTGGCTCGCTTCATATGTACATATGAAGCAGTTATTTGTGTTAGTTATTTGCTTTTCCTAATTTCATTATTTATTAATATTGGAATTGTACTAATATGCATTATTTTTGAACTTAACGGAATTTTCACGTATTACATGTAATTACAACTCTGTTAAATATTATAACTACCGTGTTTATGCTAAATGCTAGGTATTGTAACATCTACGTTTTAGATTTAGTATAAAAGGAGCAGTAATTGCATTACTAAACTTACTTTGCTTTTTGTCTTCCACCAACGAAAAAGTTTGTTTAGTATTTGCTCATATTCTGCATTTCGATTACGTTCCCGTATTCAGTTACGCACGAGCTGCGAATTTTTTGATGTTCTTTAAAGAAAAGTATTAATAAGTGACATGTTTGTGATTAAATCATCGTTCATTAGCAATTCCTATAATCTTAAAAATAAGATTATTTCACATGATCCGTTGTAAATGGAAGCTATTGTAAAAATCCAAAACCCAGTAAATACAAAAATTACAACACAAGAGCGTATAAAAACTTCCCGAAGCAAATGGAAAAGTAAAGCAATAAAAACAAAAATAAATAACGTTGAGTTAAGAAAAACGATGAAGGAAGAATATAAATTGAGAGGTGGAAAAGCTCAATTAAATGAGTTGTTTAAGCTTTTTATGATAAAGGCGCATACGAACATAATGAAAAACAAAAGTATGTGCATGCTAGTTTTAAATTGATTGGAGGTGGAAATTGTTTTTAGAAGCTTTGAGTGCGTGTGATTAGGCCACTTTAAAAGTGGGTTTAGAAAAAGAATTTCATAAAACATACAGCAGTGCAGAGATATGCAAATAGCTATCGTACATATATATTTTAGACGGGTTGCGTATACAAGCTGAATTTAAAAATTCTTTTTGCAATGAAAAATCCTTCAGAGAGCTTCGCGAGCAATCTTCATTATATAAAGGTTCAAGCCCTATGATGCAGCGCATAATTGGACTGTTTGTAAAAAATTAAAACGATTTATTTGTTAAAAAGGAACATTGCTTCAGGACTTATTTCAATGGACTGTGCCCTAAAAACTCAGTACTGAGACTGTGAATGTAGGCAGTAGTAAATGAAAAACGTTTCAAGCCTATATTATTGGAGAATATTTACAGTCTAATTGCTACGGGCTCGAATGTTACCTTGATGAAAACAAATTGATTTAAAGCTAAGTTCATCCTTACTAACCGGTCTTGCAAATTGGTCGATAAAGCTACTTGGTTTCGGAAACGGTACGGTGTACATCGATTCAATAAAAACAAATCATAATCCTTTCCTTATTAGAAAGTCAAAAAAATTTTTACCAAGCTAGCAAGATGCATAGAAATGAGGTGGTATTGTACATTTGATCTCAGTAGTTTCAACGGGCGAAATTTTTGGTTAGAAAGTTGGTCTTATTTTCACATTTATGTTTTTGTGCGAATCTAAATCCTTTTTCCAAGTTATTTTTGTTTGACACATTGAGCCTGGCGAGGCGGCTCTCTCTACACAATAGAAGATAGATTTTTAAGATTTGAATACAAAAAATTAGTTATAACGTTGGTACTACCTAGTAAATAATAATTTAGAAATAAGATTTGAATACTTATTGTGAATTTCTTTTAATAGAAAGATTCAATAAAATAAAATACAGTAAAAAAAAAATTTTTTTTGTTTGTTAATGTATGTATAAAACCACTTTAAACTTAAAGCTTACAAACGGTTGGGTTAGGGGAACCTTAACCTAACGGTTGGGAACAATTAAAATACTGATACAAGAACTCATACTTGGCAATTCCGTGTTCTAGGTAAATAATTATTATAATCTTAGGAACAAGATTATTTCAAAGTGCAATGAAATCTAACTGCAAACGAGCAGGACGATGGTATATATTTGGTGTTCTATTTGCAAAAGGAAAAAAGCTGTTTTACATCTTCCAGTACGCTGGTCATTGGCAATGTTTCTACCATTCAAGACGTTATCCCTCTATCCGAACAATCCACCGACGAACGTTCCAGATAAGGCTGGCAATATAGCTTTTTATGCTGGCAATTGAGCAGCGTTTTAAATTTCGAAGTGTATAGGTCATGCTCAAACATGCTTGGATATAAAATTACTATCCTGTTTCTACTTTTGATACTGTTTTACATCGCTTGAGTCATATTTATAATGTTGAACAGCCGATGCACCTATCCGGAAAGCGTGAAACGCAGTTGGCTTCAAAACACATTGTGTAATGCATGTCATCATATACGCCTTTGTTGCACGAAAGAAAATTAAATTTATTCGCATAATTTTGGTGTATAAAAATAAGTATTTTTTAAAAACATATTAGAGTTTATAAAAAGTTGTGCACAAATAATTTTACTAATGCAGACTTCAGACCTTCAGATTTGAAACTATTGGCTTAGAGCCATAAATCTTGAAGAACGCAAAAATGTTGACGAAGGAATCTCGATTTAGAATGATAATCGCACCATATAATGCCCATTGGGGAAGATGTTAAAATAAGATTCTGTTTATTAAATATTTGAGAGATCTGACGCGGAAATCAGTTTAAACGAAGCTGAAGGAATTTCATTTTGGACTTTAGGGAGAACTACTGCGGTTACTTAAACTAAATCGTGTTCCATTTCAGCTGTTTGGTGTTTACCCCTAATATTAATTTCAAAATATGATTTTCTAAATAGGAGGCACAGACGGTTTCGAATTCGTTCTGAAAGAAAAGTTCTTTCCAAACGCAGGTCAAGAAGAGTCGAAAAGAATTTACGTCTACTTTTGCCTTTGATCAGCACAGTTTGCAATAACAAATTTGGGTTCGTTCGTTTGACTTTCCCAATTTATTAAATTAATACTCGTCGTGTCAAACTTAACTATTATTTTATTGAATTAATTTAATAACTAAAAAGATAAAAGATGTAAAAAATACAATTGAATTAATCGCGACAATAGGAATGTAAACTTGTTGTTTTAGTCGAAACCGGCAAGGAGAAAGATCGATTGAACTCGATGCACTATATAAAAGTCGTCTTTTACATGTGGATGCCATTTTGCACTTGCAATACTGGTTACACAGGTAAAAAGTAGTTTGATAGTTGGTAGTGACAGGGTGCCACATAAATAATTGGAATGAATTTAGGCACACTTTTCGGTATTTAACCTGTGCAATTTGTGATTTGGCTATGATGATTTATGGGAAAAGGTTCATATTTGAATATGTGCTAACATTTTCCTGCGCGACGGAATGCATGTAAGAAAGTATTTTTGCTATAATTGCTGCTTTTAAAATATACCTGCAATCTGATACTGAACTATGCATTCTTTCAATTAATAGAAATGTCTACTATTGAAGGTGATTTAGTATTTCAACAAATATTTAGCTTGGGGACTGTAACACGTCATGAAATGCAGCCCAGTTTTAATGGCTTCCTGTGAATATTTACGCATGCTGAAAATTTTATTTCGAGGTTGAGATGCGTAAAAAATGCTGGCTCGTGCGCCTATACTATCTTGAAACGGTTTAGATAAATCCTCCAGAAGCTTAGAAATTTTAACATACTCCATTTCAAGGCATGCATGGTGTTGTTATTGGGCATAAGTGTATTGCAGCTAGGGGGGATTACTTTAAAGGAGGACGAAATAGATTTGGCAGAATAAATAAAGAAATGTAAAATTATGAACAAAGTCTTACTATTTTTTGCCCACAGTAGTACAATCGTAAGAGCGTGCTGGCCTTTGTCAAACATCGAGGGTGGACAATTTGTCCAGGCTGTATGTTGGCTAAGTCCTCGAGGCAGAAAACGCTAGAAACAGGATTCGCCATGCCATACACGTATTTCACATCTGTCGAAAGTGCCTGTTGGACTGCAGTTTACATTGGCGGTAGCATGATTCTCAAAGAAATTGGTTAACAATCGGATACAGCCTGGTTGGTTGGTTGGTTTACATGGTAGCCTGCTGCACGCAGGCTGTCAAGTAAGGTCTGAATGACCCCGTTTTGACAAGACCATACCACTCGCCAGGTAAATGGTGTCTTAGAGCCTATGCTCGCACTAAGACTAGGGAGCTAGATCCATCCCGTAGCCGTGAGATATCTTAAAATATCGTTGAAACGGCACCTAGATATCTCACTGAGATCCTCCAGTATGTAGTCTCCAAGAAATTTGTGTCTCCTGACAGCCAGCGTAGGGCATTCGCAGAGAAGGTGAAAAACCGTCTCCTCTTTCTCTATGTCCTTACAACTGCGACAGTGGTCATTATAGGGGAGTCCAAGTCGCCTGGCATGTTCTCCTAACAACCAGTGACCTGTTAATATTGCCAGCAACCTCGATAAGTTCCTCCGATCACGACCTATCAGTTGCATAGTGCGCCTAGTGTTTTGCATAGTTTGTGCTTCAGGATTCCATTAAACTTAAACCAGTCGGTCCTTCTTGGGTTCCTGAAAAATGGCTTTTCTATTCTGCTCTGTAATCTAATATCGAAGAGAATCCAGTTGTGATCCGAAAAAGATCTTTTACTAGATACCCTCCACTTATCAACTGATAAACTAGATCTGTCATTTGTGAGTGTAAGATCCAGTACCTCCTCCCAACCTTTGTATTTGTTCCCACTCGGAAAAATAAACGTTGGGGTGGAGCCGGAGTTACATATACTTAATCTATTATTAATGAAATCGAGGATGTACTCACCACGTTCATTAATTTCGCTGCTGCCCCAGATTGTATGCCTAGCATTTGCATCACATCCCAGGGCTATGTCAGATGCTCCTGTTGAGGCCAAGAGATTACTCACTTCGACTGGAGGAGCTGACTTCTCATGCGCTATGAAGCTTCTGTTCTGCGGCAGCTCGATCCTTGCCACCGTAAGGTCTGCTGTACTAAGCTGTGTGCAGAGAAAATGTTAATGTGTTTTTTGGCAATTAGACATGATCTAGGCTTACCACTATCCTTTGCATAGAGAACGTTATATTTTGACACTGGGAACCCTTTTATCTCTGAGTTAACAACCCAGGGTTCCTGAAGTAGTACAATATCCAAGTCCTCTTCAGCTAAGAGCACCTGGAGGTTATATGTAGCACATTTCGAGTGCTGCAGATTTATTTGAACTACCTTAAGCGTCATTTTGTTTATTTGAGGAAGGTTCTGTAAGTTTCATCTCGGTGAGCAGATTATTGGCGGCTTCAACAACATCAGTCTCACCACTACCAGAACCTGTTGGCCGGAACACCTTTACTTTCGCATCCCGCACTCCGAAAAACAGTTTGAAGCCGGCCTTCTCCAGCTCCACTGTTGCCTTATCGGTAATGGCGAGAATAAGGCATGTGTGGGTGTTCCCTTGCTCTGTACGGATGATCGACCAGTCATCCATGGAAATGTTGGAGTTCTGGCGCTTTAGACACTCCAGCATCTTCTTTGCATCGGTTGCCATTTTTGGTAACCAAATTCTTGCCCGTGGTCTCATCGGGATCTCCTCAGCAGGGATGAGCTTAAGCCTTAAGCCCTTCCACGTACCGCTAATCTTAGCGATGCATTTCCTGAGAAAGTCCTTTGAGAACTCGTCTAAGCACTTGATTAGCCTGTAGCCCCGGTGTATCTCGCCGGAGTCAAAACAGGGAACCCTGCGAGCACGTAATCCATAACGAGCTCCGCCAGTTTAGACTCTATGGCACCCTATTCTGTTACCACAGGATTGATGGCACCATCTTTTTCGCTAGCCAGAGCCACAATAAGATGGTCCTTTACCACCTCGTTAAAAGGACGTCTGGCTGATGTTGACGTGGCTGCTATGTTTGGTCCTGGAGCGTTCGCCTTCTCTGCGATCTTCCTCCTTTTAGGCGATTTACCTCCCTCTGTCTGAGATCGGTTCCGCTTGGACCTCTCCTCAGTTGCTGCTTTAGAGGTGCTGGGTAGAGAGTCCTTATACTTAAGGTACTCGTCTACCAAAGCTTGATACTTTTTCCGACCATCCTCATCGCGCTCATGAATTACACCACTGGCGGCGTTCTTGGCTATCTTGCCAAGTATAAACACCGCCTTGCTGTACCTTGCCTTCAGAGTCTCATGCTGGCTCTTCTTTTTGCGTTTTTTCTTCAATTGGTCATCAACCTTGACATCCATTTGAAGAGTTTTCTCAGAGGGCAGTAGGGTACTATGTCTGGTTCCCTCACTGCCTGACAGTTCGACCAAGGTCTCTTGACTAGAGACCAGAAGGTCTTCTTCGGATGCGTTTTCAAACCCATCCTGACATCCATTTGAAGAGTTTTCTCAGAGGGCAGTAGGGTACTATGTCTGGTTCCCTCACTGCCTGACAGTTCGACCAAGGTCTCTTGACTAGAGACCAGAAGGTCTTCTTCGGATGCGTTTTCAAACCCATCCTGTTGTTTTTCTTTTTTACTTTCTTTATTTATTTCTTTGATTTTCATCATTTTTGGTCCCACGAGTAGGCACGTAAGGGAATGGACCATCCACGCAGTGACGGCGTATGTGGACTAGACAAACATTACAACCGGCCCGTGTCATAGGCACCGGAGGGGAGCTGTTAGCGACTAATCATCTTTTACAACTAAATAGCCATTCAGGTTCTCGGCACCTTAACCTTACAAGTGGGCCAGTTTTGATCCGCGGGCAAGAGTGAAGTTCCAAAGCAGGGGGGGGGGGGGGGGGGGGGAGAATTGTATTTATATTATTTATTTGCTTACTGTTTGCTGCTCGCATATTTCTATCAGCTTAGTCAACATCATTCTGGAAGTTTTAGGTCCGCTTATGGTTGATTTCTCTAGGGCGGCGAATAAATGGCATTGAAATCTATCTAACACTCCCATTATTGGTGACCTTACACCATCACATCAAATCCCAATTAAATTAGAAAGCGATAAGTTCCTTCCATCAAATAAATCGTATATTTGCCTCTGCTTAGTCGCAGCATTCTCAGCTTAATTTCTACGTGACCCAATAATTTTTAGCTCCTGAACAACAACTTTGTGTGGTTCTTTAACTAAATTTGTGTCATACTTGTCTGCATTGTTTTGACTCACTAAGGAATTAGTTTTTCTACCTCCAAAGGAAAATGCTGTGATATAGGAGTTACTGTCTTGTTCTTGACGCACAACAGCTCTGCATCTATTTTTTTCTCGAGCGACTTCGGCTTTATCCATAACAACAACAATGAATCCCCCCCCTTTTGTCCTTAATTCCAAAGTCTCTAAGAAGACCCGTGGCTAATTGTAGTGAAATACCTTTTATTTTGATTATTATTATTTTATTTATTTTCATCGAGCCCCGTGATAACTAGAACAAACACTCTATTTATACTCTCTTTTTTGTTAATAAGATATATCTAACTTATGGCCTGTGTCATTTTTAAGTAGAACTAGATCTCCTATTTTAAAATCATATTTTAGTGCATTCTTATCATAATTAGTAGTTTGCTTATTTTTATTTATATCTAGTAGGTGTTTAGCTCTATTAAATGCTACTTCTAATCTAAATTTTGCTTCTTTAGCATAATCATCCACATTATATAGTGGTGTAATTCTATCTACTTCATTAAATTGTTTAAAATTATTTGGAATTTTGCCATATACCAACTCATACGGACAGTAATCATGTACTGTTGATGGTGTAGTATTGAAACAATATGTAAAATATTTGAGCCATTCATGCCAGTCACTTTTATTTACTGAGATATATGAGCGTACGTATTCATTAAAAGTTCTGTGACTTCATTCTATTGTACCTAAGGTCTCGTGATGGTATGCTGTTGAAGTCAGTTTTTCAATTTTCAGTAGGCTGCACAGTTCAGTTAGTATTGTGTTCTTGTACTCTGTTCCCATGTCCGAAATAAACGCTTTCATTGGTCCATAGGTTAGTACGAAATTTTTAAAAATTTCCTTTGCGATTCTTTTAGCCGATTTATCCGGTACTGGTATCGTTACTAAGTATTTACTTAAGTCACATATACATAAGTGTGATTGCATACTCATTCCCATATATTGATCTTGGGAAAGGTCCTATTGTGTCAACATACACCGTATCAAATGGTTTATCAGGTGTTTCTGTTATGACCATTGGACATTTTGCGTTTTTATTTGTTTTTGCTGTTTGACATTTATGACATGCTTTAACATATTTAGCTATGTCCTTTGTCATATTTCTCCAGTAGTAATATCTTTTTATTTTCTCTGCGGTTCTGTATATTCCGCAGTGACCTCCTTCAATAGGGTCATCGTGGTATTTCAGCAATATATTAAGAATTGCCTTGGCATTCTTATTATCAATTATTGTTACCTTATTTAATAGCGCTATTTTAACTTTATTTAGTATTTTATTGCCCACCATTTTAAATTTATTTGCTGAGATAAATTCGAAAATTTTCTCGCTAGGTGCTATTTTCATTTTATAAATATTTAGTTTACAGCCTCCCTTTTCAAGCCTAGAGAAAAATTGTTCTAGATCAACTTTCTCTTTAGTGAACAAATCATTAATTTTTATGCTAGCAATTATTCTTTTTCCTGTTTTAATGTAGTAATTATTGGGAAATATCTTTAATTTATAATATTTTCTGACGTCATTATTTTTTAAGGGTACAAATATTTTGGGCTCATTTACTTTATCTATTTTATGCTGATTTGTTGAGATATTACTACATTTTTGTCGTGACTCTTAATACGCATGATACCTTTTTGTTTAGTTCTTTCAAATCTTGTATTGTTATGCGCGATAGCGCATCAGCGACATAGTTGTCTTTTCTCCTAAGATATTCAACTGTGAAATCATATTCTTCTAAATCTAGTCTCATTCTTGTTAACTTGGAACTAGGGTTATTCAGGGAAAATAAATAAGAAAGTGGACGATGGTCAGTTCGAACCAAGAAATGTTTTCCATAGATGTATGGTCTAAAATGTGTGATATCCCAGTTTATGGCAGTTAATTCTTGTTCAATGGTAGATTTATTACTTTCACCCTTCGTAAATGTTTTTGATGCATAGGATATTGGCAGTTGCTTGCCCTCATGTTCCTGAGTTAGCACTGCACCGCACGCATATTTACTCCTTTGTGAAATCGGGAATCGGGAAGCAAAGTTGGACTCATTAATGCTTTCTTTAGATAATTAAATGCAAAATCACAATCTTCCGTCCACTCAAATGGTACACCCTTTCTTGACAATTTTGTAAGATGTCTGGAATATTCAGAGAAGTTTTTAATGAACCTTCGATAATAGTTGCAAAATGCGACAAATCTTCTGGCGCTGTCTGCGTCCTTAGGTGTCGGATAATTTTCAATTATTAAATATTTGCTATCATGAGATAGTATTCCCTTATCTCTACATTTGTGGACAAGGTAGGTCACTTCTTTCATAAAAAAAGAACATTTTTCTGGATGTAATTTAAGATTGTGTTTACGACAAATATCAAAAACGTCTTTTAAGTTGGACAGCATGTGCTTTTCAGAACATCCTAGTACAACCAAATCATCCATGTAAAGAAATGCTTGATCTGGTTTCAGACCACAAAATGCAAGTGTCATCATTCTTTGAAAAGAGTTTGGTGCGATTTGTAAGCCATAGGGTAATCTGGTGAATCTATATGAGCCGTTGCTTGTCGAAAATGATGTTAAATCCCTAGATTTTTTCTCCAAACTGATTTGGTGAAAACCAGACATTAAATCTAAACAGGAAAAGTATTTTGCTCTGCCTAGTTGATCTAAAATGTCATCTATTCTTGGCAGTGGAAATTTGTCAGATATAAGTTTTTTATTTAACTGCCTATAGTCTATCACAAGTCTCCATCTTTTTTCATCTGAACCTGGAAGTGATTTCTTCGGTACTAATAGGATTGGACTATTGTATTCTGAGAATGATGGTTCGATAATCTTGTCCTCTATCAGTTGTTTAACCTGTTTGTTTATTTCCTCCTTATGCGATTCTGGTATACGATAGTTTTTAATATATGTTGGATGGTCATCTCTTATTCTCAACTTTTGTTCATAGAAATTATTGGTAGTTATTGTTTCGGTTTCTAATCCGAAAACATCAGTGTATTCTGAGCAAAGTTTTGTTAGAATTGATTTAAATTGGTCTGGAAAGTGTTTCTTTAGTGAATTCATGATTTCGGATTTTCTTTGGCTATTTTTATGAATTTTTTGGTTTATTATTTTGTAATCAGAAATTTTTTCTGTTTTTATATTTTTTTGTTTGACTTTTACTATTCTATCGCTGGTGTTTAGAAAACGAATGAAAGCTTTATTTGATTTGACCAGGATATTTGGTATAAAGACACCAGTTGCGATTTCTTGGTTAGGTATAAGTATGTCATTTTCAAGGTTTACAAATTTAATTTGTCGAATTACTTCTGATCTTGGTGGTAGAATTATTTCGCTGTAATTATTTATAAGAGGTATTTCTATTTCATGTGAAAAATTTGGTGGACGTAGAACAAGACAATCGTAATCCTCATTGAAATCTAATGTGCATTTGTATTTCTTAAGGAAATCCATTTCCAGTATTCCGTCACAGGGAATTGGAAAATTATTTGGCACCACTTGAAATTCATGTGGGATCAAAATGTTTTTTAACTTTAAGTCTATGAACACATTTCCTATTGACTGAATTTTACCGTGTCCTATTCCACTTAGTGTGGTTGTTATATATTTATTAATTTGTGTTGGATGAAAATATTCTTTCTTTATAACTGATATGTCTGCGCCAGTGTCTACCAATAATGTTACAATGTTATTTGTATTGTTGATTTTTAAGTTAACAAAGAAACTTAAGCTGAGATTAAGGTTGTATATATTGTTATTTGAATTTATCTTATGGGATCTTCGGAGTTTTCCAAATTATTTGAATTTGTTATTCTCGCATAGTTCCTGTACCTACTGTTGTTTTGTTGACTATGTTGGTTTTTAAAATTTCCTTGTTGTGGCCTATTGTTGTAATTATTATTACTACCGTTCGTATTTCGTGTGAAATCATATCTACCACGGAATTGTTTTCTATTTCCACGATAGATACCACGAGTAATCTTCTGCCTGTAGAATAAAACGGCATTGCAATCTCCAGTTGCCTCAGTGCAACTGTTTACAAATTTGCTTATGGCGTCGTTCATATTGGTAAATTGACCTGCTTCCATGATAAGTTTTACCCTATCGAGAGTGAAGTTTTTAGTAAAAGCTTTAACAGCAACTTGTGTTGAATATTTTGCTGCTATCTCTGATGATAAGCCATCTGAGATGTAAGCATTTTCTAATGATTTAGTTAAGTTTTCAATTTCTTTGCAGTAATTGTTAGCAGTGCTATTATTTTGCTTAACGTTCATTATTTTAGCAGTAATTACCTCAACTGATTCACCTTTAACGGAACTTTTTAATTTGTTTATTATTTCTGTTATTGTTTGTTCGCAGATTATTTTCTGCAGATTACGTTTTTGCTAAACCCTTTGTCAAGTTTTTTCTCCTCGGACGAATTGACCCACTCTTATGTACATACTTACGTCAGCAAGGACGAAATGCCGAACAAATAATTTAAAATCAAATGCCCCTCAATTGTACAAATTGTGATGCCCACTTTGCGTCATTTCGTTTCAAAAAAATATCGCAAATTATATATAAAACTCCGAAAATATGCCGCCGATTTTTTAAATTTCCTTTTTCTAAAATGACTTTTTCTTTTTTTTTGGAGCTGTTGCCCTAACCTAGAATTGCTACCTGGGATTTGAGGCCAAAATTCAGGAAGATCCAAGCTATTTGCTCTTTTATACTCAGTCGGATTGTTGAGGATATTCACGCATATTTGTAGAACTTTATGTGGTTAAATCTGACCTTGATGCACTCGTTTCCAAAAACGGATTAAATAGGAATTCACATAGAAATAGTTACATTTTTTCAACAATTGCAGTTGTTTCAGTATTAGCAGCTAATGGCAATGTACGCTATATATCGTGCAATTAATTAGAAAGATTATAATGTCTAGGATCATTAGAACATAGAACATCCGATACATGTGTCTCGAATCTCAATATTTTGTCAGGTTTTCGACCGCTCGAAAGTTGATTCCAATTTTTGAGTGTGTAAGAAATATTCTCGTAACTTAAATCTGTGGTGGTCCTCATATTTTTGTTTCGGAGTGGCCCGATGACTATTTTATATTTTTTTATTTTATTGAAACAAGACTAGATGAAGCAATTTTATATATATTTTTTCAATCAACATTTTACTAAGAGAAAACTCAAATTGAAAATATTAAAATTGAAGTTTACTAAATATACATAAGTACATAAATACTATTTACATCAAAGTGTTTAAATTACCGTGGTTCGCCACAGTAATATACCGAGAAAAGCATTTTAAAATATTTTCTTTTATTAATCTTTTTCATTTACTTTTTAGGCTTTTTAAATTTCGTAAGATAATTTCGCAAAGAAATACATGCTTTCCGTTAGTTCCAAGAGATTACCCTTTGCAAATTATTCACGAGCATAGATATCCGGACTGTTTAATTTTGGAGGGGAAGTTTCTTACTCCTCTAGAACTATATCTACCTGGCATAGTACCAAAGGCAGCTCAAGGTGTACACTTTCAGGTTATTTTACCCAATAACTGGCCAGATCGGTACAAACCAATGTGTATTCATTTAGCAGGTACTGGAGATCACGTGAGTAGAGCATGAAAGAAATTGTATTGAAAGGCGAAAGTATAATAATTTATTTAAACTAAGCGCAAAAGTTGCTAAAATATACATTTAAAAGTCAAGAACATGTAGCGTCTTTAAAGTTATCACAAAAAAAATTAATTTTCTGCTTTCTGCATGCGTCTTTAAAGATAGTATATTAGTAGTATATTTAACGGAGTCCGACTTTTGCGGAACTGGTTCATTTATTTTACCACATGATCGTGTCAAATAAGTATAAAATTAAAAATTACACTGAAGATGGCACATAGCCGAACCCGGTTTGTCTCCAAACCAAACTTGACAAGGGATGACGGAAATTCGTTCCAAAATTCTACATCAAAACACCCTGTCGGAATATCAAATCCAGAATCAATATAAAACCTCAATTCAGTTTACATTTAAGTTTTTCCCACATTATATTGTAATCGCCTCTTCCTAAACGCATTTTGCTTTGTAGCAAAAGATGGAAACCCTATTTTTAAATGCAACAATTGAACATTTGGCGTTGTATTTTGTTCCCCAACGCATCAATGTTGTTGCAATGCGCAGAGAAAAGCAAACTACGCATCTGAAAAAAATAAGTTGCAAAGCGTACACAAAGTATTATAAAAATCACCACCGTAAAATCAACACCGTATCACTACTGTATTAGTACATTGTCAACATACGTTTAGGCAGTCACCCAGCGGGAAATGGTAATCAATGAGAATCGAGAAGGTAATACAATGAATGTATAATCTGTTGATTCCGGAAACCATTACCCTTAACACAGATCATGTCCAACGAAAGTAATACATTTTTTAATGTTCCCCCGTAATAAATTTTAGAATTTATTATTTGGAATGCATAAAGTTATTATTTATTAATAATTTAAACGAATAAATTCTATGATGCATTATTTTTAATGCATTATATTATTAATGTATTTATAATATATTACGGTTATGTACCCGCGTAATTAATTTTAGACTTAATTATTTTTAATACGTTATACATTCCATATATTCGTAGTGAATTATTTTAATGTGACCGGATAATGAATTTTATGTTCTGGTTCGGAGTTGGGTCCACAAGAATAGATATGCGGACCCACGTGGGCCTGTGTTGGTGGCGGCCTGTCGACCTAACCTACTAATGAGCTGTGATGCCAACTCTTGCAACACGGTGTGGGGCAGCGTAGCTGATAACTACAACGAACAACAACTGTTAGAATTTGAATGATACGAGTTATTGGTACAAAACAAGTGTGTACATCCCACATTTATTGATTCACGAACCGTGAACGTGATCGATACCACTCTGTGCTTAGTCAATATGCTAGACAAAATTAAGGACTGGAAGGTCGTGGGCAGATTAACTACGTCTGACCACAGGGCCATCCAGTTCAAAGTTCTGTATGACAGAAGATGGAGGAGAAAAGTCCACAGACGTATAAGAATACCAACGAATTCTGACCATAACAAGTATAAGAAGCATCTATCGGAACATATGTGTGGTGAACCATACCGAGCACCTCATAACACGGGCATATTGTGGAACAATTGAACTCCACAGCTAAGCTCGCTTTCGATCATGCCTTGACAGTAGTGGATGAGAAGGATCAGACACCTTTGTAGAATGGAGAATTTTAATCCATGAAAATGGACACAAGAAAGGCCTTTAATCGGTACATGAGGGGTCTGTAACCATGTCTGGCTACAGGCCCATTCAGTTCGAGATTCTGTATGGCAGAAGATCCAGAGTACTGCAGAATACTGATCATACTAGGTATGAGGAGTACCTATCGGATTATATAGAAGATACTTTATACAGAGCAGCTCGTAACACGGGCGAAATTGAGCGAATGGTGAAATAATTAAACTCAGCATTTAAGCTATCTTTCGAGCATGCTTGTCCCTTGCCAGTAGTGGAACGGATCACATGAATCCATGAAAGAGGACACAAGAAAGGTTTTTAATTGTTATTTGAGGGAGAGAGATTCAAACTCATAGGAGGATTACAAGGAAAAAAAGAGCTGATGGGAACCATTCGTCTTTGGAAATAAAGTACGTGGGGGGTATTCTGCTCTAATATGAAAATAGATCTAAAGTATGGATCGTACATAAGGAAGTATCTAAATACCATATCTCTAAGATTGGACTAATTCGCGATTCACATGACTGAGACAGTGGGGGAAACATTGCAGTTATGCCTTTCGCAATCAGTGTATTGAGAGCGAGATCAGCATAAACGACAGAACAAGAGCAAATGTGTAATCAGCTGAGCTGCAGTTGTCCTGCACTTTGCGTCTGGCGGAGTACGTGTGCGCTTACCAGGTATAATAACTTGGGTTGCTGCATGCACTGAATCAATTGCATGGGGGAAAGATTGCCAATGCACTTGCAAATATTTCTTTGTGTGAGAGACTATATCATTGTTGGTTAGAATTGTAATGTATATTAAAATTTATGATTTGTGCGAGTAAAGGTCCTTCTATGCATAGACTTATTAAGCCTGAAAACGTGGATAGGAGCTACGGAATGTAAACAGCAAGAAGGACAGCAAGGTGCTTAAATATAATAAGACTACCTTAAGCTAGATTACTGTGTTGGTGGCAGGTCACGGAAACTTCAAGTATCATGTAACCAAGATGATACTTGCAGACTGCACCTGGAGAGGCTGAGACGGTAGCGCGCATTCTGTGTGAAAGTCCAAGTCTTAGACAAATGCTAGAAATCAAGAGATACTGTTATCATAAAGAAAGCTGACAGTTGCCATTCGACAGTCTGAAATCACTACCATCAAGAGTAAAGACTAGTGTTAGCACGGGATTCGATGAAAGAAATCTAGTCGTAAATTACAAATTGGTTGCCTGAAATAAATATTCGCAACGAACGGAGTCGAGAAGGGGCACATAAAGTAAGGGGCCTGCTTTGATATTTCTCCGACATTAATAAAAGTCAGTGCTCATAAAATAAAAGCGTAAAAATTTCAAAAATTTATTCATGTTTGGTTATGAGAGCTTTGATCCAATGAAGGTGTATGACTCCTTTGTTCCAATTGAAGCAGATATGACGCAACTCTTCGTCTTAAATATGGATAATCATGATCTTGTCCATGATATAGGATTGTCACAAAGGCAAACCGAGGAATTAACTTTCCGGTTGAACCAACGAAATAAAGTACAGAGCGATTTAAAGTTACATTTCAAAGAGATCTTATATATTGTGCTTATGGAAATTAATTATTTGCATGTCTCAACTATAAACTTTCTTCGATCTTATAGTAGGGCTATTATACAATAAGAATAAGGAGTTCATTTTCGACGCTATCAAATCTGGCCTAATTAATACTCGTTACGAATCACGCTTTAAAAAAAAAATTTAAAGAAATATGCTTTCGAACCGTATGTAGCACCTAAAATTTCAAAATTTTTCGAAAGATTAGTCGGTTCAAAATCTTCTCTATTTAACACCATTTAAAATTTTTAAAACTGTGTTGTCCACAAAGTCGCAAAAAATTATGAGTGTAACCGAAAAACTGTGCTATTAAGGCTTGAAGACGGCACTTTGAATAGCAAATGAGTTTCATTTATTAGTCTCCTTTTTCCCACCACATGACGTAAATAGTTATACTATTCTAATATCAGTGACACTGTTGAGGTTCATCAACACTAAAATTTCGGTTATCATTAATAAAATCGACAACTAAAAATCTTTATATTCTTATATTGCGGTGCGAAAGCAATTTCCATGCGAAGGCTTCGAAAAAGAAGAAACCTTGACAATACAAAATAAAAGATGGCGAAGATTGACAATAATAAATAAATTAACAGGTACCTTTATGGTTTGAAGACAAAAATGAACGTGTGGAACGAGTTAAAAGAAAAGTCTTTAGAGATAGATCCGATAAATATGCACTCCTCAAATCACCTCGGGTAAAAAAAAAGAAACCTGTTGTGGAAAATGATTTAAAATTTTGCTTGTTTTTGGCTATGTACAAAATTTTGGTTTAAATAAAGAAGCATTTTTAAACGCTTTAAACACTATTTAACACGAGCTATAATTTCCAAGCGATCCTCAGCAATTCACACGTTAATAAAACTGGCCGCTGCATTAAAATTGGCCAAGACCATCTTTTAGGTCTATCGGGTAGTGATTTAAAGAGCACTATATGCCAATTAGAGTCTGCGGAGGAGGAACAAGAAGTCAAAAGAGCCTTAGAACAAAAAGTAAATTTTTAAATATGTGACTACAAAATGTCAATTAGAATTGTTGATTGCCGCTGCGGTGGTGCATGCCATGACGCACATGTATGCGCATGAAATAGTGCCAATAATAATAATATGATTTTTGTCATTATTTTTGGTCCAATGTTATGAAAAATGTTTCACTAATTTCCAAATTGTTGTTAATGTAATGAAATTTCTTCGTTAAAACATTTCATATATTTTATGAAAGCTCTCGTTATCGTTTGTCAATGTTGAACGAAACTATGTCATTAATTATACGAAACCCTTCACAAATTATTTTGTAAATGTTTCATATTTTGAATGAACTACATTATCTTTTTAATAACATTTTATCATGTACTCGTATTTCACGACAAAATAAAACTTGTTATGTCGTTAATGTAATGAATGGCCCATCATTTTCAATACGATGCATTTAATTATCATAATCACAATGTTTCGTTGCATGTTTGCTAATTCAACAATTAAAAATAAATGGAATTTCTTTAATTTTAACAATTAATTATAAATAGTTGCTAAAGCAACTAAAGCGAAAGGGTAATCTACATTAAAATCTACATTAAATAAATTTAAAGCACATATCAAAGGCTGATAAGTTGGCCATCCAAATAAACCAAATATATACTAATGTTAAAACGTTTAATATCAACTACACCTCTTTTTAATAAAATATCTAGGTGATCCTACAAAGGCTGCATAGTTTAATTGATATAAAAACACTACTCCTGGTGAACTTGTTGTATTCTCTTTTCCCATTAACATTCTTCCTTAAAAATGTGTTTGTTGGTATATTATAAAGTGAAGACACCACAATATTTTAAGATGAAAGATTTCTTAATCTGAAAAGTAGCATATGGAGCTCTGTGTGGGTGGACATATTTTTCTCCATTAGAGGGATGAATCAGGAAGCCTTGCAAGAGGCGGAGAGGTTAATATCTGCAGAAACTACGGTTTTAATTGGCCAAAGGGGGAATTGGGAAAAGATGGGCAAGAATGCCTCGCGAGGAGTGAACGGGGTTAATTAAAAGCACTTTTAAGGCGTTAAACCGTAAGATTTCGACAGGGATGTACAATGAAGCCCCGCACGAGGTGGAGGGGTTAACCTCTGTAGGAACTCTGGTGTTTATTGACCAACGGAGGAGTTCTAAAGAGTCGGACAAGAAAACCTTCCAAGGGGTGGACGGGACAGCTTTGAAAGATACTGCTGTGGAAAGGTCTGAGACGGTAGCACACATTGTGTATAAATGTTCAGCACTGGCTGACATAAGACTTAGGACCACGGGCAGACACTTGTTAAGTGTAAATGTCATGGTGAACCAAAGCCTTGAACAAATTCTAGTAATTGCAAGAAACTCCGTGATAAGGAAGAAGGGCGACAGTCTAAAATCACTATAAGCGTTAGTAAAGGCTAGTGTAAGCACGAGACTTTATTGAGACTAAGGTAATCGTAAGTTAGAAGTCGGTTGCCTGAAATCAATTCGAGGAAGGAAGGGGGTCGGAAAGGGATCCATTAAGTTAGCGGTCTCTTTCGATATGTATTTTGAGCTTAATATTATGATGTTATATCATAACTTCTACCATTTGATATTTATCTATTGAGATTAAAATTTGCTTGACATTCTGGTTCTTTATATTTGGGTGATTCTTTAAGGAGTTAAAGAGATTTAAAAATTAATATTCCCAACTCATAATTGTTGGTGTGCTCTTTTGAAAACTAGTAAAATTGCTATCATTCTGTAAGATTAAAACTTTTTGGAATATATGTACAGGGTGTCCGCCGGCAAGGTGTACTACTTTGTTTATAATTATTGATTAAATGAAAATGAATGAATCGTAAATTGATAAATGTTTTATTTAATGTCGGCAATTATGTATGGAATACAATATCAGATAAATGTCCGCCTCTGTTAGTGTTGTGTAGTGTCTAACAACACTCGGTTTCAATATTAATTAAAATTCATTTTATTAATTATAATAAAGTTATTTCTAAGTATATACATTTCTTGATGTAATTTTCTATTAGACGGTTTTAACACGCGGGTAGCTGCAAAAAAGGTAGAATGAATAAAAAAAGATACGATAGAGAAATATGATGTACTAAAAAGGAAATGGAGGAAATGTCAAAAATGATGGCCTGATGTAAGAAAGGGTTGCCCTCTCTTCGTTACTGACATTACAATCTCCCACGCTTAATATCGCACATGGTCTTCAAAATAGACCGGAGGTCTTCTGATTCGGTTGGATCTTCTTATGTAATCAGGTGTTCCCAAAAGCTGAGGTTGTACATACGGTTCCGGATTTAGTGCGTTGATTGGGACGGCAACTCTACGTTCGATTTGTACTTCTTCCATTCTAGGTTTTTCCCTAACTGGTGGTACGGCAAAAGTTACAGACTTTTCCGGCTTGGCTACGTCTGATTTGTATAGCTGGTTTATATGACGTTTCAGCTCGTACCCATTGTCGAGTTTTACTTGATAGTGAAGACGACCAAACTTTGCCTTTACATTTCCAAATCTCCATGTTGGTTTATTTTGATCGTACCATCGCAGCTGCACTCTATCTCCCACGCTAATTTGGCGAACCAATGGTCTGAGCAAAATTGATTTTGATTTTTTCAATGGGCGCATGGCGTCTAATTTGATCCTAAACTCACGACCAAGATAGAGTTTTGATGGACTTTTCCCATCTGCTAATGGGGTTGCCCTATATCGGAAAAGGATTTCTTGAACTTTGATGTTTAACGGTAAGTTCTCGTCTTCCCTAGATTTCAATTTTGATTTTAGAGTCTGAACGTACCTCTCTGCTAAACCATTTGTTGCTGGATGCCCTGGGGCTATAAACTTTTGTACAATACCATTATCAGCACAATAATGTTTAAAAACGAAACTTTGGAAAATGGTAGCATTGTCTGTGACAATTACTTCGGGTAGGCCATGCGTAGTAAAAATATCCTGTAACAATGTAACTGTTTTTCCAGAAGTTGGAGCATCTTTACTAATACGAATTTCAGGCCATTTTGATTTTGCATCCACTAGCACTAGGAAATGATGATTTTGGAACGGCCCTGCATAATCAATATGAACCCGTTGAAAATTTTCAACTGGCTCCTCCCACTGATATGTACCTACTTTTGGTGGATTTTTTCCTACCTTAGCACAACTGGTACATGATCTTACTAGATATTCGATGTCGGAGTCTATACCCTTCCAAAAACAATACCTTCTTGCTAATTGATTCATTTTTACGATGCCGACGTGTGTGTGATGCAATTCCTTCAAGACTTCTGCACGTAACTTTGATGGAATCAGAACTCGATCGCCCTTGAATATAACACCGTCTTGAATGGAAAAGTCAGCTTCAAAATTTTCGCCGTTTAGCAGGTCTTGCTTTAATTTTGACAGCTCTGGATCATGTTCTGTTTCATTCGAAATGTTCGTAGCAGTAATTGATAATGTAGAAATTTGGTTAATTGTTTGATATTGAATGATCCGAACCTCCTCATCTAAAACATGTGAAAAATTTGTTGCACCTTTTGTTGTTGCTCTGGATAAGCAGTCAGCATTGATGTTATCTTCAGCTTTACGGTGTTGTATTTTGTAATTAAAACCTTGTAGAAATGATGCATATCGAAGAAGCCTGGCTGATGTCATCGCTGGTGTTTTCGCGTTTTGGTGGAAGATTCTGGAAAGAGGGCGATTATCGGTTAATAAAGTAAATTCCCTACCATGTAGGTACATGTAACATTTATCAACCGCAAAAATAATTGCTAACGCTTCTTTGTCTAGTTGACTATAATTTTGTTCTGCTTTCGTCAACGATCGCGAAATAAATGCCACCGGGCGTTCTTCTCCATTTATCTCATGAGACAAAACTGCCGCTATGCCGGTTGGACTAGCGTCACAAGCTAAAACTACAGGCAATTTTTCATTATAGGGCACTAATACTCGGTCAGTAATTATTTCTTGTTTTAATCTTTTGAATGATTCTTCACACTTGGCTGTCCACATAAATTGTTTCCCCTTTTCTAGGAGCTGGCGCAACGGAAATGTAATTGTTGAAACATGTGGTATGAATTTGGAATAGTATGTAATCATTCCAAGAAATCTTCTTATGTCATCTACGTTTTTTGGTTTTGGCAGATCTGTAATCGCTTTTGCCTTATCCGGGCATTTTGAAATTTTATTGTGACTTACCACATATCTAAGGTATTTTATTTGGTTTTTAAAATATTCACACTTCTTCTTGTTGATGTGTAATTGAAATTTAGTCAGCCTTTCCAAGCATTTGATAAGTCTTTCTTCGCACTGCTTCAGTGTTTCTCTGTGGATTATAATGTCGTCAAAATACGAAATTGTACCTTCTAAACCTTGTAGGATTTGGTCCAAAATACGATTAAACTCACTTGGAGCGGTTTTTATACCAAATGATAAACGATTCATCTTATAAGTGCCTCTGTGTGTTGAAATGGTTTGGATTTGTTTGCTCTCTTCGTCTACCGACACATGCAAATATGCTTTGAACAAGTCTAACTTACAAAAGAATTTTGAATTTTTTAGACTGTTGAAAATTTCATCTATTCTCTTTATGGGGTAGTAAGCTGCCTCTAACTGTGGGTTAACCGCGATTTTATAGTCGACGCATAGCCGCACATTACCATCGGGTTTTGGAATCACAACCAATGGCGAACCCCAATTGCTGGTGTTAACTTTAGTTATAATGCCGTCCCTTTCTAAGCTGTTTAGCTCACGCTCTACTTTTTCGCGTAATGCAAAAGGTACTTGCCTTTTTTTCAAGAATACAGGTTTAGCTCCTTTATGTAGTTTTAGCGTACAAATCAATTCAGGAATGCAACCCACCTTTTCCTGAAAATTTTCCGTAAATTGTTGTTCAATTTGTGTTATTGAATTAATATTATAATTATAATCTTCTTTTTTACATTCGCATTGGTCAATGTCTGTAAGGTTGATTTTTAAGTGCCGAATCCACACAAGACCCAATAAGGCTGTATGTTTTGATGAAACTATGTACATGTCTTCTTTCGAGACTTGATTTTTATATTTTACGTTGACATTAACAACACCCAAAGGTACAAAAACATCACCGGTGTATGCTCGAAAAGCAATATCAGTTTTGTTGATTGTAGCTTTAACGTTTAATTTTTTAAAATCTGTTTCAGGTAGTAGGGTATAACCAGCACCTGAATCCACTTCGAATGATTGTGCTTTGCCTTCTATACTCACTTTAATAAAAAATTTTTGTGCACCCGGAGATGAAATCACGTTTTTATTGTAGATGTCAATTATCTTATTTACACCATAATAATATTCCTCACTTGTATAAGTTTCAATCGAATTTGACGTGTTATTGTTCATTTTGTTTGGTTTGTTTTGTTTCAGTTTGCTCTGTATACATACGTGTTTGACATGGCCTGTTTTGCCGCATGATTTGCATTTTAGATTGTTCTTGTTTGTTGTGCATTCTTTTGTCAAATGATTCTTACGGCCACATCTAAGACATAAACCATCAATGCCTAACTCGCCGTAATTTACCCTCGTTGCTGATTTTGCTGTTCGATTTCTAGAGCTGTTACGATTGCGATTTCTGCTTTTATAATTTTGTGTGTGTTGGTGTTGAGTTTGGTGTATATCACTTGTTGACCCCGATGAATTATTACCAATTACCTTGTTATTAATTTTTGCCGCCTCTAAAGTTGTTGCTTTTTCAACGACTTCTTTGAATGTTGCTTTTGGTGTTTGTAGTAATTGCTCGCGTATATATCCATCACGCACCCCTCTGATGAATTGTGCCCTAAGAAAAATGTCTGCTACGGACTTATTGCATTCGCATACAAATTCACATTCGGTTCCTCTTTTCTGCAAAACCGCCACGAATTCTGAAACTGATTGTTTCTCGTTCTGAATTTCACACAGAAAACGGTGTTGTTCTACTAGAAAATTCTTTTTAGGACAAAAGTGTGTTTCCAACAGTGCCACAATCTCATCATATTTCAATTGATTAATACTTTTAGGTGCCGCTAATGTAGTCAACAGCATATACGTCAAAGAGCCATTGTATTGGAACAACAATTTTGCACACATTTCCTTGTCCCCAAAGATCTTCTTTATTTGTTGATGGATTTCCAGGCGTTCTCTGTAGGTTTTGAAGTGTTCGATTTTTGGGTCAAAAGCATCAAAATTTGATATGATGTTTATACTAGTGTTTGTTGCCTGTTGTGTTTGTTGGGCTTGCTGGCGTTGGATTTCCGTATTCATAGCTGTGATGGCTTGTAGAAATTTTTCGACTTGACCCTCCATTTTGTGAGGTTATGCACGTTGAACTTGTAGATTGTATTTTTACCTTTTACTCTCGTCGCCAATTCTGTTGTGTATAGTCTAACAAAAGAAACACTCGGTTTCAATATTAATTAAAATTCATTTTATTAATTATAATAAAGTTATTTTTAAGTATATACATTTCTTGATGTAATTTTCTATTAGACGGTTTTAACACGCGGGTAGTTGCAAAAAAAGGTAGAATGAATAAAAAAAGATACGATAGAGAAATATGATGTACTAAAAAGGAAATGGAGGAAATGTCAAAAATGATGCCGTGATGTAAGAAAGGGTTGCCCTCTCTTCGTTACTGACATTACAGTTAGCCTCACAAACACGAGCGCTTTCGAGCACATTTTTCATTACATTCTCACACATTTCACGCGGTATTTCATTAATTTCATCACGAATATTTTGTTTGAGTTGCTCTAGCGTTTCTGGTTTGTTTGCATAAACCTTGCTTTTCAGATCTCCCCAATATGACGGGACCATGTTAGGCGCCGATCTAGGTGGATACCTAAATATTTAACGTGCGTTTCCGCTGGAACCGTGGTATTAGTTATTGTGATTGGTGGACAATTTTGCCTTCTAAGGGAAAACGTTACATGAGCACATTTTGATGGATTTTCCTTTATTCTCCACTGTTTTAGCCAGTCTTCTAGCTTATGAATATGGGACGGCAGCTTTTCAGATGCATCCTTTGGATCATTACTGACACTTATAATTGCAGTGTCGTCTGCAAAGGTTGATGTATATGTATGTGGGCTTGTCGGCATATCCGCTGTATAGATGATATATAAAAGCGGCCCTAGCACACTACCTTGAGGTACTCCTGCACTGATTTTCCCACATCTTGAAAGCTGGTCCTTTGACCTTACTTTAAAAGTTCTACCGGACAAATACCTTTTTATTAGCTTGTGGGTGTTTTCAGGTAGAACCCGAACTATTTTAGTAAGTAGCCCATCATGGCAGACTTTATCAAATGCTTGGAAAATATCTATAAATAAAGCTGAACAGTATTGCTTTCTTTCAAAAACCAAACTGATGATCTGGGATAACGTTTTGTTCATTTAGAAAAGGAGTTACACTCGAGACGAATAATTTTTCAAATATCTTTGACAAAACTGACAGTAGGCTAATTGGCCTGTAGGATGTAATCTGGCTTGAGTCCTTTCCAGGTTTCGGGATCATAACAATTTCAGACTTCTTCCAAGAGCATGGGAAGAAGCCGACGCGCAACATGGCATTAAATATGTAAAGTAAAATTCTTACAGCTGAATTTGGTAAGTTTTTTTATCATTGATCCTGTTATACCATCAGATCCAGGTGATTTCTTCATATCCGTATTTGTAATTGTCGATTTTAAAGAAGACAACCGAAATTTCATAGGATCATTCACGATGTCGCTAATAATTGGAATAGTGGAATTACTTATATCATGTGGTGCGAAAACCTTCTCTAAGTGCTTTGCGAACGCATTTGCCTTTTCACTTGAGTTTTTAGCCCAAGTACGGTCTTCGAGTCTTAGTGGGGATTCGTAAGCAATAGGACATTGTAAGTGCTTTACAGCTTTCCACAGACTATAATCCGTGTTTTTCATTGGATCCAAGTTTTTTAAAAAGTTGTCGATATCGAATTGGTGTTTCTGTCTCAATTTACTGCGTAAGTTTTTTTTGGCATAAGTTCATTTGCATTGTTATGTGTGGAGAACGGCTATTTTCCCATTAGTCTTCTTTTCTCAATGACGAGC
Organism: Phania funesta; assembly: GCA_963932375.1. Classification (NCBI taxonomy): domain Eukaryota; kingdom Metazoa; phylum Arthropoda; class Insecta; order Diptera; family Tachinidae; genus Phania; species Phania funesta. Next base: position 30,528,243 of record OZ010656.1, read on the forward strand.
ATCTGAATATCTGCTATTTAGCTGATGGCTTTGTTGGCGTTGCAGCTATGGCTGCGGCAGTCACGAAGTCTGTAAAATGGTCTACAGCTGCTTGAATATCAGCTGGATTTCTCAGTGGGATGTTCAAAGGTAAGTGAGAGCTCACATACATTTTATATTTTAACCAATTCGTGTTTCTGTTTGGGTAGAAACTAAGGGTTTTAGGTGCAGTGACAAAACTGTCGTGTAAAATAACAACTGTAGGTGAATGATCAGATGATAGGTCATAGGATGAATTAACTAAGAGTTGATCGCGTTTGATGTTTTTTACTATAGCAAAATCAATAAGGTCTGGCAACTTATTAAAGTCTGTGGGTCAATAGGTGGGTTTACCGGCAGATACGACGTCAAGCTTGTTTGCTTCAACTGTATAATACAACTGCCTACCTCTAGGACTAAGGAGTCTGGATCCCCAATATGTGTGCTTTGCATTGTAATCGCCAGCGGCAATAAATTTTTGCCCTAGCGTAGCAAAGAACCTGGCAAATTCGTGGTGTTCGATTTTATGCCTAGGCGGGCAATACACTGATGAGACTACAATTTTAAAATCTGTAAGATTTATGGTCGTGGCTTGCAAAAAGTCCTATCTGAATTCAGACATTGGAAATGCCTTACGATTTTTCGGACTATAATGGCAGTCCCACCACATGCCCTTTCGCTTGGGTGTTTGGTGTCATATATAAAATACCCATCAATTCTAAAGCAGTTTTTTTATAGTGAAGTGTGTTTCAGAGACTAATAGTATGTCTATATCATGTGCCAGCAGGAACTGTTCTACTTCATATTTATGTTGGGAGAGCCCGTTAGCGTTCCAGAAGCATATTTTTAACTGGTTCATTTTTTGCCAAGCAAAACTTGCAGAAGCATGTTTTGGGTTCCCATCATTTCCTGAAACATACCCTGCATAGTTGTCATGAAATTATTCATTGTCTGTATTAAGTTCTCGATCGAGCTCGAATTATTGGTAAGGGGTGTCTGAGCACCCTCTTTTAAGACGTGGGCATATGAATGTTTATGCGCATTAGAACTTTTGGCATTCGCATTAGGTAAATCATTTCTCAATGTTTGGGCATATGAAAAGTTTGGCTTAGTGTGTGGCTGTACTAGCAATAGAACCAGCATGAAGCCGAGGAAATTGGGAAGCTTTATACTGCTCATATTCCGGTTTACGTACGACTTTTGCATTATCTTTTACATATTGAAATACTTTGCAGCCCCTGTAATTTGCTGTATGGTTTTCACCACAGTTGCTGCATTTTTTTACCTTGGGGTCTGTTTTGGAAGAAGTGCATTCCAAAGTCCGGTGCGCATCACCGCAAACAACACATGCAGATGGTAGCTTGCAGTAGGTTTTCGTGTGTCCGAATTCCTGGCAGTTGGTACACTGACGGGGACCATTACGTTTTAGAGGCTCTTCCACCGTTATTCTTCTGTTTAAAAGGTAGCGCAAATTATATATAGGATGAACCGAGTTTTTTGATTTAAGCTGCGATGCATTAAACACGATTTCAACACGATGCATAGGTTGGGGAACTTTATTCTTATTTAAAATATTGTGCACTGACCTTACGACATAACCTTCCACCTCTATGGCACTTTTTATCTCCTCAGTGGGAACAGAACTGTCAATGCCCTTTATAATGACATTCAAACCTTTAGCACTTTTTAGTTGATACGTATAATAGCTCTTATTATCTGCATCGAGATGACTTGCGATGAGGCGATAATTCTTCTCAGTGTGGGCTTGGATCTTCGTTTCTTGTATCTGTCCTCTTCGTATAGAAGCCACATAGAAATTTTCTTTGCCTACGAGTTGGGCGGCATATTTACAATGGCATTTGATGTTTGTTCGCGCAAGTAGATTGGTGGGGGTTTTTGTTCCCTTACAGTGGGTTCGGCATTTTCATTATCCGGGGTAGCAAGGACAAAAAATCTATTCTAACTTACCGCTGTTGCAGCTACTTGATGAGAACCTTTATATTGTTTGGCTGTTCGCTCTTGTGAAGACTTAGGACTCGCCTTCCTCTTCGTTATGGTTATGTACCGATCCATACCAGTTTGCACGCGTTTAGATGCAGTACTTGGTTCTATTTCTTGTGCTATTTTTTGTGTATTATTTGTTTCTTTAGTTTTATTTATTGAATTCGTTGTTTCTGTAGCAGATATATGTATATTTGCTGATAAAGAACGCATTCGGTCAATTGGTCTGGCGGTTATAAAAGCACTGTCATCTCTTTTTTTATTATTTATATTGCTTATTGCATTATTATCTTTTGTGTAAGAAAAAGAGTAATAAGCATTGTTGTTATTACCTTTTATATTTTTTTCGTTAATGTTTGGTGCGCTCATGCACTCACTATCAATTGTTTAAACAGGTTTAACCATGCACTTTGTTATTGTCTTTTTTATCACACACTATATTATATTGCTTTTTAATTTTTGGTTTTTTGTTGTTGTTACTAACTGTTAACTGTGTCTCTGCACTTGTTCAATTTTTAAAATAAAAAAAAAGTCACCTTAAATGAATTTAAATTATGCACTTAAAGTGAAGTACATCTTTACTCAAACGAAGTTTACACTGGATTCGACAAGTAGCACAATGGATTTTGCATCTCCAAAATTTCGATTTTACAGTTGAATATCGGCAAAGTAACCGTATCAAGCACGTATATTGTCAGAGCCGCTACAGAATTATCAGCGAGATTTAAAGCAGCACGACAAAAAGATGAGCACATAAAAGCTATAAGTGAAATTTTAAAAGAAAAACCATACAGCGATTTCAAACGAAAAGGCGATTTGATTTACAAAGTAGTTGGTGGCAATGATCTTCGCGTTGTGCCAAAAGCTATGGAAGCAGAAGTCATCCGTGATGCCCATGACGATGGTCACTTTGCGAAGAAAAAAACTATTCACTCGATACAACAAAGTTTTTAAATACCTCACGTCGAAAATAAAGTGCGACAGTTTATAAGCAATTGCATTCGTTGTATTATTTACAACAAAAAGCTTTGCAAACAGGAAGGCTACCTAAATTGTATAGAAAAAGGTGAAAGTCCATTAGATACGTTACATGTCGACCACCTTGGTCCAATGGATGCGACGTCTAAACAATATAAGTATATTTTTGCTATGGTAGACGCTTTCTCGAAATTTATTTGGCTTTTTCCCACCAAAACAACAAGCAGCGAGGAATGTATCAACAAATTACAAGTATGGTCTGAAGTATTTGGTCAACCATCACGTTTAATCAGTGACAAGGGCACTGCCTTTACTTCGGCAGTATTCCAACAGCATTGTGAAGCAAATAACATTCAGTATGTACTAACAACGACAGGCGTTCTGCGAGGTAATGGCCAAATAGAGCGTGTAAATAGGGCAGCATTGACAGTCATTGCAAAGTTGTCATCAGATGAACCGACAAAATGATATAAGTATGTAGGCCAGGTGCAACGAGCTATCAATTCACATATGCACTGTTCAACAAACTATAGCCCGTTTGAAGTTTTATTTGGAGTAAAAATGAAAAGCAACATCAACAATGATTTACTTAAAGCGTTGAAAGAAGAAATACTTGCAGGTTTCGACCAGCAGCGTCAACAAATTCGAAAAGACGTTAAGCAGCAAATCGAAAAGGCTCAACTCGCATACAAAAAACAGTTCGATAAAAAACGTAAAGACGACATCGGGTACACTGTAGGCGATCTAGTTGCAATAAAACGCACACAGTTCGTGGCTGGTAAAAAGTTGGCAAGTGATTTTATTGGACCATACAGAGTAACAAAAGTAAAACGAAATGGCAGATATGAGGTTTACAAAGTTGGCGATTTTGAAGGAGTAAATCATACGAGCACTAGTTCTGATCATATGAAGTTATGGAAATACTCGAACGCAACCGAAGAAGACTTACTAGCATCTGGGACAGATGAAGATTAGGATGGCCGGATGTAAGGGGTTAAACAATTATGAGAGAGAATGAGCCGTTATGTTTCTACTAATGCATTTTGTTTTCTTTTTGTTGTCAGAAGTAATCACCTTGCTATCGAAGACTCAAGTTGTTTTTAAGCTGGGTAAAGTTGTTAAAAGTTGTTTGAAGTTAATAAGTCATTTTGAAACCAATCCTGTACTATTAAATTTTAAATAAGTTAAACAAACCACCTAAAAACTTCATCATTAAAATAAACTGAATTGGATTATAACATAACTATTTTTCTTACACATATATATATATATATATATATATATATATATATATATATATATATATATATATATATATATATATATATATATATATATATATATATATGTATGTTATTATTATCGCGGGTACTTTTGTATATTTAAATAAATATTTTATATTTTTTAGTTCTTTTGGAGACGTCGTAATTTAATCGCTAAGCCCCTGCTCAAGGAAGCTAACATAGGAGCTATCATATTGGAAAACCCTTTTTACGGATCCCGGAAGCCAGAGAGTCAAGTGTAAAGTATACTAATATTCATATTTTTTATGTAATATTGGAATATAAAAAATTTTTACTTTTTAACTCTTTAGGATTTAAAAAATCATTTGGAACATGAGATTTAAGCGTTGAACTGACTGTCATATTTATTATTTAAAATTAGTAACTCTTCGGTAGCTGGCCAAAAATGAAGTGCTTTTAGGCATTGTTAGACCCTCAGCATCATGCTTATAACTACTTTTAAGTGTTAGGTGTTGTGCGCTTTCCATTTGCAAAAACCTCTTGAGGGCTCAGTGCTCCAAACAAAATTTCACTGACATTCTCATTGTTCATGGCTGAGTCCATAATATTTCGCGCATAAATAATATTCAAAAATAATATAATAAAAAAAAAAGGAAAAAAACACACAACAACAACATAACATATGTATTGTGTTTTACAAATAAAAACAAAAAGTGCATGGTTACAAACTTCCAGAGATCGTCAGTATATGAGTGTGCCAAACATTCACGAAAAAAATATAAAGGGTAATAACAACAATGCTTATTACTCTTTTAGTTATACAAATGCTAATAATGCAATGAACAATATAAATAATAAAAAGATGACAGAGCTTTTTTAACCGCCAGGCCAATTGACCGAACGCGTTCATTATCCGCCAATATAAATATATCTTCAACGGCTGAATTAAATAAAAATACACAAATAAAAGAGACAGGTGCTATACCAAAATCAGTACAACAAGAACACGATACAAGTAATATAACAAACCCAGTACAAAAACTGCAAACAGGTATGGCTAGGTACATAACCATAACTAAAAGGAAAAGAAATTTTCTACATCGCCTCCATTTGACGGGGACAAATCCAGGAAACAAAAATCCACGCACATACTGAAAAAAAGTATCCGCTCATAGCAAGTTGACTTGGCGCTGAAAACAAGAGCTATTATACCTACCAGCTAAAATGTGCGAAAGGTTTGATATTAGTTATAAAGGGCATTGATAGTTCCGCTCCTAGCGAGGAAATAGAAAGTGCTATAGAAGCAGGAGGGTATGACGTAAGGTCAGTGCATATGCTCAACAAGGATAAGGTTCCCCAATCAATGCATCGTGTGGGGATTGTATTTAACGCAACTCATTTAAAATCAAAAAACTCAGTTTACCCCATTTATAACTTACGCTACCTTCGCAACAGACGAATAACTGTAGAAGTGCCATTAAAACGTAATAGTCCCCGACAGTGCACTAATTGCCAAGAATTTGGGCACACTAAAACATACTGCATGTTACCTTCAGTATGCGTGGTTCGCGGCGATGCCCACCGAACTTCGGAATGCAATTCTTCCAAAACAGATTCCAAAGTAAAAAAATGCAGCAACTGCGGAGAAAACCAAACCGAAAATTACAGGTGCTGTAGTGTCTTCCAGCATGTAAAAAAGGAGAAAATAGCACGAAAGCCTCAATTTGAACAATATAAGGCCTCCCATTTTCCCAGGCTTCGTGCTGGATCTCGTGCTAGTACACAACCCAGTAAAGTACCACACAATATGCCAAACTATACGTATGCACAAACAGAAATGATTTACCTAATGTTAACGTAAAAAGTAATGCGCGAAAACATTCATATGCCCACATCTTAAAAGAGGGCACAGATATGCCTTTCACGAATAATTCTAGCTCAATCGAAAATCTTATATAAACAATGAACACTTTTATGACAACTATGCAGAGTATGTTTCAAGAAATGCTGCGAAACCAAAACATGCTTTTGCAAATTTTGCTTGGCAAAAAATGAACCAGTTGAAAATATGCCACTGGAACGCTAACGGGCTCTCCCAGCATAAGCATGCTAACACAGGAAATAGACATACTTTTAGTATCAGAAACACACTTCACTACGAAAAAACCGTTTTAGAATTAATGGATTTCTCACACACGACACTAAACATTCGAGTAGAAGGGCATGTGGTGGCACCGCCGTCATAGTACGCAAAATCGCAAGGCACTTTCCAATGCCAGAATTTAGCGAAGACTTTTTACAAGCTACCACTATAAATATTACGGATTTCATAATTGCCGTCTCACCTGTGTATTGCCTCTTAGACATAAGATTCAACACGAGCAATTTGCCAGATTTTTTGCTACATTGGGACAAAGGTTTTCTACAGCATGCGATTATAATGCTAAGCACACGTATTGGGGCTCTAGACTTATTAGCCCTAGAGGGAGGCAGCTGTATAACACAGTTGAAGAAAATAAGCTTAACGTCGCATCTGGAGGAAAACCCACCTATTGGCCAACAGAATTTAACAAGCTGCCAGACCTTAACGATTTTGCAATTATAAAAAATACAAGACGCGATCAAATAGTAGTCAGTTCATCCTACAATTTGTCCTCTAACCATTCACCTATAATCGTTATTTTACATGACAATTTCTCAACTGCACCTCAAACTCGGTTTTTTTACCCAAATAAAAACACAAATTGGGTAAAATATAAAAGATATGTGAGCTCTCAGCTATCACAGAACATTGAAAAAACTGTCGTCACTGTAGGAGCTAGAGTGTTGCAACAAAATCATCAGTAAAAGGAAATTTTTACCAGCCATCAGCTGATATACAAATTCTTGTCAGGGAGAAGAGAAGGCTTAGAAGGCAATGGCAGAGTAGCCGTACTCCAGACATAAAGATCAATATTAAATTGTGCCGGAACTTTACGTAATAAGTTGAGACAGAAACATGATTCTGCTATCGGGAGCTTTTTAAAAAATTTGGATCCAACGATAAACACGGATTATAGCCTGTGAAAAGCTGTGAAGCACTTACGATGTCCTGTTGCTTACGAATCCCCACTAAGGCTTGAAAATCACACTTGGGCTAATAACTCAGATGAAAAAGTAAATGCCTTCGCAAATATCTCGGAAAAAGTTTTCACACCACATATTATAAATAGATCCATTATTCCAAAAATTAGTGACACTATTAATGATCCTATTAAATTTCGGATATCATTACTAAAATCAACAATTAAAACTCTGGATATGAGAAAATCACCTGGACCTGATCGTATTACAGGATCAATGATAAGAAATTTACCTAATTATGCTGTTAGAATTTTGCTCTTGGAAGATGTCTGAAATCATTATGATCCCTAAACCAGAAAAGAACTTTAGTCAGATCACGTCATACAGGCCTATTAGTCTGCTGTCAATTTTATCAAAATTGTTTGTAAAACTATTCGCTTCGTGCTTAAAGCCTTATGTTACTGAGCAACAGATTAACCCAGACTATCAGTTTGGTTTTTGAGAAAGGCATAGTACTGTTGAACAAGTCCATAGAATTGTTACCGTTATTAGATATGCATTTGAAAATGAGCAATATTGTTTAGCTTTATTTATTGACATTTCCCAGGCATTTTATCAAGTCTGGCACGATGGGCTATTCAAGAAAATAATTAGAGTTCTTCCTGAAATCTCCCACAAGAGTCTGAAGAGCTTTTAAGGTATGGTAAAACGACCATACCTTAAACCCACGTTAATTATTTGGGTATCCACTTAGATCGACGACTTACTTGATCTCGCCCCATTGAGGCAAAAATAACGGCCATAAAACAAAGTCATATTATACAAAATCATTATAAAGCCAATATGGTCACATGGCGTTCAGCTGTGGAGTACTGCTTGCGCATCAATCATCCAGAAGTTACAAAAAAGACAGTCTAGGATTTTACGACTTGTCGTCTGCGCCACTTGGTATATACGAAATAGAGGTCTGCATCGAATATGTTTTTGTTGCACATGAGAAGTTTTTTTTTACTTTTCAAATAAAGTACCTACTTCTTCTTTCTCTCAGAAAACAAGCAGAGAAGAGAACTGAAGGATTGTTTGTCAAATACCAACAAGAAGTTTGCCGCAGAAAAATATGTTCCTAAAAAAATGTTCATACAAAAATAGGAACATAAAAATTTGTGAACATGAAAAGAAGAGTACCGCGAAAATGATGTTCCTTTTTTGCGGAACAATAAGTATACTATATGCATATCATTTAAACACATATGTAATTACGTACATGGCAAAATTGAAAATAGTTCAGTAAGCAGATGACGACAGTTATAACCATAAATATGCACATACATACATTTGTATGTACATCTATAACAAATATGTAGTTTAAAAAAAAATTTATTTTGATAGCAATTAGATTTTACTTTCGCTGTCGGTTTTTAAGGAGTTTTAGGTTTTTCCTACATGGGACTTTTTAAACATTGATGGGTGTGTATTTTTTTACAGATGAAGAAAGGTGTAAAACCCCACGATTAAAAATAAATGAGTTTTTGTACGCTAGCTGTTACATGAAGACAAAAAACTATTTTTTTTAAGATGAGTAGTTCTGGTAAAACCAAATCTATTTCATACAGACACAGAAATATCAATTTACATTCTAAAATGAAAATAAGGTATGTACATAAAATAGATTTTGAACTTTTTATTTATTGTATTTAACAAAGGCAATAAAACATCTTAAAACGTATAAAGTTCATTAGAATATACGAAATAATTATCATCAATGTTTTTATTATGGAAAATAAAATTCAATTTCACGTTAAAATAAAATACTTAAATAAGATACTTATAACTAATAGAAATATTTTTAAAGTAAGAGATGAATAATAAGAAATTTATAAAATGACACCAAAATCCAATAGTCACAAAAAAAATTAAATTTAATTACTTACATACATACTACGAAAGAATAATAAAACAAATAATATGAAACTAGGGCTGACTTCATAAATTCAGTTTGCAATGTAACTTTACAATGCATTGTGTTCATAAAAACATTAAAATTTGTTTTGGCAATGCCTTATGTTCATTATTGCATGGCAATGCTTTTCAGTGCGCATTATTTGTCAATTTCTTGCATGGTTTTTATTTGTGATTCTTTGTAAACATTTAAACACACATCTTTACTGGCGGCAAAAGTTTTGTTATAGAAATGGCAGAGTTGTGGTAATTTAAATCTTTTTTATATAAATATGTGATCTAACATTTAATTTTTTGTACATAGTGAAAAAAAATGGAATCACAAAAGAAAAAAGCTACTCATAGAAGTGCGTTTGAGGCATGAGCAAGAATTCAGTGCTAAAAAAGAAAACAAATACAATTTGGGAACAAATAATGCGGGATATCAAGGAAAGTGGTAGCACTTTTCCATTTACAAAAGATGAAACCACAAGATGCTTTGTAAACATAATGGGAACATACAAAAGAATAAAAAAACGGAACAACATATCTGGCGAGGGCTCAACAAACTGGGAATTTTTCGAAATGTTGGATGAGGTTTTCGGCAGTGGTAGTAGCGTTTTGGTACCTAGTGATATGATCGAATGTTCCCATCAAAGATTAATGGAAGACTTATGTGATGGACCATCGACGTCCGATACTTCAACGATGCGGTCTTTAAAAGAATTGCACAGGATTTCCGGAGATCCATTTTAATACGCTTGAAATTAAAAATTTTTATTCGAGGAACAAAACGTTTGTGCCAATTTATGCGTTCATAAATGTACAACAATGTTACTGCATTACTTTACAAAACCGTGTTAGCATGCAATATTACTTTGCCTTCTAAACAATTTTCTTTACAATGTTGCAATGTAAACTGCATTTATGAAGTCAGCCTAGTTTGTATTGTTAGATACACACACATCATATTCCTATTCTCTTTGTCGAACTGAACGTTCAACATGTGCTTCATGTAGTACTTGAGTACATACAATACATGTGAAGTTTTGAGCTCGTACCATGTTCCCAAAACGAACACAGCCCAGTACATATAAACAACACTCACTTCGTACACGGTACCTAAAAAAAGAAGAACATGTAAACGTAATGTTCTGTCAATTTTGTTGATCTCAAAATTGAGTACTTTATTTTGCTCTGATACTTCGAGTGTTGATGCCTGGCCGCTTCTCGTGTACTTCACGTACACAAATGTAATTGTGCAGACCTCTAATACGAAATGCAAATATCCATAGAGATCTAGAAGTTCATACTATCCAGCAGCAAGTAAAAAAAATCTTAAGCATATTAGTGGTCCATCCGAACACTCTTGTACGCAGTTTACTGCATTTGGATGGTCACTAAAGCCTGAAAGAAACTGACACAAAGAGCCTGGCGAGACGTCTTTCTCTACCCAATAGTAGATACTTTTACAACTGTGTTATTAAGATTTGAATACAATAAATTTGTTATTACGTTGGTGGTAATTCATATATGATATTTGGAAAGATTCAACAAAATAAAAAATTAAAGCCTAAAGAAAAAATGTATATAAGAATAATGGGTAAAGAAATGCCGCCTGGAAAATTAATAACACAAATTACGATTTGGCTCAACTAATACATTCGCATATAATGACATTGCCAGAAAATATGTTTAATGATCATTAGGTGTAAACTTTACAATAAGTGCGGCTAAAGAAGAGTGGCAGTCACAATGTGTATTCGGCCGAACCTATAGCTGCGTAGTCTATTTTCACAAAACTACCGAAACCCACACAAAAAACTTTTAAATTATTCAAAACAAAACATTTTGAAATAGAAAGAATAAAATCCCAACCATTATATTTATTAATACATATTCAATAGCTTGTGGAAACATTGGCAACACTTGCTATTTTTTGCTTTTGTATCTATAGCAAAACGTAGCTGTATTGTTTTTATTGTTTCTCACCGCTCAAGGGTGGATTAAATTGTCACAACAGCTGTTTTTATTATGGATGATTTGATTTATACAAATGGTGTAAACGCAAAAACTTTAATACTATTTTCTCTTGAGTTTTACGTACGTAAAGTAGTACCGTCTGAACTCCCTTTTACACCCATATTTAGAGTTTGCAAACAACCTACCAAACGTAGTAAGACAAGTAAGAAAAATAAAAAAACAATGTGTTTGTTGTGGGGCCTTTTGTTAAAATTTAATGCTTTTGTCTTCATGTACTTTTGATTTCTCATTTGGTCTAAGAAATTTCGAGCATAATACTACATTTACACCTACGCAAAATCTGGTACTTATGAGATTTTGAGCGAAATCTAGTTCATTTCTACCAGATTACCCATACAAAACAAAATCTACTTACGAACTAGATTTTGGCGAAATCTCTCAAAATCTTGCAATACTAAATTATGCAACTATGTATTTTTGGATAATGTACTGAAATATACAGCGCTGAACAAGAAAATTTTGACATTTGTAACAAAAAAAAAAAGCGCGGTAGAAACAAAATATTTGCAGCAACATTAAAAAATAATAAAAGTTTAAAATAAGTGTTTTCAATATGGATAAAACAATAATGAATAAAGTGTAAGTAATATTACATATGCAATTATGTGTATAAAAACAATTGTAGCACGAATTTAATTAAGTTTAGAGCCAATTTTTTATTCTTTCTTCAGTCAGCTTTTTTTGTTATGAAAATGAAATCCAATAATACGTCAAAAAGCATTGGTGTGAACGGCAGAGATGTTCTTCGAGATTTGAGCTGAAATCTACTAGATTTTGAGTAGATGTAAATGTAGTAGAAGACATTTAAGTTTTCTAAAAAGTTGCGTAAAAATTTCCTGATGAGCTGGCGTAAGCAACCAGCGAAATGCGCATAGAAGCTACACCGTCAAGAAATAAATTGCATTTTTATAAATAAATGAGTTGAAATAAAATTAGTTAGAAATAATTATTGAAATATTCCGTACAAAATGTTAAAATAATATTAAGTAATTTAATTTTTAGGCTTACGTTCGTTTTCTTTATTTTTTCTATTCAGAAAGAAAGTTTTATTTGATGATAACTTTAAATACACTTAAAATTGAAACTTTATTAGGCAGCTTTCTGAATGGAATGAATTTTCTATGCCGCTACACACATTATCAACATTCTATGTGTCATTTCTTCTAATTTTGTGTTGAACTGTAAACATAATCTATTTAACCCAACTGTAAAGACAAATAGAATACGAGAATGAATATTTCTAAATTTTTCATGAAACATGACTAGAAATTAAATAATTTAATATTGATAATTGTAGTTCGACAAAATTATGTCCAAAAATACATGTAAATGTTAAAATACTCGTAATATACACACAAAAACATAAATGTGAAAATAAAGTCAAGTTCCTATCCAAAAATCTCGGCCGTAAAAAGTACTGAGATCAATATGAGGACCAAATTCTTCATTTCTACAATACCATCTCATTTTTAGGCAAATTGCTAGCTTGGTAACATTTTTCCCATAATCCTTTCTCATATCAGAAAGTTACAAAATCTGAGACCTTCTTTCCAAGTAATTTTTGTTTGCTAATGTATGTATAAAACCTCATTTAACTTAAAGCGCACAGATGTTCAGGTGATATAAAATATCAGCTGTTATATCAATTTTCAGCTCTCTACCTAAGTATAAGAAGAAGTTTCACCTCTCCAGCAATAATGGAAGTGTTCCATACAAATAAGGTGGCACGCTATCTCCCCAGATAAAAAGTGCCCGTTTTCAGATTTTTTTGTTTACTTCTGCCCTAAGGCCTACCTGTATCTCAAATTTCAACTCTCTAGTTACAGTGGAAGTGCCCCATAATATGAATATGTACTAATATATGCATATGAGGTTACATATACGTAATCCTTATGTTTCAAGTTTCATTATTTTATGATTAAAGGAAGCAAAGTTATGATGGGGGTAGAAACAGCGCGAATGGTGTTGTGTAATATACAAACTGTATGCTTTATTCCTGAACTTGGCCTGACTGACTCATTGCATAATAGTTACCAAAAGATACGATTAAATGTGCATATTATCTAATTTTGAAATAATAAAAATACTAAACAATGTGTTAGTTTAATAAGAAATTTTGTATTTTATTACAGACGTTCAAACCTTCATAATGTGTCAGATATATTTGTAATGGGAGGATGCCTCATTCTGGAGTGCCTTGTTTTACTACATTGGTGTGAGCGTAACGGCTTTGGGCCTTTGGGAATAACTGGTTTGTCAATGGGAGGTCACGTAAGTAACATTATGACTACACATTCTCACATACATAATAATTTTGACACAAATGTCATGATCATAAAGTCATGATTACAAGGAGAACTAACTACGAAAGGGCACATATGTAGGAACTATTTGGTTGTACGAAATATGTATAGCTTCGTTTTTTCCTATCAGAGATATTACTTTTTATGCAGCCAACTTCATACTTAATTCGCATTATCATACATTTTGACAGTTGATATAGCAATGCAGGCTTGCAAAAATTGATTCTATTCAATTGATTCTAATCAGTATTGGTTGGTACTTTTGCATATGACGAAAGTCAATAGTAGTTCACATTTTCGGCATATTTTATTTTTTACTTTCAAAAAGGTGAAAGTGTTCTTCAAGCAAGAGAATATTTATGTGATGTGTATGGATAAGACGTATTAGCGTCAGTGTTAACTGGTCTGGTTTAAAAGATGTAAAAATGGGGAAAACTCAAAAAGGCAGCAATTGATTCAAACCGACGAATGAAAACTTGATTAAAAACTTGATTAAAGTAAATATTGCACTTTCTAAACGAGTAGTCAGATTTTGCTGAAACTTTATATAGTTATGAGTGTCATATTCGTTTCTTTTTAACCCACTGGAATATATTGTCCTGTAAGTATCGAAATGATTCTTGTTTTTTTCGTGAATACTTAAAACAGCTGGTATCTTCAGTAAACGTTGAAGTGCGTGGAGACTGCTTGTTGACAGTGGTGTACACATGATTTTATATACAACATAGGTTCCATAATGCTGATTGGAATTGCGTTAGTCATTTTAGAATTTCGTTCGTTTTTTGCTTTCAGTTTATAAGACTTTTTGTTTTAATTTCTCTGAATTCATTTCCAAGGTCAAGTTACTTTTGAAACATAAGCTGATATATTCTGTACGTTCGTTTACGCAAGAATTGTTACGTTTACCCTAAATCAGAGTACAAACTTAGAAAGTAAAGTGACAGTTCAATGGTGCAGTAATTACAATTTTTTCCTAGGAAAATGCAGTAAGAATGACAATTTTCGTAATTAAAGCTTTAAATCAAAACAGGACAAAAATCATGTATTTTTGTTGTATAAAATACGCACAAAAGACTTTGGTAATGTTCAAAAACACAGAAAAATTTAATACTTAACGTGTGCTTTTGTATGACTCAACGTCTAATATATGTATACTTGTGATAACCTTTACAGATATAGAATATCGAATGCACTTTAGAATTTTAAGTTTTTGAGAAATAAATCCAAATTTTGTATTAAAAACGTAGTTGCTTACTTTTTAAGCAGACATCTGTTTCAATTAATTTACTAGTTTTGAAAAATTTTTCATTTTTGCGTTCTTTTTGATACAAAAGTATTTTTTGAGAGTACTTTTTGCAAAATACTTTGTCTACACTCAAACTACATCTCTGTATCTTAAGGGTTCTGGAAAATTCCACCACTGTTACCAAGTTAAGAGTGATTTAGACTATGTGACTTGTCGTACGATTACTCAATTTTTTGTGTAGAAGAGCACGGATGGGATCATGTAAATCCGATATGTAATGAAGTCGTACGTAATTGAGAGAAAATACCGATGAAAATTTGACAGTCGTACGGCTCTCTTTGTTTTTTGAAAAATTTCAAAAACCATCACACACCATTTGATCAGGAGAGAATTTTTCAGGGATGCAAAACTAGATTTAATGAATTGCACTATATATAAAGAAAAATTTTAATTTTTCGTTCCAAGATATTATTAAAAACGTATGTAAAATTTATCTTGTATTACATATGTATGTATGTATATGCGTCTGCATATAAAAAAGCTTATCTATTTCAATATTAACACTACAACACTAGAAGTTCTTTACGAGAGAATATTGTTTGGCGTAAACTTTTCATGCCTGATTTTTATGTAAACAAATAGCAACATATATATGTGTGTGTGCACGCACCATATGTTTCGTTATTTTACCAATCATGTAAACGAAAAAAAATCTGTCGTATGATTTTACTCTAATTTTTTTAAATACCGATGAAATTTCATCATATTTTTGCTCTCATTTTACCGATGAAAAATATCATCGTCTAAACCCCACTTTAAGGTGCGTGTATAAATCCAAGTGGCTGAAATTAAAGTAGTTTCTGGTAGAGATCTCAGTGTGATAAAGTAAGAATCTGTTGCATAGTAAGCAACCAAAACTACATAATATAACACAGCTTCGGCATTGGGGTACTTTCGGCAATCACGTAACGATGCGAAGTTTTCATTGTACAGCACTAAGTTTAATGCATAGGTATCGAATATCAACATTGATAACTGTCACAAAGTTTCTCATCTTTAATTATTAAGCTTAAGTAGCTACACGTGCTTTAATACTTCAACAGGTGTGTTTGTAATATTTCGGTACGTTTGGTAAGTATTTCTTATATTAAATTTTTCAATGTTTAATATAGTGTTATTACAAAATCATTAGAAATTGCGTATTTTCTTACAAAAGTAAGTAAAATCATTAATCTTTTAAAGGCTAATAGAAAAAAAACAAAAACTAAAGAAAGTGCATTCGGGGTAAAGTCAGCGTTTTAAATTGGGGTACAATCAGCCATCTGCTGAATGTGCCCCATATTCTGCTATATTAATTCCTATCATTATATTTAGGTTTATCTCTAAAAGAAATCCTCTAATATGGTTCGAAATTACAAGCCTAAGACCCAACGCGCTTCTATTGACGAAAATGCAATGAAAAAAGCAGTTTCTGACGTTTTGTGTGGCCTTGAGACTCCAAACTCCGCCGCTAGAAAATATAGCATTAAATGTCAAACAATTGAGTCACGTATGAAAAAAATTGATCCTTTAGAGGATTTCCCTTCTAACCAGGCTGTTAGTAATATTAGTTATCAGTATCTTACCAATTTGAACTGACGTATAAGGTTTTCCGGAAATTAGCTTATGAATATGCCAGTCATAACGAAAAGGCTTTTCCTGAGAAATGGAATATTATGAAAGAAGCAAGCGAAGATTGGCTTTATGGGTTCATGAAGCGAAACCCAACTTTAACACTTCGAAAACCAGAGAAAACTAGCTTAGGTAGACTATCAGGTTTTACAAAAAAAGCGGTGGATGAGTTCTATGATAATTTAAAGTTGCTTTATGAGACACATTCATTTCAAGCGAAGGATGTATACAATTTGGATGAGACAGGCATTACGACCGTAGTTGATGCACCTAAGGTTTGTATTTTAAAAAACAGATCCTTATTGTATAAAAACAATTTATTATACATAAGCAGGTAAACGCAGTTAAAGGACAGTGTCAGCCGAAAGAGGCTGACACTGCCTGAGTTTAGTAACGCTTGTAGGTATAATTAGCGCTAGTGGTAATAGGCTTCCTCCGCTTTACATTTTTCCACGTCAACGATATAAAAGTCAGTTTTTAAACGGATCTGTGCCTGGCTCATTAGGACTGATAAGTAAAAGTGGTTGGATGATGTCTGAGTTGTTTAGAAATGTGCCAAAACACATTCAGGTAAACACAAATTGTTGCAAAGAGAGACCAATATTACTACTTCTAGACAACCATTCTTCCCATTGTAGTATTGAAGGCATACATTTTTCAAGGGAAAATGGTATACATCTTTTGTCCTTCCCCCCACATACCTCGCACCGTCTTCAGCCCCTAGATGTCGCAGTTTACGGTCCATTTAAAAAGTTTCTCCAAACATCCTTTACTGATTTTATAACAAATAATGTAGGAAAAAAGATAACGAATTACGAAATTGCTCAGTTGTCAAATTTGCCTTTACAACGAGCGTTTTCGTCCGAAAATATAATAAGTGGATTTCGTTTAACCGAAATATATCCTATAAATTCTCAAAATTTTAATGAAGACGAATTTGCTGCTGAAGAGCAATCATATCTCACAGAAGAACAATCGACAGTCAATACAATTGATCCAGATAAAAGTTCTTGCTCACGTTCCAGCCTTACATGCAGAAACAACTGATCAGTCAGTTGGATCATTTGTTAAAGATGACAATTCATCGGAAATTAATGACGCCTCAGAATACAAACTAACTGAAAGTACAAACCTAAAAGTAGCAGATTATGCTCTAGTTAATCTGCCCAAACATTTCAAGAAAAATGTACATTCCGTGGGTGAGATAACTGAAATTCAT
Organism: Phania funesta; assembly: GCA_963932375.1. Classification (NCBI taxonomy): domain Eukaryota; kingdom Metazoa; phylum Arthropoda; class Insecta; order Diptera; family Tachinidae; genus Phania; species Phania funesta. The sequence continues at coordinate 30,545,967 of OZ010656.1, forward strand.
GGCGAATGTACGTTCACAGTAAGTTTCTTTCGAAAACTTCAAAACTCTTCATCTTTATTTATAATGCCTGAAAAAGAAGATACATTACTAGTTTTGAGGATCGAAATAGAACTAAAGCTACCAGCTCTCTCGAATCTACCTTCAACTTCTCGCACGCGGGCTAAATATTTATTTGAAGAAGATTTTAGCTCTTATTAAATAATAGTTTAATATATATGGCGGATTCAAATGGGTGTGCTATCAGTCATATCAAAATATTGTAATTAATTTTTTTTATTAGCCTAAAGCATTCGAAATCAAACGACAATACTTTAAAGCCAAAAAACAAATTTATGACAATATGACGGTAAGACTGGTAGCACACCCGTTTAAATCCACCAATTGTATATTTGTTACGTTCAAAGAAATGACATGTGTTATTTTTTTTATTAATATTATTTTACTAATAAATAAAAACTGAATTACTTCATAATCTTCGACTAGTTTTTTATTAAATGAAGTTTTTGCTTTATAATTATCTATGAGAATGTGGGCGACGAATGTTCCCCATCAGATGCCACAGCTACCCCGGCTTGGGGCACCTTCAGCGAATCTGGCTTTTTTAACTGACTCGAAAAATAAGTGCCTAATACTAATTTATCATAAGCTTTCGGTTCGAGTTTTTATCATTGATTATTTAAAAGCAACAATCAGCGACAAAATTCGTTTATCTGTTGAATAAGTACTTAGATTTAGAGCTCGAAAGAAAAAGTGGCGAATCTGCCCCAGTCTCCCCTAAGGTTTACTACAACGTAATGTCTATTGTTAATTATGTACGGAATAAGTATCCGAATTGAACATACATAGATGCATTTATATAGAGATATTTCAAGGATCGGCCGTGATATCCTTGAAATGATGCGCGTGAAATCGCGCATCATTTATTTCATTTGCTGGCTTAGTAGGCTTGTATAAGTGTTCGTGTGTGTATCTCTTGTTTACTTTTTCTTTCTGTAGAAGTTATTTTTGTTTCTACTTTGAATCGCGGCTCGGTTAATTTCCGCTACGCAATTGTTTTTGCTTTGTCGTTTCACACATCTTCGATTACTACTTGGTAAAAATACATACATATATAAATCTATATCTTTGAATTGAAGTCTATTAATTGCAAGAAGTATTTAAATAAAAGAGGTTCTTTTCCGCACATAATATTGTTGGGATTATTTATTATATCATTACCTTCACAGTAATTTGTTTTTTAAATAATATCTTAATCGTAAACTTTTAAGTACATATTTTTGATTAGTGTTCTAGTCATTCGTGCGTTGCTTACAATCATTGAAATGTAATTTACCACTCCCCAATGTGTCGCCTAAAAAAAATGAGTTTTATTTTTCTGAATTTCTAAAGTGTTGGAAACATTACAATTTTTTATATCTCTGCTCTGAATTGATTGAGTTGTAGAAAAACTATGAGAACAAAAGGGAAGACGGTTGGTTAAATACTCTGCCGCTCATTTGAATTGGTTCACATTTTTTTTATACTTAAATAAATTTTCTCCAAAAACGATTAAAGTAGTTAGTCATGTTAAATTTTTAATTAGTAAAATTTTTCAATAAAAGGAAGAAACGAACAAAATATGCATGGGGCGACGTGTGGCAAGTTTACGTCTGACTTTTATTTTAGGACAAAAGCGGGTTTGGTATTAAAGTTCCCCTTCCACCTTTTTTATAAACTTTTGTATTCATAAATTTTGCACAAAATATCTTACCTTTGGAGGAAGCTGGCGCAATATATAAAGGGGTATAGGAGTGTAGTTCGGGGTACATAAGAGTACAAGACTTTTTGATGGGAAGGAGTTACGTTATTATATTTTTTTTTCTATAAAATCGTTTAAAACAAAAAAGTTATATTTATTAAAAAATTTACATTTACATTGTGACAAACGTTTTTTGCAGCTAGCGATTACAATGCTAAGCACACCCATTGGGGCTCTAGACTTCTTAGCCCTAGAGGGAGGTAGCTGTATAACACAGTTCAAGATAATAAGCTAGACGTTGTATCTGGAGGCAAGCCCACCTTGTGACTAGCTGTTTCGTCTGATTTCGTCTACGCATTTGTACCAAATGCCGATATTATCCCTATGTTGTGCATTTGAATCTTCCCTGACCCAGTTTATTTGTAAGAGGTTCATTAAGAGACCCCTTTTTGTCTACGAGTTCAAAAGTAGAGTTCCAATTTATATGTTTTTCTCTAAAGTGACAGATTTAAGCCCCATTATTAATTAAAAATTTCTACCAAATGTTTCCAATCTGTAACAAAGATTCGCGTTATAAGTGAAAGCAATACGTTTAAAGAGAGTGCGCTACATGGCACATAAATTTGAGACATATTACATGAAAAAGTTCTTTTATTACTATTATTTTTTTACTTTAAGATGATTTTTATCTATAAGTTTATAAAATTGAACAAAAATTATGGAAATAATTATAAATGTTGTTAAGCGCGCTATATTATTGAGCACAACTCAAAAAATACACTATCAATTTTAAAACATTTACAAGTGTTCAAGTTAAAAATTGGAATATGATTTGAAATTTTAAATACATATGTATGTGTATAAATTGCGACACCTATGACTGAGAAACACTCTAAGTAGCATTTAGGACTGATGTGAAAAAACATTTTTCCAAAATGTTAATATACACAGATCCCCAATAAATAAAAAAAAAAAAAATAAAAAGCAGGAAACACGTAATGAAAGATATCCGGAAATCTAGTGTTACGACTTGGCTCTTATTTGCAGTATCCACTGAATGGAGTAACGGAACCATTTCGTAAATGTAAATACATATCTTTATGTTATCAGCAATATTTTTATTTGTTTTTTAGATGGCATCTTTAGCTGCTACTAATTGGCCTAAACCGCTGGTATTGGTGCCTTGCCTTTCTTGGTCCACAGCTGCAACCGTTTTTACGACAGTAAGTTATAAATATTTTAGTCGTGGTATAGTTATTTATTAAACAAATGTGTGTCCATGTAGGTTTTGTGAAAATTGTTTTTCTTAAGTCTTCTTTAGTGGGAATCAGTCGAAACATATACGTATGTATCTACTTATAAAATTTGTTCACACTAAATTTTGTTCGCGACCTTGAAGGTAATCCTTGAAATATACTTGAAAACTTTGCTCTTCCACGTTTATGATAATAATAGCAACTATATTATTATGTAGAATAACTAAACATATAATTCAGTTACATACGTATTAACAACCATAAGTATTTTGTATCACAATTTTTATTTATTTTCAATAATAAACACTTTATTAATATTCCGATTTTTACGTATGCGATACATAAATAAAAGAAAATATACATATTACTTTCCCCCTACTTCATGATAAAAACGATCGTTTTTACAAAAGCCCAACAAACAAAATTACGTTACATTTTTTGCTTTCCTTTCTATATTTGGTTGGTTATTTTCAATTCGGATCGCCGGGAAGGTGTACTGCTTTTTTTGTTTATAATTTTGATTAAATGAAAGGTAATGGATCGTATATCGATAAATATTTTATTTAATGTCGGCAATTATGTATGGAATACAATATCAGATAAATGTCCGCCTCTGTTAGCCTCACAAACACGAGCGCTTTCGAGCACATTTTTCATTACATTCTCACACATTTCACGCGGTATTTCTTTAATTTCATCACGAATATTTTGTTTGAGTTGCTCCAGCGTTTCTGGTCTGTTTGTATAAACTTTACTTTTAAGATCTCCCCACAAAAAGAAGTCCGCAGCAGTCAAATCAGGCGACCGTAGAGGCCAATCAACATCACCATTCCTTGAAATAACTTGTTGTAGAAAGAGGTCTCGCAGTAATTCCATCGTAATCCTAGCTGTATGCGATGTGGCACTGTCTTGTTGAAACCACATGTTAGTCAAGCCCAAAGCAAGCAGTTATGGCGTTTAAAAGTCCCCATGGACAAGTAATTAAAAATAAATTAATTAGCTGGTCTCCTTGGTAGAATATTTGACTGGACGTCAATATAAACTCATTTAATAACTTTCTGGTAGTATATTATCATGTAATTACAAATAATTTTCGTTCATTTATTTTGTGACTGTAGTTGAGTACAGACGTACATAATATTTCGCAAATAAATAATATTAACAATTACATTTGAACAAGTGAACAGTTAGAAAAAACAATGAATATACAACAACAACATAACATATACATATCTTCGCAGGTAACAACACCAGAAGAAACTACAATTCAACAAAAACAAAACATTACAGGTACTATATCAAAAATAGTACAACAAACCAAAAAACATGTAATATAAAAAACCCGTACAAAAAGTGGAAACAGGTATGGATCGTTATATAACCATAACCAAAAGGAAGGCAGCAAGAGCGCACCGCTAAACAATACAAAAGCTCTCAAATAGTTGCAATGCCGGTAAGTAAAAATTGATTTGCTGTACTTGCTACAGCGGATGATGAAGCTGAACCCGCTGTTAGGGAACAAAACATCCCCCGATTTACTTGCGCGAGCAAACATCCCATGAAATTGTTAATATGTTGTCCCAGCTTGTAGGTAAGGAAAGCTTTTATGTAGTTTCTATACGAAAAGGACAAATTCAAGAAACGAAAATTCAAGCACACTGAAAAGAATAATGGGCTTATCGTAAGCCGACTTGAATCAAAAAGTAAAAGCTACTACACCTACCAATTACAGAGTGCTAAAGGTTTAACAATTGTTATAAAATTGGCAGTTCTGTTCCCACTTTGGAAATAAAAAGTACAATAGAATCGGACGGTTACGTCGTTAGGGCGGTGCCCAATCTCTTAAATAAAAATAAAGTTCCCCAACCTAAAGAGTGCTGCTCCCATACGCCATTTATTCGCGGTATACTTAAGGTTATTGTCAGCATACAATTGAAGCGGTCATCTATAAATACTACATTTCCGATGCGATGTGCTGATATGCAATCACTTACCATAAGTTTGCCTTCACCGAGTTCTACGGTTTTGGCTTTCACCATATATTCACTTTTCCATCCGATGGAAATGTATTAAATTTTGATTCATCGGCTTTCTTCCATGACAATCTAATGGTTGGATCAATCACTTACTTATTTAAATAAATTTAATTCTCTGAAATAATTCGTTCGAACATTCGAATAATAAAAAAAAATATAAAAATTAGTTAATAATATTAAAATTTTAAACACCCTTTGAGTACGATTAATCAATGCTGAATTTTCTTTATCAATTTCGAATTCTTATATCATAAAATAATAATATGAAGTTTTGTTCACTAGGCATAAGTGTGTAAACATGACATCGGTTAATTTCTTTGGAAAATATATTTGGTTAACTGTGGTAATAAAAAGTATTGAAAACATAAAAGTGAAGTTTTGTTTCCGTCGTAACAAATCACACTTATTTTGATTTCCCTAGAAAAAGGTGTTAAAAGAAAATTGCGATAAAAGAAGATTTTGTTATACTGCATTTCCGTCATGCGATTTATTTAAAGAAGAAACAAAAATAACTTTTACTTGTATTAATTCCGAAAGCACATGTGAAGACATAAACAAATGCACGTGCTCTCGCATTGACCACGTGTTTATAAAAAGTAAACAAACAAGCGCGCATACGTATGCAGTAATAACAACAACTACAAGTGATCATTACACTCTTTTTTTTTTGCTAAAAATAACCAAGAAAACAACCAGAGTGGTGCCAACTTAAATACGCGTCAGCCTTTTCAGAAATTAAATAACGTAAAAGTAAGTAATAAACTTAAGGAAATGACCTGGAACGATTTAATGTATCGGGTAGAAACCGCTACACGTGGAGATATACTCAAAATTCAGTGAAATTTACAATAAATCAACAGAATCGTCAAGAACTAGTAAAGAAAGATCAACAAGCCCATAGATAAGTGAATTAAATACTATGAGAGTCGGGATAAACTTTAGAAAAGAAGAAAATTCATTGAAAATAGATGTCGTTGTCAGAAGATTAACTTCTTTCCTGAATAAATACAATATAATAAATGAAAAGCAATTTGGCTCCCAAAAAAGGAAGAATAAAAACAAATTAATGGGGAACTTCTAAAATTTAATCAACATTTGCCTCAGTAAGCATATGCACTGTTTAGTGCTATTCATTGATTTTAGGAAAGCCTTCGACACACTTACACACAACAAACTTCTACAAATGCTATTGAGAATTGGAGTCAGAGGAAGTACATTAAGCTGGTTTAAGAACAAAATGATAAGTGCACTTGAAGGATATTCCAACATTTGCTTACGCAGATGATACCGCAATAGTGGCGACAAATAAAAACCTTGAATTATAGCAGCGAAATGGTGTCACGACAATGGCATAATTATTAATTCAACAAAAACAAAAATAATGCATATAAAACCTAAACATTTCTCGCATTCAATTATAAGCTTAAAATTTCATAATTACGAATGTCTTCACAAAAAGGCCAAAAGTCATGCTCTAATAAATGATAGCAGAAGATACCACGACAGTCTGGGTCTGTGATATGATCAACGTGAAGGGAGATTGTGTGGATCACCGTTTATGGGTAGTGGAACCAGTAGACATAATAACAGCAAAAGCCCTTATCAAAACCTGGGGAGGCGGGAAAGTTCTGGTAAGAGTGCTTAATTTATCCAGCTATAAAAAAGTTATCAAGGAAAGTTTCGACGCAGGTAACCCTGTTCTAAGCTATTAAAAACTATAGTTAGCGAAAGCGAAAATCTCTTGAAAAATGTGGACAATTCGTTGTTAGTTGAGGAAAACCCATAGTACTTAAACAACAATTGCGTCCTATCGAGTTTGTCGAATTCAGGAGAACCTAGGTAAACACAATTAGTACGACATGAAATCTGATAAGAATCGTGCGTATTTAGGCGGCAGGGGAGATTAATTTTCGGGTCTGGAAAAAAGTGATGTTTAGTGCAATATTGAGTTATTTCTCTATTGGATATAAGCGTTGAGGCCAGAACTAACCAAACACACATCATTTTTCTCCGATTCAGCTGATGTTAACGATTTTTCGTATTGAATACATATTAAGTCGTAGATTTTTTGAACGAATTTCCGTCAACCTTTGTCAAGTTTTCGTTCGAACGAAAAATTACACTGAAGTTGGCACAAAGCCGAAACCGATTTGTCTCCAAACCAAACAAGGGATGACGGAAATTCGTTCCAAGCATCTACATCAAAACACCCTGTCGGAACATCAAATCAAGAATCAACATATTAGGCTCAACCATTGCAAATGTCGCATATAAGTTATAAAATATTCTTGTATCCAGAAATTGTTGGCATTACCTCCAGAACGGACTCTATTAGGTCGTCCCTTTACTACCGTCGGTTTTCATTTTGCAAGACCATTAAATCTGAGAAGTTTGTTTAGGAGGTCATGTCGAATATCAACAGCATATTTATGTATTCATCTTCGGTAGTTTTTCTGCTAAGGCAGTTCTTTTAAGGGGCATCGGATTTATCATCAGATGCGTTTTTAACTGTACAAGGCGTGCTATTGTGGAAGAAAAAGTTAAAAACAAAAAGGGACAACACGTACATTCCGATAATTAACGCTGATCCTTTAAAAGCGTTTATTATTATTATTTTTTTTGGTGCTTGAAATACTAATGCTGCAAGTTATTATTTAACTTCCTCCTTGCGCGTTCCTGCTGGAAAAGTAAATGAGCACAACTTATATAAATTTATTTCGTGAAGAATCCAATATTGTCACTCCTTGATCACAATTGTAAACTTTACTTTATATATCTGTTCTCTCCCATTCGTCGTGACTTATATTTCAATACTTAAAGTGTTTTATATTTTTTTAATTAATTATTAAGTAAAAAAGAATTTTAGAAACGTTATTTCACCTTAAACGTTGGACACTATATTCTTTCGTATAATTTTGTTCTCATGAAAAGCAATTGGGCCTATAAACACAACTATTTAATTGGATATTAAAAATAATTTTTTTATACTTTTTTCCAGGGAGTTATGAGTCAATCAATCAATTGGGACATGCTAGAAACTCAGTATTACTCTGATGGAAAGTACTGTGAGCGATTATCAAAAATGGTTACGGTCACTGACGATGCATTTATGGCAGGGCAGAGATTTATTCGCAATTTTAACCAATCACTTATTGAACTCGAAAAGGATATAAAGAACTCGAAATCTTATAAATCGCCTCAGGCTCAAATTGAAAAAGAAAGCCATAATAAACGTTCTTTAACTAGATTAATGAATTTCATACTTCCAAACACTAGTAGCGATAATAAAATAAATATAAAAAAAATTAATTGGTGGGAGCGCGAAGCATTACAATTTATGCGAGGAATGATGGATGAGTGCACGCATCTCAAAAATTTTTCAGTTCCGAAAGAAACTTCATTAATCATTGCTGTTTGCGCTAAGGACGATGCATATGTGCCAAGAGACGGATGCTCCAGCTTAGAAGAAATATGGCCCGGTGTTGAAGTACGTTATTTAGATGCGGGGCACGTAAGCGCTTATGTTTTACATCAAAAATTATTTAGGTGAGTCGTTTAAGTTAATGTGTACATATGTATATGTTTATTTTCGTTTACACAAGTTTTGTTCCCATTTCATAACATATTAACCGCAAAAGTCTAATATCATGGATTTCTAATATTGCATAGTAGTTTAGTAACTTTTTAAAATAATTCGTCACTTTTAATGGGTGCAAAGGTGACTAATGAATAATTTGAGGGGTTTCCATTGCCCAGAACGGACTATTCTGTTTATTCACATATCCATTCAAATGTTCCTCGTCACTCATTATGATTTTTTCACGAAAATCGGGGTTGTCATGGGCGAGCTGTAGTATCCTATTAGCATATGTACGGCGCCGTAAATGGTATTCTGGAAGAAGCTCTTGTGTCAACTGAATCTTAAATGAAAAGAAATGCAAATCTTCGTCCAAATTGTGGCCAAAGTTGTTCTTTGAGGACCAAATCCCTGAGGTTGATGGATTGTTTTCAACACTTTCTTGAACAGCAGTAATTTTTTCAGCCGATCTTGCAGTACGTTGTTGTCCATGCTTAGGCCTATAAGATACAGTCCCTCTTTCTTCGAAACCCTTCACTACACGATAAATAGTGCGTCTTGTTGGCGCGATGTTTCTCCCAAAAATTTCACGTAACTTTCTCATCGTCACAGTAATGGATGATCGATTTTGATAAAAACGTTTTAACGATTAAAACACGTTGGTTTACCGAATATTTTTCCATAATAAACTTGCCACGTCTCTACTTCATGACTGCCAAATATGAACTGTCAAGACTAATGTTCACCAAAATGGCGGCAAAACAAAGTACCATCCTGGCGGACAGCCTGTATAAACATTATGAAAAATAAGAATTTTAACAAACAAATGAAATATTTTAAAAAAATCATGCGACCAAATCTAGTTTAGAGGAGCTACTCTGTATTATAAGAATTTATAATAAAGGAATTGTAATTCAAAGAAACAAATAAGCGCAAAGATTTGAATATATTCACCCTTTTGCGCGAAATTACCGTAACTTACATTTATTTTGGAAATCGATTGTTTTATGCAAAATTGTTCTAAACCCATTAACTCTTTACCTGATTTTTAAATAATAATTATAGTTGTGAAGATAACATTAACTATTTTTTTCGATGATTGCGCGCAAAAGGGTCGATCTCCTCTGCTCTCATTTTCTGTCAGTTTTCTTATTTGCTGCAGTGTAAAAAAATCAACCACTATGCCGAAGAATACGATGATAAAATACAAGATTGGTTATATTAAAATCTAAACAAAGAAAAAAAGTTTTTTCAAACTAAAATTGTAAAAATTAAAAAGGTTAAAATCTTTAAGCTATTTAAAACTAAGATGTGATTTCATTTAAAATATTCTTGTTTGAGTACAGATGTACTTCATATTAAGCGCATAATTTTATTCTTAAAAGGTGACTTTTTTTATTTAAAAAATTCAATTGAACAAGTGCAGAGACACACTGAACAGATAGTAAAAACAAAGAAATAATAACAAAAAATAAAAAACAATATAATATATTGCATGATACAAAAAAAAACAATAAATAGTGCATGGTTATACCGGTGTAAACAATTAATAGTGAGTGCATGATCGCACCAAACATTAATGAAAAAAATATAAAAGGTAACAACAACAATGCTTATTACTCTTTTTGTTACACAAATGCTAATAATGCAATGAACAATATAAATGACAAAAAGAAATTACAGGTAGTTTTTTACCGTCAGGCCCATTGACCGAACACGCTCATCCAATAAAATAAACATATCTGCCCCAGAAACAATCGAATCATCTAATAAAAATCAACAAATAAACAATGCAAGTGCTACAAAGAAAATAGTGAAGCAAGAAATAGAACCAGTTACTGTATCTAAACGCGCGCAAATTGGTATGGATCCGTACATAATCATAACAAAGAGGAAGGCCAGTCCTAAGTCTTCGCAACAAGAGCGAACCGCAAAACAATAAAGACTCTCAGCAAGTAGCTGCAATATCTCTGTACTTGCTACCCCGGATAATGAAGATGCCGACTGTAAGGGAAGAAAAACTCTCATCAATCTACTTGCGCGAACAAACATCAAATGCCATTGCAAATATGCTGTCCCAACTCGTAGGTAAAGAAAATATGCTTTGTTTGCGGTAATGCGCACCGGACTGTGGTTGAAACCACACAGCAAATTGCAGGAGCTGCAAAGTCTTCCAACACGTAAAAAGTAATGCAAAAGTTGTACGTAAACCTAAATATGAGCAATATAGGGCTTCCCAATTTCCGTGGCTTCATACTAGTTCTATTCCTAGTACACAAGCTACACAGCCACATACTAAACCAAACTATTCGTATTCCCAAACATTGAGAAATGATTTATCCAATGCGACTGCCAAAAGTTCAAATGCGCATAAACATTCATATTGCCGTCTTAAAAGAGGGTGCACAAACACCCCTCACTAACAATTCGAGCTCAACCGAGAACTTTATACAAACAATGAATAATTTCATGACAACTATGCGAGTATGTTTCAGGAAATGATGCGAACCCAAAACATGCTTCTGCGAATTTTGCTTAGCAAAAAATGAAGCAGTTAAAAATATGCTTCTGGAACGCTAACGGGCTCCCAACATAAATATGCAGTAGAATACTTCCTGCTAACACATGGTATTGACATACTTTTAGTCTGTGAAACACACTTTACTATAAAAACTGCTTTAGAATTGATGGGTGTTATATATGACACCAAACACCCAAGCAAAAGGGGCATATGGTAGGGATGCCATTATAGTCCGATTAACGCAAAGCATTTTCCATTGCCTGAATTCAGGGAAGACTTTTAGCAAGCCACGACTGTAAATCCTACTAGTTTTAAACTTGCAATCTCGCCAGTGTCAGCGGGCAATACACTGACATGTAAAGCACTCATATTGGGGATCCAGAATCCTTGGTCCAAGGGGTAGGCAGTTGTATTATACAGTTCAAGCAAACAAGCTAAACGTCGTACCTGGCGGTAAACCCACCTATTAGCCCACAGACTTTAATAAGTTGCCAGACCTTATCAATTTTGCTATAGTAAAAAACATCAAACGCGACGAACTGTTAGTTAGCTCATCCTATGACCTATCATCTGATATTCCACGTACAATTGTTATTTTACACGACAGTTTTGTCACTGCAGCTGAAACACGAATTGCTTAAAATATAAAATGTATGTGAGCTCTCACTTTTCTTTAAACATGCCACTGAGAAATCCAGCTGATATTCAAGCAGCTGTAGATCATTTTACAGACGTTGTGACTGCCGCAGTCATAGCTGCAACGCCAACAAAGCCATCAGCTAAAATAAAATCGTACCAGTCAACAGCAGATATACAAATGCTCGTTATTGAGAAGAGAAGAAGACAGTGGAAAAATATTAGTTCTCCACACATAAAACTTCAAATGAACTTATGCCAAAAAACCTTACGCTGAATTCAATGTCGACAGCTTTTTGAAAAACTTGGATCCAATTAAAAACACGGACTATAGACTATGGAAAGCTCTAAAGCACTTACAATGTCATATTGCCTACAAATGCCCACTAAGACTTGAAGAGCGTCCTTGGGTCAAAAACTCAAGAGAAATGGCAAACGCATTTGCTAATCACTTAGAGAAGGTGTTCATACCACATGTCAGAAATAGTTTCACTATTCCATTTATCAGTGACACTGTAAATGATCGTAGGAAATTTTGCTTATCTTCTTTAAAATCTACAATTAAAAATACAGATATGAGGAAATCACCCGGACCTGATCGTATTACAGGATCAATGATAAAAAACTTACCTAATTCAGCTGTGAGAATTTTACTTTACATATTTAACGCCATGTTGCGCGTCGGCTTCTTCCCATGCTCTTGAAAGATGTATCAAATTTTTATGACCCGGAAACCTGGAAAGGACTCAAGCCAGATAACATCATACAGGCCCATTAGCCTACTCTCAGTTTTGTAAAAGAAATTTGAAAAATTATTCGTCTTGAGTGTAAGTCCTTTCTAAATGAACAAAAATTTCTACCAGATCATCACTTTGGTTTTTGAGAAGGGCATAGTACTAATGAGCAAGTCCATAGAATCGTTACCATTATTAGATCGGCTTTTGAAAGAAAGCAATACTATTCAGCTTTATTTATTCACATTTCGCAAGCATTTGATAAAGTCCGCCACAATCTTCTAAAAAGCTATTTGTCACATAGAACGTTTAAAATAAGGCCAAAGAATCAGCTTTCAAGAAATGGGAAAATCTGAGCAGGAGTACCTCAAGGCAGTGTACTAGAGCCGCTATTATATATCATCTATAAAGCCGATATTCCGGCAAGCCCACATACATATACGTCAACGTTTGCAGACGACACTGCAATTATAATTGTTAATAATTATCCAACGGTAGCATCTGCATATTTTCAGCCCCATATTTATGAGCTAGGTAGCGGAGAATAAAGGTAAATCCATAAAAATGTGCTCATGCAACGTTTCCTCTAAGAAGGAAAAATTGTCTACCAATAACAACCGCAAATACCACTGCTCCAGCGGAAACCGTCGTTTAATATTTGGGCATTCACCTAAATCGACGCATATTGAGGCAAAAATAACGCCCATTAAACTACGAACAACTCAATAACATTGGTTAATAAGTCCTCACTTAACCTTGGCTTTTATACAAATCCGTTATAAAGCCAATATGTGGGGTTCTACATCCGTAAGTTACAGAGAAGATAGTCTAGGATTTTACGTCTTATCATATGCGCCCCCTGGTATATAAGAGATGAAAACATCCATAGGGATCTAAAAGTTCCCACTATCCAGGAAGATGTTAAAACATACACGTCCAAATACGTAAACAAACTAGTCCTACCTCCCAACACTCTTGTACGCTATTTATTGCAATTTCACGGGCACCAGAGACTATAAAGGACTGACACATTGAGTCTACAAAATAGAGGATAGTTTATTAAAATTTGAATACGAAAAATTAGTTTAAATGTATTAAGATTTGCTTTTTGTAGCAAAAGAGAAATATGACGTAAGATGAAATAACCGAAATAAATTAGAAGTTCCCTAAAGTTGTTTAAATATAGATAAAATATCTGTAATGTGCGGGGGCATGTAGGCAATGAAATCGCAGACAATCTGGTTATAACGGGCGCAGACACTTCTTTCATAGGTTCAGAACCTTTCTCTGGGGTAAAAAATAGCTTCATAAATAACCTAATACGCCAATAGAGAAATGAATTCTACTGGATTACTAGAGAAAATTCCTTTAGCTGAGCCCGAGGTTACACAATTGATCTCTCAGATGTCATGGCTATTGTAGGCGAAAACTAATAATAATACGAATGCTAATAACAATATTTTGTAGCATCAGAGTGTGTTTAGATGGCAACAATAGGAATAATTCCAATGAATAATTGTTATTCATGGTTGATGTCCTAGGCAGGGATCGAAAATAATATCATCTCGTGACTTTTTAACCAAAAGAACAGGTACAAAAAATACTGGAGAGCCATGTTAAGCACATTCTTATCATCACTGCTTCTTAAATGTTTGCAGAAATAATAATTTTTTGATTTTTAAATTTTATTAAAGAAATAATTGTTATTTCTTTTTAAATAAGTGTTTAGTGGTAGTTATGAAACTACGAAGAAAAGCGGATAGATATCGAAAAAGCCCTTATTGTGTATTGGAAAGCAAACCAAATTTAAGTACGAAAACAAAAAATCAGATATTATTTTTTGAGATTCAAATTCGCGAGGGAGAAGTCTTGTGGAACTGGTTAAATGCTCAATTTACAAAACAAGATGAGCATTTAAGAGAGCAATCTAAAACTACGAAAAGTTGAATAAAAAAATTTCAAAATTTAAAAATTTAAATTTTAAACGATGTAAAATGAGAATTAAAAGAATTGAATGATAAATGAATTAAACTAGAAAAAGGTCAATATAAAAATCAACGTTGCCATTGAAAATATTTTCCCCTACTGTCTAAAAAAACTTATCAAAATCGTTTCCAATCTAACAAAATCTTTAAGGTTTTTTAAAAGAAAACATATGAATATTCATTTAACAAATAATATGTATTTTATTAAATAAGATTTCTAAAAAACATGTTCAAAAACTAAACCCTAACTGCTGAAAAATGAGGCTCTAAAGCTTGGAAACAAGAAAATATTTTGATCCGAAATTGTTATGTAAAAACTATTCAATATTTATCGTCTATTAAAACACCACTTAAACGTACTATATTTTAATATATTTAATACACATTCGTATTCGCTTTACTAAATTTAAGAGTTCACAGCGCGCCAGAAAGACGTCCGATTTTAAAAAGAGAATTGACTCGCAACAGTACGGGCCAAGGGCACGCAGGAACTGGCGTTGTGTAGCTGGGTTTACAGAAATTTATTCGCAATGATGCCTTTCACGGGTGCCCTCTGTGTTCAAAATTATGTTAAAAAAGTGGTGGCGAAATGAGTTCAGATTACACGATTTAAACCAATGACCAGTTCAGAACGGTCCACGCTTCATCAAAAATCTGCGAGATTGCAGTTTCTCATTGCTCTATAATTCCTAATAAATCATTTCTATCCACAAACGTCAAATAAATTAACTAGTGGTCATAGATTTGTTTCGTAAATGGCGAGAAACATGGCATATGCCTAGTCCGGAGGCAATAACGACTTGGTATCCTAATAGACTTGCATTACGATCAAAGTAGGAATATCAAACCAGCTGATTGAAAATGAATGCAGTGTTGTAAAAAATGTATTCCTTTGACTACTCGACTCTTTTTGTTGTTCGTACTCGGTACAGCACAATTTATTGTCTACAATTCTTACGAAAAAAAACGTAACTTGTGTTGCTTTATAAGTTTTTTTTCTTTTTATTTTATTTATATTGTAAGTTTTTCCTGATTAAATTTGTTAAATAGTTCATTATTACTCGTTTTTGTTATTGATTAGCATGAATATCCAATTACTATATTCCGAAGTATTCATCACTTCTACAACACTAAAGAAGTAAATAAACAATGAAACAAAATAATTTTTTTCCTAAATCCTAATTAAACTGCTGTGGAAAGGGTAACTTAAGAAAAAACACTTATTCTTGTATGCAAACGTAAATTAGTACACTTTACTGTTTTCAAATCCCTATTTACTTGTGTTTGCTTCAGTTTTCCTTATTTTCACAAAAATTTTAACAACTCCGTAAAAATTTTTTGTTTGTTTACATTTTAAAACATGTTTTTTCAGCCGACTAAATTCTACTAACAAAATTTTCTTTAGCAAATTTTGCAATTGCTGTCATCGAACTGTCATTTTACGTTCTCAGACTGTGTTCTCATCTACTAAACTTTGTGTACTCGAACGCAGTTTAGTAAAGTTTAGGCATAATTATTGATAATTATTGGGTTCTCGAACGAAGCTATTTTTGTGTCTTGGTTAACACTTATAAATGCAGGGTCATCTTCAAACGTTGACGTATATGTATTAGTGCTTCTTGGCAGATCCACTGTATAAATAATATATATTAACACTCCTAGTATACTACCTTGAACAACTCTGCAGAGATTTTTGCATTTTCAGATCCTTTGACTTTGCGTTAAGCATTACATCTGTCAAATAGAACTCGAGCTATTTTCGTAAGTAGCCCATCATGCCAGACTTTATCACTTAACGCCTGTTAAGTGTCAGTAAATAAAGCTGAACAATATTGTGTATTATTATATGCCGATCTAATGACGAGGACAGTTCTATGCACTTGGTCAGTAGTACTTTGTCTTGCTCGAAAAGATTAGGTTTTAAGCTCGAGACGAATCATTTTTCAAACAACTTGGATTAAAGTGAGAATAGGCTAATGGACTGTAGAACGTAATCTGACTTTTTTCAGCATGGGAAAAAACTAACTCGAAACATGGCATTAAATGTGAATAATAAAATTCTAACAGCAAAATCCGGTAAGTTTTTGGAATCAGTAGGAGTTATAGATGTAGTTTGTATAAAGCCTTTTCTGAATTCTGGCATTAAAAAGAGCCATATGTTTTTGCACACTGCGATGGTGACGCCGCCACATACCCTTCCACTCGAATGTTTAGTATCGTTTTTTGGAGTGAAATGTGTTTCAGAGACTAAAAGTATGTCTACTTGCAGTATTAGCAGGAAATGGTCTACATCAAACTTATGTTGGGCAATACTTGCAGAAGCGTGTATTGGATGCGCATCATTTCTAGAAACATACCATGTGTATTTGCTATGAAATTATTCACTGTTTGTATAAGATGTACCCTCTTTTAAGACGTTGGCATATGAATGTTTATGCTTGTTAGAACTTATGGCATTAACATTAGGTATCTCATTTTTTAATGAAGCCGGGGAAATTTAGAAGCCCTGTAATGCTAATATTCAGGTTTACGTACGATTTGGGACTGTTTTTACCTGTTAGAAACTGTACAGTCCCTACTTGCAGTGTGATTTTCACCGCAGGTACTGCATTTTTTTAACTTGGGATCACGTCTGTAGCAAGTGCGCTCCGAAGTTCGGTAGGCGTCGTCGCAAACAACGCATATGGATAGTAGGTTGAAGTAAGTATTCGTGTGCCCAAATTCCTGGCAATTAGCGCGTAGCCTGGGACCATTACGTTTGAATGGATCTTCTACAATTATTTTTCTATTCAGGAGGTACCGCAAGTTGTATATGGGATGAACGGAGTTTTTCGATTTTAGATGAGTAACATTAAATACAATCTCAACGCTATGCTTAGGTTGGAAAACTTTATTCTGCAAAGTGGTATTTTGTACCAGTTTTGAGATATATTTGTTTGTTCTCAAATTACTGAATTATTTCCAAAAGAAGATCTCCAACCTATGTATGTAATTAAATTACTATGCCCCGTGATAAGAATAATGCTACTTACGATAAAGCTGCAAATTATGAGTGATTCATAAAATATCGGCTGATTCTACTTCTCCACCAACATCGGAAGAATAGATTATCTCCAAAACTGCAAATAAATTTGAATGGATCTATAGGGTGAAAATATGAGATAAAAGTTGTACATCTGGAACTATGTACTAAAAAAACTATGAGAAGCGTGATTTTGTTTCTATTCGTGACGAAAAGGCAAGATTAAGTGGGTCGCAATGTTATAAAAATAAAGTCTATTATAGGGGGCTGCTCCAAAATTTTCCATAGAATTTAGATATGTAGTTGTATTAGTAACTACTGGTGTCTTGAACCAATAGTAACACTGAAATTTGTATAGCAAAATTAAACGGGCTGTGATATGTTCTAGATGTTTCGTTTTGATGTATAAAAACGGCCACTGGATTTTAAATATAGCAAGTGTATAAACTGTAACCATGTTTGTGTGTTTTATATTTGCGTTTATTCAAAGGGAACAATCCATCTTTTTTAAAAGGTAAAGACGTACCAATGTTTTGCTACTTTTTCAAATTAAAATTCAGTGATATTTAAAATAAGTTGTTGAACATAAGTGGAAGTTTACAGCTTTGACTTGGCTTAAAGATCGTTGAGCCGAATGTATTTGTTTATTTCTCAATTATTGGCGCCCATGTATAAACTGTTAAAAATTTTATAATGAATCCTTAAAAATTGTTGTGTCAATTTGTTTTGTTTTTTTCAGATCCTGCATTATGGAAGCATTTGAAAGAGCTAAAAACCTCGACAGCCAGCATATAAGTAAGGAAGTGTCGTCTCATAAGCTAACATATCATCAGCTTTTGGAAAAATATGTAAACACAATGTAATGCCAAAACTTTAAAGTAAAAGACTGTTAAATTTATGTATTTTTATATATTTGTACATGCCTTTACTTTTTTAAATATATTAATTTAATTATTTATTGGAAAATTGTATATAATGTTGAATCTGTTTTTAATATACATATATGCAACCATACATATACTAGTATATTTAACCTTATTACGGGTGTCGAATTTTTGGTACTACGTACGTAGCGAAGATTTTGTGATAGAATAAAAAGTAGTGTTAAATAACTCAAAAAAAATATAATATGACATTCCTTGTTACGAACTGTCAAAAGAGAACTTGATGGCAATAAGAATATAAAAGACTTAATTTGTGTATTAAATTTTTAACAATAATCGGTGCGAAGAGATATAATAAATATTTTCTAAACCAAATTAATTACAAGTACAAAAAACAATGTTTTGGTGTCTTTAATTTTTCTATTCGATTTTTTTAGCATTTTAAGTTTAACGAAACCAGCTGTGAATATGTTTTGAACAAAATATCACCAACATTAGAAGTAAAACGTTTTATTAGGGATAACCATTCATACAGATTTGTTACGCAATGAATGAGTTATGAAGGACTCCTGTTAACTTTAAAAAAATTATTGTTGAGAAATGAAGAATTTCTGTGGCGGCAAGGCGCTGGACGATTCTCCGAATATTCTATGAAATTAATACCGCGATGACCCCGAAATAACTCATCTGAAAATGGAACAATTAGCAAGTGGGTTATTTGGGGGTGGAACTATAACAAATTCAGTGGTTGTGGATAGATTAGGTAGAATCAGTCCTGACACTGTTCTCTAAGCCACTTTTGGTTCATTTGATGGGATATTCGTGGGCAAAGTATTGTTGTATAAATGGTAGCATTTCCATCGCCTTTTCGAAATACAATAGGCCATCATCAAATAAATCCGACACAATGTTATTGGATTTAGTGGAAAGTTCTGTTATTCTTAGGAAAAAAGGTTAAGGTACACTGACGAAAAAGTTATATGGAATTTTAGTTTAGTAGTTTAGCTTAGTAAGAAACGCAAGCCGCAGCAGATAAGAATGGACCAAGGATTTCCAGGGATTACTAGAGACGAAACCAACAAAATTAAACACAAATTATCAATTAGCAGTAACAAAGGTCCTAAATCTTTAACGTAAGCATTGGTTAAATGCGTTTTATGATGAGTACGAATCTCTAGCAAACGATGGAAATTAAAATTGTTCATTTGCATTTTAAATAAACCAAATGTTTAAGTCTCGCTTTGTGGTGAAGGGTCTCAATCAAACATTTAGGGCAATAAAATACCAGTATATGCATTGAAAAAATCGATTTGGGATTACAAGAGGCTAAGTCAGATACTTATTTAAATACGAATAAAATTAAAGACAATTTTGTTATGCATTAATGTATGTTGATGTCATATTGAATATGAATAACATCAATTATTTCGAAATCAAAGACATATAAAGATTTCGCATTAAGATTCAAATTGTGAGGAAGCACAAAGAAAAATTTACTAGATTAGCAAGAGAAATAAAAAAAACTCCTGAAATGCATTGAAAGATGCAAAACCGTGTTATACTCGTATATTATACGACCAAAAGATCATTATATTAAAGAGAAAACTTACTGTCAAATAATAAAACAAAAAACTACAAATAGTTTGAAACCATCAACGCAATCATCATGCCCAAATTTAGTGCAATAATTAAAAATAAATTAATTAGCTGGGGGGTTACTGCGTAATTCGATTCGAATGTTAAAATTTTTCGATAGCAATTTCAAAATCGAAAGATAAATCGTACTGCGTAACTCGTTCGAAATAAATGGCAAAATATGATAAAAAGTTGGTAGCACTGCAACTTAATTGTCAAAGTTGGTAAAAGTAACCCAAAACAAAAGAAGTGAAAAAAAGAAAGTTTAAATATTATAGTATTCTATATATTAAATTTTATTTTTTATTGTAATAATGGATTGTGTTTAGTTGTGGATTGAAGATGATGATTTAATTCCAGAAAGAGAACAAAAGGTAAGATAAAATAAATATTATTGTATAAATTATATTAATAGAATGTATCGTTTAGTTTTGTGAAAAACTTCAGACTCAGTAAGGATGCATAGACGGTGAATTAAAAATAGCACAAAGATCCACTGCCATTACACCCACCTTAAAACTGGCAGCCACTCTAAAATTTCTGCCACTAGGTGGGTACCAACACCAAATTGGACAAGATTGGCACCTTGGAATTTCTCAGCAGTCAACTTCTAGTTGCTTGTCAGAAGTGTGCCATGCTATTGAGAAAACTATTTGCCCCAAGCATAACGTTAAAAGCAACAGAGGAAAAACAGAGAGGCCAGAAAATATTTTTATAATATAAGTGGAATCCCAGGTGGAATCGGAGCTGTGGATGGCACTCACACATCAATGCTTTTAATATGATTTTTGTAGTCTGCCCAAACCTAAAAGATGTTTGCAAAAATATTACTCAAAATGCATAGAGCCATATTTAAAGAAATTTGCCTTTTTCCAGCCTTTAACATCACGCTCAGGTGGTCCAAATGTATTTAAATCTGTGCTCAATTTCTGCCACATATAATTTGATTTATCCTTAGCATCAGGAACGCTAAGTTAACCCTTTGTTAGGTCTGAATGCTTGGACATAAATTGAACCAAATCTTCATACTGCTTTTTATATGTATAAGTACTTTTTTTTGAGTATTTCTTTAAAAACATGCAATATCAAAATCAAAACATTTAAAACTTTTTAATTAAAACCAACATTATTAAGCTTAATTTATGTATTATACACTTTTTATTTATCTTGAAACGTTCAAATACTTACATTTTTACTTTTCTTTTAATTTGTCACTAGCAAAATATCTTTCGAACAATTGCTAACGCCTTTTGCGTAACTGACGCTTGTTTTCGTACTACAGAGTTCACCTTTCGAAAGGGATTTTTGTTTTTCGTAACACAGAGTTGCTCTATAGAAAGAGAATTTTATTTTTCGTTAGAGTACAAAAAACTTCCGGCCTTTCGTAACAAATTGTACGAAAATCGTAATGCACAGTTTGAATAGTTCGAACTCGTACATTTTTTCTTTCGAATCGAATTACGCAGTAACCCCCCTGGTCTCCTTACCAATCATTTATTACTACCAACATTCCCGGATCTTAGTGGTAGAATATTTGGCTGGATGTCCATATAAACTCATTTAACAACTTTCTGGTAGTATATTTTCTTAAAATGTCCTATTACCTACGAATTCCCACTAAGACTTAATAACCCCACATGGGCTAAAAACTCAACAGAAAAGGTAAATGCCTTCGCAAATCACTTAGAAAAGGTTTTTACACTACATGAAATAATTAGCTTCACTATTTCAAATATCAGTGAGACTGTCATTAATCCTATGAAATTTCGGCTATCTTTATTAAAGCCCACAATTAAAATTATAGATATGAAAAAAATCACCTGATCGTATTACAAGATTAATGATAAGAAATTTAACTAATAATGATGTGACAATTTTACTATTCGTATTTAATGCCTGTTACGAGTTGGCTTCTTCCCATGCTGTTGCAAGATGTCTCAAATCGTTATGATCTCTAAACTCGATTACCAAAGTTATTTGAAACATTCGTCTCATCTTCAAAACGTTACCTCAATAACCAAAACATCATTCCGGACTATCAGTTTGGTTCTCGTGCGAAAATAAGCAATAGCTTTATTTAGTGACATTTCCCAGGCGTTTGATAAAGTCTAGCATGATGGGCTACTTACGAAAATAACTCGAGTGCCACCTGGAAACTTTCACAAGCTTCTGAAGAGCTATCCGACGAATAGAATATTTAAAGTACGGTCAAAATATCAATTGAAAAAAGTAAAATCTTTGCAGGAGTACCTCAAGGTACAAACTAGATGGTAGACACCTTAACACAGTTGTTGGCGAGACGGTTCACCCAACCCAATAATAGATAGTATATTAGGATTGGAATACAATAGATTAGTTATTACATTGGTAATACTTAATAAATAATATTAAATTGAAGGTTAAAAAAAATTTTTTCCACCTTTCAATTTACATAAAAAAATTGTTTTTTCAGAATATCAAAGTAAAAATAAAATCCAACTAGGATTGTGTGGGAACGAGACGGATAGAAAAACTCATCATCTTACTCGTGTCACCTCTGGTTACCTTGTGTACCTGTTGATCCCGTATTTTACAAGAACATTTTGTTCAGCGATGAAGCTGAATGAATATGTCCAGAGAAAGTCACTGTCTGGTGTGCTTTATATGACGGTGAAATTATTGATCCGCTACAAGGCTATGATCACTGACTTTTTTGTGCCACATTTAACATCAAGGAGCTGTCGTTCCAAGAAGAGCGCGATCGACAATTTTGTCTATTGAAAGAAATATGCGATGAACGAATAATTTTGCGTGGAGGACTCGTACATTATGCGAAATTCAATAAGCTTTGAAGATCATGCGCTTTAATAACGTTGGACTGTTTCTTGTGGGACTATGTGCAGTTCTACAGACGATTGACACCTTGGAAGACAACATTCGCAACGTTATCAATGACGTACGACCTCCATTGTAGCAAAAAGTGAGGGAAAACTGGAATAAGAAATGAGACTTCCTCCGGGCCAGCCGAGGAGGCCATATGCTTAATTCGTGGCAACTAGCATTATTTATCTGGTTTACTTTTCAATATAAAAGTTATATACTACAAAAGAAACACAAGTTATTGAAATTGATTATTTGTATATAGTTCCGATATATTTAACAATGTCCGAGCATCCTGGCATCCGGTGTTTAAATCGATAAACCTGTCATATGTTTTTTCGAGAATTTCGCTACTGAAAATCAGCAAATCCGTAAAATTTACTAAGATGTGGCCACACATTATTTCGTGTTTTTTTTTTTTTTTTTTTTGTTTTTTACTAAAATTTGTTTGCATATTTGATCAAATTTCGGCTTTAAACATTTCCAACTATTTTCAAACCATTTTATTGTGCAATTTAAAAAAAAAAAACAATTTTTTTAGCTGAAAAAATTTAATGCTTTTGATCTGAAGTTCATCTTGATAATAAAATAACATTTGTAATTAAAGCGATATTTTACGCCGGCAATAAGTCAAAGTCATCGCTAACGTGAACTATTGGTACGTGATCATTTTCTACAACTATTTGTGTATTAAGATCACAAAGTCCATATTTTTTAAGAGCTGTTTCCCAATCCATTAACTGTACAGCATGTAGGCTTTCAGCCTCATTATGGTGTCGAAGTAGCATTGACTCCTGAAAATGGAAATAAAATAATTTAGAATATTTTTATTTGTATTATGTGTTCTTATTTAAAGGTTTAACTTAAATTGTTTGCTACATTTCGAGATTTCATTATCTCTTGTCGGAAATAAGAGTAGGTTAGGTTGAGGAAAGAAACCAATTATTACTAACGATTACTGAAACCACAAAGAATGAAAACCTACTGATGAATCTAATGACGATTCTCAGCTTTAAACAATAAAAATGATTTAAATCACTAAAACTGATACTACATAGTTTAAAACATCAGATAGTTCAACTCTAATTTATTCTGGAAAATTGTAAAATTTGGCCTTCGCACAAAACCCAGAAATATGACGTGTGTGATCCTTCACGACATAGGCGAAAAAGATCTCAGTTACTGCAATGGACGTGTGCCGTATGTCGGGTAATAATCCGGAAAAATGTAACAGCAGTTTAGTGTAACGGCTGTATAAATAGGTATCACATGAGGCGATGTACTTTCTGCTGTCGCGACGACGCGTCGTATACTTTTCTTACTGTAGTGGCAATGGAAACTACCTTACTAAGAAAATAAATTACCATACTTTAATATTTTCATCACTAAGTTAAGACTGCAACTGCACACAATACTAATTTCAAGGCGAACATCAAAACTAAGCAGAGCAAAATACCACAATCGCCATGCTGTAATGTAAACGCTTTGGTCACAGAGAAGGTTATTGTAACTTACAAAGTCCATAACGACTATCGCCTATAAACTAACAAAGTGATCGTAAATTGCATAAATTTTGCAACACGTAGTATGTATGTTAAGGTGGTTATTAAGCCTATAGAAGTGACGGTACCTGTCGAGGAAGGGAAAGGGTTCAAGCTTCAGATTGATACTGGTTGTGAACTTCAGCTCAACGGGGAAGTAAAACTAATTCAAATATTTGTAGCAAAAATTGATTCTCTGAATGTTCTAGGTACAGATGCGCTTGATACTTTTGTTATATGAGATAAGCCATTGAGCAGTTTATGTTGTCAAATCGAGCGTTTGTTGCAAGGGAAATCAGCAGGTGCCATGGAAGAAATCAACCATAGCTATTCGGCTGTTTTCAATGCTATACGATCGAAATACAGCAAAGCTGTGGTTCAGCTACACTTGAAACCTAATGCAAAAGCGGGTTTTCGTGCAAAACGACCGGCCGCATGCGCTGTTCAACCTTTAATACAAGATGAATTGAACCGCTTGCAGCAGCTAGGCGTCGGAATACCTGTCGATTTTTCCGATTTGGCAGCTCCCATAGTAACTGTTAGGAAAGCGTCAGGGAAAGGGACTACTCATCTGGTCTAAACTCACCGCTGGAACCACAGCGGTATCCACTTCATATGCTAAAATTAAAAAAAGCCATTGTTTTACGCTATTGATTATATTGATATATCAAGCGGGAAAAATTTAATTTTTTGCAACGGAGATTAAGTATTTGGGGAATATGGTTTCGCGAGCCGGGTTACTACCAGATCCGGATAAGAATATCGCAACATTAAGATGAGACAGGTAAAGGTATTGCGGCTTTCATTTGCCACATTATGCCTGATAATATGGAAAAAGTTATCACACATTGTACTTAAACGCCGGATGAACAGAGGTAATATCAAATAGAAAAGGCGCTTGCGTTAATATTTGCGGTGAAAAAGTTTCATCGCTACATATTTGGAAGAAGATTCATTAATGGACATATAAAGACAGGTTTAGGAAGATCGGCAAGATTTGGTTTTAACTTACACACAACTTGAAGATTATATGTCGTCGATACTGAATGACCAAATCAACAAGCTGCCAGTTACGTTTAATATGGTAAAACAAGCTACAACTATATGTAAGCAGTTACTGTCATGAAAACACTAAATTCAGGCTGGGGATGAAGGATTGAAGATGAGAGTGGAATCGCATTTTACATCTAGTGCATAGGGGACATCCTGGTAAAGAGAGGATGAAATCAGTACACAGATCTCATGTGTTTTGGCCTGGCATATATGAAGAAATAATGTCGTTTATTCGCAATCAGCCAACTAAGCCGATAGAGCGGTTGCATATTAATATTGCGGGTCCTTGTGATTGAAATTACTATCTTGTAATAATTGATACCTACTCCAAGTGGCCTAAGATTTTCCAAATCAGGAGAATAACATCCTCAGCAGTGATTGAGAATATAGACGAGACATTTGCAAGGTACGGTAATTGCGACACAAATGTTACTGATAACCGCAGGCAGTTTGTTAGTGCACAGTTTCAAGGATTCTTGAAGACCATTCACAGTCAAATGGCCAATCGAAAAGATTTTACGATACGCTGAAGAGAGCGCTAGTAAAGCTACAGAATGAAGGATCGAGTTTGGAGAACTTGCAGACATTCCTACAAACATACAGGACGACGAAAAGTCCAACTGTACCCGATAGCAGCACACCAGCAGAGGCGTTTTTAAAGCGGGAAATAAAAACATCCTTGGAGTAGCTAAGTCCACCAGTGTTGCAGCAGCAAGGACACAGCAATTCGGAACCAGAAAAGCAGGCAAGGCATTTTGAAGCAGTGGATTTAATCTATGCTAGAGTATATCAACATGGCACTAAGCGTTGGGTATCAGGCACTGTTACCGAACAAATTGGGACAACAAATATTGCTTACCGAAGGTCGAAGGCTGATTCGGTCGCACATAAACCAGTTAAAGCACAGATACGTTAGCGAAGATAATGTCGATTCTGCAAAGATTTTATGCGACAATTTTCATCTTTATAATTTATCAAAGCGTCATCAATCCTCTGACGACTCAGTAAATACACCTTTAAGACACTCAGTTGATCATGAATCAACCGGTGCAGCACAGCTTCCATATGTGCGAGAAGTCGCAGAGGAGGGTTCTGATGAACAGCTAAGCGGTGCAGGGCAACATCCGTATTACCGAGAAGTCGCAGAGGAGGCTGAGCCAGAGATCTCGACATATAGCAGTGCAGTAGATCCACCAGCAAAAATGCAGATATATAGCCTTGGCCTCGCCGTCTAGCGCAGAAACCGGCCTAGATTGAGGACTATGACGTCTTTTAGGAAGGAGAGATGTTGTGGGAATGGAAACTACTTTATATAATTTATATTTTTAATAATTTATATTTTTAAATACGATTATTTCAAAAAGTATTAAACGGTGCGGAGGAAGTGGGTGCCGTGGGAATTATCGATTTCGCGGATTTGTCAGTCACGGTCGCAGTGGTCGAGTGAACATCGCGCGTTCGCTGTGGAGACATTTTGTAAAAGTAATGATTTTTACGTAATTGCTCGTCGACAATTTTGTTCAAAGTTCGGTATTCGGCGAACGTGATGGACCGAGCGTAAATTTAATTCGTTTGTGTGTGCAGAGCTTCCGCGCAACTGCTTCGGCTATGAATATCCCACGGCCAGGGCCCAGTCGATCTTCAAGGACACCCGAAAACGATGAACTGGTTGAAAGCAGTTTATGTGAAAATCAGCGAATTTCAATACGAAAAGGGCAGGCTCACTGGGACTTTCTAGAGCGATTATTCGTAAAATTTTAAAAAAGGATCTGAACATCCCTTTAAAATTCAAACCATTCAAGAACTGAAAGAAAGTGTTGGAGCGTTTTCGCACGAAAAAAATACATTTTATTATTTGGTGGATCCAAAACAGTTTTTAAATTGTGGAAACGTGCCTTCTTATATCCTTTTGCACGATGCTCGTCCTTTTTTGAGGTTCAAATACGAAGTCGATAGTGCTATAACTCTGCCTTAACTGCTGTGTCTTCATTGCTAAACTATTTCTTCTTTTCCCAAGTTGTATACACCTGGTTCATCGATATTAAAGTTTTCTGCGACGGAAAATACAACTTTGAACCAATTATCCGACCACGTAATTGTATTCTCTGCAAATTGGAGGCGCGTAGCTTTACGATTGTCATTAAGTGCTGGTTCCTTCTAAAGTTGTTACGACCAAAAGTCCTTCCACTCGTGTCTTGGTCAATGTAATTATAAGTCTTCTGTTTATCTAATTAAAATCGTCGTTTAAATTAATAACTTAGGTTTGAAATTAACGGAAATGTTTTGGTAATACCTCCACACAATGGTTACCCTGTTTCAATACAACACTACCATGACTGCCAAATGATCATCTGGTAGGGATCGTATGATGGTGTGTATACGTGGGACTCAGCTAAGCAAGTATAATAGCAATGCGTAAGCCTGTGGCTAGCAAGGCGGAAAGACCTACTTAATAATTTTAGAATTTTATTCAATCTTCTTATTTCAGTCCTTAGCAGACAGAAAATACTTGGGCCAGAAATTTCCTCGACTCAACTACTTGTAGTTTAGTTATTTTAGAGTTTTACTAAACTTAATTAAGCTAGCCTCTCGCGCCACCAACTGGTAGTAAAACTATTGGTGTTTTCGTTTTAGGCCAGAATTTGTAGTGGATAGACTCACCTTCGGCGATAAGCGGTTGAGCCAGAATTTTATTCGCCCCAACCGAGTGCGGTCGGAGTTGAGTGAGTAGAGGTGACATCTCTTAACTTCGGGCCAGAATTTTATTCGCCCCGACAAGAGAGTCAATAATCCTAGAGCATCAGCCAGACGAAGAGAGTCCCATCTGAGTGAGAGACACAGACCTTTTGGTATTGTCGTCAGGCCATACCATAGGGTCAGAATTTAATTCATCCTAATTGGTTTAGGCACACCGACGGCCAGAATTTTATTCGCGTCAATCGAGAGAAAAGATTTCGCTTACCTTCGGGCCCGAATTTTATTCGCCCCGGAGAGAAGCGGCGCATGATTGGCGTCCTTGTGGAGATTTTAGGAGATTGAACTTTGTTACTATTCCAGATAGATACCCCCTGCCACACATACACGATATTAATTTTAATGCGAAAAACAAGCGGTTATTTTCGAAATTGGATTTAGTGCGGGCGTATCATCAGATTCCCATGGCAGAAGAAGACATTTACAAGACAGCTATTACTACCCCGTTTGGAATGTTTGAGTTTATACGGATGCCGTTCGGGTTAAGGAATTCCGCTCAAACATTTCAAAGGTTTATTAATGAAGTTTTTTGTGGTCTTGACTTTGTTTTTGTTTACATTGACAATGTGCTAATTGCTAGGGAGAACGTAGATGAGCATATGGTTCATTTAATGTTTGAAAGATTAAAGGAATACGGTTTAAATATTAAACCAGATAAATGTGTTTTTAGTGTACCA
The DNA here is from genome assembly GCA_963932375.1 of Phania funesta. Classification (NCBI taxonomy): domain Eukaryota; kingdom Metazoa; phylum Arthropoda; class Insecta; order Diptera; family Tachinidae; genus Phania; species Phania funesta. The sequence goes on from OZ010656.1 coordinate 30,574,875, forward strand.
GAAATTGTTTTCTAAGCCACAATATATCGGAAGATAAAGTTTTGGCTATACGTAGTTACCAAAGACCAGTTTCAGTAAAACGGAAGCAAAAATTTATAGGAATGATAATAGGTATATACCGAGGTTAGCAGAGCTATCAGGACCTATACATAGTATGATAACGGAGGCTCTTAAAAGTAAAAATAAGACAGTGAAATGGGACAGTCAGACTCAAAAATCATTTGAAGAAATTAAAAAATGTTTTGCCTCTCGCGTGTTATTAAATCATTCTGACGAAAGAGCTAAATTAACTCTAACAGTAGATGCATAAAAAACGGCCATTGGAGGGGTTTTACAGCAAATTCGCAAGGGATCGCCAGTTGTAGCCCTCGTAATCACTTATTTTGCTGATTCTGCTGCAGCTCCTGCAATTACTAAATATTTCAACTTATTTTGTTAATGTACAAGCAATAATAATATTTATGTAGTGACTTGGTTAAATTTCTATGTTGTTATATTATTTAAATTTTTTCATAACTTATCAAAACATAATTAATATCAATGTATACATAATTATAAAATTTTATCACTTAACAAAGTTTAACATATTAACCACTATTGTCACCACTTAAAATTTGATTGGAAGAAAATACATCATCCGAATAATTAGGATCAACACATTCACTAATGTCTTCACCACGCACCAGTCCATTTTTATTCTATTGTTTTGTGACGACCAAAAGTCCTTCCACTCGTTTTTGGTTCACATATAATTATATCTTTTGCTTTTCTAACTGCATTCATAGTTTTTATTAATAATAACTTAGTTTTAAGATTAACGGAAATATATGTAGGTAACACCGCCTCCTAGTACAATAATACAACTCTACCATGGCTGACAAATGATCAGCTGGTATGGATCGTACAATGGTGTGCGTATACGTGAGACTCAGCCAAACAAGCAGAATAGTAATGCGTATACAATAGAAAAGTCAGTCATCCTGTGGCTAGCAAGGCGGTAAGACCTACTTAATAATTTTAGAATCTTATTCAACTTTATTATTTAAGTCTTTGGCAGACAACAAATAGTTGGGCTAGAATTTTATTCGACTCAACTACTTGTAGGTTAATTATTTTAGAGTTTTACTCAACTTAATTAAGCTAGTCTCTCGCGCCACCAACTGGTAGCGAAACTTACTGTTGTTTTCGTGTCAGGCTAGAATTTTATTCGCCCTGACAAGAGAAACCAGTAAGTAAGGTGACGCTATACTCTGGGCCAGAATATTATTCGCCTCAATTGGTATATGCGAGTAGCGGATAGCCACTCTCCAGGCGATAAACGGTTGGGCTAGAATTTTATTCGCCCCAACCGAGTGCTGTCAGAGTTGAGTGCGTAGATGAGACATCTCTTAACTTCGGGATAGAATTTTATTCGCCCCGACAAGAGAGTCAATCCTTGTCCCGTCACCTAGAGCAGCAGCCAGACAAAGAGAGTCCATCTGAGTGAGAGGCACAGAGCTTCTGGTACTGTCGAGTCAGGCCAGAATAATATTCGCCCTGACAAGAGGCCAGAAAAGGAAGTACTCTTACCATCGGGCCAGAATTTTATTCGACCCGAAGAGAGAATCGGCTTATGTGCACTCGCAACAAATAGTGGCGATATCTTCTATAAGCGTCGGATGGTGTGAGAAGCTGAGGAGAGTACCAGCGAATGTGCCAATGGCCACGGAAGGTCCACCGTATTTCGTGTCGCGCTGTATTTATTAATTAAGTTGATGAATAAAATTTATAACGTTGTTGAAAACATTCATATTAACTGTTTCGTCTCTCTCTCTCTCTCTTGGAAACAAATAAATATTTTTTGTAACGAACCCTGGGAGCCGCGAGCTCTACTCCAGCTAATCGTGAAAATACGTCGTTACAGTTTTTATTCTCAAAAACCAGACGATGTGCTCTTTTTTTAAATGTTTCGAATAACGGTCTAACACGGTTTCTATACCGACAACACAATTTCCAATTGCAGTCCGTTCTGTCCCGCACACACGTGCCATATAGAAGATCCCTAGAAGAATCATGGAACTGAATCTCAGGATCATCAATACAAGACTCACCCCGACTACAGAAAAAATGTCTCCTCAAAGGAACAACAGAAGAATGTAAAGCCTCCAACTTATTGTTTAAAATTCTTAACTATTTATCAACAACATTAGCCGTCAAAATTTTCATCAAAATTACATTCATGTGCCACTAAGCTAAGGCACATAGAATTACCTGTATTATAATCATAATATTCGTAGCAACATTCACAAATTAGGCTAAGGATATAAAAGGAATTAAAAATGAAGGATTGACGCGATACATCAGGACGAGGGGGAGTAGAGGGTACTTAAAAGTAATCCAACAATTAAGTCGAATCAAGAGCAATGTGCGTAGACATAGAATTATGGTATAATGCAAGATTCAAATACTTCTCACCTTCAATGATATGTTCAGGACAAAATGATTGTTATTAAAGTCTCCTATCATTTTCATTATAGGCTTTTAATCAAATTTCTTTTTATAAAATTTTATTTATTAAATTCAAACTTTCAATATTTATTTCCTGATGCTGCAACAGAAAGGCGTAGCGAAATAATGGATTTAATAAATAAAATTAATAAAAATTATAATCAAAGTTCAAAGGAATATTAAGTCTGATAATTACACTGTGACTAACTATATTCAATAACAATGTGTGATAAAAGCGAAAATTTTTGTTTTATATGCGGATTGTTTGTGGATAAACGACATAAAATAGATGTGTCGGTAAAAAAACATATTATTCCCCTATATAAAGAATATTTTAGTCGTTGCTTAGTACGGGGGAAAGGGTATATACCATCAGTTTGTTACGTGTTAAAGAAATCCGTTGGAAAACAAAGAATTTACAACTGTTTAAAGCTGAAAATATAAGAAAACCCGTTTTTCACTACACTAAAAAAACCAACGGTATTTTCGTCATCCATGGACTCCAACAAAATAGAATTGGTACATTAGAATCCCTGAATATTTTTTGTGTATCACAGTGTTATTATATGTTATTTGAATATCGAACAAATAAATCAGGGGGCTAATTCGGTAAAGGCCTGTCACACTGATCTAAGTAATTAGGTGCAATGATAATTACACGGAAACATTTGAAGTGGTTGATCTAAAACTAAATGATATGGGTACATTTTTTTAATCTGAAGAATTATATATATTGGAATAGCCCCAGAAAAACAGACTAACATCATATCAAAAAAGTAAAACTTTATTTATATATGTATATCTATATATGGTTTGAGTACTCAGCAGAAGCACATTTAACTAAAAATTGCTTACAATGCATAACCCGTTTCCTTACTTTTCTCAGAAACATATGGTTGTGCCTAGATAACTCTGGTGATATTTGAAACATTTCTCCTATACTGATTTTATTACTAAAAGTAAACCAACACATATACAAAGAAACAATTTTTAAATTTATTGTTTTGAAAAAATTTTTACCTTAATCTTTTCCCATTTGTCATCAACGTCTTGAAGCCAGCTTAAGAGCAATCTTCCATTAAATCTGCATCGTGCATTTTTTTCCTTATCGTCAATTTCCGGTGTAAGCATATTATAAACTTCCACGTCCTTAATATATGAACACACTGAGAATGGATAGGATTGATATGACATACTTCTTGCCGCTTTAGTATGGATTCTAATGATTTCTTGCTCTACATGAAGACAAAGCTTTTCCTTTTCAACTGTATGACGTTGATATAGATCAAATCTCTCTTTTTGTTGAATCAAAAATATATCTCTCATTTTCAAGGAAATAGATTTAGGTATTTCGGGACAATTAATATTCTGTCGAAGGTACAAAACATACATTTTTTTGGTCATTAAATATTCATTAAATCCTTGGGGCGGTCTCGGTTTAACAGGAAACATATTTCTCCATTTCTTTTCCAACTGCTTTCTTATTGTCATATACATTTGGAAACAGTTTGTAAAAGGAATATCGTGAGGATGAGAATCAGTACATAAAATAGAATCGTTATTAGAATTATTTCCTGTATTCGATGATTTAACTTCATCATTTTTTGTTCTGATTTTTCTTTTCCTGGGATGCAGTTCCGTAATATTTCCCATGGTTTCTTTTAAAGAAGAAGTGGATGATGTAGAGGGACTCGGAAGGTTTAATATATTATCAGTGTCAAAGGATGTACTTTGGTGAGTGGGACTATTGTTTGCATTAGAGAACCCAATCTTTCCTTCAAGTAAATCATTTGTTGTAGAAGATGCGGGTGAGGGAGAATTGCTTGGCATTTGCGGGGAAGAATTGTTTGAATTTCTATCATGAGTTGATAAACCAATGCGGTGTGCACTTCTTAATACCCTCAAATTTTTTTCTTCACTCATAAGTTTGCAATTTTTTTCATCTCCGACCCCACAAGAGAGATTTATCTTTATAGGACTGTCTCGAGGACTTGTATTAGAAATAGATGAATCTCTTTCGTTTGAATCGCTATTTGAACTTACAACATATGGTAATGCAGCATTTCTTGATATGTTAATTTTACCCGTTCGAGATCCATTTCCATCGCCATCAATACCACAACTTTGTTGAGGGATTACAATTTTTAAAGGAGGAACTTTCAATCCTCCATTATAAAGTGGATCACTTTTAGAATCGTCATCCTCCAAATCGGTATCATGAAATTTATTTTTAACTTCCTCTTTATCGCATAAAAATTGAGTTTTATTTACAGGAATTGTAGCATTTTTGGAATTAGTAGGTTGTTTGATAAAGTTTTTATCTACTCGATTAAGAATACGTTGATTATTTTGCTTTGTGTCCTTTGTATTTTCCAACTCTTTTTTTTTCTTTTTTTTAGAATCATCAACTTCATCACTTTCATCTTCGTCTATATCAGAAAAGAGTCGCTTTGTGGAGCTATTAGTGATCTCAGTTGCTGAAATGCTTTCAAACATTAACTCTTTTTTTGCATCATTTACAAGTTCGTCAGCTTTTTCTTTTAAATCGCCTTTCTCAATTGCGTTAGTTTCTTCAAAGTCTTCATCTTTTTTATATTCCTTATTTTTTTGAGATAATCGAGAGTTATCTATAAAGAAATAAACATTTTAGTAAAAATGAAAGGATTAGTTTCAAAAGCATATGTACATATTCAAACCAGTCCAAACATACCAATATTTGAAGTTTCACTACTTCGATATTCATCCTTTCAAAGTGTTGTCTTAAAGACGAGGTACGGAAACCATTATCTGCAGTTTTTAGATTTTATCCCCAAAAGATTTGATCGCAGAAATGTTAAAACTCTAAACATATGGCTTATTTCACTTGTCTAAAATAAATCTGTACTCAAACGTGCTGGTTCTGATTTTACTTTTCAAATTTGAAGTTCGTTCAAAATATTAGTGTTCCGCATATTTATTCTGACTCCTGAGAAATTTTACCATTTTGAATTTTTTCAGATTTCCAAATAATTAAAAATTCCAATTTTTTTAAATGATAGTTGCATTTATTTAATAACTAAAAAACATAAAATCATAACTTCTTCAATTAAATTTGCATTCTATGCAACTAATTGAAAAATTTAGGGGGTGGCATAAGTATTTTGACATATAGTATTTTAACTCTTTAAACGAAAATATGTTATTCCAACTTTTGTAATGCTTTTCGATATTTTTAATATTAATAAAACGTGTATCCTCCTTTAGCGGCAATAAATTTCCGGAGTCTTTTAGGACCTGAATATATCAAGTTTTGAATGTATTTTGTTGGTATGTCCTCCCACAAAGATTTAACCTCTGAAATTGTTCCTTCCCTGGTTCTTGTCAGATCTGCGGTTCTTTGGCGCTTTATATATGACCAAACACTCTCAATTACATTCAAATTCGGACTTTGGGATGGCCAATCCACAGTTTTAATGAAATTTTCTGTCAAAAATGTCTTAATCATGTTACTCTTGTGGCAAGGCGCATTGTCCTGTTGTAAAATAAATGACGGTCCAATCAACCTATCGCCAGAAGGAAATGCGGGTTCATTTAAAATTTTCAAATATTGGGGCTGTATATGATATACAGACAGAATATGACTGTGCCACTTCCATGACTAAGTTTTTCTGTAACAGGTGCGGTTTTTTTCGAGTTTTTTGGTCTAGTCTAACAAAAACTTTTTTTCTTTGACGTGTGATACTCGAAAGTACTTTCGTCGGTGGATACGGGCTTGTCCACGTATCTGTTTGGGAATTCCAGCCTTTTAATTTAGTTCCTTGGGGCTATACATGGAATTGATCTTGCTACATATGTATTAATGCTGGCTTCTTTTAGACGTCGTCGAACTGTTCTTTCGCTTAAATCTCTATCAGAGTGCGAATTCCATTTCAACGCAGCGGCTTTGGGTGTCAAACCTGAATTAGATTTAAATTTTCAGATAATTTGTCAATCTTCCACTGCCGTTGTTTTACGTTTTCTTCCTGTTCGACGCAAATTAATGACAGATTATGTTTCTTTACATTTATTTATTTGAAAATAAACGGTTTGTCTAGGTATATTGTACTCCTTGGCAATATATGTTACAGATATTCGAAGATTATACTTGGTTATAATTTCACTCCTGACGGTGTTAGTTAATTCCGATATTTTTTCCAAATTTACACAATAATAATAGAATTCTTTTATTTTTATTTCTTCGGATGTTAATACTTAATACTCAACAACGACCGCTTTGTATTAAAGCTTAACAGAAAAAACAAAATGAGATGAAATTATAGAATGTCAGAATAATTATGCCGTTACAAATTCTTGTACCAAATTGCATTTCTCTCTTCAGAATGAGAATGGGTAAAGATTTTAACAAACTATTTTGCATACGTATACTTAAAAATTAGTGTAAAGAAAATATTATGATAACTGTGCCGTTGTAGGAATTTCAATATTAAAAAACAATAAAACAATTCTTCACCATTCTTTGTCAAAATAAATATGCCGACCACTGTATAATTATACCATATGCATGGCAAGAGAATATTGAGTTACGTAAACGTAAATTACAAAAAGTTAGGAAGTGTTTCAAAACGGAATCTTTATTTATGACTTTTTTCATTCAAGATTAATTAATTACCGCTGTTTTATTAAGTGTTACAATACAATTGCAAATTATATTCAAACTTAAATTACCGAGCATAGTAACTTGGACTTTTACTTGTTGTGACAGACCAGTTTTTAAGCCTTGGGATATCGGCAGCGAATATGTTATAAGGAATTGGTAAGAGGCATGAACCCTGCGAGCAGCATAATTGAATGCCAGTTGGTTGCCATGCTGTTGAGCCCAAGCTTTTGTTATTTTGATAATCTCTGTAGAAAAATATAATTATTGCCTTTTAAAAATACCATCATGCCACACTGAATCGCAGGCTGCCTTAATCTCTAATAACACCGGTTGATCTGCTATTTCGGAAATTATATTTAACATAACTTCTTATTTTCAGCAAAGGTTGAGCAGTATTGTGATCCTTCTAAAACCGAAATATTGAGCAAGGAGTAAGCAATGTTCAACGGTAAAATCATTTATCTTGCCTATTTTTTCTTGTAGTTTACTTATAGATGCGAGTAGACTAATGGGTCTATATTAGATCATGTGGTGTGAAAACCTTTTCCAAGTGATTTGCGAAGGCATTCAGCTTTTCAATGGAGCTTTTAGCCTATGTACGGTTTTCAAGTCTTAATGGAGATTCGTAGGGAATAGGACATTTTAAGTGTTTTAGCAAACTACTGCACTAAAACAAATATAATAAAATTTTGAAAAGTAGATTTGATTTACTTTTACTTCTCTTATACACGCCTGGTTAAATACGAGTATATTGTTATGTTTATTACCACAATAAACGTTAATTTTTAGGGTTCGTTTAATTGCAAGAATTAAAATACACAGTCCTTAATGATTTGATCAATACACAACTTTATTCGGCAATTACGACTCTTATTTACATCTCTTCAGTACACTGTAAATTTAACACTCTTATGTACACACACAGATATTCACTCCATGAAATCGCAAAGTTAACTCTACTCTCAGCGGTGGCCTTTATATACAGATCACGGCCAGTTTTTAAAATATCCCGAACATACGTGATATTGCGCATCATATATTCCATTTGCTGGCTTAGTAGTCTTGTATATGTGTTCGTGTATCTTTTGTTTACTTTTTCTTTCTGTAGAAGTTGTTTTTATTTCTTCCTTGAATCGCACTTTTGGGGAATTTTCGTTAGGTAATTGTTTTTGCTTTATGTTTAATACATTGTGTATTTGTACAATAGGTCGTTTCTTGCTGACAATTTTTTTTATCCTTTAATTAAACATCTTTGATTATGACTTCGTAACAATATTTTCCTTCCATTGAACTTATTTTTTTTAGCTTTGAGTAACGTCGCGAGCAAATATTTTAACGACAATTTCTTACACCTTTGACAGACAAATACTCCAAACACAGTAATGATTTAATGGCGTTTTTGTAATAGATTTAAAATGTTTCGTATTTATTGGCGTTTTTCGCCAATCACGGTACCATTAAAAAAAACGACTAGTTTTCGTCGCAAAAACGCAATAAGGGTGAATAGAGCAAAATCGTACGTAAACCTGAATATGATCAATATAGAGCTTGATCAATATAGGGCTTCCCAGTTTCCTGGGCTTCAAGCTGGTTCTATTGTTAGCACACAAGCTAAACATCCACACACTAAACAATACTATTCGTATGCTCAAGCATTGAGAAAATTATTTACATAATGTTAATGCCAAAAGTTCTAACGCGCATAAGCTTCCATATTCCCACGCCTTAAAAATGTAATACAAACGATGAATAATTTCATGACAACTATACAGGGTATGTTTCAGGAAACGACGCGCACCCAAAGCATGCATCTGCCAGTTTTGCTTAGCAAAAAATGAACCCGTTGAAAATATGCTTCTGAAAATAAACGGTTTGTCTAGGTATATTGTACTCCTTGGCAATATATGTTACAGATATTCGAAGATTATACTTGGTTATAATTTCACTCCTGACGGTGTTAGTTAATTCCGATATTTTTTCCAAATTTACACAATAATAATAGAATTCTTTTATTTTTATTTCTTCGGATGTTAATACTTAATACTCAACAACGACCGCTTTGTATTAAAGCTTAACAGAAAAAACAAAATGAGATGAAATTATAGAATGTCAGAATAATTATGCCGTTACAAATTCTTGTACCAAATTGCATTTCTCTCTTCAGAATGAGAATGGGTAAAGATTTTAACAAACTATTTTGCATACGTATACTTAAAAATTAGTGTAAAGAAAATATTATGATAACTGTGCCGTTGTAGGAATTTCAATATTAAAAAACAATAAAACAATTCTTCACCATTCTTTGTCAAAATAAATATGCCGACCACTGTATAATTATACCATATGCATGGCAAGAGAATATTGAGTTACGTAAACGTAAATTACAAAAAGTTAGGAAGTGTTTCAAAAAGGAATCTTTATTTATGACTTTTTTCATTCAAGATTAATTAATTACCGCTGTTTTATTAAGTGTTACAATACAATTGCAAATTATATTCAAACTTAAATTACCGAGCATAGTAACTTGGACTTTTACTTGTTGTGACAGACCAGTTTTTAAGCCTTGGGATATCGGCAGCGAGTATGTTATAAGGAATTGGTAAGAGGCATGAACCCTGCGAGCAGCATAATTGAATGCCAGTTGGTTGCCATGCTGTTGAGCCCAAGCTTTTGTTATTTTGATAATCTCTGTAGAAAAATATAATTATTGCCTTTTAAAAATACCATCATGCCACACTGAATCGCAGGCTGCCTTAATCTCTAATAACACCGGTTGATCTGCTATTTCGGAAATTATATTTAACATAACTTCTTATTTTCAGCAAAGGTTGAGCAGTATTGTGATCCTTCTAAAACCGAAATATTGAGCAAGGAGTAAGCAATGTTCAACGGTAAAATCATTTATCTTGCCTATTTTTTCTTGTAGTTTACTTATAGATGCGAGTAGACTAATGGGTCTATATTAGATCATGTGGTGTGAAAACCTTTTCCAAGTGATTTGCGAAGGCATTCAGCTTTTCAATGGAGCTTTTAGCCTATGTACGGTTTTCAAGTCTCAATGGAGATTCGTAGGGAATAGGACATTTTAAGTGTTTTAGCAAACTACTGCACTAAAACAAATATAATAAAATTTTGAAAAGTAGATTTGATTTACTTTTACTTCTCTTATACACGCCTGGTTAAATACGAGTATATTGTTATGTTTATTACCACAATAAACGTTAATTTTTAGGGTTCGTTTAATTGCAAGAATTAAAATACACAGTCCTTAATGATTTGATCAATACACAACTTTATTCGGCAATTACGACTCTTATTTACATCTCTTCAGTACACTGTAAATTTAACACTCTTATGTACACACACAGATATTCACTCCATGAAATCGCAAAGTTAACTCTACTCTCAGCGGTGGCCTTTATATACAGATCACGGCCAGTTTTTAAAATATCCCGAACATACGTGATATTGCGCATCATATATTCCATTTGCTGGCTTAGTAGTCTTGTATATGTGTTCGTGTATCTTTTGTTTACTTTTTCTTTCTGTAGAAGTTGTTTTTATTTCTTCCTTGAATCGCACTTTTGGGGAATTTTCGTTAGGTAATTGTTTTTGCTTTATGTTTAATACATTGTGTATTTGTACAATAGGTCGTTTCTTGCTGACAATTTTTTTTATCCTTTAATTAAACATCTTTGATTATGACTTCGTAACAATATTTTCCTTCCATTGAACTTATTTTTTTTAGCTTTGAGTAACGTCGCGAGCAAATATTTTAACGACAATTTCTTACACCTTTGACAGACAAATACTCCAAACACAGTAATGATTTAATGGCGTTTTTGTAATAGATTTAAAATGTTTCGTATTTATTGGCGTTTTTCGCCAATCACGGTACCATTAAAAAAAACGACTAGTTTTCGTCGCAAAAACGCAATAAGGGTGAATAGAGCAAAATCGTACGTAAACCTGAATATGATCAATATAGGGCTTGATCAATATAGGGCTTCCCAGTTTCCTGGGCTTCAAGCTGGTTCTATTGTTAGCACACAAGCTAAACATCCACACACTAAACAATACTATTCGTATGCTCAAGCATTGAGAAAATTATTTACATAATGTTAATGCCAAAAGTTCTAACGCGCATAAGCTTCCATATTCCCACGCCTTAAAAATGTAATACAAACGATGAATAATTTCATGACAACTATACAGGGTATGTTTCAGGAAACGACGCGCACCCAAAGCATGCATCTGCCAGTTTTGCTTAGCAAAAAATGAACCCGTTGAAAATATGCTTCTGAAAATAAACGGTTTGTCTAGGTATATTGTACTCCTTGGCAATATATGTTACAGATATTCGAAGATTATACTTGGTTATAATTTCACTCCTGACGGTGTTAGTTAATTCCGATATTTTTTCCAAATTTACACAATAATAATAGAATTCTTTTATTTTTATTTCTTCGGATGTTAATACTTAATACTCAACAACGACCGCTTTGTATTAAAGCTTAACAGAAAAAACAAAATGAGATGAAATTATAGAATGTCAGAATAATTATGCCGTTACAAATTCTTGTACCAAATTGCATTTCTCTCTTCAGAATGAGAATGGGTAAAGATTTTAACAAACTATTTTGCATACGTATACTTAAAAATTAGTGTAAAGAAAATATTATGATAACTGTGCCGTTGTAGGAATTTCAATATTAAAAAACAATAAAACAATTCTTCACCATTCTTTGTCAAAATAAATATGCCGACCACTGTATAATTATACCATATGCATGGCAAGAGAATATTGAGTTACGTAAACGTAAATTACAAAAAGTTAGGAAGTGTTTCAAAACGGAATCTTTATTTATGACTTTTTTCATTCAAGATTAATTAATTACCGCTGTTTTATTAAGTGTTACAATACAATTGCAAATTATATTCAAACTTAAATTACCGAGCATAGTAACTTGGACTTTTACTTGTTGTGACAGACCAGTTTTTAAGCCTTGGGATATCGGCAGCGAATATGTTATAAGGAATTGGTAAGAGGCATGAACCCTGCGAGCAGCATAATTGAATGCCAGTTGGTTGCCATGCTGTTGAGCCCAAGCTTTTGTTATTTTGATAATCTCTGTAGAAAAATATAATTATTGCCTTTTAAAAATACCATCATGCCACACTGAATCGCAGGCTGCCTTAATCTCTAATAACACCGGTTGATCTGCTATTTCGGAAATTATATTTAACATAACTTCTTATTTTCAGCAAAGGTTGAGCAGTATTGTGATCCTTCTAAAACCGAAATATTGAGCAAGGAGTAAGCAATGTTCAACGGTAAAATCATTTATCTTGCCTATTTTTTCTTGTAGTTTACTTATAGATGCGAGTAGACTAATGGGTCTATATTAGATCATGTGGTGTGAAAACCTTTTCCAAGTGATTTGCGAAGGCATTCAGCTTTTCAATGGAGCTTTTAGCCTATGTACGGTTTTCAAGTCTTAATGGAGATTCGTAGGGAATAGGACATTTTAAGTGTTTTAGCAAACTACTGCACTAAAACAAATATAATAAAATTTTGAAAAGTAGATTTGATTTACTTTTACTTCTCTTATACACGCCTGGTTAAATACGAGTATATTGTTATGTTTATTACCACAATAAACGTTAATTTTTAGGGTTCGTTTAATTGCAAGAATTAAAATACACAGTCCTTAATGATTTGATCAATACACAACTTTATTCGGCAATTACGACTCTTATTTACATCTCTTCAGTACACTGTAAATTTAACACTCTTATGTACACACACAGATATTCACTCCATGAAATCGCAAAGTTAACTCTACTCTCAGCGGTGGCCTTTATATACAGATCACGGCCAGTTTTTAAAATATCCCGAACATACGTGATATTGCGCATCATATATTCCATTTGCTGGCTTAGTAGTCTTGTATATGTGTTCGTGTATCTTTTGTTTACTTTTTCTTTCTGTAGAAGTTGTTTTTATTTCTTCCTTGAATCGCACTTTTGGGGAATTTTCGTTAGGTAATTGTTTTTGCTTTATGTTTAATACATTGTGTATTTGTACAATAGGTCGTTTCTTGCTGACAATTTTTTTTATCCTTTAATTAAACATCTTTGATTATGACTTCGTAACAATATTTTCCTTCCATTGAACTTATTTTTTTTAGCTTTGAGTAACGTCGCGAGCAAATATTTTAACGACAATTTCTTACACCTTTGACAGACAAATACTCCAAACACAGTAATGATTTAATGGCGTTTTTGTAATAGATTTAAAATGTTTCGTATTTATTGGCGTTTTTCGCCAATCACGGTACCATTAAAAAAAACGACTAGTTTTCGTCGCAAAAACGCAATAAGGGTGAATAGAGCAAAATCGTACGTAAACCTGAATATGATCAATATAGGGCTTGATCAATATAGGGCTTCCCAGTTTCCTGGGCTTCAAGCTGGTTCTATTGTTAGCACACAAGCTAAACATCCACACACTAAACAATACTATTCGTATGCTCAAGCATTGAGAAAATTATTTACATAATGTTAATGCCAAAAGTTCTAACGCGCATAAGCTTCCATATTCCCACGCCTTAAAAATGTAATACAAACGATGAATAATTTCATGACAACTATACAGGGTATGTTTCAGGAAACGACGCGCACCCAAAGCATGCATCTGCCAGTTTTGCTTAGCAAAAAATGAACCCGTTGAAAATATGCTTCTGAAAATAAACGGTTTGTCTAGGTATATTGTACTCCTTGGCAATATATGTTACAGATATTCGAAGATTATACTTGGTTATAATTTCACTCCTGACGGTGTTAGTTAATTCCGATATTTTTTCCAAATTTACACAATAATAATAGAATTCTTTTATTTTTATTTCTTCGGATGTTAATACTTAATACTCAACAACGACCGCTTTGTATTAAAGCTTAACAGAAAAAACAAAATGAGATGAAATTATAGAATGTCAGAATAATTATGCCGTTACAAATTCTTGTACCAAATTGCATTTCTCTCTTCAGAATGAGAATGGGTAAAGATTTTAACAAACTATTTTGCATACGTATACTTAAAAATTAGTGTAAAGAAAATATTATGATAACTGTGCCGTTGTAGGAATTTCAATATTAAAAAACAATAAAACAATTCTTCACCATTCTTTGTCAAAATAAATATGCCGACCATTGTATAATTATACCATATGCATGGCAAGAGAATATTGAGTTACGTAAACGTAAATTACAAAAAGTTAGGAAGTGTTTCAAAAAGGAATCTTTATTTATGACTTTTTTCATTCAAGATTAATTAATTACCGCTGTTTTATTAAGTGTTACAATACAATTGCAAATTATATTCAAACTTAAATTACCGAGCATAGTAACTTGGACTTTTACTTGTTGTGACAGACCAGTTTTTAAGCCTTGGGATATCGGCAGCGAGTATGTTATAAGGAATTGGTAAGAGGCATGAACCCTGCGAGCAGCATAATTGAATGCCAGTTGGTTGCCATGCTGTTGAGCCCAAGCTTTTGTTATTTTGATAATCTCTGTAGAAAAATATAATTATTGCCTTTTAAAAATACCATCATGCCACACTGAATCGCAGGCTGCCTTAATCTCTAATAACACCGGTTGATCTGCTATTTCGGAAATTATATTTAACATAACTTCTTATTTTCAGCAAAGGTTGAGCAGTATTGTGATCCTTCTAAAACCGAAATATTGAGCAAGGAGTAAGCAATGTTCAACGGTAAAATCATTTATCTTGCCTATTTTTTCTTGTAGTTTACTTATAGATGCGAGTAGACTAATGGGTCTATATTAGATCATGTGGTGTGAAAACCTTTTCCAAGTGATTTGCGAAGGCATTCAGCTTTTCAATGGAGCTTTTAGCCTATGTACGGTTTTCAAGTCTTAATGGAGATTCGTAGGGAATAGGACATTTTAAGTGTTTTAGCAAACTACTGCACTAAAACAAATATAATAAAATTTTGAAAAGTAGATTTGATTTACTTTTACTTCTCTTATACACGCCTGGTTAAATACGAGTATATTGTTATGTTTATTACCACAATAAACGTTAATTTTTAGGGTTCGTTTAATTGCAAGAATTAAAATACACAGTCCTTAATGATTTGATCAATACACAACTTTATTCGGCAATTACGACTCTTATTTACATCTCTTCAGTACACTGTAAACTTAACACTCTTATGTACACACACAGATATTCACTCCATGAAATCGCAAAGTTAACTCTACTCTCAGCGGTGGCCTTTATATACAGATCACGGCCAGTTTTTAAAATATCCCGAACATACGTGATATTGCGCATCATATATTCCATTTGCTGGCTTAGTAGTCTTGTATATGTGTTCGTGTATCTTTTGTTTACTTTTTCTTTCTGTAGAAGTTGTTTTTGTTTCTTCTTTGAATCGCACTTTTGGGGAATTTTCGTTAGGTAATTGTTTTTGCTTTATGTTTAATACATTGTGTATTTGTACAATAGGTCGTTTCTTGCTGACAATTTTTTTTATCATTTAATTAAACATCTTTGATTATGACTTCGTAACAATATTTTCCTTCCATTGAACTTATTTTTTTTAGCTTTGAGTAACGTCGCGAGCAAATATTTTAACGACAATTTCTTACACCTTTGACAGACAAATACTCCAAACACAGTAATGATTTAATGGCGTTTTTGTAATAGATTTAAAATGTTTCGTATTTATTGGCGTTTTTCGCCAATCACGGTACCATTAAAAAAAAAACGACTAGTTTTCGTCGCAAAAACGCAATAAGGGTGAATAGAGCAAAATCGTACGTAAACCTGAATATGATCAATATAGGGCTTGATCAATATAGGGCTTCCCAGTTTCCTGGGCTTCAAGCTGGTTCTATTGTTAGCACACAAGCTAAACATTCACACACTAAACACTACTATCCGTATGCTCAAGCATTGAGAAAATTATTTACATAATGTTAATGCCAAAAGTTCTAACGCGCATAAGCTTCCATATTCCCACGCCTTAAAAATGTAATACAAACGATGAATAATTTCATGACAACTATACAGGGTATGTTTCAGGAAACGACGCGCACCCAAAGCATGCATCTGCCAGTTTTGCTTAGCAAAAAATGAACCCGTTGAAAATATGCTTCTGAAAATAAACGGTTTGTCTAGGTATATTGTACTCCTTGGCAATATATGTTACAGATATTCGAAGATTATACTTGGTTATAATTTCACTCCTGACGGTGTTAGTTAATTCCGATATTTTTTCCAAATTTACACAATAATAATAGAATTCTTTTATTTTTACTTCTTCGGATGTTAATACTTAATACTCAACAACGACCGCTTTGTATTAAAGCTTAACAGAAAAAACAAAATGAGATGAAATTATAGAATGTCAGAATAATTATGCCGTTACAAATTCTTGTACCAAATTGCATTTCTCTCTTCAGAATGAGAATGGGTAAAGATTTTAACAAACTATTTTGCATACGTATACTTAAAAATTAGTGTAAAGAAAATATTATGATAACTGTGCCGTTGTAGGAATTTCAATATTAAAAAACAATAAAACAATTCTTCACCATTCTTTGTCAAAATAAATATGCCGACCACTGTATAATTATACCATATGCATGGCAAGAGAATATTGAGTTACGTAAACGTAAATTACAAAAAGTTAGGAAGTGTTTCAAAACGGAATCTTTATTTATGACTTTTTTCATTCAAGATTAATTAATTACCGCTGTTTTATTAAGTGTTACAATACAATTGCAAATTATATTCAAACTTAAATTACCGAGCATAGTAACTTGGACTTTTACTTGTTGTGACAGACCAGTTTTTAAGCCTTGGGATATCGGCAGCGAATATGTTATAAGGAATTGGTAAGAGGCATGAACCCTGCGAGCAGCATAATTGAATGCCAGTTGGTTGCCATGCTGTTGAGCCCAAGCTTTTGTTATTTTGATAATCTCTGTAGAAAAATATAATTATTGCCTTTTAAAAATACCATCATGCCACACTGAATCGCAGGCTGCCTTAATCTCTAATAACACCGGTTGATCTGCTATTTCGGAAATTATATTTAACATAACTTCTTATTTTCAGCAAAGGTTGAGCAGTATTGTGATCCTTCTAAAACCGAAATATTGAGCAAGGAGTAAGCAATGTTCAACGGTAAAATCATTTATCTTGCCTATTTTTTCTTGTAGTTTACTTATAGATGCGAGTAGACTAATGGGTCTATATTAGATCATGTGGTGTGAAAACCTTTTCCAAGTGATTTGCGAAGGCATTCAGCTTTTCAATGGAGCTTTTAGCCTATGTACGGTTTTCAAGTCTTAATGGAGATTCGTAGGGAATAGGACATTTTAAGTGTTTTAGCAAACTACTGCACTAAAACAAATATAATAAAATTTTGAAAAGTAGATTTGATTTACTTTTACTTCTCTTATACACGCCTGGTTAAATACGAGTATATTGTTATGTTTATTACCACAATAAACGTTAATTTTTAGGGTTCGTTTAATTGCAAGAATTAAAATACACAGTCCTTAATGATTTGATCAATACACAACTTTATTCGGCAATTACGACTCTTATTTACATCTCTTCAGTACACTGTAAATTTAACACTCTTATGTACACACACAGATATTCACTCCATGAAATCGCAAAGTTAACTCTACTCTCAGCGGTGGCCTTTATATACAGATCACGGCCAGTTTTTAAAATATCCCGAACATACGTGATATTGCGCATCATATATTCCATTTGCTGGCTTAGTAGTCTTGTATATGTGTTCGTGTATCTTTTGTTTACTTTTTCTTTCTGTAGAAGTTGTTTTTATTTCTTCCTTGAATCGCACTTTTGGGGAATTTTCGTTAGGTAATTGTTTTTGCTTTATGTTTAATACATTGTGTATTTGTACAATAGGTCGTTTCTTGCTGACAATTTTTTTTATCCTTTAATTAAACATCTTTGATTATGACTTCGTAACAATATTTTCCTTCCATTGAACTTATTTTTTTTAGCTTTGAGTAACGTCGCGAGCAAATATTTTAACGACAATTTCTTACACCTTTGACAGACAAATACTCCAAACACAGTAATGATTTAATGGCGTTTTTGTAATAGATTTAAAATGTTTCGTATTTATTGGCGTTTTTCGCCAATCACGGTACCATTAAAAAAAACGACTAGTTTTCGTCGCAAAAACGCAATAAGGGTGAATAGAGCAAAATCGTACGTAAACCTGAATATGATCAATATAGGGCTTGATCAATATAGGGCTTCCCAGTTTCCTGGGCTTCAAGCTGGTTCTATTGTTAGCACACAAGCTAAACATCCACACACTAAACACTACTATTCGTATGCTCAAGCATTGAGAAAATTATTTACATAATGTTAATGCCAAAAGTTCTAACGCGCATAAGCTTCCATATTCCCACGCCTTAAAAATGTAATACAAACGATGAATAATTTCATGACAACTATACAGGGTATGTTTCAGGAAACGACGCGCACCCAAAGCATGCATCTGCCAGTTTTGCTTAGCAAAAAATGAACCCGTTGAAAATATGCTTCTGAAAATAAACGGTTTGTCTAGGTATATTGTACTCCTTGGCAATATATGTTACAGATATTCGAAGATTATACTTGGTTATAATTTCACTCCTGACGGTGTTAGTTAATTCCGATATTTTTTCCAAATTTACACAATAATAATAGAATTCTTTTATTTTTATTTCTTCGGATGTTAATACTTAATACTCAACAACGACCGCTTTGTATTAAAGCTTAACAGAAAAAACAAAATGAGATGAAATTATAGAATGTCAGAATAATTATGCCGTTACAAATTCTTGTACCAAATTGCATTTCTCTCTTCAGAATGAGAATGGGTAAAGATTTTAACAAACTATTTTGCATACGTATACTTAAAAATTAGTGTAAAGAAAATATTATGATAACTGTGCCGTTGTAGGAATTTCAATATTAAAAAACAATAAAACAATTCTTCACCATTCTTTGTCAAAATAAATATGCCGACCACTGTATAATTATACCATATGCATGGCAAGAGAATATTGAGTTACGTAAACGTAAATTACAAAAAGTTAGGAAGTGTTTCAAAAAGGAATCTTTATTTATGACTTTTTTCATTCAAGATTAATTAATTACCGCTGTTTTATTAAGTGTTACAATACAATTGCAAATTATATTCAAACTTAAATTACCGAGCATAGTAACTTGGACTTTTACTTGTTGTGACAGACCAGTTTTTAAGCCTTGGGATATCGGCAGCGAGTATGTTATAAGGAATTGGTAAGAGGCATGAACCCTGCGAGCAGCATAATTGAATGCCAGTTGGTTGCCATGCTGTTGAGCCCAAGCTTTTGTTATTTTGATAATCTCTGTAGAAAAATATAATTATTGCCTTTTAAAAATACCATCATGCCACACTGAATCGCAGGCTGCCTTAATCTCTAATAACACCGGTTGATCTGCTATTTCGGAAATTATATTTAACATAACTTCTTATTTTCAGCAAAGGTTGAGCAGTATTGTGATCCTTCTAAAACCGAAATATTGAGCAAGGAGTAAGCAATGTTCAACGGTAAAATCATTTATCTTGCCTATTTTTTCTTGTAGTTTACTTATAGATGCGAGTAGACTAATGGGTCTATATTAGATCATGTGGTGTGAAAACCTTTTCCAAGTGATTTGCGAAGGCATTCAGCTTTTCAATGGAGCTTTTAGCCTATGTACGGTTTTCAAGTCTTAATGGAGATTCGTAGGGAATAGGACATTTTAAGTGTTTTAGCAAACTACTGCACTAAAACAAATATAATAAAATTTTGAAAAGTAGATTTGATTTACTTTTACTTCTCTTATACACGCCTGGTTAAATACGAGTATATTGTTATGTTTATTACCACAATAAACGTTAATTTTTAGGGTTCGTTTAATTGCAAGAATTAAAATACACAGTCCTTAATGATTTGATCAATACACAACTTTATTCGGCAATTACGACTCTTATTTACATCTCTTCAGTACACTGTAAACTTAACACTCTTATGTACACACACAGATATTCACTCCATGAAATCGCAAAGTTAACTCTACTCTCAGCGGTGGCCTTTATATACAGATCACGGCCAGTTTTTAAAATATCCCGAACATACGTGATATTGCGCATCATATATTCCATTTGCTGGCTTAGTAGTCTTGTATATGTGTTCGTGTATCTTTTGTTTACTTTTTCTTTCTGTAGAAGTTGTTTTTGTTTCTTCTTTGAATCGCACTTTTGGGGAATTTTCGTTAGGTAATTGTTTTTGCTTTATGTTTAATACATTGTGTATTTGTACAATAGGTCGTTTCTTGCTGACAATTTTTTTTATCATTTAATTAAACATCTTTGATTATGACTTCGTAACAATATTTTCCTTCCATTGAACTTATTTTTTTTAGCTTTGAGTAACGTCGCGAGCAAATATTTTAACGACAATTTCTTACACCTTTGACAGACAAATACTCCAAACACAGTAATGATTTAATGGCGTTTTTGTAATAGATTTAAAATGTTTCGTATTTATTGGCGTTTTTCGCCAATCACGGTACCATTAAAAAAAAAACGACTAGTTTTCGTCGCAAAAACGCAATAAGGGTGAATAGAGCAAAATCGTACGTAAACCTGAATATGATCAATATAGGGCTTGATCAATATAGGGCTTCCCAGTTTCCTGGGCTTCAAGCTGGTTCTATTGTTAGCACACAAGCTAAACATTCACACACTAAACACTACTATCCGTATGCTCAAGCATTGAGAAAATTATTTACATAATGTTAATGCCAAAAGTTCTAACGCGCATAAGCTTCCATATTCCCACGCCTTAAAAATGTAATACAAACGATGAATAATTTCATGACAACTATACAGGGTATGTTTCAGGAAACGACGCGCACCCAAAGCATGCATCTGCCAGTTTTGCTTAGCAAAAAATGAACCCGTTGAAAATATGCTTCTGAAAATAAACGGTTTGTCTAGGTATATTGTACTCCTTGGCAATATATGTTACAGATATTCGAAGATTATACTTGGTTATAATTTCACTCCTGACGGTGTTAGTTAATTCCGATATTTTTTCCAAATTTACACAATAATAATAGAATTCTTTTATTTTTACTTCTTCGGATGTTAATACTTAATACTCAACAACGACCGCTTTGTATTAAAGCTTAACAGAAAAAACAAAATGAGATGAAATTATAGAATGTCAGAATAATTATGCCGTTACAAATTCTTGTACCAAATTGCATTTCTCTCTTCAGAATGAGAATGGGTAAAGATTTTAACAAACTATTTTGCATACGTATACTTAAAAATTAGTGTAAAGAAAATATTATGATAACTGTGCCGTTGTAGGAATTTCAATATTAAAAAACAATAAAACAATTCTTCACCATTCTTTGTCAAAATAAATATGCCGACCACTGTATAATTATACCATATGCATGGCAAGAGAATATTGAGTTACGTAAACGTAAATTACAAAAAGTTAGGAAGTGTTTCAAAAAGGAATCTTTATTTATGACTTTTTTCATTCAAGATTAATTAATTACCGCTGTTTTATTAAGTGTTACAATACAATTGCAAATTATATTCAAACTTAAATTACCGAGCATAGTAACTTGGACTTTTACTTGTTGTGACAGACCAGTTTTTAAGCCTTGGGATATCGGCAGCGAGTATGTTATAAGGAATTGGTAAGAGGCATGAACCCTGCGAGCAGCATAATTGAATGCCAGTTGGTTGCCATGCTGTTGAGCCCAAGCTTTTGTTATTTTGATAATCTCTGTAGAAAAATATAATTATTGCCTTTTAAAAATACCATCATGCCACACTGAATCGCAGGCTGCCTTAATCTCTAATAACACCGGTTGATCTGCTATTTCGGAAATTATATTTAACATAACTTCTTATTTTCAGCAAAGGTTGAGCAGTATTGTGATCCTTCTAAAACCGAAATATTGAGCAAGGAGTAAGCAATGTTCAACGGTAAAATCATTTATCTTGCCTATTTTTTCTTGTAGTTTACTTATAGATGCGAGTAGACTAATGGGTCTATATTAGATCATGTGGTGTGAAAACCTTTTCCAAGTGATTTGCGAAGGCATTCAGCTTTTCAATGGAGCTTTTAGCCTATGTACGGTTTTCAAGTCTTAATGGAGATTCGTAGGGAATAGGACATTTTAAGTGTTTTAGCAAACTACTGCACTAAAACAAATATAATAAAATTTTGAAAAGTAGATTTGATTTACTTTTACTTCTCTTATACACGCCTGGTTAAATACGAGTATATTGTTATGTTTATTACCACAATAAACGTTAATTTTTAGGGTTCGTTTAATTGCAAGAATTAAAATACACAGTCCTTAATGATTTGATCAATACACAACTTTATTCGGCAATTACGACTCTTATTTACATCTCTTCAGTACACTGTAAACTTAACACTCTTATGTACACACACAGATATTCACTCCATGAAATCGCAAAGTTAACTCTACTCTCAGCGGTGGCCTTTATATACAGATCACGGCCAGTTTTTAAAATATCCCGAACATACGTGATATTGCGCATCATATATTCCATTTGCTGGCTTAGTAGTCTTGTATATGTGTTCGTGTATCTTTTGTTTACTTTTTCTTTCTGTAGAAGTTGTTTTTGTTTCTTCTTTGAATCGCACTTTTGGGAAATTTTCGTTAGGTAATTGTTTTTGCTTTATGTTTAATACATTGTGTATTTGTACAATAGGTCGTTTCTTGCTGACAATTTTTTTTATCATTTAATTAAACATCTTTGATTATGACTTTGTAACAATATTTTCCTTCCATTGAACTTATTTTTTTTAGCTTTGAGTAACGTCGCGAGCAAATATTTTAACGACAATTTCTTACACCTTTGACAGACAAATACTCCAAACACAGTAATGATTTAATGGCGTTTTTGTAATAGATTTAAAATGTTTCGTATTTATTGGCGTTTTTCGCCAATCACGGTACCATTAAAAAAAAAACGACTAGTTTTCGTCGCAAAAACGCAATAAGGGTGAATAGAGCAAAATCGTACGTAAACCTGAATATGATCAATATAGGGCTTGATCAATATAGGGCTTCCCAGTTTCCTGGGCTTCAAGCTGGTTCTATTGTTAGCACACAAGCTAAACATCCACACACTAAACACTACTATTCGTATGCTCAAGCATTGAGAAAATTATTTACATAATGTTAATGCCAAAAGTTCTAACGCGCATAAGCTTCCATATTCCCACGCCTTAAAAATGTAATACAAACGATGAATAATTTCATGACAACTATACAGGGTATGTTTCAGGAAACGACGCGCACCCAAAGCATGCATCTGCCAGTTTTGCTTAGCAAAAAATGAACCCGTTGAAAATATGCTTCTGAAAATAAACGGTTTGTCTAGGTATATTGTACTCCTTGGCAATATATGTTACAGATATTCGAAGATTATACTTGGTTATAATTTCACTCCTGACGGTGTTAGTTAATTCCGATATTTTTTCCAAATTTACACAATAATAATAGAATTCTTTTATTTTTATTTCTTCGGATGTTAATACTTAATACTCAACAACGACCGCTTTGTATTAAAGCTTAACAGAAAAAACAAAATGAGATGAAATTATAGAATGTCAGAATAATTATGCCGTTACAAATTCTTGTACCAAATTGCATTTCTCTCTTCAGAATGAGAATGGGTAAAGATTTTAACAAACTATTTTGCATACGTATACTTAAAAATTAGTGTAAAGAAAATATTATGATAACTGTGCCGTTGTAGGAATTTCAATATTAAAAAACAATAAAACAATTCTTCACCATTCTTTGTCAAAATAAATATGCCGACCACTGTATAATTATACCATATGCATGGCAAGAGAATATTGAGTTACGTAAACGTAAATTACAAAAAGTTAGGAAGTGTTTCAAAAAGGAATCTTTATTTATGACTTTTTTCATTCAAGATTAATTAATTACCGCTGTGTTATTAAGTGTTACAATACAATTGCAAATTATATTCAAACTTAAATTACCGAGCATAGTAACTTGGACTTTTACTTGTTGTGACAGACCAGTTTTTAAGCCTTGGGATATCGGCAGCGAGTATGTTATAAGGAATTGGTAAGAGGCATGAACCCTGCGAGCAGCATAATTGAATGCCAGTTGGTTGCCATGCTGTTGAGCCCAAGCTTTTGTTATTTTGATAATCTCTGTAGAAAAATATAATTATTGCCTTTTAAAAATACCATCATGCCACACTGAATCGCAGGCTGCCTTAATCTCTAATAACACCGGTTGATCTGCTATTTCGGAAATTATATTTAACATAACTTCTTATTTTCAGCAAAGGTTGAGCAGTATTGTGATCCTTCTAAAACCGAAATATTGAGCAAGGAGTAAGCAATGTTCAACGGTAAAATCATTTATCTTGCCTATTTTTTCTTGTAGTTTACTTATAGATGCGAGTAGACTAATGGGTCTATATTAGATCATGTGGTGTGAAAACCTTTTCCAAGTGATTTGCGAAGGCATTCAGCTTTTCAATGGAGCTTTTAGCCTATGTACGGTTTTCAAGTCTTAATGGAGATTCGTAGGGAATAGGACATTTTAAGTGTTTTAGCAAACTACTGCACTAAAACAAATATAATAAAATTTTGAAAAGTAGATTTGATTTACTTTTACTTCTCTTATACACGCCTGGTTAAATACGAGTATATTGTTATGTTTATTACCACAATAAACGTTAATTTTTAGGGTTCGTTTAATTGCAAGAATTAAAATACACAGTCCTTAATGATTTGATCAATACACAACTTTATTCGGCAATTACGACTCTTATTTACATCTCTTCAGTACACTGTAAACTTAACACTCTTATGTACACACACAGATATTCACTCCATGAAATCGCAAAGTTAACTCTACTCTCAGCGGTGGCCTTTATATACAGATCACGGCCAGTTTTTAAAATATCCCGAACATACGTGATATTGCGCATCATATATTCCATTTGCTGGCTTAGTAGTCTTGTATATGTGTTCGTGTATCTTTTGTTTACTTTTTCTTTCTGTAGAAGTTGTTTTTGTTTCTTCTTTGAATCGCACTTTTGGGGAATTTTCGTTAGGTAATTGTTTTTGCTTTATGTTTAATACATTGTGTATTTGTACAATAGGTCGTTTCTTGCTGACAATTTTTTTTATCATTTAATTAAACATCTTTGATTATGACTTCGTAACAATATTTTCCTTCCATTGAACTTATTTTTTTTAGCTTTGAGTAACGTCGCGAGCAAATATTTTAACGACAATTTCTTACACCTTTGACAGACAAATACTCCAAACACAGTAATGATTTAATGGCGTTTTTGTAATAGATTTAAAATGTTTCGTATTTATTGGCGTTTTTCGCCAATCACGGTACCATTAAAAAAAAACGACTAGTTTTCGTCGCAAAAACGCAATAAGGGTGAATAGAGCAAAATCGTACGTAAACCTGAATATGATCAATATAGGGCTTGATCAATATAGGGCTTCCCAGTTTCCTGGGCTTCAAGCTGGTTCTATTGTTAGCACACAAGCTAAACATCCACACACTAAACACTATTATTCGTATGCTCAAGCATTGAGAAAATTATTTACATAATGTTAATGCCAAAAGTTCTAACGCGCATAAGCTTCCATATTCCCACGCCTTAAAAATGTAATACAAACGATGAATAATTTCATGACAACTATACAGGGTATGTTTCAGGAAACGACGCGCACCCAAAGCATGCATCTGCCAGTTTTTCTTAGCAAAAAATGAACCCGTTGAAAATATGCTTCTGGAACTCAGGATATGGACATTCTTCTAGTCTCTGAAACACTGCACTGTGAAAAAGGTCTGTAGAATAAATGGGTTTTGAATAAATTACACCAAACACCCAAGCGAAAAGGATTGCGGTGGCACTGCCACTATAATGCGAAAAAACGTAAGGCATTTTTCAATGGCTGAATTCAGCTAACACTTTTTGCAAGCCATGACTATAAATCATACTGATTTTAAAATCGAACACCATCAATTTGCCAGATTCTTTGCTGCACTATTACAAAAGCTTATTGAAGCTTGCGATTACAATACAAATCACACAAAGGGTAGTTTCAGACTCCATAGTCTTAGATGGAGGCAGCTGTATTATACAGTTCAAGCAAACAAGCTAGACCGCGTATCCGACGGTAAACCCTCCTATTGGTCCACAAACTTTAATAAGTTACCAGACCTTATTGATTTTCCTGTTTTAAAAAACACCAAGGTAATCAACTGTTAGTTAGTTCATCCTATGACCTATCTTCTGATCATTCACCTACAATTGTTATTTTACACGACAGTTTTGTCACTGCACCTAAAACCCTTAGTTTCTACACAAATAAAAGCACGAATTGAATAAAATATAAAATGATTGTGAGCCCTCACTTATCTTTAAGCATCCCACTGAGAAATCTAGCAATATTCAGGTAGCAGTAGATTATTTTACAGACGTCGTGAGAGCCACAAGCAGAGCGGTACGTCATCAAAACCATCAGTTAAAATAAAATCACACTAGTCAACAGCAGATGTATAGATACTCGTCATAAAAATGCAAATGAACTTAAAACATTACTGGATCAATTGAGACAGAAACTTGAATTCGCTGCCAACAGATTTTAAAAACTTGGATCCAACAAAAAGCACGTATTTATAGCCTATGGAAAGCTGTAAGGCACTTACAATGTCCTATTGCCTTCGAACCCCCACTAAGATTTGAAGACCGTACTTGGGCTATAAACTAAAGTGAAAAGGTACATGCATTCGCAAATAACTTAGAAAAGGCTTTTACATCACCTGACATAAATACTTTCAATATTTCAAATATTAGTGACACCGTAAATGATCCTATGAAGCTTCGGCTATCTTCTTTAAAACCCGGAGCCGATCGTTTTAAAGGATCAATAAGAAATTAACCTAATGTAGCCGTGAGAATCCTAATTTTCATACGAGGGCGGATCAAGTAGTCCGTGACTTTTCGAAATTCAACACTGGTCCCATCTAGTACCACATATTAATAGACTTTTAAAAAATTTGAGCAAGTGTCGTCATTTACTTTGCGTTTAACAGCTGTTCAAGACATACAACCTCGTGTATTTCTCAAAAAATGGAAAAAAGTGAATTTTCAGTTCTCATTAAACATTATTTTTTGCGAAAAAAAAACCGTCAATCAAACCAAGGAAAAGCTCGATAAATACTACGGGAACTGTGCACCATCGATTTCAATGGTAAAAAAACTGGTTTACTGACTTTCGTTGTGGTCGCACAAGTACAAATGACGCTGAACGTTCTGGGCGGCCAACTGAGGCCAGTAAACCAGAAAATGTCGAAAAAAATCCACGATATGGTGTTGGCCGATCGAAGAGTAAAAGTACGTGAGATTGTTGATGCCATAGGCATTTCATATGTAAGTGTGGTTTCCATTTTAAATGTTCAGCTGGGTTTAAGAAAGTCTGAAAGATTGGTGCCGCGGTTGCTCTCAATTGACCATAAACGTAAACGTGTGACAACTTCAAAGGATTGTTTGAAGTAGTGTTCTGTCTGTCGTCGCGTGCACACACGTTTTGTGATACGGTCCCTTTGTTATATTATTGTCGTCTTTTGGTTTCAGTCTGCGTACAGTGTTTAATAAAAATAACTAAATAAATATTGTACAAATGTTCAATAAGAAAAATGAAAATAATTTTTTTTTTTACTGTATTTTATTTTATTGAATCTTTCTATTAAAAGAAATTCACAATAAGTATTCAAATCTTATTTCTAAATTATTATTTACTAGTTAGTACCAACGTAATAACAAATTTTTTGTATTCAAATCTTAAAAATCTATCTTCTATTGTGTAGAGAGAGCCGCCTCTCTGTGCCAGACTCAATGTGTCAGTTCTTTTAGTCTCTGGTGGCCATCAAATTGCAATAAATTGCGTGCTAGAGTGTTGGGATGTGCGACTTGTTAGTTCACGTATTTGGACGTGTATGTTTTAACTTCTTCGTAGATAGTGGGAACTTTGAGATCCCTATGTATGTTTTCATTTCTTATGTACCAGAGGGCGCATACGATATGACGTAAAATCCTAGACTATCTTCTCTGTAACTTCTGGATGTTTGATGCACAGGCAGTGCCCCACAGCTGAATACCATATGACCATATTGGCTTTATAACGGATTTGTATAAAAGGACTTTATATTCGAAAGCCAAAGTTGAGTTAGGACTTATTAGCCAATGCAGTTGGTTGGTTCGAAGCTTGATGGACGTTATTTTTGCCTCAATATGACGGGACCAAGTTAGGCGCCGATCTAGGTGGATACCTAAATATTTAACGTGCGTTTCCGCTGGAACCGAGGTATTAGTTATTGTGATTGGTGGACAATTTTGCCTTCTAAGGGAAAACGTTACATGAGCACATTTTGATGGATTTACCTTTATTCTCCACTGTTTTAGCCAGTCTTCTAGCTTATGAATATGGGACTGCAGCTTTTCAGATGCATCCTTTGGATCATTACTTACACTTATAATTGCAGTGTCGTCTGCAAAGGTTGATGTATATGTATGTGGGCTTGTCGGCATATCCGCTGTATAGATGATATATAATAGCGGCCCTAGCACACTACCTTGAGGTATTCCTGCACTGATTTTCCCACATCTTGAAAGCTGGTCCTTTGACCTTACTTTAAAAGTTCTACCGGACAAATAGCTTTTTATAAGCTTGTGGGTGTTTTCAGGTAGAACCCGAACTATTTTAGTAAGTAGCCCATCATGGCAGACTTCATCAAATGCTTGGGAAATATCTATAAATAAAGCTGAACAGTATTGCTTTCTTTCAAAAGCCGATCTAATA
This sequence comes from Phania funesta, assembly GCA_963932375.1. Taxonomy (NCBI): domain Eukaryota; kingdom Metazoa; phylum Arthropoda; class Insecta; order Diptera; family Tachinidae; genus Phania; species Phania funesta. Next base: position 30,604,039 of record OZ010656.1, read on the forward strand.
ATGGTAACGATTCTATGGACTTGTTCAATCGTACTATGCCTTGCTCGAAAACCAAACTGATGATCTGGGATAACGTTTTGTTCATTTAGAAAAGGAGTTACACTCGAGACGAATAATTTTTCAAATATCTTTGACAAAACTGACAGTAGGCTAATTGGCCTGTAGGATGTAATCTGGCTTGAGTCCTTTGCAGGTTTCTGGATCATAACAATTTCAGACTTTTTCCAAGATCATGGGAAGAAGCCGACGCGCAACATGGCATTAAATATGTAAAGTAAAATTCTTACAGCTGAATTTGGTAAGTTTTTTATCATTGATCCTGTTATACGATCAGGTCCAGATGATTTCTTCATATCCATATTTTTAATTGTCGATTTTAAAGAAGACAACCGAAGTTTCATAGGATCATTCACGATGTCGCTAATAATTGGAATAGCGGAATTACTTATATCATGTGGTGCGAAAACCTTCTCTAAGTGCTTTGCGAACGCATTTGCCTTTTCGCTTGAGTTTTTAGCCCAAGTACAGTCTTCAAGTCTTAGTGGGGATTCGTAAGCAATAGGACATTGTAAGTGCTTTACAGCTTTCCATAGACTATAATCCGTGTTTTTCATTGGATCCAAGTTTTTTAAAAAGTTGTCGATAGCGAATTGGTGTTTCTGTCTCAATTTACTGCGTAAGTTTTTTTTTGGCATAAGTTCATTTGCGTTTTTATGTGTGGAGAACGGCTATTTTTCCATGGTCTTCTTAGTCTTCTTTTCTCAATGACGAGCATCTGAATATCTGCTGTTGCCTGGTACGTTATTATTTTAGCTGATGGCTTTGTTGGCGTTGCAGCTATGGCTGCGGCAGTCACGACGCCTGTAAAATGGTCTACAGCTGCTTGAATATCAGCTGGATTTCTCAGTGGGATGTTCAAAGGTAAGTGAGAGCTCACATACATTTTATATTTTAACCAAATCGTGTTTCTGTTTGGGTAGAAACTAAGGGTTTTAGGTGCAGTGACAAAACTGTCGTGTAAAATAACAATTGTAGGTGAATGATCAGAAGATAGGTCATAGGATGAATTAACTAAGAGTTGATCGCGTTTGATGTTTTTTACTATAGCAAAATCAATAAGGTCTAGCAACTTATTAAAGTCTGTGGGCCAATAGGTGGGTTTACCGGCAGATACGACGTCAAGCTTGTTTGCTTCAACTGTATAATACAACTGCCTACCTCTAGGACTAAGGAGTCTGGATCCCCAAAATGTGTGCTTTGCATTGTAATCGCCAGCGGCAATAAATTTTTGCCCTAGCGTAGCAAAGAACCTGGCAAATTCATGGTGTTCGATTTTATGCCTAGGCGAGCAATACACTGATGAGACTACAATTTTAAAATCTGTAAGATTTATGGTCGTGGCTTGCAAAAAGTCCTCCCTGAATTCAGGCAATGGAAAATGCCTTACGTTTTTTCGGACTAAAATGGCAGTCCCACCACATGCCCTTTCGCTTGGGTGTCTGGTGTCATATATAAAATACTCATCAATTCTAAAGCAGTTTTTTATAGTGAAGTGTGTTTCAGAGACTAATAGTATGTCTATATCATGTGCTAGCAGGAACTGTTCTACTTCATATTTACGTTGGGGGATCCCGTTAGCGTTCCAGAAGCATATTTTTAACTGGTTCATTTTTTTGCCAAGCAAAACTTGCAGAAGCATGTTTTGGGTTCGCATCATTTCCTGAAACATACCCTGCATAGTTGTCATGAAATTATTCATTGTCTGTATTAAGTTCTCGATCGAGCTCGAATTGTTGGTGAGGGGTGTCTGAGCACCCTCTTTTAAGACGTGGGCAAATGAATGTTTATGCGCATTAGAACTTTTGGCATTCGCATTAGGTAAATCATTTCTCAATGTTTGGGCATATGAAAAGTTTGGCTTAGTGTGTGGCTGGTGTAGCTTGTGTACTAGCAATAGAACCAGCATGAAGCCGAGGAAATTGGGAAGCTTTATATTGCTCATATTCCGGTTTACGTACGACTTTCGCATTATCTTTTACATATTGAAATACTTTGCAGCCCCTGTAATTTGCTGTATGGTTTTCACCACAGTTGCTGCATTTTTTGACCTTGGGGTCTGTTTTGGAAGAAGTGCATTCCAAAGTCCGGTGCGCATCACCGCAAACAACACATACAGATGGTAGCTTGCAGTAGGTTTTCGTGTGTCCGAATTCCTGGCAGTTGGTACACTGACGGGGACCATTACGTTTTAGAGGCTCTTCCACCGTTATTCTTCTGTTTAAAAGGTAGCGCAAATTATATATAGGATGAACCGAGTTTTTTGATTTAAGCTGCGATGCATTAAACACGATTTCAACACGATGCATAGGTTGGGAAACTTTATTCTTATTTAAAATATTGTGCACTGACCTTACGACATAACCTTCCACCTCTATGGCACTTTTTATCTCCTCAGTTTAAACAGGTTTAACCATGCACTTTGTTATTGTCTTTTTCATCACACACAATATTATATAGCTTTTTATTTTTTGTTATTTTGTTGTTGTTACTAACTGTTAACTATGTCTCTGCACTTGTTCAATTTTTAAAATAAAAAAAGTCACCTTAAATGAATTTAAATTATGCGCTTAAAGTAAAGTACGTCTTTACTCAAACGAAGTTTACGTAGAAAATAATTTAAAACAATAAAAATTCACAAATAAGAAAATAAAACAAAACACAACAACAATTTCAACACAAAACTTGTTCACAAAAAAAAAACAAACAAAATAAAAATATCAAGAAACAAACAATAAAAATCAACGGTTTTTTTACAAAAACAACAACAAAACATACTTACATCAATATCAATTAAGACAAGAAAAAAACATAATATACATACAATATACAAAACAAAAATGCAATGTTAATAGTGTTGATAAAATAGCAGCAGGGATGGTGCCGTGTGTCATTTTCATGCGAAGTGACCAGATCAGGACTTTTATGGCACCCTTGTCAATGTCATTGTGTCGTTTCCCCAGTTCTTATGTCCAGTAAATTTGGTGGTACTGGCGCCCCTGGGATAATGATCACTAAGCGGTCACTACAACAACAATTGATTACATCGGCGGTTGTACCGCAAAACAGAATAGTTGATTTGTTCTTTTCTTCAGTATTGTTATGGTGAGTCGATTTAGAATTAACTTCTGCAACATACGTGGCATAAGGGCGAATTTTTTTGCTGTATACGCGCACATTTGTCTCCATCGGCCGGACGTTTTCGCCTTATGTGAAACCCAGGTGTCTGTGAATGCTGATCCACAGGATTTTCAGATACCTGGTTATCACCTTCTATCACTTTTTAATTTCCATCGGGGCCTTGCAATGTACATACGCAATGAAGTTGTGTACCAATGCCAGCAATCTCTAGGCATAAGTGATGCTGAATTTAGCTGCATCTGGGTTAAATTCAAAATCAGGTTACACCTTTTGCATTTCGGGTTTCTTTACAGAAGCCCAAACGCGGGAAGGGATATTTCCTTATCAGGCTTCGATACCCTTTCCGATTCAATTTCGAAGATCCTTGAGAGTTGTCCGAACAGTGAAATTGTTGTTGCAGGTGATTTCAATGTTCACAACTCGTCATGGCTTCGCCATTCGAGCAATACAACAACGGAAGGCCAATATGTTGAATTATTCGCCGCGCACAATCATCTTACGCAACTAGTGAATGAACCAACGCACATTTCGTGTGTTGAAGGGCACCAGCACAACACTCTTGACCTTTTTCTTACTTCATGTAAAGTATGAAGTAAGCGTCAATGCACCTCTCGGTAACTCGGATCACTGTACCATTTCCGCCTCCTTTTCGTTCTCGGAACTCCTTAACGTTGCACGAACGACCCAGAAACGTAAAAAATTTATCTACGAAAAGGCTCGTTGGGCTGATCTCAACGACTTCTTCAGGCATTTTGATTGGAAACTTTGTTTCATGGACAATAATGTCAATGCCATGGCGAAAATGGTCGAGAATATAATTTTGTTTGGAATGAAATCCTTCATTCCATCTAAACAAACTTCGAAAAATCTTAGAATAAAATCTTGGTTTAATCAGACGTGCAAAATTGCAGTCAGATCCAGAGAGGAAGCATTCAGTACATGGCTTAATAACAAAAATGACGACACTGACTCGCTACGAAAAAGGGAAAAAGCTTTATACGAGCAGCGTCTTCGTGCTAAAGTTCTTAGTGCTCCACGGGGTAGTAAGAGCTTTTGGTCTTTCGTTAAAAGAGTAAAGGGTAATGCTAGTTCCTCAATTCCGACTCTTTTAAAGGACGACCAAGTATTCACTGACCCGGTTGATAAAGCTAACATGTTGGCCGAATTATTTGCAAGAAATTCTCTCTTGTCGGAAAGCAATCAACCACTGCCCGTGATCGAAAGAGTATCAGTAACTATGCCAAGCATATTTTTTCGAGCCCGTGCCGTTAAAAGGGTTCTTGCGAACCTCAACATAAACAAGTCTCCAGAGCCGGATGGCATCCCTGCACTGGTCTTGAAGCAGTGCTCTTCGACGCTAGCGCGTCCATTGGCCAAAGTTTTAAGCATATTGTACCATGCTGGCGAATTTCCAATGTGTTGGAAGGTTGCCAAAGTAACGCCAATCCAAAAAAAGGAGAGGCCAATAACCCTGAAAATTACCGTCTAATAGCAATTTGTTCGGCGCTTTCCAAGGTTATGGAAAGTATGGTGAATTTCCATCTTGTTAATTACCTGGAGTCCAACAATTTACTTCCCGACCGTCAGTATGGATTTCGTAGAGGACGCTCTACGGGAGACATACAGGCTTTCCTCTCGAAGAGATGGTGTAGGTCCATACATCATTTTGGCGAAAGTAAGGTGGTGGCTCTAGATATTTCCAAGGCGTTTGATAGAGTGTGGCATGGCGCGCTCTTGTCAAAACTTGTGGCTTTTGGTGTCGGTACTCACTTCTCTCGATTTATATCGAGCTTTCTCAGAGATCGCACTATACGAGTTGTTGTAGATGGGATCTCATCAGACGAGTTTAAGATCAATTCAGGGGTACCAAAGGGCTCCGTTCTTTCTCGTACTCTATTTCTTATCTTCCTAGATGACCTTCTTCGTCACACTTCCAACCCTATTTATTCTTTTGCATATGCCATTCTTACACATTCATCAACAGACCAAGCCTCTTAGAGATTGAGGCCATGAAGCACCGCATGAATGATTCATTAAATAGTGATCTTGTGACGATCACAGAATGGGGTCGTGCGAATAGGGTCGATTTTAACCCCAATAAGACCCAATGTTGTATGCTAACACACAGATGCACGACGGTCTTTGCTGCTCCATCTGTAGTTATGGGTGGTATAGATAGAGGAATCAGAAGCTCATGATGTTCTTGATATGAAGATTCAATGTGATGTCCGATGGACCCAACACATTTTTCAAGTGTCGAAAGAAGCATTCAAGTGCTTAGGCTTCCTCAAACGGTGTAAGAATTACTTCACCCCATCCGATCTCCTAACTATCTATACCACTTATATCCGACCGAAAATGGAATACAACTGTCATGTATGGGCTGGTGCTTCAAAGTCTATTTTGGAGTTACTCGACCGCGTACAGGAGAGGGCGAAGATGCTCATCGGTGATAGTATCCAACTCTATTGACTCTCTCGAGCATCGACGAAATGCGGGGTGTGTTTCGCTGTTCTATCGCTACTACAATGGATTATGCTCTGATGAAATTAGGGACATTATTCCCGAAACCCGCTCATTCATACACCACACGTACTTCATAAAGAGCATATCCATTTGTGGTCGAATGGCCAGTGGATCGCACAACGCACTACAGACAGAATTCGTTCTTTAGCCGGACCATTCGTATGTGGAATAAGCTTCCAGCAGAAGTCTATCCTCCCACTTTCTCTGTGGAAAAGTTCAAGTCAAATGTTAATAAACACTACTCCCTCTATCCTCCTTCCCATAACCTCTTTTCCTAGTTCTGGCACAATGCATTGCATCAATAGGGGTCATCCCCTGAGTGCTGGTCCTACCATAAAAAAATCCGAATGAGTTTTTGCGGCGTTTTGTAACTGTGGATGAAACATGAATTCATTACTGTGCTCCGGAGACCAAGCAGCAGTCTAAACAATGGGTTTCTCCGGGTCACCCTGCTCCAAAGAAGGCCAAGGTAAGTTTGCCGGCCAATAAGGTGATGGCAACAGTTTTTTGGGATGCACGCGGGATAATCCACATCGATTACCTTTAAAAGGCAAACAACAATAAACGACGAATATTATGCCAACTTATTAGACCGATTTAATGAGGATTTAAAAAGAAAACGACCTCATACGGTCAAGATGATGCACGGGTGCACAAATGTGCAGTCTCAATGGCAAAACTCTACGAATTTGGCTACGAATTGGTACCTCTTCCGCCAAACCTAAAGAAATGGCTCGGTGGAAAGAGATTTAGCTCAAACGATGTAATTGTTGACCAAACAAATGCCTATTTTAAGGACCTCGAAAATTACTATTTTTTGGAAGGGATACAAAAACTGGAGAAACGTTGGACTAAGTCTTATAGAGTTAAGAGATTACTTTAAAAAAAAATTTTGTTTTCCAAAAAAAAACTGAGTTTCATTCAAAAAGACACGGACTTATTGATCCGGCCTCGTATTTAATGCCATATTGCGCGTTGACTTCTTTCCATGCTTTTGGAAGATATTTTGATTCCCAAACCAGGAAAAGACTCAGGCCACATTACGTTATCAGGCCTATTAACCTACTCTTAATTTATAGACATTTTTGAAGCGTTTGATAAAGTATGTCTCAGTTTAATACATAAGTTCAAGTGGATCTTAATGTCAGGAGAACGGCAATTTTTTCATTGCCTTTTCTTTTCACTGACGAGTGTCTGTACATCAGCCGATGATAAATTTCTTATAACTGGCCCGTTTGCGTGCTGTTTTTTCCACAACTGCTTAAAAATCAGGCAGATTTGAGATGTTCGGAGGCTTACATATACTTTATATTTCAACTAATTCGTGTTTTTATTTGGAAAGCAAATAAGGTTTTTATGTGCAGTAACAATACTTCCTGTCAAATAACGATTGTTGGTGAATGGTGTCGGATTATATTTCATAGGACGAACTGACTAATAATTGATCACGTCTAATATTTCTTACAATGGCAAAACCAATATGATCTGGACGCTTAATAAAGTCTGTTGACCAATATGTGGGTTTACCTTCAGAGACCACGTGTAGCTTGTTTGCTTCAACTGCATTGTACAGTTCTCTCTCTCTCTTGCTCTAAGAAGTCCGGAGCCCTAAAAAGTGTGCTTTGCATTCTAGTCGCCAACTGAAATTATTTTTGTTCTAGTGCGCCCGGGCGGACAGTACATAGATGAGACTGAAACTTTGATATCAGTAAGATTTATAGACGTAGCTTGTATAAAATCTTTGCTGAATTCTGGCATTATAAAGCGAATGAAGTTTTTGCGCACTATGACGGCAATGCCACCACAAACCATTGCACTTGGATTTTTAGTATCGTATGTAATATATCCATTCACTCTAAAACATTTTTTTATTGTGAAATGTGTCTCAGAGACCAAGAGTATGTCTATTTCCCGTGTTAACGGAAAATGTCCACCCCCATATTTGTGTTAGGAGAGCCCGGTAGCTTTCTAGAAGCAAACTTTTAACTGGTTCATTTCTCGCCAAGCAAAACTTGCAGAAGCATGTTTTGGGTGCGCATCATTTCTTGGAACTTACCCTGCATTGTTGAAATTGTTGTTTTTATTTTCTATTAGGTTTTCGAATGAACTTGAATTGTTTGTAAACGGTATCTGTGGACCCTCTTTTAAGATGCATAAGAGTGTTTCCGCGCATGCTGTCTTTTCGCATCACTATTAGCATTAGCTAATTGTGCATCATTTTTCAGTGCTTGGACATACGAGTGCTTTGGTAATAATAAAAAAATAATAATTTTGTTTACAATTCTAAATTATATTGCATTTTACCAAATATATATTTCTTTTAAAAAGATTTTTACTACATTTACACCTACGCAAAATCTGGTACTTATGAGATTTTGAGTGAAATCTAGTTCATTTCTACCAGATTACCCATACAAAACAAAATCTACTTACGAAATAGATTTTAGCAAAATCTCTCAAAATCTTGCAATACTGAATGATGCAACTATGTATTTTTTGCTAATGTACTGAAATTTACAGCGCTGAACAAGAAAATTTTGACATTTGTAACAAAAAAAAACGCGCGGTAGAAACAAAATATTTGCGGCAACATTCAAAAATAATAAAAGTTTAAAATAAGTGGATTCAATATGGATAAAACAATAATAAATAATGTGTAAGTAATATTACATATGTAATTATGTGTATAAAAACAATTGTAGCACGAATTTAATTAAGTTTAGAGCCAATTTTTTATTCTTTCTTCAGTCAGCTGTTTTTGTTATGAAAATGAAATCCAATAATACGTCAAAAAGCATTGGTGTAAACGGCAGAGATTTTCTTCGAGATTTGAGCTGAAATCTACTAGATTTTGCGTAGATGTAAATGTAGTATTATATTCATCTCCAACTTGATTTCATTTGGTAGTAGGTTGTAAAAGTGCAATCATTTATAAAAAAGAGACATTTGAATAGCTGTGATTTTAGTTCGCTGTAGTCTGAAGTTTCTTCTGTTTCTCAGTTAATGTAGTTGTACTTCTCCCTTGTATCTGATAGATATTCATTTATAGTCTTGTTTGACATTATATGTGTATAGATGCTACATTTTAATATCGACCTCATTCCCATATTTTGCAGCTTTTCTATTTACGTTCCTGTGCAACATGTATATAAAGGATTACCCATTTTGCGGTTTCAAAAGTAAACGTAAATAAAACATGTAAAATATTTTTTTTTTCATGATATATATTTTTTATTATAAAGATTGAACGTTGACATTATGTGTGAAGCACTACATCATTTAAATGACCACCACGCGAAGTGTTGCAAGCATTGATTCTTTTGAGGTAATTTTCGACCACTTTTTGTCACATATTGGGAGGTATCTCAGCCATAACTTGACGAACGTTGGTTTTTAAGTGATCAAGAGTTAAAGGTTTATCTGCATAAACACGGTCTTTCGCGTAGCCCCACAAAAAAAAAACTAATGGTGGCCAGTTGATATCGCCACGACGATAAATTACGTGGCCAGGAAATGTCTCTTGCAATAAAGCCATATTCGCTCGAGTTGTGTGGCATGTGGCACCGTCTTGTTGAAACCACATATTCAAGTCGTATCCTTCAATAGCAGGCAATAAGGTTTCTTATGACCATAACGCTCTGAATTGACGGTGACAATCGTTCCATCGTCGTTTTCGAAGAAGGTCCAATCACAACTTCGGACCAAAGAGCGCACCAAACAGTGACTTTTTGTGGATGTAATAGCCACCCTTCAATTACTTGTGGATTCTCAGAACCCCAAATACGACAATTTTGTTTATTAACATACCCACCGAGTAAGATACATATATGCTTCATCGCTGAAGAAAATTTTGTTCGAAAAATCGCCGTCCACCGCCTGTTGTTCAAGCACCCATTCCACGTATCTACGACGTTGTGAATGGTCAGCTGGCTTCAGTAGTTGTGTGAGCTGGACTTTATATGGATGTAGGTGTAGATCCCAATGCAAAATACGCCATAATGTGCTGTAAGGCAGTCCTAATTCCTGAGAACGACGAGGAATCGACACATTCGGGTCTTCGGCAACATTTTTGTAGTAGGTTTAGATAATTTTTATGCGTTGTGTGATAGTTAAACGATCGATTTTCGTCAATACCAAACTTTGAACTGAAAAGAAAAAATTGGTTTAACAACTTAGTTTGACAGATGTCGAATTCCAGTCCTATACTTTTGAAACCACGAACTGGATAACCCTATATGATTGTTGAACCAAATTCAAAATGCGGTTTTATCATTGTTATATATGGCGGTAATTTTGGAAATTTTATTGCGTATGCGTTTAAAGAAACCAATTTTTTTGCTAATCTTTTTGCAAATGTATTCAATATGTTCATTATTTTTTAATTGTTCATCTATTATAAAGCCAGGGTATTTAATTTGATGGACCCTCTCTATTACCTGATCGTTAATTTAAAAAATTGGAATGCTATTCATACTCATTTGCATTATTTTTGTTTCATTTTCATTTAACTTCAATTTATTCATTTTTAGCTACTCGTTCACATTATTGTCATATATCATATTTGCATATAATCCTTCATCCGTAGATCATTCTGTAAAAATTAGTGTCATCTGCATATAAAATTATTTCGCATTTTGTTAATACCTTTTCCATATCGTTTACGTATATAATAAATAGTGTACCCGATATTGAGCCCTATAGTACACCATACTTGTTACATATGTAGTTAGATTTTACATTGTCAAATTGCAACATTTGTTTTCTGCATGTTAAGAATGATTTAAACCATTTCAGCTCGGTTCCTTGTATTCCGTACTTGCTCAATTTTTGTAACAGTTATTCGCTAATAATTGTCTCGAATGCTAATTTTAAGTTTAGGAAAATAGCCATAATTCTTTTACTCTTCTCAACGTATTTCCACCTAATAATAACATAGTTTACCGCTGTTTCACACTAAAAACCCATTATCAACACTTTATCAAAATCAGTTTTTTTTTATTTTTTACAATAGATTTATTGCACGAAATTTTAATTTATTGTTATCTCCTATTTTAACGTATTGTATATAACAAAACAGTTGTTAAATTTATTGGCTATTTGGTTTTTTTCCTTGTACTCTACTTGATCAAATATCACAGATTGTATTGCATTTGGGTTTTTATTAATTACTAATTCCTTTATTTCTCTCCACATCTGTTTTTTGGGTTTTGGCGTTAGTTATTGTTTTATTTATACATTTATTTTTTTTCCTCATTAACTTTTGTTTTGTATTTATTTCTTATAGTTTTATATATTTGTTCCAACTATCGCTTGAGTTACTGTCTTTGCAATGTGTTATTTTATAGTTTTATTTCTTCTAGGGTTTTTTAGTTCCTTATTAAACCATTTTTTTCCCTATATTTTTTTTTAAATTTCTTTTAGGGTTTTTTAGTTCCTTATTAAACCGCTTTTTTATATTTCTTTTTTTTTAATGTAAATTTTTTAATTGTATATTAATTCATATTATTTGTGATGGTGTTCACATTCCTTATTTCAGAATATTCTAGCGAATAATTATTTCCCTTCTAAACAGGTTTTTATAGCATTTAAAGAGTTTGATAGTGTATTGTAATGATTATAATTCTGTATGAGGTATTCTTGTTCTTCTATCTCATTTCTTAAATGTGTTTCTGAGAAACTCATAAATTCAGGGTTTCTTAGATCTGTCATTATTTCTATTTGATTAAAATTATTTAACAATCCCTGAGCATTTGTGTATACACCTGTAATATACCTTGATTGTTATATATAAAAACCAATTTTCTTAATTTTTATTTTATTTTAAATGATTCTCCTCTAAGCCCATATTAAAATTTCTTATTTGATCATATACAATTCATATATTTAACAAAAATCTCTGAATTGCACTCATTTGATTTATGGTTTTTGTGGCATTTGGGACATATATTTTGATTCCTACAGTCTTTAGCTTTATGGTTAAATTCTTTACATTTATAACACATCAATACTTTCGTACAATCGAAAACTCTACATTTCTCCCATCCTATATTTATTTTTTGAGACGACAAAACGTTGGTATATGATTCGTGATCGATTGCAATCTTTGCGTTATTAATTATTCTATTATTTCTTTTAATATCATATATTTTTATTACTTTCATTTCACTATCACTCAGAATATAATTTTGCCTTTTGATTTTATTGATTATTTCCTAATGTGAATATTTAAAAGACATATCCGATTTCATATTCTCCACCCATTTCATTTTGAATAGCCGTTTTGATTTGATCACATTCAATAATTAGTGTTCCATTACTCTTGTTTTCAACATGTTATTTTCAAGTTTATTGGGTCACCCCAACTTGCCCAAACTTGCTGTAAGTTTTAATATGCCCGAATTCTTGAAATTAGTACACTGACGGGGTACATTGCATTTAAATGGTTCCTCTAAAGTTACTCTTCTAATCAAGAGGTATCACAAGACAGGATGAACTAAGTTCTTTGGCTTTAGCTAAGTTGCGTTAAACACAATCTCAAAACGATACATTGGGAACTTTATTCTTGTTTATACGTTTGTGCACTGACCTTACGATGCCACTTTTAATTTCCTCCGTGGGAAAAGAACTGTCAATGTACTTTGCGACAATTAGCAAAACTTTAGCACTTGCTAATTGGTAGGTGTAGCCGAAGTTCGAAGGCTTAGAACTCGGAATACATGGGATTCGGCTAATTTTTTTTTTTTATTATATATTTTTTATTTTTTTAATTTTCTAACACTACGTACAACTCGAAAAATATAGGTTCCATTGATTTTGTTTATAAAATAATTCAAATAATCTAAATAAATCTTCTTCCAGTTTTTCTTCTATTCTTTTTTTAATGTGCTCATGTAACGTTTTCCCTTAGAAGGCAAAATTGTCCACCAATCACAATAACTAATACCACGGTTCCAGCGGAAACGCACGTTAAATATTTAGGTATCTACCTAGATCGGCGCCTAACTTGGTCCCGTCATATTGAGGCAAAAATAACGTCCATAAAGCTTCGAACAAATCAACTGCATTGGCTAATAAGTCCTAACTCAACTTTGGCTTTGGAATATAAAGTCCTATTATACAAATCCGTTATAAAGCCAATATGGTCATATGGTATCCAGCTGTGGGGTACTGCCTGTGCATCAAACATCCAGAAGTTACAGAGAAGACAGTCTAGGATTTTACGTCATATCGTATGCGCCCCCTGGTACATAAGAAATGAAAACATACATAGAGATCTCAAAGTTCCCACTATCTACGAAGAAGTTAAAACATACACCTCCAAATACGTGAACAAACTAGTGGCACATCCCAACACTCTAGCACGCAATTTATTGCAATTTGATGGCCACCAGAGACTAAAAAGAACTGACACATTGAGCCTGGCGAGGCGGCTCTCTCTACACATTAGAAGATAGATTTTTTAAGATTTGAATACAAAAAATTAGTTATTACGTAGGTACTAACTAGTAAATAATAATTTAGAAATAAGATTTGAATACTTATTGTGAATTTCTTTTAATAGAAAGATTCAATAAAATAAAATACAAACAAAAAAAAAAAAAAAAAAAAAATTCTTTTTTTAATTTTAGGTACATACATATTAAAATTTTGCAGTGGATCTTTTCAGCGTTGAGATACTTGCCTGGATACTATCTGGATAACTGATTTTTGGTGCTGAAATAGTCGAGTTTAACTCAATTCTCACATTTTTTTTAGTTAGAGCGGTTGGAATCCCTCCTTTGTAATTATTTCCAATTTTCTGTATCTTTAAAGTATCCGAGCACGCTTTTGGAACTTCTCCCAATTACAAGTGCAGTGGCCCGAAGGAATATTTTTGTAAACGAAAAAAGGAGACTTTTTCTCATTCTACATTTAAAATACCTCTCTTGCCAATTTTTCACTAATGTTTATTATAAAGTTTATTATAAAGTAATTGTTCAAGGAGTAAACCAAATGTAATTAGTTGCAAAAATAAAAATGCAGTTGTTCTAACATTATTGAAAGGAACAAATGTCATTTCTATTTTTTTTTTTTTTTTTGTCTTGTTTTAAAGGGCTTTTAACAATAGTTCGCACAACGCTGTTCTGCCATCACACAAGCAAAATAAAAAATGTGTCTATGTAAACACACGAAGATAAACTATGCTGAGAACACTGAAACACTCTTGAGGGCAAACAAAAAATTATGCTTAAGTGGTCCTATTCATCTCAAGGAGAGTGTATTAATGATGATCGAATATGTATATTGCATACTTTATCTAAGCAGACTGTGCTTCTTACATTTATATGCATCATTCATTGTAAAAGTACAAGATTAAATACAACTTCACACACAACAAAAATTCTATATCTTACCAGACGAGGCAGTCATTTGAATCAAAAGTGCCATTTGTTGTCTCTCTGACATTGGAGTATTCGGGTTTGATCTCGCTGGTGCAATTCCAGTGCTACATCCAACACCCCGTGGTCTTGGGGGTGGCATACTATTTTCGTAAATATTTTTATATTAAAAAAAAAATTTTTCTGAAGAAAATGCAACAAATTTAAACTTTCAGCACAAAAGTTTATACCACAGAATATAAACAGAATACCCAACAATGACATTAGAAAAAGCGTGTAATCAGGTGTTATGCGTTTTTACATACAAAATTATAATTAACCCGATTATATGAAAGAGATAGCTTAATTAGAAACGATAAGGTTTTTTATCTCTCTTATATAATCGAGGTAATGTTGTTGTGAGTTGTCGCGTCTAGTTAGTAGTCTATGGTTTATACTTTTGTATTCTTTAACCAGGGATGGATAATTCGGTGAATTAGTAATTTCTTGTCATAAATTGCCAAGGCAAAATGATAATACCTAAACTCCAAGCGAATTGATACTACATTTACACCTACGCAAAATCTGGTACTTATAAGATTTTGAGCGAAATATAGTTCAGTTCTACCAGATTACCCATACACAAAAAAATCTACTTACGAACTAGATTTTGGCAAACAGGTCTGTTCTGAAAACCACGTGATTTCAAATCACGAACGATTTTGAAATCACGCCGACGAGTTGATGCTGTTCTGCATATTACGATTTTCGGCGTGGTTTTGTTTCTTCGAAAACACGAGAAAACTGCTGACTATTTAGATTTGTGTTTTGTTTGTTTAATTTTTTTATATTCTTAATTAATATAAAAAGTAAAAATTAAGGTAATAAAAATGCCGGGAGCTAGTTTATTGGCAGTAATTGCTGTAAAAAACGTCATTTACTGAACCTATCAAAACAAAGTTCACAAAGCATAAATACAAATGAAAACAAATGTTAGTATAAATAAAATTAATGCAAAAATAACGAAGTTGTCACTGTTTTCATCGATTTCATATTTTTTAACAACAATAAATAAATTTTGTATTAAATAAAAAACAGGATACTCAAAATTCCATATATCTTACATTATATTTTACGACTGTGTCACTTTGGCAACCTCACAAATATCTTCGAAAAAACAAACCAGCTCACTGCTGAAGAGAAAAAGTAAATCACGAACATTGGTAAACAAAGCAAAACAACTTTTTACAAAACAAACAGTGTCCTTAGAAATTTGTTAATATATATGTTTTTGTGTGTATAAAACGTTATTTTATTGCTTAAATAAATAAAAAAACACATCATATTAAATATATTATATAATTTTTATTTGATTCTAAATGCAAAACATAGAAAAAAAACTTCAAGTGATTTGAAATCGACTGTTAGCTCACCGGTTTTAAATCACGAGATTTCAAAAAATGTTGTGCACAGAACACCTTTTCGTAATTTGAAATCACTTTTACAAAAAAGTGATTTTCAGAACATGCCTGAAAATCTCTCAAAATCTTCCAATACCGAATGATGCAACTATCTATTTTTTGCTAATGTACTTCAATATACAGCGCTCAACAAGAAATTTTGACATTTGTAACAAAAAAAAAGCGCGGTAGAAACAAAATATTTGCAGCAACATTAAAAAATAATAAAAGTTTAAAATAAGAGGTTTCAATATGGATAAAACAATAATAAATAATGTGTAAGTAATATTACATATGTAATTATGTATATAAAAACAATTGTAGCACGAATTTAATTAAGTTTAGAAAAAATTTTTTATTCTTTCTTCAGTCAGCTGTTTTTGTTATGAACATGGAATCCAATAATACGTCAAAAAGCATTGGTGTAAATGGCAGAGATTTTCTTCGATATTTGAGCTGAAATCTACTAGATTTGTTGTGCAAATGTAGTATGAAAGCAATTCCGGCCAATGCGTATTTACTGGGTGGCAGCACTACGACAACAATACAACAACAGCAGGCAACTTTGTTTGGGTAAAATGAATGACTATGTGTCAAAAACATGTGACAGCAAGAAGCAAATTAAAAGGAAAATAGTTTAAAAAAGGTTTGTTGGTAAACAAAACCAAACACTTTGACATTAACAAACTGTAAACAAAGAAAAATGAAATATTAGCAAAAAATAATCACCTGAGTAGTGATGCCACCTAGTTAAATTTGTCTTGATTTCGGCTTCTTTTCAGATGTCAAACTCCTATATAACTATAAAAAGGTTTCGGAATTGACGAAACATTTTTATATGGAATTTGACATGCAATCAGTTGCATGGTAAGTATCAGTTTTAATTAGCCTTTTCAAGAGGCATTTAACATGACGTTTTAACTAGCCAAAAATCTGTTCCGCCATTGTACTTTTATCTGTTCGCACAGGAATAAGGATTGTGATACAGTCGCTGTTGATGGTAAATTCCTGATCAAACAATGTTGTGCGAGCAGTTGTAAGCAAAACGTTCTTCTGCCATCACACAAACAAAATACACAGAGCCATAACAAAAATGTGATCAGGAACATCTTTTATTTTCCACACAACGTTGCGCGAACGCCATGTAATAGCTTTATCATTTCATGTCCGAAAATAAGCGTCAAAGAGATACAATAATTGATATAAAAATACTGCAGTACACCTCACGAAATTTTTAGTATTATTTTTTTACTTTTCTTTCCGTACCTCTTGAAAAAGTTTTATGAAACGTAGGAATAGAAGTAAAAACGATGTGAATCGCAACAAAAAATCGTTTCCGAGATGGTAGCGTTTCTGTAATTCTGTTGAGAAAACTGTAATTTTAGCACGTTTGAGCTAAGTTATCGAAAAGCTGGGAGATACGTGGTTCTCTCGGAGCAGTTTTACGATTGATTTGTCGTAACAACTCACGGTTGAAAATGGGGCGGAAATAATAAAGTATGTTTATTATTATATTGTTAATTTTTGATGATTTTTTTTTTGTGTTTATTTTTTTTAAACGGTTGTACTTATATTATATAGGAAATTTATTAATACTCATTTAAAAAAAAAATTAATTATATAAAGAATAAAAACCCAAAAGTAGCATCTAAAAATGTTTAAAAAAGAGGATAAATAATAATTACTTAGGTAGTCTGAAGAAATCCTAAATCCAATGCTTCGGGTTTTTTTGTTCTCTCACTATGAAAGTCCCATGCATATTGCAGTAACTTGATGCTCCAAGCATCAAGGTTCTAAGCGGGTTTTTATTTGTGCGAAAGCTAGGCAGAGGCACAGAAAATGTTCCATCGGTACAATCGTAATTTTTCACACCGTTTCGTTGTTCCGGAGTGCGATATGGCCCTCAAAATGCTTTGCATAATCCAACTATATGTTCAGTAATCCTCTGGCTCTGATTGCCACAGTATTTTCTTGCTCATTACCAGATACTTTCTGGTGGCCTGGCACCCAGATGTACTTCTCTCCTACTTACCGAGTAGCCGTTGCTAATTCTTTTTTGTTATTACTCTTTCGGGCTCAATTGCCTACATATCATTTAGATATCAGTGAAGATTTTGAATTATTTTGACCTTGTAGTCGAAGTTTGCCATCTTAAACACTTCGCGATTGCCGGATTTCTGACTGAAGAACCTTGTTCGCTCTCTGATTCATTTATAATGATTTCCAGTTATATTTTCCTCCGTTTTCTGTTTGATATTAGTGTTTTATTTAGCCTAACTCTTTTAATAATAAGGTAATTTAAACCAATTTTGAAATAGCATCTCCTTTTACAGGGAAAAAATATTTGCATAGTATTAAAAAATTTGTTGAAATTTCAGTACCTTGGGTTTTTTATTTAAATTCTCAATATTACATCTATTTTATTTTCAAATTAGTACTTAATTTTTTTAACAAAATTAAACAAAAAAGAATTACTTCATAAAATGCAAATTGAGCAGCGCAAGTTTTCGAGCGCGTGCTAATGAAATTTCAAGCAATTTTTAACAGTTCATATGAGAGAGTATAAAAATGCAGTTTTGCTAGGCTTTTAAGATTTTTATGAGTACTCTTACTATATAATTATAATGTTGTACTATTTTTTCAATTAAAAAATTACATTAAAAATACATGAATTTTTTACATATAAATTAAGAAAATAAAAAATTGTACAGTATTGGGCAAAACCTAAGAAACGCTGCTTAATTTTAGCTTCTGAGTCAAATAATTCTTAAATCAACATATTTCAATTCAATGCTTTAATGCAGTTTTATTAGTTACTGTGTCATACAAAATTACAAAAAAAAAAACTATTAATTATCTCTCACCTAACGGTTATTTTAGTACAACAACAAAAAAATACTCAAAAATTCATTGGGCAAAACCTAAGAAACTTTTTGCTTTTGTACAATAAATTTGTTTTTTTTTCGAAGATAACGGTAATTTCTTATTTCTTTCGATAATTTCTTATGAAAAAGTGATCTAGTATGCATTTGAAAGCGTTTAACGATTAAATTGCGCATTGTAAAATTAAAATAATATGGAACGTAGAAAATATTGTGAAGCATTTAAATTGAATGCTATAACGCATTATAATACAGGCAAATCACAGGCTGAAATTGCAAGTTTGTTGAAAGTAAGCAAATCAATGGTTTCCAAATGGATAAACCTTTATAAAGATAAAGGAACTGTTGTCAATATTAATCCTGGAGGAAGACCTCGTAAAACATCAATTCGTGATGATAGAAATATCAAGAAGATAATAAAAAAACCCCCTTCATCTCGTCAAAAAAAATTGTGTCAGAATTAGGCTTAAGTGTTGATGCCAGCACAGTGCGCAGACGGGCAAGAGAGGCTGGATTGAAAAGTTATACAGCTTCCAAAAAACCTCTTCTTACAAAACGTCACGCAAAAAAACGGTATGTATTTTTAAGCTATACAGTCAACCATTGATGCCTGATTTTTTTAGGCTCGAATTTGCCAAAAAATATCTTGATTGGTCAGTTACAAAGTGGAAAAGTGTGCTATTTAGCGACGAGAGCAAATTTAATTTGTTCAACTCCGATGGCATATGTCGTGTGAGACGCAATACAGGTGAAAGGCTTAAACCCCGATATTGTAAAAAAAACGGTCAAGCATGGGGGTGGCAATGTGATGGTGTGGACGTGTTTTTCAGGTCATGGCCTAGGGCCTTTCCACAGAATTTCTACCATAATGGACAGATTTGTGTATAGGGACATTTTAGAAAATAAGATGTTGCCATATTCCGAGTGGAATATGCCACTTCGATGGATGTTTCAACATGATAACGATCCGAAACACTCATCGAAGTTGGTGAAGGACTGGATACAATCGAAAGGGATTCAAGTGCTTGATTGGCCGGCCCAATCGCCCGATTTGAGCCCAATCGAAAATTTATTTTCTATATTGAAGAGGAATGTTGGATCGAAACGATTTTCCAACAGAGACGATTTATTTTCGTGTCTGGAAAATGAATGGATACGCATAGATCCAAAAATAATTGATAATTTAATCAAATCTATGCCGCGTCGGTGCGCCGCAGTAATAAAAAATAAGGGTTATTATACCAAATATTAAAAGTTTCTTAGGTTTTGCCCAATGAATTTTTGAGTATTTTTTTGTTATTTTACTAAAAGAACCGTTAGGTGAGAGATAATTACTAGTTTTTTTTTTGTAATTTTGTATGACACAGTAACTAATAAAACTGCATTAAAACATTGAATTGAAATATGTTCATTTAAATATAATTTGACTCAGAAGCTAATATTAAGCAATGTTTCTTAGGTTTTGCCCAATACTGTAAATAATTTTTTAATTATTTTCTTTTTTTTTACGTTAATTTTGTTTATTACTTAGTAACAAAATAAATTTGTTTTCATATCATTTTGAAAAATAAAGGTAATTTGTAAAAAATCACTAACTTAAAATATTTGTTCATTTTTTTAAATCTTTCTTGCTTTAAGTAGACAAAATATCTTGTAGCCATTTTTGTTTTGTCATTGCCGGAGGTGAAATTCGCGTCTTACTAATAGACCAATATACATATGAACCATTATTTGTTTGCGAGTTTATCGAATTGGAATTTTTTAATAATTAATGAATAATTTATTCATGCTTTTAGCTTTAAACACATTCACGACAGCAGGCTACAAACTACAATCTGCCAAAATTAAAATACACACGTTTATATGAGAACGATTATTTTGACGCCAACGGGCTGACGGCAACATGGCTGCAGGTTGTTGTTCATGCTGCTTTTGTCGTTGTTGTCAAATTAAACTAATTTCTATTTTTGTTGACTACAAAATAAAAATAATGTTGACAATAGATCAAAATATAGTAAACAAATTAGTGCTTAGATATATTTTTTTTATTGTAAAATAAAAGAGGAAATTATAAAATTTAAATGTTGCAATAAATATGCATCAAAAGTTTTTAAATCAATAAATTCATTTGTTTTATTTTTATATACATGTATTCAACATATTTAATTGTATTTTTATAATATTGAGTGAAGTTTATGTGCATGTCTGGAATCATGTATTTTTTTCTTAAGTCTCGTTTATGTAAACCTCTCCGATTGTACTCCAAGTTTCAGCGTTAAAAAATACTTGCCAGTATTGTTTGTTGGCAACACCTACATTCGAGCGAGCAGGGTACAACAGTAGAAAACTCTTCGCCCCTATATCTCAGCACGTTTATTCCTTTTAGTTATTAACTACTCTATAATATTACACATCAAATGAATGCTTATTGTCTTTGCTTTTAGAATATATACACAGTATGCACAGTACCTCTTTTGGGTACACACTTCTACGAGCTTGATGCATCGCATCTATTATATTTCTACAGGGCTTGTTTCATGAAAAAAAACCGAGCTTTAGAAACGTAAAAAATCTAAAGTGGCATCACTGAAATATAAATGAATTGTTGCAACAGCTGTTAATATTTTAACATTACTATGTAGCTGCCGTTTTCAAAGTAATTAAGTAACTGTCTACAGGGCGTCATTGGTAGCCAGAGGCATTTGTAGTCGTGTGGCCTAATGTGTTTAATGCCTTAGTTCGTATATTATTCTTTCTATTATTAAAGAAATATTTTTTAAGTTTTTTTTTAACTACAAATATTATTAATTATTAAGTAATTTTAATTTTTATGCATGAGTTCGTTTTTCTTTCTATTCAGAAAGAGAATTATTTATTTAATATGAACAACCTTGAAAACAGTGAAAGTTTTTAATTTTATTAGACATCTAGCTGAATGGAATGTATTTTCTATGCCGCTACACACGTTATCAACATTCTTAGTGTCTTATCTACAAATTGTGTGTCTAAACATCTTCTATTTCATCAACATTTAAGACAAATAGAATACGAAAATGATTATAGTCTTTTTTCCTTGGTTGATAATGAAGTTTTACAACACTCGAACTATTTTTTTGTTATTGAATTCTAGGTTACCATATGCAATTTGCTTTTAGCCAACCATTGGTTGGCACTGAAAGCATTGTATGTATTTTAGT
Organism: Phania funesta; assembly: GCA_963932375.1. Classification (NCBI taxonomy): domain Eukaryota; kingdom Metazoa; phylum Arthropoda; class Insecta; order Diptera; family Tachinidae; genus Phania; species Phania funesta. Next base: position 30,625,659 of record OZ010656.1, read on the forward strand.
TTCATCTTGGTTGGATACTATTTTAGTAAGGAAAAAAGACTATAATCATTCTCGTATTCCATTTGTCTTAAATGTTGGTATAAGTAGAAGCTGTTTATACACACAATTTGTAGATAAGACACGAAGAATGTTGGTACTGGTGCAGCTGCTATTGCAAGGCCTATTGCATGGATCATCTTTTTAACCCACCTAATGAAGAAAAATTGAATACGAGAGCATTTCATAATTTTCATATTTTTCGAACATTTTTCTGTTGGGTTAGAACAAAGTTTGCTCAATGTAAATAAACTCATTGTATTCTTTATCTTACTGTTTTTAAATTTGTTGCTTTAGCCAGCTAGCATTGAAAGCAAGTATTTATTATTAATAATGTTACTTCTTTAGTTGAACTATGTTTCTAAGGTGTGTCCACTGATTCACTGAGGTTGCCTTTTTCTTCCAGCAAGTTCATCAATAAATCATAAAGATATTGCAACGTAATAAAATTTACTTAAAATACTAGATGATTTCGTAGTATATTTTTTATTAACAAAAACAACTTACGCTATCCAAAACACACCAGCTACACCATTCATTCGCCTTGGTAAATGGTAATTTCATCAGTGCCAAAGATGTCCTTCTATTATGATTCTTGTAAGATGACAATATCGCCTTCTATGAATACAGGCTTGTCAGCATTACGATTTAGTTCAGGCTTAGATTAAAGCTTAATTTACATTAGAGCTTACAACAATTTTTCTTTTTAGTTTTTTTGAATAATCATCGCTCAATTTAAGTGTTTCTCTATACCAGGGAATTGAAACGATTACATTTTTATTGATTTGGTCATGATTAAAATTTGTATGCACAATCGCTCCATCATCCAAACGAAGTATTGTGCATATAATCACACACAACATTTCGGGTTAGGGCCAATAATATTAACGGTCGTGTGGCAAGAAAGAAAACTTTTATCTCTTAAATGTACAGGCAAAAGAGTTTATTATTTGTTGACCTTCATAAAACTGAAGCTTTCGGATTATGGAAAAACGCAATAATCAGTAGTGAAGTAAATTCAACTTATTGGGATCGGATGGTGTGGCGTAAGCCAAGTAAAACTCTTAATTTAAAAAATATCAAAAGTAAAGCATGGTTGTGATTTTCTAGCAAGGCATAGTACTATTTAACAAGTCCATAGAATCGCTACCATTACTAGATTGGCTTTTGAAAGAAAGCAATACTGTTCAGCTTTAATTACATAAATTTCCCAAGGAATCAATGTAGTCTGTCATGATGGGCTACTCACTAAAATTGCTTGGGCTCTTCCTGAAAATACCCACAAGCTTCGAAAGAGCTATATGACAAATCGAACATTTAAAGTAAGATCAAAGTATCAGCTTTCAAGAAATGGGAAAATCTGTGCAGGAGTACCTCAAGCTAGTGTACTAGGGCCGCTATAATATACTATCTATACAGTGCATATGTCGACAAGCCCACAATAAGGCTTCGAAAACCCTTGGCATTGGAATACAAAGTCCTTTTATACAAATCAGCTATTAAACCAATATCGTCAGATGACATTCAGCTGTGGGGTACTGCTTGTGCATCAAACATATAGAAGTTACAAAGAAGACAGTCTAGGATTTTAGGTCTTATCGTATGCACCCCGTGGTATATAAGAATTGAAAACATTCATAGGGATCTAAGAATTCCCACTATCCAGGAAGAAGCTAAAACATAAATGGTCTGCTAATACTGCGTAATTCGATTCAAAAGAAAAAATGTACGAGTTCGAACTATTCGTACTGTGCATTACGATTTTCGTACAATTTGTTACGAAAGTGCGGAAGTTTTTTGTACTCTAACGAAAAATAAAATTCTCTTTCTAAAGAGCAACTCTGTGTTACGAAAAACAAAAATCCCTTTCGAAAGGTCAACTCTGTAGAACGAAAACAAGCGTCAGTTACGCAAAAAGCATTAGGGAATTGTTCGAACGGTATTTTGCTAACGACAAATTAAAAGAAAAGTAAAAAATGTAAGTATTTGAACGTTTCAAGATAAATAAAAAGTGTATAATACATAAATTAAATTTAATAATGTTGGTTTTAATAAAAAAGTTTTTAATGTTTTGATATTGCATGTTTTTAAAGAAATACTCCAAAAAAGGACTTATACATATAAAAAGCAGTATGAAGAATTCGTTCAATCGAACGCAGATTTAAATACATTTGGACCACCTGAGCGTGATGTTTAAGGCTGGAAAAAGGCAAATTTCTTTAAATATGGCTCTATGCTTTTAAGTAATACTTTTGCTAACAGCTGTTAGGTTTGGGCAGACTACAGAAATCATATTAAAAGCATTGATGTGTGAGTGCCATCCACAGCTCCGATTACACCTGGGATTCCACTTACACATTATAAAAATATGTTCTGGCCTCTTTCTGTTTTTCCTCTGTTGCTTTTAACGTTATATGCTTGGGGCAAATAGTTTTCTCAATAGCATGACAAGCAACTAGAAGTTGACTGCTGAGAAATTCCAAGGTGCCGATCTTGTCCAATTTGGTGTTGGTACCCACCTTGTGCCAGAAATTTTATAGTGGCTGCAAGTTTTAAGGTGGGCGTAATGGCAGTGGATCTTTGTGCTATTTTTAATTCACCGTCTATGCCAGTAAGAACATATGCAAATACATCCTTACTGAGTCTGAAGTTTTTCACAAAACTAAACGATACATTCTGTTAATATAATTTATACAATAATATTTATTGTATCTTACCTTTTGTACTCTTTCTGGAATTAAATCATCATCTTCAATCCACAACGAAGCACAATCCATTATTACAATAAAAAATAAAATTTAATATACAGAATACTTTCTTTTTTTCACATCTTTTGTTTTGGGCTCTTTTTACCAACTTTGACAATTAAGTTGCAGTGTTACCAACTTTTTATATTTTCCCATTTATTTAAAAATACAACTCTGTCATCGTTTCGAACAAGTTACGCAGTACGATTTAACTTTCGATTCGGAAATTGCTTTCGAAAAATTTTAGCTTTTGAATCGAATTACGCCGTAACCCCCCAGGATTCGCATCTTTTTTTAAATCTAACAGCAGGGTTAAGTAAACAAAAATAGCTTGGTAAAACTGGAAACGACCGGTGAAAAGCAAAGCATTGGAGCTATGCAACAAAGTGTCTTACAGTAGATTTAAATACACATTTTTGACTATTAATGAAAACTATGTAGCAACTCCAGAGGCCACACAACCCTAAACCATCATACTTCCAACATTGGACTTTACAGTTGGCCTTAAGTTTGCAGCCGACATTTTGAATTATCCGAAATTTTTTTTGGACAATTTTCCTCATGGCAGATCTGTGATAATTTTATATCGCTACATGATGTATTGGACAGGCTTTTAAAATGGCTTAAAACTAATTCTCGCTTATCTAAACTTGCATTCAAAAAACACTAATAAAAGAAACTGCACGAAATAAAAAAAGCTCACGTTTTTCTCAGAAATATTTTTTGAATTAAAAAAATTTTCGAGTTTATTTATTCCGTTTTTTATTATAACATATACGCACATACATACATATGTATGTATGTAATTCACCCCTATCGCGAATAATTATTCCCATGAAAAAACTCCAACATTTTTTTATTTTCTATCGTAAATCATTCCCGTAACAATTTCTTTGAGAATAAATTCCCAAACTTAAAAAATATGGCATCGCCAATATTTACTCCCACGAATTATTTCACATGTTTTATTTCACAACAATTGTTAAAGGGAACGAGAAGAGGAAATGTAAGTTATAATTAGAATTTTAAGGTAGAATTCTTTTAAATTATGTTTTTTCTTTTATTGAAGGAGCGTGAGCGTTAATAAACAACAAATTAATTGTCTGGTGGAGGCGATGGTTGCAAACACTATATTTGCAAGAGGGGTTCAAAAGGAAAAAAGGAGGTTGTAGCAAAATGTTGGTGTGAGTTACACATGACTTTGGTAGCTGCCTTCTGCCAAAAATCTCAAGGTGCCAGCCAATTTCACTACCGGATGTACTGCAAAAATTTTACCGGAGGGAGGCAAGTGTTCTTTCAATCTTTTCTTGAAATCTAAGAATTGTTTGATTTAGAGGCAAAAGTAATTTGATCTCTATTATTCATACTTTGTCTCTGGTAGCGACAGCGAATCTGATTCATCGCGCAAATGTCTTCGCTCTATTCTCTGTATGGATTGTTTTTCCTCTTGGATTACCAGAAAAGGGAGATAAACACTATTCATTTCTTCAACTTTTACTTGTTTTCTTTTTAAAAAAATGCTATTTATATGTGCTGACAAGTAATTCACAATAGAAAAATAATTCACAACATAAACTTCTACTCCCAAAATATTTGCGATACCGATTTGTTGGGAATGGGAACATAGTTCTACTCCCAAAACAACTATTCCCATAACATTCGCAATGGGGTGATTAAATAGCTAAAATTGAACTCTTACGGCTGTATTTAAAAGGACTAAACAAAGCTTAACAAATCATTGTTAAGCAAAATTGTATTCAAAAACAATTATTGTCGAAGGACTTAAGTATGTATTCAGATATCTACAAAAAACTTACTTTAAAATTGGATGTTTTATAAAAACAAACATTTTTCAAGAAACGAACAAAATGAACCAGTATAACTATTTCCTCTATTTTCTTCGTTCTAATTTTTCAATCATCATATGTTAAAGCCCTTCTTCTGATTGATCTTTTAATTTTTTTTTGTTGGCAGTAAAAATTCATTAAACATCAAAAACGAAAGGATGGAACAAACCTTCGGCTAAAGAGCGTAATGTTGTTGCCAATTTTAATGGTGTTCGGAAGAAATGTTGATCTAACCACACATTTTTAACGAGGTGCATTATCTCCAGCGCAAGCTTAAAAATGCTGCTTTGTTCAGTCGAAAATACCTTTCAAGCATTTTAAAGAATTAGCAAAATGTTTATGAAATTTTCTCTATTTAAGTTTTTTGAACGCAAATGTAAACTAAATTACTAATAACATTAATAAAGAGTCAACATCGTGTTAAGCCTGTAAGGCGATTGGTATTGAGGTAGTATCGACGTTTTGTTAACTTGGTGTTGTCTTATAATTGTCGAAGATGTTGATGACACCAAATAGTATGTGATGTATTGAGTAAGACATTTTCAGATGAATTTTGACCTGTGCACCATTTTATGAAAATTTCTTTACCTACCTAAAATGCCCCTAAGGTAAATTACGAGTAAAACATAACGCTGAACTTGAAGGGAGTTGCATTTTAGTTAAACAATCACACAATATAAAACGTTGCAATTTATTTTATTTCGTTTGTTTTCTTGTTATGTTAATACTAAGTGTTAATTAAATCATTAGGTAGTATTTATTAAATACTTATTAAGAATACAACACATTTCTAAGAAGAATAACATCAAGCAGAATGAAATAAATGGGAAGTGATCATAATAAGCTACTATATGTAATGTTATTCCAGGTCATCAATAATGACTCCTCTGGAAAAACTTTCGATTCCTGCTGATGGCATTTCATTGCCAGATGAATTTGATGATACTATTTTTGGTACCTCGTTAGATTCAGAGCTGGACCTATTACCGAATTCTTGCATTTTCATAATAAGCATTGCAAATACTTGAGCTGGCAATGTAGTCTGCAAAACTTGCAATAAACGAGCAGGTTGCCCACACACAACTAGTGCATTAGCCAAATGTTCTACGCCACTCTCGAAGTCTCCCCTGGCGATTAATGTTTCACCCATTTGTATTTCTTGAAGAAAGTATCTGAAAGAAAAAAACATTTAATATTCTCTGAAAATGTTTTTGTTAAATGATTCCTAGATATATATCGCTCATTTTAAACATGTATTGCTTACACGACTGGGCAGGAAATTATAAAAAATGATGAGTGTATCAAAATCTCGTCTCAAAAGTATCCTGAAACGAATTTAGTGCAATATTCTTAGAACTAAAAATATATGTAAGCGCATAGATGAACCAGATTTTAACAAAGTTTCAGTCAGGATGATTTTAGTTAACTGGAAGAGTGCCGGTAAATATGTATGTGCATAAAATAATAAATACTTTCACAATGCTGTTTTTCCATAAATTTTAAAGTATGTAACGACTATAGAAATTAGTAATAAAAATTTTTTTTGATGATTTCCGTGCAATAAATAAGTTAAAAACCTGTGAGAAGATTATAGAGGAAGCTGATTAACAAAATATCCGAAACATGTTTGTTTCCAAACCAAACTTGGCAAGGGATGGCAAAAATTTCTTTTTGAAAAAGCTTCATCAAAGCACCGTCGGAACATCAAATCAAGCATTGTTGTTATCTCAATATCAATCCGATATGAGAAGAAAATATTCATGTGAAACAACAATTAATTATGAAAAAATTAAATCTTTTGAGACTATTGGCAGAGTTACTGATTAGAAAACTTTATATGTAAGGGTAGTTATCAGGGACAATGAATTGCAAAAGTTTAAATCATACCTTACAAATCAGAAAACAAATGACAAAAGTTAATGGCATTAGATCGGTTAAATCAGAAATGAATTTAGCTTACCACAAGGTTCTATACTCTTAGCGTTATCACTTAATATATAAAAATGATATAACAAATATGTTAATTGGACGCTAAATTATTTTATATGCTGATGACATCTTGATATATATGTACTATGCAGAAGAAGATACAGATTAGCAATATAAATATAGACAAAGTGAACAACTGGTTAAAAATTAACGAATTAAAAATAAATGGAAGTAAAATTTAAAAAATGGAAATCAACATAAACAGTTATATACAGGGCTGTCATAGAAACCAATGTTGTCACTATTGGTTTTGAAAACGACAAGAAAAAATGCTTGGGTGTCATGAAAACCATGTTATTGGTTTTATGTTCGAACTAGAATTTATGTCGGTTTTAGGTGTCACAGAAAGCAATGTTATCGGTTTTGTTATTGGAAATAAACTAAGCAGGTAACAGTTGTCAGTTTACATTTGCGGCCTTTTCAATTATTTGTTTGCTCCGGGATATTTTGTAAAAATGTAAGTGAATTGATTTATTTTAATATTTCCTTAATAAAAAGATATATTTTTCCATTGTTGGTCTTATATTTTAGAGGAAAGCATAAAAATAGGACACAAAGTAAAATAATCTTGGAGTTTATGGAGAAATATCCTGACCTGGCAAAGGGATCCTCAAAGCGCGACAAGCCAACTGTAGATGCCCTATGGCAACAATTGACAGAGTCCGTAAATGGTGCAGGTCCACCACAATACGAAGCTAGTGGATGGAAAAAGGTAAACAAAGTTTTTGCTACAAAACAAATCACATTGTTAACTAGTAGTTTTATTATTTGTATAGAAATGGATTGAGTGGAAAAACGCAATTAAGAGAAAGCTTGGACGTTACGCAAAATATCAGCTGACAGCTACTGAAGAGGCTATAGTACGTTTATGTGGCATGGCGCAGTCGGTAGATGGTGTGTCCGGCATTTCACTTGATCTCAACCAAGATGCTGAGGTTTAAATTGAAGACGAAATGCCCTCAACGTCTTCACCTTTTCTGAGTGTTCTTCATCTAACAACAAAAGAGCTACAACTGCTGATGTAATCATATTTTATTTATGGCGACTTTTTCCTTTTTTATATTTTTTAGTACAATACAATAACTTCTACTGATATTTCAATGACACAAGTAAAATAAAACTGCAAACAAATAAACACATTTAAGCAACAGCTGGTTTTATTTACATTCGAAATTGATAAAACCAACTTGGTTTCATGACACCAAATGAGTCTTTAAAATAAATAATAAAGTTATTGAAATTATAAAGTATGTTCACCAGTTTGAACAATTGATAGTGAGTGTATGAGCGCACCAAATATTAATGAAAAAAATATAAAAGGTAATAACAACAATGCTTATTACTCTTTTTCTTACACAAATAATGTAATGAACAATACAAATAATAAAAAAAAAAGATGACAGTGCTTTTTTAAGCGCCAGGCCAATTGACCGAACGCGTTCTTTATCCGGAAATATAAACTTATCTTCGCAAGTAATAACACCAGAAGAAATTTCAATTCAACCATAAAACAATTCAGGTACCATATCAAAAATTGTACAACAAACCAACGAAACAGGTAATTAAAAAACCCCGTAAAAAAAGTGCAAACAGGTATGGATCGTTATATAACCATAACCAAAAGGAAGGTCAGTCCTAAGTCTTCGCAGCAAGAGCGCACTGCTAAACAATATAAAAGCTCCCCAAGTACTGTAATGTCGGTAAGCAAAAACAGATTCTCTGTACTTGCTACAACGGATGATGAAGCTGAACCCGCTGTCAGGGAACAAAAACCTCCCCCGATTTACTTGCGCAAGCAAACATCTAACGAAATTGTTAAGATGTTGTCTCAGCTTGTAAGTAAGGAAAGCTTTTATGTAGCTTCTATACGAAGAGGTCAAATTCAAGAAACAAAGATCCAAGCTCATGCTGAGAAGAATTATCGCCTAATCGTAAGTCGACTCGATGCAGATAATAAGAGCTATTATACGTATCAACTCAAAAGTGCTAAAGGTTTGATTGTCATCGTAAAGGGCATTGACAGTTCTGTTCCCACTGAAAAAGTGCCATAGAGGTGGAAGGTTATACCGTAAGGTCAGTGCACAATATTCTAAATAAGAATAAAGTTCCCCAACCTATGCATCGTGTTGAAATCGTATTTAACGCTTCTCAGCTTAAATCAAAAACTCGGTTCATCCTATATATAATTTGCGCTACCTTTTAAGCAGAAGAATAACGGTGGAAGAGCCTCTAAAACGTAATGGTCCCCGTCAGTGTACCAACTGCCAGGAATTCGGACACACGAAAACCTACTGCAAGCTACCATCTGCATGTGTTGTTTGCGGTGATGCGCACCGGACTTTGGAATACACTTCCTCCAAAACAGACCCCAAGGTAAAAAAATGCAGCAACTGTGGTGAAAACCATACAGCAAATTACAGGGGCTGCAAAGTATTTCAATATGTAAAAGATAATGCAAAAGTCGTACGTAAACCGGACTATGAGCAGTATAAAGCTTCCCAATTTCCTCGGCTTCATGCTGGTTCTATTGCTAGTACACAAGCTACACAGCCACACACTAAGCCAAACTTTTCATATGCCCAAACATTGAGAAATGATTTACCTAATGCGAATGCCAAAAGTTCTAATGCGCATAAACATTAATATGCCCACGTCTTAAAAGAGGGTGCTCAGACACCCCTCACCAACAATTCGAGCTCGATCGAGAACTTAATACCGACAATGAATAATTTCATGACAACTATGCAGGGTATGTTTCAGGAAATGATGCGAACCCAAAACATGCTTCTGCAAGTTTTGCTTGGCAAAAAATGAACCAGTTAAAAATATGCTTCTGGAACGCTAACGGGCTCTCCCAACATAAATATGAAGTAGAACACTTCCTGCTAGCACATGATATAGACATACTGTTAGTTTCTGAAACTCACTTCACTATAAAAAACTGCTTTGGAATTGATGGGTTTTTTATATATGACACCAAACACCCAAGAGAAAGGGCATGTGGTGGGACTGCCATTATGGTCCGAGAAAACGTAAGGCATTTTCCAATGCCTGAATTCAGGGAAGACTTTTTGCAAGCCACGACCATAATTCTTACATAGGCATAAAATTGAACACCATGAATTTTCCAGATTCTTTGCTACGCTAGGACAAAAATTTATTTCCGCTGGTGATTACAATGCAAAGCACACATATTGGGGATCCAGACTCCTTAGCCCTAGGCAGTTGTATTATACAGTTCAAGCGAACAAGCTGAACGTCGTATCTGCCGGTAAACCCACCTATTGGCACACAGACTTTAATAAGTTGCCAGACCTTATTGATTTTGCTATAGTAAAAAATATAAAACGCGACCTACTGTTAGTTAGTTCATCCTATGACCTATATTCTGATCATTCACCTACAATTATTATTTTACACGACAGTTTTGTCACTACACCTAAAACCCTTAGTTTCTACCCAAACAGAAACACGAATTGGTTAAGATATAAAATATATGTGAGCTCTCACTTATCTTTGAACATCCCACTGCGAAATCCAGCTGATATTCAGATGCTCGTCATTGAGCAAAGAAGACTAAAAAGACAATGGCAAAATAGTCGTTCTCCACACATAAAAATGCAAATGAACTTCTGCAAAAAAAAAACTTACGCAGTAAATTTAAACAGAGACACCAATTCGCTATCGACAACTTTTTAAAAAACTTGGATACAATGAAAAACACGGATTATAGTCTGTGGAAAGCTGTAAAGCACTTACAATGTCCTATTGCTTACGAATCCCCACTAAGACTTGAAGACCGTACTTGGGCTAAAAACTCAAGTGAAAAGGCAAATGCGTTCGCAAAGCACTTAGAGAAGGTTTTCGCACCACATGATATAAGTAATTCCACTATTCCAATTATTAGCGACATCGTGAATGAAACCATAAAATTTCGGTTGTCTTCTTTAAAATCGATAATTAAAAATACGGATATGAAGAAATCACCTGGACCTGATCGTATAACAGGATCAATGATAAAAAACTTACCTAATTCAGCTGTAAGAATTTTGCTTTACATATTTAATGCCATGTTGCGCGTCGGCTTCTTCCCATGCTCTTGGAAAATGTCTGAAATTGTTATGATCCTGAAACCAGGAAAGGACACAAGCCAGATTACATCCTACAGGCCTATTAGCCTACTGTCAGTTTTGTCAAAGATATTTGAAAAATTATTCGTCTCGAGTGTAACTCCTTTTCTAAATGAACAAAACGTTATCCCAGAGCACCAGTTTGGTTTTCGAGCAAGGCATAGTACGATTGAACAAGTCCATAGAATCGTTACCATTATTAGATCGGCTTTTGAAAGAAAGCAATACTGTTCAGCTTTATTTATAGACATTTCCCAAGCATTTGATAAAGTCTGCCATGATGGGCTACTTACTAAAATAGCTCTGGTTCTACCTTAAAACACCCACAAGCTTATAAAAAGCTATTTGTCCGATAGAACTTTTAAAGTAAGGACAAAGGACCAGCTTTCAAGATGTGGGAAAATCAGTGCAGGAGTACATCAAGGTAGTGTGCTAGGGCCGCTATTATATATCATCTATACAGCGGATATGCCGACAAGCCCACATACATATACATTAGACGACACTGCAATTATAAGTGTCAGTAATGATCCAAAGGATGCATCTTCATAAGCTAGAAGACATGCTATAACAGTGGAGAATAAAGGTAAATCCATCAAAAAGTGCTCATGTAACGTTTTCCCTTAGAAGGCAAATTGTCCACCAATCACAATAACTAATACCACGGTTCCAGCGGAAACGCACGTTAAATATTTAGGTATCCACCTAGATCGGCGCCTAACTTGTTCTGACACTCGCAAGAGTGTCAAATCGCATGCGAGTAGCAAATCGCCAAACGTATTTTTGCATATTCTGCAACTTACGCGTTTTACTTGCCATTTGCTTTTTTTCTAACTTGTGTTTACCAAAACAAACAGAAGACATACAGACGGCCATGTTCCGACAGTCGCATCTTGCACAAAATTTGCGATTGTGATTTCAACTCACATGTGAGGTGTTCTGTAATTCGCATTCGCAAGAGTTTTGGCGAGTTCAAGTCGCAAGAGTATACTGTAATGAACGGCTGTATTTAAACTAAACTAGTTTTTAAAGATACTACAAAGTTATGAATAAATTAAATTAATAGTGTTTTCTTTTTATTTTAATCAAAACTAATGACATTTTGTAGCAAATGTTTTCTAAAAACTTTAAATTTAAGAACGTTCTATGCTTCTGCAACTTTTGCCTCTGTATTTCTTCTGTTTGTTTTGCTTTTGTTTTGGTAAACACAAGTTTGAAAAAAAGCAAATCGCAAGTAAAACGCGTGAGTTGCAGAACATGCAAAAATAAGTTTGGCGATTTGCTACTCGCATGCGTTTTGACACTCTTGCGAGTGTCAGAACATACCCGAGGCAAAACTTGAAGAAGCAAAGGTTTTTAAATTTCATGTTTTTAGAAAACATTTGTTACAAAATGTCATTAGTTTTGACTAAAATAAAAAGAAAACACTATTAATTTAATTTATTCATAACTTTGTAGTTTCTTTAAAAACTGGTTTAATTTAAATACAGCAGTTCACTTCAGTATACTCTTGCGACTTGAACTCGCCAAAACTCTTGCGAATGCGAGTTACAGAACACCTCACATGCGAGTTGAAATCAAAATCGCAAATTTTGTGCGAGATGCGAGTGTCGGAACATGGCCGTATTATATAAGGAAAGCGAGCGTTGATATATCATCAATGTAAATTTTGTTTCGATTTTATTGTTTGTCGAACTACAATTAATAATATGAAGGAATTTAATCTTTTAGACATAAGTTCGTTTTCTTTATTCTTTCTGTTAAGAAACTTTGAATACTGTAAAAGTTCAAATTTTATTAGACAACTAGCAGAAAGGATTGCGTTCTCAATGCCGCTACACATGTTGTCGTGTCTTTTCTTCTAATTTTGTGGAATTGTAGTTCGACAAAGTTACATCAAACAATAAATTTACTAATCGCCGGGCACAGCGAAAAATACATACATATATAATATGTTTACTTCATCACAATCAGTTTGGTACTAAAATTGAATCAGCCGAGATGAAACAGAAATACATAGAAAAAAAGAACGTAAAATGAGCGGCATAGAAAATACATTCCATTCTGCTAGTTGTCTAATAAAATTTTAAATTTTACTATATTCAAAATTATATCAAATAAATTAAATGTCTTAATAGACAAAATAAAGAAAACGAATTTACGCCAAAAATTAAATTACTTAATATTGATTCTATATGCATGTAGTTAAGAAAAAAAGGCTGCGCTGTAATTTTGCATAAACAACGAAAAACCTAAGCGAAAACAGCATATTACGATAAGTCAGAAGATTTGATTATCAGGAATTATTCTCTATACCAAGACCTCGAACAAATTTTTTATCGCTTTGGTCTGCCAAATTTTGCTATTGAAACTAATCAATGGCCATGTAGTGTATTTTTTTGTTTGCAGTTATTTTCCGACTTAAACTAGATCTAATCCTTATCACTACTATAAGCGGAAAACTTATGCATATCTTTATATAACATTATTACCTTTCAATGGATTCATGGTCATTCAGATTCGGCATTCCAGCTCTCGTTGAATTTCCAATCTTGCGATTTTTTCTCCTTCCTGTTTGTACAATACATATACATCACATCTACACATACTTTATATAACTTTATTAACACTTACGTTCTCTAACTTTTTTTTTATAGTCAGGATCTGCTCGTCGTTTCGTATCAAAATAAATGCAATAACCTATAAAAAGAGTTCCTGCAACTCCAGCTGCAACACCTAGTGTTGTTTTGTTAATTTCCAACATTTTAATTTTTAGTCCTGCAAAAAAATGTCTAAAAATTATTTCCTACCATGTGAAGTTCTTGACGCAAATATGCAAGCCGACTATTTTTATTGGCGGCGGCTAAGCAGCTCGTGCCGTTCTTACTGTCAAAGCAAATTATTACGTGTCACAAGAGTACAGTTGCAACGTAACGTCAAATAATGTTTTCAAATAAAATAAAATTTCTATATATATTTAATACTACATTTGCATTTATACTACATTTACATCTACGCAAAATATAGTAGATTTCAACGCAAATCTCGAAGAAAATCTCTGCCGTTTACACAAATGCTTTTTGACGTATTATTGGATTTCATTTTCATAACAAAAACAGCTGGCTGAAAAAAGAATAAAAAATTGGCTCTAAACTTAATTAAATTCGTGCTACAATTGTTTTTTTTACACATAATTACATATGTAATATTACTTACACTTTATTCATTATTGTTTTATTCATATTGAAAACACTTATTTTAAACTTTTATTATTTTTTAATGTTACTGCAAATATTTTGTTTCTACTGCGCTTTTTTTTTTGTTACAAATCTCAAAATTTTCTTGTTCAGCGCTGTATATTTCAGTACATTAGCAAAAAATACATAGTTGCATCATTTAGTATTGCAAGATTTTGAGAGATTTTGCCAAAATCTAGTTCGTAAGTAGATTTTGTTTTGTATGGGAAATCTGGTGGAAATGAACTAGATTTCGATCAAAATCTCATAAGTACCAGATTTTGCGTAGATGTAAATGTAGTATACAAAGAAGTTTCCATATCCAGGATGCAGCAAAAGCATACTCGTCTATATATATAAGCGCCAGGGACACCAAAAAAATCACACATTGCGCTTGGCTCTCCCTATCCAATAGTATATAGTTGTTTATTATTAAGATTTGAATACAATAGACTAGAAATTAAATTGGAGTTACTTAATAAATATTATATTAGAGATAAGAAAGAAGCTATAAAAATTAAAGAAGACAGGAGTGTTTCATGCATCACACCACAAAGTAGTAAGCAGAGGTGAAACGACAGTATAGTGATCCTTTTCTCTATCGGTCTCGTTCCTTCAGAGCCTTAGTTTTGTTTTTAGATTTTTGTTTTTATTTTGATTTTCTTGCCGTGTTTGCCTGTATTTTTTCCTGTATTTCGTCACAAAATGCTATATTTGTCTCTTTCTAACAGAGCCCATAGTAAAATAAACTGAGTTTTTTATTTTTTATGTGTCAAAGTCTTCACCTCTGGTTACCCTGTGCATCACACGTTGATTCAAACTGAATCATCCTAAAACAAGGTCCTTCGGTCCCAAGATTTTATATGGCGAAACATTAGACACGACAACTTACAACAACATTACCTCAATTATATAAGAGATCAAAAATCGTATTGTTTCGTATTCAGCAATTTCAGCTTTCATATAATCGTGTTAATTTTAAATTTTGTACGTAAAAACACATAACACACCTGATTACACGTTTTTTTAAACGTCATTGCTGGGTATTCTGTTTATATTCTGTGACGTTGCTTCGTTTATGGTTGGGGTGTGAATCATAAATAAGAGAGAGCGAAGCATGAAGATTGGGCTCCGTG
Source organism: Phania funesta (assembly GCA_963932375.1). Classification (NCBI taxonomy): domain Eukaryota; kingdom Metazoa; phylum Arthropoda; class Insecta; order Diptera; family Tachinidae; genus Phania; species Phania funesta. The sequence goes on from OZ010656.1 coordinate 30,640,780, forward strand.
TAACTCAGAATTAAATAGCGTCTTGGCTATACATAAATCTGTTCAGCCATTGCACAATTTGTTGTTAGCACAGAAATTTGACTAATAAAGACCGGCGCTGTTCCTGGTCCGAACAATTGTTCCAAAACTCTGTTACGCCATTACACATACAAAATCCACAGGCAAAATAAAAAGTAAGTATGGTGTGTGCTCGTCTGTAAACACCCGTACATAAACTATGCTAAAAGCATCCGTAGAATCTGGATGAGAGACTAAAAATTATGATCAAACTGAACAGGAACACTTAGGCGTATTTTCCACACAGAACATCATGAATGAATTTACAGGGTGTCTGGCGGCGTATTTTTAAATATGATTATTTCCAAAAGTATTAAACCATGCGGTGGGAGGGTGGTGCCGTTGGAATTATCGCTTGTACGGATTTGTCAGTCACGATGTCACAGTGGTACGAGTGAGCATCGCGCGTTCGCTATGGATACATTTTTTAAGAGTAATGATTCTTATACTACATTTACACCTACGCAAAATCTAGTAGATTTCAGCTCAAATTTTGAAGAAAATCTCTGCCGTTTACACCACAGCTTTTTGACGTATTATTGGATTTCATTTTCATAATAAAAACAGCTGACTGAAGAAAGAATAAAAAATTGGCTCTAACCTTAATTAAATTCGTGCTACAATTGTTTTTATACACATAATTACATATGTAATATTACTTACACTTTATTTATTATTGTTTTATCTATATTGAAACCACTTATTTTAAACTTTTATTATTTTTTAATGTTGCTGCAAATGTCAAAATTTTCTTGTTCAGCGCTGTATATTTCAGTACATTAGCAAAAAATACATATTTGCATCATTCAGTATTGCAAGATTTTGAGAGATTTTGCCAATATCTAGTTCGTAAGTAGATTTTGTTTTGTATGGGTAATCTGGTAGAAATGAAGTAGATTTCGTTCAAAATCTCATAAGTACCAGATTTTGGGTAGGTGTAAATGTAGTATTACGTAATTGCTCGTCGACAATTTTGTTCAAAGTTCGGTATTCGGCGAATACGTGATGGACAGAGTATATTTAATTCGTTCGTGGGTGCAGAGATCCCGTGCAACTGCTTCGGCTATAAATGTCGCGGTCGATCTTCAAGGACTCCCGAAAACATTGAACTGGTTAAAAGCAATTTACGTGAAATTCTGCGACATTCATTACGGAAAAGAGCAGCTTCACTGGGACTTCCAAGGGCGATTATTCATGAAATTTTAAATAATTTTAAAATTCAAATCGTTCAAGAACTGAAAGAAAGTAACTTTGATTTACGAAAAAATTTTTGTGAAACAATGTTGGAGCGTTTTCGCACTGTAAATCCCATTTCTTGGAGCGACGAGGCTCATATTCATTTAATTGACTGATTGATTTATTTAGCATTTCTTTTTGAATCGGAGTTTGTTTGTTCGTTTATGATGCGTCCGTCAAAAGTCTTATGTTTGTATATTTCCATGTTTTCTAGGATGTTTAGTCGACCTTCTTTGTGCTGTGTGTGTAGTAGTTGTAACGTTTTTCTAATATGCGCTGGATTACATTTCTTGTTGAACATGTGGTTCGCGAAGTTAGATTCTGGTATCGAGCCGGAATTACGCATCTTCTTGTTATAGTCACTTATATGTTCACGAAATCTTGTTTTTATTTTGCGTCCTGTTTGTCCTATGTAGCTGTGATGACAGGTGCACGTCAGTTTGTAAGTCACCTGTTTATCTAGCTGGTCGTCTTTGTTTGTGTTGGTTTGTAATATTCGTCCTAGGTTGTTTCTTGTTTTGAATGCTATATTTATATTGATTTTCCCACTTTTTGAAAACTGATCCTTTGACCTTACTTTAAACGTTCCATCTGACATCTGTTTTCATGAACAACCCGAGTTATTTTAGTAAGCAGCCCATCATGATAGACTTTATCAAATGCTTGGAAAATCTCTACAAGTAAAGCTGAACAGTATTGATGAACATTTTTGGAACTAATTTCCATCATCCCTTGTCAAGTTTGGTTTGGAAACAAACAGGTTTCGGCTATGTGACATCTTCAGTGTCATTTTGCCGCTGAACAGTATTGCTTTCTTTCAAAAGCCGATATAATAATGGTACCGATTCTATGAACTTGTTCAATAGTACTATGCCTTGCTCGAAAACCAAACTCGTGATCTGGGATAAGGTTTTGTTCACTTAGAAAAGAAGCTACACTCTAGACGAATAACTTTTCAAATATCTTTGAAAAAACTGAGAGTAGGCTAATTGTCTTGTTGGGTGTAATTTGGCTTGAGTCCTTTCCTGGTTTCGTGATCTTAACAATTTTAATCATCTTCCAAGAGCATGGAAAGAAGCCGACGCACAACATAGGATTAAATATATAAAGTTAAATTCTCACAGCTGAATTAGTTAAGTTATTTATCATTGATCCTGTAATACGATCAGGTCCGGGTGATTTCTTCATATCCGCATTCTTAATTGTCGATTTTCAAGAAGATAACAGACATTTTCTTGGATAATTCATGGTGTCAATAATTGTAATATTGGAACTATTTATATCATGTGGTGCGAAAACATTCCCTAAGTGTTTCGCGAACGCATTTGCCATTTCACTTGAGTTCTTGGCCCAAATACGGTCTTCAATTCTTAATGGGGATTCGGAAGCAATAGGCCATTGTAAGTGCTTTACAACTTTCCACGCTATAATCCGTGTTTTTCATTTCAAGTTTTTCAAAAAGCTGTCGATAGCGAATTTGTGTTTTTGTCTTAATTTATTGCGTAAGGTTTTTTTGCATAGGTTCATTTGAATTTTTATGTGTGGAGAACGACTACTTTGTCATTGTCTTCTTAGCCTTCTCTTTTCAATGACAAGCATCTGAATATCTACTATTGCCTGGTACGATTTTATTTTAGCTGATGACTTTGTTGGCATTGCAGCTATGGCTGCGGCAGGCCCAACGTATGTAAAATGATCTACAGCTGCTTGAATATCAGCTGGATTTCTCAGTGGCATGTTCAAAGATGAGAGCTTACATGCATTTTATATATTAATCAATTCGTGTTTCTATTTGGGTGGAAATTAAGAGTTTCGGTGCAGTGACAAAACTGTCGTGTAAAATAACAATTGTAGGTGAATGATCAGAAGATAGTTCATAGGATGAACTAACTCACAGTTGGTCGCGTTTGATATTTTTTACTATAGCAAAATCAAAAAGGTCTGGCAACTTATTAAAGTCTGTGGGTCAATAGGTGGGTTTACCGCCAGATACGACGGCCAGCTTGTTTGCTACCCCTACCACTAGGACTAAGGAGTCTGGAACCCCAAGATGTGTGCTTTGCATTGTAATCACCAGCAGCAATAAACGTTTGTCCTAGTGTAGCAATTAACTGAATTTTAAAATCAGTAAGATTTACAGTCGTGGCTTGCAAAAAGTCTTCCCTGAATTCAGGAAATGGAAAATGCCTTACGTTTTTTCAGACTATAATGGCAGTCCCACCACATGCGCTTTCGCTTGGGCGTTTGGTGTCATATATAAAAAACCCATCAATTCTAAAGCAGTTTTTATAGTAAAATGTGTTTCAGAGACTAAAAGTATGTTAATACCATGTGTTAGCAGGAAGTATTCTACTGCATATTTATGTTGGGAGCCCGTTAGCGTTACAGAAGCATATTTTTAAGCATATTTTTTGCTAAGCAAAATTCGCAGAAGCATGTTTTGGGTTCCCATCGTTTCCTGCAACATGTTGTCATGAAATTATTTATTGTTTGTATAAAGTTCTCGATTGAGCTCGAATTGTTAGTGAGGGGTGTCTATGCACCCTGTTTTAAGACGTGAGAATATGAATGTTTATGCGCATTTCAACTTTTGGCAGTCGCATTGGATAAATCATTTCTCAATGTTTGGGCATACGAATAGTTTGGTTTAGTATGTGGCGGTGTAGCTTGTGTACTAGGAATAGAACTAGTATGAAGCCGCGGAAATTGGGAAGCCCTATATTGCTCATATTTAGGTTTACGTACAACTTTCGCATTATTTTTTACGTGTTGGAAGACTTTGCAGCCCCTGCAATTTGTTGCGTGGTTTCCACCACAGAACCTTGGGTTCTGTTTTAGAAGAAGTGCATTCCAAAGTCCGGTGCGCATTACCGCAAACAAAGCATACGGATGGTTGTTTGCAGTAAATTTTCTTTACCTACGAGCTGTGACAGCATGCATTTGATGTTTGTTCGCGCAAGTAGATTGGTGTTTTTCTTCCCTTACAGTCGGTGCGGCATCTTCATTTTCCGAGGTAGCAAGTACAGAGATATTGCAGCTACTTGCTGAGAATCTTCATTGTTTTGCGGTTCGCTCTTGTTGCGAAGACTTAGGACTGGCCTTCCTCTTTGTTATGATTATGTACCGATCCATACCAGTTTGCACGCGTTTAGATACAGTAACTGGTTCTTTTTCTTGTTGCACTATTTTCTTTGTAGCACTTGTATTGATTCGATTGTTTCTGGGGCAGATATGCTTATATTATCGGATAATGAGCGTGTTCGGTCAATTGGCCTGGCGGTTAAGAAAGTACCTGTAATTTCTTTTTATCATTTATATTGTTCATTGCATTATTAGCATTTGTGTAACAAAAAGAGTAATAAGCATTGTTGTTATTACCTTGTATAATTTTTTCGTTAATGTTTGGTGCGCTCATGCACTTACTATCAATTGTTTAAACCGGTTTCAACATGCACTTTTTGTTATTGTTTTTTTTACACACAATATCTTATATTGTCTTTTTATTTTTGTTATATATTTCTTTGTTATTACTAACTGTTCACTGTACAATTGAATTCTTCAAAAAAAAATATTTGTTATGCACTTGATATGACGTATGTCTGTACTAAAATATGGTCACTGAACGATCTATTCATGTTAGCACTTTTTGTACGGGATTTGTTGTAGTACATGTTTCGTTGGTTTGCTGCACTGATTTTGGTATAGCACTTGTTTCGTTTATTTTTATATAATTCAGGCGTTGAAGATATGTTTATATTGGCGGATAGTGGACGCGTTATGTGAATTGGCCTGGTGGTTACAAACGCACTGTCATTTTTTTTTTTATTTATTTTGCGTATTCAATTATTATCATCTGTTTAACTAAAGAGTAATAGGTATTATTTTTATGCCCTCTTATACTTTTATCGTGAATATTTGGCGCACTGACGCACTATCATTTAAATTTTTAACAACCATGCACTATTTGTTTTAAACTTACACTATATAATAGTTGTTATTTATTTATTTTTTATTTCTTTTGTTGTTTTGTTTTTGCACTTGTTCAATTGGACTTTCTAATAAAAAAGCCTCATATTAGTTATGCGTTAAATATGACTTCCGTCTGTACTCAACCACGGTCACGGCCCAGGCTCCAAATGGGATAGTGGATTAGGCGTACGTCTTAACATAAGGGAACTAGGGATCAACATGTCCTTCACGATTCTTCAAGCTGAGATTTCGGCTGTGTTAAGGGCGGCAAATTGAATGCGGTACTATAGAAATATTCGGATCTTCACCGACAGACATGCTGCAAGCAGGTCCCTGACAAGTACCTATTCGTCATCTTAAATTGTCCCATAAAGTTGGGCATCCTTAAATCAGATTGTGAGACATTCGAGAATGACCCTCGAGTGGGCGTGTGGATATGGAACCAAGATGGGGAATTGTACGTCTGGCATAGCGAGGAGCAAGGCTGCAGGACTCACATTCATATACTCTGTGGCGTTCCCCACTCGGCCTATAAGAAGCTAATTCACAATGCGATATAGGATATGGCTAATGATAGATGGTGGGAAGAGCCCACATGTCTGAGCACTAGACTGGTTTCGCCTAGCTTAGATATAGTTCGAACCAGAGATCTATTAATATGTCACAAGACGCAGTTAAGGGATATCGTGGCGATGATTACAGGACATTGCAAATGACTTCTTCTCTTGGGCCTCTGTCCGGCCTTAACAAACCTACAATAAACACGGACTATAAACTGTGGAAAGCCGTAGACACTTAAAATGTTATATTGCCTACGAATCGCCACTAATACTTCATAACCACACATGGGCTAAGAACACAATAGAAAAGGTAAATACCTTCGCATATCACTTAGAAAAGTTTTTCACACCACATGACATAATTAGTTTCACTATTTCAAATGTGAAATTCCGTTTATCTTTATTAAAGAACGCAATTAAAAATATGGGTATGAAAAATCACCCCGACTTGGGGCCCAATTACGGCATTCGATGTCGTTTTCAAAATCGAATGAAACAAAATTTCGACACTACCTAATGTTTAGATCACGGCATTCGATCGTAATTTTAAAGTGGCTACTCCGACTTTTTGCAATGCTGCAAACATATGTTAAGCAGAACATGTCAAAAGAAAAGCATAACAAAGTAAATAGTTTTCCCTGCGCACAATTTTTAAGCTTATTTTTTGCAAGCTCGGAATGCTCCAACATAAACTCTGCAAGCACCTCCTTTTGTTTGCCATTTATTTTATTTATATTTGGTCTTGAAACACTTTTTTCCTTCATTTTGGTAAAATTCTCCCTGAAAATAAATAAATATTAAATATTTTGCAATAAAAAACACTGAAACTATTTACATTTTGCCGATGTACTCATTTTTTCATTGGTGTCTGCAAAATTATTAGTCTTTGTTTTGTTTCGATGACATTTGAGCTATAGAATGCAATATCGCATAGTTGAATTACGATATCGAATGCCGTGATCCGAACTATCGCCATTTCGATGCAAGTATGCTCGATATCGAATGCGGTGATTAGGCCCCTGATCGTATTACAGAATTCATGACTAGAAATTTACCTATTTATGCTGTGAGAATTTTACTATTCGTATTTAATGCCATGTTACGAGTTGGCTTCTTCCCATGCTGTTGGAAGATGTCTCAAATTGTTATGATCCCTAAACCAGATTACCAAAGTTATTTGAAACATTCGTTTCAACTTCAAAACCTTATCTTAATGAACAAAACATCATCCCGGACCATCAGTTTGGTTTTCGAGCAAACCATAGTACAACTGGGCAAGTCCACAGAATTGTCACCGTTATTAGATCTGCATTTCAAAATAGGTAATATTGATTGTTCAGCTTTCTTTATTGATATTTCCCAGGCGTTTGATAGAGTCTGGTATGCTACTTATGAAAATAACTCGAGTACTACCTGGATACTCGTACAAGCTTCTGAAGAGCTATCTGACCTACAGACCATTTAAAGTAAGGTAAAAAGGTCAATTTTCAAAAAAAAAATCTCTGCAGGAGTACCTCAAGGTAGCATACTAGTGTTTGCAGATGTGCTCATGTAAAAATTGCCCACCTATAACAATAACAAATGTCGCTGTTCCAGTGGAAGCCCACGTGAAATATTTGGATATTCACTATGATCGACGCCCAACTTGGTCCCGTCATATTGATATAAAAATAACTGCCATAAAACTGCGAACAACTCAACTACACTGGTTAATAGCTGGTTAATTGGCTTTCGAATACAAAATCCTCTTATACAAAACAGTTATAAAGCCACTATTTGGCAGTCAGCATCAAGCATTCAGAAGTTCAAGGAAGGCAGTCTAGGATTTTACGACTTATCGGATGTGCCCCCTGGTATATAAGAAATTAAATTATACGCAGAGATCTGGAAGTTCCCACTATCGAGGATGAAGTAAAAACATACAAGTCAAAATACGTAAACAAACTAGAGGTCCACCCTAATACTCTTATACGCAAATTGTTATAATTTCCCGGGCACCAGAGGCTAAAAAAGACTGACACATTGTGCTTGGCGAGACGGCTCACCCAACCCAATAATAGATAGATTTGAATACAATAGATTAGTTATTATATTTGTAATAAATAATAATATTTTAGAGATAAGATATTAAAACTTATTGGAATTGTCTTTTTGAAGGACTCAATAAAAGAAAATACTGCTTTAAAAAAAACCTAATTTTAGTTTATTTAATGTTTCTACTAAAGGAAATTTAACTCTCTTTTCCTAAATACAAAATTTACAAAAAATAATAAACAACAATAATGGCTTAAACCACAACGTCAATCTCTTCGATGAATACTTAAGAAACGCAATAAAAAAATTAACTATAAAGAAAATATATAGAGAAAATTTTAAATGTAATTGGTTTAACGATGAAATTCGACGAATAAAAAGAGAACAAATTTATAAATATCAAATCGCAAGATACGAAAATACAAACGAAGCATGGACAAATTACAAAAAAATTCGAAATATTTACAAAATCAAAATTCAAAATGAAAAAAGGAAGTATGTAAATAACAAAATCACTTCTGTCAAAGATCAAAAAGAAATGTGGAGAGAAATAAAAAATCTAATTTTAAAAAAATTTAAAAATACAATTGAAACTGTGATATTTAATAATGTAGAATATAAGAATAATTTGAAAATAGCTGAAAATTTTAACAATTACTTTATAAATAGCGTGAAATCAATAAGATCCGAGATAAGCAATGTGCAATATATTCAAAACGTTCCAGTGATAAATTCCCAATTTATATTCCGTGCAATAACGTTAGATGAATTAAAAGTAATATGTAAGAACTTAAAAAATAAGCCAGACTTTTATAGGATAGATACTAGAATAATACTCAATAGCTGGCATATATTAGGAAAAGTAATGCTTCATATAATAAACAAATCTTTAGAAACAGGCGTATTTCCGGAAAACTGGAAAACCTCAATGGTAAACCCCAATGAAAAGGTGTCAAAAACAAAAAAATGTGAAGAGTTCCGACCAATTAATACGTTGATGACTTGCGAAAAAATATTAGAGAAGGTGGTAAAAGAACAATTAGAACAATATGTGGAATCTAAAAATATATTATCAAAATACCAATCTGGATTTAGAAAGAAATTCTCATGCGAAACAGCAGTAAACTACGTTATTAATAGGTGGAAAAAAGTTGAAAAAAAAAATAAAATTATTAGCATATTCCTTAATTTTAAAAGAGCCTTCGAAACCATTGATAGGCATATTCTTCTACGGAAACTACATTGCTACGGAATTAGAGATACAGAATTAAAATGGTTTGAATCATATATGACGGGAAGGAAACAAATAACAAAAGTGAACAACATGCAATCTAACTCAGTTACTAACGAATATGGAGTACCACAAGGCTCAATTCTGGGAGCGTTATTATTCATAATATATATAAATGATTTGCCAAAAATGTTGGAAAAATGTGAAGTAATTCTGTATGCAGATGATACGCTTATCTTTATAGAAGGTGAATCGAATCAACAATGCTACGATTATCTTACACAAGATATGGAACGTGTTAGCATGTGGCTAAAAATGAACAAACTTAAATTGAACGAAAACAAAACGAAAATATTAGAAATAAATACAAATAGTAACCAAGTTTTTAAAATAAATAATCAAGTGATAGAAAAAGTGGATCAGATAAAATATTTAGGACTTGTTAATGATAAAGAACTGAAATTCAAAGAACACATTGACTATATATGTAAAAAAATTGGCAAAAAAATTTGTTTTTTCAAAAGAATAGGAAAGCATATATCGGTTATAAACATATATAATACCAATAAACATATATAATACCATAATAAAACCGCATTTCGAGTTCGGGTCTACAATTTTATATTCATGCTGCACTGCGAATCATATTAAAATGCAACAGATACACATCAATCAACTTTATGCTTGAATCTCTAAAATGGCTAAACATAAGACAGAGGTTTACACTCAACACTTAAAATTTTATACAAAAAATGAAACGTGGAGAAGCCCCGGAATATTTAAAGGAACAAATAGTATATGTCAGGGAAGCACAACCATACCAGTTAAGAAATATGAACAATTTTAGAATTGAAAGAGTACACTCAACGGCAATGCAACGAAATCTTTTTTACAAAGGCTTACAACTTTACAATACATTACCAAATTATATTAAAAATGAAAGTAATCAAAATCTAGTTAAGAAGCAAATCTCCTTTTTTGTAAAGTACAATTTATATTAGAGCTAAAACACAATAATATCAAATTTAAATATTTGTATGTATATGAAAAGTATTATTAATGCTAATAAATCATTAAATAAAATAAAAAAAAAATAAAATAGGGAGGGTACAGGAGGAGGTTTCGCGGTGTACTCGTCCATCAAAGATGATAAAGCTTACTAATGTAAACACAAAAACCAACTCATTTGACTTGGTTCAAATTAATGTAATAATAAACAAAAGACCCTTTCACTCTTATCTCTTTACCGTCCTCCATCAAATGTCAATATCTTGATTTCTGAGCTCGACCATCAAATTAACAATATAAAGAGAAAACAAGAAATTATAATAATTGGAGACATTAATATTGATATAATGAAAAACATTTTAACAACAAAAAAATTACTTGACATTATGATTACTAATGGCTAAGAGAGTGTTATAAATGAGAGTATACGAGAAGATGTGCAAGCAAATACACATACATGCATAGATCACTGTTTTGTAAATTATAATAAAAAAAAATTCCTCTTGTTAAGCAGCAGTAATAACAATAGCTGACCACTACATCATTCGCTGATGTATAGAATATGATGAGGCAGGGTGACAGCAACAAAAAAACTAGAGATCGTCAAAATGTTGTGATGTTCCTCAGGGAACACCAAACTTATGGTGCAGCGGCATATGTACGCGTAACACTTAAAGTGTTATTGTACAATTATTTTGTACCAAGACACGTGTGGCTCCACTTAAACAACAGACGATAACAGTCGTTTATAGTTATGTGCTGCAATCATGGGTGCACAGAATCAAAACTGATCTTCAAATTAAAAATCAAGCTATATTTTTATGAACAGACTGTTTCAGAGTCTGTCCATAAAAATATAGCTTGATTTTTAATTTGAAGAGTCTATCTTCAATAAACGGTCAATCCTCGCTCTATCATACTTTTGTAACTAATCGAATCTACAAAATTAAATCATTGCCGTTGCCCGAACAAGGGTGCAATGTTGGATTAAAGGAAAATATGGCTGATATACTTTCCAGAGGACTACCCGCATTAAAACTTTCCGAGTGCAGTTTATGGTTTCGTGGGACGTTCGTCACGCAAACATTCAACCGTACGGTCGTGTTCAAAAAAGCGGACAAACAAATGCAAGTGCATATAATAAACAAAGTTAAAATTAACACATAAAAAATAAAAACAACATAACAACAAAAACAAAAACTGTGACAAAAAAAAAACTCATTTTAAAAGAAAAAAAACAACGGGAATATAAATACTTTACAAAAATCTTAAGAGTAAAAACAATTAAACAAGTGCAGTCAGTGGTAGTGCATTAACTTTGTTGTTGTTGTCAAATAACAACATACACAGTGAAGCGCATAAGTTTAGAGGCAAGTCAAAAATCATAAACTGTATGAGTGCTCCCATCAGAAGTAATTCTGAGAAAGAGCTTAGCTCCACCAGAAAAACTTTATGGATTTCTGAGGAAGAATCCTTAAAAAGGACTGTAGAAAATCTTCTTACAGTAAGAGATAAAAATCGTCCCCGCTCCTGCTCGCCTAACATTTTAGTTACAGCTAATAACAAAACATCCCCTATTTTAGTCAACATTAATAAACCCAAAATGCAAGTTGGTATGGATAGGTACATCACCGTCATTAAACGTCAGAGAAGCCCAAAATCTGCTCAGATTTCATCAAAGTCCAAAATACCTAAAGATGACAATACTGACAAAACAACTAAGGATCAAAACAGGTTTGCTATCCTTCAAACAGATGAGCCAACAGCAGTCGAAAAATCGTTTAAACCACCGCCAATTTATTTGAGAGACTCTACCTCCAATGATTTGGTAAAGAAAATTATTTCAATAATTGGCGAAGAAAATTTTGTTGTTACCTCAATTAAGCACGGTAACATTAATGAAACGAAAATTCAGGTAAAACATGAGAGCGACTACCGAAAATTAGTTAACGAGTTAGAAAAGGAAAAAAGAAGTTTTTATACATACCAGCTGAAAAGTGCTAAAGGGCTTCAGGTTGTAATAAAGGGTATTGACCATTGCGTAGAACCTGAAGATGTTAAAACTGGATTGCTGGATAAAGGTTTCAAAGTTAAAAACGTTTTGGACATCAGAAACCGCGATAAAAACCCTCAGCCCATGTTTAGGGTAGAGTTTGAACCCGGGGATGTGGTTTTAAAAAAGAATGTGACACACCCAATCTACAATCTCAAATTCCTTCTACATCGTATAATCACCGTAGAGGAACCGCATAAACGCTTGGGACCCGTTCAGTGTATGAACTGCCAGGAATTCGGCCACACTAGGGCCTACTGCAAGTTGCCCACAATGTGTGTAGTGTGTGGTGAACTCCACGGCATGACACAATGTAACAAGCCAAAAACTGACTCTGGAGCAAAAAAATGTAGTAACTGTGGCGGAAACCATACCGCAAATTATAGAGGGTGCCCTGTATATACCCATTTTAAGCACTCAATGACTAAAAAATCATCAGTTGCTCCGCAGCAACCTCAGCAGTTACATGTTGTTTCCAGTAACAATTTTCCCCAAACAATCAAGCCAACCAATCATATTAACGTTCATACTCCTGGACACATTTCTTATGCTAATGTATTAAAATCTAATACAGCAAACCGGAATCCAGAACCCAAATCTCTCACCTCTGAGCCAAATTTTAGCAACCTTGAGGCAACATTACAGACTCTTGTTCAGTCGATAAATACTTTTACAGCCTCTATGACCACCATGATGCAAGAAATGCTGAAAATGCAATCAACCATTTTGCAGGCAATTTTAAATAAATGATTTGTTTAAAAATATGTTTCTGGAATGCGAACGGCATCCGCCAACACAAAAATGAACTTGTTTACTTCCTTAAGGAAAAACAGATCGATGTAATGATGATTGCTGAAACCCACCTAACGTCGACTAGCTACTTTATAATAAATGGTTACGTTCTATACGATATTAAAGACCCCCGAGGAAGAGCTTGCGGAGGCTCGGCAATTCTGATAAAATCCAGAATTAAACACTATTTCTTTAATGACAAATGCGAGGATTATCTCCAAGCTACAAGTATTTGCATAGATAAGTTCTATAGTAAATTAGTTATTTCATCGGTGACAGAAAATCAGTACTCAAATTTTTTCAATTCGCTTGGTCCTTGATTTCTCGCAGCTGGCGACTACAACGCAAAACATACATTTTGGGGTTCACGGTTAATTTCCCCGAAAGGTCGCGTGCTGTTTGATACTATTTCCCGTATGGGTTTAAAGGTAATTTCAAGCGGGCATCCCACATATTGGCCCACAGAACGGCGAAAGATTCCAGACGTTATTGATTTTGGAGTTGCGAAAAACATCCCTCTAGAATGGATACAAGTGAAGCCTTCATTTGATTTGTCTTCCGATCACTCACCCACAATTATATCCATATGCTTCCCTCGAGAAATTGGGTCACCGCTAAATGACTTAGCTTTAACAGTCACTCGAGTGAACTGGCTAAAATATAAAAAATATATAAGTACACATTGTACCGAAAATATTGTTTTAAGAACGCCTGAAGATATTGATTTGGCAACTAATAATTTTACCCGGAACCTTAAACAAGCCGTGCAACATGCTACTACTAGTCATGCAGTGTCCAGAAATGTAAACAGTAGGACTTATTCTTTAGAAATAGAGCAACTTGTGTCAGAAAAAAGAAGAGCAAGAAGAGAGTGGCAAGTTTGCAGGTCTCCCCAGTCAAAAAGTAGGCTACGGGAATGCACACATCGACTTAGATACCTGCTTGAAATTCAACCTTAAAACTTATTTGGAAGGCCTGGATGGTACTCCTCAGTCTGATTATTCGTTATGGCGCGCGACAAGAGGTTTAAAACGACCAGTTAGGGCAAAGCCGCCTTTGCGAAATCCAACTGAGGACTGGGCTAGAAACGATTCCGAAAAGGGGAACTTATTTGTAAACCATTTAAGAAATGTTTTTGCTTTAAACGCATCTGATGAGGCAGCTGATTTGCCGCCTTTTGCCAGCAGATCTCCTGTGTCTCTACATTTTAATTTTCGAGATCTCGAAAACGCAATTTGTAATCTAAAACTGACAAAAGCTCCAGGAATTGATACAATTAGTAACAAAATGCTTTTTATTTTTAACGCTATATTACGCCTGGAGTATTTTCCTGCAGAATGGAAGTTGTCTATGATTACAATGATACCTAAACCCGGGAAGGATCCCACCAAAGTAGAATCCTATAGGCCAATAAGCTTACTGCCGACAATTTCTAAATTGTTCGAAAAATTGTTGATAATGAAGTTGACTCCCGTACTAAATGCTGTAGGATGTATCCCCAACGATCAATTCGGTTTTAAGGCTAAGCACAGCACTATTGAACAAACACACAGATTAGTCAATGTCATAAGAAAATCTTTTGAAGACAAAACATATTGCTCAGCTCTTTTCATTGACGTTGCTCAAGCTTTTGACAAAGTGTGGCACGACGGCTTACTTCACAAAATAAAGCTAACTTTGCCAATAAACACCCACAAACTTTTGGAAAGTTACTTATATGGTCGCCTATTTGTCATTAGAGAAGGTGATTTTACAAGCTCCCCTCAGCCAATTGAAGCAGGAGTCCCACAAGGCAGTATACAGGGTCCTACCTTGTATTTAATCTATGCGTCTGCAATGCCAACAGGATCCCAAATCCACACTTCAACTTTTGCAGATGATACAGCATTTCTCAGCGTGAATAAAAATCATCAATTAGCCTCGCGAAATTTGCAGGAACATATTGAAAATTTAGAGAAATGGCTAAAACTCTGGAGACTCAAGGTAAACGAACAGAAATGTACTCATGTGACATTCACACTGCGCAGGGAAACATGCTCGCCGATCAAGATCAACAATCAAGTAATTCCGCAGCACAATGAAGTCAAGTACCTTGGTATTCACCTCGACCGCCGGCTAACGTGGAAGTCTCATATTGATGCAAAACTGACTCAGATGAAACTAAAAGCAGTTCAAATAAATTGGCTTATAGGCAGAAACTCTTCCTTGAAATTGGATTGCAAACTCTCTTTGTACAAAGCGATTATAAAACCAATCTGGTGCTATGGAATTCAATTATGGGGTACCGCCTCGATATCAAATATTAAAAAAATTCAAAGGCAACAAAACAAAATTCTCCGTATGATTATAGCAGCTCCTTGGTATGTTAAAAACTCCCGAATTCACGAAGATCTAAGCGTGCCTATGGTAAAAGTAGAATTCACCAGGTACGCGATAAAGCATATCAACAAACTTGAAACTCACCCGAACCCACTCGCACGTAGCATCATTAATTTTGGCGGTCATGCTCGGTTGAGAAGGAGAGATACCCTTGCTGTCATCCGAGCACAAAACAGATGACCTTTCATATATAATACCCATTGAAACATAATTTTGTTGTCTAGCATTGGCTAGCCTCAAATAATTTTTTTTTAGTATTAAGATCTGTATACTTATTGTTAGTTCATTATTTGAAGATTCAATAAATAAATAAATGTAATAAAAAAAAAAAAAAAATATTCTGTATGAAAGAGAAGAAGTGTGGCCACCTACATTTTCGCAACGACTCATTTCTAAAGGAAAAAACTGTAACTTCAGCGGTCAGCTACTTAAACGATGACTTCAGCTACAATATTCCTCACAAGTATTCCTTCAGAACCCCCCAAAGCATCTCGAATAAAAAGAAAAGATCGTCCAAAGTGTAAATCATTCATTTCGAATAAACTAAGCAATGCTTTCTACTTAATTATAAAAACCATTCAAACGTCCTCTTCATCAGAAATAAATCGACTTCGAAAAAGTTTTGGAATCGATAAAAATATAAACAAATCAACTGATGAGCCTAGGACTAAAAAAATTAAAATACCAGCAAATTATTTAACACTCGCATTACTCACTGTTCTATTAATATTACCCTTATCATTTGGAACTCCAGTCATAAACCAAAAATTTAGATCAAAGGTCGGAGTCCAATTTGAGCAAATTGGAACAGCCGCAATTTAAACCACTGAATTCTTACTGGTCCGAAATCCTTGTCAGTGGGGCAAGGACAATACAGGGTATGTGTAGGCTGTTAAAACCAAATACATCATGTCTTGAAACAATTGAACATTTGAAACAAATGGAAAATGAGCTACAATTAAATAATAAATTATTACGAGGCAAAAAGAGGTGCTTTTGATATAGTTGGTAATGACATAATAGAAAAAAGTTAATGAAAATGAAACATATTTGCTATAATTACTAAATTACACTTAATATCATACGACAAATTTATTCCGAAAAAATACATGATAGCAATATATTATTACAAGTACAACTTAATCAACTACTTAATGCAGCCGTTCTTCAATTAACTCCAACTGCAAATAACCTAAAAGAAATACAATCAGCAATCCTTAACACACTTATGGACAGGTGACATGGCAAATCAACTCATTATAGAGCAATTGCAGAAGGAAGTTGATCAAATCTCGCTTCATTCACCGCCGATATTCAGTCTTCTGGTGTCAAAATAGTCTGACTTGCTTCAACTATTCAAACTTATGAAAATACAAGGTAGACTGACGCAGCAACATGAGGTTTTTATAATAACCTTACCATTGATTGAACATGAGAGATTCAGTATAAGTATTTCACTTGATTGCTGTTCCCAACATACTTTACAGTACAATGGTAACCATTAAACCATGTACTGCATTTCTGGGCATTAATATGTCTCGTAAACAATACATTCTGTTCATAAGTTTAGAATTCAGTTCTTGTGGAATGATAAAACCAAATGTTTTTATTTGTTTCAACATTCAAATTAGTTATAATTATCTCGGCACATGTGAAATTTGTTTATTCAATAACCGAGCAACACCTACTTGTATTCTGGAAATAACTGATGCCAGATGGATACCACACAACAAAGGAAATTATTGGATATATACCCCATCACCGTCTTCAAAAGTTACATCTGATGAAAACACTAAATATTTGGAAGATATACATTTGGTGATTTGTGTTATTCAACCAATAAAAAAAGAAATCGATTAGGATTTCAAATATTTATTAAGACAAAACTCAAATTTATTTAAATACAAACTATAGTTGAGTTAAACGATCTTAGACGCGTTGTGTCGTAAAAAAAAAAGGAAAAAAGGAGAATTCAGCTTTTTTGCTCGTGTTCTAGTGCTAAACAAAAAACATTTTTTAGCACCCGGGTAGTTGGTGCGTTGAGTAGCCGGTATCACAACGGCGGTGCCACATACATATATGCCAAGAATATGTAGGAGCGGTCAAATTTACGAAGATCTCTTAAGGAGGAAAACATAATGGAACTTGAAAACAAAATCAAGCCGCAAAAACTACATAACGATGTTATTATATTTGCACTTTGTCTAAGTATGATAACAATGATCACAATTTTACTTCGACGTAAAACACTGAAGAAATCATCGAATTTCAATCAACTGGACTTGAAACAAAAAGCGTTACACCTACACCAATGACACGGTAACATTCACATAAATTCATCCTAGACGTTTAGGTAGGACTACCTGAGATGGCCGGGCTATCAGCACAACGCAGCTGTGTTGAATATCCGTTCAACGCGGAGGAGGATGTTTGAATAAACAAATATTTTAAATTATTATTATATAAATTATATTTCTTGAATTAACAAATGTTACATACATACATTGTATAGAATAATA
Organism: Phania funesta; assembly: GCA_963932375.1. Taxonomy (NCBI): domain Eukaryota; kingdom Metazoa; phylum Arthropoda; class Insecta; order Diptera; family Tachinidae; genus Phania; species Phania funesta. The sequence continues at coordinate 30,658,618 of OZ010656.1, forward strand.
AAACATAATAATTAACTTTCATATTCGCATAATACCCACTAGTTAACAAAAACAAAACACAAATTCAAGTTTATTTTTAATATTATCATATTTATTATTTTACTGTGAGACACATTGTCAGCACATTCGGAGGGAAAAACAAAATTATATACACATACATACGCACATACCTATAAGTTAAAAACAGAAATCAAATTATTGCCCGTATTATGGATTACAACACAACTGAGTTGAGTTGTAAGCAAGACAACTCAACTTTAAAACAACTCAACTTTGTTTTGGTATTATGGATTACAACTTGTATTACATTAACGTTGCCAACATAAAAAAATGAGAACTTGACAAATGTGTAAACAGCTGATACTACTTTCTTTCAGAATTAAAATAATTTTCAATTGATATATAAGTGTGATTTCCTTTTTTAATTAATATGGACATCAGTTTTGATCTGTTTTACAACGAAGAAAATAGTGACGAAAATATTCACTTGCTCCGCATTCGAAAAATGCTTCGGGATCACTCTAATCCCTTGGAACTACCGAACGCCATGTAAGTATAGATGTTTCTTAGAAGTGAGAAGATATTTATAACTGTTTAGTAGATTTCAAAAATATTTTCAGGTGAATAAAGAAGCATTTATCTTCCTGCTAAATGATATGAAAGAGCATTTCCGTAAACCCCTTCGAGGAACAGCAATCCCGCCAATATTGCAACTATGCGCAGCTCTTAGGTTTTTTGCTGACGGTAGCTACCAAAAATGCAGCGGAAACGATTTTAATGTGGGACTGGCTCAATCTACGACATCCGTTGTCATTAAAAACGTTTTAAAAATAATGGAGGAGCGTATTTGTGGAAAACGGATAAGAACTCTAATGTCTGAAGAGGAGCAAAATGCTTCAAAAGCAGCATTTTATTCAAAAAGTGGATTTCCGGGAGTATTGGGATGTATCGATGCTGCTTCCAAATTGCGGTTTGCCCCGTCCAGTTTCGGGATGTTTTTGCATTAACTCAACTAGTTTTTCGAATTGTTGCTTTGTTGTAATTTTATTTTTTCTATAATTTTTTTTAATTATTTAAAAAATTAATTAATTACACAGTTAAAAAAGTTTACTTACGCGTCTTCCATTTTCCTCTGATAATTTTTCCAAAACAACTGCTAAAGACAACTTCTAGAGACAACTACTACTAATGAGTTGTAATTTTAGTCAACCGCACTAACACAGGGCTGTAAACAAGTTTTTAACACAGGGTTGTAGTGATTTATTACAACCTTAAAATTACAACCTAAAAAAAGTTGTAATCTATAATACCAAAAAGAAGTTAAGTTGTCTTGTTTACAACTCAACTCAGTTGAGTTGTAATCCATAATACGGGCATATATTAAAATATTGTTTCATTACCGTTCCCCTCTTATTTCCTAGTTTCAAGTGCTTGAAGGTAACACAAACAAAATGAATAAAAATTAGTATAGTTAAAATTCATGTGTTTGAACTGAATCCTACTAATTAAATAAAAAGAAGGATTTTAAACATTTACTATAAAAAATTTATAGAAAATAAAAACGATATTAGAATAACTTGGAGACTTATAAATGATATGGCAAAAACGTTACAAACCTTGATGAAAAAATAATACAAAATTTCAAAAATGAAATCTTAGAAAATATCTTGAGCAGTTTTGCTACTAACATAAAACAAAACGTTAAACAAATTATTCATACTTGCAATAAAAAAAACCCGATTACACTAAACCTACTATCGAAAATGCATTATTCCTGGATTGTACTAGTCTATTAGAAATAAACAATATTCTAAAATCACTTAATACCAATAAAAGTGCGGATATAGGTGGAATAAGGTCACGTAACCTAAAAACTAATCCGAATGCATTAACATCAATTATAACTATATTAGTTAATTAAATTCTAAGCCAACCAAACATTCCGGAAGTACTGAAAACATCTAATGTGCGCCCCATAAACAAGAACGTTACACAAAACGACTACAACAATTACAGACCTACATATATTGATTTTGCCTGTCATCGAAAAAGTCATGGAAAAAGTTATCGTAAGAAGATTGACTAGCTTCATAGAACGGTTCAAAATAATTTTAAAAACCCAGTACGCATTTCAAAAGAACACAAGTATCAACAAACTGCTATACGATTTTGAAAACTATATGAACTGTTGCTTGAGCACAAAGTAGTAAACAGAGGTGAAACGACAGTATAGTTAAATTTTTCTCTATCCGTCTCGTTCCCTCAGAGCCTTAGTTTTGTTTTTAGATTTTTGTTTTTATTTTGATTTTCTTGCCGTGTTTTCCTGTATTTTTTCCTGTATTTCGTCACAAAATGCTATATTTGTCTCTTTCTAACAGAGCCCATAGTAAAAAACCGAGTTTTTTATTTTTCATGTGTCAAAGTCTTCACCTCTGGTTACCCTGTGGCTTGAGTGAAAACCTACATTGCCTGGTGCTATTTGTTGATTTCAGTAAAGCTTTTGATACTCTGAGACATCTTAGAAAGAATTGGAATTCGCGGCGACTTTTTAATTATTTGCAATGTAGAAAATTTAGAGTTACTCGTAAAATAGGTAAGTATATGAGCAATAAAGTTAATTCAAATCAAGGTGTACCTCAAGAATCAAAACTAAAAAATAGTGCTACCTATGCGTATGTCGACGACAGGGCAATAATTGTTCCCAATGGAAATATAAATATAGCAACTATAAATAACGCAACAGGAGTTGAACGTTGCTACAAAATAGTGCCACAATAATGAACTAATAATTAACCCCAGTTAAACAAAAATCAGACATATTAAACTGTGACATTTGTAGTATGTTTGACGTGTCGAAGTTGCATGCCGTCTGCATTAACTTGAAACGCACACTTTGTGTTGGAATGTCCACATAACTTTGTCAGCTTGAACAAATTATATGCTTACGATGGCACTTTGAAACAAACTAAGTCTGTGTGCATACTCATTTTGTAGTGTGTAAGAAACTTTAGTAATAAGTTTAGCCACTGTAGTGCGGCTTAAGAACTAATAAGAATAAAGCCAACCAGCAATCGGGACAGTTGCACAAGCGGCTGTCCAATTAACAACAAAAAACATAAACCAAAATCTGTTATATTCAGAAACTAATATAGTACAATTACAAATACTCTAAGATAAACCTAAAATTTTATGATACTGTTCGTATCCATAACGAAACCAGCAATTGATAACGATAATTGTAATACTAAAATTGAATTGGCACCTATTAACAAATATTTAGGTGTATACAACGACCACAATTTCAAATGGCGTACTCATATAGAAGATGTACAAAAACACCTTCGAAAATCTTTACCACCTAAGCCATTCGACAACATATTGCGGCTTGAGACAAGCTTTTAAAATTTGTACGCCTTTTTGGAGCTAATATATCCATATTAATGTAGCCAAAAAATTAGGTTCATCTATTGATAATTGTGGGCGTGGCATGCTGTCAAACTCAACTGTTTTTTTAATTTCAGAAAAAGGTGTTTTTTATTTGTTTTTTGTCAAAAATAAATGATTACTACTCGCAAGCTATTATCGATAATGGCCCGCGGTCTTTTTATAATGTTGGTAGGATTATAGTCATTAGTTGTTGTAAGTGGTTACCGCTCTAGCGTTTAATATTAGGGGCGTTATGAAATATTTATGAAACTACTATATTTTTCTGAAATTTAAACTTTAGTGGAATAGAACTTCTAGGGAACAAAAGGGAGCAAGAAACGTATACCACCCGAAGAAAGGTGAAAGTGTCTTCTTTAACCCTATATATACTTTTGCACCCGCCACGACCCGCGGGTAGAACACTTTTTTAATTTTAATGAAATTACTCTAAAAAAAATTCAAATTACGATAATTTAAACAGCCCTATAATTACTCGTATACAATGGTGTATTCAATTTTCACTTTTTTGCCTAAAGGTTTATGTTTTTTTACTTTAGACTACGTAAAACTAAAATAATTAAATATAATACCCTCGAAAGGGTTTTAATGTTTTGTTTTTATCAGCAAAAAAATAAGTCATAAAAATACAGTAAACATATGACCTCTTTCTAATATACCTATTATCAACTTGTAGAGTGCTTGTAGTGGAAAATATTTTTTGTACCACCGCTGAACTAAAAGCATTCTGAGGAGTCAGAAATATATTTCGTCATGATCAAGTTTTCTTCACATTCAATCACATTTTATTTGATGTAATTGAATGTATATGTATATGTGTAAATTGCATCAATCAGAATTATTTCTTATTCAAACACCTCAAGTTGATCTGAAAGAAAAAAGACTATTATAATATTAGAGTTTGCTTGTTGATTTGTTTTTCCGACAGGGTGCTCTGATATATATGTTTGGAACGATTTTCCGTCATCCCTTGTCAATTTTGGTTTGGAGACAAACCGGTTTCGGCTAGTTGCCATCTTCAGTGTCATTTTTATCGTTCTGAATTGTTTATGTTAAATCGTTCACGTTTTATAGTCTGTTAGCCATCGGTCTTATGTGGGCAGGTAGCTGGTAAGACGTGTGTTAATTCGTACGTGTTTTAAGTTATTAGCTAGTCATCCGTATAGTATGGGTAGGTAGCAGGTAACACGTCTCTTAATTGTTTATAGGGGTTGATTTCTAGGAATTATGGATTTTTTGTTTTGGATTGTTATCTTATGTTTTCATTACTTTATTTCTCTGTGTTGTTTGTACTCTACAATTTGGCGTTTACAGGTACCTTTTCTTATTGGTTGTTCGGTGAAGGTTGGAAAAAGTCCGTAATTATTGCTTTACGAATTTGTTTGTCCTTTGTGTATTGTGGCTTTATTATTTCATCATTTTGCGTACCTTGTCCGTTTTTTCTGTTTTTTGTATTGTAGATTATTTTTAGTGTATCGAATATAGCATCTGAGTTGGAGTTTGTTTGTTCGTTTATGATGCGTCCATCAAATGTCTTTTGTTTGTATATTTCCATGTTTTCTAAAATATTCAAACGTCGTCCTTTGCTCTGTGTATGAAGTATTTTAACGGTTTCTCTGATGTGCGTTGGGTGGCATTTGTTATTGAACATATGGTTGGCAAAGTTAGATTCGGGCGTTGAGTTGGGATTTCGTATTTTCTTGTTATAATCTCTTATATGTTCGCGGAACCTTGTTTTAATTTTCCGTCCTGTCTGGCCTATGTAGCTATGTTGGCACGTACACGTTAGCTTGTACACTCCTTGTTTTTCTAGTTCATCTTCTTTGTTAATGTTGGTTCTTAGTATTCTTCCTAGGTTGTTAGTTGTTTTGTATGCTATGTTAATGTTATTTTTCCTGAAGAATTTGGCTATTTTGTGTGTTGATTTTCCTGTGTATGTTAACGTTGTCCATGTATTGACATTGTCTTCCTTGTGGTGCTCCTTAGTTTTACGCATGTCCTTTCTGATTTTGTCTACAGTTTCTTTTTTGTAGCCGTTGTTCGTTGCTATCGTGTATATCGTACTTAGCTCTTTTTTATAGGCTTCCTTGGTTAATGGTGTTCTTTCCAGTCTTGTTACTAGTTGTCTGATCGCGGCGAGCTTGTGTTGTTGTGGGTGGTTGGAGGAGTTGTGTATTATTGTATCTGTAGCCGTGGGTTTCCTATATATTTCGTATTCGACCGTATTAGTGTTTTTGTTTGTCCTTATTGTGAGGTCTAAATAATTTATTTGGTTATCCTTTTCCGTTTCCATTGTGAATTTGATGTTTTTGTGTTGTTTATTTAGGTACTCCAGTATTTGTGCTTCGTTGTTTTTTGTAATTACGCATATAATGTCGTCTACGTATCTTGCATAGAATCTAGGAGTGACATTCTATGCAAGATACGTAGACGACATTATATGCGTAATTACAAAAAACAACGAAGCACAAATACTGGAGTACCTAAATAAACAACACAAAAACATCAAATTCACAATGGAAACGGAAAAGGATAACCAAATAAATTATTTAGACCTCACAATAAGGACAAACAAAAACACTAATACGGTCGAATACGAAATATATAGGAAACCCACGGCTACAGATACAATAATACACAACTCCTCCAACCACCCACAACAACACAAGCTCGCCGCGATCAGACAACTAGTAACAAGACTGGAAAGAACACCATTAACCAAGGAAGCCTATAAAAAAGAGCTAAGTACGATATACACGATAGCAACGAACAACGGCTACAAAAAAGAAACTGTAGACAAAATCAGAAAGGACATGCGTAAAACTAAGGAGCACCACAAGGAAGACAATGTCAATACATGGACAACGTTAACATACACAGGAAAATCAACACACAAAATAGCCAAATTCTTCAAGAAAAATAACATTAACATAGCATACAAAACAACTAACAACCTAGGAAGAATACTAAGAACCAACATTAACAAAGAAGATGAACTAGAAAAACAAGGAGTGTACAAGCTAACGTGTACGTGCCAACATAGCTACATAGGCCAGACAGGACGGAAAATTAAAACAAGGTTCCGCGAACATATAAGAGATTATAACAAGAAAATACGAAATCCCAACTCAACGCCCGAATCTAACTTTGCCAACCATATGTTCAATAACAAATGCCACCCAACGCACATCAGAGAAACCGTTAAAATACTTCATACACAGAGCAAAGGACGACGTTTGAATATTTTAGAAAACATGGAAATATACAAACATAAGACATTTGATGGACGCATCATAAACGAACAAACAAACTCCAACTCAGATGCTATATTCGATACACTAAAAATAATCTACAATACAAAAAACAGAAAAAACGGACAAGGTACGCAAAATGATGAAATAATAAAGCCACAATACACAAAGGACAAACAAATTCGTAAAGCAATAATTACGGACTTTTTCCAACCTTCACCGAACAACCAATAAGAAAAGGTACCTGTAAACGCCAAATTGTAGAGTACAAACAACACAGAGAAATAAAGTAATGAAAACATAAGATAACAATCCAAAACAAAAAATCCATAATTCCTAGAAATCAACCCCTATAAACAATTAAGAGACGTGTTACCTGCTACCTACCCATACTATACGGATGACTAGCTAATAACTTAAAACACGTACGAATTAACACACGTCTTACCAGCTACCTGCCCACATAAGACCGATGGCTAACAGACTATAAAACGTGAACGATTTAACATAAACAATTCAGAACGATAAAAATGACACTGAAGATGGCAACTAGCCGAAACCGGTTTGTCTCCAAACCAAAATTGACAAGGGATGACGGAAAATCGTTCCAAACATATATATATTAGAGTTTCCTTAATGTTAACATTTGCTTGTGGTAATGCAGTTCTCATAGCGTTGTAAAATTCTGGTGAAAAGGAGTATCACGATCATTACACGGATAAAGAAGTATAGGCATGTGTAAATTGGAAAAACTTTGTTAAATTAGCGTATTTTTTCCAATAGAGTGTGCATATAAAAGCCAGAATTTTCTACACAAGTTCCCTTTTTCTTTTCGAACAACCACCGTGTGGATTAAATTCTTTTTCATCAACACTTTGAGACTGCACCACAACTAAATGTAAGTACATCTTGTCAGAAACTCCTGAACATAAATGATGGGATTGTAAAATAAAAAGCGTATTTGTTATTTGTTAAAGTATGAGAAAAGAGGTTTTTATTGAAAACACGACTTTATTCAGGAAAGAGGAAGATAAAAAGAGAAGGAAAAATGATCAACAGAATCTAGAAGTTTGTGAGGCCCAGCATCTCAGCACATTTCAGGTGTTTCTCTTTTGTCACTGGTTTGGTGAAAAAATCAGCGGCCATGTCTTCTGTCCTTTTGTATTCTAACACGATTTGACCATCAATTACCTTGTCGCGTAGGAAATGGTGCCGTACATCAATGTGTTTGGATGGACCATGATATGCATAAGTAGTAGCTAGGTTCAGTGCACTTTTGTTGTCGCAAAAAAGTATAATTTTGTTTTCTGAATTGTTTAGTAAATCTTTTTCAAGTTGACGGAGCCATGCTTCTTGGACGGCTGTGGACATTGCCATGTATTCGGCTTCTGCTGTCGAAACGGCCACTGTTGCTTGTCGCTTACTGGACCAACTTATGGCACCTTGCTGCATGAAAACGTAACCTGTGCACGAACGCCTGTCAGTGATATCGCTAGCATAATCCGCATCGCAGTAGCCATACATTTTAAAATCTTCCTTTTTTGAGTATGTAAGTTTAACATTTATGGTACCCTTAAGGTACCTAAAAATACGTTTAACTGCTGTCCAGTGTGAATTGTCGAAATTGTTGTTGAACTTACTTAGAAAATTCACCGCATAAGCTATGTCTGGACGAGTTCCTTGTACCAAGTAGAGTAGGCTACCTTTAGCTTCTTGGTAACGTATGTGATCAAAACGGTTGCAGCTAGACTGAGGAATTGTTAGTTTTGTGTTGATGTCAAAAGGAGTGCCCACCGGTTTACAATCACTCATATTGAAACTTGATCAATATGTATCTCACCTTCCGTCCGATTTCTTGTAATTCGAAGCCCAACGCAACTTCTGGCTTCTCCTAAATCTTTCATCAAAAACTTTTCTTTTAGTCCAGCCTTAACTTGTATTTTTAGGTTATGATTATTTGAAAAAACGAGGAGGTCATCGACATAAACGGCGATGAAAAACATTTTGGAACCACTTACGTCATAGTATATGCATGGGTCAAGTTTGGATTGCTTCAGACCCATCTCTTTGAGCGCCTGGTCCAATTTTTTTTCCATTCACGGCTCGCTTGCTTAAGTCCGTAAATAGCCTTATTAAGCTTACACACTTTACCAACGTTATTTTCTCCTACTCCTTCAGGGGGTTGCATAAAAATCTCCTCTGATAAATCACCCTGCAAGAACGCCGTAACTGCATCCATCTGTTCGATATCTAGATCAAATTGAGCAGCAATTGAAATTATATATCTAATTGAGGTATATCGTACAACCGGAGAGTATGTTTCATGGTAGTCAATACCAGGCTTCTGGAAACAACCCTTCACTACCAATCGGGCTTTGAACCTTTGCACCTCACCCTTTTCATCGCGTTTGGTTTTAAAAACCCATTTGCTTTTGATTGGTTTTGCTCCATCTGGCAAGTTGACCATAGTCCACGTGTTGTTATCCATTAAAGATTTATATTCATCTTCAATGGCTCGCCTCCAGTGTACCGCATCAACACTTTCCATTGCTTCTTCAATTGTCAAAGGATCTGCCGAGTCATGGGCTTGTACCAAATATAGATGATAATCTGGCATATTAACTGGCCTTCGATTGCGTGATGAACGACGAACGTTGTTACTGTCAGTAGGTACCAAAGTAGAATTGTGTTGACTTGAAAATGTATCATAGTCAGGCTCATAATCGGATGAACCATCAGCAGCCAAATCATTCAACAATGTTGTAGAATTTGAAATATTGTCATCGACGTCTTCATCATCTGTTGGATTTACCTCCACTTGGTCAGTATCATCAGTACCATTACGGCTTACAAAATGGAAATCTTCAAAATGCTTCTGTTGTTTTGGTTTTTCTTGTTGTTGCTTCCCCAAAAATTCATTTTCAAAGAACACTACTTCACGGCTCTTCACCACACGCCAACCATCAGGATTTAGCAATCGATACCCTTTAGTTTCCTCGCAGTAACCAACGAAAACTAATTCTTCAGCCTTGGGGTCCCACTTTTTGCGTTTTTCTTTGGGGATATACGAAATGGCACGGCAACCAAAAACTTTAATATGGCTTATATCAGGTTTGACACCAGTCCATAACTACTGCAGCGTGGCTTCTTTATTTGCGGCGCAAACGGAACGATTTATAACATAAACGGCATTTGCAACGGCTTCAGCCCAAAATTTTTTCTCCAAACCAGCATGAAACAACATACAGCGAGCGCGTTCAACGATGGTGCGGTTCATTCTTTCCGCTACTCCATTCTGCTGGGGGCTGTACGGCACGGTTGTTTGATGAAGTGTACCATTTTTGTTCAATAACTTTGCCATTTGCCGATTGCAAAACTCTGTGCCGTTATCGGTACCTGTTTCATTCTGTACTCTGGCCATAAAACTCTTAAAAAATGCTGGTACTTCCGTTTTTGTCTGCAAAATATAAAGAAAAACCATGCGCGAAAAATCATCAATAAATATTAAAAAATACTTAGCTCCTCCGAGCGATTCCACCTCCATCGGTCGACACAGGTCCGAATGTACAAGTTCGAGTATTTTGCTTGTACTGGAATTTGACGGCTTGAATGGTTTTCGCGACATTTTGCCTTGAATACAGGGAACACAATCTTCTCTCGATTTTGGTTGAAATTCCATTCCTGTCACTAGCTGCTTTGTTTTATTCAAATCCGCATAATTCATATGCCCCATACGAGCATGCCATAGATCAATATCAGCATAAGATGTTGCCATACACATTTGACTGAAATCTCTGTCTAATTTAAACATATTATTTTTCCGGTGTGCTGTTACTGTCACTTTTCCATCTTCTGATATTATGCACTTATCATTTTGGAATTTCTCCGTGTACCCTTTGTCCATTATCTTACTAACAGATAATAGATTTACAGTAAGATCGGGAACGTATAGTACGTTGTGAATAGTTACATCCACCAATTCTCCACTCTTGTCCATAAAAGCAATTTTAATATCACCTGCCCAGTGAACTTTACAATATTCTTTATTAGCCACAATGACTTCCTTTATCTGCGGCTCCTTAAAATTTATAAACCAGTCTTTTCTTAATGTCATGTGACAACTCGCACCCGAGTCAATATACCAATCATTATCATTGACGTCTGCTACTGCAAAAACCGTGCAAAAACCAACTTGCTTGTTTTCTTTACTTTTCTGTTTATTCGCGCGGCAATCAGCAGCCTTATGGCCGTAGCGGTTGCAGTTGTAACAACGAAAACCTTTTTTTTCAGTATTTTTTTGCTTTGGTTTAGAAAAAAGGCATTACCGTCGCTTGTTGTCTTCTTCACATCTTGGAACAATTTTGTTTTTATGGAGTCGCACGAAATTTTTACTCCCGAACTTTCGATACCCATTATCATAGGCGAATAGTCTTCGGGTAGACCAGCCAAAAGGAGTGTGCCAATCCACTCGTCACTCACCGGCATATCAACCTCTTTCAATTTGTGAGCTGTAGAAACAATTTGACTCACATATTCTTCTATATTCTCGGATGTAGAAAAACGTGTGGTTATTAATTGGCGCAATAAACCAACACGACGACTTAGGCCTGAATCCTGGAAGGCTGCCTTTAATTTGTCCCATACCTGTTTTGATGTCTGGGCATTCTCGATGTGAACGTAATTAATTTTATCCACTAGCAAAATTATTTTCGTCTTAGCTTTTGTGTCCATTTTTACGTCCATCCCAGTGGCCGGATATTTACCTTCAACGGTGTCCCACAACTCCTCATGTTGCAGCAGGTTTTTCATGGCAAAGGACCACGTAGCATAATTCTCCCTGCCCATTAGTTTTTCTACACAAAAATTCGTCGCTATTGACATCCTTTCAAAATATTATTAAAAACTCTTAGCATGGTTCTTATACTTTAAAATAACAACGGTCTGGGCCCATAACCTGATGGGATTGTAAAATAAAAAGCGTATTTGTCATTTGTTAAAGTATGAGAAAAGAGGTTTTTATTGAAAACACGTCTTTATTCAGCAAAGAGGAAGATAAAAAGAGAAGGAAAAATGATCAACAGAATCCCACATATGAGTTGCACAAAAATGCATGTAAAAAGATGTAGACAAACGAGCTGCCAGATTTTCACATATCAACAATAAAGATACTTATTTAAAATAATTTAATGGTGACGAATTCGCGTAAGACCATTTTGTAAAAACTTCCTTGGTGGCAAAATTAAACCCAGCTTCTCATCTGGCAAAACGAAAGATTCTACCCGATTGGCTGGAGTGAAACCAAGCCACGTCTATTTGCACATTTAACCTAAATGCACACAGAGAAATCTTCCTAACCTCTTCCTCCTCTTCATTAACTGATTAAAGCGGTGACATACTATATGATTTATTTTCCTTATTGTTAACAGTTTCGAGGGCTAGGAGGAACCCTCGGCAAAAATCCTCCAACGCCAATTTAACCCCAGGAAGAAATGTGTGGTGGAATTCGCTATAAGAAGTGCGGGTATCATAGCAGAAAAAGAAAAAAATTACAAAAAGAATGTTTATTTACCGTGTCTAAATCAATTGGAATAAGAAAAGTTAAAACTTGATACAAAAAGCGATAAAAATTACTTACCTTTCTAATAAAAGTGACAAATATCATCGTCCGCAATGTTCGTCCAATATATTACTTATCGCCTCGTATAAATTAATTTGTAAATTGTAAAATTAAATGTTATTTAAAGATATTGCTAAATACAAAAAAAAAAAAAAAAATGAAAAAATGTGCAAGAGATGTGTTACAAAAGTGAAGCGAAACAACAAAGAAAAAAAAAGAATAGCAACACAACAACCAGCGGTAGTCGAAATCTAAGTATATATTATTTTTGCTCACACAAAACCACTCGACAAAGATCCAGTTAAATATTACAACCCACGGAGCCGGAGAAAGATCTTGCGATGGAGTCCAGAGAACAGGTATGTTAATCTCAATTAAATATATATAAAAGAAATAAGTATTTTGTAATGGTATAGCTAAAATTGATATTAAATTAGCCTGTTAATTCCCATTTGGAGGATTATTTGAGCACTCGCTGTTAACAACAGTGACTCGAATGGTTATTAACAGAGAAGAAAAACTAGCAATGACATTACAAGATCTTTTGAGTTAATCAGGCATGTTCTGCATTTTACTTTGAAGTAAAAGTGGTTTGATATCACTTCAATTTGAATGTTTGATGTTCTGCATTTTACTTCTGACGTTTCATTTACTTTTGCTTTCGAACATAAAAGTGTAGTGATTTTGACATGTTCTAGAAACTACTTTTACATAAAAAGTAGTAGTTTAAAAATACTTCTAAGTTTAGTAGTGAAATTGGAAACTTTAGAAAAATATGTAAGTATAATTACTATATTTATTGTTAAAAATTAAAAAATAAAAAGTTTTAATGAAAATATACTTATTAAAACTACAAATGTGCAATTTTCTATAGGGGCAAGCACAAAAACACCACGCAGGATGCAATTATGTTGCGTTTTATGCAAAATCATGAAGATCTGGCAAAAGGATTTACGAAAGGAGATCGTATAAAATCGGAAGAGTTATGGAAGGAACTTACCACCGAGTTAAACAGTAATGGCCCTCCAATAAAAGACACATCTGTTTGGAAAAAGGCAAGTCATATTCTTTAAATGCACCTATTTATTGTTTAGTGCATGACAATATTTTAACAGGTTTGGATGGATTGGAAGGCGTCAGTCAGAAAGAAAATCGCACATAATAGTACTGAGGCTAGAGCAACTGGTGGCGGCCCGTTCAACAAATTTGTTTTAACTAAAATGGAGGAAACAGTTAGGCCAATTATGCGGGATTTTTACAGTTGTTGAAGGCGTTGAAAACGCATTAGATTTCGGCGATCCAAATGTCGAGAATGAAATCGCAGAATGCGGCGACTTGCCGAATGATAGTGTAGCCTCTAGAAGTAATTGTCCTACTCCGATTGAAAGACCACAGAGAGAAAAGAGTTGGAATCACTGCATGAAAGATATCATGAAAGCCCAAACTGATGGTGGTGTCAATTGCGCAGCAACTAAAGGAGGTAAATGAAAATAAGGACACCATTCAGCGATCAAAAAATATAAAGCGTCAACTGGAGGACACAAATTATGAGCTAAAACAAATAAGAAAAATTTTGCAAAATAATCAAGATGAAAATAAGAGACACCATTTTCGGATGGAACAACTCAGAGAAGAGGAAATTAGAGCTGGAAGAATTGAAACTTAATTACCAAAGAGGAAATAATATGTGATAAAAAAATTGTGTGCCTTATTAAATTAGAATTTAAGTTTATTTTGTAATAATTGAATTACCTTTAGCCTAAGTATACAACATGTATTCCAATTTTTTTTAGTGTAAGTGTAGAGAATGTATTTTTTTAGTTAAGTACACGGAATGTGTGTTTTTTTCTTTGGTTTATTTTAGAATAAGTATACAAAATGAATTATTGATCTCAGTTTTTAATGAATTAAGTGTGAAGTACAAAGAATGCGATTTTTAAGTTTTATTAAATAAAAAAGTTTTGTTAAAAAATAACATTTGATGACTTTCTATTATATAAGTCCATTGGCAATATCATCTCTAATCGAAGAGGCTATAGAATCAGTAAATAATTCGTCCCAATCATTATCATTTTCATTACTGAAATTTAACTCCTCCACGTCTTTTATATTAAAATATCTGCAAATATTATGCAGAGCACAGCATACATTTACGATACGAATTGCTTTTAGAGGCTGGTATGGAAGAATGTGAGCAAGGCATCGGAAGCGGCTTTTTAATACACCAATAGTCCTTTCAACTACGTTACGTGCAGACGCATGTTTTTCATTAAATCTGTGTTGGTGCGAACCAGGTTGAGGATCTCTGTATGGAGTCAATAAAAAAGGCTGAAGAGCGTAGCCTGCATCCCCCAGCAACCAAATACCTCTTTCTCCATTGTCATAGCAACGGGAAAAATAATTACAGGCTTTACTGACGCTCCAAATTAAAGAATCGTGACTGGAGCCGGGACGCCGAGCATGGACTGCTTTTATAACCATGTTATAATCACAAATCTATGGTAAACATTTTTTAACTAGCACTATTGATTTCAATGTTCTACTTACAATCATCGCGTTGATATGTAGTATCCTTTTCTGTTATAAAACAGGTTACCATCTTTGTGCGGCTTAGTAATTTCAATGTGAGTGCCATCAACATATCCTATCACACCAGGCATGCCAAACTTTTGTAAAAAATGACGCTTAGACAAGTTACGCTCACCGTCTGTCATAGTCAATTTGATCCACCTCGCGCAAATATGTTTTTCTAAAATACTTAGTACAAGATTTAAGACCTTACATGTGGTGCTTCGGCCCAGAGCCATATCGCTATCTTTCCCAACGCCTCGTTGAAACCCGCCTTCTGCTAAAAATCTCAATGTGGCAGCAAGCTGTATTTGTGCCGGGATGGAAGACGTTGGAAGCCTTGGTTTTACACAGTTTAAAAGCATACGAAATGCGTCCTTATTGATGCGATAATACTGTATAAACCTAAAAAAATAATATAATTATTTAAAACTCCACTGAAAAATATCAATTTACATAGCGTCACTGATTTCCAAAGGATTTGTTGATCTCGCAAAATCCGCCTCTGTAATTTTACATTGGCGAACTCATTGTTTTGTTGCACCATAGATACTATCAACAAATTCATAATGTATATTTAATTGTTTTTATTTTAAAAATTTTTCATAAAACAATACAAATACACATTAATGTAAAACATTTTTTAATTTTTTAGTTTTTTATGATTTGTATGTATTTGTGTTTTTTGAAAATTTGAAATATTTTTCATTGTATATGGAAAATTTTTCAATAATTTTCACAATTTGATTTTTGTTTTGAAGTTTGTGAAATATAATTTTATTTTATTTCCTGACGATGCTACACAAAGGCGTAGCGAAATATTGGAAAAAAATAATATTTTTACTTATTATAATTTATAATAAGGAAGATTTTATTGATGACCTGGAGCTCGGAAAAATTAGACATCATAATACAAATAGTAATTTTATAAACACAACAAACTTTGCTTTTTAAATTAAAGTTACATATCAGCTGTTTTTTCGCAGTTCATTTCGAATTTGAAAATAGAACAGCAAACCACTACTTTTGCAGAACATCTAAAATGAAAAGTTTACTTTTATAATTTCATTTTACTTTCATTCTACTACTTTTCTAGAACATGCCTGAATATTTGTCGAGAGGGTAAGATTAATATAATCATAAAAGATATCGCAATTAAAATCGATCAGTTTTTTATAAAAAAAAATAAGATTTAAATCATCGCAGAAGCATAACTTTCTAAGCCGTGTCAGTGGCTTAAGCGGTTGAGCACTGGTAGTAGAAAAGTAATGTAAGTCGGGTTCGAAACGCGATTGATATTTGATTTTTTATATAATTTTTATTCTGTTTTTTTAAATATTTTTTTGGTTCTTTCCTTATATATTTTTTTATATTTGCAAATTTTTTTACATTTTTTATTTTTTTTGTAATCCTTAATAAATTGTAAGTAAAAATTAGAATCATGTAATTAAACATATAAATTATAAAACAAAAATTGAAATTATTAAATATACGTAGATGTGTCTCCTAATACGCATTCCTTTTTTTATGAGAAATACTCATTATCATGAATAAATTTACTGAATTCAAATGAAATACTAATGATTTAAATTTTTGATTTCAGGTCATCCTCAGGGAAACATTAGGGATCTTGTGTTCGATTTTTTTCGTTGCGCATACACACAAGATCATGGTTGGGAGGGGTTTCGCGAGGAAACATCTACTCGTGTGTAAACCATCATTGCCTATTTATTTAGCATTATTTCGCTACCAACGAATGTAGCATTTTGTTTTTCCCCTTGTTTAAGCATGCACATTTTAAAATAATAATAACTGTAGAACGAGAGCAAGATATTTTAGCAAAAGAAAACCCACCCCCATTTGCCGAAGAGAAAGGAGCCGGAAAATTAATACATGCCAGTTAAAATTTTAATTAATCCACCTCGCTATATAGGTAACTTGCTGCAAACTGTTAATGTAAACCAAAGTCATAAACAATTTTATAATAACAATCGCGACATTAAACCACTAAAGATAAAAAACAACCCCATATTGGCGAGATACTAATTAGTTTTAATTAGTAATTAGTAGATACTAATCAGTTTTGTTCAATTGAAGTACCACCTGCTATTAATTTGAGATCAATGTGTGAATAACATGTATCTAAAAAAGTATAAAACTACGGATTCGATAAGGGATTACTCAATAATAAGTTAATCCTTTACGTGTACGAACGTATATTTGCAAGTAATAAAACATAACAGACACAAATAAAAATATTCAGAAAAATATGGAGAGCTTTAGTTATAAAGAACTGGCCGAAGAGTATTTTAGAAATAAAAACCAGGAAGATGTTCTTAGTTACGTTAAAATAAAATTAAACTTAGATTCGTGTAGCACCGAAATACAAGAGCAATTATCTAATTTTGTAAAAGTACTAAAAAAAAACGCTACAAAGAAGTTAGCTACAGTAAACAAAAGTTTTATATAAAGAGTGAAAAGTGGTTAGAACGCCAACTTACTGTCGCTGCAGAAACAGCAAAGCAAAATAAGGTTGGAAAACCACGCAAATCATTGGACAACTGCAGCGGTAGATCTAAGAGGCGGAAACTTAAAGATGTTAACGATGCAATTGGTTGTACAAATATAAAAGAATCTTTCCTACATCAATTACGATCACAGAACCAACTAACAAAAGTGGATATCATTGAAAAAGTTATTAAGGCTAGTCCAGTGAGAACAAAACGAATTCTTAAAAGTATACCAACTTCGAGCGATGCAAAACAGTACACAAATGAGGAGGCATTAGTCTTATTTCTGGATTTGAAATTAACAAAACAGCAATATATTAAGCTCAGATTGCGTGCGATTAAAAAGGGCTCAAATATCTATCCAGCATATCATCACATAACCGCTGCTAAAATGGACTGTTTGCCATCAAAGGACACTATTACAATCACACCAATTTCGGCAGAGGTACAACTGCAATCTCTACTTGATCACACAGCCGAACGCTTGCTACAATCAATACCAGGAAATGCATTAAAGAAATATGGAAATACAAAGCTAATTCTTTTTTGCAAATGGGGATGTGATGGTTCTTCGGGACAAAAACAATACAAACCAGTTGTATGTGAAAATATTTCTGACTCAGATATGCTCATGGTATCATTTTTACCATTGCGATTGAAACAGATTTTGGAAGATTCAGAGCCGTCGACTAGTACAACGCAAACAATGGATATTTGGAAAAATTAGACACCATCTTCTACGAAATACTTCAGGCCAATCAAATTTGAATTCAAAAGAGAAGCTCTTGATGCCATTAACAAAGAAAGTAGTGATATCAAGGCCCAAATTGCAACAATACAGCCATTAGTTAGATGGGCAGCAAATTGAAGTAAGCTACCAATTAGTCCTTACAATGATACATGGAAAAGTAGGTCAGGCTTTGACTAACACGAAGGCTGCATCCAGCTGCATTATATTTCAAGCAGCATCAACCCAATTAAACTAAGTTCCGACAAAATCATTAGATAATCCCGATGCATATGAATTTGGATTATCACAATCCTACCAACATTTATAAAAAAGACCGCAGGCCATTATCGATAATAGCTTGCGAGTAGTAATCATTTATTTTTGACAAAAAACAAATAAAAAACACCTTTTTATGAAATTAAAAAACAGTTGAGTTTGACAGCATGCCACGCCCACAATTATCAATAGTTTAACCTAATTTTTTGGCTACCTTAATATGGATATATTAGCTCCAAAAAGGCGTACAAATTTTAAAAATCGGTGACAAAAAAAATTCGACCTTTGGCCAATGAAAAACGATTTTCAGCCACTGTGCGGCGATACCGATATGCTAGAGATTTAAAACTCAAAGTAAATTAAATAAAATGTATAAATGTACATATCGCACAACAAATCAAAACCAGTAATCGTTAAGCATGTTTTTATGTTACTTGCTTCGATTACCTCACCATCAAAATTACATTTTATGTTTTTTGATTTGTGATTGTTTAATTTCGTCTGTAATACGTATATATTTTAAGATATCATTGCCGGCAATAAAACTATCGCCAATACTGATATATCGGAAAAACTGAAAGGACACTTAATATTTTAATAAGTTTCTAATAATTTCTTTAACCGAAATTCTTTTAAATTATTTGAATCTTATCCTTGGTTCTGCATTTTGATTTTGAATAATTTCATGTTGTTTTACAATTGACTCCCAAAACGAATCGAAATTAATCAAACCTTTTTATATAGCTTTTAATAATTGATAAAACTTTTCTTGGTATTATCTTTCGAAATATATTGGTAATAATTAAATTAATAAGTCGGTTTTTTTTCACTCTTTTTCACGCTAAAAAATACATTCTCCAGCAGCTGTGTTTTGAATTTATTAAATAAAAACAATAGCTCTTCATATTATTTTTATTACAATACAGAAAAATGAATTCAATTCTTCGAGTAGTTGAATACAATGCAGCATAATCGGACTTAATTATAAATAAATATTTTTATTTATTAATAATAATTAATATTATTAATTTTAAACTGTAAGATATATATGTAAGTCTCTGAACAACAGATTATAAACGGGAATTAGAAATATGTATATTGGTTACTTTTGGATACGTTAATCTTATCATAAAAAAGCGCAGTGCAGGCATTTGAAAACAAAAGCTAAAAGCACTGAAAACTGCTATTGTCACACAGTTTCCACATGAAAATAGAATGTGCTCTACATAACAAAATAACACATACTACTGCACATATCAAAAACACACATATTATATTTTATACGGGTCACACTATGTGTATACGGTTTAAAAATGTTTGACATACCATATGACTTGTACATGAATACAAACACAGATTTGGAGGAGGCTTTCACACCTCATGATATAAATAGTTCCACTATTCCAAATATTAGTGACACTGTAAATTGTCCTATTAAATTTCGGATGTCTTCAATAAAATCGATAAGTAAAAATATAGATATGAGAAAATCACACGAACCTGATCTGATTAGAACATCAATGATAAGAAAAAAGAAAATTACCTGATTCTGCTGTGAGAATTATATTATTTATATTAAATGCCAAGTGCCGAGTGGCTTTTTCCCATGCTCTTGTAAGATTTTTAAAATTGGCACGATCTCTGAACCTGGAAAGATCCTTTATTTCATTTGGCGTTTGATAAAGTCTTGCATGATGAGCTACTTACGAAAATAACTCAAGTTCTTTCTGAAAACTCCTACAAGATCCTTAAATGCTATTTAACAGATTGAACGTGTAAAGTAAGGTCAAAGTATCCGTTTCCGTCAAGGTAGTATACTAGAGCCGCTAATATATCTCATCTACACAGCGGATATGCCAACGAAACCGTATACATATTCGTCAACTTTTGAAGACGACACTACATTTATCCCCCAAAAAAGTGGATCTTTATCATCCTTCTTCATTTTAAATCCTTGGAAATGTGCTCACGTAATGTTTTCCATCCAATAACAGTTATTACTGTTCCAGTGGAAACACAGGTTATATATTTGGGTATCTAGCTATATAGACGCCAAACGCCATATTGAGGCAAAAATATTGGCCATAAAACTTAGAACAATTGATATATGCCTATATGGTGAACTCGGTAACTCTATTTAAAAAGAAAACAAAAAGTTAAAATGGAGTCAAAATTGAGCCAACAGATTATTAAACAAATTATTAAAATCTTTGACATCGTCCTCCCAAATTTGTCTTTCTCATTTCCTGACAAACATTTTTTTTTCAAAAATGAACTTACATTTCAAAAATGAACTTACACTTGCATGTGTAAACACAAAAACGAATGGCATGAGATTCGACTATTGCGAAGAATTTTTCGGTGACACAACAATTGCATGCCACTACTTGCATTTGTAAATCCAGCGTAACTAAACTTAGTCAGCCGGTCATCGCGCTGAGTGCCAAGTCACACAGGGCAATAATAGTTGCGCAACTTTTTATAAATTTTCTTTTGCCTTCGTGTCCAGACAAGAATATTTTATTGAGCAATTCTCGTTCTTTCTTTTCCTTGTATATTTTTACAATTTGACATTTGTGTATTACAAAAATAAATGAGTTTAACTGAGTTTGTGATTCAAAATGGCATCAAAGAAAAAAATGGAATTAATAAAATCTATAGTTGAATGTATGGGAAAAGGCATTGATATATATTCTGACGACAGTGACAAAGAGTATATATTGAATAATAATTTAAAATTTTTATTTAAGGGTTATGTAATTTGTTTAATGCAACATCGGCTCTGCCTGTGAAAAACAAAAAAGAATGGATAAAACCATGGAGGATTGTAAGAAAGAATATCGGCTCATACTCATTTTTAATAAATGAGTTGTTGTTAACAGACGATGCATCATACAAAAACTACCTTAGAATGTACGAGGCCGAGTTTAATTTGGTGTTAAACTTAGTGCAGCAGGATATAAGACGCACTTATACGCAAATGAGAGACGCTATTTCTCCTGAGGAAAAGTTGGCAATAACGGTGCTTTTTCTTGTCACCGGTATGTACTTCAATCAAAATTTCATTTAGTTAATTAAACTAGCAATATGTATATTTGGTGAAAGCGTTCGCAGCATAGACTCCCAGACAAGAGTATCGAGGTCTAAAATTTCGGATATACTTCCTGAGATTTGCAAGGCAATTTGCAAGCATATGGCATCAGAAGAGTTATTCTATTTAAATTTATGACGAATATATATAGATATGTTTAATTGCAGTTTCCTAAAACTCTATCAGAGTGGGAAAGCATAGCAAGAGAATTTGGCGTCAAGTGGCAATTTCCAAATTGATTAGGTGCTTTGGATGGAAAGCACATAAGCTTTCGGCCGTTACCACAACTACAAAGGAACGAACAGTATAGTTTTATTGGCCTTATCTGACGCCAATTGCGAATTTATATATGTTGATATTGGTTGTAATGGCCGGAATAATGATGCTGGTGTGTTCTTTCAAAGTGGCTTACAAGAGGTTTTGAAAGATGAAAAGGAAATATCTGCTAACACTGTTGTAGGAAATGGTCGAATGCTTCCATACGTTGTTGTTGGAGATGATGCGTTTCCATTGCAGACGCATTTGTTGAAACCTTACCCTTACCAATCAAATTTAAGAGAAAAACAAGTTTTCAACGCTAGGCTTTCTCGTGCAAGGCATGTTGTGGAACACGGTTTTAGTATTTTGTCAAATAGATTTCGCGTTTTCTTAGCTCCAATGAACTTGAAAAATGCAGAAACTATGCAAATTATAACATTAGCTAGCTGTGTTTTTTTTGTTGGAGGGTAATGAAACCTGTCTAAACCACTCCGTAGATTCCCCAACGGAAATTAACGAAAATCCAGAGGGTACACATAATCCTAGAAAGGGACAACCAGAACATTTTCGACAACAATTTATGTCATATTTTAATAATGAAGGCAAAGTAGATTGGATCTAATTTTTTTCTTTTTGTATTCATATCTATCCATACTCTTATATCTAAGGAAAAATAAAACAAACAAAAATTTATAACAACATTAATTAATCTTTTTTATTTTCTTTTATAATTATTAAAATTAAAATATTCATTTAAAAATTATATATATTGTACTATAACAAAAAAAAAAAAAAAAAAATAATGCCAAATTTCTGTTTTAATACTTTTAAATCTGAAAAGCAAAAAATTTATTTGAATATTATCTATTATTTTGTTCTTGGGTAATTACCAACTTTTTTTTAAATATCAATCATCATCGGCATTCATCAAAATCATCACCATCAAATAATCCTTGCATTGAGAGCTCTAAAATGTCTCTGGATTCTAATGAAACATATTGCAATTGCTCTGTACTGCCTTTGTTGAACGTTGAACACGATGGAGCTTCGTCAGAAATCACGGAGGTAGTAGACGATGACGATTTCAACCACCTTTTTCCAGCGGATTGACTGCAAAGCTTCTGCATTAAGCACTCAAGCTGTCAGGCAGCATCATCCTGGACCTCTGGGTAGATATTTTCCATTCGGGACGCAATAAGGTATCCAAGCCAGGCGAATTTCTTTTCATTTTTTTTTTATTAATAAGCGTTTTGAAGTTTTCTACCTCGTCTAGGATAACATTCATAGCACTTGAGCCCTAATTACAAATACCCATATAAATTCATACATACATAAATATTTATAATATTATGAACATACTCTTTTTCTTTTTGTTGGGGTATCATCAAATGAACTTTCCTCCTGGGTGCTGCATATTTCATAAATAAATAAGTTAGAATAAAGGAATTTAGAAAAATATTAAATTACAAACCTCTATGTTATCTACGCTTTCCCTTAAATCTGTATGTAGTTGAAGAAAATGTAGTTGCTGGAAGCACCACAGTTTGGGAACATATACATCGTCAGATCCAGCTCCACTTTTTTTGACTGCTTCACTCTTCTGTTTTCTTGACAATATTGAGTGCGTAAGTTCTTCCACTTTATTTTAATCTCTTCAATTGTTAGAGAGCTTTCTACCGCTTGCATTTCTGTCAGAATGGTGTTGAATGCTTGAGACTTTTTATCCCTGTTCAAATATTCCTTACTTTTCACATTATAAATGCACTGGTTCTCTTCGATGCAGGTAATAAGATTTTCCGTAAGTTGTCTACTCCATTTAACAACCATTATTATCATTATTAATTTTTATTTAATTACTTAGAACTTAGAGAACAACTTTCAAATTACCGTACGTTTCACAAGCGCGACAACACTAAAAAGCAAAACAAAATATGAAAGAGAATGTCAATTAATAAATTTAAAAAAAAAAAAGAATGAGAGAACAATATCAATTCCCGAGAACAGGCAATTACTTTTCCCTTTTTATCCCCCACACCGTAAGCTTCTATAAACTCAAGAGTTGCGCAACTATAATTGCCCTGTGTGACTTGGCACTGAGCGCTTTCAGCTCCGTAGTTCAGTGCGCATATTTCGTTTTCGCTTATGCTCTTTAGTCATAGTTCAGTACTAAACGTTTCCTTTTTGTATATTCCTTTTCCTTTGTGTACGAGTGTACCAAATGAGAAAAATACAAAAAAGGATAACAATAATGTTTATTACTATTTTAATTATACAGCTGATAATAATATTATGAACAATTTAAATAGTTATAAAAAAGATGATAGTGCTTTTTTAACAAGATAATTGAACGAAAACGCCCATTATCAGGAAAAACACTTATCTTCACAGGGAAAACACCAGAATCAAATAAAATTCAACAGAGAAACATTTCAGGTAGTAAACCAATAATTATACAACACACCAACGAAACAGGTAATACAACAAATACCGCACAAAAAGTGCAAAGAGGCATGGATCGGTATATAACCATTACCAAAAAGGAAGGCCAGTCCTAAGTCCACGCATCAAGATCACATAGAGAAGCAATATAAAAGTTCTAAAGTAACAGCAAAGCTGGTAAGTTAATATAGATTCCCCAAACTTGCTACCCCTGCTGATGGAGATGCCCAATCCGATGTCAGAGAATAAAAACCTCCACCGATTTACTTGCGAGAGAAAACGTCCAATGCCATTGTAAACACGCTGGTCCAACTCTTAGGAAAGGAAATTTTCTACGTTGCCTCCATTCTACGGAGACAAATACAAGAAACAAAGATCCAAGCACATACGGACAAAATTATCGGCTCATCGTAACCCGAATTGAATCAGAAAACAAAAGCTACTACACCTTCCAAATAAATAGTGCTAAAGATTGAATAATTGTTATAAAGGGAATTGACAGTTCTATTTCCACTAAGGAAATAAAAAGTGCAATAGAATCGGAAGGTTACGTCGTTAGGGCAGTGCACAATCTCCTAAATAAGAATAAAGTTCCCCAATCGTGTTGAGATTGCATTTAACGCAACTCAGCTAAAATCAAAGAATACCGTTCATCCTATCTACAACTTGCGTTACCTCTTGAATAGAAGAATAACTGTAGAAGAGAATAACTGTAGAAGACGTATTAATGGTCCCAGTCAGTGCACGAATTGTCAAGAATTTGGGCACACAAAAACTTATTGCAAGTTACTATCGGCTTGTGTTGGTTGCGGTGACGCCCACCCAACTTCAGAATGCAAAACTTCTAGACTGATTCAAAAATTAAAAAATGCAACAACTGCGGTGAAACCTATGAAAATTATAGGAGTTGTAAGGTCATCCAGTACGTAAAAAATAATTCGAATAACTACGTAAGCCTGAACATGAACAATGTAAGGCTTCCCAATTTCCTAGGCTTCGTGCTGAATCCCTATCTAGTACACAACCTAGTAACATACCATGCACTAAGCCAAATTACACGTATGCAATGAACAACTTTATGACAACAATGCAGGGTACGTTTCAAGAAATGATGCGCACCCAAAACATGCTTCTGCAATTTTAGCTTAGTAAAAAATGAACCAGTTAAAAATAGGCTTCTAGAACGCTAACGGGCTCTCCCAACATAAATATGAAGTAGAACATTTTCTGCTAATACAAAAAATAGACATACTCTTGGTCTCTAAAACATATTTCACTATAAAAAACTGTTTTAGAATCAATGTATTTTTCACGTACGATACTAAACATATAAGTATTAGGGCATGTAGTGACACCGCCGTCATAGTGCGCAAAAACATAAGGTACTTTCCAATGCTAGAATTCAGCATTACTGTCCACTACGGCACAAAATCGAACGTCATCAATCCGCCACGTTTCTTGGCACAGTAGAAAAAAACTTTATTGCAGCTGGCGATTACAATGCAAAGCACACCTTTGGAGATCCAGACTTCTTAGCCCAAGAGGGAGACAGCTATATAATATAGTTAAAGCAAATAAGCTAGACGTCGTATATGGAGGTAAGCCCACCTATTGGCCAACAGACTTTAATAAGCTGCCAGGTCTCATTGATTTTGCCTTTGTTAAAAGTATTAGACGTCATAACTTATTTCTCAGTTCGTCCTATGACCTATCTTCTGATCATTCACCAAAAATCGCTATTTAACAGGACAGTATTGTCACTGCACATAAAACCCTTATTTCCTATCCAAATAAGTATGCAAATTTGTTGAAATAAAAAATGTATGTACGCTCGCACTTATCTTTGAGCATCCCGCTGAAAAATCGGGCTGATATTCCGGCAGCTGTGGATCAATTAACGGTCGCCGTGACGGCAGTGTTCAGAAATGCAACACCAAGTAAACGATCAGAGAAAAGAAATTCATACGAATCATCGCCTGATATACAAACTCTCGTCAGTGAAAAGATGACGCTCAGAAGGCAATGGCAACATAGTCGTTTTCCTAACATCAAGAGCCAAATGAACATATGTATGTCAAAGAAAGTTACGCTTGAAACTGAGACAAAAACACGACTCCGGTATAGATATTTATTTAAAAAACTTGGATCCCACAAGAAACACGGACTATAGCCTGTGGAAAGCCGTAAGGCGCTTAATAAGTCTCATTGCCTATGAATCGCCACTAAGACTTGATAACCTCACATGGGTTAAAAACTCAATAGGTAAGGTAAATGCATTCGCAAATCAATTAGAAAAGGTCTTCATACCACACGATATAAATAGTTTCACTATTCCAAATATCAGTGACACCGTAATTAATCGTATGAAATTTCGTTTATCTTTATTAAAGAACGCAATTAAAAATATTGATATGAAAAAATCACCCGGACCTGATCGTATTACAGGATCAATGATAAGAAATTTGCCTAATTATACTGTGAGAATTTAACTGTTCGTTTTTAATGCCATGTTACGAGTTGGCTTCTTCCCATGTTCTTGAAAGATTTCTGAAATTGTTATGATCCCTAAACCAGCGAAGGACCTTACTGAGATTACGTCATACTGGCTATGGGCCTACTGTTTGGTCAAAGTTGTTTGAACAATTTTTCGTTTCATCTTTAAAACCTTACCTTAATGAACAAAACATCATTCCGGACCATCAGTTTGGTTTTCGTGCAAACCATAGTATTCTGTATTTAAAAATAAGCAATATTGTTCAGCTTTATTTATTGACATTTCCCAGGCGTTTGATAAAGTCTGGCATGATGGGCGACTTACGAAAATAACTCGAGCACTACTTGGACACTCTCACAAGATTTTGAAGAGCTATCTGTCAGATAAAACATTTAAAGTAAGGTAAAAGGATCAATTTAAAAAAAAGGAAAATCTCTACAGGAGTAGTGGTAGTATACTATGGCCACTGTTATATATGATTTATACAGCGGATATGCCAACAAGCCCCAATACTTTTACAGATGACACTGCATTTATAAGTGTTAACAAAGACCCGAAAGTTGCATCCGAACAACTTCGGTCTTATTTTAATGAGCTGGAACATTGGCTAATAACGTGGGGAATACAGGTAAATCCATCGAAATGTGTTCTTCTAACGTTTTCTTTCAGAAGAAAAAAATATCCACTCATAACAATGACAAATGCCACTTTTCCGGTGAAAACCCACATGAAATATTTGGGTATCCAACTTGATCGACGCCTGGATCATATTGAGAAAAAATAACTGCCATAAAATTGCGAACAACTCAACTACAGTGGTTAATAGGTCCTCACTCAACCTTGGCTTTCGAATACAAAGTTTTCTTATACAAAACCGTTATAAAGCCAATATGGTCATATGGCATTCAGCTGTGGGGCACTGCTTACGCATCAAGCATTCAGAAGTTACAAAGAAGACAGTATAGTATGCGCCCCTGGTATATAAGAAATAAAAATATCCATAGAGATCTAGAAGTTCCGACTATCGAGGAGGAAGTGAAAACATACACGTCTAAATGCGTAAGCAAATTAGTGGTCCACCCTAATACTCTTGTACGCAAATTATTACAATTTCGCGAGCATCAGAGGCTAAAAAAGACTGAGACATTGAGACGGCTCACCCGGTATATTAAGATTTGAATACGATAGATTAGTTTTTATATTGGTAATAATTAATACATAATATTTTATTGTAAACTAGCTGACCCGGTCCGCGTTGCTGGCCCTAAGAAAACATTAGTGTTGATTACCACGGATTTTTTAATGCAACATTTCGAAAGTTTTAAAATTCTGTTATTGGATCACTATTAACATAGGTTTTTTGTAAATATCTTCGGAACTACATTGATATCTCGTTTTGAAAAACATGAGAACAGCTTTAAAAAAAAAATATTATAAAATAAAAAAAGCAAAAAAAAAAAATAAATTTAAATTATAGCTGTTCTTGACCTTTTTTTAAATTTAATTTATTAAAAATATAATTTTTAAAGAAGACCTTCAAGCTTGGACAATTTTAATAAATTTAAAAAAATATATATGTATATCAGACTTCTCACCCGCCTGAATATTCTGAAGATTCCCTGAAAATTGCATCAAAATCGGCCTAGCCGTTTTGGAGTCCATACGTTACATACATACACACATCCTGCTTTATATATATTTTATTAATTTATTAATATATAGATTTCTTTTAGAAAGATTCAAGAAAATAAAATCAAAACTTAAAATAAATCCAG
The DNA here is from genome assembly GCA_963932375.1 of Phania funesta. Lineage (NCBI taxonomy): Eukaryota > Metazoa > Arthropoda > Insecta > Diptera > Tachinidae > Phania > Phania funesta. The sequence continues at coordinate 30,687,071 of OZ010656.1, forward strand.
ATAGCTCGGGTATCTTGGCGTTTGCTCTTTCTACAGCTTGCCGTTGTGGGGTGATTATTTTGCCAGCTACACAAAAATATCATATAAGTCTATTAGGGGATATACACAAATCCGGCGAGCTCACTTCTGTACTGCAGCCTTATTTGTTTATAACTTTCTAATAACATATTGTTACGAAGTAATAATCAAAGATGTGTGAAACGACCTATTGTACAAATACGCAGTATTATAAACATAAAACAAAAACAAATTGCGTAGCGGAAATTCCCCGAACCGCGATTCATGGTCGAAACAATAACAACTTCTACAGAAAGAAAAAGTAAACAAAAGACACACACACACACACAAACAAGACTACTAAGCCAGCAACTGAAATAAATTATGCGCTATTTCGCGTATGTTCGGGACATTTCAAGAAGGGGTCGTGATCTATATATAAAGGCGCCGTCCACCGCAGAATAGATATAGTGGACTTTGAGATTTCATAGAGTGAATATCTGTGCATACAAAAGTGTTAAGTGTACAGTGTAAATTAGTACTGAAGAGTTGTAACCAATTAAGTTGTGTACTGATAAAATCATTAGCTCTGTGTTTTTTAATATTTGCAATTAAACGAACCCTTTAAAATAACGTTTATTGTGGTAATAAACGTAACTATATTTATGTCGAAACAGCATAAACGATTTTTTTTACTTCTACTTGTAGATTATAAAGTCGTCGGTTTGTCGGCTAAATTGCGAAACACGCAGTATATATACACTGTAAGCGAGCTATTTCGTCTATAATAATCAAATTTCGAAACGCAAGCATATTGATCTGAATTGGATTAGAAACCATTGGGTTAATTAAGGCATTTCTTCACGTTGTTTTCGGACACGTTTCTCTCTCCTTTATAAACTTATTGACATTTTCTATAAAATCAAATTTTTGGGATTTGTAAAAACTTTCCACGCAAAGTTTTACATTGTCGACGAGTATTTCATGCGTATCACGAGAAAACATTTTTATTGTTGTGTTTTGGTATCTTCAATCACTTGAATACCACTAAAATTCGTTTCTATGTTTTCATTTTCGTTCTTCGTGCGATCAGCTTCGCCCTTTGCTTAGGCAAAATGCACTATGCGAAACTTGGCGAAAATCTCTGTTAAGTACATTAGAGTTTGCCACATACAATTTACATGTATTCGAACAGTTGATACAGATTTCTCAAGCCAGCATAAGCACTTTATAGTTATAATTTAATACTCCAGGTACCACATTAGGTGCACATACGGTTCGTAGTACATTTTATCATGTACGTCTTTTTATATGTTCCTATTTCTTTTAAATATATTTTGTAAGTACTTAAGTTCCCGACTCGTCCGAATCTGCCTAACAAACATTCTCCACTAACCACTGCAGTCGCTCTGAAAGAGCAAATTCGCAGCAAAGTGTAACTCTAAAACTCATTTACGCCAGCTGTTTATTTTTTGTCCTTTTCTTGAACTCCATATATACAAAATAAATGGCTATTTTTCAATTATCTTTTATATATGTATGGAGTTTGGTAGTGAGAGAAACAGCGAAAATGTTATTGAGTTTTAGACATACTCAGTCTAAATAAACTAAAAACCAATTTTAATTATAATCTATTTATGTATGTCGTTTGGAATATAAAGTATATAAGGTAAAGTATGGTAGCGCTTGTTCAAAGAGGTGAATTCAATAACATACCATTTATGTAGCAGGATGTAACAGATATTGCGCATGCCCCCAAAAATGTCTTATGCAGATATGTTATTTGTATATATGGATATGTACATATACGTATAGATTACATGCATATGTATATTTTATATAAAATCAGTTTAATGTAGAATTAATTTTATTATTCAACAATATTTTGGAACTAAACTTAAATGAATATTTGTAAAATTGGGGAGTTAAAATAATCGATTTAAAATCTTTCAATAGAAACATTAAGCCTTTGAATCGAGTAAAAAAATATCGTAAAGTTTTGATATGGGATGCTTTAGTAGCAAAGACCGTTTGACAAAAGAAGATATGGAGTTTCTAAAATCTCATACTCGTTATGATGAAGCTACAATAAAGGAGTGGTATAAAGGGTTTAAGGTAAACATATTCAATTATGTTATATTGTAATAAAAAAAAATTTACACAGCAAGATTGCCCCAATGGAAGATTAACACCAGCAAAATTTGTAGATATGTACAAAATGTTTTTTCCATCTGGAAATGCTGAAGAATTTTGTGATCACGTTTTTCGAACATTCGACATGGATAAAAATGGTTATATAGACTTTAAGGTAAGCCATTATTGTTTGCTTAATTCAAATACTTCTATATAAGTCATACATAGTTTTTATAATATTAACATTAAAATTACAATTTAGCGTGCAATTAAAAAAACAACACTCGGCTTAAAATTTCACACCGAAACAAAAATAAGAGTAAAATTTTAACATCACAAATAAACTAACCTCTACCAGAACAGAACAAAGAGCAATAAAACAATAGCAATACTTCTAAAAAGGTTTTATTTTACTAGGTACTCGAAGAATAGCAGAGGTAGTCATAGAGTAGGATTGTAGTAGCAGTCTAAGTAGTTAAAAAATAAAACATTAAGCAAAACAATCTTAGCCTTTTTCTTGCTAATGTGTGCACTATGTTTATTTTGAATTTTGTAATTTTAATGGATACACTTTGTGACATTTTATAGCACGAGTGCCCACTAGATTAATCGCTATCGCAGTTGTTGTTGGGCACGTATTTGCCATTCCCATGTACATACATTTGGGTATTGATGCGTTTAAGGTATAACATACTTAATCATATGTGCGGCGAAGTTTGCTTTACTTTTCTTCGTAAATATATGTTTTCACATTCGGTAATCGTACTCATTGTTCACGCAAACAATAAAAATAATATTTGTATAAGAATATGCGGACCTGAGAATTACAAAATTATCGTTTTGAGTACTCTTCACTTTTTAGTGGCCAAATATGTATAAGTGTGTAACTGCTGTGGTTATTCATATATGTATATAAAAATTTAAGGTTTAGACTTACAGGGCTAATTGAAAATTTAAAACCCCACCACATGCAAAATGGTACTTATCGCTCTTTTTATTACATTAGTATTAGAATGAAATTGTTATTGCATGTATTTGTTTTTTGATCAATGATCGGTTGAAATTTTTGCTATATTCTTTAAAATCGAAAACTAATAATACAGTCATGAAAAATTTCCCGGGACGTGAAACTTGCCTCTTTCTGCAGTGAGAATTATACCATATATATTTAATGCAGCCAACGTGCGCTTCGGATTTTTCTAATGGAAGAACTATGAAATTATTATGATCCCTAAAACCGGAAAGGACTTTTCCATTTTATCATAGTTGTTTAAAATTTTTTCGTTTCGTGTTTCAAACCATATCAGAATTATATCAAATAATAAATAGAATATTTTAGAAAAATTAACTTTTTTATTAAAGAATCTCGATTTTTGATTTGATATTCCGACAGGGTGTTTTGATGTAGATTTTTGAAGCGAATTTCCATCATCTCTTGTCAAGTTTAGTTTGGAGACAAACCGGTTTTGGCTATGTGCCGTCTTCAGTGTCACTTTTCCTTAAATTTTAGTAAAGACCTAGTGCGTATTATTAAATAACTATAATAATTTTTTTCCTTTTTTTATAATTTTAATGAATTGATTTCCAAGCTCTAGGTCTTTAATTCTACAAGGCAAAATTAATAATACTGTAATCGTTGAGATTGTGTATTGATTCTTGACGATCTTCTCACCATTGGCGATGCATTTGTTTCTTGAGTAGAGGGCGATTCATTAGAAACATAAGTGAAGATTTTGTATGGTTTATTTTCAGGTACTACACCTGTTGCTTCGGAAGGTCGTAAATGCCTAGAGAATCTAGGATACTGGCTACCACCTTTATCTTCTATCATGAACGATCTGGGATGTATTTGTCTCTTTTTATTACCGGATTACTGGCGCCACGACATGCGTATAGCTTCTGGTGGCCTCTCTTTGCTTTTAAATTCTCGCTTTCAAGTGATCAGATGTGAATAACATTTCTTTTGCTGTTGGTAAGAGTCGACGAATTTTGTGAACAATAGTCGTTCTGAGGGTGACTCTAAAATGCCTCTCGGTGTAATCATGTAATTAAGAATGGGCACATAAATAATAGCTCTTGTAGTAACGCGATTTTTTATATATATTTCATTATTTGTACCGTTTTTCTGCCAATCCATTGCCACTGCGACGATTTGATGGACTTGTTCGAAGGTTAAATTTCCATGTTGTGCAATATAATTTTAACTCTGTTTCCATTGTAAGTGGTGGCCCAAATGTTAAAAAAATTTCTTTCAGAAAATCGATTACCTTTATGGTGGTTATCTCAGAGTGTATAGAAAATTGTAAATATTCTGAATAACTGTCTATTACCACAATGTTTTCTTGGTTGTTGAAATGAAATAGGTCCACTGCGCCTATATCAAACCTTTGCTCTGGCATTACCTTCTCCCTTATTTTAACCTTGTTGTTGCTTCGTTGAAATAAAAGACAAGCTACAAGTTTTTCCATATAGTCAAATGTGTCAAAACACGGACTCCTTGGCCATTCTGACGTATTGCTCATAACAAAAATGTCCACTGTTTATTTTAAGCTTTAATTTTTTTTTCAATAAATCTTTCTAAAAGAAATTTACAATAAGTATTGATATGTTATCCTTAAAACATTATTTATAAATTATTACCAATGTAATAACTAATTTACTGTATTCAATTCTTAATATACTATCTATTATTGGGTTGAGAGCACCAGCGCCGTCTCGCCAGGCTCAATGTGTCTGTTTATCCCCTAAATCGAGTGCTAGAGCGTTGGGTCGGACCATTAGTTTGTTTACATATTTGGATGTGTATGTTTTTGCTTATTCCTGGATAGTGGGAATTCTAGATCATATATACCAGAGGGCACATGCGATATGTTGTAAAATCCTAGACTGTTTTCTTTATAAATTCTGGATGTTAGATGCACAAGTAGTGCCCGTCAGCTAAATACCATATCGGTTTTATAACGGCTTTGTATAAAAGCTGATTCAGTTTTTGCCAGAAACATAAGTCCACTACCGAGAGTTATTTAAAAAATTTCGATCCAACAAGTAACACGGATTACAGCCTCTGGAAAGTTATAAGGTGCTTAAAATTCCCTGCGAATCGCCACTAAGACTTGAAAACCGCACCTGGGATAAAAACTCTAGTGATAAGGTAAATGCATGCGTAAGTCACTTAGAAATGGTTTTTACACCTCATAATATAAATAGCTTCACTATTTCAAATATAAGTGACTCTGTAAATGATCCTATGCAATTTCGGCTATCCTCATTAAAATCGATCATTAAAAATAAAATCACCCGGACCTGATCGTATTACAGGATCGATGATAAGAAACTTACCTAATTCAGCTGTGAGAATTTTACTATTTATATTTAATGCCATGTTGCGCGTTGGCTTTTTCCCAAGCTCTTGGAAGATGTCTGAAATTGTTATGATCCCTAAACCAGGCCAAAATTGTATGATGCCTTGAGAGTAGGCTATCTCAATTTTGTGAAAGTTATTTGAATTATTCGTCTCTGGATTAACTCCTTATCTCAATGAACATCAGCTTGGTTTTCGTGCGAGTCATGGTACTATTGAGGAAGTTCATAGAATTGACACTGCATTTGAAAATAAGAAATACTGTGCAGCTTTATTTATTGACATTTCCCAGGCGTTTGTTAAAGTGTGGCATGATGGGCTTTTCACGAAAATAACTCGAGTTCTTCCTGTAAACTCCCACAAGCTTTTTTAAAGCTATTTGACTGATAGAACGTTTAAAGTAAGGTCAAAAGATCAATTTTCTGTAAAAGGCAGAAGCTCTGCAGTAGTCATCGTCTATACAGCGGATATGCCAACAAGCCAATATAAATTTACATCGACGTTTGCAGATGATACTGCATTTATAAGTGTCAGTAATGATAGAGAGGTTGCATATGAAAAACTGCATGCCCACATTCACGAGCTAAAGGACTGGTTAAATAAGTGGAGGATTAAGGTAAATCCTTCGAAATGTGCTCACGTAACGTTTTCCCTCAGGAAGCAAAATTTGTCCCCAATACCGATAACAAATATCACTGTTCCAGCGGAAACACACGTTAAATATTAAGGTATCCACATAGATAGACGCCTAACTTGGTCCCGCCATATTGAGCCAAAAATTGCAGCCATAAAACTCAGAACAATGCAACTATACTGGTTAATAGGTCCTCACTCAAACTTTCCTTTGGATTGCGCAGTCGTCTTATTCAAAACCGTTATAAAACCAATATGGACATATTGTGCATCAAGCATCCAAAAGGTACAAAGAAGACAGTCTAGGATTTTACGTCTTATCTTATGCGCTCCTTGGTATATAAGAAATCAAAATATTCATAGATACCTATGTAGAAGTTCCCACTATCCAAGAAAAAACAAGAACATACTCGTCCAATTACGTTAACAAACTAGTGGTTTATTCCAACAGGCTAGCGCGCGATTTACTGCAATTTCATGGGTCCCAGAGACTGAAAAAAACAGATACATTGAGCCTGTCTTCAAATTGAGTTATTACAATTTGAAGACAGTGAATTAGTTATTACATTGGTCATAATTAAAATGTAATATTATAGATATAAGATTTGAGTACTTATTGTAAATTTTCCTTTAACAGAAAAGATTCAATAAAATCAAAAAATTAAAGTTTAAAAAAAATGTTAACTCAATATGGCGGGACTAAATTAGCCATCGATCTATGCGTTAAATATGAAAAGTAAAATTCTCATAGCTAACTTGTGTAAGTTTTTATCATTGATCCCGTAATTCGAGCAGGTCCGGGTGATTATTTCCTCATATCTGTATTTTTGATTATCGATTTTAAAGAAGATAACCGAAATTTCCTAACCTGGGATAGTCAACTTTCAGTCCAAGATTTTTAAAAAATTTCTTCTTGTACGACTTTTTTTCTTATATTTAGTTTTTCCTATTTTCCTGTCAAGAGTTTCTTCCAACCGAGCTTTAAAATGAACTCCAGGTACCTAATTCTATCATGCAACGGGGAAATATCATATTCGTAGTTGTTCTCATCACTGATTGCAACATTCAAATCTTGAAGATTTTTCTGTTACTTTTTACAAATACTCGTAGCACATTTCAAAATTGAAGAGGTTATCGTAATTTCAATTAAGACTACAATCAATCATCGCAATAAAAAATTAATGAATGACAGTAACAATTTTCCCATTCCTTATTTCAAAAACAGATTAAGTTTATCAATTTGATTTTTAATATTGATCACTGCAGACTAGATTACTTGATTATTTTTCCAGTACAGAAGGGATAGATATATTTGCATCTGTGGTTGTCGTGTCATTTTAATTTATTACTTGCTTGTAAGCGCTTTGACCGGCTGATCCATCGCTAGCCCATTTAAGGAGTAGTGTAAGTTTATCTGGAAGTAGTTATGTACCTGAAAATTATTAGGCTTGTATTTCTACTTGGGGGTTTGAAGCTCAAAGTTGAGCATTTTGTAAAAATAATAAATTTTCGCACTTTTCTTTTCGCGGAAGATATTATTTTAGGTCAATGAAATGTTTCGCTTGATAGCAACAGGTTTCACTCAAAGAAATCATTGTTTTATGTACAACACAGGGTGTAATTGAAAATCGAGCCATGGACGGTCCAGAACCTTTGCAGACCTTGTCAGATTGCCTTCCTTAAGATAAGCTAGACTGTTAAGCCTTAAGGCCGCACTGGCTGGACACATTTAACTGCGAAATGTAGGGAAGTGAGCCCAGTGATCCTTTCTAAGGCTGGTGTCGATTACGTTCTAATTCCTTCCATTATACTGAAGCAGGATTTTCAATATACCTTGTTGAGGATCATTTGTTTTTGTTCTACCATTAGATACATGCTATTTATAGTTTTGTACGACGACACAATCATTTTCCTTCTCTTCACCTAGTCAGGCGTGATATCAATAGCTATTTGCAACCGATCCTTTGGTTGACCTAAAAACCTCTAACCTTTTTCCCCCAGTTTCAAAGTTAATGTCCTATTTCTCAGTATGTTGGCAGACCATATTATGACCATTCGGTGCATTCCTTTTCTGATCATGCCTTCCTCAATAGACCTGACAGTAGCATTATAAAAAGCTCTCCTAACGTCAAGCAATGCACAGTGAGCTATTTCTTTCCCATCGTTTAGTGTGTTTGCCTGATCGGTTAGCCCGCAAGGGGGAGTGTTGTTAGCTCTTCTATGGAACATCACCGTGGATGGGCTTCTTTAGAAAATGTACTCATTAGGCGCCCATACGATTGCATATGCAGACGATCTGGCACTTATGGTCGGTAGTAAGTTCATCGCGGCCATTCAAGGTTGCATGAGACAGGCTCTCGTGGTAGCTGAGACATGGTGCAATGAGCACGGTCTAACCATAAATGCCAGAAAATCCTACGCTATGCTGTTCACTCGCAAGAGAAATCCTTATTGCTTTTCGGATCGGAAATCAATGTGTCCAGGAAGGTGAATATCTGGGCGTTACCTTGGTTAAGAAACTTACCTGAAATGAACGTATAGAAACGTAGTTACGGAAAGCAAAAGGGATCTTGCATCAATCTAGACGTTTGAGTGGCCGTAAGTGGGGAGTCTCGCCAAAGGATGCATTCTGGATTAACACAATGATGGTGGGACCGATTATAACTTATGCATCCATGGCTTGGTGGTCGAAAGCCTCTCAAATTAAAATTAAGCGTAAATTGGATGGGGTTCAAAAGATTGCCCGTATGCGGTATAAGTGGTTCAATACGCACGGCACCAACGCAGGGAATCGAGGCAATGTTGGCATTTCTGCCGTTGGACATATTCATAACGGCAGCAATGTCAGCTTTGCGTATGGAAAACTCTGCAATTTGGCATAGCTTTGGGTCGAACATCGGGCAGAAAAGTTTTCTGGACAAATGTTAGAAAAAATGGGGACGCTCACATGCCGATGGAACGCATGAGTAGAAGAAAAATAGTCGAAAGGGTGCATCGGACACTCATTGCATAAGGCAATTTACACAATGAGTGTATGGAATACGGCATCAGCATTTTTACTGATGGTTCTCTTATGAATATCAGGAGCAGGCTTATTCTCAGCTGAGCTGAACTTGTCCTATGGGTTGCATCTGTGGAAATATGTGTCACTTTACCAGACAGAATTGCTTGGGTTGTTGCATGCGTTGGGTCAACTGCTCGAAAGTTGGGTGCAAGGGAGAAAAGTTCTTATTGCACTGACAATCAGTCGGTTGTAAAAAGCATGAGGCAAATAAACGTGTATTCCCAACTATTGATCGAATGTGTTTTGAAACTAAACTTCGTTGAATGAGGTAACGTTGGTGTGTGTTAAGGAACACATAAGCACAACTGGAAACGTAGACGAGCTAGCACAAAGGGGATATGATGTGGTTTTCTGTAGACCAGACGCCAGGGTTGCACTGGGGTATGGCGTAGTGCGAGCTAAAGTTCTTTAAAGAGCCCCTCGGCAGGAAGGTCAGCAAAGTGCTCAGATATAATAGATCCACCTTAAGCTGAATCACTACGTTAGTGACTGGTAGTGGAAACTTCAAGTATAATCTGGCTAGGAAGAAAATCGTAGAAGATGATACTTGCAGACTGTACCTGAAAGAGTCTGAGACGACAGCACATATTTTGTGTGAATGTCCTTAATGTTTTCAAAGTCCACTTCGCAGTTGACGAAGCCTGGAAAGTGAGTGCGCAGCAGTAATTGGCCCATTTATTCCAGGTTCTTTGTAAAATTTCCGTGGGCGCTCTTGAGCGTTGAAAGGCTATTTGAGATATTTATAAAATCTTACAGGAGCTGAGAGCGATTTGATCTGTTCGCAGTGCTACCACTATGGGTCACTCTTTTACCTTCTCAACACGTTGATATATGCTGTTGAGGCACTGTTATTGGATGACCAGCCTCCAGTAAACCTGGCCCTATTAAAGAACGTTTCTTCAGAACTACTGAAGAAAATGGTTGAAAAAGTTGAAAATCGCACCGTGTCTACACGATACATCTTAATTTCTGATGTTGTTTATTTATTTAATGAAATCGCTAATTCCAATGTCTTATATTTTTCAGGAATTTCTTCTCGCTATTGATGTAACGTCTAGTGGCACTCCGGAAGAAAAACTAAAATGGGCATTCCGAATGTACGACGTTGATGGAAATGGAGTAATTGATATTCAAGAAATGACAAAAATTGTACAGGTAAATATAGTATCCCTTATGACAAAGGTTATTACATTATAGCAATGAATATAAAAATAATACATAAAATACTGAAGAACACCATAGTTAAAATACAACAAGGAATATAGAACCTAAAAAGTTACAAATCACGACAATGGAAACAGCTTTAATCAAAACAAGGGCAGAATTTCGTAGAAATCGTTAAGATGTTATTTACGAAAATGTAGGTGAACATAATTAGAAAACTGTAACTGTATATACACTGCACAATGGGTCCGACTTTTGACAAAAGATCTTACGTCGACATATGATATATATTTTCACAAACATTATTTGTGAAAAATCAACCTTTAACGACTTTCAACTGATTTACATTTAACAACGAAACTTATTTTAAATGAAGTTAAAAATATAATCCAAATTCAAAAATAACCAAACGAAGTTTCGTTTAAACAAGTGTCGAACTGCTTAGACATCTGTTGAGAGGGCAAATAGCCAGGATAGAGGCTTCCACGGGATTTTAAATGAAACGCACCAAGTTCATAAAACAATTTAAGATTTTATTGACTTAGCGTATTAACATTAAAATTCCTAAATAAAGTAGGAAGATTTATAATTAAATTCATAATTAAGGTTTTTTTGTATTATAAAATACATACTTTTTTGTATGGAAACCGCTATGCTTATATAGGTTAAATTATGTCGAAAATTATTTGTTCAAGAGCACAGCGCTTAGTGCAGATCGCCTGATAGTTTTTTTTATAAAATGGCAGAAGCTGCGTAATGCTCTTGACTTTCGTTAAAAATTAAAGTATGTATTTAAGATTTACAAAGTGAACTTATCGAATAAATTAGGAACTCAATTTAGAGATGCCAGATTGTTGGCTAACGGTTGGAGTTTTTGGGAGTAGCTTTAACATTCCCCCTGCAGAAGCATCTTCGCCGCCAGACTCCATTTGGGGAGCAACTTCCAAAATTGCTAGCTTAGTTACAGGCCTTTCCAAAATTCCATTTTTAATAAGTATTTTTGCGCTTCTTACTTGACCATCACTTGCCAATCTATTATCTACGACTTTACCACGCGGCCAGACATTGCTAGGAAGAGAAGGATCGAGAATTATCACTAAGTCCCCCTGACGTAAAGGTTTTATTTGAGTATGCCATTTAGGTCTGCAGATTAGTGATGGCAAATAATAAGCCAACCACTTTTTCCAGTATATATTTGCGTACTGTTGTGAAGCAAGCCAACTTCGTTTTAGTATTATGCCACTGTCGTCACAAACTGTCATTGGCTTCAGACCAGAAGAACTTCCCACAAGGAAGTTCTTCAAAGTCAAAGCTTCTCAGTTTCTGCGTCTACGGGAACATAAGTTAGGGGGCGAGAGTTGATGATGTTTTCAACTTCTAACATCATACTCAATAACAGTTCATCACTTGGTGACCTTGTCAATATAGTCTTATATAAGATTGTTTTGATGGAGCGCACGAGCCGTTCCCAAGCGCCTCCCATATGAGGCGAGGCCGGAGGATTGAAATGTCATTCCGTTGTTGTCGTAGTGTATATTTTGATAAATTCATTTTTATCCACAGATGCCAAAGAATCGCGAAGTTCTCTTTCTGCTCCCACAAAATTCGTCTGCGAGCCATAAAATTGCGAATGGCTAAGATGCATGCGCTTGTAGTCAAAGAATGTGCAATCTCGATGTGGACAGCTCTGATAGTTAAGCATGTGAATAGACATCCATATCTTTTTTCTTTGTGGCGATTCACGGTGACTAGGATGGGACCGAAGAAATCAACACCGGTATATGCAAATGGTGCCACATGCGAAGCGACACGAGCACGAAGTAACTGTGTCATTTGTGGAATATGAGGTGCAGCTTTTTTTATTCTACATAGTTGGCATGATCTAATTATAGATTTAAACGTTGCTCGAAGTCTTGAAATTGAGAATTTTTAGTATAATCGGACGTTTCTGGTCCTGTGGAATATTTGCATTGTCGAGCCTACCATAAATCCGTAAAATACCATCGTCTAAATATGAGTTTTTGTTGTAAATTTCACTAGATTTTGGTACGGACGAATTAGAACTTAGTAAGGAAATTTCATTAGAATACTTTTCATATTGCGCCTGCTTATACAAAATGTTTTCAGCTTTTTTCAACTCCGCTTGAGATAGCTCACTATTGTCTTTTACAACTTTGCGGCAATTATTTATAAAACGAAAAACAAACGCAGCAGCTCGCAAAAGACGCAACCATTTAGAAAACCTGAGTTCGTTAAAAATCAATTCAAATTTTGTTATTTTAAAAAAATGGTGTACACGTTCTTCTTCTGTTGATTCAGGAAGTAAAACTTCAGCAGGCCATTCTTCCTCTGGTAGATTTAAAAATTCAGGACCCCGCAGCCATCTACAGTCGTTTTGAATTTTTGGAATTTTTGACCATTTGGTGGCATCATCAGCTACATTCTTCGCGCTTGGAACCCATTTCCACTCTTTAGTTGAAGACAATTCGAAAATGTCGGTGATTCGAAATACTACGAATTGATTGTATTTTCGATGGTCAGAGTTTATCCAGCTTAAAACAGTTTTTGAATCAGACCAGAAATATTTTTTACTAATTTTAATATCATGATTTTCTGTTACATATTTTGCAAAACGAGCTCCTATAAGCGCAGCCATTAGTTCCAAACGTGGAACAGATGTAATTTTGATGGGGGCAACTCTTGTCTTAGCCCCAACCAAAGAACAGACAATATCATCATTTTTCTTTAGTCTAAAGTAGCACACTGCTGCGTATCCGTCTTTACTCGCATCAACAAAGGTGCGCAGTTGAACTTTTATGTTTATATAATTGTTAAATGTTTTTAAATAGCAGCGAGGAATTTTAATTTTATCTATATCAGGCAAAACTTTAACCCATTGAGTAAACTTATTTTGTAATTCAGGAGGAATCTGTTCATCCCAACTGATTTTGGGTCGCCAAACGTTTTGCATAAGCACCTTTACATACGTAATGATATGTCCAATCAGTCCTAGGGGGTCGTAAATTGACATAAGCAATTTTAAAATTTCTCGTTTTGTAGGTATTTTTTTGCCGGTAAATATATAGTCTTTCATTAGCCGCTCAGAAACTTTGAAGGTGATGACATCCTCCTAATGTTCCCAGAATATGCCTGAGACTTTTTCGATACTTTCATCTTTTGACTTGAGGCATTTAACCCCTATCGAACCGGTCGATGCCATAGAATCTAATACGGATTTGTCGTTGGAAATCCAGTTTCGAATATTGAAACCTGCTTGGCGGTGAATATTTGCTACCTCGGAAATAAGTTTTATAGCCACTTCTGAACTGACAGAATCAAGAAGGTCGTCTACATAATGATTTTCTTTTATCGCTTTGGCAGCGATAGGAAATTCTTTTTCAAATTTATATGCGTTTACATTCTTTACGTATTGAGAAATGCTAGGCGCGCATGTTGCTCCGAATATCATAACGTCCATCCCATAAATATCAGGGGTTTTGTTTTGTAAACAGTCGCGCCAAAGAAATCTCTGCACATCACGATCTTCTGGTCGTATATGTATCTGGTGGAACATCTCCTCGATGTCTCCACAAACCGCCAGAGATTTCTGACTAAATTTGAAAAGAATTGATGGTAAAGAGGCCAACGAATCAGGGCCTTTTAATAGATAAGAATTTAATGACATTCCATGGGATTTCGCAGCTGCATCCCAAACGATGCGTGATTTGCCGGGTTTATTTTTGTTAAATATAGCAAAAATAGGAAGGTACCAAACTTTCTTATCCGAGCGGTGTATTTCATCTTTAGTTAATTTACGTATGTAGCCCTTGTTTAAATATTTGTAAAGTTTCTTTAAAAATATTGAAGAGCTGTAAGTTTTTTACCCATCTCCTTTCTAAACAGTTAAGCCGTTTTAAAGACATTTGATAACTGTCTGGCATTTTTATAAAATCAAATTTCGACAACAAAGGAACCTCATAATGACTCACTTGCATTTATTTTTGTAAATTTGTTTAACAAATCTGGGGCCCTTCTATCATTTTTGGCTATAAGCGGGTCTTTCATACTAATTCCCACACTATCAAGTGAATAAAACTTGTTAACTAACTCATGTAGTTTGTCAGTACTGGCAGAACAATCGCACAAATGAAAATTAAAGTTCTTACTTGTACTTGCATTTCCTGCAACGGAGCCATAAATAAGCCATCCCAGCTTTGTGCAGACAGCAATAGGTTCTTGTGGCGATCCTTCACGAACCTTGTTAGAGACTCCTAAATCATAATGGTTTAATCCAATAAGTACTTGTAGCACAGCATCCTTGTAGCTTTTAATTGGTATATTTCGTAAGTGGCGATAGCGCTGTGACAATATTTTATAGTCCATTGACTGCACAGGTAAATTTAAAGATTTCATTGCAGAAACATTCAAACCCACATGCTTCTTATATCCACCTGAAATATAAACTTTCAGTTTTTTTGAACTTTCTTCACTTCTCTCCATACCTGTGACACAACGGATTTAAAATTCCATTTGTACCTAATTCTGTTGCCAATGATTCGTCCATTAAACTAATGGATGATCCCTCATCAATAAAGGCAAATGTTTTAATTGTTTTACTTTTGCCGTATATTTCTTTCAGTGTAAGTATTATTTACTGCTTCTTTTGACACAAAATCTGTTGCTTTATTATTCGTTTTGTTTTTTTGTTGTTATTACCGACTCAGAATGTCTATGCAATGAAGGGTGGTGAAAAAATTCGCATCCCTCTTTACCGCATTTTTTCCTCTTGTTACAATCGCCACTGTGTTTGAGTAAACAAATTTTACATAGCTTGTATTTTCTTATTATATTCCACTTCTCCCCTCTATCCATGGATAAAAATGTTGAACAGTTAGCTAGCGTTCTGCATGTGTTGTTGTTGTTACACAAAAACATTTGCGTTCACTATGAGAGTGAATACAAGCTCTTGTTTATTGTTGTATTTGCCTTTGCTTTTTCCTTTTCTTTGTTATTTTTATTCGCGCAGTGGTCAACTGTTATACTGCTAGCTGTCATACCTAAATTAAAGAACCATTTGTCAAATTCGTACAAATTTGGTTTTTTGTTTTGGCTTATTAATTGCATTTTTTGAGCTGCCCACTGCATTTGATACAATGTTGGAAGTTTTTGTATCAAATCTAAAAGAAGTGATGAATTATTTATTTCGTCAAGCATATTGCTGGCATTAATAGTTGCTATCAGGCTACGGACATTGATCGCTAATGAGGTAAGTGTTTTTAAATTATTTTCTTCTATTTTTGGCATTGCGTTAATTCTATATTTTATTGAACTTATTATTTTTTCAGGTTGACCAAACAACATATGAAGTATTTTTATTACGCCGGGTACATTAGACGGATGAATTAGCATATGCTGGACGCTATGCAAGACTTCTCCTTTTATGGCATTTTGGAGACGAATAAGGTTTTCAGCATTGGTGAAATCACAAGCGGTGGTGGACCATTCATATGTGGAAAAGAAAAGTGGCCATTCTTCGGGTTGGCCTGAGAATTGTTGTAATTCTTTTGGCAGTGAATGTCTTGCATTTGGCGAAGGGGTGCTAAATCAGATGGAGTGCATGAAGTTGTATTTGTCAATGGGTTCAAAGTAAAATTACGAGTAGATGTAATTGGTTGCCGATAAATAAATTCGTGTGGAATTGAATTAATTAAAGCTTGTGAGTCTTTTTCAGTTGTGTTAAGAGACGTAAGTATTGGATCACGAGTGACAGCTGGACTAGAAGGCTGCATTCGTTTTTGATAGCCACTACCGGTGGCAATGTAAGCAGTACAATTAGCTACTGCAGACGTTATTGAAGACGAATTTACAGCAGCAGGAGTGACCGTTGCTGGGACAAAACCTACAGAGTTTTGCTGAATTAAATTTCTGTAACTACATGTTGTTTCTGTTTGATTTGCGTTTGATACAGAATTACTTGGTATACTGGTAGCGTAGGTAATTTGACTCGGCGGATGTGTTTTTCGCCCTGCGTTGCTTAAAAGCTGAACTGGCCTTTGGTAACTGCTAGCAGTCGTCGCACAAATAGGTGCGACATTTGTGCTAGATAAGACTGATGGGGAATTATACACACCTGAGTTACTACACATGGTGTTAATGTTACTAGCAATTTGTTCTGCAGGTCCATTAGATGCTTTAGAAGATTCATTAGTCGTATATGCTGCTTGATTAAGTGCCGAGTTACTAACAACATTCGTGGTTGTTATTAAAGTGTTGCTAACAAATTCTTCCAAAGTTTTATTCTGACCGTATGTTTGATTCACCCAGTTTCGAACGGATTGGGATTTAGTTGAAGAAATGCATCTATGATTTTCGGCTTCTTCTAGAAGCTGCTATTTTTTATTTAAGTATTCTTTATTGAGTTCTCGCTCTTCCTCCATCTTTTGCAGTTGTAACTCGAATTTACGCGATTGGGAAAGACGAGAACCATTTGAGTATATACTTTTAGTGCTAAAAGAAGGTGAGTTTGGCCTTAAAACTGAACATGAAGGACATTTGAAAGTCAGCGGCCTGAACACAATTTTTGTGAAATCTATTATGGCAATCGGCGCATGTTGTCATATTATTGTCAGGGGAATCTTGGCATAGTGAACAATCGAGGTTGTGTTCTTCACACTGTTGTTGTCCCGTTGTGTTTGGTACTTACTGCGTGATTGGCAAGTTGTTGAAAGCGCAAAAACGTGACCCAAGATAATTTTTGGAAGAACAAAAAAAGAATTTTAATAAACTGTTGAGAGGGCAAATAGCCAGGATAGAGGCTTCTACGGGATTTTAAAGAAACGCACCAAGTTCATAAAACAATTTAAGATTTTATTGACTTAGCGTATTAACATTAAAATTCCTAAATAAAGTAGGAAGATTTATAATTAAATTCATAATTAAGGTTTTCTTGTATTATAAAATACATACTTTTTTGTATGGAAACCGCTATGCTTATATAGGTTAAATTATGTTGAACATTATTTGTTCAAGAGCACAGCGCTTAGTCCAGATCGCCTGATAGTTTTTTACAAAATGGCAGAAGCTGCGTAATGCTCTTGACTTTCGTTAAAAATTAAAGTATGTATTTAAGATTTACAAAGTGAACTTATCGAATAAATTATGAACTCAATTTAGAGATGCCAGATTGTTGGCTAACGGTTGGAGATTTTGGGAGTAGCTTTAACAACATCTTTATTAAGCATTTTGTTATAAATTGTGTCAATAAAAACAACCTGTCTGATTTAAATAATTGAGAGATTAGTTTAAGTAAGATGAAAACGAAGATGAAAACTTGTATAAGTTAGGAAAATCAGAAACTAATTAATTTATGTATATTAACTTTTGGTGGTTTCACTACAACGGTGGCGTAATTGTTATTACGAGTACTAATAATAATTAATATTGCCGACTCTGATCTAGCAATTAATACCAAATCACTGCCAAGGGCCTTTATTATTAACTTCCATGTAAGTTGTGAAATAAAATTACAATACTGCAGAATTTAACTTAGCTTACGGTAAGATTTAAATTTGGATTGAGTTAATGGTTCCACTCTTCCTGTAGCAGTCTAAGTGAATTAATTAAGTTCTATTTCCGCTAAAATATCGCTAGGAATGAAGCCTAGAAAATATAATATGCCTGATGTTGCGTTGCCAATGTGGTTCCGCCGTATGGCCTTATTGGTTCTATAAAGCTATTGTTGAGTTAGGACCTGGTACCCATTGTAAATGAATGGTTCTACGTTTTACGGCCGCAATATTTTCCTCAATAATGCGGGATCAAGTTATGCGTCTATATAAGTGGATACCTAAATATTTAACGTGAGCTGGAACAGTGTTATTTGCTATTGATATTGAAGGACAATTTTGCCTCCTGAGGGAAAACTTTATGTAAGCACATTTCGAAGATTTACCTTAACCCTCCAGTTTTTTAACCAGTCCTCTAACTCTACAATGTGGGACTGAAGTTTTTCAGATACAACCTTTGGATCATTATTAACATTTATGTATAAACGAAGTGTTGTCTGCAAACGTTGATGTAAATTTATATGGGCTTGTTGGCATATCCGCTGTGCAGATGATACATAATAGCGGGCCTAGTATATTACCTTGACTACTGCATAGATTCTGCCATTTGTAGAAAGCTGATAATTTGACCTTACTTGAAACTTTCTGTCAGTCGAATTGCTCTTAAGAAGCTTGTGGGAGTTTTCACGAAGAACTCGAGTTATTTTCGTGAGTAACCTATTATGCCACACTTTATCAAGCGCTTGGGAAATGTCAATAAATAAAGCTGAACAGTTTTGCTTATTTTCAAATCCAAGCTGATGTTTATTACGATAAGGAGTTAATCCAGAGACGAATAATTCAAATAACTTTCACAAAATTGAGATAGCCTACTCTCAAGGCATCATACAATTTTGGCCTGGTTTAGGGATCATAACAATTTCAGACATCTTCCAAGAGCATGGGAAGAAGCCAACGCACAGCACGGCATTAAATACAAATATTAATATTCTCATAGCTGAATTAGGTAAGTTTTTTATCATTCATCCTGTAATACGATTTTTAATTATCGATATCAATGAAGATAGCCGAAATTTCTTAGGATCATTTACAGTATGCCTAATATTTTCAGTAGTACCTTTTTTAAGTGATTTGCGAATGCATTTACTTTATTAATGGGGCTTTTGGCCCAAGTGCAGTTTTCAAGTCTTAGTAGAGGTTCGCAGGTCATAGAACATTTCAAACGCCTACACCTTTCCACTTGCTATGATCCGTGTTATTTGTTGATAGTTTTTTAAGGCTTTAGTTTATTATTTTATAGAATCTTTCCAAAATAAATTCACAATATGTATTGAAATCTTATCTTTAAAATATCACATATTAATTACCACAATGTAATAACTAAGTTATTGTATTCAAATCTTAATAATAAAATAATATACTAAAATACTAAAAGAATAATAATAAAATAATAAAAATAATACTATTGGGTAGGGAAAGCCGTCTCGCCAGGCTCAATGTGTCAGTTTTTTTCAGCCTCTCGAGTAAATTGAGTAGGAGTGTTGGGATGTACCACTAATTTGTTTACGTATTTGCACAAGTATGTTTTTACTTCTTCCTGGATAGTAGGAACCTCTAGATCTCTACAGAGATGTCCATTTCGAATACACCAAGGGGCGCAAACGATAAGTCGTAAAATCCTAAACTGTCTTCTTTGTAGCTTCTTGATGTTTGACGTGCAAGCAGTACCCCAGAGCTGAATGCCATATGATCATTATTGGTTTTATAATGGATTTGTATAACAGGACTTTGGTGGTGGTGTGAAAACTTTTCGAAGTGATTTGCGAAGGCATTTACTTTTTCATCTGAGTTTTTAGCTCAAGTGCGATTTTCAAGTCTGAGTAGAGATTCGTATAATCCGTGTTTACCGTTAGATCCAAGTTTTTTAAAAAGCTCTCGATAGCAGACTCTTGATAGTGGACTTATGTTTTTGCCTTAGTTTACTGCGTAAGATTCTCTATCATAATTTCATTTGGACCTTTATATCTGGAGAACGATTATTTTGCCATTATCTTCTAAGCCATTTCTTCTCCCTGATAAGAATCTGAATATCAGCTGATGACTGGTGCGAATTTCTATTAAATGTTGGATTTGATGGCGTTGCGCATCTGCTTGCTACAGTCATGGTGGTTGTAAAACGATTCACAGCATCTTCAATATCAGTCGAGTTACTCAGAGGAATGGTCTGAGATAAGTGAAAGCTCACATACATTTTATATTTTAACCGATTCCTGTTTTTATTTGGGCAAAAAATAAGGGTTCCAGGAGCAATGGAAAAACTGTCGTATGAAATAATGACTGTAGGTTTTATCAGAAGATAAAACGTATGATGAACTTACTAAAAGTTGTTCACGTCTGATGTTTTTTACAATAGCGAAATCGATAAAGTCTGTTGGCATATAGGTTGGTTTACCTCCAGATACGACATCAAGCATATAAGCTGGAACTGTGTTATACAGCTGCCTCACTGTAGGGCTAATGAGTATATAGCTCCAATAGGTGTTCTTTGCATTGTAATCTCCAGCAGCAAAGAACCTGGCAATTTGTGTTGAACCTTATGTCTAGGCGAGAAGGCAGCAGAGACTGTAGTTTTAAAGTCAGTAAGATTTATAGAGGTCGCTTGTAAAAGGTCTTCGCGAAATTATAAAATGCTTTATATTTTTGCTCATTATACCGGCAGTGCTACTCTGATGATATCCTTCCACTCCGGAATAGGGTGGGAAATTGTTCAAATTTGGGTTTTCGTACTATTTTTGCTTTTCTTACATGTTGGAAGACTTTACAGCCCCTACAATTCGCAGTGTGGTTTTCACCGCAGCTAGATATTTTGACCTTAGAGTCTGTTTTTGAAGTGCATTCCAAAATTCGGTGGGCGTCGCCGCCACCAGTTAGTGCACTTGGCGGGGATCACTACGTTTCAGTGACTCGTCTACTGTTATTCTTCTGTTGAGAAGGTAGCGTAAGCTCTAAATTGGGCGATCGGAGTATTTGGATTTTATATGAATTGCGTTACAATCTCAGCACGATGCATTGGTTGCGGACTTTATCCTTGTTTAGCATATTGTGCACTAACCTATCCACAGTAGGAACAGAACTATCAATGCCCTTTATTACAACTATCAAACCTTTGGCACTTTTTAGGTGGTAGGTATAATAACTCTATTTTCAGCGTCAAGTCTACTTGTTGTGAGCCGATAATTTGCTATATTAATTGTAACGTTCTTTTGTTGCACTGTTTTTGATATCTCACCTGAACTCGTTTTTTGAAATTTTATTTAATTCGGGTATGTTTGCGGATAAGGAATGCCTTCGGTCAATTGGCCTGGCGGTTAAATAAGCATTATCATCTTTTTATTATTATTTAAATTTTTTATTGCAATATTAGTATCTGTATAACTAAAAGAGTAATAATCATTGTTTTTATTGCATTTTATGTTCTTATTATGAATATTTGCACTCACTATCAGTGGAATTGTTTCAACTGGTTTAACCATGCACTATTTGCTACACACACAATATACATATATTATTATGTTGTTTATTTTTTTAATTTTATTAAATGTTCACTGTGTCCTCTGCACGTGTTCAATTGAATTTTTTGAATGAAAAAAAAATCCCCTTATACTAATAATAATTATGCGCTTAATTTGACGTACATACTTACGTCCGTATTTAACCACGTTCATTCAAGCAATGAACAAAATATGACGCATAACTAATTACTAATTTTAAGGAAATTTTTATTACAAATTCAGAAACCGTAAAAGAAGAATGTAAATGCATAATGACTACCTATCAAGAACAATAAGAAGGAAAATACTATAGGGATTTCTAATAATAGAGCATTATTCTCCACTTGATAAAAAAAGTAACGAAATATCGATGCTTGTAAACATCAGATAAATCTATTTTTTAAATTAAGTTGTAAAATACTAGCTACTCCAGCCAGCAGTGTTGTAGTGGGTTAAATAAGTGAAAATATTCTCATTTAATTCTTTAAAAAAATTTTGCTTCATTGTCTTCTGATTGTCTTTTATGTTAACGGTATACATAAGTATATAATTGGAGATACAACTTATATTTCTTTACAATAACTTGCACTGATAAACATAAAATAATTTTCAAAAAACCTACACTAAAGCATTAAAAAACACACACACAACAACAATCATAAAATTTCAAATTACACAAGCTACTCTTGAAACACATGTTACTACTGGAATAGGTAATACAATTGCTGAAACAAGACATGAACATCAAAAAGCGAATTAGCTATATAAAATGCGAGCATATGGTTTTTATTTGTTGTTTTGCACAAACGAAATATTTTTACAACATTGTCGGGTGCATTAAAGCATGTCATTCATTGAGACTAAGAAAAAAATATACTTGTCAGTCCTTTAATATCTATCAAAAGATATACACCCATTACAATTCGAACCACTGCCGTTATCCACATCAAAATTGTTTAAAAAATTACCTTGACCATATATGAATCTCATTAATGTAAAAATTTTTTAAACAAACTCATTTATATATTTTTGATAAAATTTATGATTAATGGCCTGTTTCTGTAACATAAGGTATTTGCAGAGCATTTTTATATCTCGATTAATATTTTTGATTCTTATATAGAGCCGGAGACGATAAGTCGTAAGATCGTGGATTGTCTTGTTTGTAGCTCCTGAATGTTTGATGCGCAAGGAGTACCTTTTAGCTGAATGCTATATGTCTATATTGGCTTTATAATGTATTTGTATAAAAACAGCTTGTATTCCAAAACCAGGGTTGAGTTAGGACCTATTAACCAGTGTAGTTGTATGGCCCCAATTTCCGCCTCAACATGGCGGGACCACCTTGATATATGTCCAAATATTTAACGCGTTTTTCCACTGGATCAGTGATATTTGTTATGGTTATTGGGACACAATTTTACCTTCTGTGGGAAAAGTTACGTAAGCGCATTTAAACAAATTTACATTAATGCTCCACTTATTTAACTAGTCCTCTAGCTCATGAATGTGGGACTGCAGTTTTTCAGATGCAACCTTTGGACCATTATAGACAATTCTAAATGCAGTTTGGTGTGCAAACGTTGACGTATGTATATGAGCTTGTTGGCATATCCGCTGCATATATTATATATGATAGCGGCCCTAGTATACTGCCTTGAGAGACTCCTGCAGAGATTTTACCATTTTTATAAAACTGATTCTTTGATCTTACCTTAAAAGTTTTACTGTCAAATAGCATTTAAGAAGCGTGTGGAAGTGTTCAGGAAGAATTTGAGTTATTTTCAGGGCTAGCCTATCATTGCCAAACTTGACGCCTAAATAAAGCAGAACAGTAGTGCGATTCACTATTCTTTTTTAACGACAATCGCATCGATAAAAAATTTTAACAATAAAATTAACGATGTTGCTATTCAGTAACTTTTTTTAAACAACATTCGCAATCGTTTAGTCAGCTGTTATTGTTAGAATGTAGACAAAAATAAACGACGTATATTTTTGTGCTGTTTATTTTTTCGACAAACTAAAATTTATGGCATCTTTTAGGGGCAGTTTTAATTTATTTAAAAATTTTTTATACACAATATTTTTAATAAGCAAGGCACTAGGTACATACATAATATGTTTATACTACATGTAGAAAAAGCCTCAAATGTTTTTTTACTAAGCTTTTGCAAAAATAGCTAAACGCACCAAAAATTCGTTGTTTTTTTTCATTCTTCTTCGTGCTTTTCGTTTATTTGATTTTTTTTTGACAGTGATGCCACGTGATATCAATTTGAATAAACAAAAAATTAATGATGTCTACTGTCGTTTACGAGAAGTTAGTGAATCACACGATCGTTAATGCAAACAACACAAATTGTCGACAAATTTCGCGACTGTCGAATCGTTAAAAGTTAGTGAATCGCACTACAGCATTACTTATTTTGGAATACTGATCTGAAGCGGTAGTGATTCTGTGGACTTGCTCAATAATACTATGCCTCACCCGAATACATAACTGAAGTCCAGCTTTTTTCTAGTGGTGTTAACTTTTGCTTTCAAATGTCTCTAAATCGTTTTTTAAGACGTAGGCAAAAATAACCAAAATTTTTATAATTCCTGTTTACAATCAAACTAGCGGCCCGCTCCGGCTTCGCACGGGTATAAAATATATAGCCTATGTCATTCGCTGAAAAAATTATTAAAATCGATCCAGTAAATCAAAACTTATTCATTACTGCCCGTGATTCGCACACGTTAAATTTATAGTAAAACAATTCTTCTTTCCCTAAACGATGAAGATTTCCTGCTATCTTTGGAATATCTAAATTCGTACACAACATTTTTACTTATTTACTTTTTTTCAACGTGTACAATACTTAGTACCTCAAAAATAACAGTATTGCTCCACTATTTAATGGATGTTATTATACATATAAACCTTCCTCTTCAATCACTCTATCTATTAAAAAAAAACCGCATCAAAATCCGTTGCGTAGTTTTAAAGATGTAAGCATACATAGGGATTTAGGGACAGAGAAAGCGACTTTGTTTTATACTATGTAGTGATGTGTAAATATTAATTATTATAAATAAATAACATAAATAATTTTATTTTATTGTTATTCAAGTCCATTCATTAAGCATTTTTTGTTATCAAGAATGTACATTAATTAGGTGATATTAACAATATATATGAAGCTATCTTCCGTTGGGCACAAAGAAAGCTAGTAGGTATTGCGTATGCCGAATATGCTGCATTCCATTCAACTAATCGAAGAATTGAATTGTTATGTATTGTAATAAATAAGTATTAACAAAATAAAAATTTTATTCTTCAAACCTGGTGCAGAAACATGCAAGTAATATTTTTCTTAGTGCGAAATAATATGAAGGACATTTGTTTTACGTGAAAATTAAAAAAGTGTGCGTTTGACGTTATTTGTTGACTATCAAATTTTTGATGCGATATAATCAATGGGTTATATTCATAGACAAAAATAAAGTCGGCTTTTACAGTACTTAAGTCAATTTCTTAAAAAAGTCTACTCTAAGTCATTCATAGACAACTTAAAGTTGGTTTTTGACGGTAAATTTAAAACCAGCTGAACCTTTTATTAACTCAATTGACAATAACATCAGCTGTTCATTGTAAAGTTAAAAGCATCGTTTCCCTTATAGCTTTCCACGCATTCTTTTTTTATGTATTAATGAAATATCATTTCCTCTGTTTTCCACCACATCCAAGTGTGCGTTTACACACTCCCGGAGGCATTCTTTCTCAGAGGCACTCCAATTTGCCTCTCTTGGATTCTTCAGTTTCTGAAAGTAAAACATTTATTAAATGCAAAACTAAAAATATATCACACATATGTACATGTGTATGTACATAAAGTTGTTCTTGAAACTTACCATTTCTGTTTTTTCATTATTTTAATAAATTTTGATTTTATAGACCCAAAAAGTTTTACAAATTTTTATTTTTTTTATTATTTGTTTCAACAAAAGTAACCAAAAGAAAATCAGCTGATCAAGTTGCCACTTTTTATTTTTTAAATAGAAATTGTATGCCAGAGTTAAGCACATAAGAGTTGACACCCATTTAAAGCCAGCTTAACTTAAAGTATACTTTTTTTTGACTATGAATACCAAAAAGATAGTAAGAGCTTTTAACTTAAAAATTAACTTTAGTAAGAGTCGACTTTAGTGTGCGACTATAAATACAAGCCAATGTTTTTCTACGTGTTTCATTATTGGAGCAGAGTACCAGAATTAATATGAAAAGAGTGAAATATGGACAGACTTATTCATATAATTATTGCCAAAATACTTATGTAGTCCGAAAGTTAAAAACAACATCATTTTACTAATTATTAAAACCGATATAAAAAGGTTTGATGAATTTCCATTCATTTTGGGAGTCATTTCTTAAAAGAAGTGATTTAAATTTAAATTAAAAATTTATAAAAATGTTAGGAAATTTTAGGTTTTCCTGTATTTGTATGTACATATGAACGTACAGTATTCTAAATCAAACACAGTCACTGATCACAATGTGATTTAGTTGACGAGGTAATAGAGACAAATAATATAAAAACATCCATAACGATTACTGTGTTTACCACGCAATCTTTTTAATTACTGTGTGGTTGACATCACTGGCTGTTTTTTAGCATTTGCTATTATAATTATGCTCACAGGGTAACCAGAGGTGAAGACTTTGACACATAAAAAATAAAAAATTCCGTTTTTTACTATGGGCTCTGTTAGAAAGAGACAAATATAGCTTTTTGTGACAAAATACAGGAAAAAATACACGAAAACACGGCAAGAAAATCAAAATAAAAACAAAACTAAGGCTCTGAGGGAACGAGACGGATAGAGAAAAAGATCACTATACTGTCGTTTCACCTCTGTTTACTACTTTGACACATAAAAAATAAAAAACTCAGTTTTTAACTATGGGCTCTGTTAGAAAGAGACAAATATAGCATTTTGTGACGAAATACAGGAAAAAATACACGAAAACACGGCAAGAAAATCAAAATAAAAACAAAACTAAGGCTCTGAAGGAACGAGACGGATAGAGAAAAAGATCACTATACTGTCGTTTCAACTCTGTTTACTACTTTGTGGCACAAAGGCACTTTAAAAATCAGCTGGAGCTTACTTTGGTTTGTAATGTAAACACAGCTCTAGAACCCATTGACCATTTTAGTTAATGAGTTATTTTTGCCTCAATATAGCGCGACGCAGTTGATCGCCGATCAAGGTGTATACCCAAGTATTTAACGTGAGGTCCCGCTGAAACAGTGGTATTTGTTATTATTATTGGTCGACAATTTTGTCTTCTGAGGAAGAACGTTGCAAGAGCACATTTTGGCAGATTTAGCGTTATTCTCCACTGCGTTAACCAGTCTTCTAGTTTGTGAATGTTAGACTGTAGTTGTTTAGATGTTACCGTCCGATTTTGGTTAACACTTATGAATGCAGTGTCGTCTGCAAACGTTGACGTATATGTATGTGGAGTGTTAGGCATATCTGTTGTATAGGTGCTATATAATACAGGCCCCTTTGGGATAGGGACTTGGTAATTTTTTTAAAGCTGATCCTTTTACGTTCTATCTTCAAATGACTCTTAAGAAGCTTGTGGGAGTTTTTTATTTAACGCCTGGGAAATATATGTGAGTAAAGCTGAACAGTGTTGCTTATTTTCAAAATTTTTTTTTTAAATAAGCAATACTAAATAAACTAGTTTATAAAAAGATATTTGCTGACGATGCCACGCAAAGGTGTACCAAATTATAAATTGTGAATAAAATGTTTAAGAAAACACTTTATTTTGTTAAATAATTAATAAGTTACTTCAGCTATTTTCGTAAGAAGCGACAATATTAATATTAATAATAATATATCTATAACGTTCTTAACCATTTATTCTTTTAAAATATATTTTTAGGCAATTTATGACATGCTTGGAGCTTGCTCGTCAAATCGACCAGCTGATTCTGCTGAAGAACGAGCGAAAACTATATTCTCCAAAATGGATGAGAATAATGACGGCCAATTAACGCAGGAAGAATTTCTAAAAGGCTGTCTTCAAGATGAAGAACTGTCCAAAATGTTGGCTCCCTAAGCAATTAATCTTATTCATGAAAACTGTACTTTTAAACTTAAACTTCTTACAAATAAGCTATGCACAATAAACAACAATATATAAAATAAATTCATTTTAAGTATTAAAACTCTTGGTTATACCATACGTATAAATGGGTTATTTAATGAAAAGTTATTTTGAAAATTCTCCACATAAAGTTCAAACAAAATTCTTGCTATGGAGTAATAAACTGTAGCATTATTATGCAAATCATACAGGTTTCCATCGTTGGTGGTAATCAAGTTGAGCGAATTACACACCGACAATGTTTCTTGATATGTGGTCATTACGGAAGTAAGCATGCGCATTCACGTTTCGAACGAATTGTACAACTTGAAACGAATTTTCGTTATCACTTGCCAAGTTTGGTTTGAAAATATTTGTGTCTATTCTTTAATATAATTACATATGTAA
Organism: Phania funesta; assembly: GCA_963932375.1. NCBI lineage: Eukaryota > Metazoa > Arthropoda > Insecta > Diptera > Tachinidae > Phania > Phania funesta. The sequence goes on from OZ010656.1 coordinate 30,715,095, forward strand.
TTCGACGCGGTGAAATTTTACATTGAAAACGGAAACAAAATTTAACAAATCCAAAAATTTGTTTTTCATACATGTTCGAACATGTTTCTCTGTCATTTATAAAGAATTTGCTAAGTAAAAAATGAATCACTTGAAACTGTGCTTCTGGAATGCTAACGGGTTCTCCCAACATAAATATACATTGGAATATTTCCTGCTAATACAGGAAATATACATACTTTTAGCCTCTGAAACGCACTTCACTCTAACTCTAAAAAACCTGCTTTGTATACGATATTAAACACTCGTGTGGAAGAGCATGTGGCGGCACTGTCTTTATAATGCGCAAAAACATAAGGCATTTTCCAATGCTAAAATTCAGCGAAGACTTTTTACAAGCGACCACTATAAATCTTACTGACTTTAAAATTGCAGTCTCTATAGCCTTCCCGCCTAAACAAGGTTCAATACGATCGATTTGCCAGGTTCTTTGCCACTTTAAGACAAACGTTTTTTGCAGCTGGAGACTACAGTGCAAATCCCACCTATTGGGGCTCTAGAGGAAAGCAGCTGTATAACATAGTTCAACACTTCAACAAGCTGCCAGACCTTATCGATTTTACTATTGTAATAAACATCAGACGTGAACAACTTTTAGTCAGTTGCTTATACTGTTTATCTTTTGAACTGTAGGTGAGTACAGTCATTATTTTACAGGAAAGTTTTTCCATTACACCAAATAAGAACACGAATAAAATGCATGCGAGCTCTCACCTATCAGAATATTGCTCTGAAAAATTCGCCTGTTATTCAAAAGGTGTGGATTATTTTACTAACACCGTGATTGAAGCAGCCAGATGTGCAACGACGAGAAGGCTTCAAAGGCAGTAGCAACACAGTCGCACTCAATAAACTAAGGCAGAAACATAAATCGTAGATAGACGCCGAGCTTGGTCCCGACATATTGATGCAAAAATTACGGCCATAAATCTTAGAACCATTCAACTACACTGGTTAACAGGTTCTCACTCAACCCTGGCTTTGGCACTTTCCAATGCCGAAATTCAGCGAAGATTTTATACCAGCTACGTCTATAAATCTTACTGAGTTCAAAATTGCAGTCTCATCTGTGTACTCTCCGCCCAGGCACAAAATCGAACACCATCAGTTTTCCACGTTCTTTGCTACACTAGGACAAAAATTTATTCCAGCTCGCTACTAAAATGCAAAGCACTCCTTTTGGGGCTCCAGGCTTCTTAGCCGAAAATGCAGACAGCTGTACAATACAGTTCAAGCAAATCTATTCGCCAACAGACTTTAATAAGCTGCCAGATCTAATTGATTTTACCATCGTAAAAAATATTAGATGTGATTAACACCAAATAAACGATTAGTTAAAATAAATGTATACCAATCATTGGCTGATATACAGACTCTCGTCAGCAAAAAGAGAAGGCTTAAAAGGCAATATAGTCGTTCTTCTGATATCAAGAACCAATTGAACTTATGTAAAAGAACTTTACGTAATAAACTAAGACAGAAACAAGAATCCGCTATGAAGATATATTTAAAAATTTTGGATCCAAGCAAAACACTGAATATAGCCTGTGGAAAGCTGTAAGGCACTTAAAATATCCTATGGCCTACGAATCCCCAAAAAGATTTAAAAACCGAACATGGGCTAAGAGCTGTACTGAAAAGGTTTTCACACCACATGACATAAGTAGCTTAACTATTCCAAATATCAGTGGCACTGTGATTGCTCCTATGAAATTTCGGATATCGTTATTAAAATCGACAATTAAAACTCTAGATATGAGAAAATCGCCCGGCCCTGATCGTATTACCGGATCAATGATATGATATTTTACCTAATTATGGTCTGAGAATTTTACTGTTCGTGTTTAATGCAATGCTGCGAATTTACTTCTTCCATTCTCTTGGAAGATATCTGAAATTGTAATGATCCCTAAACCAAGCAAGGACTTAAGTCTGGTAACGTCGTACAGTTGGAAAAATTATTCGTTTCGTGTTTAAAGCCATATCTTAGTTATCAAAAAATTATCCCGGACCATCAGTTTGGTTTTCGAGCAAAGCATAGTACAATTAAGCAAGTCCACAGAATCGTCACCATTATTAGATCTGCATTTGAAAATAAGCAATATTGTTCCGCTTTGTTTATTGATATTTCCCATGCGTTTGATAAAGTGTGGCATGATGGGCTACTTACGAAAATAACTCGAATTCTACCTGAAAATTCTCACAGGCTTCTGAAGAGATATTTAACAAACAGAACGTTTAAGGTAAGGTCAAAGGATCAATTTTCTAGAAAAGGGGAAATCTCTGCATGGGTCCCTCAAGGTTGTATACTAGTGCCGCTATTATATCTCACATATACCGCGGATATGCCAACAAGTGCAAATACATATACATACGTCAACGTTTGCAGACGACACTGCAATTTTAAATGTTGATAAAGATCCTACGGCAGCATCTGCACAATTTCAGTCCCATATTTATGAGCTAGAAAAACTGGCTAAAACAGTGGAGAATAAAGGTAAACCCATAAAGGTAAACCCAAATATGTACACGTAACCTCTTCCCTCAGAAAGCGAAATTGCCCACCAATAACAATAACAAATACCACGGGTCTAGCGGAAACGCACGTTAGATATTTGGGTATCCACCTAGATCGACGCCTAACTTGGTCCCGTCACATTGAGGCAAAAATAACGGCCATAAAGCTTGGTACAAATCACCTACATTGGCTAATAACTCAACCCAGGTTTTGGATTACAAAGTGCGTTTATACAAATCCATAATAAAACTAATATGGACATTAGACCTGGCGCAGCTTATATGGGAATATTTTTTTTTTTAATTTTTAATACGGGTAGCGATGAAAATATGCAATTTTATGCCAAAATTGATGTAGCTAATTTTCAGGCCGATCAGATGGTGCCAACCCGTGGCATAATGAGGTCAAAAGTCAAAATTTTGAAAAATTACTAAAATGCTCTTTTTTTGCAGCATTTGATAAATTTTTTTATATATATTTTTAATATATATAATTATAAATACTCTAAATAAAACAACTACATATAAATTAGAAGATCGCTTATAATTTGTTAATTAGTTTAAGTATACAATGCCAACAGAATCAAGTACGTTTATACGAGTATTAAAATGTTTAAGTGAACCCTTAGACGCAAGAATGTATGGTGTTCCTGCTATTATAGTAAGGCAAAAGTATTTATAGAAATTAAAAAAGGCTAGCAATATTTATACCAACAAGTATAAATGAAAAAACGGTAAAAATTGTTGTTGTGTCGCTGTTTTTATACTGCCTCAAAATTCCTACGCTTTGAGCTGTTGACAACTGTATATTTGTCTAAAAGTACCGTTTTTCCCATTCTGGTACTGAGCACATAGCGCTGGTGTTGATGTGAGTTTGTAAAGTTTTGTCATTGCAAATTTTAATATTGTTGAGAAATGTTAAGTTTATAAAAAATAAAATACTTTGCTAATTTGCTTAATTCAATGGCTCTGAAGACAAATTCATTGTTGAAACGGCTTCGATCTGCTGACACAAATGTGTACTTAATTGGTAAATATGAACCCAAATAGTTGGTGTGAAATTGCCATAAAAGCAGCAAGTGATTCAGTATTTTTTTTAATGTACGTTGTGAAAATAAAACAGTTAAAGAAAGTGGTGTTGGATAAAATATTGCCTTTTTGGAATAGAGCTAGAATCCCAACGCCAGATCAAAGAACATGTGCTGCAAAAGTCATTAAACTTTATGAAGAGTGGAGAACAGTCCAAAAAGGATGTAAATCTACGTTCCTTAGCCACCGCCAAAAATAAACTGACTTTAAGAACAATTTAAACAATTTATTTGGCATTACCCACGTCGACGCTCTCAAGCTTATTAGTGTTCAAGAAAATAGAGACTTTTTAAGGAAAGGCGAGAAAATGGGCGTGTTGGTTGCATGACTTGTGATGATCAAAATTTCACAAATAAAGAAAAAAGAAAGACACAAAGCCTGGAAGATTAAAAACGTCGAAAGAAAAATTATGAAGAGAAAAATGGCACTTCAGGTAAATATCATATAGTATTTGAACGCACAGTTGATATTTTTTTTACGCTTAATTGCATGTACAGACTTGACTACGGAACGTGTTGAATTTGAAAGTGATGAATCTGGAGATGATAACATTCCAATTCCATTTATTGCCGATAATAATAAATAGCGATAAAAAATGATGCACTTGCAGCGATTTCTTAGAGGCGGTAACAATCCCCCACAGTATGGCGAGCTTGCCGATGACTTACTCCCTCAGCTTTTCTTCCGCTACGTCTAGAATCGCTAGTTTTGCAGCTGGTCTTTCTAAGATGCCACAAATTGTCAAAACCTTCGCCTTCCGTACTTGGCCATCCTCCGATGTGTTAACTTCTATGACCCTTCCCTTTGGCCACACGTTTCGTGGATTATTCGGGTCAACCACCACCACTAAACTACGAACAGATATTGGTTTGGCCTTCTCAAACCATTTCGTTCTACAAGTTAAAGTAGGCAAGTACTCCATCACCCACCTCTTCCAAAAAAGCTCCGCATATTGTTGTGAACGCAACCAACTTTCCCTCAGCACAACACCATCGTTATCAAAAGATGCTAAAGGTTTTAGGCCGCTTGAGTTGCCTAGTAGAAAATGATTTGGTGTGATAGCTTCTGCATTCTCGTTTTCTACTGGAATATACGTAAGGGGACGGGAATTGATAATATTTTCGACCTCAGCCATCATGCTCTGTAATATTTCATCGCTCGGCGACCTCTGGATTTTAATATTGCAGAGTACAGTATTTACCGATCGGACTAGTCTTTCCCACGCCCCTCCCATGTGAGGCGCAGACGGCGGGTTAAAGTTCCATTTTGTGAAGGATGTTGTAAAGCTTCGCACCAGTTCGTTCTTGTCTACTTCCCGCAATGCCTCACGTAGCTCTCTTTCAGCGCCGATAAAGTTGGTCGCGTTGTCGCTAAAAAATTCCCGAGGTTGTCCTCGTCGCGCGATAAATTTGCGTATTGCCATAATGCAAGAGCTCGTGTTAAGCGAATAAACAATTTCGACATGGATAGCGCGTATTGTCAAACATGTGAATAACGCACCGTATCTTTTTTCTGTATGCCGATTCACAGTAACAAACATAGGGCCAAAAAAATCGAGGCCTGTGTATGTGAAGGGTGAAAGATATGAACCCAGTCTAGCGCGTGGCAGTTTTGCCATTTGTGGAAACGCTGGCAACGCAGTTTTAATTTTACATATCTGGCACTGTTTAATGACGGACTTACAAACCGTTCGCAATTTTGGAATGTAAAACCGTTGTCGTACTTCATTCACTACAGTTTCATGGCTACTATGACGATATAAGTTATGGTAGTGCCATATTAAGAGTGTTGCTAGCCGGCATTGTTTCGGCAAAACAGCCGGATGCTTTAGTTCCTCAGAGACATTGGCATAATCAAGTCGCCCACCTACTCTCAAAACTCCCTCATCGTCCAAGTAGGGTGACAATTTATATAAAAAATTTTTTTTGCTTAGTTTATTATTTCGTAATAAACAATTAATTTCATGTTGGAAATATATACTCTGAGTATCTTTAATTATAGTTGTTTCTGCTTTACGTAACTCAGTTTGGGTGAGTTCTTCCTCACTAAAAGATTTGGTTTTATTTCTGAGGCGATAACAAAATCGGATAACAAATGCTGTTGATCTCAATGCTCGGCACCATCGAGAAAACCTTTGTATGTTTATAAGTGGTTCTATATTTTCTGCAACAAAATGGCACTCTTTTAATTCGAGCTTTGATTCCTGAAAATTTTCATCAGTGATTGGCCATTCATTCTCTGGCAGTCTTAAAAATGCTGGGCCATTAAACAAGCGCCCTGTTGGGGATAAATCAGGTTTAGTTAAGCATTTTGTTGCTTCATCAGCCACATTTAATTTTCCTGGTATCCAGAACCACTCGTTTATCTCTGAACTATCTAAAATTTCACTTACACGAACAGCGACGAACTGGTGATATTTCCTGTGGTCTGAACGTATCCAACTTATAATTGTTCGTGAATCCGACCAGAACATTTTGCGACTAATTTTCACAGTATGATTATCTGCAATATAGTTAGCGTATCGAGCACCAATAACGGCAGCCATCAGCTCTAGACGAGGAATTGATACAACCTTTAGTGGTGTTACTCTGGTTTTGGATCCAAGTAATATAATGGTAACTTCCTCTCCACAACGAATTCTGAAATATGACACAGCAGCATAACCGCTTTCGCTCGCATCCACAAATGTGTGCAATTGTACATCTACACTGTTATAATTTTTGAAATTTTTTAATCGAGCTATATTTACCTCACTTAGATTAGGTAGAAAAGTTAACCAGTTTTTCCACTTTATTTGCTGTTTTTCCAAAATACGCTGGTCCCAGTCGACACCGCTGCGCCAAATTTCTTGTAGTACTATCTTTAGGTACATAAGGAAATTTCCTACGAGCCCTAAAGGATCATATATGCTCATTAGTATTTTTAAAATTTCCCGCTTGGTCGGAGTTTTTCCGCCTAAGAGGAGCTCGTTGTCTATGACAGAGTTTGATAGTTTAAATGTTATATTGTCTTGTTCTGGATTCCAAAATATACCAAGTACCTTTTCCGTTTCTACGCCTGCACTAACATTAAGGCAAATATTGTTCAAAGGGTTGGAAAAACTCAATTCCTTCAAAACGTAATCGCTATTCGAACACCAGTTCCTAATTCTGAATCCACCTTGACTATGAACAAACCGCACACTTTTGGCAAGCTCAGTGGCTTCCTGAGGTTGTCTGTCGAAGCAAGAAAATCATCAACGTAGTGGCTATCTCTTATAGCAGCTGCGGCTAGAGGGTATTTACTTTCAAACTTTGTCGCGTTGAGATTTTTAACATATTGCGATATACAGGGCGCACAGGAGGCACCGAATATCATTACCCTCATAACATATATATCGGGTGCCCTGCTGTCGTCACAGCTACGCCATAAAAACCTTTGAAATTGGCAATCTTCATCCCGTATGTAGATCTGGTGGAACATTTGTTCTATATCACCACAAATCGCGATTTTTCTTTGGCGAAAACGGAAAAGAATGGTCGCAAGAGATGACAGCAAATCTGGCCCCTTAAGCAGCATAGAGTTGAGTGATATGCCATTCACCTTCGCTGCCGCATCCCAGACTATGCGGGTTTTATTTGGCTTATTTTTATTAAATACTGGAAACATCGGCAGATACCACACGTTGTGTTTATTAATTTGATTATCGTCAATTTTGGCTATGTAATTTTTCTGTAAATATTCTGATATGGTTTTCTCAAAATGATCAAGTAAGCTTTTATTGTTTCTTAATGATTTTTCAAGACAAACCAGTCTTCTTTTCGCCATTTCGTAGCTTGGTGGCCTTGTAATGTCATCGTACCGCCACAATAAAGTTGTCTCGTAATGGCCATCATGTTTTTGTTTCGTGTATTTTTCTAATAATTTTACAGCCCTCTTATCATTTGTGCCCAGAGCTGGGGTGTAATTACTTATCCCAGTTGATTCAATTGTATAAAACTGTTTGACTAAGCGGGTAAGAATTTGGTAATTTTCTCGTTGACATTCACACAAATGAAAATTATATTGGGTTTGAGCTCTTTTCCCAACAGTGGAGCCACCACATATAAGCCAGCCGAGGCGAATTCGTATAGCAACGGGCTCGTTGTTTTCACCCTCTTTAATACTAGTTGAAACACATATCTTTAAGTTATTTAGGCCAAGCAGTACATCCGGTACAGCGTTCTTAAAATCATTGATAGGTAACCCTTTAAGATGCGGAAACTTTGCGCTTAAATGTTTGTAATTGAGGCTTTGGCTCGGAAGCGATAGTTGCTTAACCGTGCGGACAGATATATTAAATTTTGTTTTATTTGTACCTGAAACTTGCATTGAGATTTTTTTTGAATCTTCTTCTTGGCGACCTATTTCCCCCGTCCATTTTAGACATAAAGGTTGTACTTCACCAGTTAAATCTAATTTATTAACAATTTGTTCATTTATTAAACTTACCGACGAACCTTCATCTATAAATGCAAATGTTTTTAAAATTTTATCATTATTTCCATATAATGTAACGGGTATAATTTTAAACAACATCTGATTGCTTTCATTCCCATTGTGCGCTGCATGTAGATTTTCTGTTTTGGTTTTATTTTCGTTTTCATTTGTTAAGTTTTCTGCTTTTTCATCAGCTGTTGGCTTATGTAGCAACGTATTATGTTTTATTTGACAACCTTTTTCTCTGCAAACGACTCTGCTATTACACATTCCATAATGACGTCGAAGACACAATTTGCATAAATTATATTTTCGCAGCAAATTCCATCTTTCGCTTCTTGTTGCAGTCAAGAATTTTGTACATTTCTCAACACTATCGCAGTTGCCAAAACATACTACGCATGTTCTTCTGCTTCTTTCATCGTGCGCGTTGATGTAGGCATCTTTTGTTTTACGTGAATGTTGCTCTGCTGCTTTTGATATGTTGTTGTCAGTTTCTAGGTATAATGCCGACTTCGTAAATCCAATTTGAGAAATCTGTAAGATTTACTCTTTTGTTTTGTTTTGCTAGTCTTATTTTGTGCTCACCCCAGTTAAGCTGAAAATTAGATGGCATTTTTATTATTAACTCGTGTAATAAAGATGAATTATTCAACTCATCTACAAAACCGCAGGCTTTAATTGTTGTTTCCAAGCCTTTAACTTCAACAGCAAAAGAGGTAATTGTTTGTAATTTATTTGCATTAAGAGCTGGTAATGTTTTTATTTTATTTTTAAGCGAGTTTAGTATTTTCTCTGGTTGGCCGAAAAGCAGCTTCAGTGTTGATAAAGCACACGGTACGCCAGATGGATGTATCAAAATATGCTTTACGGAGCGCAATGCTTCGCCTTTTAGAGCCTTTTGAAGCGTGACAAGATTTTCAGCGTCAGTAAAACCGCAGACTGCTGTTGACCAGTCGTATGTGGCGCTAAACAATGGCCATTCTTCAGGTATGCCGGTAAAAATGGGCAATTCTTTGGGTACTGACTGACGCGAACTTATTTGTTGCTGCGAAAGTCTTTGAGAAGGTACGATGACCGTTGGAAGGTTTGACGGATGCATGGAGAACGTTGAATCCATATAGCTAAATTGGATTGGTGTTTCTAATCCGTGATTATCAACATTTGTGTCATTTAAATTGTTATTTATATTTGCAGCGGTTGAGTGCTGATAGATTGTGGTTGGATTATTAATAAATGAAGACATATTATGCGCAAATGACGTTGTTGTACATGTAGGTGGCGCTATTATTGTTGTTGTATAAATTAAATTGTTACTTACATTTTGCCCATATGTGGCTGTTGAGCTAGATGTTTGTTGCATTGTCACTGCATAACGGGACGATTCATGTTGGGATACTTCGGGTGCTGTGCTGTGTCTAACTGACTTAGGCGCTTGTATACCGGCAGCTTGCTTATCTAACCATTCGTGTACTGATCTGTTAGATATTTGTTTATGCACTGATGGAGTATCATTGAAATCGTCTATTTCTTGTTCAAGAATGTGGTATTTCTTTTTTATAAAGTCCCTTTCTAGTTGCGTTTCCTCATGCAAGCGTTGCAGTTCCAGAGCTTGACGGCGAGCGGCGACCAAGGAGGCACTATGAATGGAGGGGACTGAGTCAATAGCTATTTGTTGTTGTAACGAACAGCTTTGGCAGTGCCAAGTTTGTGATTGTTGGTTGCCATCAAGGTTGGCACAAGCTAAATGGAAATTACAGTGGCATTTGTGACATCTAGTAGAATTTACGCTGTCCGCAGATTTGTTGCAGATGTGACAATTGTTCACTGTAGAATTCGATTCAGTTTCTTGTTGGCAATTTGGTGGTTGACCCTGTAAGGAGGTAGAAGATTCCATATTGTTAGGACTTACGTATTAGCAGCCGTAGTAGTTTTTTCAAATATCCAGTTGGGTGACCAATGAAAAGAATTTTAATGTGGACGGGTGAAGCTGCCCAAGCTCTTTGTAACCAAATTGTAGATTATAAACACGAGTATAAAGATTTTTAGGATACAATCATTATTTATTGCCTTATACTTCAATGTTAAAATTCCTAGAATATAGTTCACAATTATTAAAGAAAACTTATATACTATGAATATGGATACCGACTTTTCATGTATGGCTACTCGGAGCGAAACTTCTCGATCTTATCTATTCGGATGATTACGTTACAAGAATAAAATATGATTTTTTGTAAAAAAATATGGCTCGCTATTTAAACCGCGTGGAATAATAAAAGAAAATTGCATTTGACAGTTTAACCGATAATAATAAATAGCGATAAAAAATGATGCACTTGCAGCGATTTCTTAGTGGCGGTAACAACCTCATTATGCCACGGGTTGGCACCATCTGATCGGCCTGAAAATTAGCTACATCAATTTTGGGATAAAATTGCATATTTTAATCGCTACCCGTATTAAAATTTAAAAAAAAAAATTCCCATATAAGCTGCGCCAGGTCTAATGTCCATATTGGTTTTATTATGGATTTGTATAAACGCACTTTGTAATCCAAAACCTGGGTTGAGTTAGAACTTATTAGCCAGTGTACGAAGCTTTATGGCCGTTATTTTTGCCTCAATGTGACGGGACCAAGTTAGGCGTCGATCTAGGTGGATACCCAAATATCTAACGTGCGTTTCCGCTAGAACCGTGGTATTTGTTATTGTTATTGGTGAGCAATTTCGCCTTCTGAGGGAAGAGGTTACGTGTACACATTTGGGTTTACCTTTATGGGTTTACCTTTATTCTCCACTGTTTTATCCAGTTTTTCTAGCTCATAAATATGGGACTGAAATTGTGCAGATGCTGCCGTAGGATCTTTATCAACATTTAAAATTGCAGTGTCGTCTGCAAACGTTGACGAATGTATATGTATTTGCACTTGTTGGCATATCCGCGGTATATGTGAGATATAATAGCGGCACTAGTATACAACCTTGAGGGACCCATGCAGAGATTTCCCCTTTTCTAGAAAATTGATCCTTTGACCTTACCTTAAACGTTCTGTTTGTTAAATATCTCTTCAGAAGCCTGTGAGAATTTTCAGGTAGAATTCGAGTTATTTTCGTAAGTAGCCCATCATGCCACACTTTATCAAACGCATGGGAAATATCAATAAACAAAGCGGAACAATATTGCTTATTTTCAAATGCAGATCTAATAATGGTGACGATTCTGTGGACTTGCTTAATTGTACTATGCTTTGCTCGAAAACCAAACTGATGGTCCGGGATAATTTTTTGATAACTAAGATATGGCTTTAAACACGAAACGAATAATTTTTCCAACTGTACGACGTTACCAGACTTAAGTCCTTGCTTGGTTTAGGGATCATTACAATTTCAGATATCTTCCAAGAGCATGGAAGAAGTAAATTCGCAGCATTGCATTAAACACGAACAGTAAAATTCTCAGACCATAATTAGGTAAAATATCATATCATTGATCCGGTAATACGATCAGGGCCGGGCGATTTTCTCATATCTAGAGTTTTAATTGTCGATTTTAATAACGATATCCGAAATTTCATAGGAGCAATCACAGTGCCACTGATATTTGGAATAGTTAAGCTACTTATGTCATGTGGTGTGAAAACCTTTTCAGTACAGCTCTTAGCCCATGTTCGGTTTTTAAATCTTTTTGGGGATTCGTAGGCCATAGGCTATTTTAAGTGCCTTACAGCTTTCCACAGGCTATATTCAGTGTTTTGCTTGGATTCAAAATTTTTAAATATATCTTCATAGCGGATTCTTGTTTCTGTCTTAGTTTATTACGTAAAGTTCTTTTACATAAGTTCAATTGGTTCTTGATATCAGAAGAACGACTATATTGCCTTTTAAGCCTTCTCTTTTCAAACTAAACTAATCACAGAGTTGTATTTTTCATTCATTTATCTGGGAAACGATGTGAGAAAAAATGGTTATATTTGAAAATTTGAAAAAACAAAAAAATGTGAATGAATAGTGAAATGCATCTAAATAACATGAAAGCCTGGTAGGTAGAAAAGATATAGTGGCGAAATGATTGCGGGTAAAGAAGTAGAAAAAAACAAATAAGGGAAAGAAAATAAAACTTGAAAACAATATATATATATATGTATATATATATATATATATATATATATATATATATATATATATATATATATATATATATATATATATATATATATATAGATATATATAAAAAATATTATTGATTGTTATATCGATTGTTCTAGTAAAAACCGTTTTATAAATACAAGGCAGAAATTTCTGGACTGGAAAAAAATAAAAGATGGTAGATGAGCGGGAAATTATGTTGGAAGAATTGTAAATTCCCTAAGATTTCACCACGAAGGTGGATGAAACAATTGCTTCGCAAAAGTGAAATTTCGTACGGATAGATCAATCGTACAAGTTCTTTCAAATGTGTAACATCAAAAAATTAGTGTGTCAAATAAATAAAAAAAAAATAGTGAAAGCTGGTATAGAAAGGTAGGAAAATTATATAAATAAACCAAGTAAAACTATAAAGTTAAATTCTTCTAAATAGATTCGATAAGAAATCCGTTAAAATTTTAATAAAGGAAAGGGTTCTGTGAAGAAATAAAAAAACATAAGGACAATACCAACTGTTTTAGTTTATTTAAATAATAATATTATATTTTTAACTATCTAGCTGGCTATAAATATAAATAAAAAAAGGATATCCAGAAGTCAATCTTAACGGTCTAAGGAATTCATAAAAACACGGGTAAAAAAATAAAATGAAAGCAGATAGCAAGGTAAAAAGATCTTTGTACTCCCTAAAAAAATTTTTCGTTTTTGTACTCTAAACTGAGCCAACACGAATTCCGGCTTAAATACATCCCAAAAGAAAAAAAAAACACCAACAAAAATTATACGCTAATAGTGCGAGACAAAATTAAAAATAACTAGAAAAAAATATTAGAAGAAAGAAAAGAATAAGAAATATTAAAAAAATTCAAAAATCTATAGTTATCATATTTAAAAGCGGTATTAGTGGAATGTATGTCAAGTTTATTATTGGAATGTATGTTAAGTGTTATTAGATATACAGCATTAAAAATTTCGCCCTAGAGCATGCTAGGATTAGTTAAGTTTTGATTTTTTTTAGTACCGTATAAGTCTTGTTAACAAAATAACCGGAAAGCAGTCAGTTGCATTAGGTAAGCTCAGATCAATCTGTTTTTCTATTAGTATTTCAGGAACAGTATCGGAATGAAAGACTAGCCTTAGGGAGCTCCTTCAGGATAGGTGCAGAATTTAAAGTAAAGAAATTGGTTTGAAAAAAAGATAACTTGATATGAGCCTAGGACTGATGAGCAAATTTGTTATAGTTTTTCCATTTATTTTGTATTAGAATTAGCATAAGTAAAAGAGAAATTAAGTAGTATTGTTAATTAGTATAATAAGTAAGTTTTTTTTTATTAAAATATGTGAATTTCAGAATATATAAAAATGGTTGTTGCTTAATTTTGCTCAGGAAAAGGGCATGATGGTAAGGTAGGTGAAGGTGAGCTCAAGCAATTTTAGGGGTCACAAACATTTTGAAATTTTCCTGAATGGTAGGGCATAATGTGACCAAGAGGGGCAGGAAAATCGTGAGGCATACCATCAGCCTAGCGGAGTGGTCATTCGTGTGGTATATTTGTTGTGTGATTAATTTATTTGTTTTTCGTGTAGCATTTTTTTTATGGACGGCGTGCCCAGTGAGAAGGGTTGGAACCTTCTGAGATGTGTTCACCGCTAACAAGCTAGTCGGAAACCTCACTGGCCTCTGCGGCCGTTACACACATTTAATTCATAGGAATACAGCACTTGTGTGCTGGATAAACAAGTCTTAAGTGTCCTATCTGTCCTTTTATCTTGAATATTTAGCGAAAGTCCACATTCGGCATGATTATAGAGAACTCCTACAACTTGCATTTATTTTTTTTTTTGGTAGCATTCCTAATTTTACATTTCGTGCACCTGGAGCGACATCTCATGCAAGAGTCATATCCATATGTGGTATTTATCAGTGGAATCAGTTGCACTTGCCTTTTTCGATCCACATGTTGACTCAGAAGTAAAGAGAAAGATGGTTTTAGCATTGCAAATAGAGCCCAATAAAGACAATCATATCGGTGATGATGTTGATATTTTCCCATCTAAAAAGTGCGTGCAAGCGTTGATGAATTACAATTATTCACATTCAAGGACTTAAGCTCTTTTGTGACTACCAAAACAAAACATTTTTTTTTTCGTTTGGAAATTCCTATGGCTTTCTTACGTTTTGATCCGCCAAATTGGCCTAAGAGCGAAGCGTTTTGTAAAGGGGAGCAGATAGTCAAGAGCATTGCTGTTGTGAATGATGCCGCCGAAAGAAAGGTTTAACTAATAACTGACTTTAACAGATGCTTAACACACAACGAAGACGATAGACTGTATTTGTTACACATTGTAGAGGATTATCGTAAAGGCTTCCCAACCTATACAAAATAATAAGCCCATTTAATAAAAATTAAGGAAAAAATATTATATTACAGTACTTCTTGTCAAATAAAAATCATAAAATAAAAAAAAGAGCATTTTAGTGATTTTTCAAAATTTTGACCTTTGACCTCATTATGGCACGGGTTGGCACCATTCGATCAACCTGAAAATTTGCCACATCCATTTTGGTATCAAATCGCATGTTTTAATCGCTACCCACATTACAGTTTCATGAAAAAGATTTTAACGCCAGGTCTAATGGACATACAGCATTCAGCGGTGGGGTACTGCTTGTGAATCACACATCCAGAAGCTTAAAAAAAGCAGTCTAGGATTTTACGTCTTATCATATGCGATCCTTGATATATAAGAAATGAAAATATCCTTAGAGATCTAAAAGTTCCCACTATCCAAGAGGAAAAAAAACATACTCGTCCAATTACGTCAACAAACTAGTGGTTTATCGGCACAGGCTAGTGCGCGATTTACTGCAATTTCATGGGCACTAGAGGCTGAAAAAAAAACAGATACATTGAGCCTAACCCTATAGTTGATAGTTTGTTAGAATTTGAATACAGTGAATTAGTTATTACATTGGTAATAATTAATAAGCAATATTTTCGATAGAAGATTCGAATACTTATTGTAAATTTTTCTTTAAAAGAAAATATCCAATAGAATAAAAATTAAAGTTTTTTTATTGTTTTTTCCCCGAACTACAAATATTATTAATTATCAAGTAATTTTAATTTTTAGGCATGAGTTCATTCTCGTATTCCATTTGTCTTAAATGTTGGTATAAATAGAAGTTCTTTAGACACACAATTTGTAGATAAGACACGAAGAATGTTGATAACGTGTGTAGCGGCATAGAAAATGCATTCCATTCAGCTAGATGTCTAATAAAATTAAAAACTTTTACTGTTTTCAAGGTTGTCCATATTAAAATAAACAATTCTCTTTCTGAATAGAAAGAAAAAAACGAACTCATGCCTAAAAATTAAAGTTTAAAAAAAATTATAAAGTTACTGTATGTCTCAACAATGGAAATGAATAATTCTCTGAGTCCATAGATTAAACCCATAGATAAAACAATATAAATAATTTTATTTATTTTGCTCAGAATTCGCAATATGAAACACTGGAAAATAAGAAACAAAACACCAACGAATTATTGTTTTGGATAAACGAATTTATTGGATAAACTCTGGTGGACAACCTTTGGGATTAACACACCGAGTATAACAGACTAAACACACAACATTCAGCATATGCAGTATATGTTACAAAGGGGGAAATTTTTTTAAAGAACACTTAATGTAAGACGCTACGATTAGTCTTTTGGCATTTACATTGCCGCCCGCTTTGCAGGATATATGCAATGAAAAAATTTATAAATTTGCTTGGTTTTGGCAAAGATACAAATAAATTTTAATTATTGAGCTTATCTTTTAAACATATAATTCTTTGTGAAACAAAATTTAATTACAATTATAAAATTCATTAGTAATTTGGTTTGACTTAATAGAAAGGAATCATAGAAATAATTCAAATAATTTAATAAAATTTTAGAAGCATAAATTCAAAGGAAAAAGTTATATTAACTCGTCGTGTTATTTGCTTGTTATGGATTTATGAAATGTTCATGGTTACTTAAAACTTATAGCGTGCATGGACCATAAATTGTGCCACCTAACAATGTGGTCTAAGCTAATGGAAATCCAGTTCTTGAAAAAACACCTTGACGTATGAGCTTTGGATACAAATCGACTCCTATCACGTTATTGATTCTAGGTGACGCATAAAATCGCTAGAAAAATATTCTTAAAGTGATCCTTAAATCTCAATTTTAGTACCATTGGGCAGATAGTTTATTCTCGTAAAGCATACGCAGTCAAATTGTCGATACACCCAAACCTGTTTTTACACGGTTTTTTTTACGCGAATTTGAAATAACACGGTTTTTTTTAAACAAATTTACCATTTTTTTGTTCGCTCCTTTTTATACGGATAAAATCGTTTAATCCCGTTTAATTCCCAGTTTGTGCATAAGTTGGCAGAACACTTTTTGACATGTGATAACATAACTGAATGAGCTGTGAAATTTCAATCAGACCTACAAACATGTATGGCTAGATACAGAGAGCTCTATAAAGAGCTTTCCAAAGTTGGATCACAACGCACTATAACAGAATTTGCTGTTAAAAGAAATAAACCAGCGCCAGAAGCAGCTTCTGAAGATGTAGAAGTAATAAGTATTTCTACTGACGAAACTGATATTGAGCCACCCCAGCAAAAGAGAATGCGCTTGCTATCAGAAACTGACTCCGAATAAAATAAAAAAAAAATTTTATTGATAATAATTCCGTTCCTAATTGTCTTAAGATTTTGATAACTAATTTTATTTTTATAAATCGAAGAGTATTTTTAAGTTTTTTCTTTATTTTTTTATAATCATAAAATGAAATAAAATAAAAACTCTGTGTATACTTTTGAACTAAATCTGTGCGTAAAGTTATTCAATTTTATAGGCATACTCGTATGTAGGCTGCTTCATCAATCCTATGTACATATATCTTTTCAGTTTGTTTATACACTTACATACATAAATAATATTTGTATTTTTTACGTATCTACCGTGTAAAAAAAGGTGTGGGTGTAAGTTCATGAGGGAGGTCCGAACCGATCTTTACCAATACTGTGGAAATTAGGATTAGGATATTTTGTTGTATGTCAACGACGTTGTCCTTGGAATATATGGAGGAGATAGCTCTATTTTATGCTTTGAAGTAAGGGCAGAACGATTTTTGGAGGAAGTAGGTGGTTTCGTTTGAGGTGAGCAAGTGCGAGATTGGGAGCGCGTATTCAAAAGACTTTTCAACAGCCTTGGGTTGACACACAATAACTTATAGTCATGGCTAAGAATTTTCACCATGTGTTGTGTGGATGTGGGCGGTTACAAAGTCGGCAGGGAAAAGCGTTGTACACTCTAAGAAAACCCTTTGGAGTATTTTTAATCAGGTGGTTATGCTGGAAAAGAAACATAAGATTCCAGTGGCAGCGAATGAGTTTTACTATCGGCCGTGTAATCAAGCCTTTTTGAGGTAAGACATCCGCAACTCGTATGCAACTATCGGAACCAGAATGAACTTTTGTGACTAGGCGCCAACAATTCTGTAGGAGGTTTTCATTCTGATCAATATCAGCAAAATGTTTAATTATTTTTATGCGTTGCCACCTATTGGCCACGAATATACAAGAGTTGTTTACATGAGGATCAACAGGCAGACTGAAATGAGTTTATTCTTAACAGAATTAAGATCGGAGGTTCGAAAGTGTTGTGGTATAACCACCGTTAGTTTTATAAAAAAAACCTATAAAAAAAACCTATATAAACGTAAGTCATGATACATAATGCCCTATGAAGAGAACAAAGCGTTCTAGCAAATCTTCGAGGTCTGAGAACTAGGAAATATGTGCTCTGGAGCGTTTAATATCCTGGGTAGTACATGGAACATCTGATATATTAAAACTAGGTCATTCTGTTGTCGGCCATTTAAGTCATGGTGGTCCCAACCACCGTAGATTATTATTCAGTAATTCATTCGCAAAAACGCCTCGACTCGCAAGATCTCCAGGATTCGTCTCTGAATTAACATAATTGTATTGCGAATAATTTATAATTTGAGTAATTTTTGAGACTCTGTTTGCAACAAAAGGTAATCAGATGCATGGGGTTTAGCCAACCAAAATAACACTATTGTTGAGTCTATCCGGCAGTATATTACGGGTTTTTTTAAATCGAGTCGTGCCGCAAATTTTCCATAATCCTGCTCCGCATAGTTTCAATGTTGGAATAGAAAAAGTCTTAATAAATATATTGTCACTGCGTATGATTTTTCAGACAAATCATAGAACCCATGGAATTGGACCACGTTATTAGGACAATAACCAATCCATCGATGAATAAGAATTGTACTGATCCTGAAATAGTCTGATTTAAAGCCTTTCCATTGGTTCAGAGTACCGGTACTCTCCATCCATATTTTCTGCATTACAGTTTTGCTTGAACAACATATGATGCTAACAATTTGAGATAAAACGTCTCTATTTTTGTCTTTTGAAGGTTCTGGAAAGGGACTGGCAGTAAAGAAGAATTCATCTGAACTGCTATGGTCAAACTTGCAGCAATAATTTGTACATCGCCTAATTGTAGTAATGAATTAAAAAGATACAGTGTACAATTCATATATCCATATATTACTGTCTTCAATTCATAATCGCAAATTGTATCAGCTTGAATACCACGCATCACAATTCACTGGTATAAAGTGTGCTTAGGATTCGCCAGCATCTGCCAGTCCATCTTTGTTATGTCAGCGAATTAGAAAGAATCTCCAATTTATGGTCATTCCGTAGAATTGGAGCAATGATTTTAAACTTTTCGAATATATGACCCAATTCTTCGTACTCTTAAACAACGTTGTCATATTCAAGCAGTCATATTCATTCAGTACAGACGTACGTCATATTGAACTCATAACAAATATATTTTTTTTAAGTATTCAATTGAACAGTTAGTAATAACCAAGAAATAAACAACAAAAAATAACAACAATATAATATATTGTGTGTAAAAAAAAACAATAACAAATAGTGCATGGTTAAACCGGTTTAAACAATTGATAGTGAGTGTATGAGCGCACCAAATAGTAATGAAACAAATATAAAAGGTAATAACAACAATGCTTATTACTCTTTTACTTACACAAATGCTAATAATGCAATGAACAATAAAAATAATAAAAAAAGATGACAGTGCTTTTTTAAGCGCCAGGCCAATTGACCGAACGCGCTCTTTATCCGGAAATATAAATTTATCTTCGCAAGTAATAACACCAGAAGAAATTACAATTCAATCAAAAAACATTTGAGGTATCATATCAAAAAAAAGTACAACAAACCACTGAAACAGATCCCGTACAAAACGTGGAAACATGTATGGATCGTTATATAACCATAACCAAAAGGAAGGTCAGGCCTAAGTCTTCGCAGCAAGAGCGCACTGCTAAACAATACAAAAACTCCCAAAGTGCTGTATTGCCGGTAAGCAAAAACAGATTCTCTGTACTTGCTACAGCGGATGATGAAGCTGAACCCGCTGTCAGGGAACGAAAACCTCCGCCAGCAAACATCTAATGAAATTGTTAACATGTTGTCTCAGCTTGTAGGTAAGGAAATCTTCTATACGAAGAGGTCAAATTCAAGAAACAAAGACCCAAGCCCACACTGCGAAGAATTATCGCCTAATCGCAAGTCGCCTCGATACAGATAATAAGAGCTAATATATGTACGTATCAACTAAAAAGTGATAAAGGTTTAATTGTCATCGTAAATGGCATTGACAGTTCTGTTCCCATTGATGAAATAAAAAGTGCCATAGAGGTGGAAGGTTATGTCGTAAGGCCAGTGCACATTATTCTAAATAAGACTAAAGTTCCCCAACCTATGCATCGTGTTGAAATTGTATTTAACGCATCTCAGCTTAAATCAAAAAACTCAGTTCATCCTATATACAATTTGCGTTATCTTATGAACAGAAGTATTACGGTAGAATAACCTCTGAAACGTAATGGTTCCCGCCAGTGTACCAACTGCCAGGAATTCGGACACACAAAAACTTACTGCGAGATACCATCCGTATGCGTTTTTTGCGGTGATCCGCACCGGACATTGGAATGCACTTGTTCCAAAACAGACTCCAAGGTCAAAAAATGCAGCAAATGTGGTGAAAACCACACAGCAAATTACAGGGGCTGCAAAGTCTTTCAACATGCAAAAAATAATTCGAAAGTCGTATGTAAATCTGAATATGAGCAATATAGGTCTTCCCTTCCTAATTTCCTCGGCTTCATGCTGGTTCTATTGCTAGTACACAAGCTACACAGCCACACACTAAGCCAAACTTTTCATATGCCCAAACATTGAGAAATGATTTACCTAATGCGAATGCCAAACGTTCTAATGCGCATAAACATTCATATGCCCACGTCCTTAAAGAGGGTGCACAGACACCCTCACTACCAATTCGAGCTCAATCGATAATTTAATACAAACAATGAATAATTTCATGACAACTATGCAGAGTATGTTTCAGGAAATGATGCGAACGCAAAACATGCTTCTGCAAGTTCTGCTTAGCAAAAAATGAACCAGTTAAAAATATGCTTCTGGAATGCTAACGAGCTCTCCCAACATAAATATGAAGTAGAACACTTTCTGCTAGCACATGATATAGACATACTATTAGTTTCTGAAACACACTTCACTATAAAAAACTGCTTTAGAATTGATGGGTTTTTTATATATGACACCAAACACCCAAGCGAAAGGGCGTGTGGTGGGACTGCCATTATAGTACGAAAACACGTAAGGCATTTTCCATTGCCTGAATTCACGGACGACTTTTTGCAAGCCACGACTATAAATCTTACTGATTTTAATATTGTGGTCTCGTCAGTGTTTTGCACGCCTGGGCATAAAATCGAACACCATGAATTTGCCAGGTTCCTTGCTACGCTAGGACAAAGATTTATTGCCGCTGCTGTTTACAATGCAAAGCACACATATTGGGGATCCAGACTCCTTAGTCATAGAGGTAGGAAGTTTTATTATACAGTTCAAGCCAACAAGCTGGACGTCGTATCTGCCGCTAAACCCACCTATTGACCCACAGACTTTAATAAGTTGCCAGACCTTATTGATTTTGCTATAGTATCAAACGCTAACAGTTGGTCGCGTTCATCCTATGACCTATCTTCTGATCATTCACCTACAATTGTTATTTTACACAACAGTTTTGTCACTGCGCCCAAAACCCTTAGTTTCTACCCGAACAGAAACACGAATTGGTTAAAATATAAAATGTATGTGAGCTCTCACTTATTTTTGAACATCCCACTGAGAAATCCAGCTAATATTCAAGCAGCTGTAGAACATTTTACAGACGTCGTGACTGCCGCAGCCATAGTTACAACGCCAACAAAGCCATCAGCTAAAATAATATCGTACCAGGCAACAGCAGATATTCAGATGCTTGTCATTGAGAAAAGAAGACTCGTTCTCTACACATAAAAATGCAAATAAACTTATGCCAAAATAACTTACGCAGTAAATTGAGACAGAAACACGAATTCGCTATCGACAACTTTTTAAAAAACTTGGATCCAATGAAAAACACGGATTAAAGTCTGTGGAAAGCTGTAAGCACTTACAATGTCCTATTGCTTATGAATCCCCACTAAGACTTGAAGACCGTACTTGGGCTAAAAACTCAAATGAAATGGCAAATACGTTCGCAAATCACTTGGAGAAGGGTTTCGCATCACATGATATAAGTAATTCCACTATTCCAATTATTAGTGACACCGTGAATGATACTAGGAAATTTCGGTTGTCTTCTTTAAAATCGACAATTAAAAATACGGATATGAAGAAATCACCTGGACCTGATCGTATAACAGGATCAATGATAAAAAACTTACCTAATTCAGCTGTAAGAATTTTACTTTACATATTTAATGCCATGCTGCGCGTTCGCTTCTTCCCATGCTCTTGGAAGATGTCTGAAATTGTTATGATCCTGAAACCAGGAAAGGACTCAAGCCAGATTACATCCTACAGGCCTATTAGCCTACTATCAGTTTTGTCAAGATATTTGAAAAATTATTCGTCTCGAGTGTAACTCTTTTTCTAAATGAACAAAACGTTATCCCAGATCATCAGTTTGGTTTACGAGCAAGGCATAGTACAATTGAACAAGTCCATAGAATCGTTACCATTATTAGATCGGCTTTTTAAAGAAAGCAATACTGTTCAGCTTTATTTATAGACATTTCCCAAGCATTTGATGGGCTACTTACTAAAATAGCTCGGGTTCTACCTAAAAACACCCACAAGCTTATAAAAAGCTATTTGTCAGATAGAACTTTTAAAGTAAGGTCAAAGGATCAGCTTTCAAGAAATGAGAAAATCAGTGCAGGAGTACCTCAAGGTAGTGTGCTAGGGCCGCTATAATATATCATCTATACAGCGGATATGCCGACAAGCCCACATACATATACATCAACCTTTGCAGACGACACTGCAATTATAAGTGTGAGTAATGATCCAAAGGATGCATCTGAAAAACTGCAGTCCCATATTCATAAGCTAGAAGACTGGCTAAAACAGTGGAGAATAAAGGTAAATCCATCAAAATGTGCTCATGTAACGTTTTCCCTTAGAAGGCAAAATTGTCCACCAATCAAAATAACTAATACCACGGTTCCAGCGGAAACGTACGTTAAATATTTAGGTATCTACCTAGATCGGCGCCTAACTTGGTCCCGTCACATTAAGGCAAAAAAAACGTCCATAAAGCTTCGAACAAATCAACTGCATTGGCTAATAAGTCCTAACACAACTTTGGCTTTGGAGTATAAAGTCCTGTTATACAAATCCGTTATAAAGCCAATATGGTATTCAGCTGTGGGGTACTGCCTGTGCATCAAACATCCAGAAGTCCAGAGAAGACAGTCTAGGGTTTTACGTCATATCGTATGCGCCCCCTGCTACATAAGAAATGAAATCATACATAGGGATTTCAAAGTTCCCACTATCCACGAAGAAGTTGAAACGTACACGTCCAAATACGTAAACAAACTAGTCGCACATCCCAAAACTCTAGCACGCAATTTATTGCAATTTAACGGCCACCAGAGACCAAAAAGAACTGACACATTGAGCCTGGCGAGGCGGCTCTCTTTACACAATAGAAGATAGATTTTTAGGATTTGAATACAAAAAATTAGTTATTACATTGGTAATAACTAGTAAATAATAATATAGAAGTAAGATTTGAACACTTTTTGTGAATTTGTTTTAGTAGAAAGATTCAATAAAATGAAATATAAGTATAAAAAAAAATATTCAAGCTTGAAGGTTGAAGAACGTACGTGTGTAGCTTCGCTGCGGCAAAACTATGCCATTGCACCAAGAGCGTCCGATATCCAGTGAAAAATAAAAATCCCACCTTAAAAGACAAAGATACTATATATCTTCCTTCACAATTTCGATTCGTAGTTTATATATAGAAGTCATAATTAGACATAAATTTCATCCTGGGAAGATTATCGACCTCCCACAATCGTGAGAAATTCTCATATAACGAGATCTCACAGAAATGTGAAACAATTGTTCGCTTGGTGCTGGAATTTTGGGAAACCGGACCTGTGAGAATCCATCCGAAAAATGTTTGATGCGCTGTTGGTGATTCGCAGATATAATGGGTTATGCCTGTACGAACGACTGAAGGCAAAATATCCCGGACAATCAACATATCGATCCTTGAACTCCAGTAGAATTTTGGGTCAGCTAATGGAATACTAAGTAGCTTCGAAAAGATGGAACTAGAAATGTTCTGAGAAGGAAGATTCTTAGAGGGTCGGGGGACTAGCAGGGCCGCAACTGGAATCTCTATATTTTTTCTCGACAGTGAGTCCAATACAAATGAGTACTGATGCTGCACATTAGCTGAAACAGTGTTATTCAATCCGGAAATCAGAGCATTGGTGTGCAAAAACGGCAATTTGAAAGGATTGAATGTATGCTCAAAAATAACAATACCCTCTGGACCCGCGTTTATCAAGGCACGTGCCTAATATTTCATTCCTAGTTGATAAATATTTACCCAGCCAGTTCCTAATAAAACACCTTTCGAATTCGTGGCAAAGCAAGCTTGAGCTGTGCCAGATCCTGTGAGACTAGTGGAGTATATGCAGGCAAGATTTGGGGTCAAATATAGAACTGATTTCGGATTTAGGGATGAACGTTTATTATTGTTTTCTAATTGAGAAGCTGCACTAGACTTCTCAACATCTCTGTGCAGAAGAGTATTGCGTCTCTTTTGGCACTTACTGCAACTATTCTTACTATTATAATTTCTCACAGTTTTGGTCTTTAAAAACAATTGAAGACCAGGAACCATACTTAACGTGAAAAAGGTCGATTTATGTAGGAGGAAGACTGTTGGTTCCATATAAAGCAGAATTGCTGAAAGCATTATTCAATGACAATCCTAAATGTGCTACAAACTTCGTATTAGGAACCGACTGTTGCTTAAGGGAATCAGGCATTTCAGCCAAGTTTGTCTAACACTTACAATACCTGATGTACTCATATACTTAAATTTTACTGATTCATGTCCAGTGAATGTTTATCCTCTTTAGCTTCCTTCTCAGCTTCTATTACAAATTTTTTGTAAGCAACCTTAACATCATTCCAGTTTGATTTTATTTCATACGATGCACCTCGTTCGCATGCTCTGAAGTTACCGGATACTGTTTGTCGTTCAGGTCAGCCTCGAACTTCACAAAATTACAAAATTATCAGCTAAGCGTATGAATTGATCCAGTGAGGGAAAAGCATACAAACTTTTCGACTAAACAGATGACTTTCAATAAAGGGTTCAATCGATAAAAGTCAAATTGAGAAAAAATTTCTGTTTGTTTTAAATTTTTTCTATAATAAATTGATTTCCTAGTTAATATCACCAGAAAATATATCGAAGAATGCAAACTTCAGATGGACCAAGTTTTTGTTGATTGATAATGAAGCCACATATTTAGGTTGCTGAATGCAAGTAATATAATTCTGGAATAATGGTCAGCTGTGAACCACGAATTATTTTTAAGAGGTCATTCACCCTTTTGCTTATAAGAATTAGAACTAATATTCCATACGACAATTGAAATATCATGTTCGTTCTTGTACTCGAGTTGCACAAAATAAATTATTAAATATAAACATCCAGTTTTTAATGGAAACTAAAAATGAGTACAAAAATAAACGAATCTGCCTTGGAAATAGTTTGCTTAAAATAATGAGCATTAATCTTAAACAAATTTTTTTAGGCTTTAGTTTTTCTTTTATTGAATATTTCCAAAAAAAAATTCACAATAAGTGTTATAATATTAGCTGAGCAATTGAACTTGCGTAAACTCCAGTACCTAAAGTCCTCGGGAAAAATTAAACAAAGTGCCGTATACTTAGAAATACTTCTGTATGTTTCAACAATTGTGTGTATACTATAACTGTGTTTTAAAGAACAGAAGGTTCTGGGCCGAAAAAAAATTAAAAAAAGAATAAGCAATATCTGCAGTATTTTAACGAAAAAATGTAATACAAGTAATTAAAAAACATGTAATTAGAACAGTGTTGTAAGCATTTGAATTGCATTAGGGAGATAACAATTTCCAACAATAAGTATTAAAGGATCTCTAAAACATTTCATATTAATTATCACCAATATAATAACTCATTTATTTCATTCAAATTTTAATAATAAAAAAATTACTATTGTGTAGGGAGAGCGCCCTCACCAGGCGCAATGTGTCATTCTCTTTTAGCCAATAAGTTACACTAAATTGCCGGCAAGAGTGTTGGGAGTATTTGCACAAGTATATTTTTACTTCCTGCTGGATAGTAGGAACTTCCAGATATCTATGGATATTCAGATTTCGTATATACCAAGTGGCGCAGACGATAAGTCGTAAAATTCTATATGCCAAATAGCTCTTAGGATGCTTGTGGGCGTTTTCAAGCTACACTTTCATGCCAGACTTTATCGAACGTCTGGGATATGTCAATAAATAAAGCTCACCTGTATTGCTTATTTTCAAATGCCGATCGGAATAATGCTTTCACTTGGTCAGTAGTTCTATGCCTTGACCGAAAACCAGGCTGATGGTCTGGGATAATGTGTTGGTAAGTAAGAAATGGCTTAAAGCACGAAACGAATAGTTTTTCAAACAATTTTGAAACAATTTTCTGCAGACTAATAGGCCTGTATGACGTAATCTAACAGCATAATTAGGTAAATTTCTTATCATTGATCCTCTAACACAATCTGAGTTTTAGTCCAAGTGCGAGTTTTAAGCCTCATTGTAAGTGCTTTACAGCTTTCCGTGTTTATCGTTGGATCTAAGTTCTTTAAAAAGCTCTCGGTAGTAGATTTATGTTTCTGCCTCAGTTTGTTGCGTAAGATTCACTGGTATAATTTAATTCCGGCCTTTATATCTGGAGTGCGACTGTTTTGCCACTGCCTTCTCGTCTTCCTGAAAAGGATCTGAACATCAGGTGATGAATGGTGCCCATTTTTTTAACTGTTGGGTTTGCTGGCGTTGCACATGTGGCTGCTTCAGTCACGGTGTTAGTAAAATAATCCACACCTTCTTGAATATCAGGCGAATTTCTCAGAGCAATGTTATGATAGGTGAGAAGTCACATAGATTTTAGATTTTAACCAATTCGTGTTCTTATTTGAGTAAAAAAGAAGGATTTCAGTTGTAATGGAAAAATTGTCCTGTAAAATAGTGACTGTAGGCGAGTGATCAGAAGATAAATCGTATAATGAACTGACTAAAATTTGTTCACGTCTGATGTTTTTTACAATAGTAAAATCGATAAGGTCTGGCAGCTTGTTGAAGTCTGTTGGCCAATAGGTGAGTTTACCTCCAGATATGACATCAAGATTATGGGAGTGAACTGTGTTATACAGCTGCCTCCCTCTTGGGTTAATGAGTCGAGATCCCCAATAGGTGTGCTTTGCATTGTAGTCTCCAACTGACAAAGAACTTCAGTCCTAAATTAGCAAAGAACCTGGCAAATGATCGTGTTAAATTTTATGTCTAGGCGAACAATACACAGAAAATACTGTTATTTTAAAATCAATAAGATTTATAGTGGTCATTTGTAAAAAATCTTCGCTGAATTCTGGCATTGGAAAACGCCTTATGCTTTTGCGCCCTAACACGGCAAAACCGACACATGCCCTGCCACCCGGGTGTTTAGTGTCATATATAAAAAATTTATCAACTCTAGATGTTGCTTGAGTCCATTATCGTTCCAAAAGCATATTTTCAACTGGTTAATTTTTTACTTAGCATTATTTGCAGAAACATTTTTTGAGTTCGCATCATATCCTGAAACATACCCTGCATAGTCGACATAAAATTTTTCATTGTTTGTATAAGATTTTCGATTTTAAGATGTGGGCATATGAATATATTTGCGAGTTTGAACATCTCGCTTGGCGATTAGCATAAGGTAATTGTGCATCGTTTTTCAGTGCTTAGGCGTACGAATAGTTTGGTTTCATATGTGGCTGCGTACTAGTAATAGAACCAGCATGAAGGGTGGCTTATTGTGCATTTAATATTCATAACAAAAACGATTGACTGAAATCTAAAAAACAATTATATTTCGAAAGCGAGTTTGATACCAAACAATAATGGAAAATCATTTATTTTATCAATTATTTTTTTTTTTAGATTTCAAACCACTTTTCTTTTTTTTGTACAGCGTAGTATTTTTTAGTACAGTTCAAAAAAAAGCATGCTTGCATCACTAAGTACTACCTTTCTGAGGGATCGGGTTTCATCAAACGATTTTAATATAATGTCGATTTACAGTTAGGGACAAAAGTCTCTGTACACCCCATTTATTTCGTATAGCTTTAATAATATAAAAATTATGTAAAATTGCTGTATACAGTTTTGTTTTAAATATATTTTTATTTTATGAAATTATAAAAAAAAATTAATATTCAACACATTGTTTAAAAAAATAAAAAAAAATATTGAAATTCATTGGGACAAAAGTGTTCGTACATATAATGTACACGTACTTAAATATCTTATACTAAATAAATTTAATATTTTGTGGGTCCTCCCGTAGCGTCAATCATAGCCTGCAATCTTCTCGTCATCGATCGGACTAAATTTTTTGTTTCTTCTGGAGATATTTCTTTCCAGGCTTCATCCAATGCCATTTTGAGCTCATCTCTACTCCGGGCGTTTTTTGTGCCAACTTTACGTTTCAGAATCTCCCAACAGTGCTCGATGGGGTTCAAATCAGGTGATTGGGGAGGTGAATTGAGTTGTCTTGGGGCATAGTAGAGCAACCATTCCTTCACTGAACGTGCTGTATGTTTTGGGTCATTGTCCTGTTGGAATATCCAACTCTGACCAAGACCCAAACCATCTACGGAATCCTTCAAATTACCTTCCAATATACGTTTATATTGGTGCTGGTCCATTATACCATCTATAAACACCATTCGACCTACTCCACTGGCTGCCATTGCTCCCCATATCATTACACTTCCACCACCGTGTTTCACTGTTGGGACCAAATTCTGTACATCCAATGCTGTATTCTTTTTGCGCCACACTTTTCCTCTGCCATCATTTCCGAAAATATTTACTTTGGTTTCGTCTGTAAATAATACTCTATTCCAAAATTCTTCATCCTTGTCTATGTACCGCTTTGCAAGTTCCAAGCGCAATTTTTGGTTTTTCACGCTGATACGCGGCTTCTTGCGAGGGATCCTGCTTGCATATCCGCCAGAATGTAGAATCCTCCCTTTTGTTTTTGAATGAACTATTGTTCCCGAAGTGTTAGCGACTTGTTCGGCCAATTGAGCCCGACTTACTCTTGGATTTTTTGTCACTTCTTTAAACACTAGGCTCGCTTCACGTCGAGAAATCTTTTTTGTTCGTCCCTTTCTTGGTGCATTCTCAACAGATCCACTTTTTTGTATTTATTTATAATATATTGCACTGTGGAATGTGGAATATTTAATAGTTCACCAATACTCCGAAGTGATTTTCCTTTTTTATGCTCGTCAATAATTACATTTTTTAAATCCAAGCTCAGCTCTTTTCGCTTTTCCATTTTTAATTTATTTATGCTGCTTATTGCTCAAAATTTCAACACTAAATAGTAATTTTTTAAAAGAAAAAAGTAATGCTCAACTGAAAAATAACGGATTATAAAAAAATGCCAGCAGGCAGAATTCCAACGTACGAATAATTGTACCAAGTGTTGATGTACAAACACTTTTGTCCCAACAATTTTTATTGTTTTAGTACTTTTTTAATAAATGTGTTACATATTAATATATTTTTTAACAAGGAATTAAATAAAAATTAATCTCAAATAAAACTGCATATAACAATTTTAACCACTTTTCTAATTTTTCAAGATTTACGAAATACATGGTGTGTACAAAGACTTTTGTCCCTAACTGTATGAAACGAATTTCCGCCGTTCCTAGTCAAGTTGGTTTGGAGGCAAACCGGTTTCGTATATGTGCCAACTTCAGTGTCATCTTTCGTTCTCGAACGGGATTACGGGAATTTATTATAATAATTTACATCACATCGCCCTGTCGGAATATCAAATCAAGAATCAGTTTAATGTAAATTTAGGGGAAGCGTAAGGCTTCTCCTGTACAATTTCTTATTTTACAAATTAACGAACTTCTAATCTTATTTATTCTTTTGCAGATGGAAGCAGCATTTGCCGGTCATTATCGTTCAGTAACCGCAACTTGGAACCCTCAGACCCAATATGAATGATAGAGTTGACGGAGATCGATATTGTGTTCTTTCTCCTAGACGCACGACAAATTGTGTTGCTTCATCTTTAGTTATGGTGTGACAATCGTTGGACTAAGCCCATTTTACAGAGCCCCAAAAAAGTATTCCAGTGCCTCGGATTTTTAAAGCGGTGTAAATTATACGTCACTCCATCTAATATGCTTATTACATAGACTAGCTATATCCGACGGAAAATGGAATACAACTCCCATCTATGAGATGTTGCTTCAATTAATTGAAGCTTCTAGGCCGTGTACAAGAGAGGGCGTAGATACTTATCGGTGACAGTGGAGTATCTTTATCAATTGACTACTGAAACATCGACACAATATGTGTTGTGTGTTGATACTACAACGGAATGTGCACCAATTACATTAGGGACTTTAAGAAAAAATAAAAAATAATATCTCTACCCCAGAATTCAACTTTGCAAACCACCTATATAATAAAAAATGTAACCCAGCGCATATCAGAAAAACAGGTAAGTTGCTACACACGCAACACAAAGGACGAAGATTGAATATTCTAGAAAACATGGAAATATACAAACAGAAATCCTTTGACGGACGGATCATAAACGAACAAATAAATACCAACTCAAATGTTATATTAGAACTCCTTAAATAAATATACAAAGCAAGTGGAAATACCTACTTAGGTACCCATAATAATAAAACAACACCTGACCTACATAAAAAGAACTCATAAACCAATAATTATTGACTTCTTCGAAGTACTAAATAAAAAACAATAACAAAAAAAAAATATATATATAATGAAAAATCCCACAATTAACCAATTCACTTACTACCTATACACACTACAAGCTTTTACCAAATGTACATAAAAGCAAATTAAGACAAATTACTAAGAACAAACAAAGCCACTGAAGATGGCACATGTCTGCAACTGCAGGTCTCCTCTAGTCATCATGTTGTGAGACATCTCTTAGTGAAGATGTGCTCAGTTAAACAACTAACTTAACTGTCTAATACTTTAAAGTTTATATTCATTTGAATTATTCTAATCAAACTAAAGTGAAGTGATTTAAATTTTATTGTGATACATTTTTATCAGTTTACTGTTTTTATTATAATACTATTAAATCTAAAGTGAATTGGGTAATTGAGTTTCTTACATTGTTGATTTATTTTTAATAATTTATTTATTTCAATAACTTTGGTATGTTATTTTAATTTTCATTAGTAAAAAAATATACTTTGTCTTGGATTAACTAAAATGGAAAAGCAGTGGGCAAAATACTGTTGTAATCCTTTAAATAAAGAAAGACATTGGGCCACGAAAAATTTAAGAAATGTTGCAACATGGAGGACTTGTTTTAATTGCAACATTAAAGATAAAAAGGAAAATTTGTACATCTTGTCGTTTAAAAATTATCAAGGAAAAACCTCATTCAAGTTCTGAAAGTTACTTAAATATTAATGAAACCACAGAACCAGGCTGCAGTAAAAACAAATATGACACAGAATTTATGGGAGCAGACACAGGATTAAATTTTTTAAATGCTTCACTTACATCTATAGGAGAATCCCCAGTTGAAAAAAAGAAATGTCAGAGCAACAAAAAATATTGTAAAGAAAAATTTGAAAAAGTTAAAACAAAACTTTATGAAACATTTTTTCAATCTGTCCAGACAGAAGAAAACAATCAATCAGAAAATACACAGGAAGAAATTTTAAATCAGCTTAAAGAGAAATTTGATACAGCAAACAAAAGTGAAAAATTTCAGATTTTAACCGTTTTACCAAAAAGTTGGTCTTGTGCAAGGATAGAACGTGAGTTTAATATTAGTAACTATCTGGCAAGGAAAGCCAAAAAACTTGTTGAAGAGAAAGGAATACTGTCAACTCCTGACCCAAAACTCGGTAAAACTCTGTCTCCTGAAACAGCGACTTTGGTAAAGGATTTTTATTGTAATGATGAAGTGAGTGAGCAAATGCCTGGGAAAAAAGATTATGTCCCCTTGGGTAAAGATCCTGAGGGAAAGCCAATTCATGTGCAAAAACGATTAATTTTGGGAAACTTACTAGAAATTTACAATCTTTTTACATCAAAATATCCTAATTTGAAAATTGGCTTTTCAAAATTTTGCGGAAATGAGACCAAAGAACTGTATTATTGCTGGTGCTAGTGGAACTCATTCTGTTTGCGTTTGTACTGCACACCAGAACGTGAAGTTTATGTTCTCAGGAGGCAAGTTAAATAAATTGACACTGCCTGGCTGTGATAGACCTCTCATGAGTTACAAGGAATAGCCATACATTATGTGCACCCCACCATTACAAGCATGTTTACTGTCCCAAAATTGAGTTGTTTAAAGAAGCTTTGATTCTTTGTCTTGAGGAGGAAATGATTGACAACATTACCTATAAGCAGTGGGTAAATGTAGACAGATGTAATTTTGAAACATTTAACAAACTTGTTGATGAATTTGACCAAGAATTTTGCAGCCAGCTGAACAACCTTAAGAAACATGATTTCCTTGCAAAACAACAATCTATGTTTTTCTCAGCAACAAAAAATTCTTTGGAAGAAAACGAAGCTGTGGTAACATGTGATTTTGCGGAGAACTATTCGTTTATACTACAAGATGAGGCTCAAGGGTTCCATTAGAACAATTATATGGCTACCGTCCACCCTTTTGTAGTATATTTTAAGAAAAGAAATAAGGACACTGGAAAACTTGAGGTAGCTTATTTAAGCTCTGTATTTATATCAGGTTGCCTAACACACAACACAGCCCTAGCACATGTGTTTCAGAAACAATTAATCTAGTGGCTAAGAAATCGCCTAACAAATTTGAAGAAGCTGTAATATTTTTCAGACGGTTCAGCAGCACAGTATAAAAACCGTAAAAATTTTCTGAACCTATGGCTGAGTGGCACTTTTATGCTACTTTGTGAAGGAGTGGGAGGCAGTGTAAAAAGGCTTGCCGCCAAGGCCAGCCTTCAAAATCCCCTGGACAACCAAATTTTAACGCCCTTCTAGCTCTTTCATTGGGGTGAACAGAATTTACCAGCAATCAATTTTTTCTATACAACTAATGAAGAGTCATCAATGAAGAAAGGTCCTTAAAAACGAGATTTGAAGAAGCAGTAGCTGTCCCTGGTACCCAGAAATTCCATGCCTTTATCTGCTAGACAAAAGTAGAGTAACAACAAAGATTTATTCTTTTTCTGATGATTCAGAAATACACAAAATAAACATCATCCCTAGTGATCAAGCAAGTTACCGTTTCTACACACAAAAGGACCCTCGCCATCTTTCACGTACCCTAGGAAAGCGTAGATCCTAGCCATGCCAACAACTTATATTTTAGGCAAATGGAACCCAACCACAGCAACGGGTAGAACCTACCAAGTCCCAGCGAACGAGATGTTTACAGCATCCCAAGTGGCGAAGAAAATAAATCGACTGTACTAAAAAAATTGTAAATATCCAGTTTTTGAATTTGAAGAAAAAAATTTAGGATTGAATCTAAAAGAGCATGAAATATGCTAAACAATTACATCTTTTCCAGCTTTCTATCTTTAATAGCAGAGTCACAATCACAGTTCTAAAATGTCATGTACCGTAATTTGTTGGGGTTTTTTTTAAGTTTACATAGCTATAATTTCCAAACCGGTTGACGGATTTCCAAAAAATTTTGTATTTTTCTCAGTTTCTGTACCAAATTTGATTCAATTCTGAGATAGTGAGGGGTTTCAGACTCCTTAGTCCCAGAGGTAGGCAGTTGTATTTTACAGGTCAAGCAAACAAGCTGGACGTCGTATCTGCCGGTAAACCCACCTATTGGCCCACATACTTTAATAAGTTTCCAGCCGTTATTGATTATGCTATAGTAAAACACATCAAACGCCATCAACTCTTAGTTAGTTCATCCTATGACCTATCTTCTGATCATTCACCTACAATCGTTATTTTACACGACAGTTTTGTCACAGCACCTCAAACCCTTAATTTCTACCCAAATAGAAATACGAATTGGTTGAAACATAAAATGTATGTGAGCTCTCACTTATCTTTGAACATCCTAATAAGAAATCCAGCTGATATTCAAGCAGATGTAGAACATTTTACAGACGTCGTGACTGCCGCAGCCATAGTTGCAGCGCAAACAAAACAATCATCTAAAATAAAATCGTACCAGGCAACAGCAGATATACAGATACTCGTCATTGAGAAAAGAAGACTAAGATGACAACGGCATAAATGCAAATAAACTTATGCCAAAAAAACGTAGTAAATTGAAGGAGAAACACAAATTCGTTATCGACAACTTTTTAAAAAACTTGGATCCAATGAAAACCATGGACTATAGCCTGTGGAAAGCTGTAAAGCACTAACAATGTCCTATTGCTTACGAATTCCCACTAAGACTTGAAGACCGTCCTTGGGCTCACTTAGAGACGGTTTTCGCACCACATGATATAAGTAATTCCACTATTCCAATTATTAGTGACACCGTGAATGATCCTAGGAAATTTCGGTTGTCTTCTTTAAAATCGACAATTCAAAATACGGATATGAAGAAATCACCTGGATCTGATCGTATAACAGGACCAATGATAAAAAACTTACCGAATTCAGCTGTGAGAATTTTACTTTACATATTTAATGCCATGTTGCGCGTCGGCTTTTTCCCACGGTCTTGGAAGATTTCTGAAATAGTTATTATCCGGAAAACAGGAAAGGACTTAAGCCAGTTTACATCCCACAGGCCCATTAGCCTACTCTCAGTTTTAAAATATCACACTGGAATAGTTTGGCCACAAATAACTCACTTACTTATCTTCTGGCTTTTCTGTTTTTCGGTACTGTACTGATGTGTTTATTTAAATAATGTTCTCACAATATTCAATTCTTAGTTGAATTGAATGATTGAATCACTGTTTTACTGCACTAAATTTAACTTTTTATTAAAATGTTAATACAATTTTTTAAAATGTTAATAAATTTTGTTGGAGTCACTTTTTTCGATACTCGCGTATTCCCACCCGGAACGTTACTGAAATGCAGAATAGGGGTGAGTATCACCACCTTAAAAACAAAACAATTGGCGGTCATACTCCATACTCCACATTACACCTAGTAGTGTTGTATTACCATTTCATTATTTAAAATACTACTACAAACACAAATAAATATATTTGTATATGTGTATTAAGAGAAATTCAATTATCAATTATACTATATTTTTACAGTACACATAGTTTATTTATGTAAATTAATTACAGGAAAGGTTCATAGTTTGCATTTCTGTTTTTTGTATATGTCCTTCTATTTTGTAAATAAAAATTGCAGCAACGAAATCAAACTACCTTAGATCAGTTTTACAATTATTGAGAGCACTAAATAGTCTCTCCTCAGAAGCGGTTAAAAATAAAAATAAAATTGACTATTTTTTGCAAGGTTGTTGCGCAAAATAAGCAATCTATAACAACCCGTATTCTGCGTTGGACATATGTTCAAGCTTCCTAGCGCAGCTGTTGATTTTTTAAACTGATTAGATGTCAAATTCCATATAAGAAATTAATCTTCCGGAATTTCGGCACAATTAATTTTTATATTCCCAAATTAGCATTTAAAAATTTTCTAAAAACTTTGTTGTCGATTAACAAAAATGTTTAGTTAGATTAGGTGGGCAGCTCGCATACAGCGAGTTCACTTGGAGGCCATTATGCCCATTGCGATCCCCCGGCGACCATCTTTCTACCCCCTCATACCAAACACAACCCTCCCAATGGTTGCGTTTGGTATGCCAGGGTGTTACCGTGGCAAATGAAAGTCAATTTAAATATCGTAAAAAGTTTCAACTTAATTGTCAACATTAAAATTTCATTTTCTGTGCTTCGTGACATTAAGAAAAAAAATGTAAGCATCAGAGCTAATTTATTAATCCCAAAAAAAAGGTGAACACCCATTCCCTTAATGAAATACGCAATAATAAGAAAATACTAATTCTTTCTCTTTTCTTTATCCCAACCCGATAATTATAATAAATCATATATTACATACGAGTTATTATAATTAAATAATTCTTATAGATTAGCTACTCGTTAATCTCTGCTGCCTGGCTGGCTATAAGCATTAAAATAATAACAACTCAATTGTTCAGTTTTTTTTTCAAAGCACACTTTATTTAATGACATGTTAGAATGACATCATACACATATAAATTAATAAATATATTATAAATCATAACAATAAAATAAAATCTAAGCCATATCTTTAAGTTTTGTTCCAATAGCGTATTATTTTTGATATTTCTGAAAATAGAGAAAAATATTATATTAATAAAGACAATAAATCCTATCTTTATTTTAAACTTAACATATATTAAGAAATATAGGCTTATTAAAAAAAATTCAGCCATTATTTATTTAAAACAAAAAACACAAACAAAAGTTCAAATACGTATCAACCAGCATAAGGCGAATTAATAGACAAGCACGACTTGGATGTTCATATCGTATTGAACAACTAATTAGTATGCTCGGCTCGCTCCCCAATGCGTTATTCAATAGAATCCACGGAGTTTTATAGGGTGATTCGCGTTTTGTCACTGTTCTTTCTGTACTCCGAGGGGAATGAAAATAAGTGAAATTGTAAATGCACTCGGAATTTAGCTGTTCTACACTCCACATATTTTTTTTCCTTCTTTTTTAAATTATTGATAACAATTTTTGAGATATGTTTTTTGTTCATGTTAATTAACAAGCTTATTGAAAAATACCTTATTTTACACGATCAAACAAGTAAGTATTTTCAGAGTACCAATATGTTCTTGTAGCCATACCTTTTTTAAATTTTTGTCGACCACAAAAATATTATTAGCATCGGAAAGAGCATTTTCTTAAGATTTTAAGAATATCAAAAAAAGGCGCAAGATTTAACCTTAACTTTTAATAATTTTATAACTTAATAATAAGAACAATTCATATTAAGTTTATCGACAATAATTTACATATTTCAATAGAAGGTGATACCTCTCCCATTTAATATAACTTCCAATATACCATTTTTTATCATAAAATGACTTCAAATAATCTAAAGAATTCAGATTTAAGGAGTACTTAATGGTTTGAATTAGTAATTCATTATCGTCAAATAGTCTTACCCCCTTGTTAAAGCTTGCGGTGTCGGGAGCATACAGACCATAACTCCACCCTCTCAGCTGTGATAGCGATTTTAAAATTTTCATATCGTAAAAAATAATAATTGTAGCCATCCGAGATGTCCAAATCCAGTACGCCAATCATTAACATAACCTCTTACTTTGAAGCTCCATGAGGCGGTTTTTCTACAGTTTTTTTTGTTTCAGGTATTGACAGATGACAACGCAGAGTTTGACGCAATTCTCATAATTTTACTCATTTCGGTTGGAGCCGAATTGGTTGAAATTCTTCCGCTGTATTTCTTTGCATGCCCTAATAGGAATATACTTGCGAACGTTAGAAATCGATTTGGACAGTTTCCGCTATATCTAAAATACTTTTCATGCCCATTTATCACTAATGCTTATTAGAAAGTGATAGTTTCCTTCTACTAATAGATTAATGTACATATAAATCCAATCAGCTGAATAGTTGCAAAAAAAGGTAAAAATGCAAAGTGGTTCTAATAATATAATCCGAACAAATTTTTTTTTTGGAAAAGGGCCTATTAAATATTGGTATACTGTTGCGTTAAACTTTAATGTTGTAGTTCTTATTTTTGTTGCAATAGAGCTATTTCCGGTGGTAGTAAAATGTTAGCTGTTATTTTAATAAAGCACTACTTTTTATTATCTACACATTTATCGAAATAATTTGGAATTTATCTGTTCTACATTCTACCTATTGTTTCCTTTTTTCGAAATTGTTGGTAAAAATGTATGAAAACGCATGTTTTTTAATAATCAGGTGTTTTTAGAGATACAATATTTAATGACCACGCAGAAAACTATTTGAAATGCCTGCTACGAGCAAAACTATGAAGATTCTAAGTACAATTTCATGTTGCCCTGTATTTTGCCTGAGTACACGACTGGTTTTGAAAACAGCCGACACCAAATGTGAAGACTGCTCCATTTTCTTAGATTAAGAGAAATTAATATTTAATCTGTTCAACGCTCCCTCAGGAGTTTTCCTGAGTATGCACTTGGTGTTAAAAATACACAACAATCAGAGATCGTAGCTAGAACTTAACACCCGACTGAAAAACCACCACTGTCGAAGTTGAAGCCGTTTTCAAACTACAGGGTATCCGCCGGGAAGGTATACTACTTTGTTTTGCCGTCATTTTGGTAAACATTAGTCTTGACAGTTCATATTTAGCTGTCGTGAAGTAGAGACGTGGCAAATTTGTTATGGAAAAATATTCGGTAAACCAACGTGTTTTAATCGTTAAAACATTTTATCAAAATCAATCATCGATTACTGTGAAGATTAGAACGTTACGTGAAATTTTTGGGAGAAACACCGTGCCAACAACACGCCCTATTTATCGTGTAGTGAATGATTTCGAAGAAAGAGGGACTGTAGCTGATAGGCCCAACCATGGACCACAACGTACTGCAAGATCGGCTGATAATATATCTACTGTTTAAGAAAGTGTTCAAAACAATCCATCCAAGTTAATTCAAGGAATGGTGTTGTTAATTGGCCTCCACGGTCGCCTGATTTGACTGCTCCGAACTTCTTTTTGTGAGGATATCTGAAAAGCAAGGTTTATGCAAACAAACCAGAAACGCTGGAGCAACTTGAAACAAAATATTCGTGATGAAATTAATAAAATATCGCGAGAATGTAATGAAAAATGTGTTCAAAAGGGCTCGCATTTGAGACATTAAATAAAACATTTATCATTATACGATCCATTCTCTTTCATTTAATCAAAAATTAAAAACAAACATATTATATCTTCCCGGCTGACACCCGGTATTAACAACGTATGCTATTAGACTTAAAATGGCGACATAACAAACAAAAAACTAAATGGCCTGTATTAAAGGGCGTGGAAAAAATTGCAATGGGCGTTTTGGAATCGTCATTGAAGTGGTGACTGGTGCAATTTTTTTTTGTATGGCGATCGACCCGGTCTAATATACATTGTGTATTATTTGTGCAAGTAATGTTATTGGGAACTTTACACATTTATAGCTCCTAAACTACTAACCCAAATTTAATAAAATTTAGACTATGAACTTCTAATTATGACCCGGGTTTGATCAAAACAAAAGGTGAATTTTGGCGGGCTGTACATTCGATTACCGAACATTTTTTTTGTTATATTATCAGCCAAATGGGATTAGTACTTTGTTGTTGACAACTGAAATGGTTAGTCACGTTTGGGTGTGTTCTTCGATTTTCGACTTTTGAAAAAAATAGATCAAAGAATATGATTTTTTGGCCAAAACCAACACCCTCATCATGCCTCAACCACCTTATTCACCAGATTCTGGTCCATGCGACTTTTTCCTATTTCTAAAACTGAAGACGCCAATGAAAGGAAAGCGTTTTGCCACAATTGATAAAGTCAGAATCGAAGAACGAGTTGATGGCCATACCGAAAAGCGACAAAATGGATATTGATGAATAAATAAATGCTTTTCAAAAAAATTCAAACTTTACCGTTTATTTTGAACAAACCTCGTAAATAACTTTACCATGATATGCTTTTTGTAAAAATTATAAAATGTGAGCGTAAAAGGGATAACAATATTTCGTCTTGCTTATTAATTATATTGTTACGAGGATAAAGTGTACTAGTATTCTTGCCTGTAAGAATTGAATGGTACGAATACTTGTGGCACTCACTGTACAAATAGCTAAAGAACTGAAGGGCGAGTTTTTTTGGCACCCACTGTACAAGCGCTGCGATGTAACAAACTCAATAGCCACAACATTATATAGATTACCAGGAAATTGAATACACACCGAAAAACAACAACGATATAACATCAACGCGTACAAATTATTTCCAGAAATTGAATACTGTGGGGAAACAGCGCAAAGAAATCAATACCGTAAGTCACAAAGCAGTTACAAAAACAAACATCATAATAAAGAAACAGCAGAAAAGGCGATGTTTAGAGCTAAAAAAAATATCTACTGGATTCTTGAGTATTCTGGAAGTTTCCAGAAAGTAGATCACTACTAAAAGGGTATAGCTAAAAGTTAGTATGGAGTGAAACTTTATACTGTTTTAATTTACTTTTGGCCATTATGATGGAGCCAATAACAATACAGTAAAAAGTTTTGGTTTAATTTTAATACTTAGCATACTTGTTTTTAAACTTCTTTGGAATTCAATTTGAAATTAATTCCGAAATAGTTTAAATTTAAAACTATATATTGAAAACTTAAATACTTCAGCGAATTGTTTTAACACCGTGATAAATTTATAGGTATACTATAATGGAATACTTTTAATTCTTTTTGGAATTGTTATATATACACACCGGCTTAGCATTAAAATTAAACCAAAACTTTTTACTGTGAATCAACTTTTGGGTGAAGTTCTAGAGCCAACAATGAGAAACTTTTGGAATAGGTTCGGAAAAATTTTTGATTCAACAATTAAGGAAGTTACCAGTGATGAAAAACGTCAGTCTTCAGTGTCAGGGGGAGCGGTGCGAGTATTGCCAGACTGTGGTAACAGGGCAAAGGCTCCTAGTTTTGATGACAGCACACCATTTAACATATTCCAGCACAGTTGGCACTAAAAACGGATGGGACAATGATAAAAACAGATGGGACAGACGATTGAGCCGCAGAAATAGTTTTGACGACACTTCACCGTAAATACAGTGGCGAACACAAAGGAGTCATCTACCGCATGGAAAAGCGAGGAGTGCAGAAATACAAATTTCATTGTGTAAAGTCAGCCTTAAGATATGCTTCACAAAGTTAGTGAATGTTTAAATATTTGAAATTAACGGTCTTAGTTAATATTGGCATCACCACACAAACACGTCTTTTGTACACGTCTAACTACATTGAGGTATTGTGTCCGTGGCGCTCCTAGACTCAATACATCAGCCGTCGTTAAAGACAACTTTAGCTAACGTTAATAGAGGTGTAGTGTCCCAGTGGTGTCTCCCAGGGACAATCCACGTATCTTAAGCACCCGCTACATCGCGGTAGTGCATCGTGGCGTCCACTGGCTCAGTACACCGGTCGGCAGAAAAGTTTCTCTGACATCGCTGTAAGGTGTGGTAGTGTGCAGATGGCGTCCACCGGTTCACCTCCCCAATCCCGTCAGCGCCCGTGGTGTCTCCCGTGTTTCCGAGAGCGTGTTTCTGTCAACGATTTCGAAACTGTTTCCGTGGCGTACCAGTGGCTCAGTTAAGCTCTCTGTCATATAGTGGCGAGCAAGTAAGGCTCGGTAGAGGTAGTGGTGGCCAATTACGTCAATAGAGTGGTTGTGTAGTACCTAGCGTAGTATAGGACTATAAGATACGGTAAATAAAGAGCGATTAATTATCGAAGAACGTGTTTCCTTTATCAAGGGTCGATATATAGAAATATTCTGTGAC
The DNA here is from genome assembly GCA_963932375.1 of Phania funesta. Classification (NCBI taxonomy): domain Eukaryota; kingdom Metazoa; phylum Arthropoda; class Insecta; order Diptera; family Tachinidae; genus Phania; species Phania funesta. Next base: position 30,756,749 of record OZ010656.1, read on the forward strand.
AGAACCTCCTGGAGCGGCGAGTTATACCCCAGTAGAGAAGCATTGTTACAATGTGTGTATAGTTTTGGTAATTTACACAAAAAATCAAAGAATGCCGTGTGCTGAAATTTATTTTTCAAGTTAAAAGTCAAATAATAAAGATGTATCTTAATGTACATACATATATATTGGAAGATGTTACGACAGAACAGTAATGGCTTTACCATCTTAGATTCAATGTAAGAAACGTTATATTGATAAGATAATTTCTAAAAACATATCCTCTTTTCTTCAACGAAAGTTTAATTGAATCCGCCCAAAACGAAAATGTAACATACGAAAGTATACAGCAACGCCAACAATAAACGCGCAACTTCTATGTAGGTTTTTGTGCCAGGATCATATCAACTTAGCGTTGCGAATGACTTTAATTTTGTACTAGCTCTACCCACATTTAGTAAAATTTTATCTGAGATTTTGGTATCGATGAATACGGATCTACAAAGGCTTACAAGTGATTCGATACTCGCGAATAGAATTTTCTCAAAGCAAACAATATTTAGAAAGTTTTTTTATTCCCCACGAATTTAATCGAATTAATCGAATGTAAAAATGTATATGTATGTATAGAGCGATTTTTTACCCCATTTGGGTTCTGAAAATAAAAAAAAAAATATAAAATTTGAAAAAGTGAATGAAATATTAATTTGGGCGGATAAATGCAGGCCTGTCACTTGTTTTTTTAAGATTATTTTATGTAAATATTGCCCGCGGCTACACCGTATGTGGTCTATTCGGAAGCTCCAATTTCGGCATGCTTTTTTCAGCGTTTCGTGCGGTTTTGTTGTCCTCCAAGGTTGGTATTGTGGCTGGTTTGTCCCTGTACATAAGAAACTTCACGTATCCCAGGCGAAAATAGTATAGTGGTTAAACATGATCTTGGCGGCCAATGGACTACTCTAAAACGTGAGATTAATTACTCACTAAACTCGCATCTCAATAGGTTCCTGACATCGCGTGACGTGTGGCGCCGTCTTGTTGAATTCACATGTCAACCAAGTCCAATTTCTCCATTTTGGCAAAAACGTGGGTAATCATCGCACTATACTTTGTTCCATTCACAAAAAAAGTACGGTCCGATGATGCCTCCGGCCCACAAATCTCACCTAACAGTGCATCTTTCAGGGGCATTGGCAGCTTTGTTTGTATATATATATGTTGTTAATTCACCTAATTAATGCGAATTATTAAAAAAAATAAATGAACGTACTTCATCACATAACATTATTTCTTTATTTATAATTAATATTATTTATGAATATTATTTTTTTACCTATAAGATATAGATACAAGTCTCTGACCAATATATTATAAACAGGCATTCGAAACATATTGGTTACTTTAGCCTATGTTAATCTTATCTTAAAATATCTCTGCGCAGTCATTTATTTGAAATTAAAACGAAAATAGCACGCGATGGGCTACTTACGAAAATAACTCGAGTTCGACCTGAAAACTCCCACAATCTTATTAAGAGGTACTTAACAAATCGAATATAAAGTCCTTTTATACAAATCCGTTTTAAAGCCAATATGGTCTTATGGCATTCAGCTGTGGGGTACTATTTGTGCGTGTGGGGCGTGTGCGCTTCATGGTATATAAGAAATGAAAATATACGCAGAGACCTAGAAGTTCTCACCATCCAGATTTTTTTTTTTATACTGTATTTTATTTTATTTTATTGAATCTTTCTATTAAAAGAAATTCACAATAAGTATTCAAATCTTATTTCTAAATTATTATTTACTAGTTAGTACCAACGTAATAACTATTTTTTTGTATTCAAATCTTAAAAATCTATCTTCTATTGTGTAGAGACAGCCGCCGTGCCATGCTCAATGTGTCAGTTCTTTTTAGTCTCTGGTGGCCGTCAAATTGCAATAAATTGCGTTCTAGAGTGTTGGGATGTGCGGCTAGTTTGTTCACGTATTTGTACGTATATGTTTTAACTTCTTCGTGGATAGTGGGTACTTTGAGATCCCTATGTATGTTTTCATTTCTTATGTACCAGGGGGCGCTATGACGTAAAATCCTAGACTGTCTTCTCTGTAACTTCTGGATGTTTGATGCACAGGCAGTACCCCACAGCTGAATACCATATGACCATATTGGCTTTATAACGGATTTGTATAATAGGACTTTATATTCCAAAGCCAAAGTTGAGTTAGGACTTATTAGCCAATGTAGTTGATTTGTTCGAAGCTTTATGGACGTTATTTTTGCCTCAATGTGACGGGTCCAAGTTAGGCGCCGATCTAGGTGGATACCTAAATATTTGACGTGCGTTTCCGCTGGAACCGTGGTATTAGTTATTGTGATTGGTTGACAATTTTGCCTTCTAAGGGAAAACGTTACATGAGCACATTTTGATGGATTTACCTTTAATCTCCACTGTTTTAGCCAGTCTTCTAGCTTATGAATATGGGACTGCAGCTTTTCAGATGCATCCTTTGGATCATTACTGACACTTATAATTGCAGTGTCGTCTGCAAAGGTTGATGTATATGTATGTGGGCTTGTCCGCATATCCGCTGTATAGATGATATATAACAGCGGCCCTAGCACACTACCTTGAGGTACTCCTGCACTGATTTTCCCACATCTTGAAAGCTGGTCCTTTGACCTTACTTGAAAAGTTCTATCGGACAAATAGCTTTTTATAAGCTTGTGGATGTTTTCAGGTAGAACCCGAACTATTTTAGTAAGTAGCCCATCATGGCAGACTTTATCAAATGCTTGGGAAATGTCTATAAATAAAGCTGAACAGTATTGCTTTCTTTCAAAAGCCGATCTAATAATGGTAACGATTCTATGGACTTGTTCAATCGTACTATGCCTTGCTGATGATCTGGCATAACGTTTTGTTCATTTAGAAAAGGAGTTACACTCGAGACGAATAATTTTTCAAATATCTTTGACAAAACTGACAGTAGGCTAATTGGCCTGTAGGATGTAATCTGGCTTGCGTCCTTTCCAGGTTTCGGGATCATAACAATTTCAGACATCTTCCAAGAGCATGGGAACAAGCCGACGCGCAACATGGCATTAAATATGTAAAGTCAAATTCTTACAGCTGAATGAGGTAAGTTTCTTATCATTGATCCTGTTATACGATCAGGTCCAGGTGATTTCTTCATATCCGTATTTTTAATTGTCGATTTTAAAGAAGACAACCGAAATTTCATAGGATCATTCACGATGTCGCTAATAATTGGAATAGTGGAATTACTTATATCATGTGGTGCGAAAACCTTCTCTAAGTGCTTTGCGAACGCATTTGCCTTTTCACTTGAGTTTTTAGCCCAAGTACGGTCTTCAAGTCTTAGTGGGGATTCGTAAGCAATAGGACATTGTAAGTGCTTTACAGCTTTCCACAGACTATAATCCGTGTTTTTCATTGGATCCAAGTTGTCGATAGCGAGTTGGTGTTTCTGTCTCAATTTACTCCGTAAGTTGTTTTGGCATAAGTTCATTTGCATTTTTATGTGTGGTGAACGACTATTTTGCCATTGTCTTCTTAGTCTTCTTTTCTCAATGACGAGCATCTGAATATCTGCTGTTGCCTGGTACGTTATTATTTTAGCTGATGGCTTTGTTGGCGTTGCAGCTATGGCTGCGGCAGTCACAACGTCTGTAAATCCAGATAGATGCAAAAACATACTCGTCTAAATACGTAAGCAAACTAGTGGTCAATCCTAACACTAGCGCGCAATTTAACGGGCACCAGAGAATCAAAAAAACCGACACATTGAGCTTGGCGAGACGATTCTCCCTATCCAATAGTAGATAATCTTTTAATATTAAGATTTGAATACAATAAACTAGTTATTACATTGGTAATACTAAATAAATAATATTTGAGAGAAAAGATTTAAATACCAATTGTAAATTTCTTAAAACAAAACGATTCAATATAATAAAATTAAAGGAAAAATATGTTAGTAGAGCAGATATGAAAAGCACACGTTATGGTTTATATATGTGTATACGGTTTACATATTAATTTTGACATTCCATATGACACGTAATGTAAACACAGCTTAGTAAGTCTTCAGAAACTAATAAATGTTTTAACATTCATAACAAAATTTATTTATAGAAGAAGTTTCATTAGTTATTTAAGTTCGCTTGCTATAAGTATTAGGTATATTTATAATTTATTGTTTGACCTAACTTTGCCGAACTACAATTATTAATATTAGGTAATTTAATTTTTAGGCATAAGTTCGTTTTCTTTATTCTTTCTATTTAGAAAGAAAATTTATTTGATATGATAACTTTGAATACAGTAAAAGTTAAAGCTTATGTCTAAAATGTAAATTATTTAATATTTATATTTATAATAAATATTAAAGTGAATGGTTATGAGCATTATCTGTGTTACATATATGGTACATTTAGCTCATTAACTAGCACGATTCCCATTTGCGAATTGTCGAATTTGACGTTTACCAGTATATATAAAGAATGAATGAATTTTATTGAACTATTTGTTGTCAGTTTTAATGACGATTGTGTTGCATGCATTAAGTTCAATAGAATGCCAATATATCGAAATACCTACCTCATCAGTATGTTCATCATCTTTTAAATTTCTAGATCTTCTCTTGTCGCTTCCAGACAAGAGTTGGTTTACTTTAGACTGTTTTGCAAGATCTGAAGCTTCTTTTTTACTTCGAAGAGCACAATCTTCTAAAGTCTCAGCTGCTTCAAACATTCCTTGCCTTCTGTAAAGTGCTCCCAAATTCTTTAACGTTGTAGTAACAGTTGGTGAGTCTACTTTTGCAGCTTTGTGCCAGCCGCCATATTCTCCGTAAGGAGTATTCTCCCTGTTATCATATTTATGCTCTTCACGTTCTTCTGCAACCTTACAAATATAATAAACATATTAGCATATGATTTAATGACATCTCAAATTAAGCATATAGAAAACATCTGTATAAAGATTATCAAAGTAATGTCCATTATAAATAAAAAAAAAAGAAAAAAACATATAGTAAACTTATATATGGTTTATAAAAAAAATGTGAATTTTGAATTTTCGCGGGCTGTGAACATTCGATTATCGAAAAAGTCAGTCACGTTTGTGTGTGTTCTTCGTTTTTTGGCGTTTGAAAAAGATGGATTAAAGAATATGATTTTTTGGCCAAAACAACACCCTAATCATAACTCAACAACCTTATTCACCAGATTTGGCTCCCTGCGACTTTTTCCTATTCCCAAAACTGAAGAGGCCAAATGAAAGGAAAGCGTTTTGCCACAATTAATGAGATAAAGTCAGAATCGAAGAACGAGTTGATGGCCATACCGAAAAGCGAATTTCTAAATTGCTTCGAGTATTTGAAGAAGCGCTGGCATAAGTGCAGTATATCTGAGGGGGATTACTTTGAAGGAGACAAAATGGATATTGATGAATCAATACTTTTAAAAAAAATTCAAACTTCACCTTTTTATTTGAACAAACCACGTACATACATGTAACATACATACTCCTTGGAAAAATGCTTTTTGCACAAAACCATACATTTTTTTGTAAAAATTAAACAATCCTATTTTCGAAACACAGAAAAGGAAAATGCTCTGTTAACCACCGTTAAATCTAATTTTCATCATTTTATGTCTTATTTCTCTAAAAATTGTGTTATATCTTTGGGTTAGAGCATTTCTTTAATGGTTTATTTTTCATTACAGTTTTAGCATAAGGTAATCAGAGGTGAAAACTTTGACACATATAATATAAAAAAACTCAGTTTTTACTCTGGGTTTGGTTACAAAGAGACAAATATAGTATTTTGTGACGAAATACAGGAGAATAAACAAAACAAAAATCTAATGTTGTGGATAAGTGCTTATTTTAAAAACCTAAATAAAATTATTCTTAATAAGATTCCTTATTTGTTTTAATAAATAAAATTATTAAACTAAATCAAAATTTGGTTAAGTGTATGTGCTTTTTTATACAGCTACAGAAAACCATAAATTTCAAGTGGATTGTTGTTCCATACATATGGTGAAAATTTATCAAAATCTATCGGGCATGTTCTGAGGCTCAAATCGCATGCGAGTAGCAAATCGCCAAACTTATTTCTGCATGTTCTGCAACTCACGCGTTTTACTTGAAATCACCAGTGCAAAAGAAGAAATACAGGGCAAAAGTTGCAGAAGCAAAGAACGTTTTTAAATTTCATGTTTTTAGAAAAAATTTGTTACAAAATGTCATTAGTTTTGACTAAAATAGAAAGAACACACTATTAATTTAATTTATTCATAACTTTGTAGTTTCTTTAAAAACTAGTTTAGTTTAAATACAGCAGTTCACTTCAGTATACTCTTGCGACTTCAACTCGCCAAAACTCTTGCGAATGCGAGTTACAGAACACCTCACATGCAAGTTGAAATCACAATCGCAAATTTTGTGGGAGATGCGAGTGTCGGAACATGGCCGTATGCTTGTTTTAAACAACACAAAACACATAATAAATCAAACGTTGTAATAATATAAATGATTTTAGTAAACAAATAATGAAAAGTGTATACGATTTAATTTAAATATGCAACTCAAACAACAATAAATCTGCTTGTTGAATGTTGTGGCAAAAATTTAATGCAGTTACCCTGTAAGTGTTGGTGTGTGTTTGCAACTTCTTAAAATATGTTAGCGAATTAAGTTCTACAGAAAGAAAAAATGTTTATTATAGTAAAGGAATGTTTTCTGCAATAAATTTTAATACATTTCTATAAAATTTTAAAGAAATAAACATTTTTCCACCATTAAATTTGCATAAAAAATTGTTTTTTTTTAGAAAATCAAAGTAAAAATAAGAAGCAACTAAGGTTCTGTGGGAACGTGACCGCTGGAAAACACTCATTATCGCCCTTCTCGTGACACCGCTGGTGTTACCTTGTGGTTTTCAGAGTTCTAGTGTCCAACTTATCTACTAAATTTTTGTTTAGTCAGCCGCTGATAAACAATTTAGTACCAATCTGTTAAAGCTCTGCGTTTCTTTCCATCACGCTTTTGTTCTCCATCACATCCAAATATGTTAAACTTACTTTCATAATTAAATACTAAGTCATCATTTATATGATTTGTAGCAATTTGAAGCTAAATTGCTTATTCTATTGCATGAATATATTATATTAATTCATTTCATAGATAAAATAATCTTAAACTTGGGCACCACAACAGCAGCCGTCGCTAATAAGTTTTTATCTAGTGTAGCATGAATAAATATCAATATATATTGTAGCATGAATAAAAGTCATTATGTATGCCAACATGAGTATCGGCTAAACGTTTATTTAACGTATCCTATTACACAAACGTTCTTACAGTCAAATATTGATGCGTTGACTAAAACTGTTGTCATGTTTATAAATAAATCTAGAGCTAAATGTGTTGTTCATGTATCACGTCTTCCACTGTAATAATATGCCATGTCAGCAATTATTAACTATAAATTAAGTGAATTTTTATCAATAAAGAACACTTTTTCTTGAATCAATTCACATTGAGCTCAACTTATGCTCTGTGATAAAAGAAATAAATCGTCTTTTATTTTAACCAAATAAGGAACACACCACACTAGTTAAAATCTCTTTGGAAGGCTATATTCAATAACTTCAGTTATGTATCTTGAATGCAGTGTTTTTCAATGTTGGTCGCCATTTCCTGGTGTAAAATCGAACTAAAAATGCATTTCTTTACTGAGCACCAATAGCCCCTAATGGAGATTTTCTCTCTAAACGTACCGTTGGGGTTGAAACTATTTTATAATCTTTAACTTATAAACAAAAGCTATTGAAAAACAACTTATTTTCCAAGCGAAAAATAAAACTTTAAAAATACCTATTATTTTCGAGGCAAAAAATAAAGCTTGAATCGTTTTTTTTTTTTTTTTCAATAAAACTGATAGCCGTTACGATCATTGAATTAAGCTTTTTTCTTAATATTATTTTTCTTCTCACTTCTAACCTATTCCGAACCTGTTGCCCTTTCACTTTATTTTTGTTTTCTGTCTCTCCAATAATATAGGTATAGGCATTGTTCTACAGGCCAAACATGTTTGCTCATCTTTCTGTTTGTGCTGTTTGTTATTTTATGTATATTTGAACATACAAACGGAAATTAAATTTGCTATGAAAAGTATGTAAGAGTAGCTAAAGTAGAAAAAGCTTAAAAAAGAGAAATATTATATGTACATATATGTGTGTAAAGTTTGGAAGTGTTGCATTACTATTTCAATGGAGTTGCCATTTCAAAAATCCTCCTTAATCAACATTTCCAAAGTCTAAAACTTTAAATCATACGATCTCGGTAGACCGGAAAGAGAAACTCTCATTTCTACCAACTTTTCAAAAAGAACAAAAAAAAATTGCCCACATAACGCAGCACGCACTGCCTATCAGTCATAAGCATGATTAATATTTATGTAAACAGCGTGACTTTACGAACTGTTGTCTTTGAACAATCAATTTCACGGAGAGTATTCCAGTATCCAGAGTATGCCTTTCAAAGTGGTACGATTTTTTAGATGTCCACTCTGCATGGGCGGTAAAGTTAATACAATTGGTTAAGTACCATTTTGAGCAAATAAGGACAAATATATATATTACATATTTACATGCATATATATACAGCTGTTATATACCATAGATGTTGTGGTTTTCAATATTTTAACAAGTAAAACTTGATAACCTGTCAACATCAGAGCCACGCGATATTTTAATGGTGATTTAAATAAAATAGAATTTTAAAGAGTCTTTTATACAAAATATTATGTGAAACAGAGCTGGACCATAACGAGCATTACTATGGATTTTGTAGTGTACCTAACAAGTCTACACTGCAAACGCACACCAAATAACATAAACATAAGCAGTAATAAATTGAGTGACTTTAGTTTGAGTAAAAATAATTGTTAAACTAATTATATTATTGATCAATTAATAACAGTAATTCGACACCCTTTTCCATAGTAATGAATAATATATAAAATAAGTAGAATAAGGAAAACATTATATTTTATATAAGTAGAATAAGTAAGAAAGGCTAAAACTGAATTTGTAAACTTTGTATATAAAGGGTGGAAAATTCAAAATAAAACAGACTTCTATTTTACTAGCTGAATTGGCATTAACTGCCTTAGTTTTTATTAAAGAAGCTCTCGTGCCCTTACGAAAGTAACATCGGCACTCAACCACTTGCCCTTACGAAAGTAAGATCGGCAAGACTTAGCGCTACTAGCGGCGTATATACGCCAGTGGCAAACCATTAGCTAGGTAGGGTTCCTCAAATTATTGTAACCCTCAAACACTACAATTTAAACATCCCTAAGTTATGCAGTCGTGAGCTTCATACAACTACATACTTACAGTAATAAATGAATCTGAAATTTTTCACAAAAAATAATATTTTTTTAACATTAATTTTTATTTTATGGAATCTTTTAAATAAAAAAAATTTTCAATAAGTATTTCTAAAGTATTATTCATGAATTATTACCAATATAATAAGTAATTTACTGCATTCAAATCATAATAAACTATCTACTATTGGGAAGGGAAAGACAGGCTCAATGTGTCTGTTTTTTTAGTTTCCATGAAATTGCAGTAAATCGCGCGGTAGAGTATTGCGATGGATGACTCGTTTGTTAACGTATTTGGACGTATAACATAATCTTCTTGATTCTTGCTGGATAGGGGGAACTTCTAGATCTCTGTGAATATTTTCACTTTATATATACCAAGGGGCGCAGACGACTTCGTAGATTTTAGATGCTTGTTGCACAAGCAGTACCCCATATCTGAATGCCATATGTCCATATTGGTTTTATAATTTATTTGTATAAAAGCATTTTGTTATTCAAAAGCATGTTTATGTTAGGACCTATTAACCAGTGAAGTTGAAGTGTTATGGCCGCAATTTTTGTCTCAATATGGCGGGATCAAGTTAGGCGTCTATCTAGGTGGATACCAAAATGTTTAACGTGTCTTTCCGCTGGAACCGTGTGGTATTTCTTATTGTTATTGAAGGACAATTTTGCCTTCTGGGAGAAAATGTAACGTGAGCACATATCGAAGGCTTTACCTTTTTTAACTAGCTCATGAACGTGGGCCTGAAGTTTCTCAGATGCACCATTTGGATCACTACTGATACTTATAAATGCAGTGTCGACTGCAAACGTGGATGTATATGTATATGGGCTTGTTGGCATATTCGCTGTATATGTTGTGTGCAACTGTGGTTGAGTAAAGAAATACATAAAATTTCGCGCATAAATAATATTAACAAATACAATTGACGAAGAGAAGAGACACAAAAGCATATTTCAAAAAAAAAAAAAAAAAACAAAGAATATACATTAACAACATAACATATACATTGTGTGTTGTTAGCAAAAACAAAAAGTGCATGGTTAAAAAATTACACTAATAGTCAGTTCATGACACATGCAAAAAATGCAAAATGTAATAACAACAATTCTTATTACTCATTTAATTATACAGATGCTAATAATGCAATGAACAACATAAATAACAAAAAAAAAAAGGTGACAGTGCTTCTTCAACCGCCAAGAAAAATTTACGGAACGCGCTCCTTGTCCGCAAATATAAACATATCTTCACAGGTAACAACAACTGTAGCAACTAAAATTTAAAAAAAAAAGAAACATTACAGGGGCAATACCAAAAATAGTACAACAAAATTACGAAACAGGTAATACAAAAAATCCCGTATAAAAAGTGCAAAGAGGTAGGGATCGATATATAACCATAACCAAAAGGAAGACCAGTCCAAAGTCTTCTAAGGAAGCTAAAGCATATAAAAGCTCTCAAATAGCTCCAATGCCGGTAAGAGATTCTTTGTACTTGCTATTGCGTATGACGAAGCTGAACCCGCTGTCAGGGAACAAAACCCTCCCACGATTAACTTGGGTAAGCAAACATCTAATGTAATTGTTAACATGTCGTCCTAACTTATAGATAAGGAAAGCTATTATGTAGCTTCTATACGAAGTGGACAAATCCCAAACAAACAAAAAATTCTTGCTTATCGCAAATCGACTTGAATCAGAAAATAGGAGCTACTATACTTACAAATAAAAAAGTGATAAAGGTTTATAAAGATTGCTGATCTGTTTCCGCTGAGGAAATGAAAAGGGCACTAAGTGTCAAGAATTCGGGCACACTAAAACTTACTTTCCAAAACTTATTCCAAGATTAAGAAATGCAGTAAATGCGGTAAAAACCATACTTAAAACTATAGTATAAGGCTTCCTAATTTCCTAGGCTTTGTTCTGAATCCATAGCTAGTACGCAACCTAGTAACTACACAGTAAACCAAACTACACGTATGCCCAAGCATTAAGAAATGATTCATAATTCACGCGAAAACACTCTTATGCCCCTCATCTTAAAAGAGGGTCCAAAGAACGAAAAATTGCACATAGCCGAAACCGGTTTGTCCCCAAATCAAACTTGACAAGGGATGACGGAAATTCGTTCCAAAAATCTACATCAAAACACCCTGTCAGAATATCGAATCAAGAATGCAAAGAAACCGTTTACAAGCAATTCGAATTAAATTGATAACCTAACATAAACAATGAACAACTTCATAACAACAATGCTTGAAGAAATGATGTGCACCCCAAACATGCGTCTGAAACGCAAACGACTTATCTAGTCGTCATAAAATTGTTCATTGCTTGTATAAGACTTTCGATTGAACTTGTATTATTCGTCATAGGTACCTCTGCATCCTCTTGTAAGACGTGGGCATATGAATATTTTTTGGAGTTAGAATTTTCGTTTGGCGGTTAAAGCTAGGTAATTCTGCATAATTTTTTAGTGCTTGCGCGAGTTACATACCCAGGTATGTACCCTAACCCATAATATAGTTCAATAAACCCTACTCCAATTTCACTAGTTTTATTTTCATTAATAATAAGTCAATAACCTTCTTTAATAATAAGGAAATAAAATTAATTGCACAAGTTTTATTAATAAGTCAATAAACTGTAAAAGTAAGCAAAATAAATTAATATTAAATTCTTTTCTTTTAATAAGCAAATAAAATTAAATAAATAATATTTAATTTTACTTGCAAACTAATCAATAATTAACAAATGACCTAAAAACGAATTAACTGTTAAAATAAGCAAAATAAATCAATATTAAAATTATAATAAGCAAAAATAAAATAGAATTTAAGCTTCTTGTAATTAAATTTAAATGAATAAAGTAAGAATTATTTTAACCACGAAAAACTAAAGTTGTTTTTTTTATCGTAACGGCTGACTGACACCTTAAATCGCGCACGAATAGTTTGGTGTAATATGTGGCTGCGTCTAGTAATAGAATCAGCAGGAAGGGTAGGAACTTGGGAAGCATCATACTGTTGAAATTTAGGTTGTGGTATGTTTTTGGAATTTTTTACATGTTGGAAGACTTGACATCCTCTATAATTTGCAGTGTGTTTTTCAATAAAATCGCTACATTTTTTTTTACCTTGGAGTATGTTTTTAAAGAAGTGCATTCCAAAGTTCAGTAGGCGTCGCCGCACACAACGCGTACTGATGGTAACTTGCAGTACATTTCAGTATGCCCGAATTCTTGGCTGTTAGTGCACTGGAAGGGACCATTACTTTTCTGTGGCTCTTCTACAGTTATTCTCCTGTTGAGGAGGTATCGTAAGTTGTAGATATGGTAGGAGTTTTGATCTTTTATCTGAGTGGCACTAAATACAATTTCAACCCGATGGCATTGGTTGAGGAAGTCTATTCTTGTGTAGCATATTGTGTTCTGACCTTACATTCCGATTGTGTCACTTTTTATTTTCTCCGTGGGAACAGAATCGCCCATGCCCTTTATGACAATTATTAAACTTTTAGCACTTTTTAATTGGTAGGTGTAGTAGCTTTTGTGTTCTGCGTCAAGTCGACTTGCGATGAGCCGATAACTTTTTCTGTATGAGCTTGGAGCTTTGTCTCTTGAATTTGTCCTCTTCGTATTGAGTCAACATAAAAGCTTTCCTTATCTTCAAACTGGGGCAATATGTTTACAATTCCATTTGATGTTTGGTCACGCAAGTAAATCGGAGGACGTTTTTGTTCCATAACAGCGGGTTGAGCATCATCATCAGGAGTAGCAAGTATGAAGAATCTATTTCCACTTACCGTCTTTGCAGCTATTTCAGAACTTTTATATTGCTTAGCAGCGCGATCTTGTTGCGAAGACTTTGGACTGACCTTCCTTTTAGTTATGGTTATATATTGATCCATACCTGTTTGCACGTTTTGTACGGGATCTGTTTCATTGGTTTGTTGTACTATTTTTGGTATATTACCTGTAATATTTTTAGTTGAATTTTATTTAATTCTGGTGTTATTACCTGTGAAGATATGTTTATATTTGCTGATACTGAGCACGTTCGGTCAATTGGTCTGTCGGTTAAAAAATCACTGTCATCTTGTTTATTATTATTATTTAAATTTTTTATTGCATTATTATCATCACATGCACTGACTATCAGTGGAATTGTTTAAACCGTTTTACATGACCATGTACATTTGTTATAATATATATATTATGTTGTTGTTTAGTTTTTCTTATTTATTTATTGTTTTTTAACTGTTCACTGAGTATATTTGCTTATTCAATTTATTTAATACCAATTATGCGCTCTATATGACGTATGTCTATACTCAACCACGATCACACTTGAAGAATCAAAAAGAATGTAACAATAAAATACTAATAAAAACACTTTAATACAATTTTTCAAAACCTTTGCCAGATATTTGCACAAGATTCTCGTTAGGGACAAAAAACACATTAAGACATATTTCATAGATTCGTTATTGTGCTGCTCGTGTTTAATCTTGAAATTTCCATGCACACATAAATTAATGGAGCGCAACTGATGCCACAAAAAAGTACTTTAAAACTCACACAAGAAAAATGCGGATAACTAAAGAAAGTAAGATTGCTGATCGCACAGGGATTTGGCTCATGAAGACCGTCGCTATAGATGGTCTGGTCGTGTTCAAATTTGTTCGCATAATGCTGTTCTGCCGTCACACAAACAAAATGCACACAGGCAAAATAAAAAACGTGGGTGTATGCGCTATACAGAGAGCAACAAAACAATCTCGATGAGAGACAAAAAATAATGCTCAAACTGAACAGGATCATCTACACGTATTCTCCACACAGAGGACCATGAACAGAGTTGCTCCCGTTATTCTGCAGACGCTTTCTCAACTATAATTTCGTGCGAAACAATGTATGTACGTATTATGTGCTAGTTGGCAGCCCTGCTAGAAATTATTAACCAATAGGTTCATTCGAGTACTTTTTTAGTAGAGTTTAGTAACTGAGTAAATTTTTCAATTTACGCTCTCAAAATAAATTTTGTCCAAAAAGTACGCGAATGGAAATTTAGTAAAATTTATCCTACAGCTGATTAAAAATGAATGCAGTGTTGTAAAAAATGTATTCCTTTGACTACTCGACTCTGTTTGTTGTTCGTACTCGGTACAGAACAATTGTATACAATTCTTACGAAAAATACGTAACAAGTGTTGCTTTATAAGTTTTTTATTTCATTTATATTGTAAGTTTTTCCTGATTAAATTTGTTAAATAGTTCATTATTATTCGTTTTTGGTATTGATTAGTATGAATATCCAATTACTTGGTTCCGAAGTATTCATCACTTCTACAACACTAAAGAAGTAAATAAACAAGGAAACAAAATAATTTTTCCCCTAAATTCTAATTAAACTGCTGTGGAAAGGGCAACTTAAGCAAAAAAAAAAAAATATTAAACTTAATTTAATTTGTTTTTAAAACACTTATTCTTGTGTGCAAACGTAAATTAGTACACTTTACTGTTTTCAAATCCCTTTTTACTTGTGTTTGCTTTAGTTTTCCTTATTTTCACAAAAATTTTAACAACTCCGTAAAAATGCTTTTTTGTTTGTTTACATTTTAAAACATATGTTTTTTTCCCCCGACTAAATTCTACTAACAAAAATTTCTTTAGCAGATTTTGCAATTGCTCAGTCATCGAACTGTCATTTTACGCTCTCAAACTGTGTTCTCATCTACTAAACTTTGTGTACTCGAATGCAGTTTAGTAAAGTTTAGGCATAATTATTGATAATTATTGGGTTCTCGAACGAAGCTAATATGAAGACAGTTCGCTTGACTTCATTTGCGCCACATGCGCAAAACATTTCAATTTTGTACGCGAGATGACGTAGCTTGTATTTCAATCATTCTTAAGTCGAAACTACAGAAACAGTCATGAGTGGCACAACATCAAATTCAACATAAAAAACGATCAAATTGATAACAAATAATTGTTATTAAAATATTTTAACGCTTTTCTCTAATCTTGTTATAGAGCAACTACATAAAGCAGTATAACATTTTTATAGACCCTTTTATATTTTTCATTTGTGCCAGTTTTCAGAAAACACAGCATAATGTACGACCGTATGTAAAAGTTAAAAAAAGAGACATTTTTTACATAACCGTTTATCCAACACACACAGGTACGAATACAACTAAAGCTTGGGGAGTACATTTTAAATAGTAGAAAATAGTCCAAAACTTTATTATAGCCAACCTTTGTTTTCATAGATGAACGAATCGATCCATTTTGTCAATTGTTTTTTTAGTTTTATTACAGGCAGATTTCCATCACGAGTTAATTAGGATCTCATTCTCTTATTTAAAAAATCCTTTTGCTAATTTTCTACCTATCGATTAAGCTCATCAGGATAAACAAATTTTAAGAAAAAAATAGAAACGTCATGTTCGAAATTCTTTTAACCTAATGAGTGGTTTAAAGATTCTCAAAATAATAATGATTAACGTTTGTCTCATTCAGCATGCAAACTTACCTGCCAAATGGGTTTGTTTTTGCTGTCAATTGCTCCGAACTCGCGTTCATGTGCACGGGTTAAAACTTGTTTATATAAAATTTCTGCCTCTGCATATTTCCCCTGCTTTAAGTAACAACTGGCTAAATTATTTTTTGTTTTAGCTACATTTGGATCGTCGGGACCAAGTTTAGATTCATAAATTTCCAAAGCTCGCTGGTAATATTTCTCAACTTCATCATATTTTCCTTGATTTTGACAAAGTAATGCCAAATTATTTAACTGTTTTGCAACATCAGGGTGATCTTTGCCTAAAACTTTTTCTCGAATTTCCAATGCTCGTTTACAAAGAGGTTCGGCATCTTTATATTTCCCTCGTTTTCCATATAACACTGCAAGGTTGTTTAAAGTTGCGGCGACTGCTGGATGATTTTCGCCTAAAGTTTTACCACGTATGGACAATGCATCATTTAGCAAGTTAGCAGCTTCTTTGTATTTATTCTGAAATTGTAACAAAATAAAATAAGTTTTCATATATGTAAATATGTACGTATTGTCGGCAAAGAGTGTAAGCCTGCTAAATCAATTTTTTACTTTATTAAATGTTTTGATACCGTTGGAAAGTGAAGACGTCGCATAGACTACCATAGAAAATTTACCGCAATTTGAGAGTATCGAATATATGAGTGTCGAATAACGTAAAAATTTCGTTGCTAACTGTAATTTCACGGCATAATTTTTTATAATCTTAATTTTATTGAATGTTTCTACTAAAAGAAATTTACAATAAAATATAGCCAATGTAATAACTAATTTGATATATTCTAATCTTAATAAAGTATCTATTATTGAGTGGAGAGAGTCGTCCCGCCAGGCTCAATGCTTCTGTTGTATTACTCTCTGGTGGAGACGAGTGTGTTTTTGCTTCTACCTGGATAGTGGGAACTTTTAGATCTATATGGGTGTTTTCATTTTTTATATACCAAGGAGCGCATACAATAAGTCATCAAATCCCAGACTGTCGTCTTTGTAGACCATATTGGTTTTAAAACCGTTTCGTATAAGAGGACTTTGTGTTCCAAAGCCAAGGTTGAGTGAGGACCTATTAATCAGTGTAGTTGAATTGTTCTGAGTTTTATGGCTGAAATTTTTCCCTCAATATGGCGGGACCAAGTTAGACGTCTATCTAGGTGGATACCTAAATACTTAACGTGTGTTTCCGCTGGAACAGTGATATTTGTTATCGTTATTGGGGGACAATTCGCTTCCTGAGGGAAAACGTTACGTGAGCACATTTCGAAGGATTTGTATATGCACTTGTTGGCATATCCGCTGTACAGATGATGTATAGTAGCGGCCCTAGTATACTACCTTGAGAAACTTCTGCAGAGATTCTGCCATTTTTAGAGAATTGATCTTTTGACCTTACTTTAAACTTTCTATCCGTCAAATAGCTCTTAAGAAGCTTGTGGGAGTTTACAGGAAGAACTTGAGTTATTTTCGTGAGAAGCCCATCATGACACACTTTAACAAACGCCTGGGAAATGTCAATAAATAAAGCTGAACAATATTGCTTATTTTCAAATGCCGTCTAATTACGGTGACAATTCTATGAACTGGCTTAATAGTACCATGACTGGCACGAAAACCAAACTGATGGTCGGGAATAATGTGTTGTTCATTAAGATAAGGAGTTAGTTCAGAGACGATTAATTTTTCAAATAACTTCGACAAACAAATTAGACCTGTATAATGTAATCTGGGGGCTAATTACCGCAGTCGATCATGATAGAAATTTACTCGAACTTGCGAGATTTTATACTTTTGAGATTCTATCATTCGATAAGGTGTAAAGTGTATCGAAATTTCGTACGATGTTATCCATTGAAATTATATTTTTCAAAGAATTCGTTGGAAGAAAAGAAAATGTAAGACAAAATGTTTATTAATTTTTTGCAAATATACTAATTTTTATTAATTACAAGATCGAATACAACAAAAATTAACTTTAGACAGAAGCAAATTCTTGCAGAGTTTATGTGTGCACACACTGATTTGACCAAAGGAGTTCTTCCAAATACATCACAAGGAAAAGCTACTGCCAATCGGCTATGGGAAAACTTAGCCATTAAGCTAAATGTGAGATGATGTGGATGATATGTTATTCAAATCTACTACAAATAAAAATTGGGTGCGTAGATCATTTGCACAGAGCAGAGCTGAAATTTCAGGCGATTTGTTTATTCTTAAATAAATTTATTATCTCTTTATTATGTTTGTTTTTTCTTCCTAATATTGTCATTAAATTATTGCAATCGGAATATTAACAACTTATAGGTTCAATGATAAAAAATCTATATTTCAAAAAATTTTCAGAATTTGAAAAATATATACTATGTGGTATTAATTCAAAATACTGAAATATTGTAAGCATTAATATCAGAAGCGTTTCATCGCTGGATAAATTTAACGAGTTCAAATCTTTATTAGCTAGTTTTCCTAAACTACCCGATATAATTGCTGTTCAGGAAACATGGTTTGATAATAATGTGAAGCAAATTTACTCAATACCTAGGTTTTTAGAAGTTCATTGTTGTAGAGGTGATGGCTATGGAGGGACATCATTATATGTCAAAAAAAATTATTTTTCTCTGTCGAATTTTCTAGTAGTATAAATTTTATTGACGTTTAAAAATTTTAAGATTGATCAAAAGCCTATGAAACTTGTATCATATTATAGATCTCAAAAATTTAGCATTTCCGATTTCTAAATGTTCTGGAAATTAATTTAAGTAAATATGCTCAAAGTCCACTTATTTTGGTGGGCGATTCATATATTGACTTATTTCATAGCCAACACGGTGTGGACTTATCTACAGTGTTTCAGAATTGTGATTGTTCTGGAGCACATAACTTGGTAACAAGGCCTAGCAGCAATACGTGTATTGATCACGTTTTTAGCAACTTCTCCGAAAGAATATATGTTGATGCAATAGAATGTGATCTATCCATATAATATATTGTGTTGTAAAATTGAAAGTCAAATATCTAGCAAGGACTATATTGGAAAATCTAAAATTCATTGTGACTATAGAAAGGCCAGAGATTACTTACAAAATAGTTTGCCGCTTAACTCTACTAACCTAACTGCCTCTGACTTAACGAGCACATTGATTACCTGTATGCAGAATGCTATAAAACATTCAGTTGTTGTGTCCAATTACAAAACGCCTCTATGTTTTGAAATGACACCTTGGGTTAATAAAAATCTGCAGGAACTAATGCGACTTAAGCAAAATATACTAAGGAAAAGACGTAAAAGTAAAAATAAGAGAGATTTTGATGACATATTAAAAAGGCTGAGTAAGGTCATAAAGATAGCCAATAGGGAATGTAGAGACAACTACTACATTCAAAGCTTGAAAAGGGCTGGTAACGATCCAAAGAAGTGTTGGAAGTTTATTAACACCTCTCTTGGACGCATAAAAAGAAATGAGTATAGTTTAAATGATTTGCAAGGTGTAGAAATACTTTCGGATCAAATTAAAGCAAATTATTTTAACAATTATTTTTTGACATCAGTAGAAGATCTAAAGAGGGATATTGATGTTCAACAAAATGATACCTTTAACTTTCTAAAGTCACTACAACAATTGCCTTATCGTTTTGAACTTGGTTGCGCTAGCATAAAGGACATGTTAGAAGTCATTTCGAATATTAAAGAGTATAAAAGCCCTGGGTATGATGATATATCTCCCAAATTCTTAAAAAAACTTTGCGGCTGAAGTAGCCAGTATTAGCTGAAATTTTTAATAAGATGATTCAAACCTCTATGTATCCTGATAAGCTTAAAATACATAAAATTGTTCCGATATCGAAAGATGTAAATGCTTATACTGTCGAAAAATACCGTCCAATTGCAATGCTTTCGTCGGTTGACAAAATATTTGAGAAGATTATATACGACAGATTATTGGACTATATTGCGGCCAATAACATATTGTATGATTTTCAATTTGGCTTTAGGAAAGGTTGCGGTGCCGAAGATGCAGTTTTAAATGTAGTTCAATATATCTGCAAAGGTATAGATGA
The DNA here is from genome assembly GCA_963932375.1 of Phania funesta. NCBI lineage: Eukaryota > Metazoa > Arthropoda > Insecta > Diptera > Tachinidae > Phania > Phania funesta. Next base: position 30,776,775 of record OZ010656.1, read on the forward strand.
AGGTTTTACTGGGGTTGCAGGTATTTTCTTTAATTTTTCAAAAGCTTTTGACCTTGTTGACTATAAAATATTACTGGATAAGTTGTCACTATATGGTGTGAAGAGTAATGAACTATTTTTATTAGAAAGTTATTTTTTAAATAGGATGCAATATGTCCAAGTTAATGAAGAAAGTAGTTTTATGGGTGCTGTGAACTATGGAGTACCTCAGGGAAGTGGGCTAGGTCCGCTATTATTTTTATTGTATATAAATGATATAAAAAATCTTAATTTATCAGGAAAAATTTTCATGTTTGCGGATGATGTTTCCTTGTTTTATCCTTTTAAATATGACTTGGTGTTAAGAACCCATATTGAAAGGGATGCAGCTTTAATTTTTGAATTTTCACGGTTAAATAGACTTGTTCTGAATTCAAGTAAGACAAAACTAGTTCGTTTTAGATCAAATGCTTTTTCCCCAAATGATTTTTCAGTTCGCATTAATGGCATACTTTTAAGGGAAACTAATTCTATAAAATATCTTGGAATTACATTGCAAAGTAATCTGTCATGGGACTTGCATTTAACAGATATAAAGAGAAAAATTGCCCGAGGAATTGGTATACTATATAAGTTTAAAAACAAATTAAGTATAAAAGTTAAGTTGATGATTTATCAGTCGCTAATACAATCGCATTTAAATTACATGGGCATAGTTTACGCATACAACAAAAATAACATACAATTTAAATCTCTTCAACACATGCAAAACAGAGCACTTAAAGTAGTATATAATTTACCAATGACATACCCTACAACTCTTTTATATGCAAATATTTGTAACAAAGTGCTACCAATTTATGGTCTCTATGAATATCAGGTTTTGAAATACGTATTTAAATCCCGGCATGAAATAGGCTATAGAACAATATCTTTTACAACCAATCAGTCACATTTTAATACGAGAAATGCAAATAACCTAAGGTTTCCTAAATGTAGATTAGAAAAAACGAAACAGCGAGTGGATTACCAAGGTGGTACAAAATTTAATGAGTTACCTATTAACCTGAAAACTATTGACAGAATCTCAGTATTCAAATCATATTGTAAAGAATATTTATTTAATAAGATTGAAACGCTTTTGTAAGTTAATATATGAAATGACATATGGTATATTTTTTAAATTTTCTCCATTTCAACTTTATATGGATTATAAAATACATTTAACTAATTTTATAAATATATAAAATATACGTTTATAAGACTGCCAACTTGCATGAATAATGCCTACAAGGTGCTGGGGCTGTTACTAATATGAATTTGTAAATAAAATGAATTATACAATAAAAAAAAAATGTTTCTGGTCCACCATTGAAGTATGCTAAAACATGGCGAAAGCTTTATTGCAAGATTTCATAATATGATTAATTCAATATTATATATATGTATGTATATTAAGTAGGTGTATGCAGATCAAAAGCAGTTGGTTAAAAAAAGTTTCTTTTAACAAGTCTTTTATAAAGAAGACTGGTAGAGGTCTTTTCGAGGAGAAATACCTAAGTATAGCTGAGGAATCCCAAATTCAAGAAGTAGACAAATGTACTTCTTCTGAAAGTCCGAATGCATTACAAAGAAAAGGATCCGAAGAATGCATTACAGAATTAATGGACATTATAGAAAATGAAGAGAATGAAGAGACGCCAAAAAAAGATCCAACAATGCAGATGCCTGTTTCAAGCAAAGAACCAAGAGAAACGAAGACGTTTCTCTTAAAAAAACAAATTAGTGCCAGTGATAGATACCATCCTGAAGTTATTAAAATATTATATAAAATAATAGCACTTAAAGAAACAGAATTAGAAATGAATGCTTCATTACCCGAAACAAACATGAAAATAAAGAAAATTGATCTTCAAATTCGATTAAAGAAATTAGAAAAACTGAAACCAGATTTTTTTTAATTACTTAGTTAAAGTTAATGCTATGATCTCCCTTACATTTTCCTTGTATGATTTTAAAAAAACTTTAAACTTATTGCATAGCAAAACAATGTGTCTTGTTTAATTTTATTCTTTAATCTTTTACATTTTTTTAGTGTTGGATAACAGTTTCAGATGTTTGCTTTCTAACACTTAAATAAAAAATCGATTCGCTTCTTATCGAGTTACATCATCAGAAAAATTCGAACTATCGAAATTAATTCCGTTACGAAATTTTTTCGATCACGTCTCCCGTAATTAGGCCCCTGGCTTGAGTCCTTTCCTGGTTTAAGGATCATAACAATTTCAGACATCTTCCAAGAGCTGGGGTTGAATTAGGTAAGTTTCTTATCATCGATAATGTAATACGATCAGGTCCGGGTGATTTTCTCATGTCTATCAGCCAAATTATGAAAATTCCCGGGGAATTTTTTCCCCTCCCAACCAACTGTTCCCGGGGAATAAATTCCCTTATTCTAATCTCCCAGGGAACAAGGAAAAAGGGAGGGAGAAAATCAGAATCAGCTGTTTTGATTTTGACATTTTATTTTGTGCAAACGCAGACGGAAAATAGCAAGTTTTGTTTGTTTTTATAAAATAATTATTTAAAGATATTTAAAATTCATTTAGAACAAGTTATTTTGAACAATAACTCAAATAAATTCCATACATATTCTAAAATTCATTTACTTTTTTAAAGAAAAAAAGGCCACTTGGCGGAATGTAATAAATAAACTAATATAATACATACATATATGAATAAACTATTTTAGTAATTTGTGGTGATATCATTGATTTAAAATTGCAATCGATTTTTTTCTAATTTGTATTCAACTTCCTTCATTCTCATTTCTTCCATAAAAGTGTTGTGCCGCCGCATCTCAATAATTTGTTCTCTTTTCATTTTCTCCATTGCTTGAAAATGTTTTTTTTGCAATTCATATATGCTGTCAAGGGATCTGCAAATTTTTTTAATGCTCTGCTTTTGATCCTTTGCTTCCACTACTGCCTCTTTAACAATTTCGACCAACTCCCTTTGCACAGCAAGATCGGCTAAGAGCATACTACACGCACTAGACCGAAACTGCTTCCAGCTACACCTTCAACAGAAGTTTTCATTCCGATCAAATCATAGATGCTTTGCTCTGTTGGTGAAAACTTATGTTCCCTGTTTGGTCCACAACCTGTACCTTTCTTATATTGCAAATTTTGTGCTGCATTTTGCCGTACATAATTTTTTTTTTTGGTTAGTCCACATCTTTATCAAGCATTAATTTTTTCGATGATGCAAAATTTACCTCTTTCCATTCGATACTAGTTTTATTTGGAGTACCTAGTGAATTCAGAATTTTGCTCCATTAGGGAGAGCAATTGAAGGATCGCCGCAAATAACGTTGCAAATGACAAAATAATAATTTTTCAGGAGAGCGAAAAAACGTATTTTAAAGGTTTGATTATCGCTTTCTTTATTTTTTTATTAGTTTATTTTTTTATTAAATAATAAAAATAAAATAAATTCCGTTCGTAGCATTTTCTTTATAACTTACAACGTTCTTCCACTAGCTGACTTATTGTAATTGCGTTTTGACCGTGATAAAATGCATAATTTTGATGATTTGGTGTTTGAACAAATTTAAGAGAGTAATTTTAACGGTAATCTTCAAAAAACAGGTTTTGGAAAATTTGTCTTTTACAACGTTATACGCGGCTTTGCTTCAATTGTTGGAGTTGAAGTTTATTTGTACTTTTTGACCTAAAAAAAATCTTTAAAATCATTGTTTTAAATTTTTTAATTCGAAACTTACATTTTTACTTATCTCCCTTTAAAATATATGAGGAAAAAACTCGAAAAAACTGTTAACTGTTTTTTCCCTTTTTTTGTATTCATAATACCTACTTTTTTCACGGGGAAGAATTTCCCATTTTTGAAGTTTGCTTAGAATAAGAGGAAAGGGAAAAGGGAAAAAATGTCCTGGGAGATTTTATTTGATTTTAATGATAGCCGAAATTTCATAGGATAATTTACAGAGTCACTAATATTTGGAATAGTGAAGCTATTTATATTATGAGGTGTAAAAGTCTTTTCTAAGTGATTTGCGAATGCATTTACCTTATCAATAGAGTTTTTGGCCCAGGTGCGGCTTTCAAGTCTTAGTGGAGATTCGTAGGGAATTTTTTAAATAACTTTTGGTGGTGGATTTATGTTTCTGTCTCAGTTTATTGAGTAAGATTCTCTGGCATACGTTCAGTTGCACCTTTCTGTCTGGGGAGGGACTGTTTTGTCATTGCCTTCTAAGCCTTCTTTTCTCCCTGTCAATAATGTGAACATCAGCTGATAACTGGTGCAAATTTCTTTTAACTGTTTGGTTTGCTGGCGTTGCACATCTGGCTGCTTCCGTCACGGTGTTTGTAGAATAATCCACAGCTTCTTGAGTATCAGTCTGGTTTGTCAGAGGAATGTTCTGAGATAAGTGATAGCTTACATATTTTTATATTTTAATCAATTCATGTTTTTATTTGGGTAAAAAAATAATGGGTTCAGGTGCAGTGGAAAAACTGCAGTGTCATCTAATTACTGTGGGTGAGTGATCAGAAGATAAATCGTATGAAGAACTGACTAAAAGTTGCTCACGTCTGATGTTTTTTACAATATCGAAATCGATAAGGTCTGGCATCTTATTAAAATCTCTTGGCCAATAGCTGGGCTTACCTCCAGAGACGACATCAAGCTTATTAGCTTGAACTGTGTTATCCAGCTGTCATCCTCTAGGGCTAATGAGTCTAGTGCCCCAATAAGTGTGCTTTGCATTGTAGTCTCCAGCAGCAAAAAACGTTTGTCCTAAAGTAGCAATTCACAGAATAGACAGCAATTTTAAAATCAGTAAGATTTACAGTTGTCACTTGTAAAAATTCTTCACTGCATTCTGGCATTGGAAAATGCCTTATGTTTTTGCGCACTATAACGGCATTGCCACCACATGCCCTTCCACTCGGGTGTTTAGTGTCGTAACTTCTGCAGAGATTCTGCCATTTTTAGAGAATTGATCTTTTGACCTTACTTTAAACTTTCTATCCGTCAAATAGCTCTTAAGAAGCTTGTGGGAGTTTACAGGAAGAACTTGAGTTATTTTCGTGAGAAGCCCATCATGACACACTTTAACAAACGCCTGGGAAATGTCAATAAATAAAGCTGAACAATATTGCTTATTTTCAAATGCCGTCTAATTACGGTGACAATTCTATGAACTGGCTTAATAGTACCATGACTGGCACGAAAACCAAACTGATGGTCGGGAATAATGTGTTGTTCATTAAGATAAGGAGTTAGTTCAGAGACGATTAATTTTTCAAATAACTTCGACAAACAAATTAGACCTGTATAATGTAATCTGGGGGCTAATTACCGCAGTCGATCATGATAGAAATTTACTCGAACTTGCGAGATTTTATACTTTTGAGATTCTATCATTCGATAAGGTGTAAAGTGTATCGAAATTTCGTACGATGTTATCCATCGAAATTATATTTTTCAAAGAATTCGTTGGAAGAAAAGAAAATGTAAGACAAAATGTTTATTAATTTTTTGCAAATATACTAATTTTTATTAATTACAAGATCGAATACAACAAAAATTAACTTTAGACAGAAGCAAATTCTTGCAGAGTTTATGTGTGCACACACTGATTTGACCAAAGGAGTTCTTCCAAATACATCACAAGGAAAAGCTACTGCCAATCGGCTATGGGAAAACTTAGCCATTAAGCTAAATGAGAGATGATGTGGATGATATGTTATTCAAATCTACTACAAATAAAAATTGGGTGCGTAGATCATTTGCACAGAGCAGAGCTGAAATTTCAGGCGATTTGTTTATTCTTAAATAAATTTATTATCTCTTTATTATGTTTGTTTTTTCTTCCTAATATTGTCATTAAATTATTGCAATCGGAATATTAACAACTTATAGGTTCAATGATAAAAAATCAATATTTCAAAAAATTTTCAGAATTTGAAAAATATATACTATGTGGTATTAATTCAAAATACTGAAATATTGTAAGCATTAATATCAGAAGCGTTTCATCGCTGGATAAATTTAACGAGTTCAAATCTTTATTAGCTAGTTTTCCTAAACTACCTGTTCAGGAAACATGGTTTGATAATAATGTGAAGCAAATTTACTCAATACCTAGGTTTTTAGAAGTTCATTGTTGTAGAGGTGATGGCTATGGAGGGACATCATTATATGTCAAAAAAAATTATTTTTCTCTGTCGAATTTTCTAGTAGTATAAATTTTATTGACGTTTAAAAATTTTAAGATTGATCAAAAGCCTATGAAACTTGTATCATATTATAGATCTCAAAAATTTAGCATTTCCGATTTCTAAATGTTCTGGAAATTAATTTAAGTAAATATGCTCAAAGTCCACTTATTTTGGTGGGCGATTCAAATATTGACTTATTTCATAGCCAACACGGTGTGGACTTATCTACAGTGTTTCAGAATTGTGATTGTTCTGGAGCACATAACTTGGTAACAAGGCCTAGCAGCAATACGTGTATTGATCACGTTTTTAGCAACTTCTCCGAAAGAATATATGTTGATGCAATAGAATGTGATCTATCCATATAATATATTGTGTTGTAAAATTGAAAGTCAAATATCTAGCAAGGACTATATTGGAAAATCTAAAATTCATTGTGACTATAGAAAGGCCAGAGATTACTTACAAAATAGTTTGCCGCTTAACTCTACTAACCTAACTGCCTCTGACTTAACGAGCACATTGATTACCTGTATGCAGAATGCTATAAAACATTCAGTTGTTGTGTCCAATTACAAAACGCCTCTATGTTTTGAAATGACACCTTGGGTTAATAAAAATCTGCAGGAACTAATGCGACTTAAGCAAAATATACTAAGGAAAAGACGTAAAAGTAAAAATAAGAGAGATTTTGATGACATATTAAAAAGGCTGAGTAAGGTCATAAAGATAGCCAATAGGGAATGTAGAGACAACTACTACATTCAAAGCTTGAAAAGGGCTGGTAACGATCCAAAGAAGTGTTGGAAGTTTATTAACACCTCTCTTGGACGCATAAAAAGAAATGAGTATAGTTTAAATGATTTGCAAGGTGTAGAAATACTTTCGGATCAAATTAAAGCAAATTATTTTAACAATTATTTTTTGACATCAGTAGAAGATCTAAAGAGGGATATTGATGTTCAACAAAATGATACCTTTAACTTTCTAAAGTCACTACAACAATTGCCTTATCGTTTTGAACTTGGTTGCGCTAGCATAAAGGACATGTTAGAAGTCATTTCGAATATTAAAGAGTATAAAAGCCCTGGGTATGATGATATATCTCCCAAATTCTTAAAAAAACTTTGCGGCTGAAGTAGCCAGTATTAGCTGAAATTTTTAATAAGATGATTCAAACCTCTATGTATCCTGATAAGCTTAAAATACATAAAATTGTTCCGATATCGAAAGATGTAAATGCTTATACTGTCGAAAAATACCGTCCAATTGCAATGCTTTCGTCGGTTGACAAAATATTTGAGAAGATTATATACGACAGATTATTGGACTATATTGCGGCCAATAACATATTGTATGATTTTCAATTTGGCTTTAGGAAAGGTTGCGGTGCCGAAGATGCAGTTTTAAATGTAGTTCAATATATCTGCAAAGGTATAGATGAAGGTTTTACTGGGGTTGCAGGTATTTTCTTTAATTTTTCAAAAGCTTTTGACCTTGTTGACTATAAAATATTACTGGATAAGTTGTCACTATATGGTGTGAAGAGTAATGAACTATTTTTATTAGAAAGTTATTTTTTAAATAGGATGCAATATGTCCAAGTTAATGAAGAAAGTAGTTTTATGGGTGCTGTGAACTATGGAGTACCTCAGGGAAGTGGGCTAGGTCCGCTATTATTTTTATTGTATATAAATGATATAAAAAATCTTAATTTATCAGAAAAAATTTTCATGTTTGCGGATGATGTTTCCTTGTTTTATCCTTTTAAATATGACTTGGTGTTAAGAACCCATATTGAAAGGGATGCAGCTTTAATTTTTGAATTTTCACGGTTAAATAGACTTGTTCTGAATTCAAGTAAGACAAAACTAGTTCGTTTTAGATCAAATGCTTTTTCCCCAAATGATTTTTCAGTTCGCATTAATGGCATACTTTTAAGGGAAACTAATTCTATAAAATATCTTGGAATTACATTGCAAAGTAATCTGTCATGGGACTTGCATTTAACAGATATAAAGAGAAAAATTGCCCGAGGAATTGGTATACTATATAAGTTTAAAAACAAATTAAGTATAAAAGTTAAGTTGATGATTTATCAGTCGCTAATACAATCGCATTTAAATTACATGGGCATAGTTTACGCATACAACAAAAATAACATACAATTTAAATCTCTTCAACACATGCAAAACAGAGCACTTAAAGTAGTATATAATTTACCAATGACATACCCTACAACTCTTTTATATGCAAATATTTGTAACAAAGTGCTACCAATTTATGGTCTCTATGAATATCAGGTTTTGAAATACGTATTTAAATCCCGGCATGAAATAGGCTATAGAACAATATCTTTTACAACCAATCAGTCACATTTTAATACGAGAAATGCAAATAACCTAAGGTTTCCTAAATGTAGATTAGAAAAAACGAAACAGCGAGTGGATTACCAAGGTGGTACAAAATTTAATGAGTTACCTATTAACCTGAAAACTATTGACAGAATCTCAGTATTCAAATCATATTGTAAAGAATATTTATTTAATAAGATTGAAACGCTTTTGTAAGTTAATATATGAAATGACATATGGTATATTTTTTAAATTTTCTCCATTTCAACTTTATATGGATTATAAAATACATTTAACTAATTTTATAAATATATAAAATATACGTTTATAAGACTGCCAACTTGCATGAATAATGCCTACAAGGTGCTGGGGCTGTTACTAATATGAATTTGTAAATAAAATGAATTATACAATAAAAAAAAATGTTTCTGGTCCACCATTGAAGTATGCTAAAACATGGCGAAAGCTTTATTGCAAGATTTCATAATATGATTAATTCAATATTATATATATGTATGTATATTAAGTAGGTGTATGCAGATCAAAAGCAGTTGGTTAAAAAAAGTTTCTTTTAACAAGTCTTTTATAAAGAAGACTGGTAGAGGTCTTTTCGAGGAGAAATACCTAAGTATAGCTGAGGAATCCCAAATTCAAGAAGTAGACAAATGTACTTCTTCTGAAAGTCCGAATGCATTACAAAGAAAAGGATCCGAAGAATGCATTACAGAATTAATGGACATTATAGAAAATGAAGAGAATGAAGAGACGCCAAAAAAAGATCCAACAATGCAGATGCCTGTTTCAAGCAAAGAACCAAGAGAAACGAAGACGTTTCTCTTAAAAAAACAAATTAGTGCCAGTGATAGATACCATCCTGAAGTTATTAAAATATTATATAAAATAATAGCACTTAAAGAAACAGAATTAGAAATGAATGCTTCATTACCCGAAACAAACATGAAAATAAAGAAAATTGATCTTCAAATTCGATTAAAGAAATTAGAAAAACTGAAACCAGATTTTTTTTAATTACTTAGTTAAAGTTAATGCTATGATCTCCCTTACATTTTCCTTGTATGATTTTAAAAAAACTTTAAACTTATTGCATAGCAAAACAATGTGTCTTGTTTAATTTTATTCTTTAATCTTTTACATTTTTTTAGTGTTGGATAACAGTTTCAGATGTTTGCTTTCTAACACTTAAATAAAAAATCGATTCGCTTCTTATCGAGTTACATCATCAGAAAAATTCGAACTATCGAAATTAATTCCGTTACGAAATTTTTTCGATCACGTCTCCCGTAATTAGGCCCCTGGCTTGAGTCCTTTCCTGGTTTAAGGATCATAACAATTTCAGACATCTTCCAAGAGCTGGGGTTGAATTAGGTAAGTTTCTTATCATCGATAATGTAATACGATCAGGTCCGGGTGATTTTCTCATGTCTATCAGCCCAATTATGAAAATTCCCGGGGAATTTTTTCCCCTCCCAACCAACTGTTCCCGGGGAATAAATTCCCTTATTCTAATCTCCCAGGGAACAAGGAAAAAGGGAGGGAGAAAATCAGAATCAGCTGTTTTGATTTTGACATTTTATTTTGTGCAAACGCAGACGGAAAATAGCAAGTTTTGTTTGTTTTTATAAAATAATTATTTAAAGATATTTAAAATTCATTTAGAACAAGTTATTTTGAACAATAACTCAAATAAATTCCATACATATTCTAAAATTCATTTACTTTTTTAAAGAAAAAAAGGCCACTTGGCGGAATGTAATAAATAAACTAATATAATACATACATATATGAATAAACTATTTTAGTAATTTGTGGTGATATCATTGATTTAAAATTGCAATCGATTTTTTTCTAATTTGTATTCAACTTCCTTCATTCTCATTTCTTCCATAAAAGTGTTGTGCCGCCGCATCTCAATAATTTGTTCTCTTTTCATTTTCTCCATTGCTTGAAAATGTTTTTTTTTGCAATTCATATATGCTGTCAAGGGATCTGCAAATTTTTTTAATGCTCTGCTTTTGATCCTTTGCTTCCACTACTGCCTCTTTAACAATTTCGACCAACTCCCTTTGCACAGCAAGTTCGGCTAAGAGCATACTACACGCACTAGACCGAAACTGCTTCCAGCTACACCTTCAACAGAAGTTTTCATTCCGATCAAATCATAGATGCTTTGCTCTGTTGGTGAAAACTTATGTTCCCTGTTTGGTCCACAACCTGTACCTTTCTTATATTGCAAATTTTGTGCTGCATTTTGCCGTACATAATTTTTTTTTTTGGTTAGTCCACATCTTTATCAAGCATTAATTTTTTCGATGATGCAAAATTTACCTCTTTCCATTCGATACTAGTTTTATTTGGAGTACCTAGTGAATTCAGAATTTTGCTCCATTAGGGAGAGCAATTGAAGGATCGCCGCAAATAACGTTGCAAATGACAAAATAATAATTTTTCAGGAGAGCGAAAAAACGTATTTTAAAGGTTTGATTATCGCTTTCTTTATTTTTTTATTAGTTTATTTTTTTTATTAAATAATAAAAATAAAATAAATTCCGTTCGTAGCATTTTCTTTATAACTTACAACGTTCTTCCACTAGCTGACTTATTGTAATTGCGTTTTGACCGTGATAAAATGCATCATTTTGATGATTTGGTGTTTGAACAAATTTAAGAGAGTAATTTTAACGGTAATCTTCAAAAAACAGGTTTTGGAAAATTTGTCTTTTACAACGTTATACGCGGCTTTGCTTCAATTGTTGGAGTTGAAGTTTATTTGTACTTTTTGACCTAAAAAAAATCTTTAAAATCATTGTTTTAAATTTTTTAATTCGAAACTTACATTTTTACTTATCTCCCTTTAAAATATATGAGGAAAAAACTCGAAAAAACTGTTAACTGTTTTTTCCCTTTTTTTGTATTCATAATACCTACTTTTTTCACGGGGAAGAATTTCCCATTTTTGAAGTTTGCTTAGAATAAGAGGAAAGGGAAAAGGGAAAAAATGTCCTGGGAGATTTTATTTGATTTTAATGATAGCCGAAATTTCATAGGATAATTTACAGAGTCACTAATATTTGGAATAGTGAAGCTATTTATATTATGAGGTGTAAAAGTCTTTTCTAAGTGATTTGCGAATGCATTTACCTTATCAATAGAGTTTTTGGCCCAGGTGCGGCTTTCAAGTCTTAGTAGAGATTCGTAGGGAATTTTTTAAATAACTTTTGGTGGTGGATTTATGTTTCTGTCTCAGTTTATTGAGTAAGATTCTCTGGCATACGTTCAGTTGCACCTTTCTGTCTGGGGAGGGACTGTTTTGTCATTGCCTTCTAAGCCTTCTTTTCTCCCTGTCAATAATGTGAACATCAGCTGATAACTGGTGCAAATTTCTTTTAACTGTTTGGTTTGCTGGCGTTGCACATCTGGCTGCTTCCGTCACGGTGTTTGTAGAATAATCCACAGCTTCTTGAGTATCAGTCTGGTTTGTCAGAGGAATGTTCTGAGATAAGTGATAGCTTACATATTTTTATATTTTAATCAATTCATGTTTTTATTTGGGTAAAAAAATAATGGGTTCAGGTGCAGTGGAAAAACTGCAGTGTCATCTAATTACTGTGGGTGAGTGATCAGAAGATAAATCGTATGAAGAACTGACTAAAAGTTGCTCACGTCTGATGTTTTTTACAATATCGAAATCGATAAGGTCTGGCATCTTATTAAAATCTCTTGGCCAATAGCTGGGCTTACCTCCAGAGACGACATCAAGCTTATTAGCTTGAACTGTGTTATCCAGCTGTCATCCTCTAGGGCTAATGAGTCTAGTGCCCCAATAAGTGTGCTTTACATTGTAGTCTCCAGCAGCAAAAAACGTTTGTCCTAAAGTAGCAATTCACAGAATAGACAGCAATTTTAAAATCAGTAAGATTTACAGTTGTCACTTGTAAAAATTCTTCACTGCATTCTGGCATTGGAAAATGCCTTATGTTTTTGCGCACTATAACGGCATTGCCACCACATGCCCTTCCACTCGGGTGTTTAGTGTCGTATACAAATATGTCATTAACTCTAAGGCAGTTTTTCAGAGTGAAGTGCGTTTCAGAGACTAAAAGTATGTATATTTCCTGTGTTAGAAGGAAATGCTCCACTTTATATTTATGTTGGGGGAGACCGTTGGCGTCCCAGAAGCTTATTTTTAACTGGTTAATTTTTTTACTTAGCAAAATTTGCAGCAACATGTCTGGGTTCGCATCATTTCCTGAAACATACCCTGCATAGTTGTCATAAAATTTTTCATTTTTTGTATAAGATTTTAAATTGAGCTCGAATTATTCGTAATAGGTATCTCTGCACCCTCTTTTAAGACGTGGGCATATGAATATTTTTGGGAGTTACAACTTCTCGCTTCACGATTACCATTAGGTAATTGTGTATAATTTTTCAATGATAGGGCATACGAATAGTTAGGTTTGGTATGTGGCTGCGTGGGAAATTAGGAAGCCTTACATTGTTCAAAGACGGGTTTCGTGGTATTTTTGAACCTATAATTCGCAGTGTGATTTTCACTGCAGTTGCTACATTTCTTAACCTTGGAGTCTATTTTTGCAAAAGTTCATTCCAAAGTTCTATCAAGCCTTTGGCACTTTTTAGCTGATAATAATAAATTTTTAGCTTATATAATAACTCTATTCTTCGACATCAAGTCTACTTGCAATGAACCGATAAGTTTTCTCCGTTCGGGGGTTGGATCTAGGTTTCTTGTAGCTGTTCTCTCCGTATAGAGGCAACATAAACATTTTCCTTTCACAGTTGGGGCAACATGTTTGCAATCGCATTTGATATTTGCTCGCGCAAGTAAATTGGTGGGGGTTTTTGTTCCCTAACAGCGGTTTCGGCATCTTCATCGTCCGGGGTAGCAAGTATGGAGAATCTGTTTTCATTTACTTTAGCACTTTTGCTACTTTAGCACTTTTGTAGTGTTTCGCGGTGCATTCTTGCTGGTAAGGACTGGCCTTCCTTTTGGAAATGGTTATATAACGATCCATGCACTTTTTTTACCGGATTTTTTATATTACATGATTCATTGGTTTGTTGTACTATTTTTTATATGGTACTTGAATTGTTGTTTTTTATTGAATTTTAGTTTCCTCTGGTGTTGTTACCTGAGAGGATATGTTTATATTTCCGGATAAAGAGCGCTTTCCGTCAATTGGCCTGGCAGTTAAAAAAGCACTGTCATCTTTTTCTTGTTGTTGTTGTTTATATTATACATTGCACTATTAGCATTTGTATAACTAAAAGAGTAGTAAGAATTGTTGTTATTACATTTTGCATTCTTTTCGTTAATGTTAGGTGCGCTCATGTACTGACTATCTATTGTTTAAACCGGTTTAACCATGCACTGTTTGTTATTATTTTTTTTTTTTACACACAATATATGTTATTTTTGTTGTTTATTTGTTTTCACTGTTCACTGTGTCTCTGCACTTTTTTTTCTTTGTTTGTAAAAAATCACTTTATATGAATATGAATTATGCGCTTAATATAAAGTACGTCTGTACTCAAACACGGTCACTAATAAAGTGAAACACATTTCGCTCTAAAAAACTGCTATAGAGTCAATGGATTCTTTACATGCGACTGAATGTTGTGACTAAATATTCGAGTAGGAGGGACTGTGGTGGCACCACCATCATAGTACGCTAAAACTTTTCAAAGCCAGAATACAGTGAAGATTTTATACAAGCTACGGCTGTAAATCTTACTGATTTAGATATTACAGTCATATTTCTATATTGTGCGACCAGGCTCAAAATCGAATATCATCAATTTGCTACGTTTTTTGTTACAACAGGACAAAAGTTCATTGCAGCTAGCGAAAAAACTTTTTGGGGCTCTATACTCTTGCCCCAAGAGGGAGACAACTATACAATACATTTAAACCAAATAAGCTAGATATCTTATCTGGAGCTAAAACCCACCTATTGGACTACTCATTACAATAATATGCCAGATATTACCGTTTTTGAAATTGTAAAAAATATTAGACGTCATCAAATATTAGTCAGTCCGTCCTATTTTCCGACCATTCACCTACAGTCGGCATTTTACTGAAACGCTTATATTCTATCCAAATAAGTACACGAATTGGTTGAAATATAAAATTAAATAAAGACAAATCAATGGAAATTCATCACGTAACGTTTTCCCTAAGAAGGCAAGATTGTCCGCCAATAACAATAACAAATACCCAGGCTCTACCGGATACGCTGGGTATCTACCTAGATTGACGCCTAACTTGGTCCCGTCTCATTAAGACAAAAATAACGTCCATAAAGCTTCGAACAAATCAACTACATTGGCTAATAAGTCCTAACTCAACTTTGGCTTTGGAATATAAAGTCCTTTTATACAAATCCGTTATAAGGCCAATATGGTCATATTGCATTCAGCTGTGGAGTACTGCCTGTGCATCAAACATCCAGAAGTTGCAGAGAAGACTGTCTAAATATATGTAAACAAACTAGTCGTACATCCCAACACTCTTCTACACAATTTATTGCAATTTGACGGGCCCCTGGCCTGGCGAGGCGGCGCTCTCTACACAATAGTAGACAGGTTATTAAGATTTGAATACGAAAAATTATTTACTGCATTGGTAATAACTAGTAAATAATAATTTAGAAATAATATTTAAATACTTTTGACGGACGCATCATAAACGAACAAACAAACTCCGTTTCAGACGTTATATTCGAACCTCTAAAATTAATCTACAACAAAAATAACGGACAAGACAATCCAAAAACAATATAAACACATTACAAAAATATTAAACAAATTCATAATCCAATAATCACTGACTTCTTTCAACCCCAACAAAAAACACTATAAAGAATTAAAAACAAAGCCCGCACCACAAATTATGACCCAAGAAAATAGTAATCACAATCGTCTAATCTATAAAAAAAACCACCAGGTCCCAATTACAGGCAGCTACGTGGAGAAAAAAAAATTACCTACAACATCTACCTGCCATCCGAAAAACATAAATTCTGATGCAATACAAAGCCATAAAACAGTCATCACTTACATCTACCAATCCGTACAAAACACCCGACTTACAAGCGTTACCTGCTCACACCTTACAGATGCTCACACTTTACAGAGCTCACATGACAAATAGATACCTGACACACAATAAAATACTAACGAATTGATGCAAACTTCTCAGAACGAAAAATGACACTGAAGATGGCACATGACGGAAATTCCTTCCAAAATTCTACATTTAAATACTTTTTGTTTTGATTTTTTAGTAGAAGCATTCAGAAAATTAAAATTAAGTATAAAAAAGTGCTTGGGCATACAGAGTTTTTTTTTTGTGTACAGAGTTTTTAGATTTTATGTGAGTTGCACTGGACACAATCTCAACTCAATGCATTGTTTCAGGAACATCAGCATGTTTATAATATTGTCCACTGACCTTACAGTGTTACCTTCCGCTTCTATGATAGTTTTTATTTCCTCAAGTGGAACAGAACTGTGAATGTCCTTTTTTGTAATTTTTTTCTGTATGGGCTGGGATCTTTGTCTCTTAAATTTGTCGGATGAAGGCGACATTAAAAATTTCCTAACCCACAAGTTGGGACAACATGTTTACAATTGCATGTGATGTTTGCCCGCGGAAGTAAATCGGTGGAGATTTGCACATTTTTATGGGATTTGTTGTATTACCTATATCGTCTTTTGGTTGGTATACCACCTGTTTCGTTTTTTTTTTGGTTTGTTCAGTTTGATTTATTTCGGCTGTTGTTACCTGAGAAGATATATGTATTTATGTAGGGCATAAACCACAGTCGACCAGACTAAGGAGGAAGGGATAACGGGACTATTTAACGGACTAGGACAAGACTGAAACGGAACGAGACGGAACTTGGGATGATAGAGTTGAAGTTGGACATTCAAGAAGAGCAGTTGAGGCGCAAGAAGCGACAATTTAATATTCCTTAATAATTATATTTTAATGTTGAATAAACTACCTTCTTTATATTAAACGAAGTGCGGGTTTTTGGTAAAAAATTTTAAGTTTTGGTAAAAAATAGTTTAATTCCTGATGATGCTGCACAATGGAGTAGCGAAATATCGAAAAATAAAAATATAATTGTGTAACAGAAGACCTTCAAGCTTAAAGAATTTCAATAAATTATATAAAAAAAAGTCAAGAAAGTCTATAATTTTAATAAAGAAGTTATTCTAATTTAAATCTTGAACTTTTCAATAGTTACTCTTAAATCTGCGAAGAGCGAAAAAACATGTTAACATACACACATATGTATTTTTTCTCTATTGAAGCAGGATTCTTCTTAATTTAATTATTGTTTGGTGTTGTTACCAGCAACCAAGTACCATATAGCATAAAACACGGATACAAAACAGGCAATTCTGCTCAAACGGAACCCAAGCGCAAATACCTCTGGGGACCACTCAAATGGTTATACACAAAATAGAAATAGTAATCTTTATAGAGGAACCAGAGATCGAAATATACTTCTGACCATAACACGGCCCTTCAGGCAGTAGTACAGCAATCACGGAGTTTTTAAGTTGCTTCAGTGTGACCACAAGGCCAACAGTATTCAACATTTTGACTGATAGCCAAATTACTACCAATGCAATGGACACCGAAATAGTTAGAATTAATGGACTAAGTGTATATCTAGCGGCCAATAACTGACTCATCTTTTAGACCGAACCAACAACGCTTTCTTGAAATAATTTAGCTGATTTATCATAAATATATATTAAATAAAGCAAATTGAAAGAATAATGGCTCTATACAAATATACTATTTTAAAAAATTTGTTTATAATGCTTGATATATTTAAAACAATATGAAAGGGTTTGCAGATTTTGAGGTCACAAAAATATTTTGTTTTTTTAAGTTTTACGTGGCTCACATCAAAAGTCGGGCAAGTTTAAAATATATTAACCATCTTAAAAAAAATACTTCAGGTTTTTCAAAATATTCTTTCATAATACATACTGTATTTAGAAAGCATAACGCAACAAAAATAACTACTTCAGTTTTAAAACAATATAAATAATAAGAAGTTCGCAAAAAACTTAAAACTATGATCACACCGGAAATCGGGCAGACTATATTATTTAATTATATATTAAATATTTAGTATTTTGTTGCATATCTTTTTTGATTTTCGACAGCTTATTGGAACGGACCCCACTAATTTTTTACATACATCAAGACTTATATGGTTCCATTTTTTCTGCAATGCAGCTTTAAGTTGGTCTTTACTGGTGCACAACTTATTTTTCATCCGACGTCCCAGTTTGACCCATAAATGCTCGATTACATTTATATCTGGGCTTTGGGCAGATGTTTTCATGGCCTTAGGACAGTTTCACAGTAGTCAGTTCTTTACTATAACCGATGTATGCTTGGAGTCATTATCTTGGTAACATTTGAAATTATCAGCAATGCCCAATTTACGTGCACTTTCCGTAACATGGGGTTTGAACATGTCAAGATACATATTTTTGTCCATTATACCTTCTATAAAGTGAAGGTTTCCGACACCTGAAGCCGTCATGCAGCCTCTCACCATTACTGATCATCCTCCATGCTTCAGTTTTTTTAGTGTTCTTGGGACAGAATTCTTTTGGACCCAAACAAATTAAATTTGCTTTCGTCAGTGAAAAGCACCTGTAAAACGTTAAAATACCGATAGAATTACAAATTCTTCAAAATGTGCTCTCGTGCAAATCCTAAACGATATTTTATATTCTTCTAACACATGAATTCTTTCTAGCCACTCTGCCATTCAAATTGTTTTTCCTCTTTTTATTGTTTCCGAATGAACTTCCTTTCCAAACTTGTTTTTAACATTTGTGTCAAGATTTGGAGCAGAGATAAATGGACCATTTTGAGCATTACAAACTATAAACTTCTCGTCTTTCGAGCTAAGCTTCTTTTTCACTGGCACGCGTTCTTTATATCCAATTATCTTTATTATATCGTTTAATTGTGTCATGTACTGGAGACTTACTTTCGCTAAAGATATTTGCAATTTCACGTAGGGTTTTCCTTCTAAAGAGTAGAATGCTTAATTGAACGCGACATTGTACAAAAAATTAAAAATATTGCCTTCTGATGAAAGCGAAAATATAACTGACGACTTATAATACAAAAATAATAAGTGACGCTAAAATACAACGGTATATCAAATGAAATTTTTGTTACTATTGGCTTTGCCCGACTTTCAGTGAGTATATATTTTTGAACTTTTTGCGACTTGCTTTTAAAATACTGTTATGTAAAATTTTTTTAATATCATTATCACATAATTTTAATGTGTATTAAAAATCCTAATCAATGAGATTCAAAATATTTGCAAAAACAAGATTATTTTAGGTCTAAAAATGCGAAATCCATAGTTTACTAGATCTGATTCCAGACGCCTGCACATTGACTCCACTAAGTTTCCACATTTTTCTGGCAGGATTTTGCACCACTTTTGTTTCAAAATACGTTTTAATACAGCTCTCTGAAAAATATTGTGTTCTCGGACTTTACATCCCGATAAGCCCAAAGATTTCCAATGGAATTTATGTAAGGACTTTGTCGTGGTGTTATCCTAATACTGTCAATAAAAACCACTCTCACCACGCCAGATTTTCTGTTGGTTTTATATTTTTTATATTAAGAAATTAATGCGCCATACCATATGACGTCCATCCGACCAAAATAAGTTAAATTTACTCTCGTCCATGAATATCATGTTATTCCAAATGACGAAAGTTTTAGTTTTGTGGAGCTAAGCAAATAATAAACGCTTACGGACTATTTCGTCACCAACATTTGTTCGTAGTATCTTCCTAAGCTTTCCTGTTATTTTTGGAGCAGGTAAATGGAAATTTTTTTAATTTTCTATGGGAATTTTCTCTCTGGTTTCTTTTTTTACCCCTTTGTTTAATTACATTCTCTATTGTAAGCCGCCATAGATCAATCATAACACAAATGTACTTTATTGACTTATCTTGACTATGGGGTACAATATAAATATTTTTTCTGAACAAATTAATTCTTTTCCTTTTGGCATTGTAAAACCCACATCTTTACTTCTGCGCACATAACGAGTGCTATTGCACGCGAAAGCACAAAAAACGAAAAGGGATAACCCAAGTGATTTGTTAAAAAACCGGACCAAAATCTTAGAATGTTTGATAAATTTAATGTTAAAAACCACATGAAAAACGCTGTAATGGCAAGCGTCTAAAAATGTCAATTGTTAAGTAGCCCTATGTTGAGATCTCATATCGTTGCTTCAAAAATATCTGCGGGGTTCTTTTCGAAACTGGAACATAAATGCTCGTCTCTTAAAGTTAAGTCCTAACCACCGACTGTTAATTAAATCAAGATTTTCTATTTTAGAGAGGTTTAGTATTTGTATATGACCGACATCTATTACTTTTTCAAGAACAGTTTTTTGGGTGGTCCATAACACAAGCTTTATGATTTTTGTGTAACTATAGAATTTTTTTTTAGTTTAGTTAAATAAAACATGTTTTTCTATTAACACAATTTAAACGAGCTAATTTTCCCAACCAGTAAGTCAACGATAAATTCACAAAATTGTATATATACATATATATATATTTCATTTTGTTTTATAAGTAAAAATATAAAAAAATAACAAATATGGTTTATCTAACTAAACTAAAAAATTATTTTTTTTATAAAGTTATACACAAAATCATATATAAATATTTCTGTCAATATATACATATGTATATATAATATATATATATATATATATATATATATATATATATATATATATATATATATATATATATATATATTTGTGATATTTTTCATAAGTATTATGTTTAGACCAGTGCTATGTCTTTAAAAATATGTTTTAACCAGTGCTATGTCTTTAAAAATATGTTTTAACCAGTGCTATGTCTTTAAAAATATTTGTTTATCAGTTTTTGATTCATATGTACAGTTATGATACTTGTTTACAAAGAATTCACTGCTTTTTAATTAATCAATGTCTAATTACAAAAAAAAAATCAAAATATTAATCAAAATATAAAATGATAAAAAATATTATTTATTACCTGGTCTCGATAAACCAATGCCAGTATATTAAGCATTGTGGCTACATCGGGATGATCATGACCACTTGTTTTTTCTAAATCTTCTAAAGCTTGCTTACAAAGGGGTACTGCCACTTCGTATCTATAAATATATGTTAAACAGTTCAACATTACATACTAATATAGATTGGTGCAAATAAAGTGAAATTAAATAGAAAAACCAATTAAGTATTAAACCTTGTTAAAATTATTCGGTCCCATGATTCTGAAAATATCGGGCAATGGCAACGGTCAAATTTAAAATGGATTATTAAAAATAGTAATAAATTAAAATTTGTGGATGGATCTTATTCTGAAAAAATGGAAATTTATTGTTTGCCAGTATAAAAAAATGTATTAACTGGCGGTGGGCGAGCTAGAGAGAGGGACCATCTTCAGGCGACATTTTTTTTACTTTTTTGCTAATATGTTTGAAAGTTCCACGTATTTCGAGTGGAATGAAAACGTTTGGAATTGTAAAAACACTCGGAATTGCATAATTCGAAAATCAGCTGCCCGGCATTCCACATATTTTGCATATAGTATATGTATGCATTTTAAAATTTATTGAGAAAAATAAAGGAAAATTTAAGAAAAACCTTTTATATTTTAATACAAAATTGTCATTTTAACGTTTAAATAATGTTTTGTTTAAAGAAACTCTGATTCTAATTCATTTGCGGATTCGAAATACAGAACCGCACTGATACTTTTAGTTGGTTTATATTGCATTATGTACTAATATGTACTTATGCGTATTTTTCACTATTTTTCTTGTCGTTAGATTTTAGTTGTACTTTTGAAGTGTAAAATCAAATTGTGATTGTCAATAAAATCAAAAGGAAAATCTTCCTATTACAGAGCTGTCAGTTTATTTTATAGCTTTCCCACCAAATGGATTGTCAAATATCGCCAAAATAACCCAAATTTCGAAAAATATATAATTATATACACTTTCTTCTTTTGGCGCCATTATTATTTGATATTTATTTTTATATGCAAGGGAAAGTAATAAGGTATGCAGAGGTATGGCAGTCAAAGAAAACTTGCTTTATTTTGCAGAATTCTACTTCTTCTAGTCAACTTAAACATATGTAAAAAACTTTCGAAATTGTATTTTTATCAACTTCCAAGAAACTAAGGTAATGTTGTAAGCGTAAAAGGTGGAACAACAAATCATAAACATAAGAAAAACGCGCGTACTCAAACAAAATATTTTTTTTTAACTTTTTTTTTGTTTAATTGAATCTTTCTATTTATAGAAATTTACAATATGTATTTAAATCTTATCTGTAAATCATTATTTATTAGGCACTCCAATGTAATAAGTAGTTTAGCGTATTCAAACCATAATAATAAAAGAATATCTACTATTGCGAGAGCCGTTTCGCCAAGCTCAATGTGTTTTTTTTTCAGACCCTGGTGCATGCAATTGCAGTAAATCGCGCGCTAGAGCGTATTTGGACGAGTACGTTTTTGCTACTTCCTGGACAAGGGGAACTTCTAGATCTCTGTATTTATTTTCATTTCTTATGTCGTATAATCCTAGACTGTCTGCTTTGGTACCTCTGAATATTAGATGCGCAAGCAGTACACCACATCTGAATACCATATGTCCATATTTGTTCTATTATGGATTGGTGTAAAAGCACTTTGTAATTCAAAACCAGGATTGAGTTAGAACTTATTAGCCAATGTAGTTGTTTGGTTCGAAGCCTTATGGCCGTTATTTGTACCCCAATGTGCCGGGACCAAGTTAGGCTTCGATATAGGTTGATGCCCAAATATTTAACGTACCTTTCCGTTGGAACCGTGGTATTTCTTATTGTTATTGGGAAATTTTGCCTTCTGAGGGAAAAGGTTACGTTTACACATTTCGCTGGGTTTACTTTTTTAACCAGTCCTCTGGCTCATGAATGTGCGACTGAAGTTATTGAGATGTAACTTCCAAATCTTTATTAACACTTATAAATGCAGTGTAATCTGCAAACGTTGGCGTATATGTATTTGCGCTTGTTGGAATATCCGCCATATAGATGATATATAATAGCGACCCTAGTATACTTCCTTGAGGGAGCCCTGCAGAGATTTTTCCTTTTCTAGAAAATTTATCCTTTGACCTTACCTTAAACGTTTTATTTGTTAAATAGCTCTTCAGAAGTTTGTGAGAGTTTTCAGGTAGAATCCGGTTATTTTCGTAAGTAGCCCATCATGCCAAACTTTATCAAACGCCTGGGAAATATCAATAAACAAAGCTGAAAAATATTGCAGATTTTCCAATGCAAATTTAATAACTGTGACGATTCTGGTGACTTGCTCGAAAACCAAACTGATGGTCCGATATGATGTTTTGATAAGTAAGATACCGCTTTAAACACGAAACGAATAATTTTTCAAACAATTTTTACAATATTAACGCCTGTACGACGTAATCTGACTTAAGCCCTTGCTGGTTTAGGGATCATTACAATTTCAGACTCTTCCAAGAGCATAGGAAAAAGCCAACTGAAGCGTTTCTATTCTGATGTATTAGCTATTGAATTGGAGTGTATACCTATGTCATATCAAACACATAACAAATATATTGTTTTAAGAATTCGTAACGGCGTCAGGTTGAGTTAAAAGCAAAATAAAAAAAGTCTGTGTAAAATTTAAATAAAAATAAAAAAAGGTGCTATAATAGATAGAAAACACAAAATAAAAATCAAATATTGTTATCAGCTGGCAGATACATAGCTACGGTTGTCGTAGAGTACACTGTCAGAAGTTCACACTTATAACTCCTCGTGGTGGCGGCTGGTAACAGGTTCCTAGGTAGGTTATGTCTCTGCTAGGAGTCTGGCTAAATAAGTCGAGCGGAGAGAAGTTAAAACTCTCTTATAAAAAATCCCTAATCCACGGTAGAACAGCATTCGCCAGGGATGCGTGGTCAAGAGGGTGCTTGGTCTCTAGTATGCGAACTCTGGATACCTGTCGACCTCCAGTTTAAATCAGACTTACCCATGCATAAGCTCTGTACGGGTGGACACTTTTTCTCCTTTACTCGTGGGAATAAATGAAACGTAATATAAAAAATAATAAAAAACCCAAAACGGACTGAGAGAATCTGGAAGGGATGAGTCAGGAAGCTTCGAGAGAGGTGGACATATTAATCCCTGAAGGAACTCCGGTTGTAATAGGCCATAGGAGAAACCCGGAGATGGACAAGTGCGCCTCGCAAGGAGTGGGCGAGTTAATCTGTAAAGGTACTCCTAAGGCGTTATTCCGTGAGACTCCTATAGGGACGGACAAGGAAGCTTCAGAAGAGGCGGAGAGGCTAATCTCTGTGGGAACTCCGGTATTTGCCCAATGGAGGAATTCTAAGGGAATGGACAAGAACACCTCGCGAGGGGTGGACGAGTTAGTCGCCAAAGATACTCCTGAGGCAATGGAGGGGAATGTGATAGAACTGGACGCACCTACCCAAGTTGGGTTAGGTAAGTCTGTTTCGGAGTCTTTGCAGCTCAAAACAAAAAATTGAGAGACGAAGGCAGAAGAGAAGACGTAAAAGGGAGAAAAAGGCTATTGAGAAGATGACAAATCGAATTGATAGCCTTTTAAGCGAGGAGACGACTCCAGAAGTTGAAAGACCTTTGAGGTGGTTTAAGGGTGACAACCCTAAAATTTCGGAAAAGGTC
Source organism: Phania funesta (assembly GCA_963932375.1). Lineage (NCBI taxonomy): Eukaryota > Metazoa > Arthropoda > Insecta > Diptera > Tachinidae > Phania > Phania funesta. The sequence continues at coordinate 30,801,204 of OZ010656.1, forward strand.
CGCAAACAGAAGAAGAATCCTCAAAAAAGCCCATTGGACAACCCTCAAAAGTTGTCGAAATGAATGTGGCTAAAAAGGGCACTAACCAGAAGCAGAACAGTAGTGGTAGTACTAATGTTAGACCGAAGGTTGGTGCAAAAGTGAGACCATCTTTTGCACAAGTTGCAAATAGAGATCTCACTTTAGGTGTCACTGACATATCTATGGAGGGTCCTCTGGAGAACACACATGTGAATGCCTTCAAGGCATTACTGCTGTGTGCTCTGAATAACCTTTGTGATGATGCTGGTGACATAGGTTTCGTAGGTAATGCTAAACTTGTTGATGGGTTTATTGTACTCACGTGCAAAAACCAATCGACGAAGTGCTGGGTGATCGAACTAGCGAAATCCCTGACCAATCCTTGGGAAGGGGTTAAACTAAGAGTCGATACCCTGCATGCGCTGCGAAACGGAGTTGGGATGTTCGTCCTTGCTCACGGTTCTACCGAGGGTAAAGACTTTATCCTGAAAAGGCTGCAGAAGCAAAATGGATGCCTGAAGGGCACTTCTAAATGGAGGGTTACTCGCAAAGAAAAATTTGCTAATGCAGAAAATGAGGGCGTAGTGCTCACGAGATGGTGTCCGAAGGAGGATGCGGAGGCAATCAGGAAAGCACGGGGGAAACTCAACTGCGGACTTGACCAGGCTGAAGTACAATTCAAGAGGAATGACCAGTGAACACGACGTCCTCCCCGGTGCGGGGGTAGGCAACTCTGAAAAGAGATGTCTATTATGCCAGCTCAATCTTCATCACAGCAAAGCAGCATCAGCAATGTTGGTGCGATGTTTTGAGGAGGATAAGCTGGATATAGGCTTGCTACAGGAGCCCTGGATTGTCCAAGGCAATATCAGGGACATGTCTCAACAGACCGCCAATCTGTACCACTCACAGACTGATGGTAAATTAAGGTCATGCATCCTGGTGCGACATGGCGTACGAACAGTACCTATGACACATCTCTGCTCGCCGGATCTTACGGTAGTAATGATTGGCAGTGGTTCGGTATCATTTCTTATTGCGTCGGCTTACCTTCCCTATGAGACGACAGGTGCACATCCGTCACTGGAGGTGGAGAACCTGGTGAGTTTCTGCAGGCAAAGAGGTATGGCGCTGATCATGGGCTGTGATGCCCACTCGCATAATACGGTTTGGGGCAGCACAGATGATAACTACAGAGGACAACAATTGTTGGAATTTGTAGAAAGACACGATTTGCTGGTACTTAACAGAGGGGTAGAACCCAACCTTGTGGATTCACGAAGGGCAGAGGTGATCGATATCACTCTGTGCTCAGTCAATATGCTAGACAGGGTTAAGGACTGGAAGGTCGTGGACAGATTAACCATGTCTGAGCACAGGGCAATCCAGTTCGATATACTGTATGGCAGTAGACGGAGGAAAGTCCGCAAACGTATAAGAATACCGAAGAATACTGATCATACCAGTTATGAAGAGTATCTGTCGGTACATATAGGAGGTGCTCTATACACAGCATCTCGCAACACGGGCGAAATCGAGCGGACGATGGAACAATTTAACTCCGCGTTTAAGCAAGCTTTCGAGCATGCTTGTCCCTTGACAGTAGTGGATGAAAAAGATTCGACACCTTGGTGGAACGGAGAAATTGAATCCATGAAAAAGGAAACAAGAAAGGCCTTTAACCGATGCATGAGGGAGAGAGACTCGATCTCATGGGATGCGTATAAGGAGAAGAAGAGAGAGCTGAAGAGAACAATACGTCTTCGGAAACGAAGTACGTGGAGGGAAGTATGTAGAATACAGAAGATAATATCTAAAGACCATGTCTCTAGGATGGGACTAATTCGCAAGAGCGATGGTCACATGACTGGGACAGTGGAGGAGACATTGCAATCGCTTATGGAGGTTCATTTTCCTGGAAGCTTTAGTTCGAGTGACTCATGGACTCCTGTAAATAGGGGGCTAGTGAGAGAAGACGAGCTGAGGCTGAAAGGATAATATCTCCGAATGGTGTCAGTGCAATACTATCTTTTGCACCATTCAAAGCAGCTGGAATGGATGGAATTTTCCCAACCTTATTACAGTGGGGAATAGATACTTGATAGGATTAGGGGAATATTCGCAGCCTATCTAGCGACGGGATATATTCCGGTGGCTTGGAGGGAAACTTAAGTTGTTTTTCTTCCCAAACCGGGTAAGAGGGACTATACTGACGGTAAGTCCTTCAGACCGGTCAGCCTAACATCTTTTCTACTGAAGACGGCGGTGGCTGACTTTATGGAGAACCATACGCTGATGGATAGGCCCTTGAGTAGATTTCAGCATGCTTATAGAGCAGGTAGATCTACTGACACCCCTCTGCACGGGCTCGTCAGAGTAGCGGAAAGAGAAATTTTCAATGGCGAAGCTGCTCTGTCCGTTTTTATGGACATTGAGGGCGCCTTTGACAAGATCTCTTTTGGGAAGGTGAGAAATGCTCTTACTGAACGTAGGGTTGACCCCATTATTATAAAATGGATAAACGCTATGCTTCGGACTAGGGTTATAAATCTCAGATATGGGAGAACCAAGATTCGAGGTAGAGTAGTTAGGGGGTGCCCACAGGGAGGTGTATTGTCACCTCTTTTGTGGAGCATCACCGTAGATGGCCTTCTTTGGATATTGGACTCAATAGGCGTCCATACGATTGCGTATGCAGACGTATGGCACTAATGGTTGGTGGTAAGTTCATCGGGGCCATTCAAGGTTGCATGAGACAGGCTCTCATGGTGACTGAGACATGGTGCAGTGACCAGGGTCTAACCATAAATGCCAGTAAATCCGACGCTATGCTTTTCACTCGTAAGAGGAAGGGTGTAGAGGTTGAAGCCTTAAAGCTCTTCGGATCGGAAGTATCTGGGCGTTATCCTGGATAAGGAACTTACCTGCAATGAACACATCGAAACAAAGGTCCGGAAAGCAAAAAGGATTATGCATCAATGTAAACGAGTGTGTGGCCGTAGGTGGGGAATCTCGCCAAAGGCTGCATTCTGGATTTACACAATGATGGTGCGACCCATTATAACTTACGCATCCGTGGTGTGGTGGCCGAAGGCCTCTCAGGGCACAATTAAGCGTAAGTTGGATGGGATTTAGAGGGTTGCCTGCATGGGTATAAGTGGTGCAATGCGCACGGCGAATGAGGAGCGATGCGATTTGGCATATCTTTGGGCCGAACATCGGGCTTAAGAGTATCCTGGACCTCGTTGGGAAAGACGTTAGGGCTGCTCAGATGCCGATGGAACGCATGAGTAGAAGAAAGGTAGTCGAGAGGCTGCATCGGACACTCATTGCGGAAGGTATTATACACAATGAGTGTATGGAGAACGACATCAGCATTTTTACTGATGGTTCTCTTATGAGTAGCAGGGCAGGAGCAGGTGTATTCTCAGTTGAGCTGAACTTGTCCTGTAGTCTGTGTCTGGGGAGGTACGTATCAGTTTACCAGGCAGAACTGCTTGGGTTGCTGCATGCGTTGGATCACTTGCTTGAAAGCCGAGTGCATGGGAAAAGAGTTCTCATTGCAGCAGACGAACTAGCAAAAAGGGGATCTGATGTGGTTTTCTGTGGACCAGAACCCAGGGTTGCCCTGGGTAATGGCCTAGTGCGAGCTAAAGTTCTTCAATGGGCAAACTCATTACACCTGAATAGGTGGATGGAGAATACCACATGTAGACAGGCTAGAATGGTGCTCAAAGAGCCCTTCGGCAGGAAGGCCAGCAAGGTGCTCGGGTATAATAGGGCTACTTTAAGCTGGATCACTGCGTTAGTGACAGGAATGGAAACTTCAAGTACCATCTGGCTAAGATGAAAGTCGTATAAGATGATACTTGCAGACTATGCCTGGAAGAGGCTGAGACGGTAGCGCACATTGTGTGTGAGTGTCCAGCACTGGCTAGCATAAGGCTTAAGACCACGGGCAGACACTTGTTAGATGAGAATGCCATGGAGGAACTAAGCCTTAGACAAATGCTAGCAATTACAAAAGACTCCGTGATGAGGAAGAGTGTCGACAGTTACCAATAATATAATTTTTTTTTTCATAATTGTTGTTAAAAAAAAATGGAGTAATGGCTGAATGCAATAAATGCAGATCAGCGATAAGAAGAGAAAGTGGACTTCGATGCATGGGCGTGTGTAATAAAGTGTATCATTACACAAAAAGATGCGCTAGGATAGATAATTATTCTTCAAAAATTTTAGAGGAGGACACTTTTGTGCGTTATATATGTGATGATTGGATGTTGTATATACAGAATGTGGATCTTGTAATAAGAGACATCCAAGAAGGAGTAAATAAAAATAAACAAGTGTTAGTGAAGTATAAGAATGAGTTTGAAAGATCATTACAGCGAAATGAAAATTAAATAAAAGCTTTACTTGAAGTAATTGAAAAACGATATGACGATATGACGATATATTTAAAAAAATGGATAAAATGCAAGCAATGTGCGAAAAAATTTTTGATGTAAAAAAATGAGTTGGAAATTTAAACGAAATGGAGAATAAAAACAAAAATATTTATGAAACAATAGAAAAAAACAATACAAAGATGTGTAATGAAATATAGAAAGCAATTAATGATACAAACGTCAAAAAGAAAATGACCTATACACAAACAGTAAAAGACATAGTGATGCCAGATGTGTCAAAAAATTTCCCATTGATTATAAAGCCCAAAGAGAAAGAAAGTAGTGTAAAACAAAAGCTGAATTAAATAAAAAAAATAAATCCAGTGAATTTTAAAATCGCAAATGTAGAAAATAGAAAAAACGGAACATTAGTAGTTCAAAGTGAAATTAGTGAAAACTATGAAATAACGGTTCCAAGACAAATCGATATGCAGATTTGTAACATACATGAACTTTAAAATATCCGAAAGAGAAATGGGTGAAAAATTGAGGAAACAAAATGAAGCTTTGGAAAATAGTCGTTTCGAAGTAATGAAAGATCCGTCCCTGTGTTAAAATAAATTTGTTGTTCTTACATGCATACATTCTATTTCTTTATTTGATGTTAATTTGTTTTTGGGATCCTTTTCTTGAACAAATCTTAACTGTAAAGCAAACATACATACATACAGGCATTCATACCAAAATTCCAAAATTTGTGTCTCTTTCGTTATACATACTTACGTATAAGAGATGTTACATGTAGGAATGTGTGTACATATTTCTTAATATAATATGTATGTATTTATGTATGTGCGCTCACAATTCTGTATAAACATAAAAATGTAGAAGCAAATTTACTGTTAATTTCTTGTTTTATATTGCAATTTTGATTTTAGTTTTCACTCGTAATTTAGCATTGAAATAAAACAGTTGTGTTTTGAGGAAAAAATAGTTTTTATTTCAACTGCCTGCAAAAAAGATTGCAGACACAAAACAACGGTGACCCCGACGTGATCAACTTGTGTATTAATATTAATTAGAATATTGATAATTCTTTTGTAATTCGACAAAAGTTTGTAAAATAAAGTTCACGTTTGCTTTTTAACGTTTTTTCGTATAGTGGTCCAGAAAAATATCATCGTCTTGCTCGCTCAGGATGTCAACCAGTGAAATTGAGATACCTGCCGCCTGTAATGATGCAGACCAGACAATGGATTTGGTACCATATTACACGAAGGTTGCCCTATTATTAAAACAGCTAGAGTATTTAAATAAAGCTCTAACAACATCCCAGATAAAGGAATATGACGAAGCTGAGCTCTGTCCGATTGGATTATTTAGAAGAGATTTACAAACGCTATGAAAGGAACCAAGGTATTATAGAAGAAAATGAATGCAGCGTGTCGGTAAGTAACGATCGTATGGGTTTCATATCATTGTACTTTGAGATGAAGGCTAAATTAACGCGCCAAGTCAATGCTATTCGCTCTAGTCATCGTTCGTCAACGTTGCGCCAACTTTCTTTGGATGAGTCGCCATCACAAGTAACTTCGCGCAGAACAAAAGTGCCTGAAATCCAGTTGCCTAAATTTTGTAGTTCATACTCAGGTTGAAAAATTTCATTATTTGCGTGCAAGTTTAGAAGGTGTTGCTCTTGATACAATTGCTTCACTGGAATTTAATGAAACAAACTACGAAGAAGCTATGAACTTGCTAAAAAATCGTTTTGACAATAAATTGCTAAATTTTCAAACGCATATAAAAGAAATCTTTGGCTTAAAATGTGTTGAAAATGGTTCTGCTTCTAGCTTGCGTCGATTATCAGATAGCATAAATGGACACTGGCGTTCTAGGCAAACCATTGCCACTATACAACAGATTACCGATGGGCTTCTAATTCATTTGGTGACAACGAAACTTGATAAGAAATCTTTAGTAAAATGGGAAGAAAGCTTACCTATAAATGAGCTACCAACTTGGACCTCAATGTCAGCATATCTAGAGCAAAGGTGTCGTATGGCTGAAAATCTTGAACATTCTGTGGCTAACAAGGGCGTAAAGCAACTTGTCTCAAAAAACGAAAATGTGTTCATTTTGTGATTCTAAAAATCATTTTATTACCAGTTGCTCAAGATTTTTAAGTTTGTCGCTCTCACTTCGTTTCAAAGAAGCAAAGAAGATGAGGTTGTGTTTAAATTGTTTAAAAAAGGGCCACATGCTCATACGATGTACTTCAGGATGTTGTCGGCAATGCTCTTTGAAACACCACACATTGCTTCATATCGATAAACCCTATACAGATCAGCATGTTGCAACATCAGCAGATCCTAGTACGTCGCAAGCAGTGCTTATATCGTTAAGCGATGTCAATTCGGCAAAAACGTTGCCCCCAGTAGTGGACGTTTTGCTAGGAACAGCGATTATTATGGTAAAAAATAAATTCGGCATTTTTGTTCCTTGTCGCGCAATATTGGATTCTGCATCGCAGCTCAACCTTATCACTAGTCGTTTTGTAAAACATTTGCATTTGAAATGTGAAAAGAATTTTACAACCATTTCTGGAGTAGGGGATGCAAGTGTTACAATTGAGGAGTCCGTTAATATAGTTATAAATTCAAAAAATAGAAACTACTCAGAGTTATTAAAGGCTATGGTTGTGCCCAGTATAACAGATTATCAGCCCAACATTAATTCAAATTTATTGGAGTGGAATATGCCAAAAAACATACGACTTGCAGCTCCCTTTTTTGACAAATGCGGTCGTATTGATGTTTTAATAGGAGCCGAGCTGTTTTTCAATTTAATGTCAGTTGGACAAATTAAATTAGCAGATAATCTGCCCGTGCTGCAAAAGACCTTGTTGGGTTGGGTGGTTTCTGGCGGAGTCACACGTTCACGTAAGTCGTGGTGTTTAGCTGTCAGCACCAAAATAAAAGAACAGGAGCAATTGTCTTCTATAGTATAAAGTTTTTGGGAAGTAGAAAATAATTTTAGCAACTGTAACTCGTTTTCCAATGAGGAAATATTTTGTGAAAATCATTTTTTGGAAAATACTATTCGTCTCCCATCTGGTTGTTTTTCGGTTCGATTACCTCAAATAGAAAATGGTGGTGTGTCTTTACTAGGTGACTCTTATGACCAGGCTTTACAGCGGTTTAAAGGTTTGGAAAAGAAACTAAAAAAGATTCCAGAGATAAAGGCTCAGTATATCGAATTTATGGATGAATACATCACTTTAAATCACATGTCTCTGATTTCCCCGCAGGGTGCTCAAAAAAGGTATTTTCTATTACACCACTGTGTCCAAAAACTTGATAGTACATCGACTAAGTTAAGAGTTGTCTTTGATGGTTCAGCAAAAACAACACATGGTTTATCTCTCAATGACGTACTATATGCAGGTCCTACAATACAACCCAAACTTTGTAGTACTCTTCTGCGGTATCACTGTTATAAGGTTGCTCTGAGTGGTGACATTTGTAAAATGTACAGATGTGTACAAGTTTCTCATCCAGACGACTACCTGCAATGCATACTATGGAGAGAAAATGAAGACCAAGAGATAAAAACATATAAATTGAATACGGTGACTTATGGTACAAAGCCCGCTGCATTTTTGGCTATTCGCACAATGCACCAACTCGCAAATGAAGAAGAACCCTATTTCCCGTTGGCTGCAAAAATTGTGAAGCGTGACTTTTATGTGGACGACCTAATTTCTGGTGGTGACTCAGTTGAAGAGGTTGTGGCGATTAGGCAGCGAGTAAAGGCGCTGCTAGGAAAAGGCAATTTTTTGATTAGAAAGTGGTGCTCAAACGTTCCTGTAGTTTTGGATGGCGTACCTGTGGAAGAATGCGAACAATTTTTGAAGTTTAGTGACGGCACTGATATCACAAAAACGCTTGGACTTATTTGGGATCCTAAGAGTGACAACTTTATTTTTTCTTTCACCCCTTTCGAAGAAAATAAAGTAATTACCAAGCGTACAATACTGTCTTCAATCGCTCGTCTGTATGACCCACTCGGTTTAATTGGCCCAGTCATTACAAAAGCCAAAATTTTCATGCAGCATTTGTGGAAGCTTCAGTTACAGTGGGATGAAAGCCTCCCACAAGCACTACATTCATCATGGCTCGATTATACCTCCCAGTTTGACTCAGTTCAACACTTCAGTTTTCCTCGGTATGTATCGATGCCTAATTCTAAAATACAAATTCATGCATTCTGTGATGCCAGTATAGTTGCTTATGGCGCTTGTATATACATAAGGTCAGAATGTAAAAATTTTGTGAAAACATCATTGCTTTGCTCTAAATCGAGAGTTTCTCCGCTTAAAAGTTTAACTGTCCCAAAACTCGAGTTAGCTGCAGCGTGTCTTTTAGCAGAGCTTGTAGACGTGGTTGTTAAAACGCTACCGTATAATTGTGATGTGCACTGCTGGTCCGATTCAATGGTTGTACTTTCGTGGCTGCGCGAGCAGCCTTCAAATTTTAACATTTTCGTGTCGAACAGAGTATACAAACACTAACAAGTAAAATGACGTGGCATTATGTTCCAACAAACTTAAACCCGGCAGACATACTTTCAAGAGGTGCCTCGCCCAAAGAGCTGCTTCACTCTATATTATGGAGTAATGGGCCAAATGTTCTAAGTCTTGGGCCTTCAAAGTGGCCTGTAAATACAACATTTATGGCGGAATTACCTGATCGACGTCGAAATGTATTAGTGATGGCTTCGCTTTCAGATTTGTCGATGCAATGTAAGTATCACAATTCTTTTACTAAAATGCAACGAATATTTGCGTATGTTTTTTAAATTTTTGTATCCCACACTGAGAAGCCAAAATGTAGCATTGACACCAAACGACGTTAAAAATGGAACACATCTTTTAATAAAAAACATACAGCTAGTTCATTTTGCAGCAGAGTACAAGGCTTTAAAGGAAAACCAAATTATTTCGCCGTCCAGCAAGCTTCAGTCACTCATGCCTTTAATTGACTCCTTTGCCTTAATTCGTGTAGGCGGTCGTCTTCAGCATTCGACTCTCAATTTTGATGCCCAACATCCTGTTATATTGCCGAAACATCATCCATTGACGTTGGCTCTGATAATGCATTTTCATAACAAGCTGTTACATTCTGGCCCTCAATTTTTATTAGCTTCAATTTGACAGCAGTATTGGCCTATTGGTGGTCGTAAATTGGTAAGCGCTGTTATCTCCAAATGCGTTCGATGTTTCAGAATGAAGCCAAGACTTTATCAACATGTGATGGGTAACCTGCCCGCAGAGCGGGTAACGCCTAATATAGCCTTTTACACTACTGGAATGGATTTTTGTGGACCATTCTACTACAAGTCAGAAGTACGAAATCGTCCTGCTGTCAAATGCTATGTATGCATTTTTATATGTTTCTCTACAAAAGCCACACATTTGGAGGTAGTTCATGATTTATCGACACCATCATTTTTGTCTGCCCTTCGTCGTTTTGCAGCCATAAGGGGAAAACCAAAAATAATTTGGTCAGACAATGCGACTAATTTTGTAGGCGCTAAAAATGAGTTAGCGGATTTAAGGAATATGTTTTGCAGCCAGTCGCATCAACAATTGTTACGGCAGCAGTGCCTTGAGGACGGAATAGAGTGGAAATTTATTCCACCAAGATCCCCGCATTTTGGCGGATTGTGGGAGGCTGCAGTTAAGTCAGCCAAGTATCATTTTTATCGAACCGTCGGTCTCAACAAGCTCACCTTTGATGAGATACGCACTTTAGTATACCAGATTTCTGCAATTTTAAATTCACGGCCTTTGTCTCCGATTTCCGAGAATCCTAATGACCTTGATTTCTTCACGCCTGGGCATTTCCTGGTTGGTGGTCCTTTAGTCTCAATATATGAACCCAATTACGCTGAAAGAGATAATAGCCGCCTCAGCAGATGGCAAAGAGTCTCCCAGCTTCAACAAATATTTTGGAAGAAATGGAGCAATTCATATTTATCTCTCCTGCAAGAGCGCGTAAAATGGTGTAATATGGGTAAAAATATAGCTTGTGGTGCATTGGTGCTTTTGAAGGATGAAAATCAACCACTGTCAAAATGGCAAACAGGCCGGGTATCTGTAGTTATTCTTGGAGATGATGGTGTTGCTCGTGTTGCAGTTGTTCACACAAATAATGGTCTAATTAAACGATCCGTTGCTAAACTTGCTGTTTTGCCGATAGAAATATCTGTTGAAGGCCCAAAACCTTCAACGGGGGGAGGATGTTAACCGCAGATCCGTCCCTGTGTTAAAATAAATTTGTTGTTCTTACATGCATACATTCTATTTCTTTATTTGATGTTAATTTGTTTTTGGGATTCTTTTCTTGAACAAATCTTAACTGTAAAGCAAATATACATACAGGCATTCATACCAAAATTCCAAAATTTGTGTCTCTTTCGTTATACATACTTACGTATAAGAGATGTTACATGTAGGAATGTGTGTACATATTTCTTAATATAATATGCATGTATTTATGTATGTGCGCTCACAATTCTGTTTAAACATAAAAATGTAGAAGCAAATTTACTGTTAATTTCTTGTTTTATATTCCAATTTTGATTTTAGTTTTCACTCGTAATTTAGCATTGAAATAAAACAGTTGTGTTTTGAGGAAAAAATAGTTTTTTTTTATTTCAACTGCCTGCAAAAAAGATTGCAGACACAAAACAAAGACAATGAATTAAAGTGGTTTCAATCCTACTTAACTAATAGAAGACAAATGACTAAAGTTAATAATATAAAATCAATGGAGAAAGAAAATTCATTGGGGGTACCACAGGGCTCAATTTTAGGTGCTCTGTTATTTATTATATATATTAATGGCAAAAGTTTTAGAAAATTGTGAAATAGTTCTATACGCAATTGATACCCTAATTTTCGCAGAATCCCAAACGGAGGATATATGTTATGAGAAACTAAAAATAGATATTCATGAAATTAATAATTGGCTAAAAATGAATAAAATAAAATTAAATGAAAATAAAACAAAGCTAATGGAGAGCGATAAAGAATTCAAGATTTATGATGTAGTTATTGAAAAAGTAGATAAAATAAAATATCTGGGGTTTTACATAGACAAAGAACTAAATTTTAAAGAATATAGGATTTTTAAAACGCATAAGAAATAAAGTGTCTATTATTACAGCAATAAACATTTATAATACTACTATTAAACAACATTTCGAATACGGGTCAACTATAATATATACATGTTGTACAGACAGTCAAATAAATAGATTACAAAAACTGCAAAATAAAGCAATGCGGTCCATACTAAAATTAAATCGTTTTGCATCAATAAGGCGCATGTTAGAGGCGCTATGATGGATGAATATAAGCCAAAGGATAGAATTTAACACAATAATTTTTATAAAAAAAATGGACATGGGAGAAGCACCAGATTACCTGATAGAGCAAATAAGATATGTAGGAGATGTTGAGCCGTATAATCTACGAAATAATCAAAACTTTAGATTAAATGGATCGAATACTAGCGATACACAACGATCACTATTTTACATACAACATGACGCCAAACAGTATAAAGAGTAAAACAAAGTTAGAAGAAAAGTTGTGGATTTTATTAAAAATGTTAATGCAAATTAGAGAGTGGAAAATGTAATGAAATGTAACTAAATGAAATGTAATAAAAAAAGTATTAAAAATACTACTAAATAAATAATAATAATAATTCAATTGAACAATGAACAGTTAGTAATAACAAAGAAATAAATAACAAAAAGTAACAACAATATACGAGTAATATATTGTGTGTAAAAAAAACAATAACAAATAGTGCATGGTTAAACCGGTTTGAACAAGTGATAGTGAGTGTATGAGCGCACCAAATATTTATGAAACAAATATAAAATGTAATAACAACAATGCTTATTACTCTTTTACTTACACAAATGCCAATAATGCAATGAACAATACAAAAAATAAAAAAATCGCCAGGCCAATTGACCGAACGCGATCTTTATCCTGAAATATAAACTTATCTTCGCAAGTAATAACACCAAAAGAAATTACAATTCAACCAAAAACACGTGAGGTAGCATATCAAAAATAGTACAACAAACCAATGAAACAGATCCCGTACAATACGTGCAAACAGGTATGGATCGTTATATAACCATAACCAAAAGGATGGTCAGTCCTAAGTCTTCGCAGCAAAAGCGCACTGCTAAACAATACAAAAACTCGTAATGCCGGTGAGCGAAAACAGATTCTATGTACTTGCTACAGCGGATGATGAAGCTGAACCCGCTGTCAGGGAACAAAAACCTCCCCCTATTTACTTGCGCGACCAAACATCTAATGAAATTGTTAACATGTTGTCTCAGCTTGTTAGTAAGGAAATCTTCTATACGAAAAGGTCAAATTCAAGAAACAAAGACCCGAGTCCATACTCAGAAGAATTATAGCCTAATCGCAAATCGCCTCGATACAGATAATAAGAGTTATTATACGTATCAACTCAAAAGTGCTAAAGGTTTGATTGTCATCGTCAAGGGCATTGACAATTCTGTTCCCACTGATGAAATAAAAAGTGCCATAGAGGTGGAAGGTTATGTCGTAAGGCCAGTGCACAATATTCTAAATAAGAATAAAGTTCCCCAACCTATGCATCGTGTTGAAATCGTATTTAACGCATCTCAGCTTAAATCAAAAAACTCGGTTCATCCTATATACAATTTGCGCTACTTTATGAACAGATGAATAACGGTGGAAGAGGCTCTAAAACGTAATGGTCCCCGTCATACTAACTGCCTGGAATTCGGACACACGAAAACCTACAGCAAGCTACCATCCGTATGCGTTGTTTGCGGTAATGCGCACGGGACTTTGGAATGCACTTATTCCAAAACAGATCCCAAGGTCAAAAAATGCAGCAACTGTGGTGAAAACCACACAGCAAATTACAGGGGCTGCAACATGTAAAAAGGCTGCAACATGTAAAAAATAATGCGAAAGTCGTACGTATACCTGAATATGAGCAATAAAGGTCTTCCCTTCCCAATTTCCTCGGCTTCATGCTGGTTCTATTGCTAGTACACAAGCTACATAGCCACACACTAAACCAAACTATTCTTATGCACAAACATTGAGAAATATCGAAAAATAAAAATATAATTTTTAAAAAAAGACCTTCAAGCTTAAACAATTTTAATAAATTAAATTTTAAAAAAAGGTCAAGATCAGCTACAATTTTAATTTTCCTAGTACATTGTCAAAGTCTGTTAAAGATCAGGTCGCGATGCAGAGCAATAGTCAAAAAAGAGTATGATTGCAGCTAAAAAGGCGAAGAATTTTATTAGCTGTCAAATAAATAACCCTCAAATCTGGAGGAACAGGATTCGATGGTGCAAGACCCAGACATATTATAAGCGTTGAATTCTGAAAGGCATAAATTTATCGCAGAAGAATAACTGTTCAGGAAAAGGTCGTATTGTTTCTTGACTGATAAACTATTCATAATCTTCCTCCCCAGAAATTTGAAAGACGATACCTGTTCAATCCGACATCCGTCACTGGCGGACGCACACATTTTGCATTATTTTATTATACGCATACCACAGAAAACACTGTGTCACATACCTTGAGTTGTTTGATGGATATTCATTAGTATACTCGTACATGTGCTTAGCCCTATTATTCTATACGAATATCTATACGCATACATGTTGGTTCAAACTCATGCTATTTGAGAACCATGTTTATTTGTGCGCATACATAGTGCCTCTATAATTTTTATAAAATTTTCTAAAGTATGTATTATATGTTTTCCCCATACGAACAAAAAAAACTATCTTCTTTATATAGTGACAAAATTGAGAGTAAAATTACTTTTGTTTCGCACTAAAAATTGTATTTAGTACTTTTTATTTTAAAAAAAACCATCCAGATACTAACATATACCTTTTGCGTATGAGAGGAATTGAAGCTATGTAAAACAAGTAACAGCTATAGACTTCTAACTCTTTGTAAGAAAATTTAGTAAAACTATTATCAGCCTTATGCAAAAACGAATGTTAGCTTAACACGCGTTAAGTAAACCGATGTCAACATCAAATAATTTAAAGTAGCTACCCACCTACTTTAAAGCGATGTTAAATATTTTATTGTTTTGACGAATAAAGTATTTTCGAAAAAAAAAATTTTAATTGTGTGAATATAGGGAATCAAATATGGATACTTTGAATTTAATGAACAGAATTGGTAAAATCAATATTTATTTTATGTGAAAAATATTTTTTCATGTGTAATTTTACATTGAGAACGTATAAACCAATTGGGGAGCTATTATCGGGAACGTATTTATAAAACGAGGATTGATGGCTTCTCCCTTCCTGATGACCACTTCAAAAGGAGATATCGTTTTTGCAAGGAAACAGTGAGGAAAATTTTAAAACTGATAAAACCGGATATTGAAGTAGACCGCAGGGGGTGTGGAACCTCACCAGAACTGCAAGTTTTGGTAGCTTTACGTTGCTGGGGACGAGGGGAAATATGTACATAGATGATTATGTTACAATAAGCTGAATACACTTTTGATTATATTTAGTGTCAAGACGATGCTGGTGACCTTCATGGCCTGTCACAAAGCACGGTCAGTAGAAGTTGTGCCAAAGTATCTCGCGCTTTAGCGAAACACGCTGGAGAATTTATAAAAATGTCATCTTCTGTTGAAGAAGAAGTAGAATTGGCAAAAGGCTTTAAAGCAATTCGCAATTTTCCAGGAGTCATTGGCGCAATTGATGGCTGCCACATAAAAATAAAGAAAACAGATGGTGATGCCGCGCAATATTACATAAGCCGAAAAGGATTCTACTTGCTCAATGTTCAGGTAATTAAAGGTGTAAACTTTTTTACCAAGATTTCATAAACTTTTCTTGAAGGTAATTTCTGATTCCCAACTGAAAATATTGGACCTTGTGGCAAGGTGAGATGTACGCCACACGACTGCCGGATATTTAATGAATCGGCAATAAGAGAACGGGTTAAAAACCGGGAATTTCGAGGCCGTTTGCTTGGCTATTCCGGCTATAAATTACCGCCATACTTATTTACACCTCTACTTCGCGATGTTTTGGTGTTTGGAAGCAGAGATTTCCATGTTTGCTCGATGATATGCCCGTAAGCTTTGCAAATGCTAAAACATTAGTATATGTACATACATAAGTATGTATGTATGTTTCTATGCAAAACAATTTGGTTTACTTTTTGTTTTTCTTAAATTCATGCATACCTACCAACAGAATGTTTTTTATACCAATAATTTCCTTATAGTGATGTACATACAATCAACCAAAGTAAACAAAGCTCGTACTTCAAATAATCGATTTTACACCTGAACAAAAAATAGGCGTATTTACTATTTTACATTACTATAAATGTGTTAGTTTATGTTTTTTATGTAGTATCAATATTCATTTACATCTTCAATAAAGAAAAATGTCATTTTATATTCAAACTTTAACACAACATTACTAAATATCCGAATATTCGGATGAATTAATAATCGTTTTTGTACATCGTTAACTATAAAGAGACAAGAGAGAATGGTGGTGTTGCCAGTATCAACATGCCAAATTTATTGAAGCATAAAGTAGTTAACATAGTGTTTTTGCATACTATTTTTTAACATCGGTATGTTAGCGTTAATGTCGATGGTAGCTAACATGAACTTTAAACCTCAAGTAAGACTTTTTTTGCATCAGGCTGTATAATATTAATACACATATGGGTAATTCCATAGTCACATACGTGACAGTCGCACGCCTCAATGAGACAAAAACCATCGAAAGCGTTAACAATTTGTTTACTTCTTTTTGTTTTTGTGTAGAGCATGAAAACCTATAAATTTGATAAAAGAGAAAATAAAATCAAACATGCAACTCATAAAATATAAGCAATTAAAGGCGGTGACGTGGCGTGACAAAAATAGAAGTTGGTTTTTTCCTTGCTAGCAAAAATACAAAACTCTGCGAACTTCGTCGGAATGTTTTGCAAATATGTTTTTTCATAATTCCCAACATTATAAGTGATTTTTTTAATTTTCTGAATTGACAAAACTTTTCTTGATTATCCCCTACAGGCCGTTCTTTGGTCGTGACGTTACGTGATGTAACGTGACATAGTTTACCATGTGATACTTGTACTAAATTTTGTTTTCAATAACTGTTTGAATTTTTTTAATAATGAAAGAAAACAGGTTATAATTTTTATTTGATGATTTTATTTTTTAAATTAAATGAATTCTATTATTTTTAAATGTATGAAATATAAAAAATAGGGGCTAATTTACAAAGAAGACAACAAGGCAATTGAGAAAATTTCGCATGAAAAAATAATCAAATTGAGCTCGTTTTCATAAAATTTTTTTACAATTTTTAGATGATTTTTTGATTTAAATAGTACTTTTTGGGGAATATGCAGTTAAAGCTATTTTTATTTCATATTCTTCATTACACGAAAAGTAATGTTTTTTTTGTATTCTAGGAATACTTGACACGTCATCCTTCCATTTTTCGACTAAAGGTACGGAAACATTTTCTATGTCCTCTGAAGAAATATAAATTAAGTGAATCCCAGAAATATGACTTCGAGCACATTCGAAAAATTCAAAAGCATTTTGCAATACAAAATTTTTTGTTTTTGTCAACTGCCAAACTTTTCTTTTTACAACGGCTCCTACCCCATCAACTGCACCTTTGCCGTGAGACGTTGCAAAGTAGATCCACTCGATATTCTTACAACCAAATTTTAAGAGGAAATCAGGCAAACTTCTGCAGATATATTTGTTTTTAAACTGTGATCCACTTCCATCTGAAAATATATAATTATTTTGGAATTGGCCGCATTCACTTTTTATCTGCTGCACAAGTGTTGTTAAGAAGCAACAAACATCAAACTTATTGTGAGTGAGTTTATCACTTATTATTGCATAAGATTTTGTGCCGCCACTAAACCAGGCAACACACGTAAAAATCGTAATTTGACGGTAGGAAAAGTGAGCGCTCTGAATTTCATTTTGACATATTAGGCGGTAATTCTCGGCAAAATCTATCTGTACTATTATGTATCCGGCCCTAATATCATTCTTCATAGTTTCAAAACATTTTTGTTGGGCACGTTTTACGAAAAAGTGGCGCTTGAATGATGGCAACATTGCATCTAATTCGCGTAAGAGATCAGATAACGAAGATGTTGTACACGTTAATGCTATTCGGTCATTAACTTTTCGCCAATATTGCAATTCAACGACCTGATCCATATTTGCAAAATATTTTAAAGGAACTAAATCGCTTTTTATGTTCTTCACACAATTTTGACAATTGTCTGTCATACAACTTTCTTGCTCGATATTACAACACGCCGATTTGAGGAAACTTTCAAAATTATAAGGAAACGATGTTATTATATTTCCACAGCTTTTTAAAAGAAAACCAAAATTAGAATGGTACTAGCAGTTTCGATACCCCTTCTCCATTTATTATGTAACTGTCCTTCCGTCCTGCAGCTGGAACACTAATACGAGGGCTGCTCTATATATTTCTGGCCTAATAGTGAAAATGCGAATATTTATAATCAAAAATGGTTTTATTGTTTTTCAAAGTATTCTCCAGCATGATTTATACATTTTTGCATGCGCTCAAACCAGTTGTCGAAGCACTTTTTCCACTCCGATTGAGACACCTCAAAAACATGCTTTTTGAACACTTCAACAGATTCTTCTGGCCACGAAAATCGTTGACCACGCATTTTTTTCTTGATGTGCGGAAACAAGAACAAGTCATTAGGTGCCAAGTCAGGGCTGTACGGCGGATGACCCATTAATTCGACGTTTTGGCCGGTCAAAAACGCTCTGGTTTGAGCCGATGTGTGAGAGCTCGCATTGTCATGGTGAACAATGATTCGTCTTCTCTTGTTGGTTTTTCGAATTTCTCCGATGACTTCAGGCAAACAAATTGTAGTGTACCACTCAGAAGTGACCGTCCTACGTTGCTCAAGCGGAACAGTCGCCACATGACCAGTTTTGCCGAAGAAACAGGCGACCATTTGCTTCGAAGTGCTTCTTCCACGAACAACTTTCCTTGGATTTTGCTCGTCTTTGAAGACTCACACGGTCGATTGTTGTTTCGTTTCGGGCTCATACGCATAGATCCATGATTCGCCACCTGTGACGATCTTATACACGTCTTTTGAAGCACCGCAATCCTATTTTTGCAACATTTCTTTGCACCAATCGACACGAGCCTTTTTTTGATCGACTTTCAAATTGTGTGGGATCCACTGAGAGCAAACCTTTTTTACGGCCAGGTGTTCATGCAGTATCGAATGTATGCTGGTGGAAGAAATGTCCAAGGATGTCTCTATCTCTCGGTATGTCGCATGTCGATCTTACATTATGAGTTCACGCACGGCATCAATGTTCTCTGGCACAACAGCCGTTTTTGGACGACCTTCACGGAATTCGTCTTTGAGCGAGCTTCGGCCACGATTAAATTCATTATACCAATTTTTCACAGTGCTATAGGATGGTGCTTCATCGCCATACAGAGATTTAAGTTCATCAATGCACTCTTGTCGTGATAATCCACGTCGAAAGTTGTGAAAAATGATGGCACGAAAATGTTCACGAGTTAATTCCATTATTTTCTATATTAATTTTTTCAAGTCACTGTAAACAACACAAATAATGGTCGTACGTCAAAACGTTTTGAGTACGATTATGCTTAAAAATGACAAACTTTCCAATGGAAATGTCAGATTGCACTTGGCAGCACTCAGTGTTGCCAGGCCAGAAATATATATAGCAGCTCTCGTATCATCAGTTTCTAATTATTTTAATTTGGTTTTCCATTACTAAGTTCGATGCGATTTCTTTTTCCTCCGTAGATGAACCATATTTTTTATGCAATAAATTCACAATTTGTTTTCATTTCTCCAAGTCAGCTGGTAAAGACCCTTCAGCTTTCTTCAAAGCTTTCCCTAATGTTTGCCTACTGTTGTACGCGCGACACGTTGCACTAATGTTCGCTTCCTGATTTTTTTTTCGCGATGTTTTTGTTGTCTTCTTCGATTTTTGTCTCTTATTTCCTCTAATAATTTCTTATCATCCTTTGCTATTTGCAAAAAATTTTTTCTGTAATTTTGCGACCGTTCTTTAGCTTTCCGAAGGTGTGTTTGCAATCTAAGTGGGTCTTTTTTTAATTTTTCTCTATACCGCCGAGCTTTCTCTTTATTCTTCTCCCGTAATAAATCCATCTACGTAGAATACATAATTAAAAACAAACAACCACACTGCGAAATTCTTCACTTACGATAATTTATACCAGGTGACGAACGTGACGAAGTTTAAAGTACTGTACAAATATAACAGTGTATGATATGGTTCAATTTAACGTTTCAACAAATTAAGATCATTAAACTTGATTATAGTAAAAAGTTTGAAACACTTGCGACCACCGACTCAGAAGAAATGACAATTTATTGTGTTTTGTGGTTACGAGTGTGACATTCAAATGTTAATGAAAACAAATTGGAAATTTACCGTTAACTGATCTTTATATTAAGATATTTTTATTTATTGTTAATTTATTGTTGTTGTAAGAACTGTTTATCAAAGAGAGTATTCTCTCATCACCACTTTTAAAGAAGTAAATATTTAAGAGAAAGTACCATTAAAAACTCAAAAAGGTCACCAAAGCCCTTGCACAACTTTGAAGTCCAATAATTAGCCACGGAAATAAAAATACGTTTCGGACTCTTTAGTTTAATAAATTTTAAGTGTTTTTCTTTAATAAATCATTAATAAATCAACGGGGTTTTAGCTTTCATTTTTCCACACGTGGTTGACATTTCTGTGGAAATAGCCATATGTATAAATATGCAGTCTTGATCGAACTTTACAAGAACTCACTAATTCAAAAATAATAATAGTGCCTCTTTCCAAACTCGCATGGATTCCCAAAATTGTTGGTACTTTATACAATTATATTCTTTTAAGTACTCTTTAAATGAGTTTCTCTTCCAATTATTAAATAAGTAACCATTTGTTCATCTGCTTCTTTCCTGTCAACAAGAAATAACCGCTTAATTCGACTCAAGCTGAAACCGACATAAAAATAACTCCATTATGCTTTCCCTATTCACAAGTACCATTTCGGTTGCTTAGCTCTCTTTTTCGGGAAGTTATATTGAAGTGAACAGTAACATAACTTAGAATTTTGTGAGGAATAAGATAAGCCCATAAGTTATTTTTCAAAATTTAAATTTTTTGCACAAATGTACATAATAAAATAACATGTCTTAAGAAGCAATAATGTTTTTAAAAATCAACTTTAATGTTTAAAATTGCTTCTTGATTTGCAGAACGAAAATTGACCCTAAGATAGCACATAGCCGAAACCGGTTTGTCCCCAAACCAAACTTGACAAGGGATAACGAAACGTCGTTCCAAAAATCGAAATTTAAAACTGCTCTTCTGTAAAACGACAAAATCAAACTTAAGCATTTTTTCCTTATTGACCAAGAGTTCAAATATTTTTTTGTGGTTTTAAATAAATGTATCAACCTTTATGTTTATATGTTTTTATTAAAAGTGGTTTTTACGCTTCTTAGTGTTTTTTACAATCCTTTTGAATTTAATACGCTTTTATAAGGCAAATTGTTAACGCCTTTTTTTGTTGATGTAGTAAACAATTAAAACAGCTGTCTCATACTTCTACATTTAAAACACTTTATATTGCTACGGTTTTTTGAAATTATTGTTAGTTGGGTTTCAATATGGGTAATTGAGATGGTCAAGTATATGCATATTTGCTGTGCATATTGCTACACATCGTGAGCACCATATTTAAATTTCTTTAAATAGAAATATTCAATAAAACATGAAGAAAGTTTAAAAAAATTTACATATATTTTATGAACGTATGTATATAAAATGTCATTTCTTGAGATTTTATTTCTAACAACGATTATTATTTTTTTCGTTTTTACAAATACTAGTATGGTTGTTCACATTTATTTTGCATCTAAGTAGAATGAAGCAAATTGCACGTATTTATAAATTGTTGTTGTGTTGAGGAAAACAATGCAGTTTTGCACTTTTTGCAATACCCATCTTATATTGTTTTGGTGTTGTAATGTAGTCTTTAAAAGGGCCTTTAACTTTAAGATTATATTAATGCGAAACGCGAAATAAGTATGTTTCATACTGGATTTAACCACCAAAAATGTATGTATATAATACGAACTTGGAAAAGCCCAGACTAAAAAAAACGGAAACTTACCTTCCTTGAGATGCATACTGGATAACCAAATTATGAAGTGTTCTTAATCGAGCTGGAATTTCGTATCCAGATGACTGATTTGAAAACTGACTTGGAGGTGTTGGGGAAATATTATTTCTTTCATCGTTCTCCTCGTCCGGAAACAATTCAACAACAGGATCTGGTCGAGACTTCTCACTTATATCATCTTGCTCCTGATTTTCATCATATTTTTTTACAGATGACATAAATTCCAAATGCTTTTTCTCCTCTTCCAACTGAGCAACTAACTGCTCAGAAGCTTGAAACTTTTGCTGCGTATTGGCTAATTCATCTCTTAACCATGCATTTTCTTGATGTAGTCTACGAACCTGTGTTTTAAGCTTTTGTTTTTCCGCTTCTATATTCTGCAGATGAGATGCTAATGCCATCATTACTTGCGCCTCACTTAAGCCTAGGTCAATATGCTCGATATTTTTTTTAATAATATATGATTTTTCATCTTCTTTACAAATTTCACTAGCACCAGATATTAGAGATGCATGTTCCACTCGAAGCGCTTCCAAGCCTTGTAAAACAGTCTTTGTATTACTAATTATTTCATCTTGTGTCATTTGTGTCATTTTTCCAATATTTTCGATTTTCCGACTGCAATGAGAAATTCAATTAATATTTTCAGATACACTAATAACAAAATGTTTATTATATTTTTCTTTTACATTCTATAATTTTTTATCGCTTTTGAAATAAGCATGGCTTTGTTTTTCTTTTATTAAACAGACTGTTTTCAATAGTGATATTATGAACATAAATATATTCACACATGTATGTGTATGTACATACGTGTTGGTATAATCAATAATTTTTATTATATGACATGCGCAATTCAGAACAGAACAAATGGGATCATAAGTATTATTTTTCCAATTTAATAACGTTAGTGGTAAAATTTATTAAGTGAATAATTTTTTACTTAGTCAGGCTTAAGTTATTTAGTTTTTCTGTTCAGATAGACAAGTTTTAACTCATACATATATGTAATTGTCATAGAATGAATATGTGCAGGAAAAGTTAATTTTTATTTTTTATAATTTCATTTATTCCATAGTAATATAACAAGCCACCTTGGCCAATTCTAAAATATATTATATATTAAACCTGAGAACAATTTCATAAAAATTGTTAAGTAATTTCAATATTTAGGCATGCGTTCGTTTTTCTTTCTATTCAGAAAGAGAATTATTTATTTAATATGGACAACCTTTTTTGAAAACAGTAAAAGTTTTTAATTCTATTAGACATCTAGCTGAATGGAAGAATGTTGATGACGTGCGTAGCGGCATAGAAAATGCATTCCATTCAGCTAGATATCTAATAGAATTAAAAACTTTTACTGTTTTCAAAAAAGGTTGTCCATATTAAATAAATAATTCTCTTTCTGAATAGAAAGAAAAAACGAACTAATGCCTAAAGATTGAAATTACTTAACAATTAATAATATTTGTAGTTCGGAAAAAACAATAAAAACTTAATTTCATAAAAATTTTATTATGCAGTAAACATCATACAATTCAATTTGCAGTTTCCCAGGCATAATACTAATTTAAAAACATAAAAAATGAATTGAAAAATTAATCAACGAAATATAGGGAAGCAAGAAAACTTTTGAATATTACTAATATCTCAAAAGAATAAAAATCAGTCAATTAGGTCTGCAATTAAAAACTAGAAGTTAATTTGCTTTCAACTTTTTAAGAAGAAAGAAATATGTATATCAAAAACAACGACTTTACCACGACTACTTAATTAAATTTATTGTTTAACTTTTATCACAAAAAAATAAATTCTTGTAAAAAGACCATTTTTTAAAATAAAATGTTAGTAAAAATCTAAAGAAAAGTCTAGGAAGGTAAATTGCAGAAACGATTTCTATATTATATCAATAGCTAAGTAGGAATGAACTGAGGAATTTATTTTGTGGTCACACATACACATTAAATTTTAAATTGAGTTATAGTCTTTGGTGTTCACACATATGCAGTTTAGCTTACTCAATTAGCATTTGGCAGCTAAAAATATACTAATTTTGTTTGTTTAAAACATGGAGAGAAATTCGGCTTAAAAAAGACTTTTTTAAACTATTAAATATTTTGATAGAATTATTTATTTAAAACTTATTTTCGTCAAAAACTTCATGAAACTTACTAACTGTCAATGTCATTTCTTTTTTAATTTTATATATAGAGTTTGACAACTGACATGAAAAATAAAACGTAATTGGTGATGCCTTGAATTTTTTCTGCTCACTAAACACACTTCACCAGACACGCATTGTGAATTTGGCACAGCTAATGTTGGAATTAAGTACTAATTGCTTGATTTATTTATTTTTTATGCGATAAATTGTGTTCGACTTAGGCCTTAATTGCATAAATTTCTGATTGCGCAATTAAGGTGCGAATTTAAAAAATTTTACAAAACCTTAGAAGATTACTTAAACAAAAGTTTAAAAGAACTCGGAAAAGAAAACATCAAAAATGTTTGCATTTGCTTTAGAAACTGTTTCAAAAGTAATCTGCAGAGTGCAAAACTTTTTAATAAAACTTTATACCAGGTAGCAAAATTAAATTTTCTTGTTTGCCAAGCTACCCTCTGTCAAAACTGCAACAGGAACATACATGAAACCTCAACATTTTGAAGCATTAAAGACATTTTTAAAACATATATATAAGAACATATAACAGAACACTCCCAGAGTTACAAAAAAATATTTAATCATTTATATCACGGCAAAATATCACTACATTTGTATAGAAAGAAAATAACAAGTATCATAGATATAGACAATTTAAATAAATTAGGAAAAAAAAGTGATCATCAAATTTAACAATATGTTACCTATAGAATCATTTATTTTTGTTTTTAAATACGGCTTAAACCAAAACTTTAAATTGACCATGTAACTTTTTAGCAACGGATATTTTAAGGCGATAAAAGAGTATTGTAAGAAATAACAAAACGGGTGATAAATACATGCTGATTCAATATTTGGAGGAGAACAACGAATTGGCCCATGACAAGTAACATCGTCTTCTCGGCAGAGAAGCTTAACTCTTTGTAAGGAATGGTCAAAAATAGAGAAAATTTGGTATATAAAGTTTAACATCTAGTAAATTTCAAGGATGAAAATTAACCTATAATTCATAAAAAAAACCATAAACATCACAATAAATCACAGAATCACGAACTGCTTTTGTCGAAATCCGAAATTGAATAATAAAATCATACAAAAAAAAATTCCATAAAAAAATAGGGTATTCAACATACGTCCAAAAATTTATGACAAAAGTCTGAAATTCCCAACAATAATTTTAACTTTCAAAAGACCTACATTTTAATAACAATAATAAAACAATATAGTCAAATAATTTCAAGAAATTTCGAATCTATACCCAAAGGGGAAATTGCACGGAAAACTTATTAAAAAATTAAAAATGTTACAAAAGACCTAATTCCGTTTTTATTTGAAATTCGCCAAAAAAATAATCGAGAATTAACAAAAAATTTTATAACCGCAACAAAAATTATCAACAATCCCTTGCACCAGAAACATCGGTAGTACTCCTACATTTTTAGTAGTACATACTTGAGTGTAGAACACCCATACATATGTTTATTACTTGTTTTTACATTTCAAGGTATTTTTAGTTATACCATCATCATTAAAAAATGTTCTCATAATTCTGCATTTGTTGGTTTTATGAAAGAATACTAAGCATAAATTTTGCACTTTAATATTATTCAAATTCATAACATAGTTTAACAATTTTTTAAGGAAAATGTTAATCATTTTTATGGGAACATATAATAAAGAATAGTAACACTTACGAAGTCTTAAAAATGAATTCAATATGTTTCTCTCTTTTCAACATCAACTCATGAAAGCAGAAATAAATGAATAGTCTGCTGATAACAAATTAGCTACGCCAAAAAAGGTAATTATAGCTAAGCGATTAGTTACAGAATACTATTTTAGCAAAATCGTCCAAATATTTGCCCTCAGATTTTTAGCTTTAGATACGAGAATTAGAGAATACGGCTGCAGAACAACACTTACAGAAACGGTAACTGTAGACATGTACAGAACTCGGGAAACGTACTAGGCTCGGAATACATGGATATTACAAACATCCATAATATATAATATGTACATGATATGTAAAGTAACTGATAATAATCCCAATTTCATAACCACAAAATACAAAAACACGCTAGCATTTGTCTAAGTCGAAGGTTATTATGAATCGCACCATCATTATGTATATTCAGACTGCAGCCTTTGGTGAGATTTCCCACCTACGGCCACACATTAATTTATATTTATGCACAATCCTCATTGCTTTCCGTATATTATTTCCATTTGTTTATACTTTTGAGATTTATTGCCCTCGACCGAAGCCATATTACAACAATGCAACAAAGCAACTCCATCATTGAGAATTTCTCTTTCCGCGACTCTTGACAAGTTCATGCAGAGCGTTGATTGGTACGATTTGGTTTTGGATTGTTTTGTTGGCGTTGCAGCTATGGCTGCGTCTGTCAAATGATCTACAGGTAATATCAGATGGATTTCTCAGTGGAATTTTCGACGATTTTTTTTTATACTTAATTTTTATTTATTGAATCTTTCTACTATTTATTTACAATAGAATTAAAATCTTATTTCAAAATTATTATTTACTAATTATTACCAATGTAATAACTAATTTTTCGTATTCAAATCTTAATAAATTATCTACTATTCTGTAGAGAGAGCCGCCTCGCCAGGATCAATATGTCAGTTTTTTTTAGTCTCTGGTGCCCGTCAAATTGCAATAAATTGCGTACAAGAGTGTTCGGAGGTACGCCTAGTTTGTTTACGTATTTAGTCGTGTATATTTTAACTACTTCCTGGATATCTTCGAAGATAAGTGCGATAGAAAATAAGGCTTTTACGTACAGTGAGAAAACTGTCGTGTAAAATAACAATTGTAGGTGAATGACCAGAAGATAGGTCATAGTATGAACAAACTAACAGTTGTTTACGTCTGATGTTTTTTGGAAAAGCAAAATCGATAAGATCTGGCAGGTTGTTAAAGTCTGTGTGCCAATAGGTGGGTTTACCTCCAGCGACGACATCGAGCTTATTAGCTTGAACTGTGTTATACAGCTGCGTTCCTCTAGGGCTAATGAGTCTAGAGTCCCAATAGGTGTGCTTTGCATTGTAGTCTCTAGCTGCAAAAAACGTTTGTTCTAAAGTATCAAAGAACCTGGAAAATTGATCGTGTTGATTATTATGTCTAGGCGGGAAATACACTGAAGAAGTTTGTTTTTTGTTATCCCTACATAAACCTTATTACAATTCTCCTGATCATTTCCCTTACAAGGAATTTTATAAACTACATTTGACTTATCAAATTTATGAATTCTATCCTTCGTTTTACAGAACAAGCTTACACTTCATATTTTAACCAATTCGTGTTCTTATTTGGGTAAAAAACACGAGTTTTCAGTTGAAAAACTGTCATGTAAAATAACGATTATAGGTAAATGGACAGAGGACAAATCGTAGGATGAACTGACTACTATTTGATAACGTCTTATATTTTTTATAACGGCAAAATCGATAAGGTCTGGCAGCTTGTTAAAGTCTGTTGGCCAATAGATGGGTTTGCCTCCAGATGCGATGTCGAGCTTATTATCTTGAACTGTGTTATACAGCTGCGTTCCTCTAGGGTCCCAATAGGTGTGCTTTGCATTGTAGTCTCTAGCTGCAAAAAACGTTTGTTCTAAAGTATCAAAGAACCTGGAAAATTGATCGTGTTGATTATTATGTCTAGGCGGGAAATACACTGAAGAAGTTTATTTTTTGTTATCCCTACATAAACCTTATTACAATTCTCCTGATCATTTCCCTTACAAGGAATTTTATAAACTACATTTGACTTATCAAATTTATGAATTCTATCCTTCGTTTTACAGAACAAGCTTACACTTCATATTTTAACCAATTCGTGTTCTTATTTTGGTAAAAAACACGAGTTTTCAGTTGAAAAACTGTCATGTAAAATAACGATTATAGGTAAATGGACAGAGGACAAATCGTAGGATGAACTGACTACTATTTGATAACGTCTTATATTTTTTATAACGGCAAAATCGATAAGGTCTGGCAGCTTGTTAAAGTCTGTTGGCCAATAGATGGGTTTGCCTCCAGATGCGATGTCGAGCTTATTATCTTGAACTGTGTTATACAGCGGCCTCCCTCTAGGGTTAATAAGTCTAGAGCCACAATAGGTGTGCTTAGCATTGTAATCGCGTGCTGCAAAAAACTTTTGTCCCAATGTAGCGAAAAACCTGGCAAATTGATCGTGTTAAATCTTATGTCTAGGCGGGCAATACACAGATGAGACGGCAATTTTGAAATCAGTAATATTTATAGTTGTAGCTTGTAAAAAGTGTTCGCTGAATTCTGGCATTGGAAAGTGCCTTACGTTTTGCGCACTATGACGGCGGTGCCATCACATATCCTTCCGCTTGGATGTTTGGTGTCATATGTAAAATACCCATTAATTCTAGAGCAATTTTTCGTAGTGAAGTTTTTCTGAGACTAAAAGTATGTCTATTTCCTGTGTTAGCATGCTTATGCTGGGAGAGCCCGTTAGCGTTCCATTTTTTGCTAAGCAAAATTTGCAAAAGCATGTTGTCATAAGTGTTCATTGTTTGTATACGATTTTCGATTGAGCTAGAATTATTCGTGCTCGTCATTGAGAAAAGAAGACTAAGAAGACAATGGCAAAATAGCCGTTCTCCACACATAAAAATGCAAATGAGCTTATGCCAAAAAAACTTACGCAGTAAATTGAGACAGAAACACCAATTCGCTATCGACAACTTTTTAAAAAACTTGGATCCAATGAAAAACACGGATTATAGTCTGTAGAAAGCTGTAAAGCACTTACAATGCCCTATTGCTTACGAATCCCCACTAAGACTTGAAGACCGTACTTGGGCTAAAAACTCAAGTGAAAAGGCAAATGCGTTCGCAAAGCACCTAGAGAAGGTTTTCGCACCACATGATATAAGTAATTCCGCTATTCCAATTATTAGCGACATCGACAATGATCCTATGAAATTTCGGTTGTCTTCTTTAAAATCGACAATTAAAAATATGGATATGAAGAAATCACCTGGACCTGATCGTATAACAGGATCAATGATAAAAAACTTACCAAATTCAGCTGTAAGAATTTTACTTTACATATTTAATGTCATGTTGCGCGTCGGCTTCTTCCCATGCTCTTGGAAGAAGTCTGAAATTGTTATGATTCCGAAACCTGGAAAGGACTCAAGCCAGATTACATCCTACAGGCCAATTAGCCTACTGTCAGTTTTGTCAAAGATATTTGAAAAATTATTCGTCTCGAGTGTAACTCCTTTTCTAAATGAACAAAACGTTATCCCAGATCATCAGTTTGGTTTTCGAGCAAGGCATAGTACGATTGAACAAGTCCATAGAATCGTTACCATTATTAGATCGGCTTTTGAAAGAAAGCAATACTGTTCAGCTTTATTTATAGATATTTCCCAAGCATTTGATAAAGTCTGCCATGATGGGCTACTTACTAAAATAGTTCGGGTTCTACCTGAAAACACCCACAAGTTTATAAAAAGCTATTTGTCCGGTAGAACTTTTAAAGTAAGGTCAAAGGACCAGCTTTCAAGATGTGGGAAAATCAGTGCAGGAGTACCTCAAGGTAGTGTGCTAGGGCCACTATTATATATCATCTATACAGCGAATATGCCGACAAGCCCACATACATATACATCAACCTTTGCAGACGACACTGCAATTATAAGTGTAAGTAATGATCCAAAGGATGCATCTGAAAAGCTGC
This sequence comes from Phania funesta, assembly GCA_963932375.1. Lineage (NCBI taxonomy): Eukaryota > Metazoa > Arthropoda > Insecta > Diptera > Tachinidae > Phania > Phania funesta. The sequence continues at coordinate 30,830,917 of OZ010656.1, forward strand.
AGTCCCATATTCATAAGCTAGAAGACTGGCTAAAACAGTGGAGAATAAAGGTAAATCCATCAAAATGTACTCATGTAACGTTTTCCCTCAGAAGGCAAAATTGTCCACCAATCACAATAACTAATACCTCGGTTCCAGCGGAAACGCACGTTAAATATTTAGGTATCCACCTATATCGGCGCCTAACTTGGTCCCGTCATATTGAGGCAAAAATAACGTCCATATAGCTTCGAACAAACCAACTGCATTGGCTAATAAGTCCTAACTCAACTTTGGCTTTGGAATATAAAGTCCTTTTATACAAATCCGTTATAAAGCCAATATGGTCATATGGTATTCAGCTGTGGGGTACTGCCTGTGCATCAAACATCCAGAAATTACAGAGAAGACAGTCTAGGATTTTACGTCATATCGTATGCGCCCCCTGGTACATAAGAAATGAAAACATACATAGGGATCTCAAAGTTCCCACTATCTACGAAGAAGTTAAAACATACACGTCCAAATACGTGAACAAACTAGTCGCAAATCCCAACACTCTAGCACGCAATTTATGCAATTTGATGGTCACCAGAGACTAGAAAGAACTGACACATTGAGCTTGGCGAGGCGGCTCTCTCTACACAATAGAAGATAGATTTTTAAGATTTGAATACAAAAAATTAGTTATTACGTTGGTACTAACTAGTAAATAATAATTTAGAAATAAGATTTGAATACTTATTGTGAGTTTCTTTTAATAGAAAGATTCAATAAAATAAAATACAGTAAAAAAAAAAAAAAAATTAGGTAAATCATTTTTCAATGTTTGCATACGTATAGATTGGCATATTGTGTGGTAATTTACTGGGTTGTGGCTTTCGTGCTATTTTCTCCCGTTTTACATGCTGGAAGACACTACTGCTGCATTTTTTTACTTTGGAATCTGTTTTGGAAGAATTCCATTCCGAAGTTCGGTGGGCATTGCCGCAAACCACGCATACTGAAGGTAACTTGCAGTATGTTTTAGTGTGCCCAAATTCTTGGCAATTAGTGCACTGTCGGGGATCATTACGTTTTAATGGCCCTTCTACAGTTATTCGTCTGTTGAGAAGGTAGCGTAAGCTATAAATAAAGTTTTTTGATTTTATATGAGTTGCGTTAAATACAATCTCCACACGATGCATTGCTTGGGGAACCTTATCCTTGTTGGGCATATGCACTTACGTCATACCCTTCTGCTTCTATAGCACTTTCTATTTCCTCGATAGGAACGGAACTATCAATGCCCTTTATAACTACTATCAAACCTTTCGCACTTTTTAGCTGATAGGTATAATAACTTTAATACGGACGTAACTATTTTGAAGGGTAGTTAAGACTCAGTCCAGCCGAGTATAGCACTCTTACTTGTTTATTCACAGTTTTAACCTTAATATAGTAATTTTTTGGCAGTCTAGACGGACTTTGCAAATTATGTCAACAAATCTAAGTATTTAAACAAACAAAAAATCGTTAACAAATTCAGCTTAGAAAATCTGCTGGCAACATTGTATAAAAGCAACATTGAAAATTTACAGCTGATACGGATAGAAATTATAAATTTCTCAGGTTCGTCCGCAAACTTTACGAAAGAGTACGCATTTGCATACAAGCTCCATAAGCAAAATGGATCAGCTGATTCGCAACGTGCACGTTTACGTATGAGTAACGAGGCCTTAACTGTTGTCTCTTCACTTGTTGAAAAAAAAATTTTTATATTATTTATGCGCGAGATATTATTTACGTCTGTACTCAGCCACGAACAAAACACATGACATTCCATATAACTTCTACATCTCATGGAAACACAGCTCTACGGGCATTCATTTGTCCTTCGTTCAGCGCGCCTATGGAAATGTTTGCCTAGAAATTAGAAGGGATATAGTATTTGGATGACTTTTAAACGAAAGCTCTTAGAATACTTTACCAATATTATTCGATGATTTTTTGTTGGATTTGTCAACTCTACTTGGTTTCCTGTACAATACCTGATTCGAGTATTAATAGGTTCAAGTAAATATATATGTATATATACAATAGAACTATTGTAAGTAAGTATACTAAAGTATACATGTGATAAATACTCCTGAAACTCTTGACAATTCGTATTTAGAATTTATATAGATTTACATTCCCAAAATTTGTTAATTATTACGTTTATTGTGTATATATATTACTAATTTTAAGATCATAATGATTTTTTGTTATGTGTTTAACTCAGACGATCATTAGTACATACTCGTAGTTGTAAATTTATTAAATTAGAGAACACAAATTATACCACAATCAATGGTACCTGCTGATAACTTCACAACTATAATACTGGGTCGTCTTCAAAATCGCATGAAACAAAATTTCGACACTGCCTAATGTTTAGATCACGGCATTTGATCGTAATTTTAAATTGGCTGCTACGACATTTTGCAATGCTGCAAACATATGTTAAGCAGAAAATGTCAAAAGAAAAGCATAACAAAGTAAATAGTTTTCCCTGCGCACAATTTTTAAGCTTATTTTTTGCAAGCTCGGAATGCTCCAACATAAACTCTGCAAGCACCTCCTTTTGTTTGCCATTTATTTTATTTATATTTGATCTTGAAACACTTTTTTCCTTCATTTTCTTTAAATTCTCCCTGAAAATAAAGAATTATTAAATATTTTGCAATAAAAAACACTGAAACTATTTACATTTTGCCGATGTACTCTTTTTTTTCTTTTGTGTCTGCAAAATTAATAGGCTTTGTTTTGTTTCGATGGCATTTGAGCCATCGAATGCAATATCGCATAGTTGCATTACGATATCGAATGCCGTGATCCGAACTATCACAATTTCGATGCAATTATACTCGATATCGAATGCGGTTATTAGGCCCCTGAACTTTTTTTTTAACATGTAGTATGTACATATATCGATATCGCCCATACATTAATAACATGTATATGGATTTAATTACGAAGCCGCGAATACATTTGTACAACTACATTTGCGCTGGAAATGCACTTTATCATTGTTTCGTAAAGTTTAGCGCATTTAGTGTTTTTTTTTTTTTTTTGATAATTCGAAAAAGTAAATTTCATTTGTCTTACGTACATATAAAAATTTATTGATAATTAAATTCCAATTGTGCCAATAAAGTTACGAGAAGTTAACTTGTTTCGATTCCTTTAATTTGGGGTTTTGAGTACACATTTCTACCTGTTCAACTTATATTCCAACAGGCTGATCAAGCTGTTTTGACGCCACGCTCATAGGAATTTGTTGTGAACAAAATTTGTTTAAAAAAATAAGTTTTATTTTTGTCTGTTTTTATTGGAATTTGAATTATACAACCCTGCTAACAATGCGAATATTACTTACTTCTTAATAAACGTTTGAACTGCAAACACGTGTCTTGTTATTTCTTTACTTGGACTAAAATATATGTACATAAAATTACTGCGTTCTAACAGGTTATGGGCCCAGAGCTACATGGAGTTTGATAAGAAAAATTTATAAGTATAATAAAGTGAATGAAAAATGGCGGCAATGTATAATATACAGAAGTTAGATGACACGAATTATGATTCTTGGAGTCTTCAAGTAAGAAGTGTGCTTGTTCACCAAGATTTGTGGGCAGTTGTATCTGGTAGTTCGGTGAAGCCCGAGCCAAACGATAACAACGGTGCTCAGGTAGCTGAATGGATTGCAAAGGATCAAAAAGCAACAACTACAATAATCTTGTCTTCAACCCCTATACAAATATCATATGTAAAAAATTGTGAGACTTCTGCAGATATGTACTTGGACAACGTTGAAAGAGGTACATCGATCAAAGGGACCAGTACGCAAAGTGACGTTATTCAAGCAGATTCTACAAATGCGTATGACAGAAGATGAGTGTATACAATAGCAATACATATGCAACTTTGCCGCTGTTGTTGACAAATTGGCCGAAACTGGTGTTACCCTTTAGGAGGAGCTATACGTGATCATGTTACTTGCTAGCTTGGCAAAATCATACGAAAATTTAGTAGTAGCAAGAGATGACTTGAGGCAAGAAATGATCTTCCAAAATTATCAATGCTAAAGGTTAAGCTAATTGAGCAAGGTGAACGACGAAAATCAAACAACAACGAAACTACAAGTACAGACAGTGTTTAAGTTTTTATGGCACGAGAAAACAAAGAAAAGAAACGTTATAAGCAATACAGTTATAATAAAAACAACAATGACAATAGTAGCAAAAACTCGCGTAAGAAGTCAAATTTTAAACGTTTTGCTTGTGGTCGTAATGGGCATTATGCTGCGCAATGTAGAGAAAAAGGCACAAAAGCAGAGCAGAAAGACGATCAAACACATCGTGTTTTTTCTATTTCAAATGAAAAAACGTTACGGCAGAATATTTGGTGCGTCGACAGCGGAGCATCAGCACATTTGTGTTCTAACCGCAACATGTTTGATAAGTTTGAAGAACATACAGAAGAAATTATACTTGCTCGTAGTAACAGAATTCAAGCTGAGGGTAAAGGGCAAGTCTACATTAAAGAGTTCAATGTAACATTGAAGGATGTTCTCCATGTTCCGTGTTTGCAGTGTAATTTTATTTCAGTTGGTAGAGCTGTAAGTACTGGTTGTACTGTAAAATTCAGCGACAAAAAGGCAATTATTAAAAAAAGCGGTAAGGTGTTGTTTAAAGCTAAAAGAGTTGGCGGATTGTTTTTATTTGGTATGAATAATAACGAATATTTATTTTTATGTGGTACTTCTGACGAGGCGATGATATAAACGCTTCGGGCACATGAATTTTGCTAGTTTCCGACCATTAATAAACAAGAATATGGTTTTTGGTATAAATGTAAACATCCCTGATAAAGTAAGCTGTACTGTATGTTTACAATGCAAATGCAGTGTCAGACCATTCAAATGTTCGGAAAACAGAGCCAACGATTTACTGGAAATTGTACACAGCGACGTTTGTGGCCCTATGAATACTATATCTTTTGGCGGTGCAAAGTATATGTTGACGTTTATTGATGATAAGAGCAGCTATGTATTTGTTTATTTCATAAAGAGCAAGGACGAAGTGTTCGATAAATTCAAGGAATTTAAATATATGGTTGAGAGGCAGGTTAATCGCAAAATTAAAATATTGCGCAGTGACAATGGCACTGAATTTGTCAATAAGGCCTTCGATAATTATTTAAAAGAAAACGGAATTGTTCGGCAGCTGACAGTACCATATACACCCCAACAAAATGGTGTTGCGGAAAGGTTTAATCGGACGTTGGTAGAGATGGCGAGGTGTATGTTAGTTGGGGAAAAACTTGCTGAAAACCTTTGGGCTGAAGCAGTCAATACTGCATACAGCATATTTGCGAAATAGAGCCCCAACTAAGGCGTTAGGTGATATTACACCCTATGAAGTTTGGTTTAGACGTAAACCAGTAGTCAAGCATTTAAAGATGTTTGGATCAGTTGCTATCGCTTTAGACAAGAAAGAGCATAATAAATTCAGAGCTAAAGGCAAGGAATACATTATGGTAGGGTACTCGGAAACTGCAAAAGCTTATCGCTTGTATGAGATGGCTACCAGAAAAGTTATCGTTAGCAGGGACGTTTACTTTATGGAAACAAAAGAGAAAGATTACGTTGATTTTGATATGCTGCCAAACAAAAATGAACAACAGAATAATACCACACTATTAATAGATGATGCTAAAGCGAATACTAATGATGAAAGTAACAGTGAATCTGAAGATGAATTTTACGGGTTTGATGAAGTACAAGTTAAGAGAGGACCTGGAAGGCCAAAAATAAGTCGTAAAGGCACACCTAGTAGGACAAAGAAAATATATAAAACTATTAATTTCATGACTTCTGAGAATATTGAGATTCATGAAACCGTAAATGAGGCCCTATCTAGTGAATACTCGCAGTTTTGGTGGGATGCGATGGAAAGTGACTACAACGCACTTTTAAAAAACAAAACTTGGGAGCTCGTGGAATTACCAAGTAGTCATAAAGCAATCGGTTGTAGATGGGTGTTTTCACTTATTAAAAACAAAAATGGTGACATCGACAGATTTAAATCTCGTTTGGTGGCAAAGGGTTGTGCACAAGTTTACGGAGTGAATTACGATGAAACATATTCACCTGTAATAAGATACGAAACTATACGATTAGTATTTGCGTTAGCGGCCGAGTATGAGCTGCATTTACACCAGATGGACGTTTCTACGGCATACCTCAATAGTGAACTGGATGATAACGTTTATATCACCCAACCCGAAAAATTTGTGGACAAAGAGCGTCCACGTCATGTTTTAAAGTTAAAGAAAGCTTTATACGGTCTCAAACAATCAGGCCGTCAATGGAATCAAAAGTTGAATTCCATTTTAAATGAAATTGGGTTTTATGCATGTGAGAGTGAACCATGCTTGTATATAAAGCAAAATGAAAGCTAAATGAATATCATTGCAGTGTATGTTGATGACCTGTTAATTGGGTGCTCAGAAATTGAGGATATTGTGCTTATTAAACGTGAAATTGCAAAAAGGGTAAAAATAGCGGACAAAGGACCAGTTAATCGTTTTTTGAGTAAAGAGATAGAAAGAGAAGGTCCAACGGGCTCAATTGCTATAAGTCAGAAGACGAGCATAGAACAATTACTGAAGCGCTACAATATGGAGAGTTGTCGATCAGTAACAACACCTTTGGAGCCAAACTATCAAATCACCTGCAATGATGATAATTGTAAAAGAGTTACCCAAACCGAATATTAATCATCAATTGGATCTCTAATGTACATTGGATTACGTACAATACCTGACATCATACACTCCATTTCAAAACTTTCTCAAAGAAATAGCGATCCGCACGTAGAACATTTCACCGCATCGAAAAGGGTGCTAAAATAAACAAAGTAAAAAAAGGATATGAAGCTGAAGTATTATAAAGCCGGCAAACCAATTGCGAGCTATGTTGACGCAGACTGGGGTGGAGATGCTGTTGACCGTAAATCGTACACATGTTACACTTTTATTTTGGCAGGAGCAGCTTTTTCGTGGGAAAGTCGTAAACAGCAATCGGTGGCCTTATCAAGCACAGAGGCTGAGTATATAGCGTTGTCGTCAGCAGCAAAAGAAGCCACGTATATCAGTAAACTCTTGACTGAAATCAAACTACACAACAAAGATGTTATTGAAATTCAAGGCGACAACATGGGACCATTGCAACTGGTGAAGAACCCAATATATCCTGCTCGTAGTAAGCATATAGACATTAAGTACCATCACATCAGAGATTTGTACAAAAACGGACAGATCAACTTAAAATACTGTAATACGAAAGATATGGTTGCGGATGTGCTGACTAAAAATTTTCAAGATTATTGGGATTAAAAATGTAGTTTATTTTTTCTTTTTGTAAATTAAATATTGGCATTGAGGAGCAGTATTGGAATTTGAATTATACAACCCTGCTAACAATGCGAATACTTACTACTCTGTATTTTTCACTCTTTTCTTTTATTCCCTTGACATTTTTTACTTACTTCTTAATAAACGTTTGAACTGCAAACACGTGTCTTGTTATTTCTTTACTTGGACTAAAATATATGTACGTAAAATTACTGCGTTCTAACAGTTTTTGAAGACAAATGTCCTTCTTTTTCGACGTCAACATTCCGTCTTCTTTATTAAAATGTAATAAAAATTGTCGTTTTGATCAACAGGATAATCGTATTATAAATGGTTTATTAAATAAATACATAATTAATTTTATACTCTAAGACAGCTATTTTGGCCGAAGTAGAGAAATCAATGCAATCCATCAATGTTCGGAAGTCAACAGTATTAGACTTCATTCCTCATATATTACATATAACTTTTAAGATAGGATAACATCTGCATCAAAACGTTTTTAAAGGCAGAATTTGTCGTGCTAGGAAACGTGTCTAAAACTATTGTCTTTAACATAATCAATAATTCTGTTATGATTAACGATTTAATTGTATCGAAATTTTGCTTTTGATACATCGATTATTTCCAAAATAATCGATATAAATACAGCTTTAAAATATACTGATATTATTTAATGCTATAATGCCAACATATTTGGCGACAAGTCAGATTACAGACTTAAAAATCGATTTCCTATATTCATTAGCGCTATCTGCGATTATGAAATACATAAGAAACGAAAACGACACGTTTTCTATTGATGATGAATTCGATTTAAGAATTCACCAGTCTTTGACTACACAAATTCTACTAAATGTGGTTAATGTAGTGTAAAGGGTATTGTAAATACACCTATACACGAACAAACCTAATATAGATTTAATAAGTAAGTGACACCTGTATGTGATTACATAAAATATTATACATATTATATTAAATGTTATCTAGGGAATTGTCACTTTATACTTCCTTTTTATAAGTTCTTTTTTAACTGAACACGTGAAGCAAACAGTACATAGTGGCAGCGGTAAAAAAAAAAAAGCAAGTTTAATTACCTAAAAGCAGTATTTTCACGAATAATTATATAAAGTGAAATTAAATTATACTACACGTATAATAAAACATTAGTGATGTATACAAAAGACGAAAAAAAATGGAAAACATATTTCTAGCAAACATCGCTTCTCCAGAATCCTTTAATTTTTCAATGCCGGAAACTTGGCTAAAATGGAGAAAAAGGTTTGAGCGGTATATGAATGTGTCTGGGCAATCAACAAAGAGTCCACAGGAGCAGATTGATCTATTATTTTACATTATGGGAGAGAAAAGTGAAGAAATTCTGCTCCAATTCGGCGTAACACCAGAATCATTAGTGGACGCCTTAACAAAATTCGACACGTATTTTAATCCAAAGATCATAATATTCGAAAGATTTAAATTCAATTCACGTGTTCAAAGAGAGGTGAGCCAGATGACTGTTTTATAATTGATCTACACACGTTAGCCGAAAATTGTGACTACGGCAGTTTAAAAGATGACTTAATCCGAGATCGAATTGTGGTGGGAATGCGAAATACGAAAGTTAGCGAGCAAATGCAGTTGAAATCTGACTTGACTCTAAAAATTGCAATGCAGCACGACAAACGGAAATCCAAATAAAACAAAGTAAAATTATTGCAGAGGACAAGCAGGTTTGTAACATCCAGAGGAAAAGTACAACGAATAGTGGTAATCAACAACGTTGTTTTCCCACTTCCAAGTCTAGTGACAAAGGTAACTATAATTTTAGTAGTAGCTATAAAAATAAATGTAAATACTGTGGATATAAAACACATGAAAGAAAAGACTGCCCTGCGAGGAGTCAAAAATGTAATATTTGTGGTTTGAGGGGACACTTTGCTAATGTTTGTATTACAAAAAATGACCCAAAATTTAAAATAAATAAAAATAAAAAAGTTAATTCAATTGGTAAAGATAATTGTATAAACAACTCTTGGGAACATAAACAATCTGAATTTATCCAAGTCAGATACCGATTCGTGGTTCGTGCAGTGTACAGTAGTTGAGTTACAAAATAAAGTAAAGTTTCTGGTAGATACGGGTGCAGATTGCGTTTGTATTCCTGCAAAATTAGTTATGGCGGGAAAAAAATTATCCATCTCTCAAACTGATACGAGATTAAAGGGGCCTGATATGGTGGTTCATTGCAGGTTGTAGGTGTCACAAGACTGACTTTAATTTTTAAGGACAGGCAATTTACCGGAGATGTTTACGTAGTTGAAGGATTAAACACACCTATTTTGGGGCGGAATGCTATAGTTCGTTTAGAAGTTGTCCGACCTCCGGTACTGGAAAGTTTATGTTTCAGAAACCAAAGTTGAAAAAATGTCGTTAGAAACAATTAGTACAAAATTTCCCAAACTTTTTCGAGAAATAGGTGAATTTAAAGGGGAGATAGGCATACAGCTGAAAAGCGATGTAACTCCATTCGTTCAGACAATTCCCAGCAGGGTTCCATTTCCCCATGCTGTCTAAGCTAAAAATAGAGATTGAAAGATTACTGAATCTTGATATAATACAACGCATGGAAGAGGCCACGGAATGGGTCAGTCCTATAGTGGTGGTTCCGAAACCAAACAATGAGGTGAGATTATGTGTGGACTATACCCAGTTGAATAAAGCGGTGATCCGACCTTACTTTCCAATGCCAGAAATAGAACACTCCTTAGCAAAAATCGAAAAAGCAAAAATATTTTCAAAAATTGACGCAAACAAAGGATTTTACCAAATCAAATTAAAACCTGAAAGCCAATTACTTACCTGTTTCAAATGTCCATTCGGGCGCTTCATTTTCAAAAAACTACCCTTTGGCATTTCATGCGCACCCGAATATTTCGTTTCAAAATTCAATAAGGTCCTAGAAGGTATAGGAAACTGCATTTCACACGTAGAAGACATTTTGATTTTTGGACAAGATCGCATTGAACACGATAATATCCTAGGAAAAGTTTTAAAGCGATTGGAAGAAGGAATAACTATTAATAAGGAAAAATCATGTTTTGGGGTAGAAAAAGTTACATATTTAGGTTATATAATTTCGGCAATGGGCATTTCAATCGATCCAGAACGGATCAAAGCCATTCTTAATTATCCCCGACCGAAAAACAAAACAGAAGTTCAACGTTTTCTAGGTATGGTAAATTTTGGGGCAAAGTTTATTGCCAATCACTCCCAAATATTGGAACCTATAAATGTGTTTGGGACATAGTGCAGGAGAAAGCTTTTTTAAGAATAAAAGACAGCTTAACAAAAACTCCAGTTTTAGCTTTCTACAATCCTTCAAAGAAAGTTATATTAAGCTCTGATGATTCCTGCTACGGGGTTGGAGCATGTCTATTTCAAGAAGATGAACAGGGGAATAGACATGTAATTTCTTATATTTCGAGATCAATGACTGAAACGGAAAAACGCTATGCACCGATCGAGCGTGAAGCACTGGCCATAACTTGGGCCGCTGAAAAATTAGCCGAATATATTACTGGTGTTCATGTCACTTTCGAAACTGATCACAAACCTCTGGTTCAAATTTTGCAGTCAAAAAATTTAGATACTTTGATCCCGCGGTTTCAACGATTCAGAATGCGACTTATCAATATCGTTATGACATATCATTTGCAGAAGATTTATTGCTTAAAGATACTAGAATAGTAATTCCTCCTGATTTACGAAACGAGGTTTTAAATTATATTCATGTCGGACATCAGGGCATCACTAAATGTCGTAGACTAGCTCAAACATCGGTTTGGTGGTTAGGTCTTAGTTCCCAACTAGAAGACTTGGTAAAAAATTGTTCAAAATGTATCGAAGAAAAAAGTAATAGAAAAGAGACGTTCACATGTGAGAATTTACCGACACGGCCTATGGAGAAAATAGGATTAGATCTCTTCAAATATAACAAATGGTACCTTATAATAACCGATTACTATTCTCGCTATTTTGAATTTTTCCGATTAACGACATTATGCGAAGAAGATATAATATATAACGTAAAAGAGTTCTTTTCACGTTTTGGAATATGTTCCACATGTAGAAGCGATAACGATCCTCAGTTCCAATCGAAGTTTAAAAAATTTGCGAACGATTATCATTTTAGGCATGTAACGAGTAGTGCATATTATAGTCAATCGAATGGGGCAGCTGAGGCCGCAGTAAAGGTAGCAAAAATGATTATAAAAAAATGTGAAATATTCACGAAAGCCTTCTAAACTATCGTTCAACTCCATTAGCTAACGGATTTTCACCCGCAGAACTAATGATGGGTCGAAAGATTAAATCATTGGTCCCAAAGTTACCTAGTGCACTAGAAATGGAGAACAATGAAAGTGTTATAAAGAGAGAGATAAAAATCAAAAAGAAACAAATTGAGAACTATAACAAAAGACATAGAACTAAAGATCTTCGTGAACTAAAAGAAGGGGAGAGAGTATGGATAATTGACCTGCGTAAATATGGCAAAGTAATCAAAAGATTGGATGAACCTCGGTCGTATCTGATCCAAGTTGATAGAGAAAAATATAGACGAAATCGATGGCATCTTATACCTTTGCCAGATTCTATTAGTAAGAATTTTTATGATTCTGAAGAGTTGTACAACCCAAATGAAGATTTTATAATTCATAATAATAGTAATGATGAAAATAACAAAAACAATACCCCAAAGGAATTACCTTCTGTAGAAGAACTTCCGGAAGTTGATTCCTCCTCACAGGAACCAAGGCAAAGAAAACTACCTAGTTGGATGAAAGATTATATTGTACAATAAAAAACAAACAAGTTGAAATGTTCGCAGTTTTTCAAAAATAACTCAAATTTAAAAAAAAGCATATGCATACCTTTACATATATGAAATCTAAATTAAAATAAAAAAAAATTAAAGACGATAGACAATTTGAATTGTCTCAAAAATTAAGCACTGGATATGCAGCCATACCCCACTGAAGCATTTTAACTATTTACAATGACATCAATCCCTACATCTGTCTATAATTCTTATAAAAAAAAAAAAATATTGAATTTTTCCTAACAATACTATAAACAGAAATAAGAACACTTTATAAAGAAAACTTTAATAACATAAAGTTTTATTCAATAATCAAAATTGCAAATTGTAATGTATTAATTATTGAATGAAACATAAAAAAGGGGATGTAGTGTAAGGGGTATTGTAAATACACCTATACACGAACAAACCTAATATAGATTTAATAAGTAAGTGACACCTGTATGTGATTACATAAAATATTATACATATTATATTAAATGTCATCTAGGGAATTGTAGTAGTATTGTAGTATTTTCAGTATTATAATATATACTTTATATAAATTTACAATTTTTACAATTTAATTACATAGAGAATAAAATAAAATAAACTAACATTAAAATAAACTAAACATTAATTGGCTTTTAAAAAATTCAACAATACTTCTTCTAAAAATATTAGGATTATTTTCATTTTTTACGTTATTATTTATTTTTTATTTATTTATTTATTTATTAGTAGTATTTCAAATACTTTTATATAACATTTCATGTTCAGTTTACAATTTAAATCTATAAACTCTGGTTTAAATTAAATATTTCTTATAAAATTTACAGTTTTTCTTCTAAATATATTTGGATTTATTTCATTTTTAATATTATTCGGCATCATGTTGTAGAGATTTAATCCCTTATAAAAGAGAGATCTTTTCATGGTGCTGTTATCTGCTCGTTGTAATCTGAAATCTTGAGCGTTCCTTAGGCTATATGGTTGAACCTCTCCTACGTACCTTATTTGGTCAATTAAATATTCAGGCGCATCTCCTCTTTTCATTTTTTGAATAAAATTAATTGTGTTTAGCTCTAGTCTTTGTTGTATGTTAAGCCATTTAAGTGTATCTAACATATGTTTTATTGAGGTAAATCGATTGCATTTAAGTATTGAGCGCATAGCCTTATTTTGTAGCTTTTGCATTCTTGTTATTTGCTGTTCTGTGCAGCATGTATACAACACAGTTGATCCAAATTCAAAATGCGGTTTAATCATTACATTATAAATGTTTATTGCCGTTATAACTGATATTTTGTTTCTTATACGTTTGAAGAACCCGATTTTTTTTCCAATTTTTTTACATATATATTCAATATGTTCTTTTAATTTTAAGTCCTTGTCTATTAGAAAACCCAGATATTTTATATTATTTACTCTTTCTATTGTTACATCATTTATTTTAAACGTTAAGTTAGTGTTCATATTTATTTCCAATATTTTAGTTTTATTTTCGTTTAATTTTAATTTGTTCATTTTTAACCATTTATTTATATTGTCCATATCACTCGTTAAGTTAGTATAACATATTTCTTCCGTGGCCGCTTCTGTAAAAATCAGTGTATCGTCTGCATATAGAACAATTTCGCATTTTTCCAAAACTTTTTCCATATCATTAATATATATAATAAATAAAAGCGCACCTAGAATTGAGCCCTGTGGTACTCCAAAATCATTTTCGGTTGCATTTGATAATTTTTCATTAACTTTTGTAAATTGCCTGCGATTAGTTAGATATGACTCAAACCATTTTAATTCATTGTCTTGAACTCCGTATTTATATAGTTTTTGTAATAGAATGTCCCTGTCTATTGTTTCGAATGCTCTTTTAAAGTCCAGGAATATCGCCATTATTTTATTATTTTTCTTCATGAATTTCCACCTATTTATCACATAGTTGACTGCTGTTTCAGATGAATACTTTCTCCTGAAGCCTGACTGATATTTTGAGAGTAGTTTGTGTTGTTCCATATAGTTTTCTAATTGATTCTTAACAGTCTTTTCAATGATTTTTTCGCAAGTTTTCAACGTATTTATAGGACGATATTCTTCACATTTAATTGTATTTTTAACTTTTTCAATGGGTGTAATCATAGATTCTTTCCAATTATTGGGAAATATTCCCGTTTCTAGTGATTTGTTTATAATATTCAGCATAATATTGCCGGTAATGTTCCAATTATCTAAGATTATATTGCTTGTTATTTTATTATAGTCAGGTTTTTTTTTAATATTCTTACATATAATTTTAAGTTCTTCTAAGGATATTGGACGGAATTTAAATTTTAAATGTATCATATGTATTTTGTTTTCATATTGCATATAATTAATGGAATTTCTAATTTCCTTAATACTATTAACGAAATATTTATTAAAATGTTCGGCTATTTGAAAATTATCTTTATATTCTACATTATCTATTATCACAGTTTTTATCACATTTCTGGGTTTTCTTAGTACTAGTTCTTTTATTTTGCTCCACATTTCTTTTTGGTTATTTGCGTTATTTATTTTGTTATTTATGTATTTATTTTTTTCATTTTCAATTCTAGTTTTATATGTATTTCTTATTGTTTTATAGTTATTCCACGCTTCATTCGTGTTTTCAATTATTGCACTTTGATATCTAAAAATTTTTTCCCATTTTAGCGTTCTGAGATCGTTGTTAAACCATTTGTTATTTCTATTTTCATTCATTTTTATTTTTACACTAAATCTTCGTATTGTATTTTCAAAAACATTATCAAAGTTGTGGACATTCTCGTTTAATCCTTTTTGTTCATCATATTGTAATATTGCACTTATTTCGTTTTTGAATCTTGCCTTATTATATTTAAAGATGTTTATTTCTTTAGTTTTATTGGCTCGTTCTATACATTCGCACTCAATAAAAATGTCTATAGATTCGTGATCAGCTATTTTATTATTTATATTTCCCTTTGCTGAAATCATTTCACTATTTGTTATAATATAGTCTATTAAAGTTTTTGAATTTCGTGTTATTCTAGTAAATTCGTTCATTACATGTTTGAGGCAATTATCATTAAGAATACTTTTTAATTTACCCGTATAGAAATCGTTATTCCAGTCAATATTAAAATCTCCAGTTATTAAAATATCACAGTTCGTTTCGCACATTTCTTCTATAAAATCTTGAAATATATCACAAAATTCTGGCTTTGAACTACTTGGTGATCTATATACTGCTATAATTATAATTGATATTTTTTCATATTTTGCCATATATGCGCTAATCCAGTATTTTGAGTCTTTAATATTGTCTTTAATTTTATCAATCTTCCAATGTTTTTTAAAATATATTATTAATCCACCAGTTTTTGACGAGTTTGACAATGTGCTATAATGGTCGTATTGCTTTAGTTCAATTTCACTTTCGTCTATTTCTGTAGTTTGATGTGTTTCTGTCAGTATTATGAAATCAGGTTTATCTGTTTCTGCTATTATTTCCAATTGGTTGAAGTTATTTGTTAAGCCTTGTATGTTAGTATATAACCCATGTATCTGCTTTGATTGTTAGGCGGATAAGCCTATTCTTTTCTTTTTTAAATTCAGTTTATTCTGATACACCGGACACTCTCGGCTGCTAGTGACGTGATTGTCATCAAGACCTAAATTTAATCTTTTATTTTCTTTTATGCAGTTTACACATTTCATTATTACCTCCTTATTACAGTCTTTACCTCTGTGGTTTCCATGGCATTTGTAGCATACATCTTCATTTTTGCAGTCCGACGATTTGTGGTTATATCCTTGACATTTAAAACATTGCATTATATTTGTACCATCGAATACCCTACATCTATCCCATCCAACATTCAATTTTTGACTTGCTATTACTTTCGGATATGATTCATCGTCTATTTTTAATTTTGCGTTAAATATTGTTCCATTATATCTTTTTGTTTCAAATATTTTAATAACATCTATTTCACTATTTTTCAGTATTTCGTTTTGTTTTTTTAATTTTTCTATTAATTCTTTTTCTGGCATTTTAATATTTAAGTCTGTTATTACTATTTTCATATCAGTATATAACTGGAGTCCCTTGTAATACAGTGATCGCTGTATACTAAGATTTGTTGCACTCTGCAGTCTAAAATTTTCAGCATTTCTTAGTTGATATGGTTGTATTTCCCGAACATATTGTAATTGATTAATTAGATATCGCGGTGCGTTGACTGTTTGCATCTTCTGTATAAATACTAGTGTATTCATTTTCAACCGATCGCGTATTCCCATCCATTTCAAGGTTTCAAGCATTAAATTTATTGAGGTGTAACGGTTACATTTCAAAATCGTCCGCATTGCTCTATTCTGTAATTTTTGCAGTCTATATATTTGGTTATCTGTGCAACATGTGTATATAATCGTTGAACCAAATTCGAAGTGAGGTTTGATCATAACATTATATATATTTATTGCTGTAAGTGTTGATATTTTATTTCTAACTCTTTTAAAAAAAAATCAGATTTTTTTCTGCCAAATTTTCCTCCTTTTGTAATCAATATGTTCTTTAAATTTTAAATTTGTATCTAGTATGAAACCGAGGTATTTGATTTGATCAACGTTTTCCACATTATTATTATTAATTTTAAAGACTATTTTATTGGCCATGTTTATTTGCATTAATTTCGTTTTATTTTCGTTTAATTTAAGTTTATTCATATTAAGCCATTTAGTGACTTTAACCATATCCCGTGTTAAATTGTCCTCACATTGTTTTTCACTTTTATCTTCCGTATAAATTAACGTATCATCAGCGTAAAGTATTATTTCAAATTTTTTTAATACATTTGGTAAATCATTTATATATAAAATAAATAGAAGTGCCCCTAAAATTGAGCCTTGTGGTACGCCATAATTATTATTTATTGTCTCTGATTTTACTTCGTACACTCTTAACTATCTGCAATCTGCCAGTTAGTTATGAACTAAGCCATTGCAACTCTCTTCCCCTGATGCCATAATTGTAGAGTTTCTGAATTAAATTGTCTCTATCAATGGTTTCGAATGCTCTCTTGAAATCCAGGAACAATGCTATTATTTTGTTGTCTTTTTCTCTTTTTTTCCAACTATTAACAATATAGCTAACTGCAGTTTCGCATGAGAATTTTTTTCTGAACCCTGATTGAAATTGATATAAGATACCGTTTTGCTCTACATATGTTTCTAGTTGATTTTTTACCACAAGCTCCAATATCTTTTCACATGTTTTTAGGGTATTTATCGGTAAAAATTGTTCACATTTTATTGTTTTTTGTATCTTCTCAATTGGAATTATCATTGTTCTTTTCCAGTTTTTGGGGAAGATTCCCGTTTCCAATGATTTATTTATTATTTCTAACAGGTTTGGACCTATTATATTCCAACAATCTAATATAATTTTTGAAGATATTTTATCAAAGTCAGGTTTGTCATTTAGGCTTAAACAAATTTGTTTCAATTCTTATACAATTATTGAACGAAAGTGAAATGTAGAGTTTATCACCGGAATTTGGTTGGAGTATTGCACTTGCTCTATGTTGTCTCGAATCATCCTAATGCTATTTACAAAATATTTGTTAAATAGGTTAGCTATTTTATTATTATCCTTAGTTTCTTCTTGATTAAATATCACAGATGTTATCACTGGTTTGTTTTTTTTAAGTATTAGGGTTTTTATTTCTCTCCACATACTTTTTTGGTCCTTCGCGTATTTGATTTTGTTACTAATATATTTATTTCTTTCATATTCAATTTTTGTTTTATAAAAGTTTCGAACTATTTTGCACTCACTCCATGCTATAATGGTATTTTTAGTTCTAGCTCTATTATATTTTAATACTTTATCTCGTTTGATTGATCTTAGTTCACTATTAAACCACTCCTTAATATTACTTATATGCCCGATTGATTTTTGTATTGTGTATTTATTAATAGCATTTTGTAAGTTCGTAGCGAAATTTAAAACATTACTGTTTATATCCAAATTATTATTGTAATTTAGTACACAGCTTAATTCATTGTTAAGTAATTGCCACTTTTTACTTCCTTTTTATAAGTTCTTTTTTAACTGAACCCCTGAAGCAAACAGTACAGTTAAAGCATGAGATAAAATTAAAATAGTGTACGCTATGCACAAAAACATTTTTTGGAGGGAAATTTTGTGCCATCACAGATCATAACCGGTACGAAATAAGAAATATACTGACTACAAAGTGCCTTCCTAAACACTTTATTTTGTTTTAAACAAACCAATTAAAAAAAACTTATTGAACTGTGAAACAAACAAATAATTTGAATAAACTTATTTGTTTTTTGCATTAATGTTATTTATAATAACTTTATTTTACTTTTTCGATTAATAGCAATTGATAATTTCGAGGCTACGAATAATTATTCGATTAGAATTTTTTCAATCAAAATGCTGGATTTCGGACTTTATTGGATATTCCAACAGAGCATCGATTCAAACTATGTTACTCTTTCGGTGGAAAAAAGTGCTGATTTACCATTGCCTGGTCGGAAACGAAGCAGTCAAAAAAAATAATAATAATAATAATAATAATACAGTCCTTTCCATATCTGGACGTACAGGCTGCAACAGATGTGGATGTTCCTGAAAGTTTAATATGTACTTGCTGTCAATTTTGTTAGATTTGGTAAACTTACCGTTATGATTGCAATGAAATAAATAGTTTGGTTTTAGTTTATTTATAAAGGCAATTAAAACTACATAAAGTTTTGAAGCATTTACGTGTTTTAATTTATTCTTTTTACGGTGGATTTGAATTGTAGCTTCCGAGCATATGTACGTATGTATGTATGTACATATGTGCCCTTACTTTTACAAGGCAAAAAAAGCAATCCGCTCAAGGCAATTTGCGTTGCTACCCCCTCCATTTGCTGCGTTTTGTCCATTTTAAAAAAAAGCAGACACCGGTATATGTTTAAATTTTACTTACCTACTACATTGTACACACATATGTAAGCAAGCACGTATCTACATCCATACATACATCCCAATATAGAACTGTTATTTTGGCCTTTTTAGAAATGACGCTAAACAAAATAAGTTTAATCTCTAGTACCAAATGTAGATGTATAAAAGTGCCGTAATTATTTTGTTATGTACTATTAAAAAACAAAAAATTCAATTTGGATGATTGCAAGAGGAAATTTTGGCATAAACTTTGCATCTAGCAATAATTTGGTTATGACGTGGAATACAAGGTATAATAAATAGTTCACATGTTATTCTTTGTTTATAATTTATGTAGATATAGATACATGAGTATTTATGTACGTGTTTTTATATGGAAAATATGCTATTCATTTTATTTTTAATTATATAGGCGAGGCTTAGTGACTCATACACAATCATCTTCACAATTTATATAGTTCACCGATAGTAAATTACTTACAATTATAACGCAAACTTATTTGACGATATTTTTAAGAGCAACTTATTTAATCTATTTAATAGATATTAAAAATGTTCGGTCGACTAAATAAATTACATCCAAACATCTGCAATCGTCTTTTTTTTCGATAACAATATCGATTTGCAAAACTTTCTCAAAATAAAGGGTACTTTTTGGTGTATACAGGTTTCAACTAAATTTTAAGTGGTAGCAATGGCAGTTTTCTAAATGCTTTTATAGTATTGCTCTCTTACTCTTTCAGTCATAACATGTTCATACGATATCACAGAATATAAAAATATAGTCACAAAGTAGTAAACAGAGGTGAAACGACAGTATAGTGATCTTTTTCTCTATCCGTCTCGTTCCCTCAGAGCCTTAGTTTTGTTTTTAGATTTTTGTTTTTATTTTGATTTTCTTGCCGTGTTTTCCTGTATTTGTTGTTGTATTTCGTCACAAAATACTATATTAGTCTCCTTCTAACAGAGCCCATAGTAAAATAAACTGAGTTTTTTATTTTTTATGTGTCAAAGTCTTCACCTCTGGTTACCCTGTGATATAGTAGTCTATGTACGATATCAACCACTTGATTCGCTTTCTGAATCGCGATGGGAACCCTGTCACAAAGTAGTAAACAGGTGAAACGACAGTATAGTGATCTTTTTCTCTATCCGTCTCGTTCCCTCAGAGCCTTAGTTTTGTTTTTATTTTGATTTTCTTGCCGTGTTTTCTGTATTTGTTGTTGTATTTCGTCACAAAATACTATATTAGTCTCTTTCTAACAGAACCCATAGTAAAAAAACTAAGTTTTTTATTGTTTATCTGTCAAAGTCTTCACCTCTGGTTACCCTGTGACCCTGTGCAAACGATTATTTTTGTTTCCTTCCTTCTATACTTTAAAACACGTTCCACCGTTTCTTCTTTTCCTATTTTTATTGTAGTATATACTCTTTTTTAAGCATACATGTTGTAATTTAGAATCCATTAATTTGTTGGTTTTCTTTTATACTTTTTTTCAGGTAGTTCAGATAAACTGGCGATAAGTTGTTGTCAAAATTAGGGATGATAGTAAATTTTTTTTGGATCGATGCAAGATTTAATATGTACCGATATGAGTCGCTCTTATAGTTTTTTATGGCGAAACATTGGGTTCAATCATGATTGGGCAACGAACGTCGAAATTTGGAACCTGTGTGAACATGCTATAACGCTGTGTATAGTCTAGCTATAAATTTATACGCACATTGAGAGGGCGTCTGTAAGGTAACGTCAAAATGTGGGCGTGGACTGCAGTTTGGAAAAAATGTTATATGTTGCCGTTGAGTTTATGTATAATATTTTGTCTCTCATCGAAATTGTTTGGATGCTTTCAGCATAGGTTATGTATGGGGTGTTTACAGACGAACACACACACTTACATTTTATTTTCCTTGTGTGTATTATGTTTGTATAATGGCATAACAAAGTTGTGCGAACTATTCTCTGGACAATTCCGTTCGAATACGAACCATCAACAGAGCCGGTCTTCACTAGCCAATTTTCTGTGAGAGCAGCAAAATGTACTATGGCTGACCAGATTATGTATGGTGAAGACCTAGTGTAATAAACAATTAGCAATGTATCAGATCAATAAAAAATTTAAATGTAATATATGTACCCAAGGCATATTTAACTAGGTGGCATCACTACTGCAGGTGGTTATTTTTTTTGCTAACATTTCATTTTTCTTTGTTTACAGTTTGTTAGTGTTTGGTTTTGTTTACCAACAAACCTTTTTTAAACTATTTTCCTTTTAATTTGCTTTTTGTTGTCACATGTTTTTGACAGTAATCATTGATTTTACACAAAGTTGCTTGCTGTTGTTGTATTGCTGTGTTTGTTGTCGTAGCAATGGCACCTAGTTATATATGCCTTGGTAGCTATCGTACATTTTGCTGCTCGTACAAAAATTTGGCACAACTCTGTTATGCCATTACATAAACAAAATAAACAGGCAAGATGAAAAGTATGTGTGACTAGCCATAAATTTGTTATCACGTTGAGGGATCGTCTGCAAAATAGCGGGGAACCAGTGCCCGTAGTCTCCTGTTTGCTTGGATGCTCTCAAAATAATTTACGTCCGGATGCGAACAGTTGTTCGGACAACTCTGTTTGAACGCGAGCTGACCAACAACAGCGACGGTGTTCCCTAGCGAAATTTTTGTGCGAGCAGCAAAATGTACGATGGAGAAACAGATTTATTGGTAATCAAGACGTCATATTAACACCCGTACAAAAACTTTGCACTATATACAAACTATAAAGGCATCGAAACAATCTCGTTGAGGGACAACAAATTATGCTCAAACTGAACAGGAACTTCTACAAGTATTCTCTAAACGAAAGACCACGAACACATTCATCCGTCATTTTTCAGATGCTCTTTCAGTGTACGAACTAATTTATGGCTAGTCAAGACGTATGTTAAGAAACTAATGGATATCACCGTATCAACGACAATTAGCGAATAACACAATATTATGCACACATATTTTATTTCAAGTTGATATACATTATACAACTCTGCCAAAAATTACCAGTTAGGTATGTTATCTTGGCATCGATTACTATACTGTGTTGCTTAGATTGTCCGCCGGTTAACATGAAGCTTGTTCGGTAAGTTTGTTATATTTCAGAAACATTATTTATTGTTTGTTTAATATCCGGAAATTTTAATATTAATACAAATGTAATTAATATACAAAAAATCTCCAATTAATTAGTTTGAATTCTAACGAAAGTGTTACCTTTATAAGTAATGTTTACTTGTTTGTACATGGTACATCTGGACATGTTTCTTCTTGATTCATTAACACAATCTATTCACGCGATTGCAGTGTGTGCTGGTTGCTTTATGTTGTAACTTTTTTGGTTGCACGAAAAATCTAAAAATTTTTAATATAACTCGGTCGAAATAAACCGGCATAATTTCATAATTGTAGGTGTATTCGTCTGTAAACACCCGTACAAAAACTGCTGAGAACATGGTAAGAAACGACAAATTATGCTCAAACTGGTCTCCAGACGTAGTGTTACACGTAGTTCGTCTCTCATCGAGATGGTTTCTATGTTCTCAGCATAATTTATATACTACGCGTTGACCACAAATTCGATCGACATGGAGCGATCGTTGGCAAAATAGGGGAAAATAATTTGTTTCTCTAAAATGTTGTTTAAAATATTACCAATGTAGTAACTACGGTATTGTAATCAAAATGTTAATGAACTATATACTATTTTGCAGAGAGGCGACAGCTCTCAATGTGTCTGGTCTTTTTAATATCATGTGCCCATCAAATGCTTCAAATTATGTACAAAAATTTTTGAATGGACCACTAGTTTGTTTTTGTATTACCACAAGTATGTTTACTTCTTGCTGGTTAGTAGGAACTTCTAGATATCTATGGATATTTTCATTTCTTACATACCAGGGGGCGCATACAATAAGTCGTAAAATCTTAGATTGTCTTTGTAATTTCTGGTTGTTTGTTGCGCAATGCTTGCGGTACCCCACAACTGATTGACATATTTGCTCTTTAACAGATTTATATAAAAGGAGTTTGAATTACTAAGCCAGCGTCGACTTAGGACCTATCAACCAGCGTAGCTAGCTTGTTCTAATTATTAAGGCTGTTATTTTTGCTTCAATATTGGCGTCGATCGTGGTTTCCGCTGGAACAGTGGAATTTGTTATTGTTATGCGTGGACAATTTTGCCTTCTAAAGGAAAACGCTACATGAGCACATTGCGATTCACCTTTATTCTCCGCTGCAACCGTCGTTATAAACGCAGTAATATGCAAACGTTGACATATGTATATGTATTTATCTTGTTGTTGCTGTAACTGCTTTACTGATGTTAAGTTCTTCTCTGAAATAATTGTTTTATATATTAATTATTTTTAATAGTCACATTGGTGTCATTTGGACTCGAGAAATTGTGCAACCTCAGTCGTTCTTAACCATACATTAATGGGTCTCAGGGGGAACGGAAGTTCAGGGCTTTATTGCATCTATATTTAACCATGGCTGCTGTGACAGCCCGCCGATGCAATAGTATGGGAGAGTTTATATTATTTATCTGCAGCGAGTAATCGACCGTGTCAAATTCCTTAGATATATGAATGGCACCAACAATTCGATGGCACGGTCTCTGCTAAGTGAAGCCATTTAAATTATCATGTTTAAAATCGTTGTGCTAAAGGTTTCCCTAAAACCATGTTGGGCGTGACGGGCGCAAAACGCCCTTTTAGTGCTTGTAAAAGTAGACTAAAAGCTTTGCTACGACTGATAATAGTGCGGTTGGGCGGTATGAGTCTGCCTTAGTGGCGGGTTTGTCTGGTTTAAGAATTGGAAATTTTGGCTTGTTGGCGTATCCGCTGTATTTAAAGTATATATAATAGCGGCCATATAATACTACCTTGAGGGACTTCTGCACAGATTATTCTATTTTTAGAACATTCGACCTTTAGTTTTTGAACGTTTTAACAGTTTTAACAGGCTGTAATCCGTGTTTTTTTTGGAGTCGAGTTTTTAAAATTATATGTTTTAAACAAATCTTGTATTAGATGGATGTAAACAAATCATAATATTATTATAGATAATAATATGGATCTTTAAAACGGTAGAAAATAAAAAAAAAAGTTATGTTACTAATTGGCAGCGGCTGAGCTACCAACACAGGCGACTAATAGCCAACGCGCTAACCACACCGTCCTCATACAGTTTTCAAAACCCATACTCGTACACCCGCTAAAACTAATATATAGGTATCGTATAAATTAAGGCTAAATGGTGAAATATTCATTAAATGGATAACAAAAACCGTATTCGTACAGAGTAACAATTTCTATAAAATTAAGAATATTATACATAAGTGTGAAGTATATCATTTCATATGGTCACCTTAATCTATTTATATATACATTAGTATGTATGTATATTGCTTTAATAAATCTTCTTGTGTTCTTGAACATTCTTTGTCATGTACCGTTAGTTATCATACAATGCTAAATGTGTACGAAAAGATTATAAGATGATGTTGAAAAAAGTCAGTCGTTGAATGGATTATTACGAAATCACACCTCTAAAATTAATATTTTGTTCGATATCCCTTAGGCTTTATGGCAGCATTTAAACGTCTTGGCATTGATTCCACTAGTTTGGTGATATTTTAATGCATTCTATTCTCAATGCTACTTTCAGGTCGTTAACATCTCTAATGTTTCAAATTTTTCTTGAAAATTTACCACAAATTCTCAATAGGATTTAGGTCTGGACCTTGAGCAATTTGGGGCAGTTACACAAGATGCAAAGACCGGAATTCTGCGCTGTATGTTTGGGATCACTATCTTGGTGAAAGATATAATTCCTGGAAATGCCAATTTTTTCCCCAACTACGGATGCTGAAAAGCATAAGCTCGTGTTATTCTCTCGCCAAATTTTAACGCGTCCATCCAACAACTTTATATTAAATTGGGACTCATCTGTGAAAATAACTCTTTTCTAAAAGTTGAAATCCTTATTTTGGTATTTTTTTAGCAAACGCAAACGTTTTTGCTTATTAATCATGCTAACAAATGGTTTTCTGGCAGCATATTCCGACTTTTAAATACATTTTTTTTTAATGTAATTTCGTACTGTTTGAGGTGTAACGTGTATTCCAAAGTTCTGCTGCAAACTAACAGCCAGTGTAACGCCACTTATAGAAGGATCGATGCGAATTTGGCGCAGTGTGTTCTTGTTAACTTGCACCGGTTTATATTTCTTTGCGATTTTGTCCGTCTTTTTTTTGTATTTGGACACCACGTATAGGAGTGTAGCAGCACTGCGCTTCATTATTTTGGCAATTTCCCGTAAAGATTTTCCATCAATATGTAGATGTATTACTATTTTTCGTTGTTCAATTAAAAGTTCACTGGATTTTCTGCCCATGTTGAATTTTCTAACTTTTTATAATAATTCAAATGACTATGATATTTTATGAAAACACAGACCGCAAGAACGAGTAACAACAAATAAAACGAGAGTTTAATTATGCCGTTAACAAGAAAATTATGGCATTGCTACCTGTAGGAATACGGTTTTTGTTATCCGTTATGTGAATACACCGCCATATAGCGGTCGATCAATAAAACGCTTATGCGTTAAATATTTTGTAAATTTTCTTATTTTTATCGGGTGTGCGAATATTGGTTTTGCATACTGTACATTTATTAAGCAATAAAAGGATTTTAGATATACTTATGTACATATCTATAAGAACATTTTATAGTAATATTCAATATGATATTTCTGTATACATAGTTAAAATACTTTTTGTGGTTCAAATTATACTGAAATGTATTTGTTCGACTCTACTATGTTGCAATTTTTATGAACGGGAATAAAGCTTCAAAGATTGTTTATAATTCACCCGTTACATAATCTACTGTTTCACTATGCAACTATATACATATATAAGACGATTTTACCAATGTATGGGTTACATAATTACCAATTATTTAATTATGTTTCTAAAGGCCTCGTTACTCTTATGTAAATGTTGCGGATACATAAATTTTACGTTCAGCTTCGACGTTTGTTATTTACTCATAAACGGAAATGTATCATATGTTATATAGGGGTGGAATTTGTCATACAAATATTCATACTCCTGCACAGTAACACTTTTTTTAAAAGTGATTTCAAATCACGAAAAGGTGTTCTGTGCCCAAAATTTTTTGAAATCTCGTGATTTAAAACCGGTGAGCTAACAATTTTTTTCTATGTTTTGCATTTAGAATCAAATAAAAATTATATTATATATTTAATATGATGTGATTTTTATTTATTTAAGTAATAAAATAAGTTTTTATACACACAAAAACATATATTAACATATTTCTAAGGACACTGTTTGTTTTGTAAAAAGTTGTTTTGCTTTGTTTACCAACGTTCGTGATTAACTTCTTCTCTTCAGCAGTCAGCTGGTTTGTTTTTTCGAAGATATTTGTGAGGTTGCCAAAGTGACAGTCAAAAAATATCATGTAAGATATATGGAATTTATAGTATCCTGTTTTTTATTTAATACAAAATTTATTTATTGTTGTTAAAAAATATAATAATAGTAAATAACTGAGTAATTTTTGTGCAAATTTAGAAATTAGAAGTGCAAAATCTAAGCAAATTTCATTGATGAAAACAGTGGCAACTTCGTTATTTTTGCATTAATTTTATTTATACTAACATTTGTTTTCATTTGTATTTATGCTTTGTGAACTTTGTTTTGATAGGTCCCGTAAATGACGATTTTTACAGCAATTACTGCCAATAAACTAGCTCCCGGCATTTTTATTACCTTAATTTTTTACTTTTTATTTTAATTAAGAGTATAAAAAAATTAAACAAACAAAACACAAATCTAAATAGTCAGTTTTTTCTCGTGTTTTCGAAAAAATAAAACCACGCAGAAAACCGTAAAATCACGTGATTTGCAGAACAGCATCAAATCGTCGACGTGATTTCAAAATCGTTCGTGATTTGAAATCACGTGGTTTTCAGAACAGACCTGTATATATTGGGTTTTTATTTTGTGGGTGTTTAAATATTTTTATATGTAAAAAAAAACGATGCTTACTTCATAATTTTGAAATACAATTTAATGCTAAAAAATGCTAATATAAAAAACATGAAAAAGTCTAGCTTATTGGAAATAAAACAATTTTTGGTGCCAATAAACAGCTCTGGTAACAAAAGAAGACTATTGGATGTCAAAAACTGATTTTTTCGTATACATGTGAACGAAAACTACTTTTGGCATAAAAAATTGATATTGGGGTGAAATAAATGGAAATTTGATATATCGTGGGATATATAGTCGGGATATAGCATAAACCGATTTTTTAACAATTATGCGATCTAAAACAATTTTTGGTACCAAAATGTTGCTCTGATAACAAAATTAGGTTATTAAGGGCAAATGAGCAAAATTTGCGATATTGGTCCATATTCATACATATCTATGTACAGCCGAGATATAGTACAAACTGATTTTTTGATAAATATACCTTTGAGGCGAAGTAAAACAATTTTTGGTGCTAAAAAGCAGTTCTAGTATTAAAAGAAAGTTATTTAAAGGTCAAAAATTAAAAAAGCATTTTTGGTATATACTTTATACGGACGTAACTATTGTGAAGGGTATTTAAGACTCAGTCCAGCCGAGTATAGCACTCTTACTTGTTTATTCACAGTTTTAACCTTAATATAGTTAATTTTTTGGCAGTCTAGACGGAATTTGCAAATTCCAGTATTTTAACAAATCTTAGTATTTAAACAAAAAAAAAATCGTTAACAAATTCAGCTTAGAAAAGTTTATTGGCAACATTGTATAAAAGCAACATTGAAAATTTACAACAGCTGATACGTAAATACGGATAGAAATTATAAATTTCTCAGGTTCGTCCGCAACGTTACGCAAACTTTACCAGAGAGTACGCATTTGCATACAAGCTCCATAAGCAAAATGGATCAGCTGATTCCCAACGTACACGTTTACGTATGAGTAATGAAGCCTTAAGTCTAGTCATAACATTGTTCATCGACTGCATGACATTTTAACACTTAGAATAGGGCCTATTCCGAACTGCATATTAAAAAAAATCGAAACAGCGTTCTGGACTAAATGGTTTATCTGCCTCTTGTCAGGTTTGATCAATACGAAAGTTATACTATTATTATGTACAAAAATGTTTATATAGTATAATATGTAGTTTTTTTATGTTTCGAAGAAATAATTATGTTTTTAAGACGATTTTACTAATTTAATGATTACATTATTATGCCTTAAATTATCATCAGTGACCGTGTTTGAGTACAGACGTACGTCATATCAAACGCATAACAAATATATTTTTTTAAGAATTCTATTAAAAGGTGAACAGTTAGTAATAACAAAGAAACAAATAACAATATAATATATTGTGTTAAAAAAAAAACAGTAACACATAGTGCAGGATTTGAACAATTGATAGTGAGTGTATGATATATTTGGTTTTTATAATTTCTTAATTCATTTATTTATTTATGTAAAATAAGTATGTTAAGAAATATAAGTATGTGCTTTCATAGCTAACTCAGATAAAAAACGTCTCTCTAATCTTTATCTAAAGTTCGTAATCCTTATTTAAAGTTCGTAATCTTATTTAAAAAGTTCGTAATCCTCAAAAGTCTGGGGGCCTTGATTTGCCTCGATGTTGTACTGCTGTCGTGTTGTTGCACTGGAGCTTCGATTTGTTCGTTGCCTGTTCCATCCGCCTGGGAAGTATGTTCATCATCAGTATCGGTTGTATGGTGTTGAGTTAGTGTTTGCCGATTTGGAGTTTGTTCTGATTTTGATTGCTGTACCGTGGGTGACCTTGCTGATTCATCTAAATTTGTTGGTTGACTTTCATTGCTCATTCTTGTTGTTGACGTATTTGGCTTCCTTACATGAATAGTGTTACGTTTGTATAGTTTCTTGTTTGAACTTATACATGTTCGATTCAATCATTTTTGTCTCACTTCGCCTTTAGTCCACACATCTTTCGGGTATCGTTTCATATATACTTCATCCCCAGCATTAATACTGGTTTCCCTTGTTCCCTTATCTAAATACTTTTTGTTGTTTATACGTTGTTGTTCGATCCTTTGTGGCACTTCTATTTCTACTTGCTGCTCTGTGTTCATGTTTGGTATACCACAGCCTAGCCATCTGCAAAATAACCTTTTAGCTGGACTTGACCCTATCTAGTTTGGCGTATTTCTCCAGATCAAAAGTGATTTGTAGAAATCGTTATTAGATTCTACCGCCTTTTTTAAGTTGTTTCGCTATTTTGACCGCCGATTCAGCTTTTCCATTTGCCTGTTGATGATACCGACTTGAGTTTTCGTGTTTAAACTCCCATTCTGATGCAAATTTAATGAACTCAGTGTTTACAAAATTTGTCCCAATGTCGGTGATGACCTTTCGAGGAATACCGTGTCTACCGAAATTTTTTCAGCATATGTTTATTGTAGTTTTGGCCGAAAGGTTGTTTTAGTTCCTCTATCTAAAAAAAATCTTAATAATGGCCTACTGTTATTAGAAAATGCTTATTCTTTTCTTTTATGTTAATTTCACATCTTGGTATTTCTGATAGTATTAACGGCTCCTTTTGTTGATTTCTAGCATATTTGTTACATATATCGCAGTCCTGTATTTTATGTTTGATGCTGTCTGAGATTCCTCTCCAATATACAGTTTCTCTAGCTAACTTTAGAGTCGACTCTATTCCCAAGTGGGGCTGATGTAAACGATTAAGTATTTCTTTTCTCATTTGTTGTGGAACCAGTATTCTGTTGCCCTTGAATATCATTTTGTTGTTACTCACGAATTCGTCACGGATGCTTCATCTGTTTCGGATTTGTATTCTGGCCATCCCTCAATTATTGTGTTCATTAACATCTTCATAACACTGTCTTGAGTTGTAGCCTCTTGTATTTTGGTTATCATCTTGTTGCTGATTCTTTTATTTTCGATATCACTGCAGCGATCCAGTTCTTTCATCTCTTTTTCTATTTTATAGATTTCTACCGATTTTTCCTGTTGTTTCTCCTCAATTGGCGCTCTTGATAACGTGTCTGCGATAAACATTTCGGTTACCTTCATGTACTTTATGTTGAAATTATATCTCTGAAGCGATAGCATCATGGATTGTAGTCTCTTCGGCGTATTTAACAGAGGTTTCTTGAAAATATTTATGAGTGGCGAGTGATCTGTTTCTATTGTTACGTCTTTTTTTCCGCAAATATATTGATCGAATCTTTTGCAAGCAAAAAGAATTGCAAACATCTCCTTCTCTATTTGTGCATAATTTCTTTGTGTTGGTGTTAGTGTTTTTGAAGCATAAACCACAGGGTGTCCCCCTTGCATAAGTGAACAGCCCACTGCGCATGATGATGTATTTGCTTGAATCGTTACTGGTTTCTTCATATCATACCTAGAAAACATAACGTATCATTTTAGGTTCGCATCATTTCCTGAAACATACCCTGCATAGTTGTCATGAAATTATTCATTGTTTGTATTAAATTATCGATTGAGCTCGGTTTGGTAGTGAGGGATGTCTGTGCACCCTCTTTAAGGACGTGGGCATATGAATGTTTATGAGCATGAGAACTTTTGGCATTCGCATTAAGTAAATTATTTTTCAAAGGTTTGTGCATACGAATAGTTTGGTTTAGTGTTTGGCTGTGTAGCTTGTGTACTAGCAATAGAACCAGCATGAAGCCGAGGAAATTGGGAAGACCTATATTGCTCATATTCAGGTACGACTTTCGCATTATTTTTTACATGTTGAAAGACTTTACAGCCCCTGTAATTTGCTGTGTGGTTTTCATCACAGTTGCTGCATTTTTTGACCTTGGGGTCTGTTTTGGAATAAGTGCATTCCATAGTCCCGTGCGCATCACCGCAAACAACGCATACCGATGGTAGCTTGCAGTAGGTTCTCGTGTGTCCGAATTCCCAGCAGTTAGTATACTGACGGGGACCATTACGTTTTAGAGGCTCTTCCACCGTTATTCATCTGTTCAAAAGGTAGCGCAAATCGTATATAGGAAGAGCCGAGTTTTTTGATTTAAGCTGAGATGCGTTAAATACGATTTCAACACGATGCATAGGTTGGGGAACTTCATTCTTATTTAGAATATTGTGCACTGACCTTACGACATAACCTTCCACCTCTATGGCACTTTTTATTTCATCAGTGGGAACAGAACTGTTAATGTCCTTTACGATGACAATCAAACCGTTAGCACTTTTGAGTTGATACGTATAATAGCTCTTATTATCTGCATCGAGACGATTTACGATTAAGCGATAATTCTTCTCAGTGTTTCTTGAATTTGAACTCTTCGTATAGAAGCTACATAAAAGCTTTCCTTATCTACAAGCTGAGACAACAAGTTAACAATTTAATTAGATGTTTGCTCGCGGAGGTTTTCGTTCCCTGACAGCGGGTTCAGCTTCATCATCCGCTGTAGCAAGTACAGAGAATCTGTTTTCGCTTACCGGCATTACAGTACTTGGGGAGCTTTTATATTGTTTAGCAGTGCGCTCTTGCTGCGAAGACTTAGGACTGGCCTTCCTTTTGGTTATGGTTATATAACGATCCATACCTGTTTGCACTTTTTTACGGGGTTTTTTAATTTACCTGTTTCGTTGGTTTGTTGTACTATTTTTGATATGGTACCTGAATTGTTTTTTGGTTGAATTGTAATTTCTTCTGATGTTATTACTTGCGCAGAGAAGTTTATATTTCCGGATAAAGAACGCGTTCGGTCAATTGGCCAGGCGCTTAAAAAGGCACTGTCATCTTTTTTTTTATTATTTGTATTGTTCATTTCATTATTAGCATTTGTGTAAGAAAAAGAGTAATAAGCATTGTTGTTATTACCTTTTATATTTTTTTCATTAATATTTGGTGCGCTCATACACTCACTATCAATTGTTCAAACCGGTTTAACCATGCACTATTTGTTGTTCTTTTTTTTACACACAGTATATTATATTGTTTTTATTTGTTGTTATTTATTTCTTTGTTATTACTAACTGTTCACTGTTCAATTGAAATCTTAAAAAAATATATATATATATATATTTTTGTTATGCGTTAAATATGACGTACGTCTGTACTCAAACACGGTCACTGATTTGAATACAAAAAATTAGTTATGACATTGGTAATAACTGGTAAATAATAATTTAGAAATAAGATTTGAACACTTATTGTGAATTTCTTTTAGTAGAAAGATTCAATAAAATAAAATATAAGTATAAAAAAAAAATTCTTAAATTATGTTTTTATGTCTAGTCAAAACATTGTTCAGTGAACCATATCTTTTTATCTAAATCAATTACATTTCAGCACTTGGAATAAATGAGCTTAAAGCTCTCTATAGAATTTCGGTCGCAAGAGTATGCTGAAGTTTAAATACAACAGTTCACTTCAGTATACTTTTGCGACTTGAACTCGCCAAAACTCTTGCGAATGCGAGTCACAGAACACCTCACATGCGAGTTGAAATCACAATCGCAAATTGCGAGTGTCGGAACATGGCCGATTATGTTATTTAAAATACTTTCTTTTGAATTTGACTAAAAATTTTATTGGTCAACTCTACTATGTTGCAATTTTTATGGTCGTAAGTAAATCTTCGAAGATTGTTTATAATTTAGCCGTTACATGTTCAGCTGTTTCACTATACAAGTCTAGTCAAAGCATTGTTTATCGAAAAATGGCCATTACCGCGCATTCTATTCGTATCGCTACTTCTTACGAATACAATATATAAATCGAAAGGCATTTCGTACTGTGATAAACATTCGTGTAATACACAGAGTTTTATTTCAAAAAATACTTTCAGATTATAAAATTTAGAGATCGGCTTCAGTATAATAAACCGGAATAAGAAACATTTAATCGGGGAATACTGCAATATGTATATATTTTTAATGTCACTAAATATTATGAATATAGTGGTGATATGAAGAAAAACATAACCGAATTCAACGGCAGTTATCTGAGTCAAGCAATAGAACATTTAAAAACATCCTTAAAAACGTTTATTCCTTATTGGCAAAATCGTGATCCTTTGGGAATGAAGTATCTATACGGAACAATGAATGTTGAAGACCGGACGAAAAGAGAGGAATATACATAGCATGAATTAAGATATCTAATGGTCAGATTAAGATAAAACAACATTTTGGGAAACAATTGGCAAAACTTTTTAAAATATATGAAAATCTATTTAGAATATGTAAATAATTGATAACAAGGCAGCTTAGAAAAGAATCGACATCCAAAGTTTACAATTAAACTTTCAGATACTAGACATGAAAGGATAATTGATCAACTTTAAGGAATACTTTTCAAAATAATAATTTTGAGCCTACGTATATTAACAGATAACCAATAGTTGAATATATTACTTTTAAAAAATTGCAAAATATTAAAATAACCGTAGAAAGAATTGTATAAATTTTTATATCCCCAAACTATCCCGAATTACAATAATCTACAATTAAATGAAGAAATACACAAATGATTTACTAAGAATAATCATGTATACTTCGAAACTAATTATAAGGAAAATCTAACTAAATTAACTATATCAATATCAACTATATAACGCTTAATCCATTTTGTAAGGAAATACCTATAACATTAAGTGGTGACTATTTAATAAAATGGAATCATGTAAATCATGAATCATGTACGTGCAGCTGTTCGCCTTAAAAAGAAAAAACTCATTCACGGCGCTTTCTCCATGCGAGGCTTTGTATATATTAGGAAAAACTCCAATGATAACATCCTGCAAATCGACGAAATTGGGCATCTTCATGCGTTATTTCCTGGTGCTAATGTATTGGACGTCGCTCATGGCCGCAATTATGCTCCACAATCTCATCATGCCAATATATCAACACAATAATTCAACAACAATTCAACATGATATACTCAACTCACCGGAACTATATTTTTTGAGTATTATTTTTTTATTGCACAAACTCTTACTATTTGCTTATATTTTTTATATTTATGTTTCAATTATACTTTTACTATTAACTCAATTATGTACAGTAGGGAACAGAGGTGAGTACATGTTTGTATTTTCTGCATTTGCAGGAGCATAAAAATAATAATAATGCAGCGATTTAATTTTTTATTTTTTTATTTTATTCATTATTAAGTGGCTAACAAAAATGTTTTTAAATCAAAACATAAAACTACATATTCAAAGAATAAACAATATAAAATAAAAAAAACTCCTATGTACTTAATTTTGCACTTTTAAGGAATATTTAAAATATTCTATTTTTAATAGCTTGTCCATAGCCCTTAATTTTTTAATACACTATTAATACGTTTGGGCATACTTTCAACCAATTTTTGAATAATTTCATCTGAAATATTCTGCCACTTCAGCTGCACACGTTGCCATAACTCGTTCAAGTTAGATGGAGCTGTTCGATACTGTCCCAACCGTCTTTTCACAATTGACCACAAATTCTCAATTGGATTGAGGTCGGGACTTTGTAGAGGCCACTGCATCAATTGAAAATTTTGTTCAGTTAGCCATTCCTTAACAATTTTTGAGGTGTGTTTCGGGTCTCCATCCTGTT
The DNA here is from genome assembly GCA_963932375.1 of Phania funesta. Taxonomy (NCBI): domain Eukaryota; kingdom Metazoa; phylum Arthropoda; class Insecta; order Diptera; family Tachinidae; genus Phania; species Phania funesta. The sequence continues at coordinate 30,865,897 of OZ010656.1, forward strand.
GAAACACAACTTCTTCCTCAGGATATGCGCTCATATCTACAAAATCTGGAAGATGGGTTTGCCATATGATTAAATAGTCTTCCTTTCTCATGATGCCATCAATTTTTTGCATGGGACCAATATGCCACCATGTAAAACAACCCCATACCATGATGTTGCCTCCGCCGTGCTTGACCGTTTGTTTAATATGGTGTCGTTGGATGGTCTCCTGCTGTCGGCGCCAGTAATACTGTTTACCATCAGACTGATATCGGTTGAACTTGGACTCATCTAACTATATTACGCGCTTCCAGTCATTAACAGTCCAATATTTGTGTTGCTTAGCGAATTTTAGCCGTGCCGAAACATTTTATGTGACAATGCAGGTTTAGGCTTCTTCACAGCTGCGAGGAATCCAATGTTGTGTAGCGCTCTTCTTGCTGTCCATCGACTTAAATGTTTATTTATTGCTAGGGAAGCTTCTTTTGTGGTTAAAGACGTGTTCGCTCTCGTCTTTCTAATCATAAGGCGTGCGTCCCCATCAGATGGTAGTTTTCGGCGACCTCTAGCCTGCATTTGTGGAGCTACATTTCGCCGTTTTATAACTCTAATAACCACTGATTGGCTTAAATTAAGTTCTTTGGCTATCATTCGTGATAAAGAGCCATTCATCGTCATATTTGCGATCGAATTTTCAACGGTACACGATAGTTTCTTCATTATTTAAGAAAATAATAACTTTTCGTTTTAAATTAAAAAAAAACGGCACTTTTTGACATATGAAGTTAATCAACTACAATTTAAAACTCAAATGAACGTTAACAAAACTCAAGATTACAGTAACCAATTCGAAAACTGAATTTAATATAACGGTAAATTTGACATTTTTCTACTGATTTAGTTGAGAACAAGTATGAGCAAAACTGAGTACATAAGAGTTATTTTGTTGTTATTAAATTTTCTCTCATTACTGATTGTTTTTTTAAATTTCTTTTAAGAGCAGTTTTGTTAAGAACTAAATAAAAAAGAACACAAAAAAGGAAATTTGAAAATCGCTTCATTATTTCTAATTTTATGCACCTAGCAATAGAAGAAATACAAACATGTACTCACCTCTGCTCCCCACTGTATGTACAACTCCTTTTTAAGCTGGAAGATAAATAGCTCTCATATAATTATTTTGTCATTTTTTGCGTGCGTTGCCAATTCCACAACAATATACATATGTTCGACTTAAGTAGTCGTGGTTCCAATGACTGTGTGTATAGTATGCTCAGGCTTCTTTCCAGACAAAAAACTGGTCTTAAAATTGTTCACTTAAATGCGCAAAGTTTGTGTAATAAAATGGATGAATTTCGGTACCTATTTCCCCAAACAGACATAGATATTATATGCGTTTCGGAAACTTGGTTTCCTTTCGATGTAAATGATTCTGTGTTTAATTTAACAGGCTTTAAACTTTTCCGCGCAGATGGAAGGATTCTAATTGATAATGTTGAAACAAGGGCTAGAGGTGGTGGAGTCGCTGTGTATATTCGGGATGGTATATCGTGTAGGGAGAAGTTGAGGACGATAACTGGTAGCGATATAGAATATTTATTTCTTGAGATATCTAGTATGGATAAGATGAAAATGCTTCTAGGTTGTGTATATAGGGCAAGTAGTGACATGGATGTTGATCCCTTCATTGCTATCCTTGCGGATTTATCTGTCCAATACGAGGATATAGTAATAGCAGGTGACTTTAATAATAACCTGTTAAACGCTAATCCATTAATTGAACCCATGCGTACTATTGACCTTTATCCAGTAAACATTTATTATCCAACACACTTTCACACTACTTCGAATAGCCTAATTGACTTGATATTTGTCAACCACAAGTCTAGAGTACTCATGTATGACCAACTTTCAGCCTCAGCTTTCTCAAGGCATGATATTCTATTCTTAACCTATGACATGTCCATGAATAAGAATGATACAATTATTTCTTATCGTGATTATAATAATATTGATTACGTTTTGCTTAATCATTACGTCGACAATATCTCTTGGGATCAAATTTACACTTTTGTGAGTGCTGATGATCAATTGTCGTTTATTAATGGAAATATTAAATACTTGTTTGACTTATGTGTCCCAATAAAGACCAAGCGAATAAGAGCCTGCCAACAACCTTGGTTTGGTCCTGAAATAAAATTGTTAATCGAGAAGCGTGATGCTGCTTATGCTAGATGGAAAAGGTTTAAAACTAATGATCTTGAAATTAGCTATAAATCTGCGCAAAACGATGTCACGAAACGAATCAAACTTGCAAAGTCCTCGTTTTATCGAAGCAAATTTTCGTCCGCTATTGATAGCAAATCTAAATGGAAAGAGATACGTAAAATTGGAGTAGGTCAGAAACTCTATTTATTATGTAACCCTGACATTGATGTGAATATTTTGAACAATAAGTTTGTAATTTTTGATGCTCCTTCACCTTCAGATAAAGTATATGATGACCTATGTTACGTTTCAATGGAAAATCCTTTTAGTTTTCGTTGTGTGGATCAGCTGGAAGTCTTCAAAGCAATCAAGTCGAATGCAGTTGGTATGGATGATATAAGTCCTATTTTTCTGAAGGTCCTAACTCCAAGACTGCTGCCCTACCTTACACATCTATTTAATACGATTCTCGCAAAATCAAGTTTTCCGAAAGAGTGGAAGCTATCGAAAATAGTCCCTATTCCCAAGGCGAACAATGAATATCGGCCAATTGCCATTCTCTCCTTTTTATCCAAGGTGGTTGAAAATCTGATGAGCAAGCAAATAAGTGAATATTTGATATCTGGAAATTTTTTATCTGATAAGCAATCGGGCTTTATGAAGGGCAGAAGTTGCATTACGGCATTGGTCGACGTAGTCGAAGATCTAAGATCGAAACTCGATGGAAATATGGTAGCTTTTTTGGGACTTCTTGATCACAGCAAAGCGTTCGATACTGTTGACCATTCGGTTCTCTTGAAAAAACTTCAAAAACTATTCTATTTTTCTAGCTCAGCATGCAGTCTTCTACATTCATATTTGAGCAATAGATCCCAAACAGTCCTATCTTAACGGTAACAGATCAGAGCCAATTAACGTTAGTAGGGGAGTTCCACAAGGCTCTATTCTTGGGCCTCTTCTTTTCTGTCTTTACATCAATGATTTGCCTGATATTTCAATTAACAGTAAAATCCATATGTATGCTGACGACGTGCAACTTTATCTTAGCACTAATCTCGATGATATTAATTTTTGTGTAGAAATAATCAATGATGATTTGAACGAGATAAGTAAGTGGGCAAGTTCTAATGGGTTGTGCATTAATCCACTGAAATCTAAGTACATCATAGTGTCCAAGTCCAAGAACAATTTTTCTAACATTCTTATAAAAATAGATGATAAGGATATTGCTCTTGTGGATTCTGCATCGAACCTGGGAGTCACTTTCAATAATAGACTTACTTGGTCGAATCACAGTATTGTAGTGGGCAGAGTACATAGCATGCTTCGTAGCCTATGGGCTGTCAAACATTCAACGCCATTTTCTATACGTATGCTGTTAGCGAAGACATACCTTGTTCCAGCTCTTCTATACGGATGTGAAATCTTTGCAAACTGTGGTAGTAATGACTTAGGTAAACTTAGAGTTGCATATAATAATGTTGCAAGATATATTTTCCAAAAGGGCCGTCGTGACAATATTTCGTTATATTCTAACCAGATTTTTCACATGAAATTCGATCACCTTTTGAAATTTAAATGCCTTGTCTTAATGCATAAGATAATCACAACTGAACAACCACCATATTTATATGGCAGGATCCAGTTTGCCAGATCTAACCGTGGAAGGATTATAATTCAACAAAAATACAAGAGCCTTTTGTCACAACGTCAATTTATAATATACACCACAAGTCTATGGAACTCTTTACCGCATTATATTCAAAACTTAGGCAACGCAAACTTATTTAAAAGAGAGTTAGCTAAAACATATGCTTGAAAATTTTTGTGTAATAATTATATGTGTTTTGTATTATTTTAATTATACACTTTTATCATATTACTTTGTTTTATGTGTACTATGTTCTCCTTTTTGTCTTTTTTTTATATGTAACAACTAATTTGCTTTACTCACTAGCACTCTAACTTATAAGATTATTATCTTTTTGTGCTAGTTCTACAATTTAATAAATAAATAAATAAATCAAAGTATAAAGTTTTCGAGAACGAAAAATTACTGAAACTTAGCACACAGGAATTGGACTTCAATTCCGTTTCTAATCCAATCAGTGTAGGATGTCATCAACAGGCTGAATAATATTTTTTTGAAACTTATGTACGCACATTTTCTGGAAAGAATAAAGAAATTCCTGTGCTTGGGATTATTGAAAAAAGAAAACATTCCACACTACAGTTTTATCTGTTTTAATAGAAACTACATTTAAAAAAGAATTTTAGGGATTTCATTTCTTTTTATTTAAAAAAATATTTTTTAGCCAATTCTATGTCAACTCATTTTATTTTAAAAATTCAAACCAAATGAGAAAGCTTAAAGAACCTTAAAAACAAAAATATCAAAGTTTTAACAAAAGGCCTTCACTGCAAACAAATTTCGGCCAGGGGCTCATTTCTCAAAACTACAAGGTACAAATTTACAAGTAAAATACATTTAAGCAAAAAATAAAAGCAATAATTCCGCAAGCATTGTTGTTGTGCGCCAGTAGGCAACCAGTCGTAGTGGAATCAATGTTGTCATATGTTTGAAGTTATAGAACAGAAAAGCGTAGGATGCCTTCATATTCGCACAGGAACAGGTGTGCTTATATTGATAGGCAGAGATGTCGAGTTATCAATGCGTTTAAAGGGACGCATGTAATTTGAAATGCACAAAAGCGTAGAATGCGTAGAAAGTATGAAATTCGCAAAATGCCCTAATGCGAAGATGCGTTGTATAGAATTTCAGCTTAAAGGCTTTGGGTGAAACTGTACACTAACATAAATTTATTTACTTATATCATATAAACTCTGGAACATGAAATTTTGATTTTTTGTGCTTACTAATATTCTTATATTTTTAAAATATGTATTACAAATTTTATAATATTTTTTTCAGATTTTTAATGAAATTAAGCCACGAGACGGTTACAATTGAACTAAAAAATGGTACTCAGGTGCATGGGACAATTACTGGTGTCGATGTTGCTATGAATACGCATTTAAAATCTGTTAAAATGACAATAAAAAATAGAGATCCTGTTCAACTAGAAACGCTCAGCATAAGAGGAAATAATATAAGATATTATATTTTGCCTGATAGCCTTCCGCTTGAAACGCTACTTATTGATGATACTCCGAAGTCGAAATCAAAGAAAAAGGAAAATAATCGCGCCGGCAATAGAGGGAGAGGAAGGGGAACGCGTGGAAGGGGAGGAACTCGTGGAAGAGGCAGAGGAAGAGCTAGTAACAGACGTTAAATTTCATTTTCAACTTAAATTACTTCATTTGTGTTATTTCAAGTAATTTCAAAATATATTGATATAGCAGAAAATCTTAGAATATATTACTTTTTGAGGTTAAAAAATAAACGCAATATGTGTACAATATAATAAATAGTACATCCATCTTCGAAACGAGGTTATTGTATTATAAATGATATTGCGGTGAACACCGATATTTTATTTCTGCCACCAATTAAGAAAAAATAATCCAACATTATTTTTTATATAGTTTTATAGTGATTTCGTCCCTATTTTGTAAACCGTATAACACAATTTTATTTGGTTTGAAATAAAGTAAACAAAACTTAGTAATACAAATTTTATATTTTGTTTGTATTTTATAGAATTATGACCAAATTTATTTAAAAAAATAGTTTTTGAGGTGCACTTACAAGTCGTTTTTGCAAAATCCTAAATTATACACATGGTACGATAGTTTATTATAAATGTTCCAGGGAATTTAAAATATTCCATTTTTTATTGAAATTTTTGTGCTTCTGTTAACAGCTAACGTTTTGTTAACGTTAAAAAGTTGTTACTCGAACTTAACTTCTAAAGCAGTAACTCGCTCGGTAGAATAGCAAATTTCTGTTGTAAGTTATTGGAAAAAAATATTACCTTTCTCTTGTAAACCACGCATGAAGAGTAACTTATGTTAGACTTTTTATTAGAAATTAATGTCTATTCAAATACATTTTGTATATATGCATATATATTATATAATAGGTATATATGTGCATGTTCTGACACTCGCAAGAGTGTCAAATCGCATGCGAGTAGCAAATCGCCAAACTTATTTCTGCAACTTACGTGTTTTACTTGAGATTTGCTTTTTTTCTAACTTGTGTTCGAAAACTAAAAACATATGTTTTACCAAAACAAAAGCAAAACAAACAGAATAAAATAATAATTTAAAATGCCAGCAGTGTTCTTGTTAAGCGCGTTCGCATTAAAAAGATTACAATCAATAAATGAATGCATAAAAAACGTGCACTTAGAGAACGTTTTTAAATTTCATGTTTTTAGAAATTTTTTTTACAAAATGTCATTAGTTTTGACTGAAATAAAAAGAAACTATTAATTTAATTTATTCATAACTTTGTAGTTTCTTTAAAAACTAGTTTAGTTTAAATACAGCAGTTCACTTCAGTATACTCTTGTGACTTGAACTCGCCAAAACTCTTGCGAATGCAAATTACAGAACACCTCACATGCGAGTTGAAATCACAATCGCAAATTTTGTGTGAGATGCGAGTGTCGGAACATGGACGAGTGTTTTTATACCGCAATTCAGCGGTTGCTGTTTCGATAAGTGGCAACTTCGCGTAAAAATTAATTTCGTAAATTCGAATTTGTTAGAGGCTTTAACTGGCCTGCTACCAACAGACGAGTCAGCCTTGTTGGATTTAAGAAAAATGACTAGTGAGGAAACAATGAATTTACAAATGAAGGAAGGACAAATCGTAATGAAGCACTCATGATGGTTGGTTTTAAAATGGTTGGAAATGATATCCTTACGCAACCACTTATGACGTTGACTGAAAAATTCGATCCAATAGCACTGAATTTTGTTATACAGGGTGACCCAAATTAAGGGGTTTGAATTCGTTATAACTTTATTTAAATTTTTTTTTAATACAGTATATAAATGGAGAATATTTTTAGTTTAGTTATGAAAAATAATATCTCGCAAGTAGTGGCAATTTTCAGCTTCGCAAATTCGTGCTCTTTCCAACACATTTTCCATAACCTTTCGCAAAACTTCAGGTTTTATGTTGTTTATTTCGTCGCGTATCTTGCTTTCTAATTGCTGGATGGTTCTAGGCTTATTAATGTAGACTTTTTCTTTCAAATAACTCCAAAGAAAACAGTCTGGAGCGGTTAAATCCGGTGAAAGCGGAGGCGAATTAAAATCACTTCTACGCGAAATAATTCGTTCACCAAAGATGTCCCGTAAAAGAGCCATTGTATCCCTTGCAGTGTGCGCTGTGGACCAATCTTGTTGGAACCATACTTGCGGATGGTTTTCCACGGCTGGCCTTAAAAAATTGTCCAACATTGTCCGATATCTGATACCATTGATGTAAACGGCGACCCCGTGTTCATTTTCAAAAAAAATAAGGATCAATTATCCTTTCCGATGAATCACCGCACCAAACCGAACACTTAGATGGGTGTAATGATGAAACACGTAGTGCAGTGGGTGTTATGATTTTGAATTCCGTTTGCTTTATGGCTGATGCAGATAAACTTCAGGATAGATTCTGGAGGAAGTGACCATTTAGTAAGAGAAAAATGGTACTTCGATACATTAAATAAACTGACTTATCCCATTGAGATAAGAGTGCTAAAGATGATCAATACCTAATTGTAAATTAAATTGGAATAATTAAAAGTAAAAGTTACAGAGATATCGGTATTGCACTACCAATGATTTATTTGTTTCAGAACTAACATATAAATTTTCCGCCAAGAAAATACGGCAGCTGGTATAGGAGTAATATTATGTGAAAATCTCATATTTTAAAGAAAAATGATGTAGTGCCAAAATAGTTACTTAAGGAAAAAGCAACACAATGAAAAGTGGGAAAGATGTGTAGGGAAAACCAGATTGCTGAAAAAATGAGGAAGCAGCTTGTTACCTAAGAGGTTTATTGGATAGTCCATGAAAATGCTATTTTTTCTGCGTTAAAACGACGACGGTGACGTGTGTAAGAGATAAAAATAAAGCAAAATAAAGAAATACGATCTAAAATAAATACATTTTTGTTGGAAAGAAAAAGAGACATGGAGTTTGTGATGGTGATAAATATGTGAAACTTTTAACATACATAATTAAAAAAGAATTAAAAATACGAAATTAAACACTGAAGAGTTAAGATATACAAAACCAAAAATAAAAAGTGAAAATACAAAAAAGTAAAATTAAAAAAGTTTAATATAAATCTAAAATTTAAGAAATTAAAAGTTTACAAATACACACATAAAAACTAACAACTTTAAAAATATAAAACTAAAGCTTAAACATTTTAAGGTTTGAAAATACTAAACAAACATTTCAAAAGTTAACATTTTAAAATAATCAACTAAAAACTTACATATTTAGATTAAAATAAAAATTTACAAAGCTATACAGCTAAAAATTTGTAAGATGAACAGTTGTAACAATAAAATCAAAACTTCTTAAAAATTATCATCTCCGCAGCTAACCGCCACATCATCGCAGTCACCTACACCAAGGGACGGATATAAACGGCAGTTCGCACCGCCCCTGTTGGTATTCTGCGCTAGACTACATACAGTAACGACGAACGATCTATGGAAAAAATATGTATACATATACATACATATTTTCTTTAGTCTACTACAAGATTAGGGAAAACATATATTTACCTGGCGCTTTATCGCACCCCATTCCTCAGGCGAAAAATTGTATATGTATATTGCGTACAAAGTATAAACTGTTTAACATTAGATACGTAAAAGGACGGACGGCTAGTAATTCGTTGGCGTAACGGATCTCGCTCTTTAACTGCAAGGCAAACTGACCGAACGTGTTCATTATCCGCATAATATATCTGCCCAGAATCAACAAACTCAGTAATTAAAATTAAACAAAAAACATTACTGGTGCTATACCACAAATACTACAACAAGAAAATGAAAAGGTACTGTACGCAAACCCGTGCAAAAGGAGGTGCAAACAGGTAAGGAATCATAACCAAGACGAAGTCCAGTCCTAAATCTTTGCAACAAGAACGCACCGCAAAACAATACAAAGGTCTCAAGTACCTGCAATATTGGTAATTAAAAATATATTCTCCATACCTCCTACCCCGGATGACGAAGATGCTAAAACTCGTAGATAACGAAATTGTTCATGTCGCTTCTATACGAAGAATATAGCTAATACTTTCATATATTCTGGCACAAGGTTTTTTTTTTTTATAAAAATAAAAAAAACAAACGGCAAGAGAGTTTTTAATCATTTTTGTATTTTGTTTTATTAAATATTTGGGAGTATAACAAAAGAAAAACTATTCAAAATGGCCGCCATTTGCCCTCCAACAGGATCGAAGTCTGACAGGCCAATCTATTGCAGTACGCACGACTTCCAGGGAGAAATTGTCCACTGCGCGAATAAGTGCTTGAGAGATTCCAAATTTCTGTGGTGAGTAGTACAGACCATGCCTTCTAAAATGGACCATAATTTTTAGTCTAAAGGATTCAGGTCTGGACTACCCGATGGCCAATCTTCCGTAGAAATAAAATTTGGTACATTGTTTTTAACCAGTCTTGAGTGGTTTTAGCTTTATGGGCTGGGGCATAGTCTTGTTGTTCGTTTTTGAACACAGCGATATTTAATGGCTTCTGAACCTTTTCCAAAACATCAGATTGGTACACCTTTGCCGAGGTTTTAAACCTTTTCCGCAGAAATGGAGCTTGGTGACCCAATCAGAGGAGACTCCCCACCATACCATTACAGAAGCAAGATGGTGAACTCTCGGAACTAATTCATTCGCTTGTAAAGACGACTGAGTATAGACTTTATCATTTTGTTTGTTGAAAGACTCTTCCTCAGTAAAAAATCGGTAAAGAGAATTTTTCTGTAGCCATTATTTGCGTACTGGCGAATCAATGCTTTTGATTTTTGCTTGCGTTTCTGCTTCAGTAGAATGCCTCGTGTGTCTTTTATAAGCCCGAAGTCCCAAATCATATTTAATAATGCGAGAAATAGATACCTTCGATATATTCATCTCCTTTCGGAGCGGATTTCTATAAAATCTATTCTTTAAAGCTCTGACGGCTCTAGGAGTTCGCACACAGCGCGGACGGCCAGATCTCGGACGGTCTGCTACTTCGCCGGTATCCTCAAACAGTTTCACAGCACGATAGACAAAACTGCGGCTGCACCGTTCGATATATGTCTCCAGGTTTCATTACACATTTTTTTAATCCAATTACCACGATACGGTTTTCAATATCTCTCCATTCCATAATTATAGGAAACAAAAGCCAAAAACTTTTTACACAAAAAAGAAGTATAGATATCACTTGTAAGGAAACTGCCGACGTAAATGGGGTATGTTCAGTAAATTTCTAAGAGTGGGGGCGATTTAAACTGTGTCAGTAATTATGAAACGACCAAGTAAATACAAGAAACAGTTGCCTTGAATATGAACAATATAGGGCTTCCCAGTTTTTCGCTGCTTCTATTGCTAGTACGCAAGCTAGCTACATAGCCGCATACTAAATCAAACTAATCTAATGCAAAAACTTCTGACGCACCTAAACATTTATATGCCCACCTCTTAAAAGAGGGTGCATAGATATCCTTCACGAACAATTCGAGCTCAATCGAGATTCTAAACCAAACAATGAATAATTTCACGACAGCTATGCAGGATATGCTTCAGGAAATGCGCACCACAACATGCTTCTACAAGTTTTGCTTAGCAAAAAATGAACCATGAAAAAAATACTCTTGGAACTCGAATGGGCTCTCCCAACGTTAATATGAAATAGAACACAAAAAATAGACATACTTTTACGGAAACGGAAAGCATAAATTCAGTGAAGACTGCGAGCCACGACTATAAATTTTATTAACTTTAAAATTGCTGTCTCGTCAGAGTATTGTGCCTAGGCACAAAATCGAACACCATCAATTCGCCAGGTTCCTCGCTACACTTAAAAAAAACCCTTATTGTAGCTGGCAATTTCAATGTAAAGCACTTATATTGAAGTTCCAAACTACTCAGCCCTAGAGGGAGGTAGTTGTAATATACGGTTTAAGCAAACAACTTTGGCGTCGTGCTGACGGTAAACCCACCTATAAGCCGACAGAGTTTATTAAGTTGCACATTTGTTTTTGATTTTGCTATTTTAAAAATACATCAAAATTGATCAACTATTAGTTAGTTCATTCTATGACATATCTTCTGATCATTCACCTCGCATTGTTGGGCCTGTTCGTAAATGCAGCACTGCGCTGCATATTATGCGCAGTATGTTCAAAAATGCTAACAGTGGCAACACTGCAAATGTAACACGGTCGAAAATGCAACACAGCAGTTTATTAGGCGCAAACGACTGCAAATACTAATCAAAAAAATGGCTGATGCAACGGAAAAGTAAGTACTTAATTGTAATTTTTTTTCATATTTTTTTATTCTGTTATGTGAAAATGGTCAAAAAATATGTCTTCTGGATATTCTTTTATAACTCTCCAATAATCTAAAACCTTTGGGATGCGCCTTTTACTTTTATAAATAAAATTTTGAATAACAACTTCCTTTGTTTACTCTTAAAATTTTTTCTTTTGTAAACACTACATAATCGCACATCACTTGATTTATCATCTAACTCACAAATTAATTTTCTTAATAATTTTTCCATTCTTAACTTATGTCGTTCGTAAATGCAAACAAACAAATGTTCAAATAAAAACATCATGCACAGCTGATTAGCAAAATCATCGCATAATAATCATATTATGCAGAGCAGAGCTGCATTTACGAACAGGCCCGTTATTTTATACGACAGTTTTGTCACTGCACCTAAAACCCATATTTTCTACTTAAATAAAAACGAATTGGTTGAAATATAAAATTTATGTTAGCGTTCACTTATCTCCAAACATCTCACTGCGAAATCTGGCTAATATTCAAGCTGCTCTAGATCATTTTAAAGACGTTGTAATTGCCGCAACCAGAGCGACAATACCCACAAAATCATCAGTTAAAAAAATCACACCAGTCAACAGCTGACACAGATGCTTGTCATTAAGAATGCTTAGAAGACAATGACAAACTAGTCGTTCTGCACTTATGAAAATGAACTTTTGTCAAAAACCTTACATTATAAATTTATTTAAAATTATTAAAAAAAACTTGTATCCAACGAAAAGCACGTCTCATAGTCTGTGGAGAACTGTAAATCACATACAATGTGAAAAATCTCCAGTAAGACTTAAACATTTCCTTAAGGCTTGAAAACCATGCTTTACCCAAAACCTCGAGTAAAAAGGCAATTGCTTTCGCAAATTACTGGGAGAAGGTTTTCACACCACGACATAAATAGTTCCATTATTTTAATTATCAGTGACACCGTAAATGATCCTATGAAATTTCGGATATGTTCTTTAAAACACCGTTCTACCCACTTTTGGACACATGAAGAAAACCTACATATATGTATATTCGTATTTTAGCAAAAAAAAATTGAATATATATTTGGTTAACAACCATTCATAGTATCAATATTTTTTTTATCAAAAACATGTTCTTTTGCACAAAAACAATATATAACAATCATAATATTACCCTTATTTGTTATGAATATGTATTCTTATTTTTTAAATTAAACCTTAAATTATGCAAAATGTACTGTTTTAAATTAAACTACTTAGCTTTTTTGCTAATATATTTTTTTCTACTTAATTTTAATTTCTTGAATCATTCTACTAAAAAACATTTACATAAGTATTTAAATCTTATTTCTTACTTATTATTAACTAGACTCCTTTCAGACCAGCAAAGTTTTCTTTGACGAAGTTTCTTGAATTCTCTTTTAAACTTTGTCTTGTGTTCAGACAGGATTTTTTACTTTGACAGTCTGTTTCTTTTGTTTGTATGTTTGTCAAATATAAAGAGCAGCCATATTAATACGGTTTACGAACTAAAAACACAAAAGGAATTTGCGAGTACAACAAGTTTTGTACCAACCCCCGCTCTCCTTTCCTCACTCCACCACAAACTCAAGACTTTGCTAAGAAAACTTTGCTGGTCTGAAAGGGGTCCTAGTTATTACCCATTGTTCATACATTCACATCGCTTGGTTTTGTTTTCTTTATCTTCTTTATATTTTTGTTTACGCTGACTCAAAAATTTATTTATTTGCCCCAATAATAAACACACACACACACACTTGCATAAAAACTTTATGTAAACAAATAAAATTGTCGCAATAGTCCAATGAACCACACTGGTCAATGCACCAATAATAAATTGTAAACTTAGCAATGAATTATAAAAAATTATATATATATATATCATATGTACGTATGTTTAATTAAATAAGCAGCGTTCCCATTTATCCAAAGGGAACACACTATAGAATAAAAAAACAACAAATTGTAAACTTAGCAATAATTTAGTATTTAAGAAAGAAAAATTTATCAATAAAGTCGTCAGAAATTCACAACTCGTTAGTGTTTCAACTTCTTTCCACTTTTTCTCCGCTGCAACCAAGTTCAAGTGCTTGAGTTGATCCAAACTTTATCTTGGTGATACTGCCTCGATAACAACCCAATACAAATTCATTGAAGGACAAAAGAGTCCATTCAATAAACACCAATGTAATAACTAATTTTTCGTATTCAAATCTTAATAAACTAGATAGAGAGAGAACGCAACTGATATTTGAACATTGACTTAATTTCCCTAAGGCGTTTTTATTTAATAATGAAATGTCTGAATTGTAATCATTATTGCTACGTCTGTTGTTTATTTGCGCCTAAAATATTTTAGATATAGAAGCTGAGTTTTGTAAATTCTTTTGAAGAATTTTTCGATATTTTACATGTGTTAAACATGTGCTACCCGAAGTTGTGTGTAAATATTGTTTTCGTGTATTAAATCACCATAAAATTACATATGTTTAGTAATTGAATATTTAAATAACAAATTTCGAACAATTTATTAGTAAATTTGAAAGAGATTTTGGAATAATGCTAAGGTAATTTTTGTATAATTAAAACATTTTAGTTTTCTTCAGAATTAAAAATCCATAACTTCAGTAAATAATAAAGTATGTTAGACATAATTATTTTTTAATAATATTATCTTTATTGAAGTAAGAAAGATTCAAGGAAATTTCTGTTGTAAATAAAATATTGATAAGGAAATGGATTGGTTTTTGAGTGAGCAAGTGATGTGAAGGTAAGCGGAGGATTTGCGGTTAACCAAATCCAGAGAATGGCACGGGTTATCATAGCGGATTCCAGGGGGCAGCCAGGGTTAGATAACCACTATCTAACCGTGGAACCAAGAGTACGTATTTAGGATGCGCGTATATTTTCATCTTGTATACAATTTTCGGGCTCCTAAGTAAGATTTTTTGTACTGGTAACAGCATCCATCACTGAGCAGGTATAAGATATTTTGATTTTTGCTAATAGGACGGAGGACTTAGTAGAAACACCATCCCAAGACGGCGAGCTCTAGCAGGACCATAACGTCAGCATTGCCAAGAAATCTGGCCACATCGATAAGGGTTCCTAACCAGCTTTTATTTTTCTTTTATACAATCTAGATGCTACTCTACTATATTACCACAGATATACAAAATGTAAACAAACAAAATTTCATTTAACCCCATCGAAGAAAAGAGAAAGCAATAGATTTTGTATGTACTAATGTCCTTTAATAATGAAGGGTTAACTGAGCGATGCCATTGTGATGCCACTTTGACATTTTTTAACACCTTTTCATCGTTAGGTGGCTGGTTATATCTGTGATACTACATATGACAACCATCACCATTTTATTAAACTTTTTATATTTACTTTATTTACTACTATTTTCGAATCAGCGATTATTTTATGCTTCTTAAATTGACAACTCTGAACTTTGCTTTTAATAATGTCAGTTCTAGAAAAGGCGCAAGAATACGAGCTCCATAAATCACAAAGTAACACAGAGGCGTCGCTAGTGTAGTGGTCTCTTTCTCTATCTGTCTCTTTCTTAAATGAATGACCGCTCCTATATTCTCTTTTGTTATATTTTTCTTCTTTATTTTGGATAATTTTTCTGGCGCATTAATGAAAAAGGTAAAAATAAGGGTTGAAAATTTATATTTATTTAAATTTAAATTAATTTACTTTCTTTTATTTACAGGAAGAAGCAAGGGCACAATTTAGAGGATAACTTATGCTGTAAATTTTAAAAGATAAGTTCATTTCTATTTTTATATTTGTATATTGACTAATAGTTTTTTTTCATTTTTGCAGAGCCAAAATGCATTCAACTAAAAATGTGTAAGTATGGATTTACATAGATAACAGAAAACAAATTTGTTCAAAAATTTCTTTTATATTTTCAGGAAAAGATGTATTAAAGGATGTCCTCCAGGCGAACAACTTCACATCTTCCCAAGGGATGTTTTCTGCTTATCATCCCGCTGCTAATGCTTTAATCAGCAATTAAGTGCTATCAAACTAAAAAATGGGTGGTATTACCACTTATATTACTTGGAATGCGTGTGTCATACAAGGAGGATATAAAAGCGTGTCCTGCGGAGTTGGTTTACGGGACCTGATTCGAGTTCCTGGTGAATTCTTTGAAACTCCTCCTTCAGGAAGAACTCCGAAAGTGACTATGTTAATGAATCTCATTCACATATGCAAAGTATTAAACCGCAACAGACATCGAATCATGGTAAGAACACACCTTTCATTGAGAACAAATGGGCCACCTCTCCAGCTGTTTTCGTTCGCACAGATGCAGTTCGACGTCCTCTGCAACCACCTTATGAAGGGCCGTTTGCTGTAATCAAGCGTTATGATAAGTTTAACAAAGTAAATATGAATGGCAAACATATTAATATAAGCATCGACCGACTTAAGGCAGTGATTATCTGTCAAGAACAACAATCCGACTCACCGACTAAAGGTAACGCATCTACGCCGAAGGTAGTATCATCCACATGCAATGCAGAGCCATCCACACCCAATGTGAAACCATCTGTATTCAATATGCCACCCAAAGATGGCCCGGCTGCCTATATAACATTTTTCGGAAGAAGAGTACGTTTTCGAATTCCTTGGGAAGGGAAGTAATGTGGCATATCCACATACCTTTTTATTAATCTTTTTATATTTACTTTATTTAGTACTATTTTCGATTTTATGCTTCTTAAATTGACAACTCTGAATTAAGGCTGTGTAGTTTTTAATTTTGCTTTTAACAGTCAGTTCTAGAAAGGCACAAGAATACGAGCTCCATAATGCTTTACATATATAACTTAGTCTGACCCGAAGATTTATATGAATACTAAATAAAGAAAGTATATCACTTAAGATGTTGAAACAAATTTTTGCAAAATTATTCGATGAGAATATGACCTGATTTGTAACAATTATATTTTTATAGGTGTGCTCAATGATTCACAAACTATGAAACTTTTGAATAGTACAGATTTTAAAAATGCACTAAGCCCTGTCGAAAATAGGGCATGAATAGCTTTTGAAAGTATTACAGAGAACTTTCTTGGCAATAAAAGAGCTAACAATTACAAGGAAATTATTAAGAAAATGATTGATGGCTACCAAGAGATGGAAGTTAACATGTCACTTAAGATACACAACCATTTAGATTTGTTTTCCCTCGAACTTAGGAAGCTCTAGTGGCGAACGTGGAGAACGATTTTACCAAGAATTAGCAGATATGAAACTTAGGCATAAAGAAAAAAATAAGAAACATGCTGGCAGAGCACTGTTGGTTGGTTTTTCGACAAATACGGACTTATATAAACGTAAATACTTAAACTCATTTTAAGAATTTAATTAAACTTATCTTATGTATTTAATGCAAATAAGCTAAAGTCAACATTGGTTCACCCTATATTCAAAAGTTCAAAAGTTCTAACGAGCATAAACATTTATGTGCCCACGTCTTAAAAGAGATTGCACAGAGACCCCTTACGATCAATTCGAGCTCAATCGAGAATCTAATTCAAACAATGAATAATTCCATTACAATTATGCCAATTTTTATAGGTACAACTTTTATTGTTTATATTTTTAAATTCTTCATTCATTTAAATGCAATTTAAATTTGTTTTTATTTTTCGTTTATTTATAAAACAATATTTTAAATTTTAGCATCATTTTTTTGTTTTGGTTGCTTTTATTAAATTATACGTGGTATTTTAAAAACTCAGGGCTTTTTTTCTATTGTTTTAAAATCTATTCTATTAAAGAAATATTAACTTATGCACACATAATATTTAATAATTGTGAAGTACATTAGTAACTAAATTAAATTGAGTTCCACTTTTTCAATTGAATGGGATCCTCTGTCATTCCACCATCTATAAATAATTGTCCGCTTTCTTCGGATAACTAAGAATGTAAATAACACAAATACTCCTTGAAGTCCATTTATAATGTCCAATAATAACAGGTAAATCTCAGGCCCTGGTGAATAAAACCTTACCATTTCTAAAAGCCATGTAGATATTAGTATTATTCCCAAAAAGCCTGTACATTTTGCCCTGAAATTAAGATAAAAAACTTTTTTATACATATTCAGACATACATACATATAAAAGTTTTTGTACATATATGCTACCAAGGAATTTTGATAGCAGGTAGATTTGGCGGATGTCAAACTTCATATAAAAACACGTGTCCAATATGACGAAACAATTTTTGATTGGAATTTGACATCCAACCAGGTGCACTGGTTAGTCTACGCTGTATGGAATCATGTAAATACTAATTCGACCAGGTTCTGCAAATCACTTTATTTCAAAAAATCGCCAAAAGTGTAATTTTCGGCAATTTGGTGGTCTTGTAATCGCTAAGTGATTTTCAAAACAGAATTTCGTTTCCAAATTGTTTCTGTCGTTTTTTTTACATAATTGTAGTGTTCTGCAAACAGATTTTGCTACAAAAATACGTATTTTAAACAGTTAGCCGTTAGCACTGCGAAATAAACACTTTTTAAGAAAATATATTAAATTACTTAAATAATATTTTTATTTTTTATTGTATATACAAATATGTGTGTATATATATATATATATATATGTGTGTGTGTGTACATTTATATTAAAGGGGAAAAGACAAAAATTCAGAACAAGAAGAAATTTTCGTGGACTTTATGGAAAAACATCCAGGTTTAGCGAAAGGATTTTACAAAGGTTGTCTCAGAAGAATTGTGAAATGAATTATCTGATGAACTAAACAGTAAATGGCCACCACGAAAAGGTACTTTTGGTTGGAAAAAGACTTGGAATGATTGGAAAGGTACCATTCGTAAAAAGTTGGCGCATAACAAGTTAGAAGTAACAGCTACTGGTGGAGGACCAAACAACATACTACATGTAACTTCCAAAGAAGATACAATTGCAAAACTCTGTGGCATTTATACTGCAGTTGAAGGTATCTTAGCTGCTAGATCGTTTGGAATATCTACGGCAGCTTCAACATCAAATGCTTCAACATCATATGCTTTCCTTAAACAGGTCTATCTGGATGAAACCAATGACGAAATAGTAACAGTGCTAAATACTGAATTCCAAGAGCCGGAGGCACATGAAAATCCTGCTAAAAAAGGATGTACACCAGAACCAATACAACAGACTTTGTCGTCTTTTATTTCTAGCCAAACAGATACCAGCGAAAAATTGTCAATGGTTTGGAAAATTTTAATAAAACGTCATATAGCATTTTAAATGAGCTAAAAGAGACTTCAAAAGAATTGTATAAAATAAGTAAAACTGTGGGTGATGTAACAAATTTACTAAAAAATGAGGGGCAAAAACTATACCATAAGGAGAAAATTAAGGAAATAAATTGCGATTTTTAAACATACATGAATAAATTTTTCTTCTTAATTTAGTTATTTACTTAATGAATTTATGTATATATGTACTCTTTATAAAGCTACAAATAATTTAAAAATATGTATTAATAGATCAATGTTATTACTGCAGACTCCTGGCTATTTCATTTCTCATCCTAATTGCTTCATTTAACAATCTTAATTCCGTATCTGGGTCAGCATCTATTAAACTGTCTTCCATCTCACTTGAAACTTTATTACCATCAAATGTTTCCACATTATAAAACCTACAAATACTGTGGAGTGCACAGCAAATATTGATGATTTGAACGGCTTTTTTTGGTTCACATGTTAAAGTGTATAAAAGATATCTGAACCGACTTTTCAAAACACCAATAACCCTTTCCATTATATTTCTGGCAGATGCATGTTGTTTGTTAAATTTATGTTCTATAGTTCTAGGTTCAGGATTTCTATACGGCGTTAATAAAAAGGGTTCCAGAGCATATCCTGCATCCCCAAAAGCCATGATCTCTTATCTCCATTTCCGTAGTTTCTCATAGCTTAATTTCCATATAAACGAATCATGACATTGCCCAGGACGACATGCATTCACTGCTATGGTATTGATTTTATAATCACAAACCTAGGAAACAGAATTATTAAAAGAATTAATAATAAGTGGATGTATTTATAATAAAAAATAATTTAAATTGAATACTAACAATCATAGCGTTTATGCTGCGATAACCCTTTCTATTCCAGAATAAACTAGAATTGTTTGATGGTGTCTTAATTTTTATATGGGTACCATCCATACATCCAATTATTCCCGGTATTTGAAATTTATTGTAAAAATATCTTTTTGACTTTGAAATGTCTTCTTCACTTTTTTTAAAGGATATTCATTTAGGGCATATAACTTCTTATAATACATTAAAAACATTTGTCAAAACTTTTGACACAGTACTTCTTCCCATGGCAAGATTATAATCTTTGCCAATCATTTGTTGGGCACTTCCCTGTCAAAAATAACGAAGTGCTGTAGCCAGTTGTAAAATTATTGGAATGCTGGCTTCCTTCCTTCGATGATATTTCATTTAACAGCATAGAAAAAGCTTCTTTGTTTAACCTAAAATATGCTATAAATCTTTTTTCTTTTTTAAGAAAATGTTGAATAAAATCGTTATATTTACTTACGATTGCTCTAGTAGTTCCAAAGGATTGGACCGGTCGCGAAGCCTTTTTATCTGCATCCTTTCCATTCGTTCTTTTTCCAATAAATAAATAGAAATAACAACCGCAGACTGGTTCATTTTAAAATTTTAATACAAATTAGTTAATTTTACTAATACTACATAGTAGTCGGTAGCCTGCTGTCGTGAAAGTGTTTAATGCTTTAAACAATATATTAAGTGAAAATTAAGTAAATAAAAATGTCAGGAGCAACTTTATTAGCATTAATTGCTTTAAGAACATGCCATCTGGCAATTAAAGTCCACAGACCATGAAAAAGATAAAAATAAATGTCAGTGTAACAAAATATGAGTACAATGAGTACATTTTTTTCATTAACGAAATTTGAGCACATTTTGCACTTATTTATAAATTAGCACAAAAATGACTCGATTATTGAATGTTACTACATTTACATCAACGCAAAATCTAGTAGATTTCAGCTCAAATCTCGAAGAAAATCTCTGCCGTTTACACCAATGCTTTTTGACGTATTATTAGATTTCATTTTCATAACAAAAACAGCTGACTGAAGAAAGAATGAAAAATTGGCTCTAAACTTAATTAAATTCGTGCTACAATTGTTTTTATACACATAATTACATATGTAATATTACTTACACTTTATTCATTATTGTTTTATCCATATTGAAAACACTTATTTTAAACTTTTATTATATTTTAATGTTGCTGCAAATGTTTTATTTCTACCGCGTTTTTTTTTGTTACATTTTTTTTTTTTTTTTATACTGTATTTTATTTTATTGAATCTTTCTATTAAAAGAAATTCACAATAAGTATTCAAATCTTATTTCTAAATTATTATTTACTAGTTAGTACCAACGTAATAACTAATTTTTTGTATTCAAATCTTAAAAATCTATCTTCTATTGTGTAGAGAGAGCCGCCTTGCCAGGCTCAATGTGTCAGTTCTTTTTAGTCTCTGGTGGCCGTCAAATTGCAATAAATTGCGTGCTAGAGTGTTAGGATGTGCGACTAGTTTGTTCACGTATTTGGACGTGTATGTTTTAACTTCTTCGTGGATAGTGGGAACTTTGAGATCCCTATGTTTGTTTTCATTTCTTATGTACCAGGGGGCGCATACGATATGACGTAAAATCCTAGACTGTCTTCTCTGTAACTTCTGGATGTTTGATGCACAGGCAGTACCCCACAGCTGAATACCATATGACCATATTGGCTTTATAACGGATTTGTATAATAGGACTTTATATTCCAAAGCCAAAGTAGAGTTAGGACTTATTAGCCAATGCAGTTTATTTGTTCGAAGCTTTATGGACGTTATTTTTGCCTCAATGTGACGGGTCCAAGTTAGGCGCCGATCTAGGCGGATACCTAAATATTTGACGTGCGTTTCCGCTGGAACAGTGGTATTAGTTATTGTGATTGGTGGACAATTTTGCCTTCTAAGGGAAAACGTTACATGAGCACATTTTGATGGATTTACCTTTATTCTCCACTGTTTTAGCCAGTCTTCTAACTTATGAATATGAGACTGCAGCTTTTCAGATGCATCCTTTGGATCATTACTGACACTTATAATTGCAGTGTCGTCTGCAAAGGTTGATGTATACGTATGTGGGCTTGTCGGCATATCCGCTGTATAGATGATATATAACAGCGGCCCTAGCACACTACCTTGAGGTACTCCTGCACTGATTTTCCCACATCTTGAAAGCTGGTCCTTTGACCTTACTTTAAAAGTTCTATCGGACAAATAACTTTTAAATAAAGCTGAACAGTATTGCTTTCTTTCAAAAGTCGATCTAATAATGGTAACGATTCTATGGACTTGTTCAATCGTACTATGCCTTGCTCGAAAACCAAACTGATGATCTGGGATAACGTTTTGTTCATTTAGAAAAGGAGTTACACTCGAGACGAATAATTTTTCAAATATCTTTGACAAAACTGACAGTAGGCTAATTGGCCTGTAGGATGTAATCTGGCTTGAGTCCTTTCCAGGTTTCGGGATCATAACAATTTCAGACTTCTTCCAAGAGCATGGGAAGAAGCCGACGCGCAACATGGCATTAAATATGTAAAGTAAAATTCTTACAGTTGAATTAGGTAAGTTTCTTATCATTGATCCTGTTATACGATCAGGACCAGGTGATTTCTTCATATCCGTATTTTTAATTGTCGCTTTTAAAGAAGACAACCGAAATTTCATAGGATCATTCACGATGACGCTAATAATTGGAATAGTGGAATTACTTATATCACGTGGTGCTTTGCGAACGCATTTGCCTTTTCACTTGAGTTTTTAGCCCAAGTATGGTCTTCAAGTCTTAGTGGGGATTCGTAAGCAATAGGACAATGTAGGTGCTTTACAGCTTTCCACAGACTATAATCCGTGTTTTTCATTGGATCCAAGTTTTTTAAAAAGTTGTCGATAGCGAGTTGGTGTTTCTGTCTCAATTTACTCCGTAAGTTTTTCTGGCATAAGTTCATTTGCATTTTTATGTGTGGAGAACGAATGTTTTGCCATTGTCTTCTTATTCTTCTTTTCTCAATGACGAGCATCTGAATATCTGCTGTTGCCTGGTACGTTATTATTTTAGCTGATAGCTTTGTTGGCGTTGCAGCTATGGCTGCGGCAGTCACGACGTCTGTAAAATGGTCTACAGCTGCTTGAATATCACCTGGATTTCTCAGTGGGATGTTCAAAGGTAAGTGAGAGCTCACATACATTTTATATTTTAACCAATTCGTGTTTCTGTTCGGGTAGAAACTAAGGGTTTTAGGTGCAGTGACAAAACTGTTGTGTAAAATAACAATTGTAGGTGAATGATCAGAAGATAGGTCATAGGATGAATTAACTAAGAGTTGATCGCGTTTGATGTTTTTTACTATAGCAAAATCAATAAGGTCTGGCAACTTATTAAAGTCTGTGGGCCAATAGGTGGGTTTACCGGCAGATACGACGTCAAGCTTGTTTGTTTCAACTGTATAATACAACTGCCTACCTCTAGGACTAAGGAGTCTGGATCCCCAATATGTGTGCTTTGCATTGTAATCGCCAGCGGCAATAAATTTTTGCCCTAGCGTAGCAAAGAACCTGGCAAATTCATGGTGTTCGATTTTATGCCTAGGCGGGCAATACACTGATGAGACTACAATTTTAAAATCAGTAAGATTTATGGTCGTGGCTTGCAAAAAGTCTTCGTTGAATTCAGGCAATGGAAAATGCCTTACGTTTTTTCGGACTATAATGGCAGTCCCACCACATGCCCTTTCGCTTGGGTGTTTGGTGTCATATATAAAATACCCATCAATTCTAAAGCAGTTTTTTATAGTGAAGTGTGTTTCAGAGACTAATAGTATGTCTATATCATGTGCTAGCAGGAAGTGTTCTACTTCATATTTATGTTGGGAGAGCCCGTTAGCGTTCCAGAAGCATATTTTTAACTGGTTCATTTTTTGCCAAGCAAAACTTGCAGAAGCATGTTTTGGGTTCGCATCATTTCCTGAAACATACCCTGCATAGTTGTCATGAAATTATTCATTGTCTGTATTAAGTTCTCGATCGAGCTCGAATTGTTGGTGAGGGGTGTCTGAGCACCCTCTTTTAAGACGTAGGCATATGAATGTTTATTCGCATTAGAACTTTTGGCATTCACATTAGGTAAATCATTTATCAATGTTTGGGCATATGAAATGTTTGGCTTAGTGTGTGGCTGTGTAGCTTGTGTACTAGCAACAGAACCAGCATGAAGCCGAGGAAATTGGGAAGCTTTATATTGCTCATAATCAGGGTTGCGTACGACTTTCGCATTATCTTTTACATATTGAAATACTTTGCAGCCCCTGTAATTTGCTGTATGGTTTTCACCACAGTTGCTGCATTTTTTAACCTTGGGGTCTGTGTTGGAGGAAGTGCATTCCAAAGTCCGGTGCGCATCACCGCAGACAACGCATACGGATGGTAGCTTGCAGTCGGTTTTCGTGTGTCCGAATTCCTGGCAATTAGTACACTGACGGGGACCGCTACGTTTTAGAGGCTCTTCCACCGTTATTCTTCTGTTCAAAAGGTAGCGCAAATTATATATTGGATGAACCGAGTTTTTTGATTTAAGTTGCGATGCATTAAACACGATTTCAACACGATGCATAGGTTGGGGAACTTTATTCTTATTTAGAATATTGTGCACTGACCTTGCGACATAACCTTCCACTTCTATGGCACTTTTTATCTCCTCAGTGGGAACAGAACTGTCTATGCCCTTCATAATGACGATCAAACCTTTAGCACTTTTTAGTTGATACGGATAATAGCTCTTATTATCTGCATCGAGACGACTTGCGATTAGGCGATAATTCTTCTCAGTGTGGGCTTGGATCTTCGTTTCTTGTATCTGTCCTCTTCGTACAGAAGCCACATAGAAATTTTCTTTGCCTACGAGTTGGGACAGCATATTTACAATGGCATTTGATGTTTGTTCGCGCAAGTAGATTGGTGGGGGTTTTTGTTCCCTTACAGTGGGTTCGGCATTTTCAATATCCGGGGTAGCAAGGACAGAAAATCTATTTTCACTTACGGATGTTGCAGCTACTTGATGAGAACCTTTATATTGCTTGGCGGTTCGCTCTGGTTGTGAAGACTTAGGACTCGTCTTCCTCTTCGTTATGGTTATGTACCGATCCATACCAGTTTGCACGCGTTTAGATTCAGTACCTGGTTCTTTTTCTTGTGCGATTTTTTGTGTATTATTTGTTTCTTTAGTTTTATTTGTTGAATTCGTTTCTGTAGCAGATATATTTATTTTTGCTGATAATGAACGCGTTCGGTCAATTGGCCTGGCGGTTAAAAAAGCACTGTCATCTTTTTTTTTATTGTTTATATTGTTTATTGCATTATTAGCATTTGTGTAAGAAAAAGAGTAATAAGCATTGTTGTTATTACCTTTTGTATTTTTTTCGTTAATGTTTGGTGCGCTCATGCACTCACTATTAATTGTTTAAACAGGTTTAACCATGCACTTTGTTATTGTATTTTTTTATCACACACTATATTATAATGCTTTTTATTTTTTGTTATATATTTTGTTGTTGTTACTAACTGTTAACTGTGTCTCTGCACTTGTTCAATTTTTAAAATAAAAAAAATCACCTTAAATGAATATAAATTATGCGCTTAAAGTGAAGTACGTCTTTACTCAAACGAAGTAGAACAATTTTACAAATGTCAACATTTTCTTGTTCACCGCTGTATATTTCAGTACATTAGCAAAAAATACATAGTTGCATCATTTAGTATTGCAAGATTTTGAGAGATTTTGCCAAAATCTAGTTCGTAAGTAGATTTTGTTTTGTATGGGAAATCTGGTGGAAATGAACTAGATTTCGCTCAAAATCTCATAAGTACCAGATTTTGCGTAGATGTAAATGTAGTATTATTAAATTTTTTAACACCATATTAATTTTGGATTAAATAGAGAACATGATGGTATAAATTGATTATATCTAACATGATTTTGTAAGAATGTCTCATTTTGACCGTTAAAAATAAATCACGAACATTGCCAAGCAAAGCAAATAATTTTACACAAAACCTGCAGCGGCCTTAGAAATTTTATAATATTTATGTTTTTATGTACATAAAATCTAATTTTATTACAAAAATAAATAAAAAATATCAAATATATAATATAATTTTTATTAAATTCTGTACGAAATACTTGGGGAAAATAAGCAAGCGATTTTAAATAGGCAGTCATTTAGCTGACCGGTTTAAAGTCGAGTGATTTCAATATTTTTTGTGAATTCAAACCACTTTGACAAAAAATTATTTCCAGAACATATCTGAGAGCGTATATTGCAGTGATGAGATTTTAAAATTATGTTTTCAAGACTTTAATAGTTTTTACTTAAATAAACAAAAAAGAAACTTAAATTACATATTTGGAACAGGAAAAAATAACGGTTACAAATACTCAAAAAAAAAAATAAAAGAAGTTCAGAGAACACAAAAAAGAAAACGAAGGAAAACCCTGGACAAGTTTAACTTATACTGCAAAATCAACACACAAATTAGCCAATTTTCCTGAGCACATAAGCTGCTATAACGAGAAGATACGTAATCCCAGCTCGAATATTCGCGGCGAAAAATTCGCCATTCGTCCCAGTTGTGTTCGTAGCATTAAGTGTGTTGCTTCTGCAAGATGAACTAAAGAGAATTATTTTGAGTCGTAAATCAAAATTTTATTTTATTTTCGCAAACATAATATAAAATTGAAAAAAGTATAGCACAACCTTCTTCAATATTGAATTTTATCATAATAGAACAATATTTTCCTTAAATATTGCATTTTTAAAGCTTTATGTCTCTCCTGAAAATTTTAGTATTTTGAGTGGTGACCCTTTAGGGTGCGATATATTAAATTAATTTAAAAAAAAATAATAAAAATAAAGAAGTGCTATGAATTCCATCACTGTAAAGCACAACGTAAAAGGAGTGTTAAAACTTAAAGGTCAAAAATAGTATTGAGAGTAGCGAATTTATTAACAGGTGACTGCACTAGAAAAATGGTTTGCAGCTGATTTACGCCCCTCGTTGTTAAAATTTGTTTACTTTTCGTCTCCTCATATGCTGATTCGCTTTTTTTGTTTACAATAATTTGGGCGCCTTTCTCTTTAAATTCAAAAAATTCAAATATGTATTGAAACAATTTTTTGTGTGAAAATATTTTGAACAAATTAAAGGAAATATTTGTTTAAGCTTTATTAAAGCAGGAGGTACTTCATTTCAAGCTTCAAGTCTTGCTGCTAAAATAGCAAAATTAATGAATTGTATTCAACAGCACAAAATATTGAAATTGGTTTTAGATGATAATAGAATAATCGAAGATAGGTTCAAATATATAATCTTACAAGACGCGTTGATGCTGCGTCCGCCATCTATGAAGATAAATTTGTAACAGTTCTCATTCGTATTTATTATTAACTGTCAATGCGATAACTAAAGAAACAATTTAATGATTGCTACCATTATATGGAATGCAAAAGCTACGAATAAAGCCAAACCTTTCATATTAAAGAGTATGATTATTATAGCGTCATATGTCGAAGATTTCAACATTGTGACTTACGATCTAAAGATAATTTTAAATTTAATAAAAATGTATAAAAGTTACTGCAAAAACTTTTGAAGCCTTTAGCTTTATTATGAAGTTCGAAACTGGGTTCTATAGATATATTCTTCTGTATGAATTGGTGAGGATTCTCTATTACATACAAGCAAGCAATTGAGTTTATTTAGTGAATTTTCTTTAAATTCTGCTGTGTATGCCACTCCAATTGTGATTTTAAGCCGTTATGTATTGGATTATACTACAAAAGATTTAATAATGTTATTGGGTCTACATAAATCTATTATTTGTTGATTTGTTTTTCCGACAGGGTGCTCTGATATACATATACATATGTTTGGAACGAGTTTCCGTCATCCCTTGTCAATTTTGGTTTGGAGACAAACCGGTTTCGGCTAGTTGCCATCTTCAGTGCCATTTTTATCGTTCTGCTCCAAACCAAAATTGACAAGGGATGACGGAAAATCGTTCCAAACATATAAATCTATTATACTATTAGGTTAATATGACCTATAGGAAGATGTCTCCTCACCTATTTGTTGAAGTGATGAATTGTGTGTGTTTGTGACAATTATTTTTACGTATTTCATATAGAAACAAATGTTTATTTATTAACCATGCTAAATATGAAAAAACATGCTACGTAATAATTATTTTAACTTAAACATTAAAATGCTTTATAATCAAAGCCCACGTTTTTTAGTTTCTGTGGCTGTATTTTAAAAAATTTCTTTTGTTAGTTTTTTATTTGCTTTCATTTGTGCTAAGTCCTTTCATTCTGTGGTATAACTTCTTTGGTTTCGTAACTGGCAGCTCTGCACAAAGTAGTAAACAGAGGTGAAACGACAATATAGTGATCTTTTTCTCTATCCGTCTCGTTCCCTCAGAACCATAGTTTCGTTTTTAGATTTTTGTTTTTATTTTGATTTTCTTGCCGTGTTTATTTTTTGTGCTATTAAAACTAATTTTTTTGGTAAGTATAAGGGTGTGTTATGCACTTAAACACATGTTAAATTTGTTTAATATAATTTTTTTTTTATCAAAACAAATAATGAAACTTATTAACAATATTTTTATTTTACTTTTTGAAATTTGCACTTATTCACATTAGATTTTTGTTTTGTTTATTTTCCTGTATTTCGTCACAAAATGCTATGACAGAACCGATAGTAAAAAAACTGAGTTTTTTTATTTTTTATGTGTCAAAGTCTTCACCTCTGGTTACCCTGTGCAGCTCTGTTTGGTAACTGGCAGCTCTGTATTTTTATATTTCGTTTTTGGCGTCTCAGATGTAAATTACACTAACAAAATACTACTGTTATTTTTGTAATATTGTAAATATTGTACTTGTTGTAGAAGTAAGGCCACAAAAGAAGAATGCCAGACTTTATCACATGAAATATCAATAAAGCTGAACAATATTGCTTATTTTCAAATCCATTATTCGAAAGCCAAACTGATGGTTCGGGATAATGTTTTTTTTTTATTAGAACAAGGTTTTAAGATCACGATGAATAATTTTTTAAATAACTTGGATAAAATTGGGAGTAGGTCAATAGGCCAGTATGACGTAATTCGGCTTGAGTGCTTTCCTGGTTTAGTGATGATGACAATTTCATAATTCTCACAAATTTTTGATTGTCCTTGTTAATAAGATAACCGAAATTTAATAGGGTCATCTAGTGTCACTGCTAATTGAAGTGGTGCAACTATTTTTTTTATGTGGAATTTACCTTTTCAATTCAGACTTTAGCCCATGTGCGGTTGGCAATTTGATACGTAGGTAATAGGATATTTTAGGTGCCTTACACTTTTCCACGGGTTATAGTCCGTGTTTTTTTTGTTGAATCCAAGTCTTTTTTTATATCACACTTCTTAGCGAAGCTGTGTTTAAGAAGAGTTATGAATATTGCATTCTAGATAAGAAAACGCTTTATGGGACACCAATCCCTTGGATAGAGTTTTAATTAAATACATTTCATTTGTAAAAAAGTGCTATTATTAGGTTCTTTGCAATGTGTACATCTTAAAATACTATTTCCAATTAAATGTCTCATAAAGTTGTCTATTCTTATAATATTGGCTTTCTGCATAACTACATATTTAGTACAACTGCTGTCTAGAGATTAGTATAATCAAGCACGGGTTCTTATGCATTTTCTTTCAAAGATACCTGAAAAGGTGGAGACAGGCGCGAATGGTGCTCAAAGAGCACCTCAACAGGAAGTACAGCGGGGTGATCAGATATAATAGGGCTACCTTAATCTGGATCACTGCGTTAATGGCAGGTCATTCAAACTTCAAGTATAATCTGGCCAGGATGCAAATCGTAAGAGATGATACTTGCAGACTGTGCCTGGAAGACATTGTGTCTGAATGTCCAGCACTGGCTAGCATAAGGATTAGCACCACTGGAAGACACTTGTTAAGTGTGAGTGCCATGGGGGAGCTAAGCGTTTTCTAATAGAAAGAGTAAGAAAAACGAACTTAAGCCTAAAAATTAAACGGTTTGAATTATAAAAAACGAGATTATTGTGCTTCATAAATATTTTTATATACTATATATCACCAGTATAATAACGGCCGTATTCATACAAATTTACAAGACGCATATAATCTAAGTATAAAGCTGTCATGACAATGTCTGAGTTTTAGTCTGATGTCAATAAGTAACTCTAAGAATATGGCAGGTAAATATTGCATATTAAATGAAAATATAATAGTTTCTTTTTTGAACTGAGCTCAGATAAAAAGTTTAATTATGTATATTACACACACTATAGACTCTTTAGATATTGATATTATTTAAAACAGCCATTAATATATTTTGCACCGCCTCTAGCAGCCCATATAGCTAACCGTTGTTAATGGTTTGAAAACAGTTTAAATTTCGTTCGTGGTGGTTTTCCAATCAGACGTCAAATTCTAAACACGATTACTGAATGCTCGAATTCTTCCCCACCAATAACAAATATTTTGCAAACCATCGAACAGTACTCTTGAACCTATGCCATCCTAACGTCCAATTTTTTAATCAACAAGTAGCTTCTCTTAGGGCTGCGTAAATTGGGCTGCTTGTATGAGTATTTTAACCTCTGTTCACTAGTTTTACGAATACGGTGATTTGCAGAGTATATTATACATGTATTTTTCTAATAGAATTTTTAGTCATAAGTGGAACATGTATCGGTATGGTTTTCCAGAAATCACAAAGCACATCTACAACTACAAATCAGAATACACGGCGGTAAAATGAAGGTATTAGAAGTTGAATTTATTAAAGATACAAGATAATAGATTGTACTGACGCAAAACAATAACACAATCTTTACATTTTTTTTTTTAAATTCTGGAAGTTGTATGTTCGTTTATCGTAACATGCGGTCTTGATGGGACATAAGTTTGGAAATGTTTGTGTTTGCAATCGTTAAATTTATTTCCTAACATTGAAATTCGAAACTATTTTCACACCATTAACAACGTTATTCAGTTTCAGAATCGTCATTGAAACATTTTTTCTCCTGGTGCAATAATTTTTTCTACTCACATTATCGCACATATGTATGTACATACATATGTTTGTGTGTACATGCATAATCATACGGCTATAAGTTTATTATTGAGTACACTATGCAACAACCCAAAAAAGAACCATATTTTTTTGATGAGTTATGGTTGCCTAACTACAAAAATCGCCATTATTTCGAATTCTGTGGATAGGTTTTATAAAATTTTTTTTTTTAAATATGAGATTTTTGAAAAGGCCGCTTCACATATCTTATCATAACTTTTAAACGCCTTGTTCAATTTCGTTGTGCGATATGTCCACAAATTCCAAATTACAACAATTTTTTACTATACCCATTAGTTTTGGAGTTATTTCGAATAAACTGAATTTTTTTAATATTTTTTTTCGAAAAATTTTTAAATTTTTCATTTTCAAAATTTATAAAAAATATAAAAACGCAAATATTTATCAGTTTTTTAATTTTATGATGAAGCTACATATAATGAAGGTAAAATGAGATATCATTTACACTGATATTGTTCAGTGGGTACTTCTGGTTTTTTGGTAATAAAATAAGTATTTACCAATTGATTTTCATAAATGATGCCTCATTTTATTTCTATTATATGTAGCTATATCATAAAGTAAGAAAACTGGTAAATATTAGCGTTTTTATATTTTTTTATTTTTTAAAATGAAAAATTTCGCAATTTTAAAAA
The DNA here is from genome assembly GCA_963932375.1 of Phania funesta. Taxonomy (NCBI): domain Eukaryota; kingdom Metazoa; phylum Arthropoda; class Insecta; order Diptera; family Tachinidae; genus Phania; species Phania funesta. The sequence continues at coordinate 30,897,547 of OZ010656.1, forward strand.
AAAAAAAAACAAAATTTTTCAGTTTTTCCACAATAACTCCAAAGCTGATGAGTATAGAAAAGAACAATATTAGAATGACTTAAAGCCTACGTAATTTGAAATTTTTTGAACGTATAGCATAAAGAAATATAACATTCCGTTTTAAATTTATGATAAGATGTGTGAAGCAACCTCTTAAAAAGTTCCATATTTTAAAAGAAAAAAATTTTTAAAAAATACACCTATCCATAGAATTTGAAATGAAGATGGTTTTTGTAGTTAGGCAACCGTAACATTAAAAAAAAATATATATATAGTGGCTGTTCATTGGCAGAAAATTTTTTTCAATTTGTTGCATAGTGTTATTAATTAAAGTTAACTAACTCTTTTTTGACATCTCCAAAAATGTTTTTGTTATAGGAGTGGTTGGTGGTTTGTTCGTCGGTTGAATCAACGTTAGTACTTTTTACTTCCAGTCTTCGAAAGCCAAAGAATGCCGCTGTCATTACAATAAAACTTAATAAAAGTAAAGTAGATACGGGTGGAATAAAATAGCAGTGGGATTCTCGGATCGCTAAAAAATAAGAAAAAAGTAAAAACGTTGTAAATTAATAAAGCAAATCCAGTTTAAATTTATTTAATTTAAAACTAATACGTTGACAAACACGCTCTTATTGAAGTAAAATTTTTGAGTTCTTTGGATCGAGAAATAGAATTAGAAGCTATTCTTGTGCGAGTAAAGATATGTACTCAGCCTAATTCCAAAACTATACAAAACGTTACCTATGAAATACTTTTATGAAGTGACTCATTTTATACCACTACCCGAACCTGTTAAAAAAATTTAGAGTGAAGGATTATGGGACGGCCACTTTGATAATTAATTTAAACAATTTGAGCCACTAGATTTTTCCCAAGATATCGAGTGTTATGAAAACCCATCAACGGTCAAGCAGGTGTATACAACATTCCATATTCACAGAGAACAAGTAATTTTGTATAAAATTGAGTTAAACGATGACTTCCGCCATTGTTAAATTTATTTTATTTTAAATATTAATTAGTATTCACGACTTTATTAATTTTTGTTGTTATTCTAAATATTCAAGTTGAAACAAATCAGTTTGATCAATTCCTAAACAAATCATTATTCAAAATATTATTTTTAATATTATTTACATTAAATAACGAGACTGACGCTGTAAAACATTTTATTTTTATTTCATACATTTTTACTTATTTTCACCTTCAATATGCACCCCTCCTCTATCCCTACAACGCTCCATGCGAATCTTCCATTGTTCGAAACAGTGCTGGAGGTCTTTTTCTGTCAGCTCCTTCAGGACGCGTGTCGCTTTCTCTTTCACAGTTTGAACAGACTCAAATCTTGATCCTTTTAATGCAGATTTCACCTTAGGAAACAGATAGAAGTCGCACGGCGCAAGATAGAATAAGGCGGATGGTCTAACACTGGGATGCTGAATTTGGCTAGAAACCTCTTAACAGTTGTTCAAATGTGAGAATTTTAGGCACCATTTTGGCACACACTTTTTGCATGTTAAAATTGTTATGTAATATTTGCAGTACGGATTCTTTATCAATTCTTACAGTTTCAGCAATCGCACGAATACTTAACCGACGGTCAGATCGAATCAGATTACCGATTTTTTCGATATTGTCATCCGTTTTCGACGTGGAAGGGCGACCCGGGCGTGAATCATCTTGAACGTCTTCTCGGCCATCTTGAAAACGCTTAAACCACTCAAAAACACGTGCATGCGATAAACATTCATTGCCATACACTTCTTTCAATAATTTATAAGTTTCAGTAGCGGGTTTTCCAAGTTTCACATGACATTTCACAACAATTCGTTGATCTACTGTTACACTTAACATTTTTCCGGCGAAACAAAAAAACACCTCTAATGCGAACGAAGGCTACGGCTGTACTGATTTGTTCACAGAAGCGAGAGGCACTACATTCGAAAGAGAAGGCTTCACGATAACAGCTGTTGGTTGCTGGCGTTTGGGGCATGCGCACTTCTTCTGTAACAGCGTCAGTCTCGTTATTTAATAGCCACACCTCGTATGTTATGGAAATTGTGGAAACTCATAAGTTGTCGTATTGTGACCGTGATTGACTTTATTTGGCATTAACGCATACAATTGAACAAGTAAAGAGACAGTTCAAAAACAGTAAAAAAAAACAAAGCAATAAATAAAAAATTAAAAACAATAATTATACGTTTTGCGTAGTAAACATTAACAACTATTGTATGATCATTTAAACCCATTGAAAAATTCTACTGATAGCAAATTAATTAGTGCACCAGACATTAATGAAAAAAAATACAAAGGAGAGTAACATAAGTGCTTTTTACTATTTTACTGGACTAAAAAGTAATAATACAATAATCAATTGCAATAATAAATAGAAAAATGATAGTGCTTTTATAACCGCCAAGCCAATTGACATAACGCACTGGTAACTACATCCGAATTAATTAAAATTCAACAAAGTACTACAAATGGATCGTGTTGAGGTTGTATTTAATGTATCTCAGCTAAAATCTAAAAACCCCGCTCATCCCATATACAACTTGCGATATGCCTTGTACAGAAGAATAACTGTGGAAGAGTCATTAAACATTAATGGTTTCCGTCAGTGTAGTAACTGCCTGGAATTCGGGCAAAAGAAAACGTACTACAAACTACCATCCGTATGCGTCGTTTGTGGCGATAACCACCAAACTTTGGCGTGCCCTTTTTACAAAACTTATCCCAAGTTAAATGAAATGCAGCAACTAAGGTAAAAACCACACTGCTAGCTATAGGAGTTTAAAGAAGTCGCCCTATTTCCCTATGCTTCAGGCTAGTTCTAGAAAAATGAACGTGCTATCGACAGCTTTATACAAAATTTGGATCCAACGAAAGACACTGATTATAGCCCGCGAAAAGCTTTAAGGCACTTACGAATCCCCACTAAGACTTGAAGACCGATTCACACCACATGACATAAATAGCTCCACCATTCCCATTATCAGTGGCACCGTGAATGATCCTATACAATTTCGTTTATCTTCTTTAAATCTACAATCAAAAAAACCGAGATATGAGGAAAGTACCCGCGCCTAATCGTATTACAGGGCCAATGATAAGAAACTTACTTAATTCAGCTGTGAGACTTTACTTTACATATATATTTAATGCGCAACGTCGCTCTTGGAAGGGGACTGACATTATTATGATCCCTAAACCAGGAAAGCTAGATTACAGGCCCATGAGCCTACTCTCAATAACTTTGTCAAAGATACTTCAAAAATTAACCGACTCGAATTTAACTTCTTATCCTAACGATCAACATATTATTCCGTACCATAAGTTTGGTTTTCGTGTGAGGAATGGTACATTGAGAAAGTCCATAGAATCGTTACCATTATTATATCGGCATTTGAAAGTAAATAATACTGTTTAGCTTTATTTATGGACATTTCCCATGCGTTTGATAAAGTCTGCCACGATGGGCTACTCACAAAACACCCACAAGCTTTAAAAGAGCAATTCGGCAGATAGAACGTTTAAAGTGATGTCAAAGGATCAGCTTTCAAAAAATGGGAAAATTTGTGCAGGAAAAACCTCCAGATAATGTACTAGAGCCGTAATTATATATCGTTTATACATCGGATATGTCAACAATCACAAATAGATATACATGAACGTTTGCAGACGACACTATTTTCACCATTTATTTATTTATTTAATTTCGATTCCTGTACAACAAGACTGAGTCTAATATTTATAGTACAGGAACGTATTGTATTACAAAAGGAGTTATTTTTCATTAACATAACAAAACTAAAAAATTAATAATATAACAAAATTAATACGAGCAACTTTGGTAAAATTAATTGAAAAAATTAAATCAAAATTTGTTGAAGCTATTAGCATTGCTGCTTAGTTGTTGATTAGAGGAAGATTGTTCCAAAGACGAGCGGCATGCACATAAAAATGCCATTCAGACACTAGACATTGATGTCGAACTATTATAATATTTATATGTCGTGAAGATTGGAAAAAACGAATTCTTTCGATTATATAGTTGAGGGTTTGCGTGTGTATTACTTTATGCAAAAAAATTCGAGTACGAGGTTTCAAAAGATTTTCAAAGGCTACCCCATAGAGATTATTGGGAACGGCGGAAACATGGTCAAACCTTCTCAACCCGTACACGTATCTTATAATGTTGTTAAACAAAACATTAAGTTTTCTTCTGCTCACTGAGTCACAGTTTCCAAATAATGCACATCCATACAATAAGGAAGGAATTAAATACGTTTTCGCGAGTAATATCCTTATCCTTAAAGGGGTAAAATATTGAGTGGAGCAGAGAGCGCGTAGTTTTACATAAGACTGACCAACCAATGAGCTTACGTGATCTGTCCATGATAGATTGTTATTGAAAACTATCCCGAGATTTTTTGCCGACTTTACAATTTCAATTATCTCCCATTTAAAACGATGTTTTGAAAAATGGGCGGAGTTATGCTCTTTTTGCTCATTATGATGCACTTAGACTTACTCGGATTCAAACAGAGTCCATTTGCACTAGTCCAAAGATAAATTTTGTTTCACTCGTCGTTAAGGCAAGAAGTATGTTGCACGCCATCTGCATACAAATGGATTTTGCATTTAGAAATTTCTTTTGGCAAGTCATTGACATACATATACAGAAAACAAAAATGGTCCTAAAATAGAACCTTGAGGCACTCCTTTAACAAGGGTTAGGCTATGAGACCATACATTATTTAAGAACACCGATTGTGTGCGATTCGAGAGATGAGATGAAATTAGTTTAGTCGACGTGTATGAAAAGCAAAAAAAGTGTTTAAATTTTTTAATCAGTATGTCATGGTCTACGGTATCGAATGCCTTAGAGTGATCTAAGAGAACTAAGAAATTAACGTTCCCATTTTCCAATCCTTGCCGTAGGTTTTCACTAACTTCTACGAGAGATGTAATACAGTTATGACCCTGACTAAAACCAGTAGTGCGATTCACTAGCTTTTAACGATTCGACAGTCGCAAAATTTGTCGACAATTTTTGTAGTTTGCATTTAAGATTGTGTGATTCACTAAATACTCGTAAGCGACAGTAGACATTGTTAATTTTTTGTTTATTCAAATTGATATGAAGTGGCATCACTGTCAAAAAAATATCAAATAAACGAAAAGCACAAAGAAGAATGGAAAAAAATGTTTGTGCGTTTAGCTATTTTTGCAAAAACTTAGTAAAACATTTCAAGCTGTTTCTACATGAAGTATAAACATATTATGTATGTACCTAGTGCCTTGTTTATTAAAAATATTGTGTATAAATGATTTTTAAACAAATTAAAAGTGCCCCTAAGGATACCATGAATTTTAGTTTGTCGAATAAATAAACAACACAAAAATATACTTCGTTTATTTTTGTATGCAATCGTTTAGCTAACAACAACAGCTGACTAAACGATTGCGAATGTTGTTTAAGAAAAGTTATTTAATAGCAACATCGTTACTTTTGTTGTTAAAATTTTTTATCGATGCGATGGTCGTTAAAAAAGAATAGTGAGTCGCACTGCAGATTGCATACTAGAAAGCAAGTTATGGGTGTTAACATATGAAATCCATTGTTTGTATAGAAATTTTCTAAAACTTTCGATAGAAAACACAAAATGGCTATGGGTCTGTATTCTCCATTAGATTTGAGTAATGGTACAATTTTTGCATGTTTCCAGCTAACCGGATACGTGCATGACATTATAATAGTGTTAAACGAATGAGTGATGTACGGAAGAATCAGGGGCAAAAGTAGTATAATTTTTTTGTGTGTGTATTATTTATTTATTTATTTCCTAACACAACAAGATAAAAAATTATATAAATAATAGTGTTAGTGAGAAAGCAGATGTAGCAAACAGATATTAACAAGAAATAAAAAGATTTAATTTAAATATGTATGATTTTAAAAATATATATTAATGAAATTAAATACAATTGAATAGCAATTATTATTAGTGCTTATAATACAGTTTTAGTGCAAAAAAAAAAAACAAAAACATTTATACATTGCTAAAAAGAAAGATAGAGAAGAAACATACTGGATGTTGAATATGGACATTGCCAGATAATTAGTAATTACATAAAATATTTAAATAGCTCCTTTTTAAATGAATTAGCGTTGCTTTTGTATTTTTGCTGAATTATTTTTCTACCACGATTAGATCTAGCAAATACAATTACTTACTCTAATTTTATTTTATAAATCTGATAAGAAAAAGAAGAAATATGCTCATGGCGGCGTTTCAGATAAATATACCGTGCTATGTTGTTATATGCCACATTAAGTTTACGATGGCCATAACTGTCGCAATTCGCAAAAATTTCGCAACCGTATAGGAGTGATGTAATAAGATAACTTTTTGCCAGCAGCATACGGATAGCGAATGGAGTTGAATTCTGGACTACCCACAAGTTACGGAGCATGCCATATACTTTACCAACGACAGCTTTAATGTGATCAGACCAATTGAGTCTATCATTAAATACGAGCCCCAAGTTAGATGCACGGGTAACAAAGTCAATTTTATTATTATTGATTTTTATTTCCAGATTTCGAGAGAAGAATACATTTTATGTTATAAAGCTGCACATCATCTGCTCTCAGTTGGGGTATCCGGTAAATCATTTATGTAAAGGCAAAAGAGATGAGGTTCACGTATGCCATTGAGTGCATTTGAAATGTTGTCTTTAATCTGAACTAATTGATATCGGTTGGTAAGGTAAGAGGTAATGAGCTTACAGGCTGATTTGGAGAAGTAAAAGAGTTTCTGAAGTTTATTTGCCATGATAGTATGATCTACGGTATTAAAAGCTTTGCTGTGGTCCAGGAGTACAAAAACGACAACATATTAGAGTCAAGTTTTGATCTGGGGTCCTCAATCATATCCACGGATAGTAAATTTCCACGTAATAGATACTCATTTATTTGTTTGCTGATTAAAATTTCCATCACCTTAGAGAGAAAAGCAGGATGACAATCGGACGAAACTCATTTTTGCTTTTAGGTATTGGAATAATTTTTGATAACTTCCATTTATTGGGGAAGGTAGATTTCATGAGAATGGAATTGAAAATATGTGTGAAGAAGGGAAAAAGAGTGGGTACTATAGCCTTAAGGAAGATCGGGTTCATTCCATCCATTTCTGCTGCACTCGATTTTACCGACGAGAAACTATGAAAAACATCGAGCTGGTCTACGCAACGAAAACTAAATGGATTTTTTCCTGGAACATAGCAGAATTTTTTTTTATACTGTATTTTATTTTATTGAATCTTTCTATTAAAAGAAATTCACAATAAGTATTCAAATCTTATTTCTAAATTAGCATTTACTAGTTATTACCAATGTAATAACAAATTTTTTGTGTTCAAATCTTAAAAATCTATCTTCTATTGTGTAGAGAGAGCCGCCTCGCCAGGCTCAATGTGTCAGTTTTTTTTAGTCTCTGGTGGCCATCAAATTGCTATAAATTGCGTTACTGTCTTCTCTGTAAGTTCTGGATGTTTGATGCGCAGGCAGTACCCCACAGTTGAATACCATATGACCATATTGGCTTTATAACGGATTTGTATAAAAGGACTTTGGACTTATTAGCCAATGCAGTTGATTTGTTCGAAGCTTTATTAAGGTTATTTGTACCTCAATGTGATGGGACCAAGTTAGGCGCCGATCTAGGTGGATACCTAAATATTTAACGTGCGTTTCCGCTGGAACCGTGGTATTAGTTATTGTGATTGGTGGACAATTTTGCCTTCTAAGGGAAAACGTTACATGAGCACATTTTGATGGATTTACCTTTATTCTCTACGGTCAGTCTTTGGATCATTACTGACACTTATAATTGCAGTGTCGTCTGCAAAGGTTGATGTATATGTATGTGGGCTTGTCGGCATATCCGCTGTATAGATGATATAATAGAAGCCCTAGCACACTACCTTGAGGTACTCCTGCACTGATTTTCCCATTTCTTTAAAGCTGATCCTTTGACCTTACTTTAAAAGTTCTATCTGACAAATAGCTTTTTATAAGCTTGTGGAAGGAAGAACGCGAACTATTTTAGTAAGTAGCCCATCATGGCAGACTTTATCAAATGCTTGGAAAATGTCTATAAATAAAGCTGAACAGTATTGCTTTCTTTCAAAAGCCGATCTAATAATGGTAACGATTCTATGGACTGTTCAATCGTACTATTCCTTGCTCGAAAACCAAACTGATGATATGGGAGAACGTTTTGTTCATTTAGAAAATGAGACAATTAATTTTTCAAATATCTTTGACAAAACTGACAGTAGGCTAATAGGCCTGTAGGATGTAATCTGGCTTGAGTCCTTTCCAGGTTTCGGGATTATAACAATTTCAGACATCCTCCAAGAGCATGGGTAGAAGCCGACGCGCAGCATGGCATTAAATATGTAAAGTAAAATTCTTACAGCTGAATTAGGTAAGTTTTTTATCATTGATCCTGTTATACGATCAGGTCCAGGTGATTTCTTCATATCCGTATTTTTAATTGTCGATTTTAAAGAAGACAACCGAAATTTCATAGGATCATTCACGATGTCGCTAATAATTGGAATAGAGGAATTACTTATATCATGTGGTGCGAAAACCTTCTCTAAGTGCTTTGCGAACGCATTTGGCTTTTCACTTGAGTTTTTAGCCCAAGTACGGTCTTCAAGTCTTAGTGGGGATTCGTAAGCAATAGGACATTGCAAGTGCTTTACAGCTTTCCACAGACTATAATTTTCATTGGATCTAAGTTTTTTAAAAAGTTGTCGATCTGCTGTGCTACGGCTGCGGCAGTCACGACGTCGGTAAAATGATCTGCAGCTGCTTGAATATTAGCTGGATTTCTTAGTGGGATGTTCAAAAATAAGTGAGAGCTCACATACATTTTATATTTTAACCAATTCGTGTTTCTGTTCGGGTAGAAACTAAGGGTTTTAGGTGCAGTGACAAAACTGTCGTGTAAAGTAACAGTTATAGGTGAATGATCAGAAGATAGGTCATAGGATGAACTAACTAACAGTTGGTCGCTTTTGATATTTTTTACTATAGCAAAATCAATAAAATTTGCCAACTTATTAAAGCCTGTGGGCCAATAGGTGGGTTTACCGGCAGATACGATGTCCAGCTTGTTTGCCTGAACTGTATAATACAACTGCCTACCTCTAGGACTAAGGAGTCTGGATCCCCAATATGAGTGCTTTGCATTGTAATCAGCAGCGGCAATAAACTTTTGCCCTAGCGTAGCAAATAACCTGGCAAATTCATGGTGTTCGATTTTATGCCTAGGCGGGCAATACACTGACGAGACTACAATTTTAAAATCAGTAAGATTTATAGTCGTGGCTTGCAAACAATCTTCCCTGAATTCAGGCAGTGGAAAATGCCTTACGTTTCTTCGGACTATAATGGCAGTCCCACCACATGCCCTCTCGCTTGGGTGTTTTGTGTCATATATAAAAAACCCATCAATTCTAAAGCAGTTTTTTATAGTGAAGTGTGTTTCAGAGACTAATAGTATGTCTATATCATGTGCTAGCAGGAAGTGTTCTACTTCATATTTATGTTGGGATAGCCCGTTAGCGTTCCAGAAGCATATTTTTAACTGGTTCATTTTTTGCTAAGCAGAACTTGCAGAAGCATGTTTTGGGTTCGTATCATTTCCTGAAACATACCCTGCATAGTTGTCATGAAATTATTCATTGTTTGTATTAAATTATCGATTGAGCTCGGTTTGGTAGTGAGGGATGTCTGAGCACCCTCTTTTAAGACGTGGGCATATGAATGTTTATGCGCATTAGAACTTTTGGCATTCGCATTAGGTAAATCATTTCTCAATGTTTGGGCATATGAAAAGTTTGGCTTAGTGTGTGGCTGTGTAGCTTGTGTACTAGCAATAGAACCAGCATGAAGCCGAGGAAATTGGAAAGCTTTATATTGCTCATATTCAGGTTTACATACGGCGTTAGCATTCTTTTTGACATATTGAAATACTTTGCAACCCCTGTAATTTGCTGTATGGTTTTCACTACAGTTGCTGCATTTTTTGACCTCGGGGTCTGTTTTGGAAGAAGTGCATTCCAAAGTCAGGTGCGCATCACCGCAAACAACGCATACAGATGGTAGCTTGCAGTAGGTATTCGTGTGTCCGAATTCCTGGCAGTTGGTACACTGACGGAGACCGTTACGTTTTAGAGGCTCTTCCACCGTTATTCTTCTGTTTAAAAGGTAGCGCAAATTATATATAGGATGAACCGAGTTTTTTGATTTAAGCTGAGATGCCTTAAATACAATTTCAACACGATGCATAGGTTGGGTAACTTTATTCTTATTTAGAATATTGTGCACTGACCTTACGGCATAACCTTCCACATCTATGGCACTTTTTATTTCCTCAGTGGGAACAGAACTGTCAATGCCCTTTACGATGACAATCAAACCTTTAGCACTTTTGAGTTGATACGTATAACAACTCTTATTATCTGCATCGAGGCGACTTGCGATTAGGCGATAATTCTTCTCAGTGTGAGCTTGGATCTTTGTTTCTTGAATTTGACCTCTTCGTATACAAGCTACATAAAAGCTTTCCTTACCTACAAGCTGAGACAACAGCGGGTTCAGCTTCATCATCCGCTGTAGCAAGTACAGAGAATCTGTTTTCGCTTACCGGAATTACAGTACTTGGGGATATTTTACATTGTTTAGCAGTTCGCTCTTGCTGCGAAGACTTAGGACTGGCTTTCCTTTTGGTTATATAACGATCCATACCTGTTTGCACTTTTTTACAGGGTTTTTTAATTTACCTGTTTCGTTGGTTTGTTGTACTATTTTTGATATGGTACCTGAATTGTTTTTTGGTTGAATTGTAATTTCTTCTGATGTTATTACTTGCGAAGATAAGTTTATATTTCCGGATAAAGAACGCGTTCGGTCAATTGGCCAGGCGCTTAAAAAGGCACTGTCATCTTTTTTTTTTATTATTTGTATTGTTCATTTCATTATTAGCATTTGTGTAAGAAAAAGAGTAATAAGCATTGTTGTTATTACCTTTTATATTTTTTTCATTAATATTTGGTGCGCTCATACACTCACTATCAATTGTTCAAACCGGTTTAACCATGCACTATTTGTTGTTGTTTTTTTTACACACAGTATATTATATTGTTTTTATTTTTTGTTATTTATTTCTTTGTTATTACTAACTGTTCACTGTTCAATTGAAATCTTAAAAAAATATATATATTTTTGTTATGCGTTAAATATGACGTACGTCTGTACTCAAACACGGTCACTGATTTGAATACAAAAATTAGTTATGACATTGGTAATAACTGGTAAATAATAATTTAGAAATAAGATTTGAACACTTATTGTGAATTTCTTTTAGTAGAAAGATTCAATAAAATAAAATATAAGTATAAAAAAAAATTCTTAAATTATGTTTTTATGTCTAGTCAAAACATTGTATAGTGAACCATATCTTTTTATCTAAATCAATTACATTTCAGCACTTGGAATAAATGAGCTTAAAGCTCTCTATAGAATTTCGGTCGCAAGAGTATGCTGAAGTTTAAATACAGCAGTTCACTTCAGTATACTTTTGCGACTTGAACTCGCCAAAACTCTTGCTAATGCGAGTTACAGAACACCTCACATGCGAGTTGAAATCACAATCGCAAATTGCGAGTGTCGGAACATGGCCGATTATGTTATTTAAAATACTTTCTTTTGAATTTGACTAAAAATTTTATTGGTCAACTCTACTATGTTGCAATTTTTATGGTCGTAAGAAAAACTTCGAAGATTGTTTATAATTTAGCCGTTACATGTTCAGCTGTTTCACTATACAAGTCTAGTCAAAGCATTGTTTATCGAAAAATGGCCTTTACCGCGCATTCTATTCGTATCGCTACTTCTTACGAATACAATATACAAATCGAAAGGCATTTCGTACTGTGATAAACATTCGTGTAATACACAGAGTTTTATTTCAAAATATACTTTCAGATTATAAAATTTAGAGATCGGCTTCAGTATAATAAACCGGAATAAGAAACATTTAATCGGGGAATACTGCAATATGTATATATTTTTAATGTCACTAAATATTATGAATATAGTGGTGATATGAAGAAAAACATAACCGAATTCAACGGCAGTTATCTGAGTCAAGCAATAGAACATTTAAAAACATCCTTAAAAACTTTTATTCCTTATAGGCAAAATCGTGATCCCTTGGGAATGAAGTATCTATACGGAACAATGAATGTTGAAGACCGGACGAAAAGAGAGGAATATGCATAGCATGAATTAAGATATCTAATGGTCAGATTAAGATAAAACAACATTTTGGGAAACAATTGGCAAAACGTTTTAAAATATATGAAAATCTATTTAGAATATGTAAATAATTGATAACAAGGCAGCTTAGAAAAGAATCGACATCCAAAGTTTACAATTAAACTTTCAGATACTAGACTTGAAAGGATAATTGACAAACTTTAAGGAATACTTTTCAAAATAATAATTTTGAGCCTACGTATATTAACAGATAACCAATAGTTGAATATATTACTTTTAAAAAATTGCAAAATATTAAAATAACCGTAGAAAGAATTGTATAAATTTTTATATCCCCAAACTATCCCGAATTACAATAATCTACAATTAAATGAAGAAATACACAAATGATTTACTAAGAATAATCATGTATACTTCGAAACTAATTATAAGGAAAATCTAACTAAATTAACTATATCAATATCAACTATATAACGCTTAATCCATTTTGTAAGGAAATACCTATAACATTAAGTGGTGACTATTTAATAAAATGGAATCATGTAAATCATGAATCATGTACGTGCAGCTGTTCGCCTTAAAAAGAAAAAACTCATTCACGGCGCTTTCTCCATGCGAGGCTTTGTATATATTAGGAAAAACTCCAATGATAACATCCTGCAAATCGACGAAATTGGGCATCTTCATGCGTTATTTCCTGGTGCTAATGTATTGGACGTCGCTCATGGCCGCAATTATGCTCCACAATCTCATCATGCCAATATATCAACACAATAATTCAACAACAATTCAACATGATATACTCAACTCACCGGAACTATATTTTTTGAGTATTATTTTTTTATTGCACAAACTCTTACTATTTGCTTATATTTTTTATATTTATGTTTCAATTATACTTTTACTATTAACTCAATTATGTATGTACAACTCCTTTTTAAGCTGGAAGATAAATAGCTCTCATATAATTATTTTCTCATTTTTTGCGTGCGTTGCCAATTCCACAACAATATACATATGTTCGATTTAAGTAGTCGTGGTTCCAATGACTGTGTGTATAGTATGCTCAGGGTTCTTTCCAGACAAAAAACTGGTCTTAAAATTGTTCACTTAAATGCGCAAAGTTTGTGTAATAAAATGGATGAATTTCGGTACCTATTTCCCCAAACAGATATAGATATTATATGCGTTTCGGAAACTTGGTTTCCTTTCGATGTAAATGATTCTATGTTTAATTTAACAGGCTTTAAACTTTTCCGCGCAGATAGAAGGATTCTAATTGATAATGTTGTTGCTATTTTTTTACACACAATATATTATATTGTTTTTATTTTTTGTTATTTCTTTGTTATTACTAACTGTTCAATTGAATTCTTAAAAAAAATTATATATTTGTTATGCGTTAAATATGACGTACGTCTGTACTCAAACACGGTCACTGATCAACTGCAGAAATCATCATACATATTCTGTGCCGGAGGTAAAACATTAATTTCGACAAATTTTTTGTTTAGGGTGTTTGCATCAACGGTGGGGTCAAATGATGGAAAGATTTTTTCCCCTATAACGATTTTACGAATTTCGCTCCATTTAGACTTGCTGTCTATTGCGGTTGAAAATTTCCTTTAAAAAAACAAAGCTTTAGCAGACCTAATACTCTTAGTAACTACCCTGCGAGCAGATTCCTAGATCATTTTGAGGTCATTGGTTTTAAACCTTTTCCAGCAAGCTTCATCACGTGTTTTTATTAAAGCTTTTGTTTCAGGACTGAACCGAGAAGGTCGATGTGATCTAATTCTTTTGATTGTTATTGGTACACATAAATGAAAAAGTTGGTTTATATGCTCTTCAATAAAGAAAAGTTGATTATCTACTCCATCAAGAGTATAAAACTGCTCCCAGTATATATTATTAATTAAGTGATTAAGTTTTGTGTAATCAATGTTATTTAAGTCGGGGTAGAAAACACAGGAGTTATCATTGTGTTTAGAGAAAACCGAAGTTGAAATTTGATAGTAGAGGAGCACTCTAGACTCATGGTTGACAAATATTAGATCTATTAAAGTGTTAGAGGTTGTATGAAAGAGTGTTGGTATATGTATATTAACAGGGTAAAGATCGATAGTGCGCATAGGTTCTACTAGAGGATTGTTAACTAATAAGTTATTATTAAATCTCCTGCTACAACTACGTCATCATATTTCACAGAAATATCCTCAAGAACGGAAATTAGGGGATTAATATTTATACTACTATTGGCTCTGTATACACTTCCTAACAGTAGTTTACGCTTGTCGGGGGTAGAAATATCCAGAAATAGATATTCAATTTCACTGCCAGCACAATTTTTTAATACCTCGTTACACATTATACCGATGCGAATACCACCCCCTCTAGCATCAGTTTCAAGTTTCAGAAACGCACTGCATTTGATTTAATAAAAGAGCATACTGACATAACATCGTACTGTGTAACACTAGGGATGTTAGTAAATGTTTGGTTAAGTACATTTGCATCCATCTGGCCGTCAATACTGTAGTTCGATTTGCCTATTTCTATTTCTCGAATGGTATTCCAAGTGTCAATTGCAGTTGTAAATCGTTCTGAACAATATTTGGTTTTTGCAAGTTTTATGGATTTGTTAAAATTTTTTCTAGCAATGGAGTTTTAGCTCGGAGGTTTTGTACCTTTCCCACCTGGCAATTATAAGTGTTAATAAATATCTAACGGTAACATCTGCACAACTTCAGTCCCATATTCATGAGCTAGAAGACTGACTAAAGCAGCGAAGAATAAAGGTAAATCCATATCCAAATAAAAACACTATTTGGTTGAAATATAAAATGACCTAACATCCCACTGAAAAATCCGGCTGATATTCAAGCAGCTGTGGATCTCTTTACGGACGTAGTGATGGCCGCAGTCAGAAATGCAACAACAAACCTACTATCAGTCAAAAGAAATTTATACCAACCATCGGCTGATATACCGAGTCTCGTCAGTGAAAAGAGAATGCTCAGATGGCAATATTAACATAGTCGTTCTCCTGACATCAAACCCCAAATGTCAACGAACTTCGCGTACCAAATTGAGCTGGAACCACGACTCTGCTATAGATTTCTATTTCTATAAAAAATTTGGATCCAACAGGTTATAGACTGTGGAGATCTGTAAGGCACCTTAAAATCATGCGGACATGATCGTATTACATGGTCAATAATAAGGTATTTACCTTATCATAGATTTTATTTATCGTATTAAATGCCATGCTGCGAGTTAACTTCTTCCCATGCTCTTGGAAGGAGTCTGCAATTGATATGAACCCTACACCAGAAAAAGACTTAAGGCAGATTACGTCATACAAGCCCATTAGCCTCTTGTCGATTTAATTCAAATTGTTTGAAAAATTATTCGTTTCTTACTAATCAAAACATGATCCCTGACCATCAGTTTGGTTTTCAAGCAAGTTATAGTACAAATGAGCAAGTTCACAGAATTGTTACCGTTATTAGTGTTGGAGTAACAACATTCACTTTGTAGCTTATACATTTTTATTGTTCTTTTCTAAGTGTAAACACTTTAATGTTTTTCATACAACCTGTTATTTTATTTTACATTGATTGAATTCAAAGTACGCTTTGCTAAATTATTCATTCCAATAAAAGGTTAATCTTTGTCTTACTTCAATTTGTGTGCAACAGGTTATATTAGAAATTCAAAAAATGCCAAGGAGATGTCGGATATTTTGAAGAATACTCTCCCCAATAAAATGTATTTAATGAGGAGAATTTGCTCATTAAAATTAGAACAAGGTGGAGATGCAGTGGCACACATAAACACAATGAACGAATTATTCACAAAATTGCGTGATGTTGGTGAAGAGGCCTTGTCCGATAAATGGAGTGCAGCTATGTTGCTTAGTAGTTTGCCTGATGGTTACTATACTCTAATAATATCTTTAGAATCCCGAAATGAAGGTGAAATTAACTTTGCATTTGTTCAACAGAAAATTATCGCCGAATATGAACGACGTTTGCATGCTAACGGGGATGCGGTAGGTGATACCGTCATGAAAGTTGTTGCGAAACCCAGTGGTGTGTGTTATTTTTGTAAGAAACCGGGACATCAAAAGAAAAATTGTGTAAAATATAAGAACTGGAAGCAAAAACAGGTCCTGGGAAACAATTTTAACAAAATTAATTCTGTAGAGGAAAAATCAAAATCAGATTTTCTTTTCAAATTTGGAAAAAATAAAAATTTCTGTTGGCTTGTTGATTCAGGTGCTACTCGTCATGCTGTTAACGATTACAAGTTTTTTCAAAAATTGGATAAATCTTACAAAAGTAATATTGAATTAGCTAATGGAGAAAGGGTTGCTATTGAAGGTATTGGGGCAGGTGAGTTGATGCTCTATGATAAAAATGGTAGGCAGCATACATTTTTCGCATAGGAGGTTTTATATGCACCCAGCTTGGTGCGAAATATATTATCAATAAGACAATTAACTAAAATTGGTTTTGATGTAACATTTAATAAAGACATTTGCTGCATAAATTTAAATGGCAACAACATCGGTATGGCTGATATCGAAGGAGAAATGTATAATTTGCGTCAATATGATAATATGAATGCTTTATTTGCACATAATGAAAATTGCATTCATACATGGCATCGCAAGCTGGGACATCGGGATCCTGAAGGTATAAAGAAGATGTTTTCGGAAAAATTAGCAGACGGTTTTAAAATTATTAGATGTGGTATAAAAGAGATATGTGAAACATGTGCTAAGGGAAAGCTGACTAGGATGCCATTTCCGAAACAATCATTGACTAAATCAACAGGGCCATTGCAACTAATTCACACGGATGTGTGTGGCCCAATGCAAACGACCACACCATTTGGAAAAAGGTACGTAGTGACTTTTATTGATGATTAGTCCAGTTTTACAATGATTCGACTAATACCACGAAAATCAGAAGTGGAGCAAGTATTTAAGGATTTTATAATGTTTTGCCGTACAAGTTTTGGGCGAGCTCCCAAGGTCATTCGTTCTGATAGAGATGGGGAATACACCGGGAAACATTTTACGAGTTTTTTACAGTTTGAGGGAATTCAAATACAATTAACAGCTCCTTATAGTCCTCAACAAAATGGTAAGGCTGAAAGGAAAAATAGAAGCCTGATTGAAATGGCTAGATGTTTACTAATAGATGCTAATTTACCGTACACATTTTGGGGAGAAGCAGTAAGAACTGCGAATTATCTTCAGAACAGAGT
This sequence comes from Phania funesta, assembly GCA_963932375.1. Taxonomy (NCBI): domain Eukaryota; kingdom Metazoa; phylum Arthropoda; class Insecta; order Diptera; family Tachinidae; genus Phania; species Phania funesta. The sequence continues at coordinate 30,915,212 of OZ010656.1, forward strand.
TTTCACAAAATCTTCAAACGCAACACCGTATGAATTATGGTACGGGTCAAAACCAAATTTAAGTCAACTGCATATTTTTGGTTCAAAATGTTACGTGCACGTTCCGTCTGAGAGAAGGCGTAAGTTGGATAACAAAGCAATTGAAATGATTTATTTGGGATATGATGAACCTTCGAAAGCTTTTCGTTTTTACAATCCAGTTGCCAAAAAGGTAGTCGTAAGTCGAGATGAGTGTTTTTTAAATAAAGAACTAAATACTAAGGATGAAGAAGTTTCAATTGAGTTTCAAACAAATAACGTTCCCAAAGGTTTTCCATTTTTGTTTAAGGAGGAGAACGTTGAATCATCTAAAGCTCAAGATAGTGAAAAACCATTATTGAGTGAGGAGGAGAAGGTAGAATCACCTATATTTCAACGAAATGCAATCAATAATGACAATGATAAAGAAAATTGTTCTGAAGAACGTTTAGAATTTAGAGTTTCTAATCGTGAAAATAAAGGGAAAGAACCTAGAAGATTTATAGATGAAATATGGTCAATACAAAAAATAAAAGAACCGAAAACTTACGAGGAAGCTCTCAATAGTGATGAAAAAGCACAATGGCTAGCTGCAATGCAAGAAGAAATTAAATCGATGAAAAGGAATCGTACTTGGGAACTCGCTGAGTTGCCTGAGGGAAAGTCAGCCATAGGAAGTAAATGGGTTTACAAAATAAAACGAAATTCGAATGGTGAAATAGTTCGCTTCAAGGCTCGCCTTGTTGCTTAAGGGTTTTCTCAAAAATATGGCATCGATTATGATGAGGTTTTTGCCCCAGTAGTATCTCACACTACCTTCAGAATTTTATGGTCTATTGCTGAAAATAAAGGTATGGTTGTAAATCATATAGATGCGAAAACAGCATTTTTGAATGGAAAATTATCCGAAACAATTTTTATGAAACAGTCTCAGGGTTTTCAAGAGGAAAACAGTAAACTGGTGTGTCATTAGAACAAAAGTATTTATGGTTTAAAACAGGCTGCAAGAACATGGAATAATACTTTACACGAAGTTCTAGTGAAATCGCAGTTAAAACAAAGTCTTAATGATCCCTGTTTGTATTACGGTAACATTTATGGAACTATATGTTATGTAATCGTTTACGTTGATGACCTTATATTGGCCTGTTCCACAGAAGAACAAATAAAATGTATTAGAAGCACATTAGCACGTAATTTCGCTATAGAAAATCTAGGCGAATTAAAACATTATTTAGAAATTGAAATATCAAAAGATTCCGACGGAAATTTTCAAATTTGTTAATCAAATTATATAAATAAAACCGTTTGGAAATTTGGACTTCAAGATGCCAAATCAGTAGGAACGCCTATGGATTTATGTTATGCAAACGAAGGAGACATTAATTTTCTTGAAAATAATATTATGTATCGTAAATTGATTGGACATCTTTTATATATTTCAGTAAACACCAGACCTGATATCTCAGCTGCTGTAAGTATTTTAGCGCAAAAGGTATCACAGCCAACTAATGAAGACTGGATACAATGTAAGCGTGTTTTAAAATACTTAAAATCAACAGCATATTTGAAATTAAGATTAAGCAACAAAAATAATGAACAAAAACTAATTGGTTATGCCGACGCGAATTGGGCCGAAGACAGAATAGAAAGAAAATCGAATAGTGGCCGAATATTTTTCTATAATGGTGGTACAGTTTCTTGGTGCTGTCAAAAACAAAAACTCGTAGCTTCTTCAACGTGTGAAGCCGAATATGTTTCTTTATCTGAATCTGCAAAAGAGGCGAAATGGCTAAGACAACTACTGGAAGATTTACAACAACCGATATATGAACCAACCACTATTTTTAATGACAACCAGAGCTGCTTACGTATTTTAGATGATGATAAATTTTCATGTAGAACAAAACATATGGATACAAAATGATCACAGATCTAGTAAAGAAAGGCATCATTACAAAAAGCTACTGCCCCACGCAAGAGATGATAGATGACATTTTAACAAAGCCTTTGGCGCCAAATAAACACGATTATTTTTGTAACAAATGTAATTTAAGTGAATGAGGAGGAGTGTTGGAGTAACAACATTCACTTTGTAGCTTATATATTTTTATTGTTCTTTTCTAAGTGTAAACACTTTAATGTTTTTCATACAACCTGTTATTTTATTTTACATTGATTGAATTCATACTGCTTTGCTAAATTATTCATTCCAATAAAAGGTTTCGAACTATTAAACATGTTAATCTTTGTCTTACTTCAATTTGTGTGCAACAAGTAGATCTGCATTTAAAAATAAGCAATATTGTTGAGCCTTATTTATTGACAAGTTCCAGGCTTTTTATAGAGTCTGGCATGATGGGTTAGTTACGAAAATAACTCGAGTTCTACTTGGAAGCTCCCACAAGCTTCTGAAGAGCTATCTGGCTGATAGAACATTTAAAATAAGGTCAAAAGAGTCATTGGCAACGTCGTATACTATAGGCACTATTATATATCAATTATAAAGCGGATATGCCAACAAGCCCAAATACATAATAATCAACGTTTAAATCCATCGAAAGTTAATTATATAACGTTTTCCCTCAGAAGGAAAAATTGTCTGTAACAATCACAAATACCATTGTCGCCTAATTTGGTCCCAACATTTAAGACAAATGGAATACGAGAATGAGTTATTTCTCAATTTTTGAAGTTTTCATATTATAGTCTTTTTTCTTGGTTGAGAATGAAGTTTTACAACACTCTAACTTTTTCTGTTATTTTATTCTAGGTAGTACCCCGCAGCTGAATGCCATATGTCCATATTGGTTTTTATTATGGATTTGTATAAAAGCACTTTGGAATCCAAAGCCAGGGTTGAGTTAGAACTTATTAGCCAATGTAGGTAATTTGTTCTAAGCTTTATGGCCGTTATTTTTGCCTCAATGTGACAGGACCACGTTAGGCGTCGATCTAGGTGGATACCCAAATATCTAACGAGTGTGGTATTTGTTATTGTTATTGATGGGCAATTTCGTCTTCTGAGGGAACAGGTTACTTGTACACATTTTCAACCAGGCCTCATTAATGTACGACTGAAGTTGTTGAGATGGAACTTTCTGCAAACGTTGACGTATATGTATTTACGCTTGTTGGCATATTCGATGTATAGATTAGATATAATAGCGGCCCTAGTATACTACCTTGAGGGACCCTTGCAGAGATTTCCCCTTTGCTATAAAATTGATCCTTTGCCTTACCTTAAACGTTCTATGTGTTAAATATCTCTTCAGAAGCTTGTGAGAATTTTCAGGTAGAATTCGAGTTATTTTCGTAAGTAGCCCATAATGCCAGACTTTATGAAATGCCTGGGAAATTTCAATAAACAAGGCAAACCAATCTTGCTTATTTTCAAATGCAGATCTAATAACGGTAACAATTGGACTTGCGGACTTGCTCAATTGTACTATGATTTGCTCGAAAACCAAACTGATGATCCGGGATGATATTGCTTCAAACATGAAACGAATAATTTTTGAAACAATTTTGACAAAATTGACAGCAGGCTAATGGACCTGTACGACGTAATCTGACTTAAGTCCTTGCCTGGTTTAGGGATCTTACATAACATAAAAATTGTTTAGTAACAAAGTAAAACGACGATGCAGAAAACAAAACACAAGCGAAAGGTGTGATTGGGAAGATAAAAAAGAGTCAGTTATTTAACCGAAAGTTATAGCGGAATACTTCAAGTGCATGAAGTAAACAACATGTAAATTATGTATGGATATGTTCATCAAACTAAAATGCCGATGCAGAAGAAACACCAACGAAAAGGTGTGTTTTGAAAGAAAAATAATCCGAAGATTTTTTATAAGAATATAGAAGTTAAGTAGCTTTAACTCGAAGTGCTTGTCAGTCGCACTGATAGGGCCTGTAAGTGACATATCGCTCAAGGCAAAAATTAAAAAAAAAACTAATACTAACGTAGTGATATATGTTAAATAAACTAAACTTAAAGTTAAAAAAACGAAAGTATAACGTAAATGCACCTTTAGAATGAATAGAGACAACTCAAAAAACCCAATATATTGAAAACAGGAAGTTAACTTAGCTGAGGAAGTTACAGGAGAACAGCAAGTAACTGCACTAGGAAAAATTAGACAAATACTAGAAGGAATATGTCGTCATTAACAGTCAAATTTGAGTCAATGAAATAGTTAGGTCACTTAGATGGTTAGATGAATTGCAAAATCAACAACAAAGTAAAGAAAATTAAAATATAAGCCACCCCAACGCGAACATAATAAATGAATTACATATACGGCAAACTCGCATTGATTTAAAGGTAAGTGAGACCTGTGTTATAATAATTAAATTCTATTGGGTTTAAACTTTGCTTTGCATATATACGCTATTCATAATAAAAAACTAAAAAAATATACTAGTGAAGTCCGTGAATTAGACAAAATAAATACGGAATGACAAATCATTCTTAATAAGGTTAGATCAATAAAAGAAAATTTCGACCGCTCTTAAGAGTGCCTAAATACAGATAGACCAATCAAAGATGATACCATTTGAACAACCTTCTCCAAAACCTTGAAAAAACTCGGGTTTTCCTTATTGTTCATTACAATCGACTAACAATAGCCCACAAAACTGCAGAAGAAACACTTTTCTTAGACTTTGGAAATAGCTGCACGAAAAACATACAAATAATACTACCAGAAACGCAAACATTAGTAGAAATTTTGAATACAGCCTCAAAGCTAATCACAGAGTTTGATGGTACATCCGAAAATTTACATCAGTTTTTAGATTTACTGGAATTAGTAAATACAATAAAAAATCTATATGAATTTGCAGCAATATTGCAAATAAAGGTAAAATTGTCACCAATCACAATAACTAATACTACGGTTCCAGCGGAAACGCACGTTAAATATTTAGGTATCCACCTAGATCGGCGCCTAACTTGGTCCCGTCACATTGAGGCAAAAATAACGCTTCGAACAAATCAACTGCATTGGGTAATAAGTCCTAACTCAACTTTGGCTTTGGAATATAAAGTCCTTTTATATAAATTCGTATAAAGAAGCAGAAAAACAAATCATTAAGAACACAAAAATTTATTATTTCAAAAAGAAGAAAACTTCTTGTTCTTACAATGGTTGTGAGACGACTAACTCGAAAAATTAAAGTAAAGTAATATCATAATTCATGTGCGTATTTAGATAAAAATAATAAAAAAAATGAAATTTGACAACGCTGCTTACAGTCGGCCTTTCCTGACCTATTCAGTGTCCTCGCTGAGGTTGTAGACTGCATCATCGTCATCTACGGGCGGAGGTATACGCCAAGGTTTTAACCCATCAGAAGAATATACAGAACTGTAATGACGCGATGTCCGTTTTGAACTAGGCAAATCTTCAACCACATAACGATCGTTAGGTAAAACCTTCGCGACCACAAAAGGGCCTTTAAATCATGGTTCTAATTTACGTGAAGTACCAGAACTAGGGGCTTCATTGCCCACAAGTACCAAATCACCAACCGCATACAACTACGGTGGCGAATGTGCGTTATCGAAACGTTGTTTAGCATTTGCTCTATAATCATCAATTCTCTGGGCAGCGGTTGACATGCTTTGTTCAAATTATGTAAACGCTGTTCTTCACTGTCTGGCATCTGCGTATCATTATCATCATGAAGTACCAATGATAACGTGTTTCCAAGAATATCGCGAGGTTGATAACCATATAGTAATTTATTTGGCGACCGGCCTGTTGTAGAGTTCGTCGCGGAATTGATGGCCCATTGTATAACTCGAAGCTCATAATCCCAATTTCCATCAGTTTGAGTCGAGGGTAGTAGCATCGAAAGGATTGTTCGATTCATTCAAAACATGTTTAATCAGGTTATCGTCGCAAAAACGCTTAAATTCTTTAGACGTATATGCTGTACCACGATCGCTAATAATTCTTTCAGGAGTGCCGAAATATCCGCATACCTCATTTAAAATTTTTAAAACATGTTTGGTTGCCGTGGTAGGGACCGCTCTTATTATCACATATTTAGTAAATGCGTCGACGAGTACTAAGACATGCCCATTACGTTTACTGGATTTGGGAAAAGGACCCAAATGGTCGACGTGAATAGTTTTAAACGGAACCATACTCATATCGCTGTAATCATATTCGCCCTCCTTCTTACCGCCAGGTCGTTGATTGAACGCCCATGGAACACATGATTTAATATACGATTTTACGAAGTTCCGCATTCGAGGAAACCACGTTAGTTGCTGTAATTTTTTAATCGTTCTATTAACGCTTAGGTGTCCAGCCTTATCGTGCGCATCATGAGTAATTTTGTATCGTAGCGCCTTGGGTACCACCCACAATTTTTTACTATCAAAACGTTTATACAATCGGCCTTACTCCACAGTAAACTCTTCGGCAATGTGCTTATCCTTTCCGTTCAGCTTATTAACGATTTCTTTAAGGCTCGGATCTTGTAGCTGCATACTAAACAACCAATCACACTCATCGATGTTTGTTTTGTCAATACGAAGCGAAGCAGGTTCAACCTCATGTGGAGCTTCATAGGGGGCACGGCTGAGAGCATCAACAGGACACATTCTGTTTTCTGATCGCTGTTCTAATGGAATATCGTAATCCTGAATACGCAACCACCATCAATCCGTGGTATTAGCTCTTTTTTGTCATGGCGCATTTGACAGCACTGCAATCTGTGACGACAACAACTGACTTACCGTAAATATAATATCGGAACCGTTCCAAACCTTCTACTACCGCTAATGTTTCAGTTGAACTGGTTGAACGACTGTAAAAAGCAACTGGTTTCCACGTTTCGTCTATAATCTGCATCAAGACCGCAGCCAGGCCAATCGAACTGGCATCAGTATGAAGCTGGTGTTCTGCATCGACATTGTACGATACTAGAATAGGTTCACTAGTAAGTGCTAACTTCAAATCATTAAACGCTTTTTGTTGTGGTTGTTGCCATTTAAAAGTTTCGTCTTTCCGTAATAACTTGCGGAGGGGTTCAGCTACAATGGCGTATCCGGGAACAAATTTCCGAAAGTATCCACTTAGTCCTAAAAATCTACGGACCTCCGTTACGTTTGTTGGTCGTTTAAAATTGCGAATAGCGTCAGTTTTTATTTCGCCTGGACGAATCCCATCAGGAGTCAATTGATGACCAAGACAAGTTATTGTGCTCTTACAAAATGTACACTTGCGAGGTTTAAGGGTAAGTCCGGATTCACGTAGGGCAGTTAACACGCGTTTCAATTTCTCAAACATTTCGTCAACAGTGTGTCCACCAATCAAAATGTCATCCATATAATGGATCATGTCGTCGGCCATTGTCTTCTCTTTTACTTTTGCCATCAACCGCTGAAAAGCTATGGGCGCGTTTTTCAAGCCAAATGGCATACGTTTGAATTCCTATATCCCGTCGGTTGTAACGAAAGCAGTATACTTTTGGCAATCAGGCGATATCGGTATTTGATAGTAACTCTATACTGCTTAGCATCCTGTTATCGTTCTTCAATATTTGGAGTTGGAAAAATTTGCATGGACATATGCCTATTCAGTAATCTGTAGTCTACGCAAAAACGATCACTGCCGTCTTTCTTCTTAACCAATGTTATTGGGCTCGCTTATTCCGATTCCGATTTGACTATAATATCATGATGCAAAAGATCCTGCACTATTTCATTCACTAAGCGATTTTTCGGTTCCGGTATCCTATACGGCGATTGAGCAATAGGATTATCCGTGTTCAGATCGATCCTGAGTTCCACCAGGTCAGGTTTACCAATTTCACTCAAATCATTTGCAAAAACATCTCGGTACTCATCAATAATTTTCATCAAGTTTTGCCTCTGCTGGTCATTGATTTCACCGCATTGAATATCGCTTTCTGGTATGACTGCCGACCGACCGTTATAGTTTTCGAACTCGAAGTTTCCATCTTTCACTACGCCTCTTAGATTTCCATTCGCAAATACATCCTGCCCGATTAAAATATCCACCTGAAGCATATCGTCGTCAACAACGTAAAATTTTGACCGCAGATTCAGCCCATCAATAGATATATCAGTCTATAAATAATCCGTAGAATATCTTACACCACCGCAAATACCCTTTAATCTTAACGACGTCGACTCTTGATGACATGGTAACATTTGGGCCACACTTTGACGAATTAAATTGCATTGACTACCTGTATCTATAAATGCATTTAACTCCATATTATTGCAATAAATTTTCCTCGTAAAAACGTGATCACTCGCTTCCACCTTTTTAACACTAGCTGCTCGCACTTTTCGACCATAATTTTCGGGTTTGCCAATCGGATGCACTTTCTGACAATCCTGGCATCTTCGACGACGTTGAGGTTTTGGACAATTAGACAATATATGCCCTTCTTCATTACAATTATAACACGTGATGCCTTTCCTTTTAACATTTCCGTTATTTCGGGTGGTACTGCTGGTAGTTTCAATATTGTTCTTTTCGTACGATTTTTCGAAATTATTTTTACTCATCGGCGTATATTTAATAATAGCCCGTTCACTAAGTTTATATCGACGAGCGATAGCACAAATTCTAAAACTGTAATCAACAATTTTTTCATTTGGTCTTCTGTACGCGTTGCACATTCTTTTATGAACTTCAGCTTCATCAAGGTCCTGACCGAATTCTTCAATCAAATTCTTAGAAAATTCATTCCAAGTTGAGTGTACTTGTTCGGAGGTATCAAACCACAATTTCGCGATACCATTTAATTTGCTATACACCGCAAACATTACAGTTTTTTCATCCCATTCGTACGCACTTTTGGCGGCGTCGACACGTTCAACAAATTGTTCCGCCGATAACGACATATCATTCGATGGATCAAGTTCCGGAATTGTCTATGAAATTTCTCTAACTGAGTGCGAATTACGATTGACCATTCGATGTTGATTGTACGTGTCCGCATTTGCGTTATTATTCACATTATCTCTTATGTTCTCATTAACATTATCGTTTACATTATTATTAACTGAACACGACGCGACACCGGGTGAAGATGATCTACGCACTCCATTCGATTGTATCATCACCATTAAATTTTCCATCATTCGTTTCAAACTGTCTATTTGGGACTGAACTGAATTTTCAGGTATATCAACTTCCACTTCATCGCTACCCGTTGCTTCTATAAAACGCTGAATTAATTCAGCCCGATTTCTCGCACTTATAATATCCCGATCCCGTAACAATTGTTTTATTTTATCAACCTTCAAATCGTTTATTTTCCGCATTTCGTTGTATTTATATTTTCGCTATATACATATTTCATTTATATAAAATTTGTAAAAGTAACCCGTATCAAGAATAACTATTAACGTTCAGCTATTCGTTTCGTCCGTTAACTCCGTTACATTAGACAAATGTTATTTATTGCATTTTTCACTCCTATTAATTTTTTTAAGACATCTTTTTTTTAAAGGTTTACTTTTGTTCTTTTTCTGTTTATTGCTACCTATATTCCTTCCTTTTGTACATATGTATGTTTTGAAAACCGTTTTAATATTTTTAATTCTTTATACACACATACTTTCGTTGTTACGCACACGCAAACCTAATTATCGTCATTGATAATGATCATCTATATTCTCTTTGTGCGAGGGTGAGTTTCATTCCACTTCTGAGTATTATAAAGAAACACAAAAACAAATCATTAAGAACACAAAAATTTATTATTTCAAAAAGAAGAAAACTTCTTGTTCTTACAATGGTTGTGAGACGACTAACTCGAAAAATTAAAGTAAAGTAATATCATAATTCATGTGCGTATTTAAATAAAAATAATAAAAAAAATGAAATTTGACAACGCCGCTTACATTCGTTATAAAGCCAATATGGTCATATGGTATTCAGCTGTGGGGTACTGTCTGTGCATCAAACATCTAGAAGTTACAGAGAAGACAGTCTAGGATTTTACGTCACATAGTATGCGCCCCCTGGTACATAAGAAATGGAAACATACATAGGGATCTCAAAGTTCCCACTATCCACGAAGAAGTTGAAACGTACACGTCCAAATACGTAAACAAACTAGTCGCACATCCCAACACTCTAGCACGCCATTTATTGCAATTTCACGGCCACCAGAGACTAAAAAGAACTGACACATTGAGCATGAATAGGCGGCTCTCTCTATACAATAGAAGATGGATTTTTAGGATTTGAATACAAAAAATTAGTTATTACATTGGTAATAACTAGTAAATAATAATATAGAAGTAAGATTTGAACACTTTTTGTGAATTTCTTTTAGTACAAAGATTCAATAAAATGAAATATAAGTATAAAAAAAACGCTAATAAAAACAAAACTAACGCGCAACTGTACTTCAACTGGGGTTTTTATATTGTTTTATTATTTGCTGCGCGACTATATATGTCGCTCTAAGCAAGTAGTAATCTTTATTGAATTCTTTGTTGTTAAAACCTTCTTCTTTTATACAAAACATGAGAAGAAAGCTTAACCTTATACTAGTACTTACAATGTTTTTATACTTATAACTACTTAGAATTAACGCGATGGGAATTATAAATTAATTTATTTCCCACCATGAAATGTGAGGCGAGCGGCATGTTTAAATGACAAAATATTTCCAGTGCGTTGCCCGAGGTGTCAGTTGATGTCTGCAGTCAAAGTAAATTTGCAGCTGAACCTGACACTCTTTTATTATCTTATGTTCATGCATTTTAAAGAATGTATTCATGCTACACCTCCATTTTTCGCAAGAATGTTCATATAACGACAGAATGTTGTTTTATGGACATTCTTTTACAAATATATTTTAATATAAGAAACATTTTTAAGAAAAACTAAGTAAAAGGTAATTATTGTACTTTCTGTTAAATTATGACTAATATTTGTATATGTTATAGTGTTACATTGTTTAAATTATTAATCCGGACTTTTTAATTAAAGGTTTTGTATTATTTTCTGTTGTATTATTTGTTATGATATAGCTTAAGTCTATTTTTATGGACTATTTGTTTTTTATTATTTTTCTTATCAACTATTGTTACATTATTTCTTATGTCTATGTTTTTAATTTCGTATGGTCCTTTATAATTTGGTTCTACTTTATGACCTGCTTCGTTTTTAAGTAAAACTACATCTCCTATTTTTAATTTGTAGTCTAGAATATTTTTATCATAATTTTGTTTTTGCTTAATTTTATTCTTATCTAGTAATTGTTGGGCCCTCTTATATGCTACTTCTAATCTAAATTTTGCCTCTTTGGCATAATCATCTATATTGTATAAGGGAGTAATTCTATCTATTTTATTAAATTGTTGAAGCTTGTTAGGAAGTTTTGAAAAAACTAGTTCATATGGACAGTAATTGTGAACTGTCGATGGTGTTGTATTAAAACAGTATGTAAAATATTTTAACCATTCATCCCAATCTGTTTTATCAACTTTAATATAAGAGCGTACATATTCATTGAAAGTTCTATGGCTCCTTTCTATTGTTCCTAACGTTTGATGGTGATATGCAGTTGAAGTTAGTTTTTCAATCTTTAAAAATTTACAAATTTCTAGCAATATTGCATTTGTATATTCAGTACCCATGTCCGAAATGAACGTCTTCATTGGACCATAGGTAAGTATAAAGTTTTCAAAAATTGCTTTAGCGACTGTTTTAGCGCTTTTGTCTTGTATTGGTATAGTTACTAAATATTTAGTTAGGTCACATATTAATGTGATTGCATATTCATTTCCATAAATTGATTTTGGAAATGGACCTATTGTATCTACATACACCGTGTTAAATGGTTTATCTGGTGTTTCTGTAATGGTCATTGCACTTTTTAAATGTTTAGTTGTTTTTGATGTTTGGCATTTATGACATGATTTAACATAATTTAATATGTCTTTGGACATATTTTTTCAGTAATAATATCTTTTTATTTTTTCTATTGTTCTATATATTCCACAATGTCCTCCTTCTATGGGATCATCGTGATACTTCAGCATTATTTCGAGAATTGCCTTGGCATTCTTACTATCGATTCGGGTCACCTCATTTAGTAGCGCTACTTTAATATTCTTTAATATTTTATTGCCCATTTTTTTAAATTCATTAACTGAGATAAATTCGAAAATTTTCTGACTAGGTGCCACTTGTATTTTATTTATATTGTGCTTACCGGCCACATATTCGAGCCTAGGGAAAAATTGTCCTAAGTCAAGGTTCCCTTTAGTAAACAAATCATTAATTTGTATATATGTTACTATAGATTTTCCTCGTTTGATATAACATCTTCCGGGGGAAATCTTTAGTTTGTAATATTTACTGACGTCAGTGTTATTTAATGGTACATATATACTGGGCTCATTATTTTTCTTATTATTAGTATTCATATGCTGTTTATTGATAATTTTTCTATCATTCCTTTTTTCTTTTTTATCGGTCATCGACCTAGTCGTGACTCTTAATATAGAACAAATTTTAATATTCATGTCTTTTAGGTCATTTATGCTAATTCGTGATAACGCGTCGGCAACATAATTATCTTTTCCCCTAAGATATTCAACTGTAAAATTGTATTCTTCAAGATCAAGTCTCATCCTTGTTAATTTTGAGCTTGGGTTTTTCATCGAAAATAAATAAGATAGTGGTCTATGGTCAGTACGGACAAGAAAATGTTTTCCGTATATGTATGGTCTGAAATGCGTTATGGCCCAATGTATGGCAGTCAATTCTTGTTCAATTGTTGACTTGTTGCTTTCGCCTTTAGTGAATGTTTTTGAGGCGTATGAAATTGGTAAATGTTTACCACCATATTCTTGGGTTAAAACTGCTCCACAAGCATATTTGCTTGCGTCCGTTGTAATACAAAATTCTTTTGTAAAATCTGGGTATTGCAGTAAAGTGGGACTCATTAATGCCTTTTTTAAGTATTTAAACGCGAAATCGCAATCCTTTGTCCATTCGAATGGAATATTTTTCTTGGTTAATCTTGATAAATGTCTGGAGTATTCAGAAAAATTTTTTATAAATCTTCGATAGTAATTACAAAATGCGATAAATCTTTTTGCACTATCCGCATCTGTTGGTGTCGGATAATTTTCAATTATGGAGTATTTACTATCATCTGGCAATATACCTTTATCTGTACATTTATGACCAAGATATGTCACCTCTCTCATGAAGAATGAACATTTTTCGGGATGTAATTTAAGGTTGTATTTGCGACTCAGACTTTTGCAAATTCGAAAGCATGTGTTTTTCAGAACACCCCAGGACAACTAAGTCATCCATATAAAGAAATGCTTGATCGGGTTTAAGTCCACTGAAAGCAAGGGTCATCATTCTTTGGAAAGAATTAGGAGCGATCTTCAAACCATATGGTAATCTTGTAAATCTGTAAGAACCGTTAGCTGTTGAGAACGACGTTAAGTCTCGTGACTTTTTATCTAGGGCTATTTGGTGAAATCCTGACATTAAGTCAAGGCAAGAAAAATATTTAGCTCTTCCTAGTTGATCTAAAATATCGTCTATTCTTGGTAATGGAAATTTATCCGCCACTAATTTCTTATTTATTTGTCTATAGTCTATTACTAGTCTCCATCTTTTGCCTTCTGTGTTGGGAAGGGATTTCTTCGGTACTAACAGAATTGGACTGTTATATTCAGAATATGATGGTTCCACTATTTTGTCATCTATTAATTTCTTTACTTGTTTGTCTATTTCTTCTTTGTGGGAATGTGGAATTCTATAGTTCTTAATGTATACAGGTGTTGTATCTTTTACTCTCAACTTTTGTTCATAGAAATTATTTGTGGTTATTGTTTCTGTTTCTAAACCGAAAATATCACAATATGAACTGCAAAGTTCTGTTAATGTATTATTAAATTGTTCAGGGAAATTTTTCTTTAAAATTTGTAAAACTTTATTATTTCTCTTCGTGTCTGTTTTAGCTTTACCTTTAAATATGTTATAGTTTGAGTTGTTTTCGGTTTTTATATTGCTTTGTTTAAATTTACTAATAGTATTGTTAGTGTTTAGGATACGAATGAAAGCTTTATTTGTTGTTACTATTGTATTTGCAATAAAAATACCTGGTTCTATTTGTTGGTTAGGAATCAATAATTCGTGTTCTGTAGATAGTAATTTTACTTGGCGTATGACTTCCGACCTTGGTGGCAGAATTATGTCATCGCCATTATTTGTTATTGGTATTTCTATCGATTTTCTAATGTTGCAGGGGCGTAGGACAAAGTAATCGCATTTGTTATTAAAATCTAAAATGCAGTTATATTTTTTAATAAAGTCCATGCCGATGATTCCATCGCATGGTATTGGAAAATTATTTTTAACTACTTGGAAATTATGTGGTATTAGGAAATTTTTATGCTTTAGGTCGAAAAATATACTTCCAAGTGATTGTATTTTACCTTGTCCTATTCCGCTTAATCTTGTTACTTTGTTAGTATTTAATTCACTTATATGGAAGTATGTTACTTTTATTAATGAGACATCTGCTCCAGTATCAATTAGTAAGGTTATTGGTGTGTTAGTTTTATTTATATGCAATTGAACACAGAAACATAAGTTGAGGTTGAGATTGTATATTTTGTTATTTATTGAATTTGTCTTAGGGGATCGTCTTGGTTTTCCGAATCAAATTCGTTTGATTCTGTTGCCCTAACGTAGTTTCTGTTTCTACGATAGTTGTTAGGCCGTTGATTGTACCTATTGTTATTAGCATTATTGGATAGCCCATTATTACTATTGTTGACATTATTATTATGTCTGTTATTATAACTGTTATTTCGTGGGTAATTATTCCTCCCACGATGATTCGTATTATATCCACGAAAGCTATTGTTCCAATTGTTGTGTCTTTGCCGGTAGTGTAGTATAGTATTTTGTTGTCCAGTTGCTTCCGTGCAACTGTTGACAAATTTACTAATAGCGTCATTCATGCTATTGAATTGCCCTGCTTCCATGATAAGTTTTACTTTATCAATGGTACAGTTTTTGGTAAGTGCCTTTACGGCAATTTGTGTAGAGTATTTGGTAGCTAAGTCGTATTGCAATCCATCGGATATATATGCGTTTTCTAAGGATTTACTTAAATTTTCTATTTCGCTGCAGTATGCGTTAGCTGTTTTATTATTTTGTTTAATATTCATTATTTTTGCAGTGAGAACCTCTACTGATTCTCCTTTAACTGAAATTTTTAGTTTCTGTATTATGTCTGATATTGTTTGTTCACTGCTTATTATATTTCTTGCAGTGCCTTTTAGCTTTGTTTTAATCAGGGAAACTGCAACTGATTCATGAGTTCCTTTTATTGTTTCTACTAAACATAATGAGTCAATGAACGATGGGAGGTTTTCTGCTTTGCCATCAAAATCTAGAATCAGCTTTGAGGCTGTGTTTAAGAATTCTACCATAGTTTGACTCATTTTGTTATTTATTTCTTTATTTGTGTTTTTACTGACTGTTGTAACTGTATATACACTTTCGTGTAGTGAATTTGGTAATTTTATTGAAATAGCTTTCTTTGCAGCTAATTTCAAAATTCTATTCTTTAAATCTAAAAAAAATGCTTCGGCTGCGATTTTATGAGCTGCCGTAAATCTGTTAAAGTGTACGTTAAATAAAATTCTTATTTTCTCGAAGCTGTCGAGGATTATTTGCATATGTTGATTAACTGTTTCTTCCTTAGTTGGTCTGTCAACATTAAGGCATTTGTATGAACGGTCGAAATCTTCCTTAATTAGTCTGGCTTTAGTTAGAATAGTTTGCCATTCCATTAAAAAAAAAATTAATAAAAAATATTGTTAAATTTTATCCAAATTGTCGGCTCTACTAATATATTTCTTTTTCAGTGATTTTTTATGAAGTAAATAGATTTTAATAACGAGGGTTATAATTGATATTATTACTAAAATTAACATTAATGTCCATAATGAACTAATTTCTTCAGTGTGATCAATGACTTCTACATTGTTCACCACATTTGCATTAGGGTTCTCAATCTTTGATTGAGGTTTTCCCATTTTTTTAAGAGGTTTATGTGCACTTTTTTTTTTTTTTTTTTAATTGTTTTGTAATTTCTTTCTTATGAGATGTGTTGTATCCTCTTCTATTCCTATAAATTTTCAAACTTTTGTCATGTATCTAATTGTGGTTTCTATATCTATTTCTCCCATTTCGAGGACACATTGTTCCGAGTTACTAATTTTGTTAGTCTTTCTATTATTGAGGACCATTTACAATAGCTAAAATATTATTTTTGTTATTTTATTTTTTTTTTGTGTGTTTTGTTCTACCAGACAAAGGAATTATTATTATTATTATTACTTATTTCTATTTACATGTATTTGTATGAGTTGATCAAGCTGATTTATTCTTTTATACATAGATTGGGAATTTTCCCAGCTTGGTGGGGGATTCGCATTCATTTCTCTTAATATTCTAGATTTTTCTCTTTTTAGTTTATTTGTATAGCCTCCTCTGCGTTTGGGCTTTTTTACTATTGGTATTGCTGTTATTGCCTCTTCTTGGCGACCTAATTGGCGCCTTCTATATTCATCTATAGTCAGTGGCTTAGGGCCTACTGATGACATATTTTGTACAAAGAGAAGAAAGAGAAAAAATATTTTGCCTCGAGCGGTTGACGCTTACAGGCCCTAAGAGTGCGTTTATGCGCACTTCTTTTTGCACTTATTTAAATTAAAAAAAAAAATTTTTTTTTGTTTGTAAAAAAATTTTTTTCTGCTATCCTGCTGTCTTCCAGGCGGACCTTCCTTCGGATTTGTAGTGCTTTTTGGCCAGGCGGACCTTCCTTCGGATTTGTAGTGCCTTTTGGCCAGGCGGGCCTTTCTTAAGATTTTTTTTCTTCTCAGGCTCCTGGCAGGATCGCCATGTACTTCAACTGGGGTTTTTATATTGTTTTATTATTTGCTGCGCGACTATATATGTCGCTCTAAGCAAGTAGTAATCTTTATTGAATTCTTTGTTGTTAAAACCTTCTTCTTTTATACAAAACATGAGAAGAAAGCTTAACCTTATACTAGTACTTACAATGTTTTTATACTTATAACTACTTAGAATTAACGCGATGGGAATTATAAATTAATTTATTTCCCACCATGAAATGTGAGGCGAGCGGCATGTTTAAATGACAAAATATTTCCAGTGCGTTGCCCGAGGTGTCAGTTGATGTCTGCAGTCAAAGTAAATTTGCAGCTGAACCTGACACTCTTTTATTATCTTATGTTCATGCATTTTAAAGAATGTATTCATGCTACACAACGCAAGAAATTCAGTAAGCAACGAAATCATAAATAAATTATAAAACAGCGTAAAAGCGAAAGCGCTAGAGCAAAACAGCCTATTGCAATGTAATTGAAAATCTTGCAAAATCATTGGAAAACGCATATATATCGGATGGTTTGTCATGCGAATCAGCCAATAAGTATTCTACATAAGTTGCCGTAAAAGCCATGTCCAAAAACTGCACCATAGATAAAGCAAAAGTTATCATGGAAGCAGGTCAAATTAACACTATGAACGAAGCAATCGCAAAAAAGGCCAATTCAAAGCTGTCGGGGAAACCAATTTAAACCCCACAATAGAACTAGTTACCCACAATGAAATGACAGCAATGCTAATCGTTACAACAGCAACTCATACATAAAAAGACATTACGTTAGGGCAACAGATTCAAACGAAAATAATCCGGAAAACTCGGAGCTCCCTCTAAGAAAAACTTATTAAACCATAAAGTATGTCATCTTAATCTTAACTTATGTTCCTTTATTCATATCGAAATAAACAACACCAACAACATAGTAACGTTGTTGGTTGCCACAAGTGCCGATATTTCAATAATAAAATCAACATTTTCTAAACAACATCAAATAAACACAAACGAAACCTTAACAACCTTAAGCGGGATGGGACAGGGACAAATTAAATCAACAGGCAGATATTCCTTGATCTAAAATTTAGAAATTTTTTAATACCACATAATTTTCAAGTAGTGCAAAATGATTTTCCAGTACCTTGCGATGGAATAATTGGCATGGACTTTATTAAAAAATACAACTGCATATTACATTTTATTTAAGAAAGTAATTACCTTACTCTACAACCTTTTTCAATACCGCACACCATAAAAATACCAATTACGAATCATAGCACTGATATAATTTTTCCACCAAGATGCGAGGAACTAATAATTCCAAATCAGGAAATTGAATCAAATACAATAGTAAAATCGGATAATAGAATCGGAGCCTGTAACAACCAATAATTTCTACGAACAAAAGTTGAGAGTAACAGTTGCCCAATCGGTCTATATTAAGAACTATCGGATATCGCACGGTTTTACTTTGTTAAATGAAAAAATAAATTAATTTTCTGTTCTTTATTTTTATTATGTCTTAATTGAGAGTGAAGGGAACTAATTCTAAATACAATTTCCATTAAGTCTTCTTTTATATTACAATTTGCTTATTATTGAAATTGCTAGTTAAATGAACTTTAAAGTTTCGAAATATGAAACTAATGTCCAGTTTTTGACTCATTGTCATTTAGCTTTAAATTCTATTTAAATACGAAATACAGATTTTCCTTATTTAATTGCAACTTAAATGAGCAACATTGGGCATTTAAAGTTTATTTAAAGTCCAGAAAGTTAACATATGACTTTGACGTTTGTTTACCTCTCAATTTCTTGGTTAAAAAATATTTTTCAGAAATTAAAAGTTATTAAATATAAAAAGTATATATATGTACATTAAATTAAAAACTATAGATATCTGAATATATAAGTATATATATATGTACATATACGTATAAATATATTATTAATGTATGGGGGGATATCGAAGCAGACCACTTACTTTCTGGGTCCTTTTTCGACCCCCATTACGCTCCTCAAATTGATTTCAGGAAACCGATCCGTAATCACAACCACCTTACTTTCAATTCAGTCTCGTGCTAGCCCTAGCCTTTACTCTTGACTAAAGTGATTTCAGACTGTCGACTGGTAACTGTCGACACTCTTCCTCATCACGGAGTCTTTTATAATTGCTAGCATTTGTCTAAGGCTTAGTTCCCCCATGGCATTCACATCTAACAAGTGTCTGCCAGTTGTCTTAAGCCTTATGCTTGCCAGTGCTGGACATTCACACACAATGTGCGCTACCGTCTCAGCCTCTTCCAGGCATAGTGTGCAAGTATCATCTTAGCCAGATGGTACTTGAAGTTTCCATGTCCTGTAACTAACGCAGTGATCCAGCTTAAAGTAGCCCTATTATATCCGAGCACCTTGCTGGCCTTCCAGCCGAGGGGCTCTTTCAGCACCATTCGAGCCTGTCTAGATATGGTATTCTCCCTCCACCTATTCAGGTGTAATGAGTTTGCCAATTGAAGAACTTTAGCTCGTACTAGGCCAAGAAAGCGAAGAAGGCTTTCAAGAAAGCGATCCAACGCATGCAGCAACTCAAGCAGTTCCGCCTGGTAAACTGACACGTACCTCCCCAGACGCAGACTACAGGACAAGTTCAGCTCAATTGAGAATACACCTGCTCCTGCCCTCCCACTCATAAGAGAACCATCAGTAAAAATTATGATGTCGTTCTCCATACACAAATTGTGTATAATGCCTTCCGCAATTAGTGTCCGATGCAGCCTCTCGACTACCTTTCTTCTACTCATGCGTTCCATCGGCATCTGAGCAACCCTAACCTCTTTCCCAACGAGGTCCAGGATACTCTTATGCCCGATGTTCGGCCCAAAGCTATGCCAAACCGCATCGCTCCTCATTCGCAAAGCTGACAATGCGGCCGTTGACCTAATGAATAAGACCAAAGGGAGCAATCCCAACATTGCCTCGATTGCCTGTGTTGGTGCCGTGCGCATTGCACCACTTATACCCATGCAGGCAACCCTCTGAATCCCATCCAACTTACGCTCAATTGTGCCCTTAAAGGCCTTCGGCCACCACAGCACGGATGCGTAAGTTATAATGGGTCGCACCATCATTGTGTAAATCCAGAATGCAGCCTTTGATGAGATTCCCCACCTACGGCCACACACTCGTTTACATTGATGCATAATCCTTTTTCCGGATTTTCAGGTAAGTTCTTTATCCAGGGTAACGCCCATATAAATCACCTTCCTGGACACATTTACTTCCGATCCGAAAAGCATTAAGGCTTCAACCTCTACACCTTTCCTCTACGTATAAATATACATATATTTATAAATAGAAAAGGCAACAAAATGAATTCCGATCAAGACATGAGTGATGCTGAATTGTCTACAACTTTTATTTATGGTGCACAGCTGTTTTCTTTAAAACTATCAATAAATTTTTTGACACTTAATATTGCTACCATATTTTCATTGCGATTTAATACGAAGAAATATTTAACACTGAAAAACTGAAGCTGTATTTAAATACAATTTAAATTTAAGTAAAAATTAGCTAAGCGCATATTTAAATATCAACCCAAAAACTGGGCATAAGTTAAAAGAAAACGCAAGTATTACAAAAGTGCTTTTTTAAAAAGAAATTGCAAGTACAGAAGTTTATTATTATTTGTTAGCAAACAAAAATAAAATCAATTACATTTTTTATTTAAAAATTCGTCCATCTTATCACTGTTATTACTATATTGAACTCACGCACATAAAGAAGAAGTTGCGAAACAAGTGAAAAAAATTAGTCGAGGACAAGATAATTGAACCCTCACAATCCCATTGCAATGGCCCAATTTTACTAGTACCAAAGAAATAGTTACCACATTTAGAAAACAAGAGATGAAGACTTGTGATTGATTACATTCAATTAAACAAAAACTAATAGCAGATAAATTCCCACTACCAAGAATAGACGATATCTTAGATTAATTTGGCAGAGCTTAATATTTCTCTTGAATGGATTAAATCTCAGGATTTCACCAAATTGTGCGTTTCAACTTTTTGCACTAACATTAGGTAAATAATTTTTCAATGTTTGTGCCTACTTATGGTTTGGCTTAGTATGTGGTAGATTATGTACTAGCAGAAGGATCAGCATGTAGCCTGGGAGATTGGGAAGCCTTATATGGTCCAAATTTGGATTTCTCTACTACTATAGTTTGCAGTATGATTTTCTCCACAGTTACTAAAATCAGAAGTCTGTCGACATCTATGCAAACCACGCATACGGTTGAAAACTGGCAGCTTTTAGTGTAACCGAATCGCTGGCAATTAGTCCACGGACGGAGACCATTATATTTCAGCGTTACTTTATCATTGTATAGCATATTGTGCACTCACCTCACGTTATACCCTTCCGCTTATACTTTCCATTTCCTCATAAGGAAGAGAATTGTCAATGTTCTCTATATTAACTATCAAACATTTTTAACTGGTAGGTATAATTGTAGCATGATTTTACAGTCTGTAATACCGACACAACATAGCAAGACTTTATAGTCATTATCAACATGAAATGTACAATGTATAAAACTAAAACAGTGTCATATAACACACTGTATAAGCAGCAAACATTTGACTGTCGCTGCGCCACTGGCCACATTGGTATACACACAAGCAGCGATCACTTCATACTTTGTTGTCATACCGCTGACCGACTTCATAGACGTACTCTGCATGTTGTTGTTGTGTTTCAATGCTTATGATCGTGTGGCTCATTACATTGTTTATCATGGGAATTGTAAGTTGTTATAATTGTAATAGGCGTGTGTCATGTTGCACATATTTATCCCACACTATTTGCATTTGAAGAATAAGAATAGGAATGTACAATCACACGCACATGTACTGTAGTATGTAGAAATATAGAATTAGTATAGAAATAAGGGCTGAGTTGAAAATTGTCAACTCTTATCGCGGAGCTCGATGAAAATGAATAAAATAATTTTAATACAAACAAAAGGTCTTTCACAACATGGCGATCCTGCCAAATTTTAGAGTGCTCTAAAAAGATTAATCTTTTGCACCTAAAATAGAAAAAAAAAGAAAAAAAAATTTTTATTTTGGTCCTGACGGATCAGCCAAAGGTTCCGTCAAGTGTGAAAAATCCGTCTGGCCAAGAGACATGAAGGAAGGTCCTACACCTCTAACAATAAAGGAATACGGGTCTTGAAAACTATTCCTCCACCATCCTGGGACAATGGCACGTATGTGGAAAAGAATTGAGGAAATAAACCTCAAAATAAAAAATATTATTAATGAAAAAAACGAAGTGCGTATATCGCACTCGCACTTGTAGGGCATATAAGCGACATATCGCTCGAAGCAAAATAAAAATAATAAAAATTAGAATATACTATAAACAAACAAATTATATTAAGAATATTTAAAAATGTAAAATCAAAAAAAATTTTTACTTAATTATGAATAAAAGAAAAATTAAAGTATATAATCCTATTGATTGGAATAACAAAGAAGAACATGAAGACACAGTAGAAGAAGAAAGCAAATGGTTAAAAAATATTTGGAAATTGATAGGAAAAGAAGGCACTCCTACTAGGGAAGAAGTTATTCATAGGTTAACAAGAGAAGAAGACCTAGTTAGAATGATAAGAATTTCCGAAAAATATTTCTAAAATAAAAATAAACAGCAATAATAGAAAAAAAAATTTTTTTTCAAATAAATACTTATTCTAAAAATGGGGAAACAACAATCAAAAATAGAAAACACCAATGCTAATGTAATAAATGAAGTAGAACTATATCAGGAACCTTAAAAATCGTTGAATTTTGTTTAATAATTATCACTATTTTGATAGGTTTGAATTTTGTATTACATATTTATGCCATACATAATAAAAAACTAAAAAAGAAATATTTGAGCAGAGCTAACGACTTGAAAAAAATTTATAACTTTTTTATGGACTGGCAAGAAATACTTCAGAAGTTAAGCGAAATAAAGGACGATTTTGACAAGTCATATAAATGCCTAAATATAGATAGAAAAATCAAAGAAGAAACGGTAATTAAACATATTCAAATTTTATGCGATAAATTAGAACAGATTATAGTTATACTTAACGTGAACTACAGTAGACTCACCACACCACATAAAGCGGCTGCCGAAAATTTCTTCTCTGATATTAAAAATAAAATCATTGCTATTGCGTCCAAAAAATGTATTAAAATAAACCTGCCAGAAACAATTCACGAAAAAGCAGAGTATCTAAAAGAAACTGCATATTCAGAAGCAGGTAAACCAACAGAATTTACACAACCCAAAAGTATACATAAATTAAATATGAATCAAACTATAGTCGAATTTTTGAATACAGCTTCAAAGCTGGTGACTGAGTTTGATGGCCGATCAGAAAATTTACGTTCATTTATTGATTCACTACAATTACTAGACACCATCAAAAATAACCATGAAACGATAGCGATTTCCCTAATAAAAACTAAACTTAAGGGAAATGCTAAAAATTTAATTGGCGACGAACAAACAATAACAGAAATAATAAACAAATTAAAAAGTTCCGTTAAATGTGAATCAGTTGAGGTAATTACTGCTAAAATAATGAACGTTAAGCAAAATAATAGCACTGCTAACAATTACTGCAAAGAACTTGAAAACTTAACTAAATCATTAGAAAATGCTTACATCTCAGAGATACCAGCAAAATATTCAACACAAGTTGCTGTTAAAGCTTTTACTAAAAACTGCACTCTCGATAGGGCAAAACTTATCATGGAAGCAGGTCAATTTACCAATATGAACGACGCCATAAGCAAATTTGTAAACAGTTGCACTGAGGCAACTGGAGATCGCAATGCCGTTTTATTCTACAGGCAGAAGAATACTCGTGGTATCTATCGTGGAAATAGAAAACAATTCCGTGGTAGATATGATTTCACACGAAATACGAACGGTAGTAATAATAATTACAACAATAGGCCACAACAAGGAAATTTTAAAAACCGACAAAGTCAACAAAACAACAGTAGGCACAGGAGCTATGCAAGAATAACAAACTCAAATAATTCGGAAAACTCCGAAGATCCCCTAAGATAAATTCAAATAATAATGTATACAACCTTAATCTCAACTTAAGTTTCTTTGTTAACTTAAAAATAAACAGTACAAATAACATTGTGACATTATTGGTGGACACTGGCGCAGACATATCAGTTATAAAGAAAGAATATTTTCATCCTACACAAATTAATAAATATAAAACAAATACACCAAGTGGAATAGGACACGGTAAAATTAAGTCAATGGGAAATGTGTTTATAGACTTAAAGTTAAAAAACATTTTGATCCCACATGAATTTCAAGTGGTGCCAAATAATTTTCCAATTCCCTGTGACGGAATACTGGGAATGGATTTCCTTAAGAAATACAAATGCATATTAGATTTCAATGAGGATTACGATTGTCATGTTCTACGTCCACCAAATCTTTCACATGAAATAGAAATACCTCTTATAAATAATTACAGCGAAATAATTCTACCACCAAGATCAGAAGTAATTCGACAAATTAAATTTGTAAACCTTGAAATGACATACTTATACCTAACCAAGAAATCGCCACTGGTGTCTTTATACCAAATATCCTGGTCAAATCAAATAAAGCTTTCATTCGTTTTCTAAACACCAACGATAGAATAGTAAAAGTCAAACAAAAAAATATAAAAACAGAAAAAATGTCTGATTACAAAATAATAAACCAAAAAATTCATAAAAATAGCCAAAGAAAATCCGAAATCATGAATTCACTAAAGAAACACTTTCCAGATCAATTTAAATCAATTCTAACAAAACTTTGCTTAGAATACACTGATGTTTTCGGATTAAAAACCGAAACAATAACTACCAATAATTTCTATGAACAAAAGTTGAGAATAAGAGATGACCATCCAACAGTACCGGATAAACTATCGTATACCAGAATCGCATAAGGAGGACATAAACAAACAGGTTAAAAAACTGCTAGAGGGCAAGATTATCGAACCATCATTCTCAGAATACAATAGTCCAATCCTATTAGTACCGAAGAAATCACTTCCAGGTTCAGATGAAAAAAGATGGAGACTTGTGATAGACTATAGGCAGTTGAATAAAAAACTTATATCAGACAAATTTCCACTGCCAAGAATAGATGACATTTTAGATCAACTAGGCAGAGCAAAATACTTTTCCTGTTTAGATTTAATGTCTGGTTTTCACCAAATCAGTTTGGAGAAAAAATCTAAGGATTTAACATCATTTTCGACAAGCAACGGCTCATATAGATTCACCAGATTACCCTGTGGCTTAAAAATCGCACCAAACTCTTTTCAAAGAATGATGACACTTGCATTTTGTGGTCTGAAACCAGATCAAGCATTTCTTTACATGGATGATTTGGTTGTACTAGGATGTTCTGAAAAGCACATGCTGCCCAACTTAAAAGACGTTTTTGATATTTGTCGCAAACACAATCTTAAATTACATCCAGAAAAATGTTCCTTTTTTATGAAAGAAGTGACCTACCTTGGCCACAAATGTACAGATAAGGGAATACTAACCGATGATAGCAAATATTCAGTAATTGAAAACTACCCGACGCAGACAGCGTCAAAAGGTTTGTCGCATTTTGCAACTATTATCGAAGGTTCATTAAAAACTTCTCTGAATATTCCAGACATCTTACAAAATTGTTAAGAAAGGGTGTACCATTTGAATGGACGGAAGATTGTGATTTTGCGTTTAATTATCTAAAGAAAGCATTAATGAGTCCAACTTTGCTTCAGTATCCCGATTTCACAAAGGAATTCTGTATTACAACAGATGCAAGTAAACATGCGTGCGGTGCAGTGCTAGCTCAGGAACATGAGGGCAAGCAACTACCAATAGCCTATGCATCAAAAACATTTACGAAGGGTGAAAGTAATAAATCTACCATAGAACAGGAATTAACTGCCATACACTGGGCTATCACACATTTTAGATCATACATCTATGGAAAACATTTCTTGGTTCGAACTGACCATCGTCCACTTTCTTATTTATTTTCCATGAAGAACCCTAGTTCCAAGTTAACAAGAATGAGACTAGATTTAGAAGAATATGATTTCACAGTTGAATATTTTAGGGGAAAAGACAACTATGTCGCTGATGCGCTATCGCGCATAACAATACAAGATTTGAAAGAACTAAACAAAAAGGTATCATGCGTATTAAGAGTCACGACAAGATCGGCGACTAATAAACAAAAATGTAGTAATATCTCAACAAATCAGCATAAAATAGATAAAGTAAATGAGCCCAAAATATTTGTACCATTAAAAAATAATGACGTCAGAAAATATTATAAATTAAAGATATTTCCCGATAAATGCTACATTAAAACGGGAAAAAGAATAATTGCTAGCATAAAAATTAATGATTTGTTTACTAAAGAGAAAGTTGATCTAGAACAATTTTTCTCTAGGCTTGAAAAGGTAGCCTGTAAACTAAATATTTATAAAATGAAAGTAGCACCTAGCGAGAAAATTTTCGAATTTATCTCAGCAAATAAATTTAAAATGGTGGGCAATTAAATACTAAATAAAGTTAAAATATCGCTATTAAATAAGGTAACAATA
Source organism: Phania funesta (assembly GCA_963932375.1). NCBI lineage: Eukaryota > Metazoa > Arthropoda > Insecta > Diptera > Tachinidae > Phania > Phania funesta. The sequence continues at coordinate 30,941,895 of OZ010656.1, forward strand.
ATTGATAATAAGAATGCCAAGGCAATTCTTGATATATTGCTGAAATACCACGATGACCCTATTGAAGGAAGTCACTGCGGAATATATAGAACCGCAGAGAAAATAAAACGATATTACTACTGGAGAAATATGACAAAGGACATAGCTAAATATGTTAAAGCATGTCATAAATGTCAAACAGCAAAAACAACTAAAAACGCAAAATGTCCAATGGTCATAACAGAAACACCTGATAAACCATTTGATACGGTGTATGTTGACACAATAGGACCTTTCCCAAGATCAATATATGGGAATGAGTATGCAATCACACTTATATGTGACTTAAGTAAATACTTAGTAACGATACCTGTACCGGATAAATCGGCTAAAACAATCGCAAAGGCAATTTTTGAACATTTCGTACTAACCTATGGACCAATGAAGACGTTCATTTCGGACATGGAAACAGAGTACAAGAACACAATACTAACTGAACTGTGCAGCCTACTGAAAATTGAAAAACCTTTTGTTTGGATTAAAATTATTTTATTTATTTTCATCGAGCTCCGCGATAAGAGCTCAAGATGATTATAAATTGGTCTGTGTCTTAAACTAGAACAAACTCTCTATTTATACTATATTTTTGGCTGAGTTGACAATTTTCAACTCAGCCCTTATTTCTATACTAATTCTATATTTCTACATACTACAGTACATGTGCGTGTGATTGTACATTCTTATTCTTATTCTTCAAATGCAAATAGTGTGGGACAAATATGTACAGCATGACACGCGTCTATTACAATGATAACAACTTACAATTCCCATGATAAACAATGTTGTGAGCCACACGATCAAAAGCATTGAAACACAACAACAACATGCAGAGTACGTCTATGAAGACGGCCAGCGGTATGACAACAAAGTATGAAGTGATCGCTGCTTGTGTGTATACCAATGTGGTCAGTGGCGCAGCGACAGTCAAGTGTTTGCTGCGTATACAGTGTGTTATATGACACTGTTTTAGTTTTATACATTGTACATTTCATGTTGATAATGACTATAAAGTCGTTTACGTGGGAGTTAGGATCTTGGGTTGTATATAGCTCGCGATTTTGTTTTGTAGCAGTGGTTCCAGCATCTGCATCGTTCTGGGTAGCAACTACGGAGAATTGGTTTTCACTTACCTGTAATGTAGCTACTTGATATTTTTTATTTTGCTTGACAATGCGGCCTTGCTTGTAATACTTAGGAATAGCGTTTCGCTTGGCTATTGTTATATATCTATCCACACATATTTGTGTTACTCTATTTTGAGTATGGCACCTGAGTCGTTTCTTGTTGTTGGATTTTATTTTATTCAGGCGTTATTGCTTGTGACGATATATTTATGTTTACCACTAATGAGCGCGTTCGGTCAATTGGCCTGGCGGTTAAAAAAGCCTTATCATCTTTTATTGATTATTATGTCGATTATAAATAATAAGATTGTGTTACAAAAATAATTTATTAAAGACACTTAGCTTACGAATAATTTATTTAAATTGTTTATTGCACTATATGTTTCTGTCGCACTAAAAGAATAATAAGAATTTTTGTGATTCCCTTTTATATCTTGTTTATGAATGTTTGGTACGCGTATTTCGGTTTGAATAACCATACACTAGTTGTTATTGTTTACAACACACAATATATATTAAGTTGATTGTTTTTTCTAACTGTTTACGGTGTCTCTTCACTTGCCCAATGTGATTTTTAATGAATATGAATTATGCTCTAAATATAACATACGTCTGAACTCAACCACGGTCACAACTGAACTGGAAATAATTTTGGTGAACAACTATTTTATTATACATATGTTTTTTTTATTAATTTTGATGGAAAAATACAACAGGCCGTTCACAACAGTGCTACTTTACCTTAAAAAGTACTTATGTAGTACTTCAGAAATTTCGTAAATTGAATAGATAAATTACGATGGCTAACGACGCTTAACTTTCCGGACGATGCGCCTTCTAGTTTGCACTTTTTTAACTAATGGTATTTCTTGCTAGAAAATTCGAGCATGTAAAGAAGTAAAAACTCAATTGATTCTAGTACCATTTGCAAAGTGCACTAGTGTTTCTAGAATACAGTTTTGTATTACGAAGGAAGGAACCATATCTGGATTATTGTAAAAATCATCGAAAGCAACAACGTTCACCTATTAATTATTATAAATAGGTTGTCTTTTCAACAAATATGTACCTTGTGTATATCCATGCATAAAATGTGACGGCATTCCGGGAAGTCCTTTTAGAATTGTAAGAATAACCAATACAACAGCTCCAATAAATGACATAATGAAAAAAATACCGAAGTAAAACGCCGATGTTAAGTGCGACTTCTTTTTGTTGTATTGAATATAAATCCTGAAAGTAGGTATGTTAGTCCGTTAGAAAATATAAAATAATAATAATAATAAGATTATAACTGTTCTTGACCTTTTTTTAATTTAATTTTTAAAAATTATATTTTTATTTTTCGATATTTCGCTACTCCATTGTGTAGCATCATCAGGAAATAAAAATAACGAACAAATTGAATACAAAAAAAATATAATTTTTAAAACAAGACCTTCAAGCTTGGGAAATTTTAAAAAATTTAATAATAATAATAAAAATTTAAAATAAACAACGTCCAAAAAAAGCTTTAGAGAAAAAATAGACAAAGAATTTTGTTGAAGCTTTAATTTTATTACATTTAGTTTTTCTAAGAGAAAAAGTAATAAAACTTTATCTCTAAAATATTATTTATTAATTGTTACCAATGTCATAAATAATCTATTGTATTAAAATCTTAATATACTATCTATTATTGGGTAGGGTGAGTCGTCTGGCCAGGCACAATGTGTTAGTCTTTTTTAGTCTCTGGTGCCCGCGAAATTGTAATAATTTGCAGACAAGTGTGTGACTTCTAGTTTGTTTACGTGAATAGTGGGAAGTTCTAGGACTTTGTATTTCAGAGCCTATGGTGAGTGAGGACCTATTACCCACTGTAGTTGAGTTCGCAATTTTAAGGCAGTTATTTTTACCTCAATATGACGGGACCAAGTTAAGCGTCGATCTAGGTGGATACACAAATATTTCACGTAGGTTTCCACCGGAACAGTAGCATTTGTTATTGTTATAGGTGGACAATTTTTCCTTCTGAGGGAACACGTTAGATGGGCATATTTCCATGAACTTACCTGTATCTCCACGTTTTTAGCCAATGTTCTAGCTCATTAATATGTGACGAAAGTTGTTCGGATGCAATTTTCGGGCCTTTGTTAACACTAATAAATGCAGTGTCATCTAAAGGTTGATGTATATGTCTTGTTGGCATATCCGCTGCATAAATGATGTAGAATAGCGGCCCTAGTATACTACCGTGAGGTACTTCTGCTTTTTATAAAATACATCTTTTAACCTTACTTTAAATGTTTTGTCCGTCAAGTAGCTCTTCAGAAGCTTTGTGGGAGTTTCGAGGTAGTACTAGAGTTATTTTCGTAAGTAGCCTATCATGCCAGACTGTATCAAACGCCTTGGAAATGTCAATAAATAAAGCTGAACAATGTTGCTTATATTTAAATGCATATCTAATAACAGTGAGAATTCTGTGGATTTGCTCAATAGTACTCTACCTCGCACGAAAACCAAATAGTGGTCCGGAAGGATATTTTGTTTATTAAGGTAAGGTTTTATATATGTGAACGAATAATTTTTTAAACAACTTTCATAAAATTTACAGTAGGCTAATGGGCCTATAGGACGTAATCTGTGTTAGGTCGTTACCTGAATTAGGGCTCGTAACAATTTCAGACATCTTCCAAGAGCATGGGAGAAAGCAAACTCGTAACATGGAATTAACTACGAATAGTAAAAATCTTACAGCATAATTAGGTAAATTTCTTACCATTGATCCTGTAATACAATCAGGTCCGTGTGATTTTTCATAACTATATATTTAATTGTGGACTTTATTAAAGATAGTCTGAATTTCATAGGATTATTCACAGTGTCACTGATATTTGGATTAATTAAACTAATTATGCCATGTGGTGTGAAAATCTTTTATGCCTTGCGAGTGCATTTACCTTTTCTCTTGAGTTTTTAGCTCATGTACGGTTATCAAGTCTTAGTAGGGATTCCTAGGCAATAGGACATTTTAAGTCTTACGGCTTTCCACAGGCCATAACCCGTGTTTTTTGTTGGATCCACATTTTTTAAATATATCTCTCTAGCGGAGTGAAGTTTCAGTCTCAGCCTAAAGATCTTTAACATCTGTTCATTTGGGTCTTGATGACAAGAGAACGACTATATTGCCTTTGCAATCTGAGCCTTCTATTTTCTCTGACGAGAGTTTCCATGTCAGAATTGGTATAAATTTCTTTTCTCTAATCGGTTGCTGTTACATTTCTGACTGCTGCCGTAACGACGTTCGTAAACGGATCCACAGCTCCAAAAATCAGCCGGATTTTTTAGTGCGATGTTTGGAGGTAAGTGACAGCTTACATGTATTTTATATTTCAACCAATTCGTGTACTTATTTGGATACAAAATAATATTTTCATGTGCAAAGAGCAATACTGTCCTGTAAAATAACGATTGTTTGTGAATGATCAGAAGATAGGTAATAGGACGAACTGACAAATAAATTATCACGTCGATTATTTTATACAATGGCAAAATGAATGAGATCTGGCAGCTTATTAAAGTGTGTTCGCCAATAGGTGGGGTTACCTCCAGATACGACGGTTAGCTTATTTGCTTTACCTGTATTGTCTCCCTCTCAGGCTAAGAAGTCTGGATCCCCAAAAGGTGTGCTTTGCATTGTAATCGCCAGCTGCAGTGAACTTTTGTCCTAGTGTGGCAAAAAAACGTGGCGAATCAATGATGGTCGATTTTGAGTCTGGGCGTACAGTACACTAATGAGACCGTATTTTTGTAATCAGTTGTATTTATAGACGCAGCTTGTCTAAACTCTTCACTGAATCCTGCATTGGAAAGTGTCTTCCATTTTTGCGCCTTATGACGGCGGTGCCACCACATGCCCTTCCACTCGGATGTTTATTGTCATATGTAAAAAATCCGTTGACTCTAAAACAGTTATTTATAGTGAAATGTGTTTCAGAGCTTAAGAGTATGTCTATTCTATACGTTCCAGAGGCATATTTTCAAGTGGTTAATTTTTTGCTAAGCAAAATATGCAGTAGCATGTTTTGGGTGCACATAATTTCTCGAAACATAACTTGCATTGTTGTGATTAAGGTGTTCATTGCTTGTATTGAGTTTTCGAGTGAATTCGAATTGATTGTAAACGGTATCTGGGCCCTCTTTTGAGATGTGGACATAAGAGTGTTTTCGCGTGAAATGACTTTTCGCCTCAACCTAATGTTAGGTAATTGTGCACCTTTTTTCAGTGCTTGGGCAAACGTGTAATTTGGTCTCTTGTGTGGTATGTTACTAGGTTGTATACTAGCTGTGGATTCAGAACGAAGCCTAGGAAATTGGGAAGCCTTATATTGTTTATATTCAGGCTTACGTACTATCTTCAAATTATTTTTTACGTATTGGAAGACTTTACAGTCCCTATAGTTTGCAGTTTGGTTTTCACCTGCATTTTTTTATCTTATAATAAGTTTTGGAAGATTTGCATTCCGAAGTTGTGTGGGCGTCGCCGCAAACAACAAAAACGAATAGTAATTTGCAGTAAGTTTTCGTGTGCCAGAATTCTTGATAACTAGTACACTCACGGGGACCATTAAATTTAATGGCTCTTCTACAGTTCTTCTTCTATTCAAGAGGTAACGCAAGTTGTAGGTAGGATGACCGCAATTCTTTGATTTTAGCTGAGTTGCGTTAAATACAATCGCAACACTATAATGGTTGGGGAACTTTATTCTTATTAAGGAAATTGTACACTGCCCTAACGACGTAAGCTTCCGCTTCTATCGCACTTTTTATTTTCGCAGAACTGTCAATTCCCTTAATAACAATTATTAAACTTTTCAATTGGTAAGTATAGTTGCATTTTTTTCGATTCAAGGCGTCTTACGATGAGCCTATATTTTTTTTCGTGTATGCTTGGATCTTTGTTTCTTGGATTTGTCTCTATGGAATGGAGGCGACGTAGAAATTTTCCATTCCTACGACTTGGGACAGCGTGTTTATAATGGCAATACGCGTATGCCCGCGCAAATAAATCGGCGGAAGTTTTTGTTCCCTGACAGCGGGTTGGACATCTTCATCATCAGGGGTAGCAAGTGTCTATTTTCACTTACCGGTTTTGCAGTTAATTCAGAGCTTTTATATAACTTCGCTGTGCGATCTTGTTGCGTAGACTAAGGACTGGCCTTCATTTGATTATATATCGATCCATACCTGTATGCACTTTTTGTACGGGATTTGTTGTATTACTTGTTTCGTTGGTTTGTTGCACTGATTTTGTATAATTGTATTTGATTCCTGCGTTTAATATATGTGTGGTTTCGATTTTAAATGAAAGTTTTCTGCAAGATAGGTGCCACGTTTGCTCTCAATTGACCATAAACGTAAACGTGTGACCACTTCAAAGAATTGTTTGGAGTTGTTTAACCGCAATCCGAATGCGTTTTTGCGGCATTTTGTAACTGTGGATGAAACATGGATCCATTACTGTACTCCGGAGATCAAGCAAGCTGTCAATGTCATTCGTTGATGGCAAGAGAATAGATAGCTCCGAACCCCTCAGCAATGGGTGGGACCGGGGGCCTGACAGCCTCTGTCCTAATTTGCTACCTGTGGGATGCGCATGAGTACCATTCCGGTGGTGGTTATGCGTGTTGCATAGGTGCGCTGGTCTGGCCACTTAATGTCACATCCGTGGTTAGACAAAAATCCGTAACTTTTGATTGGAATTTTGATATGCGTTTTTTTCTGTTTGGTAGGTGGGATTTTAAACTTTAATTTTTGATAAAAAGCATAAAAGTCGACCGACAAAAAAAAGTTACGAATGGTTTAATATTCGTTACCATTATTAATTGATTTTGAGTATAAAAGAGAAGTGTTGAAACATTTAAAATAAAATTTTCATATGTCCTATTCTTATGGTTACAAATTATAATTATTAATAGTTTTGTAAACTAAATCTTGTCAGGAAACGCCAAATTTTGGCCACCGTAATACTTTTAAGCTTAAAAGCAACAAACAAACAGCCTTTTGAATAAAAAATTTGACATTTTTAAAAACTTTAAATTTTCTTAATAACGAAAAGTTTTAATGAAAAAATCTTTCTATAACAATTTATAAAATAAATATTGATTAATTATATACATACGTATACTTTCAAATCAAGGAGCCACTATAGAATTAAGCAATTTTAGTAAACATTTCTTCTAAATCGAATTGATTTGCATTTTCTAATAGTTGTTTAGCCTCCTCTTTTAATTTGACTGGAGTTGTTTTCCATTTTTGTCGAATGTTGGACCTGAAGTACACAACAAAATGGTGATAAGGTCTTCATTAGTGCAACATCTAGACATATTTCTTGTGCTGTGTTCGCGAAAGAATCTGTAGTATTTGTTCCTTTTTTCTTGCTCTTCTTCAGAGAGATCTCCTATTGGTAGCATATTATGTTGAATGATTTGTTCCCCATGATACAAAATTTATTAACCGTTGAAGACATACATCTCCAAGAGTATTTTTCATTGTAAAGTGCAGCTCTTTTATTGGCGTAATCTCCAAATTTTTTTGCATTTATCTTTCTGCTGCATGTTAAGACTTGTAATATGATTTTGAATCGTCTTAGTAACTCATGATCTACACCTGTGATAGACGCTGCAGTTTCTGGATCTGAAAAAAATCTGCTTGCAGTATTTCCATCATTCGAATTTCCTTCCCCTTGTTTAGGTTGTTCGAAGATATCTTTCTTGAATTTGTTTTTTTTTTCTTTCTATTTTCTGCATTTTCTTTACTGTTTCTTATGGTTTCGCCTGAAGAACCAAATTCCAAATCATAACCCAATTTAAGAATATGCTCCATAAAACGAATCCTAGTATGAAGAGGCGACAATCCAAATTCCTTAAAGCTATCGTCTTGTGCTGGAGGTTGATTTAATTGGTTTGATGTCTTTTGGCATATAATGCAGCTTGACGACGACTTTGTTTCCGTTAAAGCTTGCTTAACTTTCCCATCAATCAGTGTTAGACACATTTTAAAATTTACTTCGATGTCTTTTTATGTTAAATAGAAATTTTTGTGCAATTAGTATGCGTATCTCGTTTTGCAAACAATTTAAGACTAATACGGACACGATTTTTTTTTATTAATATTTATATAATAATTTTACCAACATGCAGTTACACATTATAACCTTTGTGGCAAAAATAAACAGGTATTAAGAATAATCAGGAACAGATCATCCAATGCAGTGTGTGCGCACATCTTTTGTGTACAAGGTTATGTTATTCAATTAAGTAAGGAATTAGCTTACATTTCCTTACCTATGTGGTAATAAAACTTACATTTGAAAGAATACCATAATAAACATGTGCATTCACGTATTTTATTTAAGACTTCCTTTTTAATTATTCTGGATTCATAATTCTTTATGATCTTATTGTTTTATAATATATTTGCCATTACCAACTCTAATGGGTAACCAAAATTTCATTGAATATTTAGATTTTGCAAATGTCATCTTTCAAGGAGATTTGAAAAAAATTTGGCTTTACCTTCGTGTTAAAAAGTTAAAATAATTCAAAAATAACTCTGTAGAAAAAAAGTTTTTTTTTTTTTTAAATTTCGTATGTATTGATAATTTGTACAAAATACCTGATCTTTGGTCAGAAAAATTCCTCTGGTGCACACGGACGCAACCTGGCGCACATATAATGGGGTATAGGTGTACAGGGGAGGTTTTGGGCTATAACAAAGAGAAATATCTTTTTGACGTGGTTTGACGGGAGGGAGTTAGGCCCTATTAAGCATGAGATTTTTGAAGAATTTTGACCTTTTTTAAAACAAAAAATTTAAAAACTTCTAAAAAAGTAACGATTTTATTTTCCTAGCACTGATAACTAACAAACTGCATAATTAAAAAAAATTTATTTTGATTTGATATCTTGTAAAACAAAAAAATTATAGTAATTTGAAAATTAGAATTTACTAAAAAAAAATTTCATTTTAACAAAATATTCAGAAAGTCTATTTTGGATCACCCTGTTCAGTGTGTTATAGTTGGAATCGAGTTCTAAATTTTTGCCTCTCGAGGTTTACTGGTATTTACTTTCAAATGAATAAGAAAACACTAAGATCGGTAACCACAAAAAAATGATTTTTGGCCGACTTCTCAAAATATTTCCACTGTGCACGGTGAGGTTGAGACAACGCTGGCAGGTACTCACGTGAATTTAGGCACATCTACCTCCCTAAAGTACTAAGAATTTTGGAACCATAATATGTTTATTTAGCATTATAATCGCTAGCGGAAATAAACTTTTGATCTAGTGTGGTAAAAAACGGAATTGATGGTGTTCGATTTTGTCTGTCCTAAATTCAGGCATTGAAAAATGCCTTCCTTCTTTTCGGACTATAATAGCTGTGCCACCACATACCTATCAAGTGTAAGGCAGTGTTTCATAGTGAAGTGTCTTTCAGAGACTAAAAGTATGTCTATATCCTATGTTAGCAGGAAGTGTTCTATTTCATATTTATGATGGTAGAGGCCGTTACCGTTCCAAAAGCATATTTTTAACTGGTTAATTTTTTGCTAAGCAAAACATGCAGAAGCATGTTTGCATAATATCCTGAAATATACCATGCATAGTTGTCATAAAATTGTTCGTTGATTGAGCTCGAATAGTTCATGAGGTGCGTATCCTTTAAGACATGGGTACATTAATGTTTATGTGTGTTAAAACTTTGGAATTCAGGCTTACGTACGACTTTCGCAATATTTTATACGTGTGATATTCCCCGCAGTTGCTGCATTTTTTGACCTTGGCGTCTGTTTTGGAAGCAGTGAATTTCAAAGTCAGCTACGCACCTCGTGAAAAGCGCATACGGTAGCCAGCACTAAGTTTTCGTGGTTGTTAATGCACTGGTGGGGACCATTACGTTTTAAAGGCTCTTCTACAGTTATTCTTCTGTTCAAAAGGTAGCACAAGTTGTATATAGCATGAACCGAGTTCTTTAGATTTTAGCTGAAATGCGTTTCATATGATTTTAACACGATGCATAAGTTGGGGAACTTAATTTTCATTTATAATACTGTGCACTGATCTTACGACAAACCTTTAGCACTTTTTTGTTAATGCGTATAATAGCTTGTATATTCTGCATCGAGTCGATTTGCAATCAGGCAATTATTCTTCTCCGTTAGCCCCCTCATGGCATTCACATATAAGAAGTGTCACACACAATGTGCGCACACAGTCTGCAATTATCATCTTCTGCAATTTTCATCCTGGCCATACACTGATGAGACTGTAATTTTCCCTTCCTACGAGTTGCGACAGCAAGTTTACAATGGCATTGGACGTATGGTTGCACACGTAAATCGGTGAAAGTATGTTTTCCCTGACAGCCGGTTCTGCAGCTTCATCATCTGGGTTAGCAGGTATGCAGAATCTATTTTCATTAACCGACTTTGCAGTTAATTCAGAGCTTTTATATAACTTCGCTGTGCGTTCTTGTTGTGAAGACTTAGGACTGGGCTTCCTTTTGGATATATATCGATCCATACCTGTATGCACTTTTTGAACGGGATTTGTTGTATTACTTGTTTCATTGGTTTGTTGTACTGCCATCTTTTTATTTATTATTTATTTTGTTCATTGCATTATTAGTATACGTATAACTAAAAGAATAATAACTATTGCTGTTATTACCTTTTATATTTTTATCATGAATGTTTGGTGCACTCATAATTTATCAGTGGAATTTTTAACCGGTTTAAATAACTATGCACTATTCGTTTTTATTTTAAACTCACAATATATATGTTGTTGCTTATGTTTCTTTTTATAACTTTGGTTTTTTTAAATAAAAAGATCTCGAATTAGTTATGCGCTACATATGGCACGGTCACAACTGATATTCTGATGCCAACATTTTTTGCAAAAACCAATCCCAAAAAGATCAGCGACAAACCGATTTTAATGACGACGACATCGATCATCAACGGTCAACCGCGGCCACAATGTACTCCTAAATCAACATCTACAAAGGACATTTCCTGCCAAAGGAATTAACTACCATCGATTCAACGTAGCTCTCTAAAAGTATAACCGAAATCTGCCGATTGTAGCAGATTTGCTAATTTTGCAGTAAAATTCTGGTAGCCGTATGCACGACTAAGGAATGCAACATTTAAAATTAATAATTTTAGTTCATTCAGTGTTACACCGTGGTTGAGTACATCATATTTCGCGCATATGTAATAATTTGTAATATGTACTTGTTTTAACTATAAATAATCAAACGTAGTGAAGAGGCACAATAAACTAAAAGTAAAAACAAAAAACAGACAAACAATATATTATATATTAGGTGTTGTTGTAAACAAAAATATAAAAAAAAATAATATAAATATACGAAAAATGCTTATTACTCTTTTCCAGTTGCAGAAACTCATATTATAATGAATAATTTGAAAATATAATATATGACGACGGAGCTTTTTTAACAGCCAGGCCAATTGGTTCACTTTGCTAATTGTCCGCAAGAATAAATACATCTTCGTCAATGTGTGAATCGAATAATATTCAACAAAAACATGCACATTCTATACCAAAAACAGTTTAACAAAAAAAAAAGCGAGACAGGTAATATAACAAATACAATATAAAGAATATAAAGGTGTGGATAGATACATAACCATAACCAAAAGACACGCCAGTCCTAAGTCTTCGGGATGAGAACGCACATCAAATCCCTTAAGTAGCTGTAATGCAGGCAAGTGGAAAAATATTCTCTGTACGCGTTATCTGGTTAGGAGCAACGCAACAACCCCCACGAACTTCCTTCGCGAACAAACATCAAATACCATTGTAAAGAGCTTGAAATGCACGGTCAGAAGTATGAAGCCATGCTTAATACTACCGTCGTGGAGGTCATACCTAACAGGGCGAATAACAACGGGGACAAATATGTGATGAAGGTGAAAGCCCTGTCCCATGCTAGTTAAGCACTGATCATGATCGCTGTCTCGGCGAATCTAGATGCTCGTACTTCAACTTCTAGAGGGGCCTCATTTGAATCAATGACGGGGTGATGACTAACGCTGTGTCAGCAATGACACCAAAAAGGCCCTTGGCTTTCATAATGACTGAATTCTATGATGTTAACAAACTATGGCGACACGCCAAAAACGACATCGTCCCCTTGGACCAAAACTCCTTTTTAGGCGACAATTAGAGTATGAGTTTCTCATATTCTGGACGAGAAAGATGTTGTAACATTCATCAAGCATCAGAACAAGCTTGTTGGTACCGAGAATTGGATGATTGAAAGAAGACGCGCGGGACGAAAGTGATAGCAAGGATCTCTGGATCAAGATCAATTTAGAATCCCTCAATCTCTTGCGTCTCTCAAAGGGCGTCATTATATATAGGTTGAATCAACTTCGGCTGATTCTGATCTTTCTCCAATACAAGAAAACAAGATAATAAGCTGCATTTTGGCCAGAAGGGATATTAATATCTTCATTTTAGCCAATTTCACTAAAAGATGCTTACAACAAGCAGTCACGTACAGAATGTAGGCGGCTCTTAAACGAAGCGAAGTGTGACAGAGGGGTCTGTGAATGGTATTCTCCAAGGAAGGTTAGCGAGTCTTGCTGTTACTATGAGGTAATCTTCTAACTCCAGTTTGGCGACAATATTGGATCTGACCTCCACGATGTCTACATCAAATATGTATCGGCCAGATCAGTCCTAAGACTCAGAGTCGGGCGAATTTAGATGTGATCGTGTTAGTCATGGGACCATTCTACCTAAGGCCGGTGGAAATATCTTGAGACAGCAGATCGACTGTTTGACCGAGCAGGGATGATTGGAAAGAGAACTCCGTAATTCAAAACAAGGCGGTTTCGGTTCTTACGGATGGCTTCATGGCATACAAGGGGATGGATTGGGTATCTTCTCTTAGAATTTTACCCTCTCACGAAGGATATCCGACACCTGCACTGTATTCCAGGTGGAAATATATGCTACGGCAAGGATAATTGCGGAATTCATTACAGAGGTTATGGCTGTTGATATTTTTGTGGACAGCCTAGACGCCATTGAGGCTCTTGAATCAGAAGTGGTGAAGCCGGGATGCATACTGACGTGTACCTCTGGTGCTATTAGGACGATATCGTGTGAGGATTGTTTCGGATCCAGGCCATTCGTGGAAACGAGATGGATGATCAGTGTGCGAGGAAGGCCTAGAAGCTGGATGTGGTAAATGCTCGATGTGGTCGAAAATTCTTTGACCCTCAACCAATAAGAAAAAGTCGAATGCATTACTGGCCCTTGGGAAAAATTCGACACCGCTACTAGTTGGCAGCATAACGAGTCACTGTATGATTGGTCAGAGAAGGAAAAATACCTGCTCTGCAACTCTGCCCGGCTCTGCAAGAACCCAGGCCCAAATATTCTATAAGGACCTGAACTGCCTTAGGGATGCGACACTGAAGAGACTGACAAGTTTTGCAAAAAACTCCAGGAGGTTATTACGCTGTATGCGAGCTGCCCACCTAACCTAACCTAAGATATGAAAGTAGCCTTCGATCAAATTCAGTCTCATATTAGTGAGCTAGAGAAGTAGATAAAAAAGTAAAGAATAATGGCGAATCCCTCGAAATGTACTCATGTTACGTTTTTCCTTAAACGGCAAAATTATCCACGCATAATAATATCAAATACCAATATTCCCACGGTAACCTCGGTTAAATATATGGGTATTCACCTGGATCAACGCCTTGGTCCCGCCATATTGAAATATCGTCCATAAAACTTAGAACAAAACAATTGCACAGGTTAATAAGTCCTAACTCAACCTTGGCTTTGGAATATATAAATCTGTTATAAAGTTAATGTAGTAGCATTCCGCTGTGGAGTAGAGCATGTGCATCAAACATCTCCAGGTTACAAAGATGACAGTCCCATGGTACATATGAAATGCAAGGAAAAATCAAAATTTGATGGGCACCAGAGACTAAAAAAAGAGACACATTTAGCCTGGCGTTACTACCCACCAGTAGATAGTTACTGGATACAATAAATTATTTATTAAGATTTGAATACTTATTTTAAATTTCGTATTAGAAAGATACAATAAAATAAAACTAAAGCCTAAAAAGTAAATAATTCTAGTTTGTGTAATTATAGTTTTATTTAAATAAAGATCGCTAAATTAAATAAACACCAAGATTTTCTTTTAAGAAAGAAATAAGAAATTCATATAGTTTTGGAAAACTATATATATTTTTTAAGTGTACCACAGCCAATCGCAGCCAGGGTTCTGAGAGGCAGTATATTGGGTATAAGGTCATCCACATTTGTCGTTTGCGATTTGTGCACTTCATCTTTGGAATAACCCCACAAAAACAGTCCTGTGGAGTTAGTTTAGGCGACTTTGGGGCCCAACGTAATGTTAAGTTTCTTGAAAAAAAACCTGTTAGAAAATTTTCTGCGTAATTCAGCCATAACCGGCTCTCTTTTGGCGTTCAGGATAGAAAAATTATTTTAGTATGCTCAAGTAAAGGTCTCAAGCACCTTCTTTCCAAATTCCCAGCAAATTGGCTGGTCTGCTGCATTAAGTTTGTTAGCCATTTTAATTTTGTAGGGGAATAAGCAAAGTCTGCCCACTTCCACCCATCTGAGAACATAACCTCCTTGTTGAAACGCAGGGGTTGCTTTGTATGGCACCAGCTCTATGTCCATCTATTCGGAGGATCGCCAATGCGTGACAGCGGCGGACAATCCAGATACTTTTTTCATTGTCACAGTTTTCCATTTTAATTTAATCTAAAGATCAATCTACAAAAACAAAATTCCAGATTACTTAAATAGAAAACAAGTTATCAAGAGTTCTTTTTGTAGCAGCTTTTATCAGCCACCATCTGATATGCCAACATGCCGTCGCAGTCATACTTCTTGTTTATGCTGCTTTCCATAGTAACCACGAAGTTCCCAGGGAAACATCCCGACATTTACACATATTTCATTTAAAAATAATAATTTTTAAATACCTTCTCAATTAATCAATTTACTGGAGAACACACATAACAAAGACATCAAATTTTGACGCACTATTTAGTACTTTCGCCTTGGTTCAGCTGTTAGCCAATTCGCTACTAAGCCCAGCTTGTAATTAATTCGCATAGGCTTTTACTTTATTTTACTTTTTTGTTTTAATTAATAAGTGTAATTATAAATTATCTTATTTGCGGTATAAAGTATATAAATAACTTCATGCAATAATTTTTTGAGAATAAATTTCACTTCTTTAGGAATCTTAAGATTTCTTCAAAAGTAGAATTATTACATAGGTATTTAAGATTCTTGTGATCTGTAAGCCTTGTGAGTTGCTTAAGAATTTGACAGGCTTTTCGTTCAATACAGATCAGAAGTTAAGCCAGCTAATGCAGATTATATTTCGCCTTAAATCAAGCCATACACGATGTGACCATGTCTACAACTTGAAAAGTTTGTACACCAGATTGCGTTGTTTATATGCTCGTCGTATTAAATTAGGTGTGTTCATTTACTTTACTAGTAAAAGTTAGTAACGAGAGAGTAACAAGAAATTTTCCAAAATTACTCTCAAAAATGTGAAAAAGTAAATGAACACTTTACTAGCTAAAATTTACAAATTAAAGTAGTGTTGTAATGTATAGGTATATATGAGTACTCAATAACTACCACTATATTTTTTGGAAAAATTATACATATGTATATTATTATAAAAATAATGTGATTATGGTCATTTATGTTTAGCATTGTCGTGACTGGCGTTTTTCGAGTACGGCTTGTAATAGAATAATGAAAAGTTTTGCAATTTTATTTAATAAAGTACTACACGTAGTCGAAATACGCTAAACACGATAAGGGTGATTAGCTACTTTTGAATAAAATGAATGAATATAATATCTATTTTTAATTAGTTTATACGTTATAACAGCCTACCTACACATAGAATTTTTATTGCAATCACCGGAAATAACGACAGAATAAGGTCGCAGAAATGTTTATTTCCAACTTTGTGATTTATTTTCCAAGCGCTTTTATGAAGAACTATTTAAGTAAATAAACACTAATAAGAAACTACATTAAAGCGCAAACAAATGTGAGTTGAACATGAGAATTTTTGTTCGTTATTGTCTAACGTTAATGCTCCGCCTTTGCAATCGTTTCCAAACTATAATAATAATAAACAGCCGGCGAAAACGGGTTAAATATATTTTTGGAAGGAAACTAATTTAAGCAATTTTCATTTTCATTGTAATAAAAAGCTTTATCCAAAATAAAATATCAAAAGCAGTAGAAAAGTAATTTAATAAATTATGTGTTAATTATAATTTATTTGCAAATATATATTTGAACTAATTGAATTATTTGTCTGCTTAGTGTAAATTACCAAGTAGCTACGTAGTCATTATATTTACATCACTAAAAATTACAACTGGTCTGTGAAAATTAAAGAAAAAAAAACAAAAACATTTCAGAGACAGTTAAAACCACAGGTTTAGACATCTTATGTTGCTTCTGTTGTTCCTAAGTTAGACAAAAATAAATGTATCTTTTTAATACTTTTTACCGTTTTAAAAGTTTACATTTACTTACAATTTCTTAAATTTCCCAAAATATTTTTATTTTTAACTTAATTTAGAAATATTGTTTTGTAAACACAAACGCAAAACAGCTGTTTGAATAATTATTGCAAGTAAAAATTTTACTTGTAAAAACTTGCAAGAATTTTTCTGTCTCTCAATTTTTTACGCTCTCTCGTTGCAAATTTTTTGGGTTAATGAACGCTTTCTAGTAACAATTGTTACAAATTTGTACAAATTTTTAGTAAATGAACACACCTATTGTGTCACGGTTGTACGAATAAATTGAAAAAAATGTGATTGTGTTGGCAAGTTTTACCCCGGTCGCAACGGTAATGATGTTGTTTTACAACCTCATTTTATTTTGTGCCTATTATCGTATTGACCACATAGCAGTGATGGAAAACAAAGATTTTAAAATGGCACTGAACTTAAGAAGTATTTTTTCCATATGAAAAGTACTATTCCAAAAAATCAAAGAGCCAACTTGTCCTGTCTGTATAGAATGATTTTTTTATTTTTTTTAAATTTCATTAGGTAGGACATTTATAGCAATTGCATATGATTTTATTATTATTTTGTGCAGTATATTATTTAAAGATTCAGGTTGCAAAAAAGTACTTTTAATATCGTGGGGTACTATAGTAAATTTTGGTTTAATAAGTACAATAGTGTTAGTTTTCCATTACTGCCACATAGAAAAAAGCATGTTGTGTTTTATTTCCCAACTTTCATAACACTTTCAGATTTTTACAGTATGCATATATATGTGTGTGAGTAATTCGCACAAAAAATAAACCGCTTTCTACGAATTTTATATTATTGTAAAAATTATTTTGATTTATAATTGTTCATATTTACCATATGTTGATGTGAACATTACAGCATAAGAAGAAGAACCAAAAGTAATATGACAGCAGAAAAAATTGCACAGCATATTCTGCATTTCGTTGATCCAATTTAAATATGTGAACAATAGAGTATAAAAAGTAGCCAGTCGCTAAACAAGCTGACATACAGCTCAGAATTATTCCGTGTAAAGATCGAAGTTCTTTTATACGTAGGTGTAAGTAAGAAACCAATAATAAGCAAGGTATGGAAATTAACGTTAAAGTGGCAACACCGACTATTTGGTTGCGGGTTTTATGGCCTTCTAGAGAAGTAATACAAACTATTGCATATGTTACGCCAGAATTGTTATTTTGATCTACGCAATAATTGTTGTACAACGCGTACGTGTTATTTGAATATGAATCCATTACGAGTAGTGACCCATCTTGAACGATAACAAATTTATCATCTATATCATTATATAAAAGAGACCTTTAAATAAACCAAAATAAATTATAACGAAAAGATATTTATACAATTTATTTAAATAGAGAGCAGACGTACGTATTACAAGGATTTCCGATTTCTAAAGGCAGAGTAAATTCAGTCTCCATATCTTCAATGCAATTGTCGTACAATGTTACATTAACCAATTTTACCGTTAATTGGATATTCGTTGAGCCACACATTGGCCGGCTTTCATTTTCTCCATTTATGCTTAAGCTATCACCAATGGGACAACATTTTTTTAAGCGGGAATTTTCATGTCTATAAGGTGTACTTTGCTTTTGCCTTTGCGAACAGTCTGAGGGAAAATTATCTAATCCGAAAATTTCGGTTAAAGTTTCACTATATCTGAAATAAAGAATTTGATATGGTTAATTAACGTAAGTTAGACCCAGTTCGCGCTATGCAACTCTTATCGTTGATTTGCTTACTTCTTATGCGAGGGAGATGAGAAGACAAGAAGCGAGTACAGAGTTCAAAGTTTCAAGAGCTCGGCTCTATCAAGCGTTTTATTGAATCTTTCTATTCAAAGAAATTTACAATAGGTATTCAAATCTAATCTCTAAAATATTATTTATTAAGCATTACCAATGTAACAACTAGTTTATTGCATTCAAATCTTAATAATGATAGGCTATCGGGTAGGCTCAATCTGTTAGTCTTTCTAGACTCTTTTCCCCGCGAAATTGTAATAATTTGCATACAAGAGTATTAGGGTGGACCTCTAGTTTGTTTAGGTATGTTGAATTGTATGTTTTTGCTTTTCTGGATAGTGGGAACTTGTAGATCTTTATGGATATTTTAGTTTCGTATATATCAGGGGGTGCATACGAGAAGTCGCAAAATCCTAGACCGTCTTCTTTGTAACTTCTGAATATTTGATGCGCTAGCTATACCTACAGCTTAACGCCATATGTCTGCATTGGTTTTATAATGGATTTGTATAAAAGCACCTTATTCTCCAAAGCCAAGGTTGAGTTAGAACGTACTAACTAGTGTAGTCAATTTGTTCGAAGCTTTACGGCCGTTATTTTTGCCTCCATGTGACGAGATCAAGTTACGCGTCGATCTCGATGGGTTTACCTCCACTTTTTCAACCAGTTCTCTAGTTCAAGAATGTGCGACTGAAATTGTTGAAATGCAACCTTTAGATCATGGTTAACACTTATAAATGCAGTGTTATCTGCAAACCTTTGCGTATATGTATATGTGCTTATTGGCATATCCGCTGTATAAATTAAATATAATAGCGGCCCTGTTATACTACCTTGAGGAACCCTTGAAGACGTATCCTCTTTTTTAGAAACTTGGTCTTTTGACTTTACCTTAAACGTTACATTTGTTAAATAGCTCTTCAGAAGTTTGTGGGATTCTTCAGGTAGAACTCAAGTTATTTTCCTAAGTGGCCCATCATGGCAGACTTTATGAAAAGCCTGGGAAATATCTTTAAACAAATCTGAACAATATTGCTTACTTTCAAATGCCAATCTAATAACGGTGACAATTCCGTGGACTTGCTCAACTGTATTACGGTTTGCTCAAACTGATGACGGGATGATGTTTTGAAAAGTAATACAGCTTTAAACAAGAAATGAATAATTTTTCAAAAAATGTTTATAAACTAGACAGCAAGCTAATGGGCCTGTACAACGTAATATAACTTAGATCCTTGCCTGGTTTAGAGATAATTATAATTCCAAACATCTTCCAAGCGCATGGAAACAAGCCAATTCGCAACATTGCATTTAAAACGAACAGTAAAATTCTGACAGCATAATTACGTAAGTACCTTATCATTGATCCTGTAACATGATCAGGGCCAGGAGACCTTCTCATGTCTAGAAATTTAATTGTCGATTTGAATATTTGTAATAGTGAAGCAGCTTATATCATGTGGTGTGAAAACATGGTCTTAGACCATGTGCTGTTTTCAAGTCTTAATGGGGATTCGTAGGCAATAGGACATTTCGAGTACCTTACAGGATATAGTCCGTGATTATTAATGTCTCCATATTTTTTTTTTAATTTTTTCTCTATTGCCTTCTAAGCCGTCTCTTTTCATTGACGAGATTCAATATGTTAGCCGGTGATTGATATAAATTTCTTTTAACTGATTGTTTGTTTGGTGGTATCAGCCGAATTTCTTATAGGGACGTTCGAAGGTAAGTGGGGGGCTTACACACGTTTTATATTTCAACAATACTATCCTGTAAAATAACGAATCTATGTGAATGGTCTGAAGATAGGTTATAGAACGCAGTGAGTACTAATTTATCACGTCCAATATTTTTTACAATGGCAAAATCAATTAGATCTGGCAGCTTATTAAAGTCTATTTTTCAATTGATGGGTTTACCTCCAGATACGACGTCTAGCTTAGTTCTTCAATTGTATTGTAAAGCTGTCTCCCTCTTGGGGTAAGAAGCCTGAAGCCCAAAAAAATGTGCTTTGTATTCTAGTCGCCAGGTACAATGAACTTTTGTCCTAGTGTAGCATAGAACATGGCGAACTGATGGTGTTCGATTTTGTGCCTGGGCGGACAGCACACTAATGATACTGCCATTTTTAAAGATTTATGGACGTCGCTTGTATAAAACTTCCGCAGAATTCTGGCAATGGAAAGTGCATTCCGTTTTTGCGCACCATGACGGCGGTGCCATCACATGCCCTTCCACTCGGATGTTTAGTATCGTATGTGAAAAACATTAAAAGTAATAAAGCTTCTGTTGTGTGCACAATAAAGAAAGCTCCAGGAACAAATATGAAGAATTTCATCAAGAAGAATTGCATAGTATGAATTGGGACTTGTACGAGAAGGCGATAGTATAATTCAATTCAAACGCATAAATCTGAACTGAAACTATATTTGCCTTATTTGTTCTTACAAGCACTCTAACTTGAAGAACGCTAATCAATCAAATAAAACACCTTAAATGCCTTAAAACGATTGATAGATTATTTCTTTATTTTTCATTCTTTTATACTAAATTATTTTACAATAAATTGATTTAAATTGCTTAGTAAGTAGAATAAACAAAATGTGCCTAATTGCTGAAGTTAAATATTTTCCTTAAGTTAAAAACATTAATTTCTGTTTTGTCAATAAAAATGGTTAATGAACTTAATACAAAATTAGGTCATAAAATAAAATGTTTAGGTAATTGAACTTAAAACAGAAATAGTAAATAGAATAAAATGTTTAGTCAACAATAATGGTTATTGAACTTAAAAACGGAAATTAAGTAATATTTTTTTAATGATAATTAAATAATAAAAAAATAATATTATGATGATGTAAGTATCATGCATTGAATACATTCGACACAGCAGGCTACCGACCACAAAGTAACACAGAGGCGTCACTAGTATAGTGGTCTCTTTCTCTATCTGTCCCTTTCTTAAATGAATGACCGCTCCTATATTCCCTTTTGTTATATTTTCTTCTTTATTTTGGATAATTTTTCTGGCGCATTAATGAAAAAGGTAAAAATAAGGGTTGAAAATTTATATTTATTTAAATTAATTTACTTTCTTTTATTTACAGGAAGAAGCAAGGGCACAATTTAGAGGATAACTTATGCTGTAAATTTTAAAAGATAAGTTCATTTCTATTATATAAAAACACACATTTATTTCCTTTGTATATTGACTAATAGTTTTTTCATTTTTGCAGAGCCAAAATGCATTCAACTAAAAATGTGTAAGTATGGATTTACATATATAACAGAAAACAAAGTTGTTCAAAAATTTCTTTTATATTTTCAGGAAAATATGTATTAAAGGATGTCCTCCAGGCGAACAACATCACATTTTCCCAAGGGATCCAGAGAGGTAAGTCTTGTGAACTTTTATATTGTTTCAAGTGTTAAAAATTTTTCCGTATTGCTTACAGACGTGCAAATGTAAATCGGGTTTTAGGACTTGTAGGCTTGCTTAATGTGTGTGGAACTGCCATGTCCATGTAATTAATTTTATAAAATCTTGGTTAAGATTAACTTATGCCTCTGAATTTTCCCTTATTGTAATTTAATTTGTAAATTAAGTTTTGGAAAAATAATAAAGAAAACGCTTTAAAATGTTTAAATATATATATAGATGTTTATTATTTACTGCTTGATATTAGGTACTGTACATAATTAAGAGGTTGAAAACTAGAATTTATATTTCAAAAGATGTTATGAATGAATTTATTTCAAATTTAAACATTTAAATAACTTTAACAAAGGTAAACACAAATTAGGTTACGTGTAAAAGTTTTGCCTTCTTTATCTACTAGTATTGCTTGTGATATAAGTTGCTTGTTTAAATATATAAAAGGAAAAAGTTATTATTGTAACATGTTTATGTATATGTACAATAAAATTATTTTTCACTTAATTTTATACTCAGTTTTGAAAAAATTTGCTTATCATTTAAAACCATTTCCACATTGGTAATATCGAGAATATTAACAGCATTGTCATCAGAACCTTGTTTTATTTCAAATCCTTTTTTGATTTTACGTCTCGGAATACAAGACGCTACTGTAGCTACTGTTGTTTTAACATACTCAAGACCGCTATTGTTATCCTACTCATCCTCTTCGGTAGATGAACATGAACTTTCTTCTTCTTTTATAACAATTTTATGTACTTCATTTTCATTGTGTCCACAAGAGTTTGCGTCCATCTTTTGCGTTCTATTAGATTTAGATTTGTTATTGAATGTAATCAGTACGTTTAGGATTCGTTTTACCTGTTCATCATTTGTTACCAATTGTTTCGTCAAATATAAAGGCCAGCCCTATTAGTTGCATATAATGCCCATGCTATCAACTGGCCATATTCCAACATTAAATTTACCAATTTCAGATTTTGTTGTTGTACGGCCATATGTAAAGCATACTACTTGGAGTTGTTACTGCGGCTGCATCATATTTTAATAGTTTTGTAACAATATCATAATTGTTATCGTTAAGTATGGATAAATGAAAGGGAGTAAATCCATCAACATTTATTTATTTATTATTATTCCAAACCATTTCTTTATTTGGGTTGGTCATGAAGACAGGGATATTGCAATGCAGCTAATGATCGCTTGTTGACCAAAGTTTATTTAATTTAAAATAATTTAATACCTTAAAAATAGGTATTGCGAATATAGATTAGGTTGGTTAGCAATATCCTTTTGCTTTTTGCTGATCATTTGTTCCTTGTGGTGATCCATTGATGCCTTTGCGTTGCTGCATATACAAACACCATCTTTTTTTACCACTTTTATTAATTTCTGTATTATTTACCACTCCATCAAAATCTCTTAATTTTTGATATTTATTAAATGTGATATGTGATTTATATCACATTTATATTTATATAATATAAAGCACAGAATAAATTACAAACTAAAATATACGAAATTACCACAATCACAAATTATTTTTCTAGTTTTTTGCTTCTGTTTTGACTATGTTTCGCAATATTTTAAAATGTTATATTTGTCTCTTTCTTGAGGGACTGCCCGCGGCAAAAAAGCTGATTCTAGCAATTTTCTTGCGTCAAAGCTTACACCTCTGGTTACTTTGTGCTACCGACTACAATCTGTCAAAAATAGAATACACACGTTTATATGAAATCGATTATTTTGAAGACAGCACAGCTGCACGACTACACGACCACCGTTGTAGCTGTCGCCAATTTAAACTATTTTCTATTTTTGTTGGCTACAAATCAGAAAAAGTGTTGACAATATAACCAATTACGTGCAAATAAGTGCTTATAAATACTTTGTAATAGAAAAATGTCATTCCAATTTCACGATAAAAGAAAATAATAATGATAGTGATAATTGTAATTATACTTACATAAGTATGTTTATACTTATAGAAGTAGAATGCAAAAAGCGTTGGAAGGGCCTTCGGGACTCCTATAAAAGGTGCAAAAGAATACAACAAATCGCTTCTGGCAGCAAGGCTCAAACTCCAAAAAGAAAATGGAGGTATTTTAACCAAATGAACTTTTTAGACAACGTTCAAAGTTACAGACCGTAAGTAATAATAGAATTTCTAAAAAATCATTAATCTAATAAAGTGTTTTACTTTTAAGTATCATTGGAAGTTTAACATTCAACGAATATGGAGAAAATCTTCCTGACATCATTGAAATCGACTCTGTTAATACCTGCTTTTCTCCCGCAAGCCAATGCTCAACAAGCTTGGGAACAAAAAAGGTATCTATGAAGACTTATTTTTGTTTATGCAAATTTTTCTAATTGTCTTGAAATTTCAGAAGAATGATAGCGAAAAATTCCAAGAATTTTTGGATTTAGCAGCATCTAACATAACAGAGACTTTTGCTAAAATGAAAGAAGAGGACTCAACAACAAAACTTTTTTCAAGTTTGGCAAAAAAAATCGTCGAGACCAACATGCCACCGCATATAATTAATAGAAAAGTATCGAATTTTGTGTTCGAAGAAATTGAAATGTTTTATTCTGCCACAAAAAAATAGATCTATGTACATAGTTATTCTTTTCTTTCATTTTTTGAACACCTTATATTTTTTTAAACAAATTTTTATGGATTTATAATGAATTGATCTCCATGAATGCCTAATGTTTTTAATAATATTTTAAGTTTTTTTATATGAAAATGTATTGATCTCAATGAAGTGCCTAATATTTTACGTTTTTTTATATAGAAAAATACATACATAAGTATTATTAAATAATTTAAGATTAGTTTTAATGGGATGCATATAATGCATAATTTACTATTTAAAGCTATTGGTAATTTTTAATAATTTTAAAACTTTTTAACTTTTTTTAATTAACTTCAAACCTTGTCTTAATTTTTTCCTTTTTTAATTACAAAAAAAGAATATTTTGTATGGTAATGTAGATTAAACTTGCCTTTTTTTATTTATTGTAGAACAATATTATACATTTTTAATATTTAGAGAATATTTTTGTTTTTTTTTTATTACATTTAGAATATATCTTCATAAAAACTTATGTGAATTACACAGACTGATTCTGAATAAAATCGTTTAAAATATTTCGTTTTTCAAATGCAGTTGTGGATGAGCGGTTGGCTGATCTAGGTTGATATGATGGCAAAGAATGTCCTTCTGTTCTCCACTGCCTTGAATATCTTGGTTGTCCACTGAGTGGTCAACAAGTTCAATAGTGAAATAGTTTCTATCTTTTTTCAGCATTAAGTAATTATGAAGCACAACTGTTGCTAAGACAATTTTATCTACATTTTTCGGGGACATATGAATTGTCGTATGTAGTACCCTCCACCTATTTGCCAAAATACCAAAAGCATTTTCTATATGCACTCGAGCCTTAGATAGCATTGTGTTGAATTTGTCGTTATCTTGTGGTAAGCTATGTCCCGGAAATGGTCGCATTAAATTGTCTTTTAATGGGAAAGCATTATCTCCGACAAAAAAGTAAGGGAAATTTATAGAAGCTCCAGGCAAGTTTGCACTGCGAGGAACTTCCAAGGTATTACACAATTTTTTTCCAAAGCTGTTTCGAGCAAGTACACCACCATCACTCTGGCTACCTAAAGCTCCGACATCAATGTACGTGAAAGTATAGTTCGCATCACAAGCTGCCATTAATACAATGCTGAATGTTTTTTTATAATTGTAGTACAATGATCCACTATTTTTTGGACAAACTATATTTATGTGTTTGCCATCAATGGCTCCTAAGCAATTTGGCATTCCTGTTTTCACGTAAAACTTGTCCGCTATGGCTTCAAATTCAGACATGTTAGGAGGTGCTAAATAAACTTCATGTAGCTCATCCCAAATTGCATCGCATGTCTCATAAATGATCTTGCGTACTGTTGAAATACCAAGCTTAAAAGACCAGGAAAGTATTTGGAAGTTACATCCATGTGCCAAGTATCTAAAATTTACACAATTCCTTAGAAAAATACTAACAATTTTTCAATTTACTTACATTATTGTGACTGCCAAGCGAGTTTCGGTATCTATAGGTTTTCTGTTTGAAAAACGCTCCAGTTTTTCTTTTAGAAGGCTTAACAACAAATTGAAATTAGAAACATTCATTCGTGTTGCCTTAAAGAAATGTTCTTTATCCTTGTTTTTTAATTGCTGCACACAAGTTTTATAGAAACCTTCCTCTTCTCGTGAGAGATTCACCGGGCGAACCCACCACCTTCGGTTTCTTTTGGCAGTAAATTTCCTTGCTTCATATACCTTGTTTGTTATATGAGCTATTTTAGTAATGACTGTCGTAAAATTCAATAAATTTTCTTCATTCATTTTAAAAAACTCGAGTACAAAAAAGAATTTTACTAATAATTTAAATGTCAACTTTCATTATCAGCTGCTTACTATGTAGCTGTCGTTTATAAAATATTTCAGTAGCTAACTACACGACTACAGTTGCAGTCAGCAGCAATTGTAGTCATGAAGTCGTGCAGTCTGCTGTGTCGAATGTATTCAATGCATCAACATTCTCCCCCGCGTTGACCAACGGTCACTGGTGACAAACGTTCATTAGGTTTGATATCTGCAATGTCAATGGTAACAGGCCGTGGTAAGGGAACTGGAGGTGGTGTCGGTTGAATGATGCTATGATTTTTTCTTTTCTTATAGATTGAGTATAGCTTGACTATGATGGCTACTAAGATGATTAGAGAAATTAAAAGTGCAGTGTAGCTTACGGCATGGTGATGTTGGCTTTGGGACCTGATCAGCTCTGGTAATCGTACAATAGTTGACTCATCAAGTTGTTTTTGCAGATTACTCAGTTGATTTAGATGGGTTTCAAATTGGTTGTTAGTATTATTAAAAATTCTTTTGATCTCTTGTGGAGTGCTGATTTGATCAATGTGACTGAGTTGGACGTATGAAGTATGCAAGCTATTTGATGTTTCAAAGTGGCCTTGAATAGTGAGAAAGTTGTTTTTAATTATGCAATTTGATTCTATTTGTATTATTCCAGTGCCTCTTATTAGATGTTGGGAGGCTTCAGTGCCGCAAACTGTTGAAATTGCTATTTTTGTTGTGGTGGCGAAGATCCATTTATTCGGATTTTCCAATTGCGTCCATGTTGTGTTATCTATCAGCCGGGTAAGCTTACAATTGGCTGTGTTTAGGCTGTTGAGTATCCCCAATTAATTCCAGGAATTTATATCCTTTTTAAATCTACGTTGCTTATTGTAGCATATATATGTGTCTCCTTTTGTTATAGTGCAGCTTGACAAATCGTCGGTTGTAAATGGAATAAATTCATCTCTTTGGGGATTAACTGCTAAAAAAGGTATATCTGGTTTGATGGATATTAGAGCGTTTCTTCTTATTGTTGGGACCGGAGTTATCTTCAGGAGTTCTAGGAATTGTTGATCAATCAGTGGCAACCTAATTTCGAAGAGGACTTCGTCTTTTGTCAGGGCTCCATTTGCCTTCATTAGCTTGTATAGTTGAACCAAACTATCGTCTTCAATTGGAAGCATACAATGTACTGGTAGATGTCCTTTTATTGTGGTTAATTCAGTCCTTAGCTGATGGGGTGATAATAAAAGTGGACTAATTTTTTCATGGTGCGCATCCGTTAGTATGTCGATCATCTCCTTTTCTACCCTTTGCAAGTTCAGTGCTGTTAATGTTAATTGATTGGCAAGAAGTGATATTAGTTGTGTTTGGCTGATTTCTGAAAATTCCTTAGCAAGTGCATTTGCTTCATCATTGATTCTTGCAACAATTTTCGTTAGTTGTTTTTGTGTGCTGAGTTCATCTTGTTTAATTATATTAATAATGGATTCAAATATTTATGTTTGGTTTTTAAGTAATTTAAAAATATAGTTAGTTTCGACCTTCGCCCTTTTAATGGTGTCTGACATTTCACTGGCGTAGTCTGAGTCAAGCACTCCAAACAATGACCTTGCTACATTTCCTACAATGTTGAATGCACCCCTTTTTACTCTACTAGTGGCAAATAGTTCCTTTTCCTCCAGCAATACTTCTTTTACTTGATTGAAATTATTTATCAAAATATTACATGTTGACTGATGTATTATGGTTGAACATAAGTGCTGCAAAGTGTCTAATCCAGATTGAAAGGTCTTTAGCTCGGACAAGAAGGGTGCTAGATCATAGTATACCATGAGTTTCCATTCAGCTGTTGCCAGTTTTACGGCTCCGATACCTTCAAAGTACAGCCCTGGGTCAGAATGAAAGTTGTTTATCTTTACATGACTGTCCATAACAGCTGGAATGATAAGTATGGCTACGATCATGGTGAGTACGACTGAGTTAGTAATAGTCTTTGATTTTTTGGTGGATGGAGTATATTCTTCGTCAACAGGTATTGGGCGAATAGGGTTGGATAGTTCACTTGCAGGTAATTCGTAATCGTGAAGTAGCGGAGCTAATCTATGGATAGGTCTTATTTTTATTCCTGAAGATGTTTTTACATCTGCTACCCGAACCTTGCCATCATTGCCCTTGTATGTTTGAAGAATTCTTCCAAGTGGCCAGCTCATAACTGGTAAATTATCTTCTTTTATAATAACCATCTGTCCCTCAATCAATGATAAAAGACTTACCAAATTCAGCTGTAAGAATTTTACTTTACATATTTAATGCCATGTTGAGCGTCGGCTTCTTCCCATGCTCTTGGAAGAAGTCTGAAATTGTTATGATCCCGAAACCTGGAAAGGACTCAAGCCAGATTACATCCTACAGGCCAATTAGCCTACTGTCAGTTTTGTAAAAGATATTTGAAAAATTATTCGTCTCGAGTGTAACTCCTTTTCTAAATGAACAAAACGTTATCCCAGATCATCAGTTTGGTTTTCGAGCAAGGCATAGTACGATTCAACAAGTCCATAGAATCGTTACCATTATTAGATCGGCTTTTGAAAGAAAGCAGTACTGTTCAGCTTTATTTATAGATATTTCCCAAGCATTTGATAAAGTCTCCGACCCGTAAAATATTATTTTCATCTAGGAATGGAGATAAGCTGCTAATTATGCTGGACTTGTCCACTTGGTTTGTTTCTTTAATTCAGATATCTACTGCTTGAAGTCGGAGATCTGAACTGCTCGTATAATTATAAATCGCGAATCATCCAGTTCTTTAGGATTCAGTGAAATGTGTTTTGGTCAAAATTCATTTTGCGTTTTTTAATTACTTATGAATTTTAGTACGTAACCCAAAACCTTCTGTAAAGTTGTAAAGGAATTTTTGTGGTGAATTTCGTATATAAGGTTACCGTCGTTTAATACCATTGGTTAGTTGGTTTACATGGTAGCCTGCTGCACGCAGGCTGTCAAGTAAGGTCTGAATGACCCCGCTTTGACAAGACCATACCACTCGCCAGGTAAATGGTGTCTTAGAGCCTATGCTCGCACTAAGACTAGGGAGCTAGATCCATCCCGTAGCCGTGAGATATCTTAAAATATCGTTGAAACGGCACCTAGATATCTCAGTGAGATCCTCCAGTATGTAGTCTCCAAGAAATTTTTGTCTCCTGACAGCCAGCGCAGGGCATTCGCAGAGAAGGTGAAAAACCGTCTCCTCTTTCTCTATGTCCTTACAACTGCGACAGTGGTCATTATAAGGGAGTCCAAGTCGCCTGGCATGTTCTCCTAACACCCAGTGACCTGTTAATATTGCCAGCAACCTCGATAAGTTTCTCCGATCACGACCTATCAGTTGCATAGTGCGCCTAAAATCAAAAGAGGGCCACATCAATTTAGAGACCCTACATGAGATCAGTCTCCACCACCTATTATCAGCTTCTTTAAGAAAGTGACTGAAGATGCCGCTCTTAATACTCCCCAAGGGGATTGCGACTGCTTCCACATTGGGAGTATTTAGAGCGGTTCCTCCTTTGGCTAGTTTGTCTGCTTGTTCATTACCAAAGTGGTCCCTATGCGCAGGGACCTAAACCAAGGTAACATCCGCCAGGCTCCCTAGCCTTGACAACTCTCTCTTACATCGACTGACTAACAGAGACGTAGTTTTGTACGATCTGAGTGACAGAAGCGCCGCCTGACTGTCGACGAAAATACCGATATTCCCACGTATATTTCTGTCGTATAAAATCCTGCATGCCTTCATAATAGCAAGTATTTCCGCTTGAAATACGCTGCAATTATCCGGAAGACGATATGAGATGCCTATCTCAAGATCACTAGAAAAGACGCCAGAGCCTACATCGCTGTTCATCTTAGAACCGTCCGTGTATAACTTAAATAAAAACGATTGTTTATTTTTATTTCGATCTTTATTTACGGCACTATGTGCTTCCTTTTTGGTGTTATTAAGACTAAACTTAAAATAGAAAACATATAATAATTAAACCTTAGCTTAGACCATTTACCCGCCCCATATTTGCCAACTATGCAAATAATGTTTGCAGTTGCAACGCGAACATAACACCTTTGTTTTTAAGTAAAGGTTCAAGTGTTGTCGTTAGCACAAAGCATGGGAAAGAAGATTTTGAAATAAAGAAATTAATGCAAAGCATTGCAAAATAATAAAGAATTCTATTTATGAAATATTCTGAAGCAACATGTAAGTATGGGTTTGGGGGCAGTGAGAGTATTAACTCCTCCCTCCGAAATTCCAATCGTCCCCGATTGGTTCAAAAATATGGGATGTCGTTTAGACTTATATTCTTTGCGACTATTTTAGTCGGCATCGTAACGGCTTCATTATTTTTGACAACAACTTCCTTTGTTTTACTCTTTTTGCATTTGAAAATCAAAATCATGATCATTAAAAAGGTAAGTAGACCGAAATGTGCAAACATACTGGACTTGACTAATAAATTCAAGGAGTTAATTCTTTTTATATTTTTAATATTTAATTCCTTCATAAATTTCAGTGATAATACTTCATTAAATTCAGAAATCGAATCTGAGTGTTTGATCAATGCTGGCAATGGTCTCAAGCTTTGTGTTTCTATGTTTGTAAAACTTAAATTATCAATGTTTACAGTTTCATTAAATACTTTGATCAAAAATGAACCATTTATTTTCTTTGTAATATTTTTTAATGTGATATTTCCATTGAAATCGTTTAATAAAATTAATCCGTTTGACAATTCTTCTACGTGTTTTATGTGTTCTGCGTTTGTAGTAATGGTATGGTTCGTTTTCCATCAATTTTTTTATACAATTTTTATTCTCTAGATTTATTATCTGATCTTGCTTAAAAATGTTTATTTTAGTTACTGATTTACACTCATTTTCTAAAAGATAATAATTTTTATTACATTTTAATATTTTCTCAAAGTTTAACTTTAATACAGAGTTATTTTTGCTCAATGGTTTTATTAGCAATGAGCTACAAGTTTCAATCTCAGTTTTTGGTAATTTTACAATATAAATTGAAATATTTTCTTTAAAAGCGATTTTCTGCCACATTTATTGATTCTTCTAAGGAATCAAATGGCATATTTTCTTTTTTGAATATGTTGTTAATTTTACTGATATCTGGTTTTGTTAATAGTAATATATTAATGATATTAGCTTTAGTCAAATGAATGGCGTTACCTAAATTTTCTATTTCCTGTTTTATAATATCAATTATAAATTTGTATTGGAGAATTTTTATTGTTTGCAGTTCACTACTGCTTTTTATTGTTTTTAGTATTAAATTGCTAACTTTAGTAATATTGTTAATTCTTTGTACAATATCTCTGTTAATTATAAATTGTTTGTTATTATTATCTATTACTTCCTTAAATTTGTCATTTATGGCTACAAGATCGTCAAGATCTGGACTTCCTGCAACCCGTTTCCAAGCTGAGCCTATAAAATTCAATGAGCGTTTGTCTCTATTCTTGGGGATGATATGTTCGATGTTTATGATAATGGTTTTAATTTCTTCCGCAATGTAAGGATGAAGTGGATGAGATGAAGGCATGGTTTTGTCAAACTCGACCCTCAAATCTTCTATTATTGTGGCATATTCCGTCAGGTTGATGAAATGTAGAATTCTGTACGTACCGATTTGAATCTTCGCACTGCCGTCTTCAATAGTCACGATCCCAGATTGCGAATAATCCAATATTTCGACTGACCCGTGGCAGTAATCAAATTTCAGAAATATAAGTGGTCTAGAAAAATACGATTTGATTAGTTTCTAATGCGGTCTTTGTGTACTATTTTGCCGGATTCTGTTATTACTGTGGAATTCTTATTTTCTTTAACTACCTCTTCTTTGAATCTTTTTGAGAGCTTAGTTCCTAATCTTTTGTTTTGTTTCACAAAAATTGTTTGTCCCACCTCATAATTAACAGCTTCCTGCCTATTTTTGTTGTGATATTGTAAATCTCTTTCCTGTTTTGTTCTTAGTTTCCTTAAAGTCTCGTTCCTAATGTCTTCCCTATTTTCGTAATTAGAACTGGGTCTGCCAAAGAATACGTCAACGGGTTTCCTGCCTGTGACGGAATGAATAGAGTGATTATATTCGTTTGTGGACCAATCCAGCAATTCAACAAAATCTTTGTCGGGACGTTCATGTTTTAAGCATCTCATAATTTCTGCCAGAGTTGAATGGAATCTTTCGATTTGCCCATTTACTTTACTCTTGTATGGCGGCGCGGTAACGCTTTTGATATTGAACTCGCTTTTTAACATAAACTTTATTGGTTGAGAACTAAATGTCTTTTCATTGTCAAAAACCATTACCTTTGGAACTCCAAAGTAAAATATTATATCTCGTAAAGGTTTTTTTATGTTTTCGATACTTTTTCCATCCACTTTTTTAACTACGGCCAATTTTGCAAATTTGTCTATGGAAGTTAATACTTTATGTTTGTCAGTTGAAAAAATGTCAATGTGTGCCCTGGATATTCTGGCAAAGGTGTAGTTCCCAATTTTGTGATATTTGGACGTCTCTCATACTTGTTCTCTTTGCATATCCTGCACATTTTTGTTATACTTTTTATCTTCCTCATCATAGCTGGAAAATAATATTTTCCAAGTATTTGCAGTCTATTTTCCTTTCCGTTTCTATGGGCACGGTTATGTTCCTCGATTATGACTCTAGTTTGATCCCCTGTATCTGTAAGATCTTCAACCACCTGTTGAGTAAAACGAAATTTGTAATTGCTGAAGTAATTTGGATAAATTCTTTGAATTTTTAACATTATTGGTTCCGTTGTTTTTATACCATTTACAACGCACGGATTTAGGTATTTTTTCAGAAGTGAAACCAGTAAGTCATCGGAGAATGTTTGTTCCATTATAAGATGTCTGTGACAATTTAGAAAAATAATCTGAAACTTGTACGAACTTTCTGAGTCCTCTGAAATAAAGACCTGATTTTTGAAAACATTGACTGGTGTTTCCACTGAAGGTATCAGATTTTCAGAAGAGCTGTCGCTGCTGTGCACCATAATCGAGTTGATGTTTGGTATCGGAGGCCTTGAAAGGAAGTCTGCAACCACATTTGTGTTGCCTGGCTTATAAACAAGCTCGTGATTATATTCCTCCAACTGTGCTTTCCACCGTTTCATTTTTGCATTTGTATTCTTGTTGCTTAGCGCGAAGGTTAGTGGCTGGTGGTCAGTGAAAATTCTGACCTTCTTTGATCCGTATAGAAAAGATTTGAGTGAGCGTAAGGCCCAAATTATCGCCAGCATTTCCTTTTCGTTTGCTGCGAAATTTTCTTCCCTACTTAAAGTCCTAGAAAGGAAGCTGATTGGTCTACCACCTTGTGAAAGGACGGCTGCCAAAGCGTAATCAGACGCATCTGTAGTCAACTCGAAGGCCTTATCGAAATCCGGTTAGTGGAGCAAAACATCATCTGATGTTAAGCATTTCTTTAACTGATTAAAGGCTTCTATTTGTTTCTCCGTAAATTTTATCGGTGTCTTTCTAGACAATTTTTTTGATATTCTTCCCAAATCTCCTCTAAGTATTTCAGTAAGGGGTTTAGCAATTAGCGCGTATGCTTTTATAAACCTTCGATAATATCCCGTCAAGCCTAGAAATGATCGCAGTTCGTGAATATTTCTTGGTTGTGGGAAATTCAAATGGCTTCTACTTTCTTTGATGTAGTGCGAATGCCATTTTGGCACACTATGGTACCCAGAAATTCGGTTTCTTCTTTGATAAATTCACATTTATCGAATTGCACTTTCAAATGAGCCTTTTCTAGGGTATCGAAGACAATTTCTAAGTCCTTGAAATGTTGCTCTTTAGTTTCGCTGAAAACAATTATATCGTCGATATAAATATAACAGCGAATACCGATGTCCAGGGTGCGCTGGAAAATAGCGGGCGCATTCCTTAATCCAAATGGAAGTCGTGTGAACTCGAACTTTCCATTTGCAACTGAGAAAGCCGTTTTCTCAATGTCGGCTTCATTGAGAGCAATTTGGTGGAATCCACTCTTAAGATCGATGGTCGAGAAGTATTTGTTCGATCCCAGATTTGCAAGAATGGTGGTAATGTCTGGGATAGGATATTTGTCTGGTATGGTATCTTCGTTCAATTTACGATAATCGATTACCATACGGTATTTTTTCTCGCCTGAGGCGTCTTCTTTCTTCGGTACGATCCATACCGGGGAATTGTAGGGAGTCTTTGATGGTCGAATAATGCCATCGTCTATTGCCATCTATATAACTGCCCTTAATTCCCTCAAGGTATCGTTTCCTATGATGGCATCGAAAGTTGTAAGACTCGGTAAAATATGAAATTTAATTTTCCCTATTTCGTTATTAAAAATATCAACGTAAGTATGATGAGTAATTTCCACGACACCACCGACAGAATTTGCAAAGAAGGGTTTGTTTGGAATGGGATTACGAATTAATTTGTCATTTACATAGTTTTTGTTAGAACCCGTATCCAGGAGAAATTTGAGTTCATTACCGTTTTTTATTTTGAAAAGGAAATATGGTAATGAGGAAGTGCTTAATCTAAAAAATTAATATCATCAGCATTGGTGTTGGTAACTTCATTTTCATCGTATTCATTTTGATATTCCTCCATATTATAATAACCAGCAGGAGGTTGCAATTCTACTTCTGTATTGAAAATTCGCTGGATCTTATTTTGATTGGGCATGTTTTGTGAAGCTGGTCTCTTATTAGATTGGTTATAGTAACCATATCGACCATGGTTGAGTGTAATGTTACTCTGCCTTAGGGTTTGTTGAGAATTTTGTGTAACTTGAATTGGTGGTCTATTTTGATAATTCACTTGCTTAGTTTGAGTTGTTCTATCTATGTCCATAGGCACTGGAGGTTTTGGTGGCAGAAATGATCTGCGATTGTCTTGCGGAAAGGTATTTTGAAAGTTGGGTCTTAACTGAATCTGCCCAAATGGACGCTGATTAAAATGTTTGGGATAGTATTGGTGAGGATTTGTCAATTAGGCAGTCAATTTTGTCTAAAATCGAAGATAAATGTTGGTAAACCTTTTGATAAAATTCCTGTATCGTATCATTTCTTTGTGTAAGGGTCGTCATTTGGTACTCTATTGTACCAAAGTCTCTTTTGTCCGAGTAGTGCATCATCAAGCACTTTTTAATTCTTTCGCAATTTAGAGGGGTTCGATAGGACTCAAGGGCTGCGTCTGCTTCGCCCACAATTTTGTGTCTAATCGAATGAAGGATCGCGAAATATTTGGGACTACCTCTATTCTGACCATACATTAACAGAATCCTGTCTACGGATTTCCGCCATGAGTTAAATTCACCGGGCTTCCCCGCGAACCCCCTCAAACATTTCACAACATCAGGTACTCGGTCTGATGCCTCTGCATTTCTGAAATCTACAGAGATTTCCTCACCCTGTTCAGCAGCTGGATTGAGAATGGAAGAGACTGTTCGGGATATGATGTCCACTAGTTCTTTTTTCTGATTTGTCGTAAATGTGGATAGTGTTGATGGTGAGGAGGATGAAGTACTTAAGTTCAACCTGGATAAGGTTGCAGCTATCTCTTCTTCGTTACCCATTTTTATTCTTTCCCCCAAAAATATGATTTATTTTTATGTTTTCCTTTTGTTACTAATTTCCCTTAGTAATACTTTCCCTTTTTTAAGGGAAAGAGCTATTTCAATAATTGATGATTTGATTTACTATTGTTCTTATTTTATTGTTTCTATTTTAAAATTTTTTTTTTATTCTGCTTTAAGTGTACTACTTTTCTCTAAACTATATTTCTCGCTTTTAATATTCTTTTGTCTAGATATTACGTTAAATTCAATCAATTTCTAGATCAGTATGATTTTCTTAACAAGATTTACAAAATATTTTCTTTCTTCTTAATTTTTACTTTTCATAACTTAAATAAAAATACGTAAAAATTTCTTACATAAAATAAAATGTAGTAGCCATCCTTCCTTCTTTAGTGGTTGTATTTGTTGACGTGCGGCTTCTTCTATTATGTTGGTCGTGATCCTTTAATAATAGCGTTTTTTTTTAATATTGTCCTTGTTGTATTTATTGTCAGCACAATTTGTTGAAAAAAAAATTTTGTTTATAATTTCTTTCGCTGCTGTTCTGTGTTCAGAGTGCAAACAATTCGAGTGGAATTGTAATATTACTCGTAATAAAAAAAATGGGAAATTTGCTGTTCTGTTTCTTCTTCTACTTCTTTTTTTGATTACGAGTGTTTTTGTTAAAATTTATAGACAAATTTTTATGTCATAATTTTAAAGAATTTTTATTTAAAGAGTTATATAAATAATATGGAAAATAAAACAAAACATATCAAATTATAGTACAGGTAAACCTCCTACAACGCGGTGAATAGGTTCCTGAAAAACTCCGCGTTATAGGAAATCGCGTTGTAGGAGACTCTAACTCCATACAAAAATTAGAGTTTGGTTCCAAAGTAAAAAAATATTCAATAAAATATTGGAATTTGTATAGTAAAAATATGTGCTTAATATAATTTTGTGTACATATTTATTTGTTGAGTCATAACATACATATTATGTAATTTAATAACACTTCATTTATATAAACAAAAACAAAATAAAATAAAATTTCAGTTCTACGTAAAATATTCAAGTTGAAAGATTTAATAAATTAAAGCCAAAATAGAACGATAATTTTCTACTCCTCCTCATCACTTAGTATGACTTGTTTCGAGCGTTTTGTTCGTACATACTAGTTCAAAATCTGAGCTTGATCCACTATCAGATTCGGGCATCCTTTCGACGACTATTGGTTTGAAAAAATCGTGCATTGAAGTTTGTTTGCTCTTATTTCGCAAATCTTTATGAATTTCTTGATAGGGAGCTAAATTGTTTTGAAGATTTCGTTTAAATATTTCTGCTCTGTCACTTAAAGGGTCGTTCTCCAAAATGTATTCTTCCAACTGCTTTGCCATATCTAAAACTTTCTCGATATTTTTTAGTGAAAAGTTTTTATTTTCAACATCGGAAAGATCGTCAGAGCTATCTTCAACTGATTCTTCATTTGTCATTGCCACTAAATCTGTTTCGTTTATTTCGTCATCCGCAATTAATTCTTGAATATCAGCCATTGTTATTTCATCAAATCCATCACCTTCTACTGCATGCGCCAATCTCACTATGATCCTATATTCATCTTCTATTGGTGTAGAAACAGTACCCTGAACGTCTATTTCCGGTATTAGTGCTTTCCAGCAAGCTTTTAGCGTTGAAGGACGAAGTTCTTTAAGTGACGCATTAACAATTTCAACGGAATTTAAAATTGTAAATTGTTTCCAGACTTCTTTAACCGTAATATTTGCTGACTCCATCTTCTCTAATATTACCTCAAAGGATTTCCGAATGTAGTAAGCTTTGAATGCTGCTATTATGCCCTGATCTAAAGGCTGTAATAGCGATGTGGTGTTGGGCGGTAAAAATTCGATTTGAACATTAGGATGACTTAAATCAGTCGAATGGGATGGCGCATTATCTAAAAGTAGTAAAACTTTAAATGCTAAGTTCTTTTCTACGTCAGGAACAAAGCAATGATAAAACCAATCATTAAATAAACTGGCAGTCATCCATGATTTTTTGTTGGCTCTCAAATACACTGGAAGGTTGTTTTTGTTGCATTGTTTCATACATCTTGGATTTAATGATCGGTTAATAAACATTGGCTTGGTCATAAAATCACCAGATGCATTACTGCACAGCAATAAAGTTATTCGATCTTTCGAAACTTTAAAGCCAGGAGCTCTTTTTTTCGTTTTTCGAAATAAAAGTTCTTGAAGGCATTTTTTTCCACCACAAGCCTGTCTCATCTGCGTTGAACACTTGTTCAGGTAAATATCCATTTTCCTTAATAATTTTTTCGAACTCTGCTGGATATTTTTCTGCTGCATCTGTATCTGCGGATGCACTTTCTCCCTGTATTTTTAAATTGTGAAGTGCATGTCTTTTTTTGAATTTTCCAAACCATCCATTACTAGCTACGAATTGATGATTGGCTTCATCGCTTGACGATTGTCCTGTTTCCTTTAAATAATTAAATATTTTTAGTGCTTTATGCTTAATAACGTTCCCATCTAAGGGCAATCGTTTTTTGTCATGTCTTCTATCCACACCATAAGCGATTGCTCCATTTTCTCCATTATCTGAGGTCTAGGACGAGCAGTTACTTTCGCGACTACAGAGGATCCATATGCTACCGAACTTCTAATTTTTTCTTCGTTTTGTTTGATAGTTCTTATTGTTGACTCATTTAAGTTAAAATGTCTGGCAATATCACTTATCCTCTCTTGATTTTGAAGTCGATCCAAAAATTGAATTTTTAATTCAATGGATAAAAATTTTCGTTTTAACGGCGTTTTTTTTTCATTCGGCATTTTTGTGGCTTAATTTAAAAATTTATTTGCATTTAAATAAAGTTACATACATACATATAAATAAGGTTTAAAAGAAACTTACTTATTCACCTCTTAAAATAATTTTATAAAAACTCTTTACAAAAAAAAAACAACTGTTTCATAAATTTTTTATAATTTAACTGGAATTAGACTGAATATTTTTTCGCAATTTTTTACACGCTTGAGATTGATGCTTTTATTTGCAATGCCGACAACAAACTAACAAAAAAGTTATTACATCAAATGAAAGTAGCATAAATCGCTGTGTGATGTTAGAACCGCGGGGAAACCCCTTTTTTAATTTTGTCGTTGACTACATTTACGTACATACATATTTATTTGCCACTTTCTAAACACATGTTCAAGTGTAGCGTGGCAATGCTATAAAAAATATAGGTATCAAAGTCTGGACAAAATGCAAGGAAATTTATTTGGGCAAGAAAACCTTTTTCAAATTAAAATAGTAAATAGTATTTGAAAAAATTTTCGTAAAAATCGCGTTGTAAGAGTAGCGTTGTAAGAATTTGTCCGCATTTTGGAAACCGCGTTGTAGCGAAAACGCGTTATAGGAAACCGCGTTGTAGGAGGTTTAACTGTACACAATCGTTGTTTTAATATTTCAGGGTTATTTTATATAAAAAAAAGGTGATTCGGTTTGATTCCACTAACGTTTTTCTACTCGAAATAAAACGCAAAAAATTATTCGGAAGTGGAATATAGAACAGCTAAAACATGCGGAATTTTCCGATTCCACATAAAAACTATCTGATTCGGAATACAGAACAGCAACGTTTATTGCATTTTTCTTTAATAAGATTGCGATAGTTTCAAATTTTCATCCATATTATTCTATAAGTATTCTTGTTTTTTTTTTCTTTCTTTTAAAACAATTGGTTATAGTTCACCACTTGTGTTGTTATTTATTTAGTTGTAATTGTTGTTGTTTGTAATAGTTTCACACTTTCTAGTTCATCAAAGTGATGTGTTGTGGAATAGTTAATTTTGTTAACTTTTAAACACTTTATTAAACTTATTGCTTGGGCGGCTGTGCCATTCTAGTCACTCCATTTTGTTTCCTACTTGGGGGCCGTTACCAAGACTTTTTTATTTTATTGAAGGACTTTGTTATTATTTTGTTATACTACTTTAATTATTCAGGTCCTCGCTCGGGCGCCAATTAATAAAAACGATTGTTTATTTTTATTTCGGTCTTTATTTACAGCACTATGTGCTTCTTTTTTTGGTGTTATTATGACTAAACTTAAAATAGAAAACTTATAATAATTAAACCTTAGCTTAGACCATTTACCCGCCCCATATTTGCCAACTATGCAAATAATGTTTGCAGTTGCAACGCGAACATGACACCTTTGTTTTTAAGTAAAGGTTCAAGTGTTGTCGTTAGCACAAAGCATGGAAAAGAAGATTTTGAAATAAAGAAATTAATGCAAAGCATTGCAAAATAATAAAGAATTCTATTTATGAAATATTCTGAAGCAACATGTAAGTATGTCGTTAGCACAAATGTGTGGGAAAAAAGATTTTGAAATAAGCGAATTAATGCAAAGCATTGCAAAATAATAAAGAGTTCTATTTATGAAATATTCTGAAGCAACATGTAAGTATGGGTTTGTGGGCAGTGAGAGTATTAACTTAATTCCTGACGTTATAGTTCTCCACGAGACTACCACCGCACCACTTCCTCCTGGAGGGGATTAGTACTCTGAACACTCTATCAAAGTCTAACTGTGGCGTAGTGTAGTCAGGGAGTTGATTTATATCCGGAGGCAGTACGCCAAAAATATTCGCATGGCCGTACGTCCTCGCACGCCAACTTCCCGTCGCCTTTAGCCTAACTGCACTACTAGCAGATATGGACACGATGTGAAGATCTATAGGAATAAGGTGCAGTATAGTATTCAGTAACTCTGATGGACTAGTACGCAGTGCACCTGTAATGCCAATACATGCCGATCTTTGAATTCTGTACAGTTGGTCCACCACATATTTCCTCCTTGTAGCAGGCCACCACACCAAAGATCCATATATAAGAATCGGACGTACAATGGCTGTGTACATCCATTTAACTATAGAAGGACTAAGTCCCCATTTTGCACCGAGCATCCTACGACAGGTGTAGTAAGCTACTGTAGCCTTCTTGACTCTGTGCTGAATATTCAGCTTCCATGACAACTTAGAGTCAAGGATGACACCAAGATATTTCGCACTGTTCGTAAGAGGAATATCACGGTTTCCTAACCGCGGTAGTCTGAAGCTAGGGATTTTGGTCCTTGTTGTAAATAGTACCAAACTGGTTTTGTCCGGGTTTACTCCTAGGCCATTCCTCATCGCCCAGTTGCTAAGTAGCCCCAGCGCATGAGACATGATATTGCTTATCACGTCCGGGAACAGTCCTGATACCAAGATCACAACATCATCAGCATATACGACGACCTTTATACCTTTGTCGTCTAATTGCATAAAAATCGTGTTAAGAACCATAAGCCAGAGTAGCGGATAGATTACACCACCCTGAGGTGTACCTCTATCCACTAGTTTTGTCATATTGCTGTTACCAAGATTTGCAGTGACTATTCTTGACCTCAACATGGACACCAGCCAGTTACTGAGGTACTCCTCCACTCGCAGACTAGTAAGAGCATGTTGAATGGCCACAGTAGTCACGTTATTGAAGGCTCCCTCTATATCCACGAAGGATGCCATTGTGTATTGTTTGTATTCAAGGGTCCCTTCCATGATCCCTACCACCTCATGTAGGTCTGTTTCCGTAGATCGACCCTTAAGGTAGGCATGCTGACTTCTCGAAATGCCCTTGGTGCTTCCCAGTCGATGCCGTATATGAATGTCAATGAGTTTTTCCAGTCTTAAGCAGTAAAAATGAAAGACTTATCGGCCGAAAGTCTTTCGCATTCTCATGACTTCTTCTGCCGGTTTTTGGAATTAAAACGACCTTGACCTTTCTCCAATTTTCTGGAACATGATTGAGAGAAATACAAAGCATGAATA
Source organism: Phania funesta (assembly GCA_963932375.1). Classification (NCBI taxonomy): domain Eukaryota; kingdom Metazoa; phylum Arthropoda; class Insecta; order Diptera; family Tachinidae; genus Phania; species Phania funesta. The sequence continues at coordinate 30,983,864 of OZ010656.1, forward strand.
TCCTATGAAACCGTTTAATACCATAGTTGCTGTAACAGGAACCACCTTCTTTTTCTCAATGTCATTGGCAATTTCTTGAGGTAAATATTTCGATGGCCATGTTTCCTCTCTTCCATGAAGGAAAAGTGGTCCGTATAGCCATAAGTTACATGCTCGTAGATCTACTGCACGAAGTCCTCTGGATAGTATATCGGCTGGGTTGTGTTTTGATCGTACATGGCGCCATTGTTCGGCTAGAGTTAATGACTGGATTGTTGATACTCTGTCGGCGACAAATGTTTTGTATGAAGATGATTGTGCGTATATCCATGATAATATGATTTCTGAATCAGTCCATAAAAATGTAGCTTGGTTTTGAAACTGCAGGTCAATTTTTAGTCTTTGAGCGAGCTGTGCTGCTAGAACTGCTGCACATAACTCTAGTCGAGGTAATGTTTGCTGCTTCAATGGCGCAGCTCTTGATTTTGCACAGAGTATTCGCACGATTACCTGCCCATTCTTAAGAATTGCGTGAATGTACGCAACTGCACCAAAGGCCTTCTCAGATGCGTCTGCGAATACGTGTAGTTGTGTTTTTACTGGTCTTTCGCCCTGGAAGATGTGTCGTGCTATCGTAAAATTGTTAAGATCTTCTAGATCGTTTCTAAATCTGCTCCAAGATGCACATTGATCATTAGTTAATGGTTCATCCCAATCTAATTCATAATGCCAAAGGTGTTGAATAAATACTTTTGCCTTAACAATCACAGGAGCTAATAGACCAAGGGGATCAAATAGTTTTGCAAGTTCGGAAGTTTCTGTTCGTTTCGAGATTTGCTAATGTTGGGTTAACTTGACTTTAACGCAAAAGTGATCGCTTTTAGGTAACCAATATAATCCTAAGGTTTTATTGAATTAGTACTGTTATTATCGAAATCTAAGTTCACCTCTTGGTCACCGGTTGGAATATTTTTGAGCAAATGTGGATGGTTTGCGCACCATTTATTCAAACTAAATACATATTTTTTCAACATAATAATGAGTTCTTTTGGCGTTTCTACTACTACGTTGAGGTCGTCTGAACCTCCAAGGCCGTCATTCAGCATCTGAGAACCATACGGAAACTTGAGAGAATTCTCATTAGCTATTTTTTTGTAGACATCTCGTAGCCAGGTAAGGTGCTGCACGTGCCCCATATGTTACTGTGTTGAGTTTGTAATAGTAGCGATGATGGCCCTTCCCTCCACATAATAAGTTGATATTGATGGTCGTTTGGGTTGATTAGAATTTGCCTGTACATTTTTTCAATATCGGTTGTGAAAACGAATCTAGGCAATCGGAATCGAATTAAAATGGAAAATAGTTCACTATGTAGCACTGGGTCAGTATACATTAAATCATTTAATGAATATCCAGTTGATGTTTTTGCTGATGCGTCAAACACTACTCGAGGCTTTGTTGTGGTGCCGTCAGGTTTTACTACACAGTGGTGTGAAATAAAATATCTTGGATGTAAAACGTTATCTAGGTTTACCCTTTGCATGTGTCCTAGTTGCTCATATTCTCTCATGAACTGCGTGTACTGAATTCGGATACTTTCATTCTTTTGGAGTCGTCGCTCTAAACTAACAAATCTGTTGTATGCCATGGCATGCGAATCACCCAATGATGTTGGGTTTTCCCGAAATGGAAGGCTGGCGATAAAGCGACCATCTGTGTTAGTTTGAGTATGATGAATAAAATGGGCTACATATTGGGCATCTGCTGGTGACAGGATCCTTTCATTTGGTTCTACTTCATCGAGTTTCCATAGTTTCTCTACCGCTTGTTGTAGTGAAGACTCCTCGCTAAATACTGCACATGTAAGTGGTGGAGATGAGCTATGAGCAATGGTTTGTCGTACGGAGCCGCCCATGATCCAGTCAAGCAACGTGTTTTGTAGCGTTGGGCCGCCGCTTGCCAGTTTTATTGCCCCAGGCTGCATAAGACTAAAATAGATTTCTGCACCAAGTAGAACATCGATTTTCCCTTACTGATAGAATCTGGGATCTGCTAAGTAGATATTACTTGGAATGCTCCAAGTTGAAACATCAAGGTTTTGATTTGGTTGTGCCGGAATGATAGTTGGTAGGACAATCGCTTCCAAGTTTGTTGAAAAGTCATTATTTGTAGAGAACATTTCAACATCCACGCGGTGCTGTGCTCGTTTTTTAATTCTTCCAACACCATCAATGCATAAAGATGCTTCCGTTGGTGAAAGGGATAGTTTCTTGATAAGTCGTTCAGTCACAATATTTACCTGCGAGCCTGAATCTAGTATAGCTCGAAATTCGTGTGTGATACCATTTGTGGCCTTGATAACTACCTTTGCGGTGGCTAACATGACATAATTCTGATGCCTTGTTGTTGGCTTCATAGATGTAGATGAGACTGTAATCATCGCTCCTTTTTTAAGGTTGAATATGCGTAACTGATGTCTTCTACCTTTTTTGTATGTTTTGTTGTGTAATAATGAAATATGCTTCTTGTTGCATTTTCTACATCCACTGGAGGTACAAGCTTTTGTTGCGTGGTCCTCTCTGAGACAGTTAACACAAAGTCTTTGCTGTTGTGCCCACCTTAACTTGTCTGATTACGTCATGTTTAGGAATTGCTTGCAGTGATAGATAGGATGATTTTCTGTGGTACAAAGTTTGCAATTGTTGTTATTATCCGTAGATGTCATAGACGACACTGTCATTTTTTCTTTTTGATGGGTAGTTAATTTCTCCTTGTAACCAAATGACTATATTGACTGAAATTGAATCTCAAGAAAGGAGAACAACTCTTTCATTGTTGGCACATCTCTTGGTTTAGTTAGTGATTGTATAAATCTAATAAAGATTTTTAGATTTTTAATCAGTAATTGTGTGATTATAGCATCCCAAGATGAAGTGTTAACATTTAAGTTATTTAACGCCAACAAACATTCCTTGGTAGTGTCATGAAGAGTCTTAATTGTTGTGCTAGACATGGTTCCTGCTGGTTGGTTAAGGATCTTGTCTACTAAAGTGGCTACTATGACTCTTTTGTTATCATAGCGCTCCTGAAGTAGTGTCCATGCTGTCTTGTAGTTCTCTTCGGATAGCGTTAGATGGCTAATAAGTTTTGCAGCTTCTCCTGAGACGTATGATTTGAGATACCACATTTTCTGTACGTTTGGTAGAGGTTGCTTGTCGACCATTTCCGTAAACTTTTCAAAAAATTGGCACCACTTTAAACAGTCTCCATTAAATTGTGGAATAGTAACCTTTGGTAGAGGCAATGAACTATGTACGCCTGGGTTGCTTCCCAAATGTAATCCACCATCGACATGCTGCCGTTTGTGTTGTTCTGATAGTACTGCCAATTCTATCAAATAATATTGAACTAAGTCATCCAGATTATGGTATTCATTTGGATCATGTTCCAATATTGTAGGATCTTCCACTTCATACCACAATTCATCATAAAATTCTTGAATTTGATCCCACAATTTTTTTATGGTTTCACTCTTTATCTGATAAAATTGTGGTGGGTGTCTCTCTTCTTCCAACGATAGCCCTTTTATTAAGCGTGTTAAGGCCGTCATTCGAGCTTTTAGTCTCCTAGCTAGTCCTTTACCTTGAGGCGGCAATACTTCATGATCAGATGGATTAGTTGACGGAAGTTCTAATATGTCTTTTCTGATTGCTGGTAATGGCTTGACGCTGAACTTGTTAATCTGAGACGTAAGATACTCAGTTGTCTCATTATACATTTCACCTACGGATTTGTACAGGTTTTGTACAATATATGGATCGCTGGCTGACAGCGTATTATCTCTTCTAATCGCGTTTTCGGTTTTTTCGAAGGCCTGCCATAAAGCTTTTAGTTTCGCTTTTACTTCTGTAGAAGTCTAGCGTTCGTCGATCATGCGGGGTCTTCTTGATGTTTGCAATAATTCTTTCTATCTCAGTTGCTTTCACTTGCTGCTGAGACATAAGACTCTCTAAATTTGCCATGTTAGGTTGCTTTCTTTTAAGTTGACGATTTGAAGAAAAATAGAGACGGGGTATCCTAATATTAGGTGTCCCGCAATACAAATGTTGAAGAGATGTGAGAGGATTTGGCTGCTGTGATTTATAGCCTTTTGCGTCACAACTAGTTGATGTTGAATTATTGTGTAAGGACTGGCTGTCCTTAAATTGTTGCGTATTTTTCCTTAATTTTAAAGCCCCTTACCACTGGTGGGGGGAAGCTTTGTAAATTATGAAAATCTAGGGGTCACCAAAATGTACGTTAAGGCGATAGTATAATTCAATTCATACGCATAAATCTGAACTGAAACTATATTTGCCTTATTTGTTCTTACAAGCACTTTAACCTGAAGAACGCTAATCAATCAAATAAAACACCATAGTATAATTCAATTCAAACGCATAAATCTGAACTGAAACTATATTTGCCTTATTTGTTCTTACAAGCACTTTAACCTGAAGAACGCTAATCAATCAAATAAAACACCTTAAATGCCTTAAAACGATTGATAGATTATATCTTTATTTTTCATTCTTTTATACTAAATTATTTTACAATAAATTGATTTAAATTGCTTAGTAAGTAGAATAAACAAAATGTGCATAATTGCTGAAGTTAAATATTTTCCTTAAGTTAAAAACATTAATTTCTGTTTTGTCAATAAAAATGGTTAATGAACTTAATACAAAATTAGGTCATAAAATATAATGTTTAGGTAATTGAACTTAAAACAGAAATAGTAAGTAGAATAAAATGTTGTCAACAATAATGTTTATTGAACTTAAAAACGGAAATTAAGTAATATTTTTTAATAATGATAATTAAATAATAAAAAAAATAAGATTATGTTGATGTAAGTATCAACAGGACTTATAAAAGAACAACTAAGTTTTTTAAGTGTAATCTGTGCGCTTACAGTTAACATATACTGCACCAGTAGTGCGATTGAATAACTTTTAACGATTCGACAGTCGCCAAATTTGTAGACAATTTTGTTGTTTTGAGTAACGATTGTGTGATTCACTAACCACTTGTAAACGATAGTAGACATCGTTCATTTTCTGTTTATTCAAATTGATATCAAGTGGCATCTTAAAGATGTCATGAATTCTAGTTTGTCGAATAAATTAACAACACAAAAATAGACGTCCTTTATTTTTGTCTGCAATCGTTAAGCTAACAACAACAGCTGACTAAACGATTGCGAATATTGTTTAAAAAAAGTTACTGAAGAGCAACATCGTTAATTTTGTTGTTAGCACTTTTTAACGACGCGATTATCGTTAAAAAAGAATAGTGAATCGCACTACAGGGATAATAACTGATAAAATAATTTCGTAGCACTTAGACTCTCAAGTTTTATTTAATTGATCCCAAGTGTAATTTGTTTGTATCATTTTAATTTAGAGCGCCTACGAGGCCCCATATTGTTAAATAAAATATCATATAATTAACTTATACAAAATATCAAATGTTATATATACTATACATACATAAAAAATGGAAATGACAAGTTCCTAATAAAAACCCAGGCAGAAAAATACAATCGGACCAACGTTGGCAAAGCATTTATTATGGTGTTCAACCGTTGGCAAAACGCTCAAATGAACATTATTCTTCGCTTAACTGATTAACATTTCGAACGTTTACTGAAATTCGTCAAAACTTATTTTTTGTTACTCGAGGCTTTTCAAAGTACTTTTATTTCAAAAGTACAGTGTTGTCTCAATATATAAACATGCATTAAATTTCCTACATTATAATTAATTTTTTAACATATATTAGTTATAACAAATTCTTTTACATTATAAAACATTCCGTGGCTATTACCACGATCTCAATCCAGCGGGGATTTCGTCTGAAGCAAGATCTCTGTTCATTGGAGCTAACAAAGCCTATGGCCTCATGCAAATGATGGCCTTTTATATCCCAAAAATGCTCCCCGTAGAAAACCAATTAGAAAAGTATCAGGTGAAGTTTTAAATAACAATGCTCACTAATATATTTTTGAACTTATCATCATTTTTGGTTTTGTTATCGAAATCGTAAAAGAACAAAGCGAGTTACGGCGGCTCTTTTATATTTAAATTTCACTTAATATCTTGCACCATTCAAGAATATTATAGTTTGCAGCCATACGTCGACATGGAGGTAACAGAAAATTCTCTATTCCAATTGAAAAGACCCAAAGGAATTTATTAACTTGAAGATACAAGCTCGACTTGTGGCTAATTCATTGAATAATAAAACGTGAAACAGAGTCAGACGGTTTTATCTCGTGAACCTCTCTCGGCTAGAGGAAAAAGTAAAAAGTTGTGTTTTGAAAATCACCTACATATGTAAACTCTTATTCAAAAGACAATAGATGAGATAGTCTTATGTAGATGGTATGGATATTTTCAAAAAACCAAGAAAATGCTTCTGGTCGATAGTAACATCCCGGTGTTACATACTATATACGATTTCAGTTTCAAAATGAGAATAGTAAACAGCAAAATAAAATAATAAACTTCAAAATGTAATAGTAACTTTCAATATAAGAATCAAGGCATATTTAACTAGGTGGCATTGCTACGACAACAAATACAACAACAAAACAAAAAAGGTTTGTTGGTAAACGAAAGCGAACACTTTGACATTAACAAAGAAAGAAAAAATGAAATGTAAGCAAAAAAAAATCATCTGCAGTAGTAATGCCACCTAGTTAAATATGCCTTGATAATAATAATAAAATCGTCAAAATCAAAATAAGGAAAGTAACCGTATGGCGGTTTTCAATAAATTATTTAAAGTTTACAGCAGAATCACAATTTTGCATATGTGCTTTCATAATAAATGTTAAAGCCTACATTTAAAACCTAAAAAAAACAATTACTTGTCGTATCAAACATGAATGGAAAATGGGTGTTTCACAATCAACAGCATATCGGTTGATTTCAATGGGAGAAACCTCAGACAGACGAGTAGGGAAAAGATTTTACAAAATTACTAAATTTTATTTAGTTTGTTGATTGACATGATCGATAATAACTGCCGCATTACATTAGCTGAACTCGTTGCTGCCTTTTACGAAAAATTCACTGTGGCTCTTAACTGCGAAAATATACAATATTAATTATTCGATTTTTATATATTTTGTATTAAAACTGTTTTAAATCAAAATAAAAATGCTCATGTTGTAATTTACTATTCTTATATTGACGTTTACTACTCAAAGTTTGAAGTTATTATTCTCATGTCGAAACTAAAACGGTATAGTTAAAAATGTAAACTATTTCGTTGGACAACTTATAGAAAGAGTTGATACCAAACATTTGTTTTCGGAAACCAAAATGAATTAATATGCACGGTACTAAGGATAGAAATACATATCGCACTTGTTCCTCTAAAGAGGGTCAACTCAAAGTTTTTGCCATTTTTTATGACCTAAAAACATAAACACAGTTTTAAGCAATTCGTTAGCAACAAATTTTAACGAGAAGGCCTGAAAACACACAGTGGGAGATTTCTTAAAGCAGTAGAAAATAAAATTAAACATTGAATCAATCTTATTTCGAAGATTGTATTTTAAGTTGCCTACCAACATTAAACACAATTTATACTTAAGAAATGTCACTTTAATTGGAGTTTTCCAAGTTCAGCAGAAAATTCACGTCCGGTACTTAGAATAAGACTAGACAATGATGTTCACTGTTAAACGACAGAATACCAATTGAATTTATTCAACAAAATGCAGCTGCTTTTATAGCAGTTTTAAACGTTTACAATATCATAGTTGTATTGATAAGTAGTACATACAGATAAAATGTTAGCGAAGAGTCGCAGTTAAACAAACGTTAAATTTAAATATATATGTAGAGTTGCCTTTATAAACAGAGTTGTATATAAAAACGTTAAGTTTAAATTATATAAATACATGTGGGTTGCTACAACATAAGTTATTACCACAAATTAAATGGCTAACTTTTCTATTGAAGTTATGATCTCTAAAACCTTATCTTACTGAGCAAAACTTTATTCCGGACCACCAGTTTATGTTTCGAGCAATGTCCATAGATTCTATGCCATTATTAGATCGGCTATTGAAAGAAGCAATACTGTTCAGCTTTAATTGTAGAGATTTCACAGGCGTTTGACAAACTGAAGAAGCTCGAATTTTACCTAAAAACTCCCACGAGTCTCTGGAGAGCTATTTGACAGATATAACGTTTAAAGTGAGGTCAAAGCTCTCAAGAAATGGTAAAATCTGTGCGGGAGTAGCTCAATATAAACGCTGCCACATATATAAACGCTTGCAGACGACACCGCAATTAAAAGTGTTAATAATTATCTGACGGTACCATCTGCACGACTTTAGTATCACATCCACGAACTAGAAGCCTGCTTATGTAACGTCTTCCTGTAAAGACAAAACTGTTCACCAGTTACAATAACAAATACCACTGTTCCAGCCGAAACTCACCTCGAAGGACGGCTAACTTGGTCCCGCCATATTGACGCAAAAAACCGACGATAGAACTTAGAATTATTCAACTACACTGTTTAATAGGTTCTGATTTTGCAATATAACGTTTTTTTTTATGCAAATTCATTATAAAACCAATATGGACATATGGAATTTAGCTGTGGGATAAGTACATGTGCATCAAAAATCCAGAAATTACAAAGAACACAGTCTAGGTTTCTACATCTTATCGTCTGTCCCCTTGGTAACATATGTAAGAAATGAAAACATCCATAAAGATCTAGAAGTTCCGACTACCTTAGCAGAAATAAAAAAGTGCTCGCGCAAATATGTAAGCAAACTGAAGGTACATCCCAATTATCTGACACTGCATTTATTACAGTTTTATAGGCACCAGCGACTAAAGAAAACAAGCACATTGAACCTGTCAAGACGGCTCTCGCAACACTATTAGAGACAGTACATTAAAATGTAAATAGAATACATTAATTATAAATAATAATCTAAAGCTTTGAATATTTGTTGTAAATTTCTTTTCGAAAGATTCAATAACGCAAGATTTAAGTTAAAAGAAAAATTATGTTAAGGAGGACGTTTTCTTGTAGTTTTTACATCTGCCTATAATATAACTTATATTTCAAACTTCAAGACAGACTTAGACTTACTCACTTTTTCTTCAAATGAATTCTTTATGTACGGCGATCTTAACACGCATCATACATTTTGGAACTGTATATCAAACAACACCACGACACACGTTGCGTTCTTTCCAACTACAACATACTATCCATGCATTTTTTTCCTCCACTTAGAAAAAACAACCCATGTTCAGCCCTCTACATTAGATAGTCTATTGGTGAATTTCGGTATACCATATATACAAATCCAAATATGTTGGAGTCGGATCATGTTCCAAAGTCTTGCGTTATTTATGGACGCTCTAATTATAAAATAAACTCGGTTAATTTGTACAATCGTGCTGTTTAGTCAGCAATTAGAAAGTTTGTAGTAAGCGAGATTAGGCAAATAAAGTGGACTCCAGTGTTAAAGAAGCTTTTTGTAAAATCCCGGTAGGTCTTAAAAATTCTTGACAGAGAGAAATTTCTAATACATCTAAAATGATAATTACGCAGAGAAACAAATACAAAAGTAAAACTCGAAGATGTTGGGACACCAACTACCTCATACAACTAAATAGTATCTTAAGAATTTAACTTATTTGAGTTAAATATAGAAATGAAACATGGTCGAAATTTATTTTAACACTATACCATACTAAACTGTTGATGTTCATGTTCTGATTGATCATAAAAATTGTAAGTCTAGCAAAATGTTTGCTGTTATTTTCAATACATAAAATTAATTTAATTAAAATAACATTGCACACATGGTTGCTCGAGCAAAAGTTTTGACCACAGTGGTTGCACATGAATAAGAGCGGTTTCTATGATCTGGTGCAATGTATATTTAACTAGGTGGCATCACTGCTGCAGGTGATTTTTTTGCTTACATTTCAGTTTTTCTTTGTTTATACTTTGTTAATATCAAAGTGTTTAGTTTTGTTTTAATTTGCTTTTTGTTGTCGCATGTTTTTGACAGTAATCTTTGATTTTGCACAAAGTTGTCTGCTGTTGTTGTATTGTTGTCGTAGCAATGCCACCTAGTTAGATACGCCTTGATCTGGTGACTACTAGTAACGTATACTGGCAAAAAATGCAACACGCATTTGATTTTGATGTTCTTTACCTAGCGTTTACACACGCAAGTAATAATTTGAAAACAACACATTTACACATTTAACTAAACTTTGCAATACAAATTTAGTCAATATTAAAACAAAAGTATAATAAAACTAATCATTTTTATCCAGTTCTGTTGTATATGAGCAACGTCTTGTAGATTTTATTTTTGGCCCAAAGTGTACGCTTCGACGAAAATTAAAAACGGAATTTACTTGATTGTGTAAACACTTGTACAACTTGTTTGACTTTCGGTAATTGCTTCGACCTTTTCATTGATTATACGCACAAGTATTATGAATGCAGAACTTGGTATTAAAAAAAAAAATACATTTCGCGTACTTTTTGGTGCAAAAGTATTTTCTGAGAAAAATTTTTGCGAAATTTTCAGTCGACAACGGAACGGCCCTAACATAAAACAATATTTAAAAAAAACGATTGTTATTTTAATACATTTATAAAATACTAAAACACCCCAAAGAACACAACATTTTTTATGAGGAACCCTCAAAGTATCCATCTTAATTTTAAAAAACGCAATTTATAATTTTTTTGTATTTAGTAAACTCAAATCAATGTTGCTTTGAAAATTAAATGAATTAAAAATCTAAAAATTGGTTTAATTAAAGCTTAGTCAAAAATTATATAATAGGGATGTATCAGATATCAATATATCGACGAAATTTCAGATTTTTCCGATATATCGGTATTGGCGATATATTGATTGCCGATACAACGATATATTATGTACAAATCCCCAAAATGTTCTTTAGTTGACGAGTTTAGCAATGCAAGTAACAAAAACATGCATAACAATTACTGTTATTGGTTTATTGTGCGATAAACACATACATCATACAATATAAATTTAATATAGTTTCGAGTTCGAATTCACTAGCATATCGCTATCTGTGTCGCCGATAATTTTGTTTGAGTATCGGTATCGTATCGGCAAAAAAGTGTATCAATACGACCCTAGTATATAACATACATATATTACATACATATGTACAGTCAAGTACGGTTATAGCGGTCTATTAGGGACCAAGCAAATTAGTTCGTTATAGAAGAAGTTCGTTATATCCGAGGTAAGACAAAACATAGGCTCAGCAGAAAAAAAAATATATTCAGTTACATTTCTGACGAGTTGTTATTGTCCAAATATAAAAAAAATAAGTATTCTTAAGTTTTTATGTATCAAATTTGCCAATTCGTGAGAAACTAAAAAGCTTTTGTGATTGTTATGCGATCGCTTTATTAAATATTGTTCTTTATTAATTTACGCAGTTACGTACTCTTTCTCGTGATTAAATCTCAAATTTCTAGTTGTCAAACTTGGGTTCATCAAATTATCAAATACAACAGAATAGCTTCGACATAACGATGATATTAAGAATATAATAATTATTACACCAAACAGATCTTTCATTTTACAAATGTTAAAACTTATTATGAAATAAAAAAAAAACGTTATTAGATCTCTTCAATAATAGATATTATAGTTTATCACATAACTGTTATACCAACAATATTAGAAGTGTGTTAAAATTTATTTCCTAATTACTGAAAGTTTCACGTTTTTATTATTTATATGTTTTTATTAAGTCATTTTTTTAGCGTAATTTATTATTACATTAATTCAGCAAATAAATTAATGGATCCGGTCGAACACAGGTTATTTATAAAACAAAATAGCAATATTAAATTATCTAAGGTGGAATTTACTTATCTTTCTGAAGAATAATGCTACATGTTCTGATAAGATAAGATTTAAAAATATTGCTACGAATATTTTCTTCTATTGTTTAGGCTGCTTTTACACTATTAGTTCGAGTAAAACGTTCTATCAAAAACTCAAGTAAAATGAGAAAGTATTATAATGTGAAGACAATATATAATCACACTGTCAACAACTACCGTTGGAAATTTGAGATCCCTAATGGAAGAGACAAATATAACATTTAAAAATGAGAAAAATAATCGAAACAAGCAAAAACCTAGAAAAATAATTTGTGACGGAGGCAAAAATTTATATCCTCTGTGATTTATATTAGACAAATCACATATCACATTTAATAAATCTGATATCTCACTTGACTATAATACACACATACTATTTCGACGATCCAAAATTAACAGATTTCGATGCAGTGCTAAATAATACAGAAATGAATAAAAGTGGCAAAAAGATGGTATTGTATATGCAGCAACACAAAAGCATCAATGTGTCACTACAAGAAACAAATAATTAGCAAAAAGCAAATGGATATTGCTAAGCCTAATCTATATTCACAGTACATATTCTTAAGGTATTAGATTATTTTAAATTAAATAAACTCTTAAATAGATTGGTCAACAAGCGAACACAAGATGCATGTCTTCACGACCAACCCAATTATACACGGTCTCTTAAAGAAATGGCTTGGAATTTAAACCAAATAAATCAAGATGGATTTACACCCTTACATTTAGCCATACGTGACGATAACAATCACAGAATATAAACAGAATACCCAACAATGACATTAGAAAAAGAGTGTAATCAGGGGTTATGCGCTTTTACGTACAAAATTTTAAATTAACCCGATTATATGAAAGAGATAGCTTAATTAGAAACGATAAGGTTTTTTTATCTCTCTTATATATAATCGAGGTAATGTTGTTGTGAGTTGTCGCGTCTAGATAGTAGTCTATGATAACAATTATGATATTGTTGCAAAACTATTAACATATGATGCAGCCGCAGTAACAACTCCCAGTAGTATAGATGGCAGCAATGCTTTACATATGGCCGTACAACAAAATCTTATCAATTTAATGTTGGAATATGACCAGATGGTATCATCTACATTATATGCAATAAATAGGGCTGGCTATATTACCTTTACATTTTGCAAAACAATTGGTACCAAATGATGATCAGGAATCAAATCCTAAACGTACTAATTACATTCCATAACAAATATATACTTATCTGATAAAACGCAAGAGGTGGAGTTGAGTATAATGTTAAAACACCAGTAGTTACAGTAGTGTGTTGTATTCCGAGACCTAAAATGATTTGGAAATAAAACAAGAATTTCCTGACAACAATGCTCTAAATGATAAGCAAATATGTCTAAAACTGAATGTCTGTGTCTAAAATTAAATGAAAAATAATATTATTGTACATATATGTACATAAACATGTTGCCATAATACTATTTTTCTTTTATATATTTAAACAAGCAGCTTAAATCATAAGCGATATTAGGAGATAAAGAAGGCAAAACTTTTGCACGGAACCTATTTAGGGTATACCTTTGTTAACCCATATAATCCCACGACATTAAAATAACGATATTTTGTTATTTTTTTAGCAAGTTATGAAAGAATCACATTAAAACAGGAGAAAATGTAAAAAAAAATATTTTTTTATACCTAGGTGTTTTTAGGAAGCGCACCTTAAACAGGGCAGTGGGATAATATGCCCACGGTTTTTGCACAAAAGAAACAAAAAAAATTTGAGTTATTTTTAACTTTGTTTATTAAAAAATTAATTCATTTCATACATAAAAAAAACCTAAAGTTATTTAAAAAAAATGTCAAATTATTTTGATGTATGAAAAACTTGGGAACAATGTTGGTGCAAGCCTATTCCACACTTGCTGCACTTGAACTTTGTATTTTTATGGCAATGACGGCATCTTATTTGTGTTTCATTTCTAATAATATAATGCCCCTTTCCATCTAATCTTACCGAATCAGGAAGTTTTTTCTTCGTCGCAATTGATAATTTACTTTCACTTCGTTTATTTGTAGAAGATGTTGGTTTGTTCTGCATAAGATAAAACTGAACTATGTATCTTGTAAAAGAAAGAAAATCGTGAGCATTTTTAGCTTGTCCAGCTAGCGATAGACGATACAATTGAAAAGCATTATTTACTCATGCATTTATTGGAAACATCATCACTTTCCAATACCATCTTTTATTGCAATCCTATATTTACCAACATATTGATCTAGCCTGTCTACACCACCCATGTATTTATTATATAGTTGGTAACAATGAGGTTGATCAACATCGACCCGTTTATTATTGCACCATCTCTTTACTTTGCCAAGGGGATTAACGCCACTTTCTGTTGAAGCAATAGTTACAATGCTGTTATCATTATAACGGACTAGAGTAATATTTGACTCCACATCAGTAATTTGATGAAAGTAACCGCTTGAAGTTTTATCCATATCCTTTATGTCTTTCAGAGGAGCTCCTTCAGTTCTGTTTGCTCGTAAGGTTCCTGTTATATCATGCCCTAATTGCTTAACCTCATCAAGTAATCGTAAAGATGTGAAAAAGTTATCCACGAAGAAGCTATAATGTTCTCCGTCCGGAAGTTTAGAAATCAGATTGTCACAACCGAACCTCCGACACCTAAAGCTGGGTTTGTGTTTCTTGTTTTAGCCCCTTGATATGGCTCGCCATATATTAGATAACCCAAGCGTGTACATAGTGACCATATTTTATATCCAAAGCGAATTGGTTTTCCGTGAATATGTTGCTTAGCTCCGTGCTTTCCAAAATAAGGCACCATTGACTAATTTTTCACCGGGAAAATACTTAAGCCATTGTTCATTCATTTTGTCCCAGAGCGGTCTTACTTTTGCAAACTTGTCGTTAGTAGGAAGGTTGCTATTATCACAAGCATGAAAATAGCGAAGAAGTTCTTCAAATCGATTACGATTCATACATGATGCTACTCCTGGGTGATGTGTATCAACACTTTGATCCCAATACAATATATAACGCGATGCACTATAGTAGCCAGACAAGTGTAAAATACCCACAAAGCTTTTTATTTCTTCAGTGCTAACACGAAAGTTTATTTGGCGTTTTACAATGGCATTATTTTCTTTACTTGAACGCAGTAATTCAAAAATATCGCCATCAAAAAACATTTTGAAGAATTCCAATCGATTATCTTTATCCAAAACAAACGGACTCCACTCTTTCTCAGTTTTAGACGTAATATCTTTCTGTTTCCACTGTCTTTTGATGGAAATCTTCGGGTTTTTTCTAAGTGGTTCACCAGAAACAGTTTCTGTGTTATTCACTTCTTCATTAGAAATAAATGGAATGCCTTCTAACGTTTCTAAAACTCCTTCATTTGAAGGCTCTTGACATCGCACTTCAGCTTCCGCCAATAATTGTCTTCGAGCAAGATTTCCAATTTCACCACTATCCTCATCTCCGTTATCTTCATCACTGACGTCTGCATTATCAGGAGGTGTGATAAATATATCAGCTGATATAATAGGGCTATCATCCTCTAAAGCTGAAATGTTTTCATGGACGCTCAAGCTGAAGAAAAAATAAAAACAATCGATAAAATTTATTTCTAAACGTATATAAAATTACGACCCCTTGAAACATCTTCATGGTGTCTCATATTCCTAATGCACCTTATATGGGGCGTAATATTAAAAAATGGTTTTACAGCTTTAGAAAATAAAATGATTTTATTTTCAAAGCAAATAATAAAATATACAGAATTTTATACAAGAAACTAACATCAGTTTCATTGTAAGTAAAAGTTGACATTTATAATGACTTTTCCTTTCCTGGAACACATTTTAACTAATATTGAATTCTCTGCTCACTATGCTATGAACAAACTAAAATGCAAAATGTACAATTTCAACGTGTTTGCAATAAAAAAATATTCTAATTTAACAAGTAAACAATTTTATAACTGTTTATACAAGACGAGTAGCTAATTGGAGAGCAAACAGTAGCGCACCTTAAATGGGGCGATAGGATAATATGGGTTAAAGTTATTTAAATGTTTAAATTCGAAATAAATTCAGTCATAACATCTTATTGAAATATAAATTCTTGTTTTCTGAAACATAAATTAGAATTACAAAATAAATTACAATAAGCGAATTACTTTTGGGATTTCCTCCCTGTTGCTGAATAATTATACATAATTTTGTTGTTTCACTTGTGCATGTGTCATTCAACTCCGCGTCTTTTGTTCAAAGTCACTTCCTGTAATTAAAGCAGAAAGTAAAAATTATGGATTATTAATAATTGATTAATACTAACCTTTGTAAATCGATTTTGTAAGGGAATAGTTCATGCTTTGGTGGTAATAATCCATGTTATGTTAAATTATATGTGACCTTTTCTGGTCTAGATCCATCACGTTTTGTTAATAACAGTACCACCTCTGGTAGGATGCGGCTCTTCGCCACGCACTTGCCCCTGGATTATCGCAGACAATATAAATATATTTAATATTGTCTCACAATTTATAATCCTAGGTGCCGAAACTTTAAGGTCGCAACTACGGCCTGTGGATTAAAATAAATAATAATAATGTAAATTATGTATTTCATACACAAAAATAACGTCCATAACGCTTCGAACAAATCAACTGCATTGGCTAATAAGTCCTAACTCAACTTTGGCTTTGGAATATAAAGTCCTTTTATACAAATCCGTTATAAAGCCAATATGGTCATATGGTATGCAGCTGTGGGGTAGTGCCTGTGCATCAAACATCCAGATGCTACAGAGAAGACAGTCTAGGATTTTACGTCTTATCGTATGCGCCCCCTGGTACATAAGAAATGAAAATATACATAGGGATCTCAAAGTTCCCACTATACACGAAGAAGTTAAAACGTACACGTACAGATACGTAAACAAACTAGTCGCACATCCCAACACTCTAGCACGGAATTTATTACAATTTGACGGCCATCAGAGACTAAAAAGAACTGACACATTGAGCCTGGCGAGGCGGCTCTCTCTACACAATAGAAGATAGATTTTTAAGATTTGAATACAAAAAATTAGTTATTACATTGGTAATAACTAGTAAATAATAATTTAGAAATGAGATTTGAATACTTACTGTGAATTTCTTTTAATAGAAAGATTCAATAAAATAAAGTATAAAAAAAATGTATTTCATACAATAAAAAGTATGTATTTCATACTTGAAAAAAATATGTATGTGTTTTATACAATAAAAAGCACCATTAATAAAGCCATAAACCGGTAACAAACTAACAATTCAATATAAACATAAATATGTATTTACAAATTACAATTAGAAAACAAACAAAACCATGACTTCAATAGCGAATAAAATAATAACATATGTAAACAATAAATTTATAAAGCAATAAAAACAATAATTCAATAAGACAACAAAAAGTATCAGTCAAACCATAACAAGCTAGCAATTCACTGATCTGTGATTGAAAGAATAATCCATTTTTAACGAAATTAAAACTTGTTTCAAAATGAATGTACAATGATTTCAATAATGAACAATTTAGGTTAAATGCAGTTATTGAATTTGTTACGCTAATTTGAACATAATTAGCTAAGAAAAATGTATGGTTTAAAAGGAAACGTAAAGGTATTCAGGGAAAATTAAACAATAGAAATTTCGGAAAAAAAATGGAAAGGCTTATTTATTTGAAACACAAAGGTATTTAATCTTAAAATTTGGTTCTTTTAGTTTAGAATTAAAAAACCTAATAAAAAATACATTAAAAATAGTTTGGCGAAGGCCGATTACATATCAAATAATGTATGGATTTTGTCCTCTAGCTGGCGAAGGTAATCGACAAATTCTTGCGGGGGTTCCACTAGGCTACATTTGTTAAATTGCTTTAAAAATATGAAATGAAATTCTGATGAAATGGGCTTACCATCAAAATGGGGTATTGCTAGCTTGCACTTATGTAAATTATAGAATTTTAAGTAAAAATATCCAGAAACATACACGAAGGTGCTTTTGTCTAAGAATTCTCATTGAAAGACACTCGGCTTAAATCAGCTGCTACAACATGATAGGAAGGATTCGGCAAAGAATGAATCTCGTTCCAAAGGTGATTATTATTAATGTTATCAAAAAATGTCTCTTCCACTATTGAAAAGTTGATTATGGAATCATTTGAGGGAACATTTTCGTAGTTACCATTGACAACAACATTTACATAGAGAAGACCCCATCGCTTTTGGAAAAAACAAGAAAAATTGCGGGACGTCACAGAGACAGCATTCCCAGGTCCTTTGCGAATTTGGCCAAAGAAATTTTTAAGATAATCTTGTGTTAACCTGCGCGTTTTTAGACCGTTAAAACCTTCTATTTGTAGATATTGCCAAAAAGATTTTATGGCCGAAATATTTAGTTGTCACCCATTAGTAAACTTAAATAAACTTGTAATATTGGAACCCTTATCATCAATGACTTTAATTATTTATACTTTTTTTTTGGGCTTCTCTTAAAATGTCTAGCTGTTTATTAGGACTATTGAGACTAGCACAGTCGGCTCTAACGTTGAAAATATAAAATAAATCGTTAAACAATTTTAAATATTTCGCTGTATTAAAAAAACTTGATCTATTTTTTCAGACTCATAGAGAATTCGCATCCCGGTAGAAACAGTGTTAATTAAAACTGGAGACGGTAAGCTAAAGCGCATGCGTTTAGAATTATTAGGACTGATGTGCTCCTTACTAAGCTTTGGAGGAGCACATCTTAATTTGTTTGAAGAGTCTAATGTAAAAAAGTGGGTTACATCATTCCATGATACGCATTCATTATCAAAAAAAAATTCTATTTTGAACACCAAAAAGGTCATTTCGAGCAATCATGCATGAATAATACTTTCCTATTATTAACTTGAAAATATGTCGCTTGAACAGTTACGCCAGCTAATTTTGCAAAATTTTGAAAATTTGAACGCTGGTCGCAAACGAATTGGAAAGAATTTAAGTATATTGCTTCAAAAATGTACTTTTTCAAAACAAGACCCTGACAGTTACCACTAACAAAGAAATAACAAAATTGCTTGGGACCAACTTTCACCGCTTAATTCACTTGCCATTATTACCATGACATTAGTTTCTAAGCAATTTGAACGATTTTCATCACCGAATTCTGAAGGCCAACGACGTGCCTTCGAGTTTTGATTATGGTTTTTGAAACCATTATAAGGACAAACCAACATTGTTGTGGAAAATTTTGAAGACAAGTCATTCATTTTGCCTAACTGGAATTCTATCGTTTTTATCTTGGCGGACGTCAACCTTGCGTTTGCCGTCTTTAACTTTCTGTAAGATATAACGTTCGGAAATGGTCCGCTGCATATCGTAGTGTTTTCAGTTTTCCGTTTATGCCATGCGAGTCAGTATCTGAAGAGTCTTTGGCTAAAAAAGCTCTAGGGGCTGTTTGATTACCTGTAGTGTTCGCAGTTGCAGGGCCTCCTTCTCAAAATTTTCTGGGATCCACTTGGATGTATTGTTATTCCATATTTGTAGTACCTGGTGCTAAGAAGGCACTGCAGTCTTGTTCATTTATATCTATTAAGTCTTTTAGCAAGGCAAGATCCGAACTACACCCGGGCTCTTCGCTTGAATCAAAAACAATTTCTGAATTTATCAAGTCAAAACATTTATTGTTAGGAACAGCAAACTGGTGAACCCGTTTCTCAAAAATGTTTCCAGTAGAGAAGTGGCGGCTGCAAGAATATATGCGTTTTAATTGAATTTGAACGCTTAATAACATCAGCCATTGCACACATCTAAGAAGTTAAAAAATTATTTTATTTTACTAACATGACTACGCATTAAATGGTTTTTAAATATTTCAACTAAAAATTATGCTGAAATAGAAAACATGAATGTTTAAGTACACCACCATAATCAAAATAATAAAAATGCCTAAACTTTACTAAACTGCGTTCGAGTACACAAAGTTTAGTAGATGAGAACACAGTTTGAGAGCGTAAAATGACAGTTCGATGACTGAGCAATTGCAAAATCTGCTAAAGAAATTTTTGTTAGCAGAATAAAGTCGGCTGAAAAAAACATATGTTTTAAAATGTAAACAAACAAAAAATGTTTACGGAGTTAAAATTTTTGTGAAAATAAGGAAAACTAAAGCAAACACAAGTAAATAGGGATTTGAAAACAGTAAAGTGTACTAATTTACGTTTGCATACAAGAATAAGTGTTTTTTGCTTAAGTTACCCTTTCCACAGCAGTTTAATTAGGATTTAGGAAAAAAAATATTTTGTTTCATTGTTTATTTACTTCTTTAGTGTTGTAGAAGTGATGAATACTTCGGAATATAGTAATTGGATGTTCATACTAATCAATAACAAAAACGAGTAATAATGAACTATTTAACAAATTTAATCAGGAAAAACTTACAATATAAATAAAATAAAAAAAAATATAAAGCAACACAAGTTACGTTTTTTTTCGTAAGAATTGTAGACAATAAATTGTGCTGTACCGAGTACGAAGAACAAAAAGAGTCGAGTAGTCAAAGGAATACATTTTTTACAACACTGCATTCATTTTCAATCAGCTGTTGGATAAATTTTACTAAATTTCCATTCGCGTACTTTTTGGACAAAATTTGTTTTGGGAGAGTAAATTGAAAAATTTACTCAGTTACTAAACTCTACTAAAAACAAGTACTCGAATGAACCTAATAACCGCATGCGTTTGCTTTTGATTTGGTGGAGACCGCATAAAACTGATTATGATTTCCATTAAAATTTTATTTCTCAACTTGTTGTTGATCTTAACACACAATGCCACTGTCAGTAATCATGTAAGGTATTTTATTTATAATTGTATAAAAACTTTAGATTAACTTGCTTGATAGTTCGTATTTAATCAAGATAAAAGTCCCGTCACTTGCAGTAAATGCGAAAAAAACTTAAAACTATAAAAATCTACTAAAAATAGCATTTTTCAACGCCCACGTTCACCGACCCAGGTGTTTTCGTAATTATTTTTCAGCAAGTTAATCTTAGTCAAGATTTTACAAATTAATTACATGACAGTTCAACAACCATTAAGCAAGCCTACTAATCCTGAATCCTGAATTTTTTGTACGTGTGTATACATATATCAAATTTTTTTATTCACTTTAATTAGGGTCTGTTTCCTTTTTTAAATGCACATACATACATTTGTGTGTTTGTTAATTGGTTTTCTTGTTTCGTTTTTTTTCACTTATTTATTTTTGATGTAAGTATGTACATACATATGTATGTATATACATAAATGAATACTTATGATTGGTTAAACTTTAACATACTTCATACTGCTTAATTTTGGAGGTGGGTTTTGTGATTTTGCTCACTTTTTTTATTTTTTAGAAAAAATTTTTTGATGCCTGCTGGATTCTTTTAGAGGTTCGAAGGACCATGAACGAAGTCATGGCTACTTGCTTCAGCGATATTCCTCAAGGTGCTTTTTTTCAATTTCTCCATAATCTTTATTGTTGAAATTCGTTTTAACGCTATTTAGACGCACAAATTTGTAGTTACTGGCTCTGTTGATAATTTTCTAGTGAGTGATTGAACTTTTTTTGACCGCCAAATACCTGGCGTGAGAGAACTTTTGCTGTTGGAAAAAATTAACTTTTTCCAACGATCTATCAATTATCATTAGTGTGAGCAACTTTATATTTTTATGTTACAAAATTCAATTAATTTAGGGTAAGTATTTTATATTAATAAGTAAGTATTAATAAATGTAACAAAAGTAAGTTTAATAAAAAGTGTAAGTATAAAAAGGGTAAATATGCAAATTATAAAGACAAAGGTAGATGCAAACCATTGTAAGTTTAATTATAGAATTTTAATTGTTATTCGAAACCGTTACAATTGTTTACATTATATATCTATACAAGTCTAAATTGTCCAAGTTAGTTTGAAGAGACCCTTTTTAATTTATTATTTTATCGAACTTCACGATTAGAGCGCATGATGGTTAGAATTGATTCTGCCGTAAACTAAAACAAATTCTTCCTTTATACTAAGTTTTGGTTATTTCTATATTAATTCTATATTTCTACATACTATATATAATACATGTGCATGTGAGAAGAAGTCTTGAGAAGAAGCTGATGCGCAACATGGCATTAAATATGACAAATAAAATTCCCACAGCTGAATTAGGTAAGTTTTTTTTTTTATCATTGGTCCTGTAATACGATTAGGTCCGGGTGATTAGCATTTTTTATTGTCGATTTTAAAGAACTCATTTGACTTTTCACTTGAGTTTTTAGCCCTTCGTGGGGTTTCGTAGACAATAGGACATTGTATGTGCCTTAAAGCTATCCACACACTATAATCAGTGTTTCTCATTGTTTTTTAAAAAGCTGTCGATAGCGAATTCGTGTTTCTGTCTCAATTTATTACGAAAGGTTTATTTGCATTTTTATGTGTGGAGAACAACTACTTACTTTCTGCTGTTGACTGTTTTATTTTAATTGATGGCTTTGTTGGCGTTGGAGCTCTCGGTGCAGCAGTCACGGCGTCTGTGAAATAATCTACAGCTGCTTGAATATCAGCTGCATTTCTCAGTGGGATGTTCAAAGATAAGTGAGAGCTCACATACATTTTATATTTTGAGCAATACGTGTTTTTATTTGGGTAGAACATAACTGACCCGGGTTCATTTGCAAAACTGCCGTGTAAAATAACAATTGTAGGTAAATCTTCAAACGATATATGATGGGATGAAGAAACTAACATTTGATCACGTTTAATGTGTTTTACAATAGCAACTTATTAAAGTGTTTGAGCCAATAGGTGAGTATACCGCCAAATACGACGTCCATCTTGCTTGCTTGGACTGTATAATACAACTGCCTCCCTCTAGGACTAAGTGGTCTGGAACCCCAATATGTGTGCTTTACATTGTAATCGCCAGCTGCAATAAACTTTTGTCCTAGTGCAGCAAAGAACCTGGCAAATTGATTGTATTCGATCATGTGCCTACAATTTTAAACCATTAAGATTTGTAGTTGGTGCTTGCAAAAAAGTTTTCGCTGAATGCAGGCATTGGAAAATGCAACAAAAAACCAATAAAGGTCATACATCGAATGCCACATAAAAAGGACAAGTAGGTATGGATAGATATATAATCATAACCAAGAGAAAGTCTAGTCCTATGTCTTCCCAGCAAGTAGCTTAAATATCGCTAAGTGAAAATAGAATTTCCGTACTTGCTATTCCGGATGATGTAGATGCTGAAACCGCTGTCGGGAAACGAAAACCCCCTCCAATTTACTTGCGGGACCAAACACTAAAAGCCATTGTAAACATGTCCGTACTGGCAGGAAAGAAAAATTTCTACGTTGCTTCTTTACTAAGAGGAGAAATACAAGAAGCACAGGGCAAGCAGATGAGGTGATAATGGGTTTTTCTATCCGTCTCGTCCTCACAGCGCCCTATTTGGTTTTTATTTTTACATTGATTTTCTAGAAAAACAATTTTTTTATGCAAATTTAATGTTGCATATTTACTTCTATGAAATTTTATTTAAATGTATTGAAATTTATTATAATAAACATTTATTTAACTTGTAGAACTTAATTCGCCAATATATTTTGAGTAGTTGCATACTGTAGTGAAAGACCTTTTATTTTGATTATTATTTTATTTATTTTCATCGAGCCCCTCGATAAGAGCTCAAGATGATTACAAATTGGTCTGTGTATTAAACTAGAACAAACTCTCTATTTATACTATATTTTTGGTTGAGTTGACAATTTTCAACTCAGCCCTTATTTCTATACTAATTCTATATTTCTACATACTACAGTACATGTGCGTGTGATTGTACATTCTTATTCTTATTCTTCAAATGCAAATAGTGTGGGATAAATATGTGCAACATGACACGCGTCTATTACAATTATAACAACTTACAATTCCCATGATAAACAATGTAGTGAGCCACACGATCACAAGCATTGAAACACAACAACATGCAGAGTACGTCTATTAAGACGGTTAGCGGTATGACAACAAAATATGAAGTGATCGCTTCTTGTGTGTATACCAATGTGGTCAGTGGCGCAGCGACAGTCAAGTGTTTGCTGCTTATACAGTGAGATATATGACACTGTTTTTAATTTTATACATTGTAAATTTCATGTTGATAATGACTATAAAGTCTTGCTATGTTGTGTCGGTATTACAGACTTGCCTGTTCCTGGCGATTGATATTGTTCTCCTATTTGCATTTTTTGTAGTTTGATAATTTATATATCCTTCATATTTTATTTCGCTTTTTGGTGTTGTCGCGTTGTGAAATTTATGATAATTTTAAAGTTGTTATTGGTAAATTACTTTTTTAATTATAATATATATAACTGATTTTTTAAATGAATTTTTTAATAAAAAATTAAATAAAAAAGATTAATTAATGTTGTTGTTATAAATTTTTTTGTTTTATTTTTCTTAGATACAAAAGTATGTATATATAACAATATATGAATACAAAAAAAAATATATATCCAGTCTACTTTACCTGCATTATTAAAATATGACATAAATTGTTGTCAAAAATGTTCTGCATGCCGCTTTTTAGGATTATTTTTATAATACCCAAATATCAAATTGTAAAAAAATGCAGTCAAAAGAAATAACGAAAATTGTTCAATAAAAGATTCGTGTCAAGATAAATAGTTGCCCAACTATAATTGCCCTGCCTGGCTTGGCAATTAGACGCCGAATAACTGTAAAAAAGACTTTAATACATAATTGTCCACATCATTTATTTACATACCCAGTAAGTAATGCGCACAAACACTTATATGCACATGCCTTAAAAGCACGGACGTAATCAGATACGGCAACTTTGACGTTTATTAAAGCGTTAAATTAAATGTAGTTAACCCCTTTTTCTGAGAAAGAAAATGTAACATGGCACCCTAAAAAAAAAATAAGACAAGTAAAACAGCTATACATTACCTTAACAAAGATATGATACTGAATAGAAATCAAATATTTTTTATTATAATGTGCCGAAAATCTTTTTATTTAAGTGAAACAAATTATAAATAATTGTATTTAATACCTTTTTTGTACTGCAATATTATTGATCCATAAAGGGTAAGTATTAGCTGTAAGGAAAAAATCATGATTAAGTTATTTTTATACCGTTTTGAGTTCTATTGCAAATAGAAGGAAGCTTACCAAACATTGGATATCGAAGATAACTTGAAATGAAAGGATTTGCTGAGTAAGCTGGTTCTACATGGATAATTTGTAAGTATAGTGGAAAACCTGAAAATAAAAATACAAAATCAATTATTAAAAGTGATGAAAAATTGTTGTTTTTTTTTACATACAATGTGTGGTAACAATTAGCCTTAATACCGATAAGCGAAAACATATTCTCTGTGCTTGCAACAGCGGATAATAAAGCTGAACCCGCTGTCAGGGAAGAAAAACTTCCACCGATTTACTTGCGCGAGCAAACATCTAATGAAATTGTTAACATGTTGTCTCAGCTTGTAGGTAAGGAAAGCTTTTATGTAGCTTCTATACGAAGAGGTCAAATTCAAGTTCAATTTCCCCAACCAATGCATCGTGTTGAAATTACATTTAACGCAACTCAGTTAAAATCAAAGAATTCCGTTCATCCTATCTACAACTTGCGTTATCTCTTGCATAGAAGAATAACTGTAGAGGAGCCGTTAAAACGTAATGGTCCTCATCACTGCACAAATTGTCAAGAATTCGGGCACACAAAAACATACTGCAAGTTACCATACGTGTGTATTGTTGTCGACGACGCACACCCAACTTCGGAGTGCAAATCGTGCAAAATTGATCCCAAGATTAAAAAATGCAGCAACTGCGGTGAAAACCATACTGCAAACTATAGGGGCTATAAAGTCTTCTAATACGAAAAAAATAATTCGAATATAGTACGTAAGCCTGAACATGAACAATATAAGGCTTCACAATTTCCTACGATTCGTGCGGAATCCATAAGCTAGTACACAACCTAGTAACATACCACGAACTACACCAAGTTATACGCTTGCCCAAGCACTGAAATATGATGCACAATTACCTAACGCTAATCGTGAGGCGAAAAGGTAGTTCGCGCGACAACACTCTTATGGCCACATCTTAAAAGAGGGTTCACAGATACCGTTTATAAACAATTTGCAAGTTTTGCTAAGTAAGAAATGAACCAGATGAAAATATGCTTCTGGAACGCAAACGGGCTAACTCAACAAAAACATGAGGTTGAACATTTTCTGCAAACACGAGGAACATACATACTCACATTACACTATAAAAACTGCTTAAAAGTTAATGGATTTTTCACATACGATAATAAACATCCGAGTGGAAAGGCATGTGGTGGCACCGTCGTCATAGTGCACAAAGACGTAAGACACTTTCCAATGCCAGAATTCTGCGAAAATTTTATGCAAGCTTCGACTATATATCTTACTGATTTCATAATTGCAGTCTCATCACTGTACTGTCCGCCCAGGCACAAAATCGAACACCATCAGTTTTCGAGCTTTCCTACACTATGACAAAATCTTTTCGCAGCTGGCGACTACAATGCAAAGCACACCTTTTGGTGCTATAAACTTATTGGCTCAAGAGGGAGACAGCTGTAAAATACAGTTCAAGTAAATAAGCTAGACGTCGTATCTGGGGATAAACCTACCTATTGGCCAACAGACTTTAATAAGCTGCCAGGTCCAATTGATTTTGCCTTCTTTAAAAATATTAGACGTGATTAATTAGCAGTCATTACGTCATATGATCTATCTTCAGACCATTCACCTACAATCGTTATTTTACAGGAGTATTGACACTGCACATGAAACTCTTATTTCCTAACCAAATAAAAACATTAATTGGATGAAATATAAACTGTATGTAAGCTCTCACTTACCTACGCACATCCCATTAAGAAATCCGGCTGATGTTCAAGCGCTGTGGATTACTTTACGAGCAGAAGGAAGTGCAACACCAAATAAGCGATCAGTTAAAAGAAATGTATACCAATCATCGGCTGATATACAGACTCTCGTCAGCGAAAAGAGAAGGCTCAAAAGGCAATGGCAACATAGTCGTTCTCCTGACATCAATACCCAATTGAAATTATATCAAAGAACTTTACGTAATAAACTAAAACAGAAACAAGACTCCGCTATTGAATATATTTAGAAAATTTGGAGTCAAGAAAAAACACTAATTATAGCCTGTGGAAAGCTGTAAGGCACTCAAAATGTCCTATTGCCTACGAATCCCCATTAAGACTTGAAAACCGCACATGCGATAAGAGCTCAGCTGAAAAGGTAAATGCGTTCGCAAATCACTTAGAAAAAGTTTTCACAACACATGACATAAGTAGTTTCACTATTCCAAATATCGGTAACCCTGTGATTGTTCCTATGAAATTTCGGCTATCGTTATTAAAACTTCAGATATGAGAAAATTACCCGCCCCTGATCGTATTACCGGATTAATGATAAGATATTTACCTAATTATGTTCTGATGGTAATGATCCCTAAACCAGGCAAGGACTTAAGTCAGATTACGTCGTACAAGCCCATTAGCCTGCTGTCAATTTTATCAAAATTGTTTGAAAAATTATTTCTTTCGTGTTTAAAGCTGTATCTTACTTATCAAAACATCGTCCCGGACCATCAGTTTGGTTTTCAAGTAAACCATAGTACAATTGAGCAATTCCACCGAAACGTCACCCTTATTAGATCTGCATTTAAAAATAAGCAATATTGTTCAGCTTTGTTTATAGACATTTCCCAGGCTTTTTATAAAGTCTGACATGATGAACGACTTACGAAAATAACTCGAGTTTTACCTGAAAACTCCCACAAAGTTAAGAGCTATTTAACAAATAGAACGTTTAAGGTAAGGTCAAAGGATTAATTTCCTAAAAAAAAGGGGAAATCCTTTAAAGAAGTATATTAGGACCGCTATTATATAAAGGTAAACCCATCGAAATGTGCTCACGCAAAGTTTACCCTCAGAAAGCAAAGTTGGCCACCAATTACCATAACAACACGGTTCCTAACTTGGTCCCGCCACAGTGAGTCAAAAATAACGGCCATAAATATATATGGTTACATGGCATTCAGCTGTGGGATACTGCTTGCGCATCAAACATTTAGAAGTTACCAAAGTAGATAGTTTAGGATTTGACGACTTATCGTATGCAGTCCCTGGTATACAAGAAATGAAAATATACACAGAGATCTCAAACATATTCGTCTAAATACGTAGAAAATAGTGGTCCATCCCATCACTGTAGCGCGAGTTACGTATGTACTTCCACAACCAACCCTCGTAGACATTAATTCAATAATAGCCAAATACAATAAACACACTATAGGCTAAGTCAATGACACTTTCTGATATGCTTACTAAATTTTTTGTTTATTTCAATGACTTTCTGAAATCTGATTCCTTTTTCCGTTTTAATTGCTTTGCA
Source organism: Phania funesta (assembly GCA_963932375.1). Classification (NCBI taxonomy): domain Eukaryota; kingdom Metazoa; phylum Arthropoda; class Insecta; order Diptera; family Tachinidae; genus Phania; species Phania funesta. The sequence continues at coordinate 31,012,396 of OZ010656.1, forward strand.
GCAGAAAATATAAATAAATAGGTCATTTAATGTATTTATATTTTTTTTAAGAAAAAAAAAAGAAAAGTTCAACGACAATTGAAATACAAAATTATTGAATCAACAAACATAAAAAATAGTCGTTGAACAGAAAATATTACAAAAACAAAATCAATACTTCAATGACCTAACAAAATCGATATTAAGAAATTTTATGGTCGATTTCGTTCGCTCAACATATTGTTCATAGAAATGGGTTTTAGACTAAGAAAAGAAATTGTATAAAAAAAGAGAAATGTATTAATAAAATTCAGTTTGATTTGAACACTCTAAAGAGGAAGATTTTTAAACTCATAACTCGCGCGATTTACTGGAATTTCATGGGAACCAGAGGTACAAAAAAATTGACACATTGTCCTTGGAGAGATGGCTCTCCCAATAGTAGATAGTATTTTAATTTTAAGATTTGAATACAATAAACTAGTTACTACATGGGTAATACTTAATAAATTAGTGATTAGATTTGAATACCTATTGTAAATTTCTTTAAATAGAAAGATTAAATGAAAGAAAATTAAAGTTGTTAAAAATTATAATTAATTCGATGTGAAATGCTATTCCGGTCTAGCCTGCCGAATTACTAAAGGCTACATATGCGTATTACTGAGCTTTTCAACAAAGGCAATTCACTTAGAATCCACGGTATACCACTCCCCTTTTGTATTCTTAGTAGCTTTTAGCCTCTTCGTTTCACGGCGTGGATGTCAGTTACATCTGTACGGAACCACATTCGTTGACACTTCATCAAAATTTAGTCCGACATTTTATTCCAGCATGTGCTCCACACCTGGGTGGGTTATGGCTAGCTGGAATAATAAACTTCAAGACAGATTTCCGAAAGATCACAGGGCATCACAAGAATACATTCGAAGAGTTGACCACCCAACCGATCTTTGTGCATAAACTCCAAGACATTTTCTTATTGGAATTCCTACTTTAGCACCCTGCCGGTGAATGAATCTTGAGGACTTGAAAAGAATGAGAACTAGTGTTAGTAAAAGATAAAATCTTTCTCCGAATGCCTGGCGACTTGCAGGGTTAAACAAGTTTACTGCGGCTCAGACAATCGAGTACGAGCGGCCGACGGTTCGACGCAAAGGAGGGTCATAACACGTCCTGTTTGAGCACAGTCTAATTTGACAATCCGAAATCTACCCAAATGTATTTGGTCCAATTGATTTGAATACAAGAGCGCTCCAAAATTAAAATAATATCGCAATGAAGAAAACAACAATTTTTTACTTGTTGTTCGTCTTACGAATTCTTTTCAACTCTGACAAAATTTTTAAAACGAACCTACGGTGTTATTTGTAGATAATGACCATGCTGTTGTTGTATTTGTTTCTTACGTACAATGTACCAATTCAACTTGTAACAATTATGTACATAAGTAGGTAAAACGAGGATAACACGCCCTATTGTCAAACTGCACATACCGTGTTAAGCATTTACTTTGCGACTTAAGCGTCTCTATCTATTTTCTTTTTCTTACGACGTACAACACATTTTCACGTAGAATATGCAACCGCCCACATCCGCTTGCAAAAAAATTCTTGGCAATGAACATCAGTGACCGTATCCGTGCAGCGCGGGAAAACGATCCTGATTAAAATGTCTTCGTCATGATCATTCGCAAGGCACCTGTTTTTCCAAGCAAAGATGCAAACACTGCCGAAAGTTCCATCATAAATTGCTTCATGTGAATCTTAGATTATTCTCCGCATCGACACACCCCATCCATAAATAGTACCAGAAGCACATCAATCAAGAAGATGCTCAAAAAACAACTTCTCCAACAACATAATCTCCTTTTAACTCAATACACTTATTCAAACGTTTCTACAGTTTTTGTATTCCTTCCAAAAACTAGGATTTTTCGAGGTCCTTAAAATAGGCATTTGTTTGGTCAATAATTTCATCGTTGGAGCTAAATTTCTTTCCACCGAGCCATTTCTTTAGGTTTGGAAATAGGAAGCTAAATCCGGAGAATATGGCGGATCAGATACCAATTCGTAGAGGTTTGCAAATGAGACTGCACACGTGTGCACCATTGCATTACCTTGATGAAAAAGAAATTTTTTCTTTTAAAATCCTCATTAAATCGGTCTAATAAGTTGGCATAATATTCGGCGTTTATTGTTTTTCCCTTTTGAAGGTAATCGATGTGGATTATCCCGCGTGCATCCCAAAAAACTGTTGCCAAAACCTTATTGGCCGACAAACTTACCTTGGCTCTTTTCGGAGCAGGTTCACCCGGAGAAACCCATTGTTTAGACTGCTGCTTGGTCTCCAGATTACAGTAATGGATCCATGTTTCAAAACGCCGCAAAAACTCATTTGGATTGCGGTTAAACAACTCCAAACAATCCTTTGAAGTTGTCACACATTTACGTTTGTGGTCAATTGAGAGCAAACGCGGCACCCATCTTGCAGACAACTTTCTTAAACTCAGCTGATCATCTAAAATCGAAACCACACTCCCATATCAAATGCCTATGGCATCAACAATCTCACACACTTTTACTCTTCGATCGGCCATCACCATATCGTGGATATTTTCGACATTTTCGGGTTTACTCACCACAACAAAAAGTCAGTCAACCATTTTTGATCATTGAAATCGATGGTGCAGAGTCCCAATAGTATTTATCGACCTTTTCCTTGGTTTGATTGACGGTTTTTTTTTCGCAAAGAATAATGTTTACTGAGCACTCGAAATTCACTTTTTCCATTTTTAGACAAATACACGAGGCTGTATGTTTTGAACAGCTGTTAAACGCAAAGTAAATGACGTCACTGGCTCAAAATTTGACAATAGTCTATTAACAGGTGGTACTTGATGGTAACAGTATTGCACTTCATATAACTACGAGGGAAGTTCGAAAAGTCACGGACTTATTCATCCGCCTTCGTATTAAACGTAGGATCCTTCCTATCTCTTTCTTAATATCATATTTAAATTGTATTTGAATTTTTTTATATCTATAGATTTATTTGAATTCTATTTATATATACATATATCCACACATATAGACTTGGCTTATACGCCAGTATCTTTTTCTTGATTCCATTGCATATATTCAGGCGTTAAGGCCAAAATCCTCAACTCACATTTTCAGCCACGAAATTCATTCACATTCGATCGATTGGGTACTAAAATAATATAGATTGAGCATATAGTTATGCCAATAAATATCTATCTCTTGTGCGTTTAATGCGTAATATTAAATATCAAATTGGCAAAATGCCCTAAAATCCTTCCTGCATTTCAACTTAAATTCATCTACACAAACAACTAATTATGCCAATTTGCAAAACTACGGGAATCATTTCCATCCATTTGTCTAATTTGACTGCGTTAATTTTAAAGGTTTACAATTTTAATACATATAAAAGAAAACCAAATAATTATTAAATATAAGTATTATAAAATAACATTTCCATATTTTATTGATACATTATATAAATTTTTATTTTAACATGGTTTAACAAATATTTCCTCCGCAGATGCCTGTTACGTAATTGGATCATTTTTTAAGTCCGTTTGTAGGTAACAATACCTTTTGACCTCTGTGGCTAATCGGCATTTTCTAGAAAATTTAGATACTTTACCAGTGTGTTCAACCTAGACGCCCCACTTTAGGGCTGTTTTATTAATTTTGTAATTTATGTAATTGCAAAATAGTGACTGGCTCTAAAAACGGTGTGCAGCTCTTACAAGGACATTTAGATATAAACTAACACAAATAACAATAGCGATTTTACGTTCCAACCAATAATTTCTTGTAACATAATCAGAATAAATGCTTAATACATATAATACACAGTTATAATTTACTATTAGAATGGTCACTGTGGCTGTTTGCGTATTACTCCTTTAGATGGATTGAACCAAAAGCAAAAGATCATCTTTTATAAAGCTCGAATCTGAGGTTGAAGATTTATTTTGCACGTGAAAATACAAAACAATATTCGGAACCAGTCTGCAAAAAAGGAAAAAAATATTATTACATGGAACTATGTACATACATTATAATATTATATTATTTGTTTATTTATGTGACTATAGGTCACAATAACATATGTTATGTACTTACATATCGCAATTGTGCAATAATGTTGTGTCAACTCAAAATTTAAAATATTTCAGTAGAATCAAAAAAGTTTTTTGATTTTACGTTGGATGTATATGGAAGAGAAAATTTAAACGGTCAACTTTAAAAAAAGTGTGCAAAACTGCAGTAAATTCTTCCAGTGGTTTGTAAAAAGTGAACTTAAAATTTACATACATACTCGTATATTAATATTGTTGCACAAGTGCGATATACATTTAAAATATACATTTTCTATTTCACACATTTATTTATAAACATTTCAGATACCTACAAAAGAGGGTATCTATTTTAATGTTGATCATGCGTAGAATTTATAGAATGATTTGGTTTTCGGAATATTTTTTTGTGCTTAATTTTAATTTAGTTAATCTTTCTATTAAAAGAAATTTACAATAAGTATTCAAATCTTATTTCTAAATTATTATTTACTAGTTATTACCAATGTATTAAATCTTAATAAACTATCTACTGTTTGTAGAGAGAGCCGCTTTTCCAGGTTCAATGTGTCAGTTCTTTTTAGTCTCTAGTGGCCGTCAAATTGCAATAAATTGCGTGCTAGTGTGTTGGGATGTGCGACTAGTTTGTTTACGTATCTGAACGTGTACGTTTCAACTTCTTCGTGGATAGTGGGAACTTTGAGATCCCTATGTATGATTTCATTTCTTATGTTCTTATGACGTAAAATCCTAGACTGTCTTCTCTGTAACTTCTCGATGTTTGATGCTCAGGCAGTACCCCACAGCTGAACAGCATATGACTATATTGGCTTTATAACGAATTTGTATAAAAGGACTTTATAATCCAAACCCAAATTTGAGTTAGGACTTATTAGCCAATGTAGTTAATTTGTTCGAAGCTTTATGGACGTTATTTTTGCCTCAATGTGACGGGACCAAGTTAGGCGTCGATCTAGGTAGATATCTAAATATTTGTTATTGTTATTGGTGGACAATTTTGCCTTCGTAGGGAAAACGTTACATGAGCACATTTCAATTTATAATTGCAGTGTCGTCTGCAAATGTTGACGTATATGTATGTGGGCTTATCGGCATATCCGCTGTGTAGTACACTACCTTGAGCTGCTCCTGCACTGACTTGTTGCACTTGTTCAATAGTACTATGCCTTGCTCGAAAACGAAACTGATAATCTGGGATACATTTTGTTCATTTAGAAAAGGAGTTACACTCGAGACGAATAATTTTTCAAATATCCTTGATAAAACTGAGAGTAGGCTAATGCCTGTAGGATGTAGTCTGGCTTGAGTCCTGTCCTGGTTTCGGGATCATAACAATTTCAGACATCTTCCAAGAGCATGGGAAGAAGCCGACGCGCGACATGGCATTAAATATGTAAAGTAAAATTCTTACAGCTGAATTAGGTAAGTTTTTTTTTATCATTGATCCTGTTATACAATCAGGTCCAGGTGATTTCTTCATATCCGTATTTTTAATTGTCGATTTCAAAGAAGATAACCGAAATTTTCTAGGATCATTCACGGTGTCATTAATAATTGGAATAGTGGAATTATTTATATCCCGTGGTGCGAAAACCTTCTGTAAGTGATTTGCGAACGCATTTGCTTTTCACTTGAATTTTTAGTATTCAAGTCTTAGTGGAGATTCGTAAGCAATAGGACATTGTAAGTGCTTTACAGCTTTTCACAGGCTATAATCCGTGTTTTTCATTGGATCCAAGTTTTTAAAAAGTTGTCGATAACGAATTCGTGGTTCTGTCTCAATTTACTTGCGTAAGTTTTTTTGGCGTAAGTTCATTTGAATTTTTTTGTGTGGAGATGGACTACTTTGCCATTGTCTTCTTAGCCTTCTTTTCTCAATGACAAGCATCTGTATATCTGCTGTTGCCTGGTACGCTTTTATTTTAGCCGATGGCTTTGTTGGTGTTGCAGCTATGGCTGCGGCAGTCACATCTGTAAAATGATCTACAGCTGCTTGAATATCAGCTGGATTGCTCAGTGGGATGTTCAGAGATAAGTGAGAGCTCACATACATTTCACATTTTAACCAATTCGTGTTTCTATTCGGGTAGAAATTAAGGGTTTCAGGTGCCGTAATAAAACTGTCGTGTAAAATAACAATTGAAGGTGAATGATCAGAAGATAGGTCACAGGATGAACAGTTGACCGCATTTGATGTTTTTACATACATATTAGTATGTGAACATTAACGTTTATGTAACGAAATCTATTATCACTTATGATCAACGTTCTTTATAATATGATATAAAATGAAAAGTTTTGTGTATTATTTTTAATATTGTACAAAAAAAAAATAAATAAAAAATCAAACGCAAAATGAAAATTCACTCATGAAAAATACACACGGTTGTCGCAAGAAAAAAAATTGTGCGTGGATGGTGCTATACATACTTCATATTTTTTTTCACAAATTGAACATGGTACAATTCCAGCAACATCATTCCCCAAATATTTCATATGAATTTGACAACAGTTGAACAGAGTACCAAGCCTTAGCCTGCAAAAATTTGACGCAAGTCCCCAAATCCAAAACATATTTATTACGCTTTATTTAATATTCACGAAAAGAAGAACAAAAACCTATTATCGCTTATGATCAACGTAAGCGTTAACATTAAAGATTTATCTGGACTCTTTCTTTACTCCCATATTACTTTTAATGACACGTTATCGTTCGCTGACTCTATAAGAATTAGAACTCATCTTAAATCTTAAATGTTGCGTGTCAAATTTTACTTTGAATGTGATTTTAGAATTATAAGCCTCGCTGCACTTCAGACATTTGATACGGTTCACGAAAACGCTTATATAATCAGCCCTATCGTGAATAAGAAAAGAAATTTATGACATGAGTAAGAAACCATTTTGTCACTCATAACAAGTTTTGGTTTTTAATGATTGTACATAAGAAATTTTTTTATTTTTTCTGTAAAAGCCTTTTTTATTTATTAAAACATAATGGTCCCCGTCAGTCAAGAATTCGGACACACAAAAACTTACTGCAAATTACCATCCGTTTGTGTTGTTTGCGGCGCACAGTGGCTGAAAATCGTTTTTCATTGCCCAAAATTCTGTAACTTTTGAACCGATCGAAGTTTTTTTTTAAATGGATAGATATTTAGTTCAGCTTGATTCAGTTTTAATTACATTAAAATTGATTGAGGACTTTTTAAGGACTTCTAGGTCAAAGTTGAATTTTTAATTTTTTAAACTTTTGGAGTGAAATATGGGTTTATTTTGTTTATTTACATATTAAAAAATGTAATATTTGGAACTAAATAATAATTATAATTATGTTTTCTGATAATGGAATTTTTTGAATGTTACACTGAAATAATTTTTACACTCCAAAAAAAAAAAAAAATAGTAAAATTAACTGGAGATTTTGCTGTTACTACAGAAAAATGCATTATTTTTTGCTATCAAATTTGATCATTTTAAAAATAAAACCTGCAATAGATTTTAATAGCATTTGTAACAATGGTAGGTTCTATTTATTATTAGTTTTTACTTATACTATGTTTTTCGTACTTAAATAACAATGAAACGCAATTATAATTATTATTCATGTGACACAAATATTGATTGCAAAAATATTCTATATTTTGTTCTGTGCTATTTCTGTTCTTTAGTAGTATTCTTCATCTAAATCCCGATGTTCCACTTTCCATTGATTTCGAATATTGGAGATGAACGGATCTGAGGTTGCCAATAATATATTAAATAGATCTTCATTTGTGGAATTTCGTGAAATTTTTCTAGTATTGTGCTCTCTATAAAATCTGTAATCCTTGTTCCTTTTTCCTGAGCCTCCTCTGATAGATCTCCAAGTAGCACGAAATGATATTTAATGATATCTTCTCCATGATAAAGGATTTTGTGGACTGTTGCAGACATATTTCCCACTGGTAGTTGGTTGTATATATTTTTGCAGTTTCCTTAGCATAATCTCCAAATTGTCTAGAGTCAATTTCACCATTGCACGCAAGTACTTCTAGGATTATTTTAAATCTGAAAATAAGGTTTAAATCTACTCCTGTTATTTCAGATTCTATTTCTGGATCTGAAAAGAATCATTTGTATTGCCTGACCCTTGTTTTGGCTGATCTATAATCTATCCAATATTGCGATATTGATCTTGAACATGTTTCTCTTTTGAACTTCTTAACTCTGTGTTGGTTTCATTGTTTCTTATGGATCCTGAAGACCCGAAATCCAAATCATAATTGATTTTTAGTATATGTTCCATAAGTCGTATTCTTGCATGTAGTGATGATAATCCAAATTCATATGCATCGGGATTATCTAATGATTTTGTCGGAACTTGGTTTAATTGGGTTGATGCTGCTTGGCATATAATGCAGCTGGATGCAGCCTTCGTGTTAGCCAAAGCCTCACCTACTTTTCCATATATCATTGTAAGGACTAATTGGTAGCTTACTTCAATCTCATCTAACTGTAATGGCTGTAGTGTTGCAATTTTGGCCTTGATATCACTAATTTCTTTGTTAATAGCATCACGAGTTTCTTTTTTGAATTCAAATTTGATTGCCATGCAGTATTTCGTAGAAGATGGTGTCTCATTTTTCCAAATATCCATTGTTTGCGTTGTACTACTCGAAGGCTCTGAATCTTCCAAAATCTGTTTCAATCGCAATGGTAAAAATGATACCATGAACATATCTGAGTCCGAAATATTTTCACATACAAGTGGTTTGTATTGTTTTTGTCCCGAGGAACCATCACATCCCCATTTGCAAAAAAGAATTAGCTTTGTGTTTCCATATTTCTTTAACGCATTTCCTGGTATTGATTGTAGCAAGCGTTCGGCTGTGTGATCAAGTAGAGATTGTAGTTATACCTCTGCCGAAATATGATAGACTGTCGCTGCACCGCTGACCACATTTGTATGCACACAAGCAGCGATCACTTCATATTTTGTTGTCATGCCGCTGATCGTCATGAAGACGAACGTATTCTGCATGTTATGCATGTTGTTGTTGTATAGCAACACTTGTGATCGTGTGGCTCACTTCATTCTTTACCGTGAGAATTAAGATTTGTTATAATTATGCAATGGGCTCGCGTCATATTGCACCCATGGCATTTATAAATAAACTATTAGGATAAGAACATGCACATATATTGTAGTAAATAGAAATAATGAATTAATATAGAAATAAAGATTCACTTGAAAATTGTCAAGTCAACCAAAATTCTGTATAAAAGAAGAGTTTGTTTTAGTTTAAGACACAGACCAATTCTTATCATCTTTGAGCTCTAATAGCGGAGCTCGATAAAATAATAAAGAAACCAAATTTTAAATAATAAATTAAAAAGGTCATTTCACTACAACACTTTAAACCAAATTACACGTATGCCCAAGCACTGAAATATGAGACACAATTACCTAATGCTAACGGTGAGGCGAAAAGTCAGTTCACGCAAAAACGCTTATGCCCACATCTTAAAAGAGGGTCCAGAGGTATCGTTTACACATTAGAAATAAACATACTCTTGGTCTCTGAAACACATATCACGACACTAAACTTTCGAGTGGAAGAGCATACGGTGGCACCGCCGGCATAGTGCGCAAAAACGAAAGGCACTTTGCAATACCAGGATTCAGCGAAGATTTTATACAAGCTACGTCTATAAATCTTACTGATTTCAAAATTACAGTCTCCTCAGCGTACTGTCCGCGCAGGTAAAAAATCGATCTTGCCATTGTAAAAAATAATGGACGTGATAATTTATTTGTCAGTTCATCCTATGACCTTACTTCTGATCATACACCAACAACCGTTATTTTACAGGGCAGTATTGACACTGCACATAAAACCCTTATTTCCTATCCAAATGGGTTGAAATATAAAATGTATGTAAGCTCTCACTTATCTTTGAACTTATCGCTGAAGAATCCAGCCTATATTCAAGCAGCTGTGGATCAATTTACGGACGTCGTGACGGCAGCAGTCAGAAATGCAACACCAAGTAAACGATCAGAGAAAAGAAATTCATACCAATCATATCGCCTGATATACAAGCTCTCGTCAGTGAAAAGAGAAGGCTCAGAAGGAATGGCAACATAGTAAATAGAAACGATAATATAGTCACGACAGAACCTGACAAGACTTGCAAGTGAAATCAGAAAATATTTAAGATGATGCAAATGTTACACGTAATGGTAGAAAAGTAGATCCTCAGTCCACATTTAGAGATAATATCTAGTTAATTTAATTTAAAAATTTTAAATCATTTATATTTTATTAATTCTATATTATACGGAAAGGGAGATAGATATTTTATACCGCACATGCCCTATTTAAAAACATATAAGAACCACCCTGTAACTAGTATTAAGATATCACGTAGTCTGAATATACTTAGAATATACAATAAAGCATTGTCATTCTATGTTCAGAACATACATACAACGTTTAAAATTTGTATTGCTTTTTTGTTTTACTGCAAAAGCTTGCATTCGTTTTAATACATATTTGAATACTTTAGACATCGTGCTTTATCTGACACCAATAAGAAAGTCCTTTCCAACTGCGCTTTGAAAACCTCCAGATGCCGGGAGTGATATTGTTACAGCCAAGTGTGTTTTAAAATGTAATTCGCCGAAAGTTAAAGGCTTACTTTGTAATCCTAAAGTGTTTCCTAAGTCTTTCGGTAAATTTTAATAAAGCATAAATAATATTTAGAGTAAGCAAAAAGTGACGCTTTGTAAACTTATTTGTATCCGAATATTATTTAAATTTATATCTTTATCATAAATAATCACAGTGTGATTCAGGGTATATTTATTTACTAAGTGGAACCACTAGACCAGTAAAAACATACGCAAGGGTAACAACATTTTTTTGTTTATTTAGTACTACCGAATTAGCAACAAAAAAAAAAATTAATAAAAATTAATTTCTGAAAATTAATATTGATGAAATTTTATTTCAATGGGTTTTTTTACATTCAATGCAAACGCACATGCACAATCTTCAGAAATTTATTAATAATTGTTGTTGGACGAAGCACAGTAAACACACGCTTTTCAAATACAATTGAACATAAAAAAAAATCGAAGTCAAAACTGTTGTAGCATAAAACATAAATAAAAACATACACGTTCGCGAAATGGGATGTGAAAAGTATTTTATGATAAATGATGCTTTTAATAACATTCAATGCCTCTTATGTTACAAAACGTTTAAGGCGGGAAATGAAAACGTTTTGAAAAGTCATTTTTATTCTTATCATTAAGAAATTAATGAAATAAATTGTAAAGAGAAGGAGGAGCTTCTGAGTGAAAAGAAGAAAATTCTTTTTGTAAAATTAAAAAAATGGCTTAATCGAAATAAAAATAATTCAGAAGATCAGAACATAAAAAGGGAAATATCAAGCTTAGTAAGTTTAAATGTAGTCAGACATGGAAGACCTTTTTCTGATGGGATGTTCATGTCATATCGAACGCATAACAAATATATAAATATATATATATATATATATATATATATTGTATATATATATATATATATTGAATATATATATATATTCAATTGAACAGTGAACAGATAGTAATAACAAAGAAATAAACAACAAAAAATAACAATATAATATATTGTGTGTAAATAAAAACAATAACAAATAGTGCATGGTTAAACCGGTTTGAACAATTGATAGTGAGTGTATGAGCGCACCAAATATTAATGAAACAAATATAAAAGGTAATAACAACAATGCTTATTACTCTTTTGCTTACGCAAATGCTAATAATACAATGAACAATACAAATAATAAAAAAAGATGACAGTGCTTTTTTAACCGCCAGGCCAATTGACCGAACGCGCTCTTTATCCGGAAATATAAACTTATCTTCGCAAGTAACAACACCAGAAGAAATTAATATTCATCCAAAAAACACTTCAGGTAGCATATCAAAAATAGTACAACGAACCAACGAAACAGGTAATATAAAAAATCCCGTAAAAAAAAGTGCAAACAGGTATGGATCGTTATATAACCATAACCAAAAGGAAGGCCAGTCCTAAGTCTTCGCATCAAGAGCGCATCAATATAAAAGCTCCCAAAGTACTCTAATGCCGGTAAGCGAAAACAGATTCTCTGTACTTGCTACAGCTGATGATGAAGCTGAACCCGCTGTCAGGGAACAAAAACCTCCCCCGATTTACTTGCATCTAATGAAATTGTTAACATGTTGTATCAGCTTGTAGGTAAAAAAAGCTTTTATGTAGTTTCTATACGAAGAGGTCAAATTCAAGAAACAAAGATCCAAGCCCACACTGAGAAGAATTATCGCCTAATCGCAAGTCGCCTCGATGCAGATAATAAGAGCTATTATACGTACCAACTCAAAAGTGCTAAAGGTTTGATTGTCATCGTAAAGGGCATTGACAGTTCTGTTCCCACTGAGGAAATAAAAAGTGCCATAGAGGTGGAAGGTTATGCCGTAAGGTCAGTGCACAATATTCTAAATAAGAATAAAGTTCCCCAACCTATGCATCGTGTTGAAATCGTATTTAACGCATCTCAGCTTAAACCCAAGAACTCAGTTCATCCTATATACAATTTGCGATACCTTTTGAACAGAAGAATAACGGTGGAAGAGCCTCTAAAACGTAACGGTCCCCGTCAGTGTACCAACTGCCAGGAATTCGGACACACGAAAACCTACTGCAAGCTACCATCTGTATGCGTTGTTTGCGGTGATGCGCACCGGACTTTGGAATGCTCTTCTTCCAAAACAGACCCCAATGTCAAAAAATGCAACAACTGTGGTGAACCCCACACAGCAAATTACAGGGGCCGCAAAGCCTTTCAACATGGAAAAAATAATTCGAAAGTCGTACGTAAACCTGAATATGAGCAATATAGGTCTTCCCAATTTCCTCGGCTTCATGCTGGTTCTATTGCTAGTGCACAAGCTACACAGCCAGATACTAAACCAAACTATTCATATGCATTTATATATGACACCAAACACCCAAACGAAAGGGCATGTGGTGTGACTGCCATTATAGTCCGAAAAAAACGTAAGGCATTTTCCATTGCCTGAACTCAGGGAAGACTTTGCAAGCCACGACTATAAATCTTACTGATTTTAAAATTGTAGTCTCGTCAGTGGATTGCCCGCCTAGGCATAAAATCGAACACGATGAATTTGCCAGGTTCTTTGCTACGCTAGGACTCAAATGAGTAGTGTTCTGTCTGTCGTCGCGTACACACACGTTTTGTGATACGGTTCCTATGTTATATTATAAATATGTCCCTATGTTATAATAAAATAACTAAATTTTTATTGTTTTTTCCGAACCACAAATATTATTAATTGTTAAGTAATTTCAATCTTTAGGCATGAGTTCGTTTTTTCTTTCTATTCCGAAAGAGAATTATTTATTCAATATGTACAACCTTGTGTGTCTAAACAACTTCTATTTATACCAATTTGTAGATAAGACACGAAGAATGTTGATAACGTGCTTAGCGGCATAGAAAATGCATTCCATTCAGCTAGATGTCTCATAGAATTAAAACTTTTACTGTTTTCAAAAAGGTTGTCCATATTGAATAAATAATTCTCTTTCGGAATAGAAAGAAAAATTAAAATAACTAAATAATTATTGTATAAATGTTCACTAAGAAAAATGAAAATAATTTAAAAAAAATAAAAATTCACAAATAATAAAATAAAACAAAACATAAAAATTCCAACACAAAATCTGTTCATAAAAAATAACAACAACAAGCAAAATAAAAGTATCAACAAAAAAACAATAAAAATCAACGGTTTTTTCTTACAAAAACAACAATAACACATACATACTTACATCAATATCAAGCCAAGGAAAAAAATACAATCACCCTTATTAAGAATGTCAACGGCGACGTCAACACAATACTTTAGTCGTCGTCGCAAACTTATGCTGTCGCCGTCACCCCAATACCATATCGGTATTTACTAAGAATATTGTGTTGACGTCGTCCTGTTATCGATATTTTTAAATTTGACGTTTGCTTGATTTGTTTATTTAGTTTATTTCAATAATTTTTATTTCAATTTAAAAGAAATGTTTCTTCTGAGTTTATTGTATTCAAGTGAGAGTTCTGATGAAGAAAATAATAAAAATCTAAAACTTCGAAGAAAAGTTTTAAGACAAAGGTCGGATATTTATAGTTTGCCAGATGCCAGGTAAGTGAACAAAAATTAAAGTTAGCAAGAAGTTTTGGAGAAATTGAAAGTTGTTTAAGTGAAATATTTTGCTTAATTCAAGATTTGTAGATTATTTTCGCTTAAACAAAAAGGCATTTAAACGTGTTTTGGATATGATTCAGCCATTCATGAAGACTGGAATACGATCAACTTTTATTGGCAGCGAATTAAAACTAGCGACGACACTACGGTTTTTGGCACAAGGCTCTTATCAATTAAGTGTCGGTAATGACTTTAATCTGGGTTTATCACAACCAACAGTCTCTTTAATTCTGGAGGAGACACTCGATGTGTTACAATCAGTAATCTGTCCGCATTATATCAAATTTGAAATGACCGAAGAGGAAAAGGCCGAGTGTAAGATGCATTTTTTTGAAAAGACTGGGTTTCCGGGTGTTATTGGATGTGTAGATGGCACACACATTAAGATTTTGGCTCCTAGCAAAGAAGAGCAAAATCTTTATTACAATCGCAAAGGATTCTTTAGCCTAAATGCAATGATTGTAAGTGCAAAAATATGTTTGTTGTCTATGCATTCGTATCTGAGTTAAAACTTACTTTTCTTAATTTAATTTTAGATTTGCGATAACAAAATGAAAATTAGGTATGTGGATGCCCGTTATGCAGGTTCAAGCCACGATTCTCTTGTCTGGAACGTAAGTACAGCAAGACAAGTATTGCGAGAACGCTTCAATGCTGGTGAAAACAATTGTTGGCTTTTAGGTAATATATCAAAGTACTGAAATTGTCGTGAAAAATTAAAAAAAAAAGTATATTTGAATAGGTGATGCTGGTTATCCGCTTGAGCCTTTTTTAATGACGCCGTACAGGTCCGCTGTAGAGAGAAGTCCAGAGGCAATATTCAATACTAAACACGCAAAAGCAAGAAATATCGTGGAGAGAACAATTGGTGTGCTTAAAAATCGTTTCCGTTGCCTTTTAGGCGCCCGTCAACTTCATTATAAGCCTGCCAAAGCAACTAAAATTGTTAATGTTTGTGCTGCTTTACACAACATTTGCATTGAGTATCGGAGTTTAAATGAAGAGGATAACATAGCAATAAATAGTGAGGGCAACAGAAATGAAAATTTTGAGACTAACGCAGATATCTTACAAAGTAGTGAAGCTGTACAAATAAGAGACCAAATAAAAACAAGTTTTTTGTAGTTCCAATTCATTTGTTTCATTTATTCATAACACATATAAGAATGTATATATTATGTACACTTACATATATAAAAAAAGATAAATAATTTGTTTAAGATTATTAAAAGTTAAAAAGATTTACTCAACTAATATTTGTTCTGAAGAGCTTCCAATTCCTTTTTCTTTATTTCCAACTTTATATTTTTTATTTGCATTTCTCTTTCATGGAGCTCTTCGTGTCTTTGTTCCTGTCTCACCATCATTTTCATTTTTTTTCTTCTACCTCATATAGTTTTCTCTGGTATCGGCTTGTTTCCTTTAAAACTGTTTTTATCTCCTCAAAAGTTTGATGCCGACTTATTTCTTTTAAACAGTCTTTTACATCACATATTGTTTTGGACATTGTATGAAAAACCTCCTTTTGCATAGAATTGTGCTTGTCAAATAATTCCTTTATTTGGTCGTTTGTTTTCCTTTTTCTTGAAGTAGGCTGTTCTTCTACTTCAATGGCATATACGGAAGTTGATGGTACTTCCACAAAATCCTCGCAGATTGTTTGCTCTATGCTGGCTGAATTATCATGCAAAGTTGTACCAGTTACTTTCTGTATACCTTGGGCACCACCTTGAGGATTGAATTGCTTCTCAAATTGAAGCAGGTTAGAAGCAGCTTCTTCCAAAGGTGACAATGGTAATAGTTTGCACACGCCTCCACCTGTTGCATTGAGCTCAGCTTTATTGTTAGTTAACTTTTTTTTCAGTTTGCATTTAAAATCTCTCCAAACCTGAACATATGACACATTTTAAAATTAAATAAAATGAAAAACTTTTTATCCTTACCTTTTGCCAACCATCGCTGTCTCTAATTGGTGGTCCAATAGAATTTAACTTCGTCGCAATTTCTTCCCATTCTTCTTTAAAATTATTACCACTAGGGCCTCTATGAAATCCTTTGGCTAAACTCGGTTTATTTTCGAGTTGTTGAATAAGTAATTCAAATTGTTTACTGGTAGTAATTTTAATTTTTTTTTCCATTTTATATATTTTTTTAAAAGCACAACCGTCAGATTAAATTTGAATCGAGTCGTTAACAAAAATTTTGTCGACAAAATCAGAGCCAATTTAACACAATAGCGCCGTTTTGTTGCCTTTGTTAATGCCAAATTATTGTCGGTTGTTATCGAAAGTTGGCAATATTGACAACGGCAATGCCATGAGAGAGCCGTCGACATCACTTGTGTCGCCGTTGACATTCTTAATAAGGGTGAATATACATATAATATACAAAACAAAAATGCAATTTTAACAGTGTTGACAAAATAGCAGCAGGGATGGTGACGTGTGTCTTTTTCATGCGAAGTGACCAGATCAGGGTTTTTATGGCACCCTTGTCAATGTCATTGTGTCGTTTCCCCAGTTCTTGTGTCTGATAAATTTTGTGGTACTGGCGCCCCTGGGTTAATTGTTGTTTGACTGTTTGGTGATGAAGGTATAGCACTGATCACTAAGCGGTCACTACAACAACAATTGATTACATCGGCGCTTGTACCGCAAAATTGAAACAGAATAGTTGATTTGTTCTTTTCTTCAGTATTGTTATGGTGAGTCGATTTAGAATTGACTTCTGCAACATACGTGGCATAAGGGCGAATTTTTTTGCTGTATACGCGCACATTTGTCTCCATCGGCCGGACGTTTTCGCCTTATGTGAAACCCAGGTGTTTGTGAATGCTGATCCACAGGATTTTCAGATACCTGGTTATCATCTTCTATCACTTTTTAATTTCCATCGGGGCCTTGCAATGTACATACGCAATGAAGTTGTGTACCAATGCCCGCAATCTCTAGGCATAAGTGATGCTGAATTTAACTGTCTCTGGGTTAAATTCAAAATCAGGTCACACCTTTTGCATTTCGGGTTTCTTTACAGAAGCCCAAACGCGGGAAGGGATAATTCCTTATCAGGCTTCGATACCCTTTCCGATTCAATTTCGAAGATCCTTGAGAGTTGTCCGAACAGTGAAATTGTTGTTGCAGGTGATTTCAATGTTCACAACTCGTCATGGCTTCGCCATTCGGACAATACAACTACGGAAGGCCAATATGTTGAATTATTCGCCGCGCACAATCATCTTGCGCAACTAGTGAATGAACCAACGCACATTTCGTGTGTTGAAGGGCACCAGCACAACACTCTTTCCCTTTTCCTTAAAGTATGAAGTAAGCGTCAACGCACCTCTCGCTAACTCGGATCACTGTACCATTTCCGCCTCCTTTTCGTTCTCGGAACTCCTTAACGTTTCACGAACGACCCAGAAACGTAAAAAATTTATCTACGAAAAGGCTCGTTGGGCTGATCTCAACGACTTCTTCAGGCATTTTAATTGGAAACTTTGTTTCATGGACAATAATGTTAATGCCATGGCGAAAATGGTCGAGAATATAATTTTGTTTGGAATGAAATCCTTCATTCCATCCAAACAAACTTCGATAAAATCTAGAATAAAATCTTGGTTTAATCAGACGTGCAAAATTGCAGTCAGATCCAGAGAGGAAGCATTCAGTACATGGCGGAATAACAAAAAAGCCGATACTGACTCGCTACGCAAAAAGGCAAGATCTTCGTGTGCCAAAGTCCTAAGGCGCGAAAAAGCTTTATACGAGCAGCGTCTTCGTGCTAAAGTTCTTAGTGCTCCACGGGGTAGTAAGAGCTTTTGGTCTTTCGTTAAAAGAGTAAAGGGTAATGCTAGTTCCTCAGTTCCGACTCTTTTAAAGGACGACCAAATATTCACTGACCCGGTTGACAAAGCTAACATTTTGGCCGAATTGTTTGCAAGAAATTCTCTCTTGCCGGAAAGCAATCAACCACTGCCCGTGATCGAAAGAGTATCAGTACCTATGCCAACCATATTCTTTCGAGCCCGTGCCGTTAAAAGGGTTCTTGCGGACCTCAACATAAACAAGTCTCCAGGGCCGGATGGCGCTGCACTGGTCTTGAAGCAGTGCTCTTCGACGCTAGCGCGTCCATTGGCCAAATTTTTCAGCATATTGTACCATGCTGGCGAATTTCCAATGTGTTGGAAGGTTGCCAATGTAACGCCAATCCCAAAAAAAGGAAATTACCGTCCAATAGCAATTTGTTCGGCGCTTTCCAAGGTTATGGAAAGTATGGTGAATTTCCATCTTGTTAATTACCTGGAGTCCAACAACTTACTTCACGACCGTCAGTATGGATTTCGTAGAGGGCGCTCTACGGAAGACATACTGGCATTCCTCTCGGAGAGATGGTGTAGGTCCATACATCATTTTGGCGAAAGTAAGGTGGTGGCTCTAGATATTTCCAAGGCATTTGATAGGGTGTGGCATGGCGCGCTCTTGTCAAAACTTGTTGCTTTTGGTGTCGGTAATCACTTCTCTCGATTTATATCGAGCTTTCTCAGAGATCGCACTATACGAGTTGTTGTAGATGGGATCTCATCAGACGAGTTCAAGATCAATTCAGGGGTACCACAGGGGTCCGTTCTTTCTCCTACTCTATTTCTTATCTTCCTAGATGACCTTCTTCGTCAAACTTCCAACCCTATTTATTCTTTTGCAGATGACAGCAACATATGCCATTCTTACTCATTCATCAACAGACCAAGCCTCTTAGAGATTGGGGCCATGAGGCACCGCATGAATGAGTCATTAAATAGTGATCTTGTGACGATCACAGAATGGGGTCGTGCGAATGGGGTCGATTTTAACCCCAATAAGACCCAGTGTTGTATGCTAACACACAGACGCACGACGGACTTTGCTGCTCCATCTGTAGTTATGGGTGGTATAGATATTGAGGAATCAGTAGCTCTTGATGTTCTTTGCATGAAGATTCAATGTGATGTCCGATGGACCCAACATATCTTTCAAGTGTCGAAACAAGCATTCAAGTGCCTAGGCTTCCTCAAACGGTGTAAGAATTACTTCACCCCATCTGATCTCCTAACTATCTATACCACTTATATCCGACCGAAATTTTTTTTTTGTTTTTTTTTTTACTGCATTTTATTTTATTGAATCTTTCTATTAAAAGAAATTCACAATAAGTATTCAAATCTTATTTCTAAATTATTATTTACTAGTTAGTACCAACGTAATAACTAATTTTTTGTATTCAAATCTTAAAAATCTATCTTCTATTGTGTAGAGAGAGCCGCCTCACCAGGCTCAATGTGTCAGTTCTTTTTAGTCTCTGGTGGCCATCAAATTGCAATAAATTGCGTGCTAGAGTGTTGGGATGTGCGACTTGTTTGTTCACGTATTTGGACGTGTATGTTTTAACTTCTTCGTGGATAGTGGGAACTTTGAGATCCCTATGTATGTTTTCATTTCTTATGTACCAGGGGCGCATACGATATGACGTAAAATCCTAGACTGTCTTCTCTGTAACTTCTGGATGTTTGATGCACAGGCAGTACCCCACAGCTGAATACCATATGACCATATTGGCTTTATAACGGATTTGTATAATAGGACTTTATATTCCAAAGCCAAAGTTGAGTTAGGACTTATTAGCCAATGCAGTTGATTTGTTCGAAGCTTTATGGACGTTATTTTTGCCTCAATGTGACGGGTCCAAGTTAGGCGCCGATCTAGGTGGATACCTAAATATTTGACGTGCGTTTCCGCTGGAACCGTGGTATTAGTTATTGTGATTGGTGGACAATTTTGCCTTCTAAGGGAAAACGTTACATGAGCACATTTAGATGGATTTACCTTTATTCTCCACTGTTTTAGCCAGTCTTCTAGCTTATGAATATGGGACTGCAGCTTTTCAGATGCATCCTTTGGATCATTACTGACACTTATAATTGCAGTGTCGTCTGCAAAGGTTGATGTATATGTATGTGGGCTTGTCGGCATATCCGCTGTATAGATGATATATAATAGCGGCCCTAGCACACTACCTTGAGGTACCCCTGCACTGATTTTCCCACATCTTGAAAGCTGGTCCTTTGACCTTACTTTAAAAGTTCTATCGGACAAACAACTTTTTATAAGCTTATAGGTATTTTCAGGAAGAACCCGAGCTATTTTAATAAGTAGCCCATCATGGCAGACTTTATCAAATGCTTGGGAAATGTCTATAAATAAAGCTGAACAGTATTGATTTCTTTCAAAAGCCGATCTAATAATGGTAACGATTCTATGGACCTGTTCAATCGTACTATGCCTTGCTCGAAAACCAAACTGATGATCTGGGATAACGTTTTGTTCATTTAGGAAAGGAGTTACACTCGAGACGAATAATTTTTCAAATATTTTTGACAAAACTGACAGTATGCTAATTGGCCTGTAAGATGTAATCTGGCTTGAGTCCTTTCCAGGTTTCGGGATCATAACAATTTCAGACATCTTCCAAGAGCATGGGAAGAAGCCGACGCGCAACATGGCATTAATTATGTAAAGTAAAATTCTTACAGCTGAATCAGGTAAGTTTCTTATCATTGATCCTGTTATACGATCAGGTCCAGGTGATTTCTTCATATCCGTATTTTTAATTGTCGATTTTAAAGAAGACAACCGAAATTTCATAGGATCATTCACGATGTCGCTAATAATTGGAATAGTGGAATTACTTATATCATGTGGTGTGAAAACCTTCTCTAAGTGCTTTGCGAACGCATTTGCCTTTTAACTTGAGTTTTTAGCCCAAGTACGGTCTTCAAGTCTTAGTGGGGATTCGTAAGCAATAGGACATTGTAAGTGCTTTACAGCTTTCCACAGACTATAATCCGTGTTTTTCATTGGATCCAAGTTTTTTAAAAAGTTGTCGATAGCGAGTTGGTGTTTCTGTCTCAATTTACTCCGTAAGTTTTTTTGGCATAAGTTCATTTGCATTTTTATGTGTGGTGAACGACTATTTTGCCATTGTCTTCTTAGTCTTCTTTTCTCAATGACGAGCATCTGAATATCTGCTGTTGCCTGGTACGATATTATTTTAGCTGATGGCTTTGTTGGCGTTGCAGCTATGGCTGCGGCAGTCACGACGTCTGTAAAATGGTCTACAGCTGCTTGAATATCAGCTGGATTTCTCAGTGGGATGTTCAAAGGTAAGTGAGAGCTCACATACATTTTATATTTTAACCAATTCGTGTTTCTGTTCGGGTAGAAACTAAGGGTTTTAGGTGCAGTGACAAAACTATCGTGTAAAATAACAATTGTAGGTGAATGATCAGAAGATAGGTCATAGGATGAATTAACTAAGAGTTGATCGCGTTTGATGTTTTTTACTATAGCAAAATCAATAAGGTCTGGCAACTTATTAAAGTCTGTGGGCCAATAGGTGGGTTTACCGGCAGATACGACGTCCATCTTGTCCGTTTGAACTGTATAATACAACTACCTACCTCTAGGACTAAGGAGTCTGGATCCCCAATATGTGTGCTTTGCATTGTAATCACCAGCGGCAATAAATTTTTGTCCTAGCGTAGCAAAGAACCTAGCAAATGTATGGTGTTCGATTTTATGCCTAGGCGGGCAATACACTGACGAGACTACAATTTTAAAATCAGTAAGATTTATAGTCGTGGCTTGCAAAAAGTCTTCGTTGAATTCAGGCAATGGAAAATGCCTTATGTTTTTTCGGACTATAATGGCAGTCCCACCACATGCCCTTTCGCTTGGGTGTTTTGTGTCATATATAAAAAACCCATCAATTCTAAAACAGTTTTTTATAGTGAAGTGTGTTTCAGAGACTAATAGTATGTCTATATCATGTGCTAGCAGGAAGTGTTCTACTTCATATTTATGTTGGGATAGCCCGTTAGCGTTCCAGAAGCATATTTTTAACTGGTTCATTTTTTGCTCAGCAGAACTTGCAGAAGCATGTTTTGGGTTCGCATCATTTCCTGAAACATACCCTGCATAGTTGTCATGAAATTATTCATTGTTTGTATTAAATTATCGATTGAGCGCGAATTGGTAGTGAGGGGTGTCTGAGCACCCTCTTTTAAGATGTGGGCATATGAATGTTTATGCGCATTAGAACTTTTGGCATTCGCATTAGGTAAATCATTTCTCAATGTTTGGGCATATGAAAAGATTAGCTTAGTGTGTGGCTGTGTAGCTTGTGTACTAGCAACAGAACCAGCATGAAGCCGAGGAAATTGGGAAGCTTTATATTGCTCATAATCAGGTTTGCGTACGACCTTCGAATTATTTTTTACATGTTGAAAGAATTTGCAGCCCCTGTAATTTGCTGTGTGGTTTTCACCACAGTTGCTGCATTTTTTTACCTTGGGGTCTGTTTTCGAAGAAGTGCATTCCAAAGTCCGGTGCGCATCACCGCAAACAACGCATACGGATGGTAGCTTGCAGTAGGTTTTCGTGTGTCCGAATTCCTGACAATTAGTAAACTGACGGGGACCGCTACGTTTTAGAGGCTCTTCCACCGTTATTCTTCTGTTCAAAAGGTAGCGCAAATTATATATTGGATGAACCGAGTTTTTTGATTTAAGTTGCGATGCGTTAAATACGATTTCAACACGATGCATAGGTTGGGGAACTTTGTTCTTATTTAGAATATTGTGCACTGACCTTACGACATAGCCTTCCACCTCTATGGCACTTTTTATCTCCTCAGTGGGAACAAACTGTCTATTCCCTTTATAATGACGATCAAACCTTTAGCACTTTTTAGTTGATACGTATAATAGCTCTTATTATCTGCATCGAGGCGATTTGCGATTAGGCGGTAATTCTTCTCAGTGTGCGCTTGGATCATTGTTTCTTGAATTTGACCTCTTCGTATAGAAGCTACATAAAAGCTTTCCTTACATACAAGCTGAGACAACATGTTAACAATTTCGTTAGATGTTTGTTCGCGCAAGTAAATCGGGGGAGGTTTTTGTTCCCTGACAGCGGGTTCAGCTTCATCATCCGCTGTAGCAAGTACAGAGAATCTGTTTTCGCTTACCGGCATTACAGTACTTTGGGAGCTTTTATATTGCTTAGCAATGCGCTCTTGCTGCAAAGACTTAGGACTGGCCTTCCTTTTGGTTATGGTTATATAACGATCCATACCTGTTTGCACTTTTTTACGGGATTTTTCAAATTACCTGTTTCGTTGATTTGTTGCACTATTTTTGATATGGTACCTGAATTGTTTTTTGTTTGAATTGTAATTTCTTCTGGTGTTGTTATTTGTGAAGATAAGTTTATATTTGCGGATAAAGAACACGTTCGGTCAATTGGCCTGGCGCTTAAAAAAGCACTGTCATCTTTTTTTTTATTATTGGTATTGTTCATTGCATTATTAGCATTTGTGTAAGAAAAAGAGTAATAAGAATTGTTGTTATTACCTTTTATATTTTTTTCATTAATATTTGGTGCGCTCATACACTCACTATCAATTGTTCAAACCGGTTTAACCATGCACTATTTGTTATTGTTTTTTTTTTTTACCCACAATATATTAAATTGTTGTTATTTTTTGTTCTTTATTTCTTTGTTATTACTAACTGTTCAGTCTTAAAATGTTGCCCGTTTTTTTATGGGTTTAATTTTACCCAAAATTGTATGTTTTATGTGCTTCGATTTTTAATTTTATTCCAGCAATTACTCATTTCACGCACAATCGCAAACTGCCAACCGACCGAAAATGGAATACAACTCTCATATATGGGCCGGTGCTTCAAAGTCTATTTTGGAGTTACTCGACCGCGTACAGGAGAGGGCGAAGGTGCTGATCGGTGACAGTAGGGTATCCAACTCTATTGACTCGCTCGAGCATCGTCGCAATCTGGGGTGTGTTTCGCTGGTCTATCGCTACTACAATGGATTGTGCTCTGATGAAATTAGGGATATTATTCCCGAAACCACACGTACTTTATCAAGAGCACATCCATTTGTGGTCGAATGGCCAGTGGATCGCACAACGCACTACAGACAGAATTCGTTCTTGGAGCTTATTCCATTCGTATGTGGAATAAGCTTCCAGCAGAGGTCTTTCCTCCCACTTTCTCTGTGGAAAAGTTCAAATCAAATGTTAATAAACACTACTCCCTCTGTCCACCTTCCCATAACCTATTTTCCTAGTTCTAGCACAATGCATTGCATGAATAGGGGTCATCCCCTGAGTGCTGGTCCTACCATAAAAAAAAAAAATTTATTGCCGCCGGCGATTACAATGCAAAGCACACATATTGGCGATCCAGACTCATTAGTAATAGAGGTAGGCAGTTGTATTATACAGTTCAAGCAAACAAGCTGGACGTCGTATCTGCCGGTAAACCCACCTATTGGCCCACAGACTTTAATAAGTTGCCAGATCTTATTTTGCTATAGTAAAAAACATCAAACGCGACCAACTGTTAGTTAGTTCATCCTATTACCTATCTTCTGATCATTCACCTATAATTGTTATTTTACACGACAGTTTTGTCACTGTACCTAAAACCCTTAGTTTCTACCCGAACAGAAACAGGAATTGGTTAAAATATAAAATGGATGTGATCCCTCACTTATCTTTGAACATCCCACTGAGAAGTCCAGCTGATATTCAAGCAGCTGTAGATCATTTTACAGACGTCGTGACTGCCGCATCCATAGCTGCAACGCCAACAAAGCCATCGGCTAAAATAAAAGCGTACCAGGCAACAGCAGATATTCAGATGCTCGTCATTGAGAAAAGAAGACTAAGAAGACAATGGCAAAATAGAATGTGTGGAGAACATACATAAAAATGCAATGAACTTATGCCAAAAAAAAACTTACGCAGTAAATTGAGACAGAAACACGAATTCGCTATCGACAACTTTTTAAAAAACTTGGATCCAATGAAAAACACGGATTATAGTCTGTGGAAAGCTGTAAAGCACTTACAATATCCTATTGTTTACGAATCCCCACTAGGACTTGAAGACCGTACTTGGGCTAAAAACTCACGTGAAAAGGCAAATGCGTTTGCAAATCACTTAGAGCAGGCTTTCGCACCGCATGATATAAGTAATTCCAGTATGCAAATTATTAGTGACACCGTGAATGATCCTATGAAATTTCGTTTGTCTTTTTTAAAATCGACAATTAAAAATACGGATATGAAGAAATCACCTGGACCTGATCGTATAACAGGATCAATGATAAAAACTTACCTAATCCAGCTGTAAGAATTTTACTCTACATATTTAAAACCATGTTGCACGTCGGCTCCTTCCCATGCTCTTGGAAGATGTCTGAAATTGTTATGATCCCAAAACCAGGAAAGGACTCAAGCCAGATTACATCCTACAGGCCTATTAGCCTACTGTCAGTTTTGTCAAAGATATTTGAAAAATTATTCGCCTCGAGTGTAACTCCTTTTCTAAATGAACAACACGTTATCCCAGATCATCAGTTTGGTTTTCGAGCGGGGCATAGTACAATTGTACAACTCCATAGAATCGATACCATTATTAGATACGCTTTTGAAAGAAAGCAATACTGTTCAGCTTTATTTATAGACATTTCCCAAGCATTTGATAAAGTCTGGCATGATGGGCTACTTACTAAAAGAGCTCGGATTCTACCTGAAAACACCCACAAGCTTATAAAAAGCTAATTGTCAGATACAACTTTTGAAGTAAGGTCAAAGCACCAGCTTTCAAGAAATGGGAAAATCAGTGCAGGAGTATCTCAAGGTAGTGTGCTAGGGCCGCTATTATATATCATCTATACAGCGGATATGCCGACAAGCCCACATACATATACATCAACTTTTGCAGACGACACTGCAATTATAAGTGTCAGTAATGATCCAAAGGATGCATCTGAAAAACTGCAGTCCCATATTCATAAGCTAGAAAACTGGCTAAAACAGTGGAGAATAAAGGTAAATCCATCTAAATGTGCTCATGTAACGTTTTCCCTTAGAAGGCAAAATTGCCCACCAATCACAATAACTAATACCACGGTTCCAGCGGAATCGCACGTTAAATATTTAGGTATCCACCTAGATCGGCGCCTAACTTGGTCCCGTCACATTGAGGCAAAAATAACGTCCATAAAGCTTCTAACAAATCAACTGCATTGGCTTATAAGTCCTAACTTAACTTTGGCTTTGGAGTATAAAGTCCTTTTATACAAATGCGTTATAAAGCCAATATGGTCATATGGTATTCAGCTGTGGGGTACTGCCTGTGCATCAAACATCCAGAAGTTGCAGAGAAGACAGTCTAGGATTTTACGGCATATCGTATGTGCCCCCTGGTACATAAGAAATGAAAACTTACATAGGGATCTCAGAGTTGCCACTATCCACGAAGAAGTTAAAACGTACACGTGCAAATACGTGAACAAACTAGTCGCACATCCCAACACTCTAGCACGCAATTTATTGCAAGTTGATGGCCACCAGAGACTAAAAAGAAGTGACACATTGAGCCTGTTGAGGCGGCTCTCTCTACACAATAGAAGATAGATTTTTAAGATTTAAATACAAAAAATTAGTTATTACATTGGTAATAACTGGTAAATAATAATTTAGAAATAAGATTTGAATACTTATTGTGAATTTCTTTTAGTAGAAAGATTCAATAAAATGAAATATAAGTATAAAAAAAAAATTTCTAGATGAAAGTACCGACATTAACGACGTTTGTGAACTTGTAATTTGTATTCGTTAAGTAGATGCCAATTACAAAGTTTTTGAAACAATGTTCACCCTTGAAAGTTTTTATGGAAATGTAACAGGCAAGTTTTTGTTTGACATCGTTAGTTTTTTTTTATACTGTATTTTATTTTATTGAATCTTTCTATTAAAAGAAATTCACAATAAGTATTCAAATCTTATTTCTAAATTATTATTTACTAGTTATTACCAATGTAATAACTAATTTTTTGTATTCAAATCTTAAAAATCTATCTTCTATTGTGTAGAGAGAGCCGCCTCGCCAGGCTCAATGTGTCAGTTCTTTTTAGTCACTGATGGCCGTCAAATTGCAATAAATTCCGTGCTAGAGTGTTGGGATGTGCGACTAGTTTGTTTACGTATCTGAACGTGTACGTTTTAACTTCTTCGTGGATAGTGGGAACTTTGAGATCCCTATGTATGTTTTCATTTCTTATGTACCAGGGGGCGCATACGATATGACGTAAAATCCTAGACTGTCTTCTCTGTAACTTCTGGATGTTTGATGCACAGGCAGTACCCCACAGCTGAATACCATATGACCATATTGGCTTTATAACGGATTTGTATAATAGGACTTTATATTCCAAAGCCAAAGTTAAGTTAGGACTTATTAGCCAATGCAGTTGATTTGTTCGAAGCTTTATGGACGTTATTTTTGCCTCAATGTGACAAGTCCAAGTTAGGCGCCGATCTAGGTGGATACCTAAATTTTTGACGTGCGTTTCCGCTGGAACCGTGGTATTAGTTATTGTGATTGGTGGACAATTTTGCCTTCTAAGGGAAAACGTTACATGAGCACATTTAGATGGATTTACCTTTATTCTCCACTGTTTTAGCCAGTCTTCTAGCTTATGAATATGGGACTGCAACTTTTCAGATGCATCCTTTGGATCATTACTGACACTTATAATTGCAGTGTCGTCTGCAAAGGTTGATGTATATGTATGTGGGCTTGTCGGCATATCCGCTGTATAGATGATATATAATAGCGGCCCTAGCACACTACCTTGAGGTACCCCTGCACTGATTTTCCCACATCTTGAAAGCTGGTCCTTTGACCTTACTTTAAAAGTTCTATCGGACAAATAACTTTTTATAAGCTTATGGGTATTTTCAGGAAGAACCCGAGCTATTTTAATAAGTAGCCCATCATGGCAGACTTTATGAAATGCTTGGGAAATGTCTATAAATAAAGCTGAACAGTACTGATTTCTTTCAAAAGCCGATCTAATAATGGTAACGATTCTATGGACCTGTTCAATCGTACTATGCCTTGCTCGAAAACCAAACTGATGATCTGGGATAACGTTTTGTTCATTTAGGAAAGGAGTTACACTCGAGACGAATAATTTTTCAAATATTTTTGACAAAACTGACAGTATGCTAATTGGCCTGTAAGATGTAATCTGGCTTGAGTCCTTTCCAGGTTTCGGGATCATAACAATTTCAGACATCTTCCAAGAGCATGGGAAGAAGCCGACGCGCAACATGGCATTAATTATGTAAAGTAAAATTCTTACAGCTGAATCAGGTAAGTTTCTTATCATTGATCCTGATATACGATCAGGTCCAGGTGATTTCTTCATATCCGTATTTTTAATTGTCGATTTTAAAGAAGACAATCGAAATTTCATAGGATCATTCACGATGTCGCTAATAATTGGAATAGTGGAATTACTTATATCATGTGGTGCGAAACCTTGCTCTAAGTGATTTGCAAACGCATTTGCCTTTTCACGTGAGTTTTTAGCCCAAGTACGGTCTTCAAGTCCTAGTGGGGATTCGTAAACAATAGGACATTGTAAGTGCTTTACAGCTTTCCACAGACTATAATCCGTGTTTTTCATTGGATCCAAGTTTTTTAAAAAGTTGTCGATAGCGAATTCGTGTTTCTGTCTCAATTTACTGCGTAAGTTTTTTTTTGGCATAAGTTCATTGCATTTTTATGTATGTTCTCCACACATTCTATTTTGCCATTGTCTTCTTAGTCTTCTTTTCTCAATGACGAGCATCTGAATATCTGCTGTTGCCTGGTACGCTTTTATTTTAGCCGATGGCTTTGTTGGCGTTGCAGCTATGGATGCGGCAGTCACGACGTCTGTAAAATGATCTACAGCTGCTTGAATATCAGCTGGACTTCTCAGTGGGATGTTCAAAGATAAGTGAGAGATCACATCCATTTTATATTTTAACCAATTCCTGTTTCTGTTCGGGTAGAAACTAAGGGTTTTAGGTACAGTGACAAAACTGTCGTGTAAAATAACAATTATAGGTGAATGATCAGAAGATAGGTAATAGGATGAACTAACTAACAGTTGGTCGCGTTTGATGTTTTTTACTATAGCAAAATAAATAAGATCTGGCAACTTATTAAAGTCTGTGGGCCAATAGGTGGGTTTACCGGCAGATACGACGTCCAGCTTGTTTGCTTGAACTGTATAATACAACTGCCTACCTCTATTACTAATGAGCCTGGATCCCCAATATGTGTGCTTTGCATTGTAATCGCCAGTGGCAATAAATTTTTGCCTTAGCGTAGCAAAGAACCTGGCAAATTCATGGTGATTGATTTTATGCCTAGGTGGGCAATACACTGAGGAGACTACAATTTTAAAATCAGTAAGATTTATGGTCGTGGCTTGCAAAAAGTCTTCGTTAAATTCAGGCAATGGAAAATGCCTTACGTTTTTTCGGACTATAATGGCAGTCTTACCACATGCCCTTTCGCTTGGGTGTTTTGTGTCATATATAAAATACCCATCAATTCTAAAGCAGTTTTTTATAGTGATGTGTGTTTCAGAGACTAATAGTATGTCTATATCATGTGCTAGCAAGAAGTGTTCTACTTCATATTTATGTTGGGAGAGCCCGTTAGCGTTCCAGAAGCATATTTTTAACTGGTTCATTTTTTGCCAAGCAAAACTTGCAGAAGCATGTTTTGGGTTCGAATCATTTCCGAAACATACCCTGCATAGTTGTCATGAAATTATTCATTGTCTGTATTAAGTTCTCGATCGAGCTCGAATTGTTGGTGAGGGGTGTCCCAGCACCCTCTTTTAAGACGTGGGCATATGAATGTTTATGCGCATTAGAACTTTTGGCATTCACATTAGGTAAATCATTTCTCAATGTTTGGGCATATGAAAAGTTTGGCTTAGTGTGTGGCTGTGTAGCTTGTGTACTAGCAACAGAACCAGCATGAAGCCGAGGAAATTGGGAAGCTTTATATTGCTCATAATCAGGTTTGCGTGCGACTTTCGCATTATCTTTTACATATTGAAATACTTTGCAGCCCCGGTAATTTGCTGTATGGTTTTAACCACAGTTGCTGCATTTTTTGACCTTGGGGTCTGTTTTGGAAGGAGTGCATTCCAAAGTCCGGTGCGCATCACCGCAAACAACGCATACGGATGGTAGCTTGCAGTAGGTTTTCGTGTGTCCGAATTCCTGACAATTAGTAAACTGACGGGGACCGCTACGTTTTAGAGGCTCTTCCACCGTTATTCTTCTGTTCAAAAGGTAGCGCAAATTATATATTGGATGAACCGAGTTTTTTGATTTAAGTTGCGATGCATTAAACACGATTTCAACACGATGCATAGGTTGGGGAACTTTATTCTTATTTAGAATATTGTGCACTGACCTTACGACATAACCTTCCACCTCTATGGCACTTTTTATCTCCTCAGTGGGAACAGAACTGTCTATTCCCTTTATAATGACGATCAAACCTTTAGCACTTTTTAGTTGATACGTATAATAGCTCTTATTATCTGCATAGAGACGACTTGCGATTAGGCGATAATTCTTCTCAGTGTGGGCTTGGATCTTCGTTTCTTGTATCTGTCCTCTTCGTACAGACGCCACATAGAAATTTTCTTTGCCTACGAGTTGGGACAGCATATTTACAACGGCATTTGATGTTTGTTCGCGCAAGTAGATTGGTGGGGGTTTTTGTTCCCTTACAGTGGGTTCGGCATTTTCATTATCCGGGGTAGCAAGGACAGAAAATCTATTTTCACTTACCGATGTTGCAGCTACTTGCTTGGCGGTTCGCTCTGGTTGTGAAGACTTAGGACTCGCCTTCCTCTTCGTTATGGTTATGTACCGATCCATACCAGTTTGCACGCGTTTAGATTGAATACCTGGTTCTTTTTCTTGTGCGATTTTTTGTGTATTATTTATTTCTTTAGTTTTATTTGTTGAATTCGTTGTTTCTGTAGCAGATATATTTATATTTGCTGATAATGAACGCGTTCGGTCAATTGGCCTGTCGGTTAAAAAAGCACTGTCATCTTTTTTTTATTATTTATATTGTTTATTGCATTATTAGCATTTGTGTAAGAAAAAGAGTAATAAGCATTGTTGTTATTACCTTTTGTATTTTTTTCATTAATGTTTGGTGCGCTCATGCACTCACTATTAATTGTTTAAACAGGTTTAACCATGCACTTTGTTATTGTCTTTTTTGTCACACACTATATTATAATGCTTTTTATTTTTTGTTATTTATTTTGTTGTTGTTACTAACTGTTAACTGTGTCTCTGCACTTGTTCAATTTTTAAAATAAAAAAAGTCACCTTAAATGAATATAAATTATGCGCTTAAAGTGAAGTACGTCTTTACTCAAACGAAGTAGAACAATCAATTAGTGAAAAACTATTTTCAATTGTAGACACAAACAACTTTGCAGCCGTTTGTACAGATGGTGCTAGCGTAATGACCGGTAGATATGAAGGCTTTGTCGGCCAACTACAAAAACATGGATTCTCAGTTCAAAATTTTCACTGCATAATTCATGAGGTAGCACTTGCATCAAGCTTTCTTTCAGAACATTCTACTATGAAAGAATACGTGGCGGACATAATTCCCGTACTCATAGAAAATTTGTAATGTTTTTAAAAACTAGAAAAGCTGCATATTGTGACCTTAAAATGTTCACTGAAGTTTGATGGCTTAGCCGAGGTGATTGCCTGAATATACTGTTTGACATAAGGAAAGAGGTGGTAGAGTTTTTAGAGATAGAAAGTATAGATATGTGCGAAGTACAATTATTAAAAGATTACGAATTCACCTTAGATTTAGCTTTTTTGTCAGATATAACAAACTTTTTAAATGAGTTTAATTTAAAACTTCAGGGAAAATATGAGAGTATACTTGATATGTCTGAAATTCCTTTGAATTTCAAAACAAACTTATTGCTGTTAACAGAAATTCGATCTGATGATTTTTGTAGTTTTACCAAAACTTCTCTTACCATGTATCATTATTAGAAACCCTTTTTTATAATTTTCAAGACCGCTTTAATGATTTTGAATGCATACAGCCTTTGTTTGATGTATTCAAAAACCCTTTAAGTTATGACATAAGCAAGTTTGATTTACAGATTCAATCAGAGCTAATAATACTTAGATCTGAGGTAAAAGCTTTCGATAAAATTAATACTCTTGAGTTTTGGAAAAATTTAGATGATGCAATATGTCCCCAACTCAAAAAAATTCATTTAAAATATTTATCTTTTTTCCATCTACTTACTTATGTGAAAAAATTTTTTCAGACATGAAAAACATTTGTTCCAAGCAGCGCAATAGAATGACCTGGTAGAATTTAAAAAATAGTTTACTAATTCGCAATTGTCGTCCAACTTTTAACATGAGAAGTTTAGTTTAAAATCTTTAAAGCGATTTTAAAAATTATAATACGGAATGGCACAGGGTCAAACTTTTTCGTATAATTTTTCATGTCATATAAATCTTCAAATGGAATTCCAGTTAGTAGCAAAAAAAAATTTAAGAAATTTTCGGCCGTATAATGTATAGGGTTATCCATTTCGCGGTTTTAAAAGTATAGGACTGGAATGCGACATCTGGCAAACTAAGTTGTTAAACCAATTTTTTTCTTTTCAGTTGAAAGTCTAACATTGACGAAAATGGATCGCTTTACTATCACACAACGCATAACAATTATCAAAACCTACTACAAAAATGGTGATTCTGGCACAGCCACATATCGTGGTTTACATAATCGTCCAACTACGCAAGCAATTGGCAAAATTGTGAAGAAATTTGAAGAGACTGGAGCGGTTACAGATATTGTAAGGCCTGTATATCATTGTTTCGCTCGTTCCGCTGAAAATATCGCTGATGTAAGTGAAAGTGTTGCCGAAGACCCGAATGTGTCAATTCCTCGTCGTTCTCAGGAATTAGGACTGTGTTACGGCACATCATGGCATATTTTGCATTTGGATCTACACCTACATCCATATAAAGTCCAGCTCACACAACAACTTAAGCCAGCTGATCATTCACAACGTCGTAGATACGGGGAATGGGGGCTTGAACAGGCGGTGGACGGCGATTTTTCGAACCAAATTTTCTTCCGCGATGAAGCTAATTTCTCACTCGGTGGGTATGTTAATAGAAAAAATTTTCGTATTTGGGGTTCTGAGATTCCTCAAGTAATTGAAGAGAGGCCATTACATCCACAAAAAGTCACTGTTTGGTGCGCTCTTTGGTCCGAAGGTGTGATTGGACCTTACTTCTTCGAAAACGACGATGGAACGACTGTCACCGTCAATTCGGAGCGTTATGGTCATATGATAACCGACTTTTTTTGCCTGCTATTGAAGAACACGACTTGGAGAATATGTTCTTTCAACAAGACGGTGCCACATGCCACACAACTCGAGCCAATATGGCTTTATTGCAAGAGACATTTCCTGGCCGCGTAATTTCTCGTCGTGGCTATATCAACTGGCCACAAAGATCATGCAGATATACCTTTAACTCTTGAGCAATTAAAAACCAACATTCGTCAAGTTATGGCTGAGATACCGCCCAATATGTGTCAAAAAGTGGTCGAAAATTACCTCAAAAGGATCAATGCTTGCAACACTTCACGTGGTGGTAATTTAAATGATGTAGTGTTTCACACATAATGTCAACGTTCAAACTTTATAATAAAAAAGAAATATTTTATGTGTTTTATTTACGCTTACTTTTGAAACCGCAAAATGGATAACCCTGTATATTTTTTCTTTTCTTTAAAATTTAACTAACATTCATCTAATAAGTTGGTTATATCTGACAAAAATTCTAAATCTACATTTTCCCTTTTTTTATTTTAAGTTTGCTTGGTTAGCCCTCTCACCAATTCATTTTCATTATTATTTTAGAAGACCTTGATGACAAATAGCTTTGAATTATTTAAATAATATTTGATAGAAAAGTAAGCTGTATTAATTTATACGTATATTAAGCCGTCGTGCCATGCACTATCAAACGTAGCCTTTATATCCAGTAACATTATTCCAATTGATTTTTTACTTACGGAAGACAGGGTGTCCGCCATGAAGGTATACTACTTTGTTTATAATTTTTGATTAAATGAAAGAGAGTGGATCGTATAATGATAAATGTTTTATTTAATGTCGGCAATTATGTATGGAATATAATATCAGATAGATGTCCGCCTCTGTTAGCCTCACAAACACGAGCGCTTTTGAACACATTTTTCATTATATTCTCACACATTTCACGCGGCATTTAATTAATTTCATCACGAATATTTTGTTTGAGTTGCTCCAGCGTTTCTGGTTTGTTTGCATAAACCTTGATTTTCAAATATTCACAAAAACAAATCCGGAGCAGTCAAATCAGGCGACCGTTGAGGCGAACCAACGTCACCATTCCTTGAAAAAACTTGTTGTGGAAAGAGGTCTCGCAGTAATTCCATTGTAATCCTGGCTGTATGCGGTGTGGCAACATCTTGTTGAAACCACATGTAAGTCAAGCCCAAAGCATGCAGTTGTGACATTAAAAAGTTTTCAATCATATCAAGATATCGCTCCCCATTGACAGTTACCGTTACGCCGTTTTCAGTTTCAAAGAAGTAAGGTCCGATGATTTCTCCTGACCAAGTTGCACACCAGACTGTCTCTTTTAATTGATGCAAATGAATAATTTGAGGGTTTTCCAATGCCCAGAATCGTCTATTATGTTTATTCATATATCCATTCAAATGAAAATGTGCCTCGTCACTCATATTTTCATGAAAATCGGGGTTGTCATGGGCAAGCTGTAGGATGCTACAGCTATTGGCATATGTTCGGCGGCGTAAATGGTCTTCTGGAAGAAGCTCTTGTGTCAACTGAATTGGAAACAAATGCAAATCCTTGTGCAAAATTGTGGCCAAAGATGTTCTTTGAAGACCAATTGAGGTTGATAGATTGTTTTGAATACTTTCTTGAACAACAGATCTTGCAGTACGTTGTGGCCCATGCTTGAGCATATCAGCTACAGTCCCTCTTTCTTCAAAATCATTCACTACACGATAAATAGTGCGTCTTGTTAGCACGTTGTTACTCCCAAAAATTTCGCGTAACTTTCTCATCGTCACAGTAATCGATGATTGATTTTAATAAAATGTTTTAACGATTAAAACACGTTGGTTTACCGAATATTTTTCCATAATAAATTTACCACGGCTCTACTTCGCGACTGCCAAATATGAACTGTCAAGACTAATTTTTACCAAAATGGCGACAAAACAAAGTAGCATACCTCTTCCCGCCGGACACCCTGTATATTAAAATAATATGTGATGCAACAAGTGAAAACATTTCGAATACATATCATTGCCTCCACCACAATATGTTGGGTGCTAGCACAATTTCGTCGACCTGATATACAGATATGTAACGGGATAGTAAAATATCCCATCCAAAGATTGCATTTTAATTGGTATCGGATCTATTGGACAACTACGAAATTTGAAAGCAACTGTTGGGCTAGACTAATAATTAATTTTTCGAATATAAAACTAATAAACTTAATTTGTATCACTTTAATTACAACTTAATTCATTTAAATCGTGGAATCCTAAAAACTAGTAGGAAAAAACAACAACCTATAAACAAAATGAAGTGGGCCCTAAAAATATAAAAACTAAAAGAGATATAATGGAGTTTTATAGCAAAATACTTTTGATTGTCGATCATAGAATTTCAATTTTAAATTTTTGAGTCTTGTTTGCTATTGTCCGTGCTATACTTGGTATCTTTTCGGTTTTCGTTGGCTGCTGTTGCTCTGGTAAAATGAGTGAGCGCAATACTCAAACCTCATTAAACAATTCAAAAAACAATAACAATTGCACAGATAACACTGCACAACAAACTTGCAAATTTTGTCTGATGATTGACCTTTATCACTTGATGTTTACTAATTTGGTGTCGCTGATCCTATATATGCCCTCAGTTGTTTTGTAACAGCTATAGTTTACTTATTATAGCTACCACGAGAAAATCAACGTTTTACCGTGTTACTTTGCTCATAATTTCAAACTTTTAAAGTTTTCTTAGTATAATTTGATATGGCATCGTCAAGACGAGTTTGTGCGAACGATCCGAATCATTTTTGTTTCATTTGCGGGGAATATATGTTCAAAGATTGCCGTTTGAATGTGACAACGTTCGTAATTGAAGCTTACAAAAATTATTTTGGTCACTCCCTGGAACTGATCGACAAGCCTTGGATTCCTCAAAAGGTATGCAAACCCTGTGTTGAGTTTCTACGTTTGTGGACAAATAAGAAAAGGAATAGATTTAGAACTTCCAGGATGTGGAAAGAACCCGTGAACCATCACGATGACTGTTATTTTTGCTTGGTAAAAATAACTGGTATTACCCGTAAAAATCGTTCCAAATGGGAATATCCGTCCATACGGTCCGCACATAGACGTGTTTTGAGCCCTATTATATCATTTGAACATCAGCCTGGTCCTTCTCAGGAGAACGCTATGGATTTGGAGACGATAACTGACACTAGTGATAGTGACTTTGAATGTGAGTTAAAGGCACCAAAACTATTCAACCAAGATGATTTAAACGACCTTATCAGAGACCTGGGACTGTCAAAAAATTCTTCAGAAATTTTAGCATCTAGGCTAAAAGAAAGAAACTTAGTAACAAAAGGTACTAACGTTTCTCTTATTACCGCACAAAAGAAAGAAATCTCCTCCAATATTTTGCTGAAGAAGATGACTTCGTGTTTTGTAAAGATGTATCTGGTTTGATGGCTGCAATGGGATTACAAAATTACGTTTCTAATGAGTGGCGTTTATTCATAGATTCATCAAAACGGAGTCTAAAATGTGTTGTCTTACATAATGGGAATAAATTAAAAAGGGATATAAAAGTATTGCTCTGGTTTTTGCCGAACATAACTGGCTCCTATGTGTTGATTTAAAAATGATAAACATTCTTTTAGGCCAACAAGATGGTTACACAAAGTACCCCTGTTTTCTATGGTTGTGGGACAGTCGAGCTAAAACTCAACGCTGGATTAAAAAAGATTGGCCTCCTCGGGAAGCGCTTGTTCCAGGACAACAGAACGTGATAAACCCACCTTTAGTATCAAGAGATCGTATACTTTTTGCCTCCGTTACACATAAAACTAGGACTGATGAAACAATTCGTGAAAGGTCTTGACAAAAGTGGAAATTGTTTCCTTTTCCTATCAAACAAGTTTCCAAAACTGAGTGCAGAGATTTATCATCTCAGCAGGAATAATTGACGGGCCACAAATAAGATCGTTAATACGAGACACCAATTTTACGAAGACTATGACAGATAGTGAGAAAAATGCATGGAATGAGTTTGTTTGGATAATTCACAATTTTTTGGGAAATAAGAAAAGTTCGGACTTTTCTCAACACGTACAAGAACTTATGTGTCACTTTTAAGTAACATGAGCATCAAGTTACACTTTCTCCACAATCATCTAAATTATTTTCCTGCCAATCTTGGGGATCTAAGTGAAGAACAGAGCGAGCGATTCCACCAGGACCTTCGTACGATGGAGCAACGCTATCAAGGCTACTGGAATGCACATATGATGGCTGACTATTGTTGGAGCATTCAAAATAACTCTCTGCCTTCTGTTCGATCAAGAAAATCCAATAAAAATAGGTTATTGTTGAACTGAAACTTAAATAAATTGGAATCATATCTACATTTATAGTGTTTTATTATGAAAACAACCTATGTGTCATATTTTTTTAACTAGAGCTGATACAAAAATTTCATTCACAGATTTGAAATTGTCATTGAAAATTGGACTAATATCATGTATCATAACCCAAACATCAGAAATGCTGTTATGCAGTGCAATGTGAGAAAAAGAAAAAAACGAAATTATGGATCAGTCAACATCCAAACAACAAAAATATTATTATTATTCAATACTTGACACTGATAATGATAATCAATGTGATGAAGATTTGCTTAAAAAATTTGAAGATCATGTAAAAAACAGGAAAGAGAAAACGCAACAACTAAATTCTGCTTTCGCGGCAATGAACGAAATGCAGAAAATAAATGAAAAGAATACTTCTGAATCAATAAATAATAAAATAAAATTCTACCTCTAAACGTAAGAGACATAGACACAAAGGAATTAATAGATTTTATTAAAAATGCTCTTAAAATAAAAGACTTCAGAATAAAAGAATTTAGAAATAAAAACACTTCATTTATGAACTCTCTTGAAGATTATTCTAAAGTAAAAACTTATTTAGTGAAAAATAAAATACGAGCTTTGTAACTTTCAAACCAAATGCAACAAAAACAAAAACACTTTTATTGAAAGGTCTTGATTCGTAAATCAAAACAGTAGATATACTAAATGAACTAAATACTTATGAAACTTCAGATTTAAAATTTGTAAAAGTCAGTATTTTTACAACAACAAAGTCCCAAAAGGGCGGTTATAACTTACCTTTCTTTTTGGTACAAATTACCCCAGAAAGTAACATCAACAAGCTTAGGAACATAAAAACTCTTTTTTATAGAATAATCAAATGGGTGCAATTACGACAACCGCAGATTCCCCAATGCCGTAACTGCCAAGGATTTTTCCATAGCGCAGCTAATTGTTATCTACCTACCAGATGCGTTAAATGTAGCAATAACCAAAAAAGAAGAGAATGCGAAATAATCAACATTCCAGCAAAAGAGAGGGATAAATTATACTGCGTTCTATGCAACAGATATGGGCATCCAGCCTCATACAAAGGTTGCGAAAAATATAAAGAGTTACAACAAAAAATTAGAAATAAGAATTTAATACAAGAATAAGTATGTATACTCAAAATAATATTAATAGAAATTATAACCCAACAACAAGTTTTGCAAATGTTGTTAAGGAAAATACTAATAATATAGGTATAAATTATGATAATAATAATTTCTTATTAGAATTAAAACATATGATGATAAATCTAAATAACCAAATGACAAGCCTCCAAAAACAATTAAATCTACTGGCATCACGCATTGATGCTATATTTTCTATGGTAGGAGTATAAAAATGGCTACTAACCAGAGAATATTCTTGACAAAAAATCTCAAAATTATTCATATAAACGCTAAGAGAAGATTAGAACTTCAACTTTTTTTAGAAAAACACAATCCCGACATTGTTCTTCTTAACGAAACAAAACTAAATGCAAGGCATAAAATTAGCTTTAACAATTATAATATGATAAAAAAGGATAGAACAGGAGCAACAAGAGGTGATGGAACAGCAATTTTAATTAAAAATAATATTGAGTATCACATATGTTCTAACAGTGTCATCAATGCCTTTCAGTTTTTAGAAACGTGTATAAAACATGTTTATTATTTCTGTTTATTACCCTTCAGGCAACAATGACGGTAACTTTAGTAGTGAACTGAGCAATCTATTTCTATCCTTAGGTATACGAAATATAAACAGTTACTATATCCTAGCAGGGGACTTAAACGGACGTCACAGAGACTGGAATAACACCACTGACAATACAAATGGAAGGAAACTGAAAGACTGGTTAGCTGATAACGAAATAAATATCAGATGTAATTTTTACGCCTCTAGTTTACCATAATTGCCTAGGTCTAGGACATACATAGATGTACAGTTTGTAAAAAAAGTATTTTCAATGGTAAATAAATTTTAAAACTTTCGTAGAAATAGTTTTTTTTAAAGTAAAACTAATAACTTTTATTAATTTTTTTTTTATATTTGCACATTTTAATATTTTTTTAAAATACATTTCACTAAAACAAACAAAAAGAGATCCATAAAAACAGTAATAATCCTAAATTAAAAATATAGTTCAGTTTATTCGCTGTAAAATAAATGTTTTCAAAATTGCACTATGATCAATTAAATCTTCTTTAAATAATTTAAAAAAGGTTGAATGATGCTAGTATTTAGTGTGCCTTCCTTTAGCATCAATTACAGCTTTCAAACGTCATTGAATGAATTAATTTTGGTATATCATAGTCTGTGTCTATTTTTCCCACTCTTCTTTTATAAATGTTATTAACTGATTTTTGGTCTTTGGAGACCTTTTACCGAGTTCTTTAGGTGGACCCACAAATTTTCAATCGGGTTTAAGTCGGAGCTTTGTGCAGGCGTATCAATTACTTTTGTGCAGTTGTACAGCAACCAGGTTCTACATAGGTACGACTTATGTTTCGGGTCGTTGTCCCGGTAAAATTTATATTTTAACTTTTCCGGATTTTCCGGGTCTAAAAAACAAAATTTCCGTGCACTGGCAGCCAATTCATTTTTTGAAATATCCAGATATATTATCTAAAATCCTAATTTCGCCAACACCTTTGCTTGATATACAACCCAACACCATAACAGATAATTTAACAAACTTCACAGTGGGTATTATATTTTTGTTTTCTAAAGCCGTCAGTGGTTTACGCCAAACTTCTTGAGGTCCGTCGTGGTAGTAGAGCATTACCCTCGTCTCGTCGCAAAAAATTACATTATTCCAGTGCTCCACAGGTAAGGAAATATGTTCCATAGCAAATTTATATCCTTTTTCAATGTTTTGCATAGATAGTAATGGTTTTTTCCTGGCAGCTCTAGAAAATTACTTGTGATTTTGCAGCACATTTCGAACCGTCTGATGACTATTACTAACTCCACACTCATTGCTGATGTCAAGTGCTATTCCTCTAGTGCTAGAGTGTGGGTTTTCATCAATGGTCCTTAGAATTTTCTTCTCAATGCGACGAGTTATTTTTTCGGTCTTCCTGGTGCCGGCTTTGGTTCCAGTCTTCCTTCTTTTTCAGCACGATTAATGATGTTATACACTGCCCTTAGGTTAAAGGAGAACATTTCAGCCATTTCTTTGTGAGATTTTCGCTTGTAATAATGAAAATACACTAGCTGTATAATATTTTTGTCAACTCTCTTTTTTGGCATTGTTACAATTTTCTCTCGTGATCACTTGTAACATATACGCACTCAATTTGATAATTAAACGTTACTAACTGTCCTTTTCTTGAAACACCATCCGAAAAAAATACTTACATACATGCAAAAAATGTGCAAAAAACAAACGGTTTTTGTTTGCTTTAGCTGTTTTGAAAACATTTTTTTACACTACACAAAGTAAAAAAAAAAACTTTATGGTGTTGTTGTTGTAATGTATGCATCTATTTTGCGAAGTTTCGGCGCCGCCTCGTCGACAACATCACAAACAACAGTTACATACAAATACAAACGGTGCGATCTTGTTGTTGTTATTCTTTATTTAAAATGAAATTCCTGGAGTTTTTTAGTTTTGAAAAGACTTTTTTTACAAACTGTATGTATTGCTGACTGTAGACTATACATTGACACAGAAAATAACACACTAAATTGTTTGTAAACTTTGGATTATGACAGTGATCACCAAGCCTTAAAAATTTTCGCTTACATGAATACCGAACGTGAACTTTTTTCTTTTATGGAAGAAAGTCCTAAGGTAGTATATGACTATAAAAGAACAAATTGAAAAAAAATTTAAAAAGAATATTAAAAGCCAACTGAATAATACCGAACCTATACCAGCAGAAAGAAATCTTTCCAACTCAAAAATAGAATTCCATATCGACAAACTCAATAAAATAATTTTAAAAGCTGTAGAAAAAATTACACCCAAGTTCCGAAAACCAGACAACTTTAATAAACTGAAAAGACCAATTATAGAAAAGCTGCATAAAGAAAAAGTAAGATATTAACAATAATTAAAAAGCATAATAGACTTCAACATACAATACCTGAAAACGAAATAAATTTTTGTAAAGCAAAATAGAAACTAATCAAAAAACTCTTGAATGAAAACATTGTGAGACTTTTAAATGAAAATATACAAAATACATTAACGCAAATAGACCCTAAAGATTCCAAATAAATGTTCGAAGAGATTAAAAAATAATTTAGAAAACTAAAACCGTAAAAATTAGAGGAGACAAAAATACCACAACAGATGAGGCACTTACTTCATAACGTTGCAAGCGATACAGATAGAGAGACAATTTCAATAATTTTATCTTAAGGGAAAAGGGCCAAATGTTGGATGCCGTAGGCGCTTTTTTGGAATCCGTTCACTCTGAGAAGGAAATAAACAGAAACAGCACGACGCAAGTACAGGTTGTGGACACTTTCAATAATTATTTGGACACAAAAACAGAATTTGAAAGTTACCAAACCACACTAACTAATTTTAGTTCGCATAAAAAATCAAATAATTTAACTGATTAGCAGGCAGATAATTTTTTCATTACAAAAAGAAAAATAATGTATATCTTAGCTAAACTTAGTGCTAAACTGTCGACAGGAATTGACGGAACTCCGAATATAGTTTTGAAAAACATTCCTGAAACTTTAGTCTTCGACTACTGTGGTCTGTTTAATAATATGCTGAATAGTTCATATTTTCCTGTTAAATG
Source organism: Phania funesta (assembly GCA_963932375.1). Lineage (NCBI taxonomy): Eukaryota > Metazoa > Arthropoda > Insecta > Diptera > Tachinidae > Phania > Phania funesta. The sequence goes on from OZ010656.1 coordinate 31,055,345, forward strand.
GAAAAGGGCAAAAGCAATCCTATTACCAAAAAGGGACAAAGAAGTAAGTGATCCAAATAATCTTCGAGCCATAAGCTTACTGCCTAATATAAGCAAAGTCTTTGAAATTGTATTAATAATAATATTATAAAGTTTTGTAAAGAAACTGACAAATGAAAAACAATTCGGGTTTAAATACAAGCACTCGACGACTAACGCAATACATTGTTTCACATCAAACATTTACTGGAATTGGAATAGAAAGTTATATACAGGAGCATGTTTCATAGATATGGAGAAAGCTTTTGATAATGTATGGATACCGGGTCTAATTTACCGACTTATTACACTTGAATTTCCAGTCAATATGATAGTTCTTATATATAATATGATTAGCGACAAATCCTTTAGAACATATTACCAAAACCACGAAAGCAATATTGCATTTAAAATAATTAATGGGTTACAACAAGGCACTGTTAACTCCCCAATTCTGTTTAACATATGATAGCTTTTGCTGATGAAATCGTTATATATCACGCCGACAAAACAATTGAAAAAATAAATACAAAGCATCAAGAATCATTTGATATTGTAGAACAGTTTGCAGTTGATTGGTTTATGAAGTCAAATATAAATAAATGTGAAACAATGTTATTTAGACCCCCGGTAGACGGTAATAGCAACATAAAGAAGAATTGGAAATCCTTCGGAATAAGATAAGTTTGACTCAAAGAACAATTTCGAACAAACAATGTGTCCGATACTTGGGCATATATGTATGTTAATAAATTTTTATACCATAATGAACATGTTAAAGAAGTCATTAGAAATGCACAAAATGCGTTTTTCATGTACAAATGTCTGTTTTATTCAAAATACATAAAATCATCGGTAAAAATAATTATGTATCAATCGCTCATAAAACCGATTCTTACATATGGATGTCCTATATGGTTCAACATCTCACCTTCTTATATGGAAAAAATGCGGGTATTTGAAAGAAAATGTTTAAGAGCTTGCATGTCGTTATTTAGATCAGCACATAGCAACTATTTAAAATATGTTTCAAACAAAAATGTATATAATAAATCAAATATTATAAGAATCGATAACTTCATCATTAACCTAATTAGAAATTACATTTTGAGGAGCTCAAACTGCACTGAAAATAATTTAATAATGGCACCATACTACACAAATTTTGCATACATATCAAATGCTCTTGAAAAGGGACTAGGTCCACCAGAGTCATTCTTGTACCTAGATACAATAAAAATAATACAAGATGAAAATAATGTTCCGATTTTTTACCACAAATATAGACAGGCTAATGATAAAGCTATCAACTCAAATTTTTTGTATAATTCAAATAGATACGATAGAACTTTAAGTAATAGCGAACTTCGAAACAAAAATACTCGAAAATTCTGGTGGTTGGATGAATAGTGTGTTATAGAACTTTTTCTTTTTATATTTAGGTTTTGTTTTTAAGCTTAGATTATAATTTTTTATACTAACGTCATATATACATATATATGTAATGTTTTTTTTATATTTTTTCATTATAAATTTATAAAATCCCTCGTTAAATACGATTTCAATATATTTTATTTCAAAAAAACTACCTATGTATATAAAAAATACTCGAGTGCCCGTTCTCGGGCAAATGTATTTATGTAAATATGTACATATACTATTGTTTATTATGGTGTAAGCATATTGTTACAAAGTGATAGTCAAAGATGTGTGAAACGACCTATTGTACAAATGTACAAATACGCAATATCATAAACATAAAACAAAAATAAATTGCGTAGCAGAAATTCCAAGAACCACGATTCAAAAAAACAATTTCTACAGCAAGAAAAAGTAAACAAAAGATACACACACACACACACAAACAAACACATATACAAGACTACTAAGCCAGCAACTGAAATAACTGATGCGCAAGTTCGCGTATGTTCGGGACATTTCAAGAAGCGGCCGTGATCTGTATATAAAGGCGCCGTCCACCGCAGAAGATATAGTTGACTTTGAGATTTCATAGAGAGAACATCTGTGCGTACAAAAGAAATGTTAAGTGTACAGTGTCAATTTGTAATAAAGAGTTGTATATAAGGGTGTTAAGTACCGAATAAAACTGTGTACTAATAAAAACATAAAAAAACTGTGTATTTTAATTTTTACAATTAAACGAACCATTTAAAATAACGTTTATTGTGGTAATAAACGTAACAATATTATAAGATGTAAATAAATAAACGAACTTAAAAAAATGTAGTTTTTATATAAACCTTGTTTAAATACAAAATTGTACAAATTCTTCAAGTTAAAAGGATTGCTCCCACGTATTAAGTGGAAATCGTTATCAATGCCAGATAGAATTAAAGGGCATTATTAGTTATTTTGCCTTTTATTCTTCTTCCTAACTGAAACCACTGCTTGAATTTTGGTTTTCTGATTATAGTTTTCAGAAAAAGCGCATATCGTTGCAAAACACCAAATTTATATGATCATGTTCGCACATAACAAAACATAACAAAATGGAATTATAAATTAAAATACCGACAACGTTCTTGTTAGCTAAGTATGTACATACAGGTTATTTATTTATTTATTGTCTCTTTTATCTGTATAAAATATTTTATTAGTAAAATATTGTCAGTATATGTATTAGTTAATGAACGGTAGCAAAAGGAAAAAAATGAAAGCGTGAATAAAAATTACCAGAAGAAAAACACAAGAAAATGTAAAATATTGGTGTCAAGAAAGTGTTTTTACAATTTATGGTTTTTTGTTGACATAATGTCGTTTTCTCTATTTCTTTTCGAAGTACCGTTAGTTTTTACTGGCATATAATTTTTTTCTCTAGCTATGGGCATTTAATTTTTAGTCAGTCTATGTTTGTGCTTTGTTGACTAAATACAGTAAATTGAAAATGCCTGGCAAAAGAACATCAATTGATGTGATTCAGTTGGTTTGCTACAACTACGCAATTGGAAAAACTGTACAAGAATTATCGGAAATGCTTTCAATAACAAGACAAACTGTCTATAATATTTTAAAACGCGCTAGAAGTGAAAATAGACTAGAGTTAAAGATTCCAACCGGGCGGCTACACAAGATTTCAAAAAGAACCGAACGCGTTTTACGAAGAAAGGTAGATGGAAACCATTTTTTGTCCACGAGAACGCTCGCAAGTGAGCTGAAAGAAGAATGTGGTGTGACAGTTTCCCACGAAACAATAAGGCAAGTCTTAAGAAAAAGCGACTATTTTTCAAGAGTTGCTCGAAAAAAAGCCGCTGCTTACTGTGCAACACAAAGAAAAGCATTTGTCCTTTACTGTAACGCACATTTCAAAACCTGATGACTTCTGGGATGATGTAATATTCTGTGATGAAACTAAAATGATGCTCTACTATAATGATGGGCCCAATAAAGTGTGGAGAAAACCACTAACAGCACTGGAAAATTTAAATATAATTCCAACTGTAAAGTTTGGAAAACTTTCGGTAATGGTTTGGGGGTGTATATCCAGTAAAGGAGTAGGCGAAATTTTTTTCATTAACAACACCATGGATGCGGAAAAGTACCTAAATATACTGAAGTGCCACTTAATTAACAGCGCTAATAAATTTGGTTTTAACGCTGTCAGAAGGCCGAATTTTATATTTTATCAGGATAATGACCCCAAACATAAGGCGCTTTTGGTAAGGACGTGGCTTCTTTTCAATTGCGGCAAAGTGCTGGATACTCCTGCTCAGAGTCTAGATCTAAACCCAATTGAAAATTTGTGGGCTTACCTGAAGAAAAATACTGCCAAAAGACTACCAAAAACCCAAGCAGAATTAAAAGCCGTAATTTTAGAGGAATGGAATAAAATTCATCCGAAATATGTAAAAAAATAATAAATTCAATGAAAAGGCGTCTCCAATCTATGGATGCTAATGGTGGCCATACAAAGTATTAATTATTTTACAATTTGATATCTATCCTATTTTTCGTATTTTATATCATATTAGAAAGTAAAAACAATTTCTTGACAACACAATTTTGGAGTTCCTTTTGTTTTTTATTTAGTTTTCTTTTTATAATTTTTTATTTTTTTCTCTTTCGTTGCTGTTTGTTAGTTAATATGTCAATAAAATTGAATTAATAAAAAAAAATTAATTTACAAAAAAAAAAGTTATCTTATTTTTTTACCAAATAAGTCGAAAGCATTTATATTTTTGCTATGTCAAAACATTTTCTTGACAAACTGTATATTGGCTTTAAAAAAGCTACAATGATATTTTTATACTATATTACTTATTTTATGCTATATACTATATATATGAATAACATTTTTCTATAGAACACATAAAAGGCACAGGCAATGTTGAAGCAAATGATTTATCACGAATTTCAGTTGACGATTCAAAGGAAGAGACAAATAGCAAAAATATTCTAGCCATTACAACTCTAACAATGGGTAGACAAAATGACAACAAGATCCTCGATAAAATTAAGCTACCAATAAATTACAAGTTTCTATTAAATGTTAAAAAAATGTCAGTAAAAAAGTATTAAAAATAACTACATCACCTGGCAAACACACAGCTTTTGACTCAGACCACATCTGACCACTTCTGGTCACCGTAGAAATACCAAGCGACTTCGTGTAGCCCGAAGAGCGCATATTTGTTGTATCCCTGTCATGTATCCTCGCCCACATACCGGCAGAGGTATTTAATATCGTTAAAGAATGCCACCGTAACAAATGGATCACTTTAATCATTGCACAATATGCGCATAAAAACTGTGGCCTAATAATAAAAGTCTATCAGGATCAACCAATACGTAGCTATTGGTTTCAATAAAACACAACATACTACGCACAAAAATGTTGTGTCGACAATTTCTCGTCCTCTCAGAACCGATTCAAAAGAGCTTTACTACGGAGAAACAGATATCTGAAACGAGATTCTAAGCCCTACTACTTCACTTTCCATAAAGCAAATAACATAATCTCCAAAGCAAAGTCCTCAAAAGCTCCTAGTCCTGACGGCATCCAGGAAAACCAGCAATTCTCCTTACTATCACTTGCTGCAAATGGTAAGAGCAGAGGTCGCAAATAGCCGCAATCAGCACTTAACGCGCCAACGCACAATTGTTGCAAAAAGCTTTAGACACGGTTGATCACTTCATACTGATTAATGATATCATGACCTACACTCGTCTCAACGATGTCAGTCATTGGATTGCCAATTATCTTTATTGCAGATGCTGAGTTTAGAAGCCAAAAATCAAGCCATCGCAATATAAAACTAGGCGTGCCACAAGGAGTTTTATCAACAATATTCGTCAACATTTATCTTGCATAACATCCTGCACACCCACAAGGAATCTGCAGATGCACATGATGACGGAATTTTCACATCAGATTTAGAGCATTTTTACCCATTAGGCCAATATCCTCACAGGTTACGACGTCTGAATTGAATAAAGCTTAACGAAAGAAAACCAAACAGACAAAGCTAATACATCAAATCCCATACAAAACATACAAACAGGTATTAATAGATATATATCCATAACCAGAAGAAAAACTAGCGGTAAAAGTCTTCCCGGAAAGAGCGCATCGAAACAACATTAAAGTTCTCAAGCATCTACAATATCGGTAAGAGAATATAGATTCTCCATACTTGCTACCCCGGATGATGCTCGAACTGCTGCCGAGAAACAAAAGCTCCCACCAATTTATATGTCGCTTCTATACGAAGTGGATAAATAAAAGAAACCAAGATCCAAGCCCACACTGAAGGTTACGTCGTGAAGAATAAAGTACTTCAACCTATGCATCGTGTTCAGATTGTTTTTATTGTAACTCAGCTAAAACAAAAAAACTGGGTTCATTCCATACCCAACTTGTGCCACCTCCTCAAAAGATGAGCGACTGTAGAAGAGCTATTAAAACGTATGGTTTCCGTGTCAGTGCACTAACTACCGACAATTCGGGCACTCTAAATCATACTGCAAGCTACCTTCAGTATGCGTGGCTTGCGGCGATGCCCATAGAACTTCGAAAAGCACTTCTTCCAGAACTTATTCCAAGGTAAAAAATGCAGCAACTGTGTGAACACCACACTGTAAACTATTGAGGCTATACCGTATTCCAGCAAGTAAAAAGGGCGCAAATACCACAAAACCCCGAATTTTAACAATATATAGTAAGTATTTTCAATTTTTCAGACTCCATGCTGGGCCTATTGCTAGTACACAATCTATTGACGTTCCAAACACTTAGCCAAACTATACGTATGCACAAACATTAAAAAATGATTTACCTATGTTAATGCAAAAAGTAATGAGCAAAAACATTCATATGGCCATGTCTTAAGAGATTTATGAACAATTCGAGATCAAACAATGAACACTTTTATAGCCAAAGGGTATGTTTCAAGAAATGATGCGCACCCATAACATGCTTCTGAAAATTTTTCTTGGCAAAAAATACCAGTTGAAAGTATGCTTCTAGAACGGTAATCGGCTCTCGGAACATAAATACGAAATAGATAGTTTTCAGACAGGAAATAGACATACTTTTAGTTTCTGAAACGCACTTCACTTTTTTTCATGCTTTAGAGTTAATGTATTTTCTATATACGACTATAAACACCTAAGCGAAAGGGCATGTGGTGGCAATGCCGTTATAGTGCGCAAATCCGTAAGGCACGTTCTAATGCCAGAATTCAGCGAAGGCTTTTATAAGCTACACCTATAAATGTTACTGATTTCAAAATTTCAGTCCCGCCTTGACATAATATTGAACGCGTTAAATTTCCAGGTGCTTTGCTACATTATGACAAGTTTCTTGCAGCTGGCGATTAAAATGCAAGACACGCCTATTAGGGCTATAGACTTATTAGCCCAAGAAGGAGGCAGCTATATAACAGAGTTCAAGCTAATAAGCTAGACGGAGTATCTGGAGGTAAACCCACCTGTTTCCTGATGTGATATTCCGACAGGGTATTTTGATGTAGGGTTTTGGAACGAATTTTCGTCATACCTTGACAAGTTTGGTTCGGAGACTTTCTCAAAACGAAAAATTACTCTCAATTTGGCACTAAGCTGAAACTGGGTTGTCTCCACAGCAAACTTGGCAAGGGATGACGGAAAATTGTTCCACAAGTAAACCCATCTATTGGCTAACAGACTTTAACATTTCGCACCAGTCATCAGCTGCTATACGGATTCTTGTCAGAGAAGGAGGCAGAAATATGAGACCGCTATTGAAAGTTATTCAAAAACTTTGGATCCAACAAAAAACAAGGATTATAGTCTGTGGAAAGCTGCAAGACGCTTGAAATATCCTATTGTCTGCGAATCTCCTCTAAGACTTAAAAAGCAAAAACTCTGCTGAAAAGTTAAATGCTTTCACTAGGCACTTAGAGAAGGTTTTCAGACCACATGGCAAAAATTATGTGGCAAGCCGAATTAACCTATTAAATTTCGGCTTTCTGCATTAAAGTCGACAAGTAAAACTATAGATATGAGAAAATTACCCCGACCTGATCGTATTACTGAATCAATGATAAGAAACTTACCTAACACAGCTGTGATAATCTTACATTTCATATTTAATGCCATGTTTGCGCGTGGCTTTTTTCTATGCTCTTGGAAGAAGTTTGAAATTGTTATCTTTAAACCAGGAAATGAATCAATCCCGATATGTCGTCATACAGGCAGGCCCATGGTGAAAACTGTATTGAGCTTGTTATTAATAATGGGGATAAAATAATACAGGGTGTTCGCCGGGAAGGTATACTACTTTGTTGACAGTCGTGAAGTAGAGACGTGGCTAATTTATTATGGAAACATATTCGGTAAACCAACGTGTTTTAATCGTTAAAACATTTTATCAAAATCAATAAACAATTGCTGTGACGATGAGAAAGTTACGTGAAATTTTTTGGTAAAAACAACGTGCCAACAAGACGCACTATTTATCGTGTAGTGAATAATTTCGAAGAAATGCCCAAGCATGGACCACAATATACTGCAAGATCGGCTGAAAACATTACTGTTGCTGTTGAAGAAAGTGTTCACAACAATCCATCAACCTCAATTAGACACCGTGCTCAGGAGCTTGGACTTCAAAGAACAACTTTGGCCACAATTTTGCACAAAGATTTGCATTTGTTTCCACTTAAAATTCAGTTGACACAAGAGCTTCTTCCAGAAGACCATTTACGCCGCCGTACATATGCCAATAGGATGCTACAGCACGCCAATGACAACCCCGATTTTCATTAAAAAAATCATAATGAGTGACGAGGCACATTTTCATTTGATTGATATGTGAATAAACAGAATAGTGGGATCTGGGCAATGAAAAACCCTCAAATTATTCATTTGTATCCATTAAAAGTGACAGTCAGGATGCAATTTGGTCAGGATGCATCATTGAACCTTACTTCTTTGAAACTGAAAACGGCGTAACAGTAACTGTCAACGTGGAGCGATATCGTGATATGACTTAAAACTTTTTAACGCCACAACTGCATGCTTTGTGCTTTCAGCAAGATGGTGCCACATCGCATACAGCCAGGATTACAATGGAATTACTGGGAGACCTCTTTCCACAAGTTAGTTCTACGAATGGTGATGTTGGTTAAACTCCACGGTTGCCTCATTTGACTGCTCCGGACTTCTTTTTGTGGGGATATCTGAAAAGCAAGGTTTATGCAAACAAACAAGAAACGCTGGAGCAACTCAAACAAAATATTCGTGATGAAATTAATGAAATACCGCGTGAAATGTGTGAGAATGTAATTAAAAATGTGTTTAAAAGGGCTCGCATTTGTGAGGCTAACAGAGGCGGACATTTATCTGATATTATATTCCATACATAATTGCCGACATTAAATAAAACGTTTATCAATATACGATTCATTCTCTTTCATTTAATCAAAAATTATAAACAAACAAAGTAGTATATGATCATAATTTCTGAATTACTTTTTAAATGGTACAATATAATTTTTTTTAAAGGTGTATGTTTTTCTAATTATATTTTTTCACAACACAGTGTTGTACAGATAAATTTGTTTTAAAGCAAATCAACACGTTAGAAGTGATTTGCTGATGTGAAAAATGTGAAAATCAAGTAGAAAATCGAGGTTTTTGGCCCAAATCACGTAAATGGAAACGCAATATTATGTTAATGAACAAAACATTATCTTGGACCATCAGTTTCGCTTGCGTATAGTTCTAAAGAGCAAGGCCACAGAATCTTTACCGCTATTTGATTTAGACATTTCACAGGCGGTCGATAAAATATGACTCACGAAAATAACTCAAATTTAGGAGTCGCTCAAGCTAGAATACTAAAGACGCTATTATAAATCATTTATGCCAAACCAGCTTATGCTGGGAACACAACTGGAACGAACGACGAATTTTTCGCCGCGAATATTCGTCGTCAAAAATAGAACACATTTGTGTATACCAAAATGTACACAATTATGACGTCGGTCGAAATTCGTCATAAGCGGCGAACATTGAATTAGATTTATTTCTATTTCTTACGACGAACAAACAGTACAATGTGGCCATGTTTGGTTTCAGTTTCCAAGTATTTTAATAAATAAAGTTGTTTTTTTAATACTAATTAATTTAATTTTGTTTTATAGTATTTAATATAAGTTTACAAAATAGTAGTTAAGTATAAAATTACTTTTTGGCTGTGTTTTTGTTAGTGTTTAATATTTTAACTATTATTTTTTATATGGTCACCCTATCTATATATAGATAACAGCTGTTATTTTTCGTCGTTATTGTGCTTCATACGACGAATTTACACATTGAATTTTTACCGACGTAAAATTCGTCGTTCCTACCAGTTGTGGATACATGTAACTTATGTATTACTTAAAAAAGCATCAAATTCTACAAAACATGTTAAATTCAACCGGATTTTCTGTTAAAACTATTTATAATGATCCAATTGAAGGGCATTAACAAACATTTTTTTTTATAAACTGAAGTTAAACCGCAGTTTTGCTCATCTTCGTGAAAAAAGTCAATATCCACTTTTGCCCGTTCAGGTTTTTGTTATCTGGCAGCACAAATAGTAGTAGCAAAAAACAGTTTATTTGTTCCGTTATTTAATTTTTTTTGTAAAATATGAAAAGCATAGAGATTACGCTAGTAGTAGCCACTTTTTAATCGTCGTAATTTTTTCAAACAAAATTTACCTTTAAATAAAAATGAGAAAGATTTCCGCCGTTTTAGAAAATCAAATCGTGGAAATGACAAAAACAATAAATCAGCACGTGAAATTGCGAGAATATTAGGTACTTGCCACTGAACAGTGCTTCAAGTAAGAAAAAGAAAAAGTATTAGCATAGAGAGTGCAAAAAAATCGCGACGAAGTTTGCTGACCGAGAGAGATGCACGGGCCATGAAACATTTGTTATTTACGAAACAGGCACAAACACCAAAAGAGGCAGCAGCTGCGATCAACAAGTGAGTACACAGCCCGCAGGGCGCTTAAAAGAATCGGGCTCACTTCAGCTATAAAGCAAAAAAAAACCTGAACTGTCAGAAAAAATTATAAAAGAACGACTTAAGTTCTGCAAAGAGCATAAAAACTGGAGTGTAGAAGACTGGAAACGGGTAATATGGTCAGATGAATCCAAAATAAATCGTTTTCAGTCGGATGGCAAGGAGTACTACTGGCACCTTATGAAACCCTAAAAAAACACCAACTAAAGGGAAGCATGGAGGTTTGGGCCTGTTTTACTTGGTGACACCTTGCTCCAGTGGTGAAAATTGAGGGAATCATGAAAAAATAAGATTATCTTCATATCCTAACTGATAATTTACCCGATTTTGTGGACCATAGTGCTTACCCGGAAGAAGAAGTAGTTTTTCAACAGGATTGCGATCCCAAACACCCGGCCAAAATCGTAAAGGATTGGCTGTCAAATCAAAAATTTCATACAATGCAATGGCCAGCGCAAAGCCCAGATCTTAATCCGATCGAAAACTTATGGGCTTTGCCGAAAAAACGACTTTCTCGGTACGACAATGCGCCAAAAAATGTAAACGAACTTTGGGCCCGAGTCCAAACGGAGTGTTCAAATATTCCAAGGCATCTTATTGAAAACTTGGTCGAAAGTATGCCAAGACGTGTCAGAAGCGTGATTAAAGCAAAAGGGCTATGGACAAAATATTGAAAATTAAAAGTTTTTTTCAGACGTGCAGATGTGGATACATGGAACTTTTTCATAAAAATGCATTTATCTTTAGTTTATCTTTAAATATTCTTGAATTTCACTTTCTGTTTTTAAATATTATTTAGTTAAGTAGTGTAAATAAAAATATGAACTCGTTTTTCTTTATATTACATATTTTGCACGTCTTTCGAAGCAAGCATGTATCCATAGGTGTTCGCCACTGTATATAAACGTCATCGTTTGCAGACGACACTACACTTAACTCGGAATAACTTCAGTCCCACATTCAGAAGCTAGAGGACTGGCTAAAAAAGTGGAGGATAAAGATTAATTCATCGAAAAGTGCACACATAAGGTTTTTTATCAGAAGACAAAATTTTCTAACAATAACAAATACCAATGTCCACACAAAGAACGTATTTGTCTATCCGCCTAGATAGGCGTCTAATTTGGGTCCCGCCATATTCAGGGGAAAATCCAGGCCATAAAACTTACTTACTTTGGAATGCAAAATGATTTTATATAGATTATAAAGCTAATATGGACATCAAGCATTCAGCTGTGGGGTACTGCTTCCGCACCAAACATCTGGAAGGTACAAATACAGTTCAGGATTATACAACTTAGCGTTTGTGTCCCTTGGCATGTAAGAAATAAAAAAATGATATATAGAAGTTCCCACTATCCACAAAGTAAAAACACTCCTATGAATACGTAAACAAACTAGTAGCCCATCCCAACACTTTAGCATGGGATTTACTGCAACTTCATGGGCACCAGAAACGGCTCTCACTACCCAATAGTAGATAGTTTATTAAGACTTGAGTACAATAAATTAGTTATTAAATTGGTAATAACTAAAAAATATAATTTTAGAGATAAGACTTAAATACTTATTGTAAAGTTCTTTGAGTAGAAGGATTCAATAAAATAAAATTAGTTTTAAATTAGAGATTTGTTGTACATTTTTGGACAGGGTGTTTTATTTTACATTTTGGAACAAATTTTCGTCTGTGGACCATTTTACAAACGTCGTGACTGTAGCAGCTAGAGTTGCAACACCAACAAAATTATCAGTAAAAGGAAATGTTTACCAGTCATCAGCTGATATTCAAATTCTTGTCAGGGAGAAGAGAAGGCTTAAAGATCAAAATTAAATTGTGCCAGAGAACTTTACGTAATAAGTTGAGACAGAAACATGTTTCTGCTATCGAGAGCTTTTTAGAAAACTTGGATCCAACGATAAACACGCATTATAGCCTGTGGAAAGCTGTGAACCACTTCCAATGTCATGTTGCTTACAAATCCTACTGAGGCTTAAAAATCGCACTTGTGCCAAAAACTCCGATGAAAAAGCAAATGCCTTCGCAAATTACTTGGAAAAAGTTTTCACACCACATAACATAAATAGCTACATTATTCCAAAAATTAGTGACGCTGTTAATGATCCTATGAAATTTCGGCTAAAACCCACAATTAAAACTCTAGATTCGAGAAAATCACCTGGAACTAATCGTATTACAGGATCAATGATAAGAAATTTACCTAATTATGCTGTTAGCATTTTACTATTCGTATTTAATGCAATGTTGCTAGTTGGCTTTTTCCCATGCTCTTGGAAGATATCTGAAATCGTTATGATCCCTAAACCAGGAAAGGACTTAAGTCAGATCACGTCATACAGGCCTATTAGTCTGCTGTAAATTTTATTAAAATTGTTTGAAAAATTACTCGTTTCGTGCTTAAAGCCTTATCTTACTGAGCAACAGATTTTCCCAGACCATCAGTTTGGTTTTCGAGAAAGGCATAGTACTATTGAACGAGTCCATAGAATTGTTACCGTTATTAGATCGGCATTTGAAAACAAGCAATAATGTTCAGCTTTATTTATTGACATTTCCCAGGCATTTGATAAAGTCTGGCATGATGGGCTACTCATGAAAATAACTCGAGTTATTCCTGAAAACTTCCACAAGCTTCTTAACCCATTCGCGGACAAGACGGCATATGCCGTCAAAGTTAAAGAAAAATGATGGGACATGACGGTATCTACCGTCACCATTTTTTATAGCATTGGAACAAGCCGGTAGCTCCCGAAGTAAAGTTAATGCAAAATTATGATTTTCATAAATAAGTATCCCAATAATTTCTATTGTATAATGTATATAAAAAAGTAACGGTTAATAAATATTCCATACACATGTTGTAATTAAGTACACATCAGCAAAAGCAAGACGGGATATCCCGTTAGTTTTTAGTTAATATTTTTATTTGTGTCCAGTTGCATTTCTTGTGTTTCTTAAGGTAGAAGCAATTAAATTTGCGGAAAAAGGTGAGCAAACTTTATTGTGAAAAACAAGTTCATGAAACTTTTTTAAAATAATTTATGTGTACATACATATATAAACAAATAAATTTGCTATTTGTGTAGTGAATTTTTGCAGGAAATATGGATCAGTACAGTAAAGGAAGAGATAGAGTTTTGAAACTGTTTCAGGAAATTGATTCCGACGAAGAATCTGTAAGTGATCCATTCAGTGATGACGGAGAGTATGGCAGCGATCCAAATTATGAGACAGATAAAGAAAATTGCGACGAAATTGTAGATCAAGAAGAAAAACCCACTCACTCTCAGTATTCAAAAATGCTATCGAAAAATATAGTGGAAAGTTTAATAGATTCTAGTGATGCTGAATCGGATAACACTGTAGATTCAGAAGAGGTGATGAAATCCGAAGAGGAGTGGTTGGAAAACACAGCAGAAATACCTCATTTTAATTTTAATCCAAAAAACTGTGGAATTAAAATCGATGTTAGTAAAGATTGTACTCCGAGAAATATTTTTGATGCAATTTTTACGACAGATAATTGGTAAATTCAACTAATATATATGGGACTAACCTCTGCTCTATCTAATACTCGAAACGCGTGTTTTGCTACCTTTAAGCCCACATGTAATGAAGAAATGTTTCCACGATGAAACGAAACTAAAAAAAATAAAGGCATTACTGGATCTGTTTATAAAAAGTTTTCAGGAAGCGTACTATCCTTAGACGAATCTCTTTTATTACATCGTGGACTCCTCCATTTCCGACAATATATGAACGGGAAAAAGGCCAAATATAGTATTAAACTGTACGAGCTCACAGCAAGCGATGGTTATGTTTTAAATATTGAAATATACCAAGGAGCCGTAGAAAAATATCAAACCTCAAAAGTTGGAGATATTGTTCATCGTTTATTGTCTCCATACACAACAAAGGTCATCACCTAATCATGGACAATTTTTACAATAGCGTCGAGCTATCTAAGTCTCTGCTATCCTATAACACCCATATTACAGGCACATTACGAGCAAACCGTAAAGGAAACCCAAAAGCTGTCACGGGCACTAAACTTTCTAAGGGGGAATACATATGGCGACGTCAAGGCCAAGTTGATGTTTCTAAATGGCGCGATAAGCGCGAAGTACTTTGCATAACAACTGCAAACCATCCTGCAGTTATAAAAATTAACAATAAGTGGGGACATGAGGTATTGAAACCAAGGGAAATAATAACATAACAACTATATGTCAGGGATTGACAAAATGGACCAAATGACATCTTATTATTCGTCGCCACGTAAAACAATTCGTTGGTATAAAAAAATTATATTTCACTTGTTGGATGTTGCTGTTTGGAACTCGTATTATATATTTCGTATAAAAACGCAGTCAAAATTGTCATTCATTGATTTTCGCAACATACTAATTAAATCTTTGATACAATTGCCGGAATCTATACAATCTGAAAGAGATTTTGTATCAACGGGTCCAGCTCATGGAGGAAATAAAAGGCCTCCAATTACACACACCAATTATATAAGTCCTCATTACATCGTGAAAATACCACTTGCCACAGATAATAGAAAGAGAAAGCCAATTTATTTGAGGTGTAGCCGGTGCACAAAAGTGAAGATCCGAAAAGAAACATCATATAGGTGCAAAAATTGCCCTAACAAACCTGCTATCTGTCCTGAAAAATGCTTCGAAGAGTACCATTAATTTAATAATTAGTTTTGATTACTATTTAAAAGTTTATATTTAAAAAAATTTAATTGCTTTTATTTATCTTCTTCTTTATATACTGAATAAATTACTTATTTTTTTAAAATTACTTTTGTTTTATTCAATTTAAAATTAATTTGTATTTATTTTTTATTTAAAAACTACTAATTATCTTGATTTGATTAAAAATAAAGCTTTTAATCTTCATTTACAATACTTTAAAGTGCTGACGGCATATCCCGCTCTGTCACACTAGACAAGTTTCGAATATGTGGGTTGGACAAAACGGTAAATACCGTCAGGGCGGGTCTTCCCGTAGTGTCCTGTTTTACCAATCTGATATTGTTACTGGGACATGACGGCATTAACCGTTTAATAAAATTATTAAAAAACGGTACTAATTATAACTTTGTTCTTTATTATAATGATTTTGCTCCAATCGTGGATCAATTATCTTCAGTTAATCAGAAAATATAAACTATGTCCAACAAAGAGACAACGCAAAAATGAACTGTCCGCGAATGTGTTAAGAGCTATTTGGCAGATAGAACTTTTAAAGTAAGGTCAAAGAACCAGTTGTCTAAAAATGGTAAAATCTATACAGGAGTCCATCAAAGTAGTATTCTAGGGCCGCTGTTAAATATCCTCTATACAGCGGATATGCCAACAACCCCAAATACATATACGTGAACATTTACAGACGACACGGCATTCATAAGTGTTCACGGAGATCCGAAGGTAGCATCCGAACAACTTCAATCTCATAATAATGAGCTAGAAAACTGGCTAAAAAAGTGGAAAATAAAGGTAAAATATGCTCACGTAACGTTTTCCCTAAGAAGGGCAAATTGCCCACGTCTAACAATACAGCCATAATAATAGGTCCTAACTCAACACTGGCTTTGGAATACAAAGTCCTATCATACAAAACCATTATAAAGCCAATATGGCCATATGGCGTTCAGCTGTGGGGCAGTGCTTGCGCATCGAACATCCAGAAGTGACAAAGAAGACAGACTAGGATTTTATGACTTATCGTCTGCGCCCCTTGGTATATACGAAATGTAAATATCCATAGTTATATTATTTTATTAATAAGAATTGAATACAATAAATTAGTTATTGCATTGGAGGTAATTAATTTTTGATATTTCAGAAATAAGATTTGAATTTCTTTTGGAAAGATTCAATAAAATAAAAAACTAAAGCCTAAAAAAATCCCTTATCAAGTTTGTAAAATAAGAGTTATTATTATTAACATTATTAATTATGAACGTTCCTGAGTTGCAGGTCATTATTGGATTTATTATATATATATATATTAATACTTTCTGGGTCCCTTTGCGACCCCCATTTCACTCCTCAAATTGATTTCAGGGAACCGATCCGTAATCACAACCACCTTACTTTCAATTGAGTCTCGTGATAGCCCTAGCCTTTACTCTTGACTAAAGTGATTTCAGACTGTCGACTGGTAACTGTCGACACTCTTCCTCATCACGGAGTCTTTTGTAATTGCTAGCATTTGTCTAAGCCTTAGTTCCCCCATGGCATTCACATCTAACAAGTGTCTGCCAGTGGTCTTAAGCCTTATGCTAGCCAGTGCTGGACATTCACACACAATGTGCGCTACCGTCTCAGCGTCTTCCAGGCATAGTCTGCAAGTATCATCTTCTACGACTTTCATCTTAGCCAGATGATACTTGAAGTTTCCATGTCCTGTCACTAACGCAGTGATCCAGCTTAAAGTAGCCCTATTATATCCGAGCACCTTGCTAAACTTCCAGCCGAGGGGCTCTTTGAGCACCATTCGAGCCTGTCTACATGTGGTATTCTACTCCACCTATTCAGGTGTAATGAGTTTGCCCATTGAAAAACTTTAGCTCGCACTAGGCCATTCCCCAGGGCAACCCTGGGTTCTGGTCCACAGAAATCCACATCAGATCCCCTTTTTGCTAATTCGTCTGCTGCTTCATTCCCAGCTGTGCCTATGTGTCCCTTAACCCACATCACCGTTACCTCATTCAACGAGGCACATCTGTTTAGTTTCAGAACACATTCCAGCACCAGTTTGGAATACACGTTCACTTACCTCATGCGTTTTATAACTGACTGATTGTCAAGTGCAATGAGAACCCTTTTCCCATGCACTCGACTTTCAAGCAAGTGATCCAACGCATGCAGCAACCCAAGCAGTTCTGCCTGGTAAACTGACACTTACTTCCCCAGACGCAGACTACAGGACAAGTTCAGCTCAACTGAGAATACACCTGCTCCTGCCCTGCCACTCATAAGGGAACCATAAGTAAAAATTATGATGTCGTTCTCCATACACTCATTGTGTATAATGCCTTCCGCAATGAGTGTCCGATGCAGCCTCTCGACTACCTTTCTTCTACTCATGCGTTCCATCGGCATCTGAGCTACCTTAACCTCTTTCCCAACGAGGTCCAGGATACTCTTATGCCCGATGTTCGGCCCAAAGCTATGCCAAACCGCATCGCTCCTCATTCGCTAAGCTGACAATGCGGCTGTTGACCTAATGAATAAGTCCAATGGCAGCAATTCCAGCATTGCCTCGATTGCCTGTGTTGGCGCCGCACAGTGGCACATATTTTGAGAAGGCGGCCATAAATAATTTTGTTTTGTGGTTACCGATCTTAGTGTTTTCTTCTTCATTTGAAAGTAAATACCAGTAAACCTCGAGAGGCAAAAATTTAGAACTCTGTTCCAACTATAACACGCTTAACAGGGTGATCCAAAATAGACTTTCTGATTACTTTGTTAAAATGAATTTTTTTTTAGTAAATTCTAATTTTCAAATTACTATAACTTTTTTGTTTTAAAAGATATCAAATCAAAATAAATTTTTTTTAATTATGCAGTTTGTTAGTTATCAGTGCTAGGAAAATAAAATCGTCACGTTTTTTAGAAGTTTTTAAATTTTTTGTTTAAAAAAAGGTCAAAATTCTTCAAAAATCTCGTGCTTAATAGGGCATAACTCCCTCCCGTCAAACCACGTCAAAAAGAAATTTCTCTGTTATAGCCCAAAACATCCCCTACACCTATACCCCATTATATGTGCGCCAGGTTGCGCCCGTGTGCACCAGAGCAATTTTTCTGACCTAAGGTCAGGTATTTTGTACAAAAATTATCAATCCATACGAAATTTTTCAAAAAAAACTTTTTTTCTACAGAGTTATTTTTGAATTATTTTAACTTTTTAACACGAAGGTAAAGCCAAATTTTTTCAAATCTCCTTGAAAGATGGCGGTTATAACTTTTGCGATGGAATCTAGTCATATACAAATGCACTATATTATACCTATCACATTTGCAAAATCTAAATATTCAATGAAATTTTGGTTACCCATTAGAGTTGGTAATGGCAAATATATCATAAAACAATAAGATCATAAAGAATTATGAATCCAGAATAATGAAATAATTAACAAGAAAATCTTAAATAAAATACGTGAATGCGCATGTTTATTATGGCATTCTTTCAAATGTAAGTTTTATTACCACATAGGTAAGGAAATGTAAGCTAATTCCTTACTTAATTGAATAACACAACTTTGTACACAAAAGATGTGCGCACACACTGCATCTGTACCTGATTATTCTTAATACCTGTTTATTTTTGCCACAAAGGTTATAATGTGTAACTGCATGTTGGTAAAATTATTATATAAATATTAAAAAAAAAATCGTGTCCGTATTAGTCTTAAAGTGTTTGCAAAACGAGATACGCATACTAATTGCACAAATTAAGGCAGAAAATTTGTATTTAACAAAAAAAGACATCGAAGTAAATTTTAAAATGTTTCTAACAATGATTGATGGAAAAGTTGCGCAAGATTTAACGGAAGCAAAGTCGTCGTCAAGCTGCATTATATGCCAAAAGACATCAAACCAATTAAATCAACCTCCAGCACAAGACGATAACTTTAAGTAAGCTTACGAATTTGGAATGTCGCCTCTTCATACTAGGATTCGTTTTATGGACCATATTCTTAAATTGGGTTATGATTTGGAATTTGGTTCTTCAGGCAAATCCATAAGAAACAGTAAAGAAAATGCAGAAAAATGAAAGAAAAAAAGAACAAATGCAAGAAAGATATCTTCAGCTAGGCCTTATAATAATACTGCAAGAAGATTTTTTTCCGATCCAGAAACTGCAGCATCTATCACAGGTGTAGATTATGATGTAATAAGACGATTCAAAATCATATTACAAGTCTTAGCATGCAGCAGAAAGTTAAATTCATAAAAATTTGGAGATTACGCCAACAAAACAGCTGCACTTTACAATGAAAAATACTCTTGGAGATATATGTCTTCAACGGTTAATAAATTTTGTATCATGGGGAACAAATCATTCAACATAATTTGCTACCAATGGGAAATCTGTCTGAAGAAGAGCAAGAAAAAAGGAACAAAGACTACAGATTCTTTCGCGAACATAGCGCAAGAAATATGTCTAGATGTTGTACTAATGAAGACCTTATCACTATTTTGTTGTGTACTTCAGATCCATAAATGTCCAACATTCGACAAAAATGGAAAACAAATCCAGTCGAATTAAAAGAGGAGGCTAAACAACTATTAGAAGATGAAAATCAATGCTATTTAGAAGAAATGTTTACTAAAATTGCTTAATGTATAGTGGCTCTTTGATTTGAAAGTATATGTATGTGAGTAAACATATAATTTGTTCGTTATTTTTGTTTCCTAATGATGCTACACAATGGAGTAGCGAAATATCGAAAAATAAAAATATAATTTTCAAAAAAGGCCTTCAAGCTTGGACAATTTTAATAAATTAAATTTAAAAAAGGTCAAGAACAGCTATAATTTTAATGTTATAGAAATATTTAAAAATAAAATAAAACTTTAACTAAAATAAGATTTTTCCATTAAACCGTTTCGTTATTAAGAAGATTTTAACTTTTTAAACATTTTAAATTTTTTATTTCAAAAGGTTGTGTAAAAAAACCAACCTTTAGCCCTTGTTGCTTTTAAGCTTAAAAATATTACGTTAGCTAAAAAATATGGCGTTTCCTGACAAGATTTAGTTTACAAAACTATTAATAATTATAATTTGTAACAATAAGAATAGGACATATGAAAAAATTTTTTTTTTAATGTTTCAATACTCCTCTTTTATACTCAAATTCAATTAATAATGGTAACGAATATTAAACATTTCGTAACTTTTTTTTGTCGGTCGACTTTTATGCCTTCGGCCACTACAACAGGGATGCGTAAGTTATAATGGGTCGCACCATCATTGTGTAAATCCAGAATGCAGCCTTTGGCGAGATTCCCCACCTACGGCCACACACTCGTTTACATTGATGCATAATCCTTTTTGGTTTTCGGACCTTTGTTTCGATGTGTTCATTCCAGGTAAGTTCCTTATCCAGGGTAACGCCCAGATAATTCACCTTCCTGGACACATTTACTTCTGATCCGAAAAGCATTAAGGCTTCAACCTCTACACCCTTCCTCTTACGAGTGAAAAGCATAGCGTCGGATTTACTGGCATTTATGGTTAGACCCTGGTCACTGCACCATGTCTCAGTCACCATGAGAGCCTGTCTCATGCAACCTTGAATGGCCCCGATGATTTTACCACCAACCATTAGTGCCAGATCGTCTGCTTACGCAACCGTATGGACGCCTATTGAGTCCAATCTCCAAAGAAGGCCATCTACGGTGATGTTCCACAAAAGAGGTGACAATACACCTCCCTGTGGGCACACCCTAACTACCCTACCTCGAATCTTAGGTTTCCCAGCTCTGAGATTTATAGCCCTAGTCCGAAGCATAGCGTTTATCCATTTTATAATAATGGGGTAAACCCTACGTTCAGTAAAAGCATTTCTCACCTTCCCAAAAGAGATCTTGTCAAAGGCGTCCTCAATGTCCATTGAAAATTTCTCTTTCCGCTACTCTGACGAGCTCGTGCAGAGCGGTGTCAGTAGCTCTACCTGCTCTATAAGCATGCTGAAATCTACTTAAGGGCCTATCCATCAGCGTATGGTTCTCCATAAAGCCAGCCACCACCCTCTCCATTGTCTTCAATAGAAAAGATGTAAGGCTGACCGGTCTGAAGGACTTAGCGTCAGTATAGTCCATCTTACCCGGTTTGAGAAGAAAAACAACTCTAGTTTCTCTTCAAGCCAACGGAATATATCCCGTGGCTAGACAGGCTACGAATATCTCCCTAATCCTATTCCCCACTGTAATAAGGCTGGGAAAATTCCACCCATTCCAGCTGCTTTGAATGGTGCAGAAGATTATATTTCACTTCTGACACCATTCGGAGATATTATCCTTTCAGTCTCAGCTCGTCTTCTCTCACTAGCCCCCTATTTACAGGAGTCCATGAGTCACTCCAGGAAAATGAACCTCCATAAGCGCTTGCAATGTCTTCTCCACTGTCTCAGTCATGTGACCATCGCTCTTGCGAATTAGTCCCATCCTAGAGACAGGGTCTTTAGATATTATCTTCTGTATTCTACATACTTCAGATGTATCCCTCATATTAGAGCAGAATTCCCTCCACGTACTTCGTTTCCGAAGACGTATTGTTATCTTCAGCTCTCTCTTCTTCTCCTTATACGCATCCCATGATATCGAGTCTCTCTCCCTCATGTATCGGTTAAAGGCCTTTTTTGTCTCGTTTTTCATGGATTCAATTTCTCCGTTCCACCAAGGTGTCGTCTTTTTCATCCACTACTGTCAAGGGACAAGCATGCTCGAAAGCTAGCTTAACCGTGGAGTTCAACTGTTCCACCGTCCGCTCGATTTCGCCCGTGTTGCGAGGTGCTACTTTTTAGAACATGCAAGGTTTTCAAATCTTAGTGCCTTACAGCTTTCCACAGGGTATAGTCCGTGTTTTTAGTTACGGAGTCGTGTTTCTATCTTAGTTTATTACACAAGTTCATTTGGGTGATGTTAGGAGAATGACTATGTTGTCATTTCTTTCTGAGCTTTCTCTTTTCCCTGACGAGAGTCTGTATAACAGCCGATGATTGTTATAAATTTCCATTTACTGATGGTTTGTTTGGTGTAGCATTACTGACTGCGGACGTCACAACGTCCGTAAAGTAAGCCACTTCTGCTTAAATATCTGACGGGTTTCTCAGTGGGGTGTTCAGAGGAGGTAAGTTAAAACTCATACACATTTTATATTTCAACCGATTCGCGTGTTTATTTGGATAAAAAATAAGGGTTTAAGGTGCAGTACAAAACGCTTCTGTAAAACGAGGACTGTAGATGAATGGTCGGAAGATGATAGGACGAACTGACTAATAATCACGTCTGATATTTTTTGCAATGGGAAAATCAATCAGATCTAGCAGATTATTAAAGTGTGTTGGCCAATAGGTGGGTGTTAGGTCAACGTATAACTTTTTAAATACTTCATTTTCTTTTTTCATTTTAATATAACTTTTTTATTTTGGTTTTCATAATTTTGGCTAATGCAATCACTGTATTTGAATTTAATTTACCCGTTACTTCTTACATGCACTTATAACTAGTATGTAATATTGCATTGTCAAAAAGAATGTCTAACTGGTATTTAATGTTGTTGTCAAAAAGAGTTTAATATTTTTTGTGTACTTATATGTGAGTACATATACATATTGCAAACAATTGATATTGCTACATTGAAAATAAAAAAGAAATATAACAACAACATTACATAGTAATATCATTGTACAACTTGAAACAATTATTTGTAGAATAAAGAAAACATTGTTACTTTAAAATTAAAACACATCAGCCGTTTTTGTCTATTGCTTATCACTGCCAACCTTTCGGGAACAAATATAAATATTCAGTGGCATATAGAGAACCATTGAAAATCTACATAGCTACAGTGGGTTTATCTCCAGATACGATGTCTCGCTTATTTGCTTTAACTGTATTGTATAGCTGACTCCCTTGTGGAATAAAAAGTCTGCTTGGCATTGTAGTCGACAGCTGCAATGAAGTTTTATCATAGTGTATTAAGGTATGTGGCAAATTGATAGTTTTCGATGATGAGACTACAATTTTAAAATCAGTAAGATTTATAGATGTAGCTCGTATAAAAGTGCCTTACGGTTGTTTAGTCTCGTTTGTGAAAAATCCATTGACTCTAATCAGTTTTTTAGAGTAAAGTGTGTTTCAGAGAAGTTTGTCTATTTCATATGTTAGTGGGAAATATACTATTTCATATTTATGTTGGTTCATTTTTACTAAGCAGAACTCGCAGAAGCATGTTATGGGTGTGCATCTTTTCCTTAAACATTCTCTGCATAGTTGTCATGAAATTGTTCATTGTTTGTATTAGGTTCTCGATTGAGCTCGAATTCTTTGCGGAGGATGCCTGTGAGCCCTCTTTAAAGAGGTGGACATATCAACGCTTAGGTAAGCGCGTTACAACTTTTCACACCAACATTACGTAAATCATTTTCCAATGTTTGGACATACGAATAGCTTGGTTGGTTGTGTAGCTTGTGTACTAGCAATAGAACCAGCATGAAGCAGTTCGCAGTTGGTGCATTTTTCTACCATTATATCAGTTTTAAAATAGTGCGTTCCAAACTCAGGCACGCATCGCCCTCGCTTCCGACAATTGTCAATCCTTTAGCACTTTTTAGTTGATACGATGCGGTTAAAAAAGCACTATCATTTCTTTTTTATTAATATTTAGATTGTTCATTGCATTCTTAGTTTCTGTCGCAGTAAAACAATAATAAGCAGTTTTGTTACTATTTTGTATATTTTTGTTATGAACGTTTGATACACTCATTTACTGATTGTCAGTGGAACTATTAAAATCAGTTTAAATCCAAGTTATTATTGCTTCACGCAATTGCAACAACAAGGAATTTGCTGTTTTTTATTTATTTCTTTGCTTTTCTCCAACTGTTCACTGTGGCTCTAAACTATGTTCAACTATACTACTTGTGGATGAAAAACTCACCTATTACAAATATTTATTACGTGCGAATTATGGTGTACGTCGCTCTCGTTCACATTAGTTTGGGTAGAAATAGTGTGGCTTTAAAATAAGTGCAGGCATACCAGCGGAACGGAGAACCAGATACGAGCCACTAATTAGTAGATAATATTTTAGAGAAAATTTAAATTAAACTTTATAACGATTCTCGAACGTCCAAGGCTTTTTTCCCTCCTATCATCTCAAGCTTAAATCATAAATTTTTGCAACGAACCGATGGGGCCGCGAGCTCATCGTAGCAGAAAGCAGAGAAACGTGTCGTTACAATATTTTTAGTTTCTGTTTCAGTAAAAAAGTAATAAACATTTTTATTCTCTTTAATATTTTTGTCCTGAATGTTTGGTACACTTATTCACTGATTATTAGTGAAACTGTTTAAACCGGTATAAATTACACTAGTTGTATTTGTTTAGAACAACACCCAATATAAATATCAAGCTTTTGCTATTTTTTAAATTGATTTCTTTGCTATTTTTATTTTCTAAATGTTCACTGTATTTCTTGGCTTAGTCGAACCTATAAATACGTTTTTGTTGTTTTAAAATAATATGACTTTTTTTATTCATACAAATTGGTGTATTAAGTAAAACTAGCAAAAAGAAAATTATTAATTAAGAATTCACACTTGTACACTCACACAAGGAATGAAAACTGTATTCGAATAACGTGCTTTTTTTAATATTTTTGATTGTACATAGCTAATATAATTTTAATATTAAGGGATTTTATTTACCTGGGGTTCGTTATCGATATTGTTAATTCTGCGCTTAGTCTAGGCTTCACTTTTAATAACAAACTTACGTGGTCGAGTCATATTAATAAAACCTACTTAGTTCCAGCTCTTTTGTATGGCTGTGAAATTTTTGCCAACTGCGATTTTAATGATCTACGTAAACTTAGAGTTGCATATAACAAAATTGCAAGATGTCTTCCAAAAAGCCGTCATGATCACATTTCTAGCTATTCGTGGTACTAGATTTTTCATATAAAATTTGAGAATTTATTAAAAGTATAATTGGTTATATTATTGCACAAATCTATTACATCAGAACCACCTCCATATTTGTATAACAAAATTCAATATACTAGATCCTGCCGTGGTAATCTTTTATCACAACATCAGTTCTTTGTCTATACCATAAGTCTTTGAAATGCTTTACCAAATCACATTCAACATTTAGGTAACACAAATGTACTTAAAAGGGAGTTATTTAAGATTTGTATGTACTTTTCAGTCATGATAATTCATATATTTTTTTAACTATTTTGCTAAATTTTTATTTTCAATGTCATTCAAATTATTATAATTTTGTTTTATTTCTGCTATATTACTTTTTGTTAATGTTAAAATTTTGTTTGGTAATTTTTTGAGCATTGGGTTAAATAGATGACGTTTAAAGTGGATACAAAGTTAGTATAAAGTCTCAAAGAATGTTGAAATCGTGCGTAGCATAGAAAATACATTCCATTCTGCTAGTTGTTAACAAAAATTTTACTTTTACTGTATTCAAAGTTATCATATTAAATAAATTGTCTTTCTTAACAGAAAGAGTAAGAGAACTCAAGCCTTATAATAAAATCCGTTAATATTAATAATTATAGTTCGACAAAGTTACGTCAAACAATAAACAATTTTTTATTTGTAGATATTTTTTATGAATTTTTTGACGAACAAATAAAAAAAATTGAGAGATGAATGAAAACAAGAGCTTTAACATATAGAGATGTAATTAGAACGGATAAGATGGAGGAAATATTGATACTGTTAATTTCTGGAAAAATATTGCTTCTACATAAGAAATTAAAATAGAACATTTAGATTTTTGAAAAAGAAATGATATTTTCGTATTTAAAACCGCCTAAAAGAATGGAATGCCAAAAAAGTATTTGCTTACATTTCTTAGTAATCAGCCGTTTTGCTTAATTTATTACTTAAACATAATAATACTTAATACTTATCTCCTACATACAAAATTTAGCTTACCTTAAATCATATAAAGTTTTATCCATATCTTCTTCAGAAAATCTCCCTCCACTCGACGCCACGAGTTGAAATTCTAACGCTTCATATTGAAGACATGATTGGACAAATTCAAAAACATCGCCTAATTTTTCGTAAACACCAAAAGTACCCTGTAAACTCTAAATTATAAAAAAAATTTGTCTTTTTTTAGATCAACATACTTGCATTAAAAGCCCATTAGGAAATTTCACTCTTACTAAACAATATTTATAAATTCTCATTATTCGCTGTTCTTCACGTTCTCTCATGGCTTTAGTTTTTATAATTTGAGAATTTTCCAATGTTTCGGCTCTCAGTTCTTGTTCTCGTTTTATCTCTTCCGGCGAAAGTCGGTAAAAGTCATTTGGTAAAATGTCACACGTAGCCTGAGAAGGCAACAATACTTTTATATTACGGTCTAATACCAGTTTAATTGGTTCTGAATTTTGCAAAGCCTCTAGCAGTGTTATTAAATCGTAACCTGTTTTAACATTATCTTTTGACCACAAAAGATACTTTTCATTATCGAGCTCAACTTCATGAAACCCAGAAGCTTCAAGAAAATCCAAAGCACCTTCAATATACCGAACTTTTTCACAAAATATACTACAAAATACCAACAATTATGCAACTATACTCACAATTAAATCTCAATTCTTACCGATTTTCCATTCGAATTTTGTAATATTTCTCGTCTTCCGGAAAATTAATGATATTCTCCAAATATTTTGTTAAAGTTTTGATGCATTCTTCTGCCTGCATGTACACAAAAAAAATTAATTAGGAAATTTAAACTAAATTCTAATTTTTATTTCGTTAAAATATATATTAGGTCCTATTCCAGTGGGCGTTGTCGTTTGAAAACAACGACAATTTGGCATCATCATTGGCGTAAAGGACATCGGCCTGATTACGGTTGTCGAAGACGAAAATCGAGAGCAGTCGAAGTCGTTGTCGATTTCTATTATTTTTGGTACCACGTAACTTTTTCGACTCTTGTGATTTTGTAATAGACTGAAAAGTACAAGATGTGTCATAATAACAAAATTACATGAATTGCCCTGTCACATCTGTCAAAACAATGTTTACTTTTACATAATTGTCCGCCAAAGGCAAAATTTTATTTTCTCAGTTTACAATTAAATAAATAGAATAAAATAACAATGTTAAGTTTGGGACATTTCTTTTCTTCGGATGAAGACGATGAGGCAGAATGTGATATAAGTGCCTTGCGCAAAGAAATAAGGCAAAATTCAAACATATTTGCAATGCCCAATTGGAAGTAAGTAGTGAAATTGAGAAATGAGTGTCAATTCATACTCCCCATCTGCACTTAAGTTTCATTGGCATTTTTAGATTAAATAAAGATGCATTCAAATACGTGTTGGAAAAAATATCACCTAGATTGGAAGACCAAATAAAGTCGTCTGCTGTTCCCAAAGTATTGAAGTTGGCGGTAACATTGCGCATACTTGCTGAGGGCAGTTATCAAAAAGGGGCTGGCAACGATTATAATGTTGGCCTTTCACAGTCTTCAGTATGCAAACTGCTTTAAGTATAAGAAGGAGAATAATGCAATCTTTGAATATTTAATAACATTGTTTATTTAAAATAAAAGGTACTTCAGGTACTAAGATTATAACATAAAATAAAAGAGGAAAACAAAACAAATAACAGATATTCAGTCTTTTTAAACCTAAACTTAAAAAATACATGGGATCAGAAAATTACTCCCGATTTCCGCTCTTCCATTCATCCAGCTCTATTTGCCTTTTTTTGTCTCTATCTCCTCCATTCTAGCTTTTAACAATTTATTTCTAAAATCTTCTTTCTTTTTCAGCTCCATTTTGTACAAGGAAAACTTTTCTTCTTCTCTTTTCTCCGCAGCTTTGTACATTTTCAATTCTTCTTCTTTAATCTTGAAAATTTTCCTCTAGTCGTGAAGAAAAAATTTATGGACTGTTTTAGCATACTTTGACAGTCGTTTTCGTCTTCCGTGTTACGAAAATTGTAACAGATTGTGCATTTTCGACAACCGAAAATCGACATTCGACTACGTAATCAGGCCGAATATCTATATCGGTATTGTTTCCACAAGGGTAAAACGTAAGTAAGCATATGAACTAGTTTATTGAGTTGGCCGAAAAACTAGCAGAAATGGGCATTACCAAACAAGATTAGTAACTGGTGAATATGTTGCTATTCAGCTTGCTTGCAGAATTCGAGCATTTTGTGGTTGGCATGAATTCTCGAGATAACCTGTTAGCTTTATCTACTGTTACGCAAAAAATATTGGAATAAGGTAACAGGCAAATAAAGAGAAAAATGAGCACGATGAAGCATTAACAAATACACACACACACACACACAACAAGCATTCGATATGAAGTGCCCTCAGAGAAAAAGAAATAGACAAAAAAGGGGCCCAAGACCAAAATTAAAGGGAAGTGTTTCGACTGGGGAGGGACGGGACGCTTTTTAAGCAAGTGTGACAAAAAGAGAAAACAACTCCAATTATTATACGCAAAACAATTGTCAAGCACAAAGATAAGAGACCAAAGTGAGTGGTGCGTTCATAGCGGTACGACTGCTCACGAATTTTGTAAAAGATGATGAAAGCATTTCGCTGGCGGTAACATATAGATTGTCGCAAAAGAAAAAGGTGATGTCCAGGTAACAAATAATAACGGTTTCATAATAAAATTCCAAAGTGCTCCCTATTCGCGAGAATTACACATGCATTTTATTTCTCTGAGCAGTTTTGTTGAAAAAGCCTTGTCTGTACTGTTCAATTCAAAGTAATAAAACCTTCTTACGGTCTAGTGGTACTGATAACTTATTCCTAACAAAAAGCTAATCTCAAAGTCCATTTGCTGCTAGTAACATGTACTAAGTATAACACTTCCGCTTGGCCACATGTGACATGTCAAAGAAGTCAATGGTCATTCGAATGGATTTAAAAATACTTCCTATGCTTCCCAATGCAGAACGTTATATTAAGCAAAATTGATATTGCTTTCTTTCCACAAGAGTCCAAGATATGAACGAAAGCCCTGTTAGAACTCATTCACAGTGATGTATGCGGGCCATTTATAGTAAATTCGCTTGGCCGCTTCAGATATTTCGTCACGTTTATTGATGACTTTTCGAGACGAATATTTGTATATTTTATAAAAAAAAAGCGAAGTTTTCAAATTGTTTAAAATGCTTAAACAACACGCAGAAAAGCAAGCCGGAAAATTTATAAAACAAATAAGGGAGGAGTGATAACGGGAGTGTGACATTTCACAGAAGTCAATGGTCATTCGAATTATTTCATATTTCCCTTCCTTTCATACACTTTGTAGAGTTAAGACACCCTGTCGGAATATTAAATCAAGAATCACTTAAAGTTTACTTAAAAATAAAGTAATCTCTAAACCAAATCAGAGATTTTTATTTACATTTTGACCTAATATTGCTAATTCGATATCACCAACGAATTCAATATTCAGCTCCATATAATTTTGAATAACCAACTTTTTATTATCAATATGTTTCTTGTAACATATGTATGTATGAATATTGCATTTATTTATTCATCTTACTGGTTTTAAAATTGCAGTCTCATCTGTGAATTTGGGGCTCTAGACTTATACGCTTTAGAGTATGTCAACAGTTAAAGTAAATTCGCACCAGTCATTTGCTAATATTTAGATTCTTGTCAAAGAAATAAAGGCTTAGAAAGTAATGGCAAAATAGTCGTTCTCCAGATATAAAGATCTAAATGAACTTATGCCACAGAATTTTACGCAATAAACTGAGGCAGAATCATGAGTCCACTTTCGAGAGTTATATAAAAAATTTGGATCCGACAAATAACACGTAATATATCCAGTGAAAAGCTGTTAGCAACTTAAAAGGGCCTATTGCCTACGAATCTCCACTGAAACTTGAAAACCACACCTGCGCCAAAAATACTATTAAAAAGGTATGTAAATGCATTCGCAAATCACTTAGAAAAGGCTTTCAGACCACATGATATAAATAGTTTAACTATTTCGAATATTTTTTATTGTTTTTTTTTTTTGAACTACAAATATTATTAATTTTTTTTTTTTTTTTTGTTTTTTATTCATTTTAATTTCAGAAAAAAAAATTCATTACAATTATGGTGCCTCAGCGCCTTATTGGCATTGTTGAGGCGCCCATAATAAATAAATAATTCTCTTTCTGAATAGAAAGAAAAACGAACTCATGCCTAAAAATTTAAATTACTTAATAATTAATTTTGAATATTAGTGACATTGTAAATTATCCTATGAAAGTTCGGTTATCTTCACTAAAATCAATAATTATAAATATATATAAGAGAAAATCACCTGGACCTGATTGTATTACAGGATCAATGATAAGAAACTTACCTAATTCAACCGTGATAATCTTACTATTCATATTTAATGTCATGTTGAAGATGTCTGAAGATGTCTGAAATTGTATTGATCGTTAAACCAGGAAAGCACTCAAGCCAGATTACGTCACATAGGTACCATTATCCTACTCTCAATTTTGTCACATTTATTTGAAAGATTATTCGTCTCGGGTTTAACTCTTTATCTTAATGAACAAAACATTATCCCGGACAATCAGTTTGTTTTTCGTGCGAGGTAGAGTACTATTTAGCAAGTTCATGGAATTGTCACCGTTATTAGATCTTCATTGGAAAAGAAGCAATACTGTTCAACTTTATTTTTTTGCATTTCTCATGCGTTTAATAAAGTCTGGCATGATAGGCTTCTCACGAAAATAACTAGAGTTCTTCCTGAAAACTTTGACAGATAGAACGTTTAAAGTAAGGTAAAAGCTTTCAAGAAATGGGAATATCTGTGCAGGAATAAAGCGGATATGACAATAAGCTCATATACATGAACATTTGTAGACGACACTGCATGTAATAATATTCCAAAGGTTGCATCTGAAAGACTTCAGTCCCACATTCATGAGCTAGAGGACTGGTTAAATAAGTGGAGGATGATTAAGGTAAATCCTTCCACATGTGATCACGCAACGTTTTCCCTCAGGAGGAAAAATCATCTTCCAATAACAAATACCAAAGTTCCAGCGGCAACACATGTTAAATATTTGTGTATCCACCTAGACAGACGGCTAACCTGGTCCTGCCATTTTGAGGGACAACTTGCGGCCATAAAACTTAGAACAATTCTATTACTAACCATGGTTTTGGACTAGAGACTGAAGAAAGCAGACAAATTGAACCTGGCGAGACGGCACTCCCTATCCCAATAGTAGATAGTTTATTAAGATTTGAATACAGTAAATTAGTTATTACAGTGGTAGTAATTAATAAGCAATACTTTAGAGATAAGATTTGAATACTTATTGTAAATTTCTTTTAATGGAAAGATTCAATAAAATATAAAGATTAAAAATGTAATATAAAGCCTTCAAGGTCAAAGATATGTTATATATTAAAAAGACGTAAATTTTACTGAGTTCATAAAAATAATATGCATACAAAAAATATATATGTATGTGTGAATTATATATTAAGCTAGTAAAAGCAGGTGAACCCAAATGATGGAATATGGACAAACTTGAGAAAATAACAACCTTATAATGTAGTTAGAAATATGAGCATTTCTCCTTAAAGTATAAAGATAACGCTACTAAACTGAACGAAAACTCTTTTTTGTTCTTTCTAAATTAGCCGAAGTTGTTATTCTTTTTCACTATGTAAGTTCTTGACAGTATCTTGAAACATGCACAAAAAACTTGAGAGTTGCAGTATTGTATTTGTTTCTTCCTATTGTTTTCTTTGGATTATAAAGCCATATTAAGGCGCGCGGTATTCAGGCCTAATGCACACAGTGTGTATGTTGCACGAAACCATTAGCTCTGCTTTAGTACAGATGGGCCTTGGAGAATAAGTAATGAAAAAAAAGGAAAAAAAAAGGACACTATTCCATTTCCACTACAGGTAGAGAGCTGAAATTTGATATAACCCAACTGTAAGCTTTAAGTTAAAAGTAGTTTTCTACATACATTAACAAACAAAAAACTTGAAAAAAAAAGTACTCAGATCCGCACAAAAATATATGTGAAAATAAGGCAAAGTTCCTATCCAAAAATTTAAGGCCGACATTTTTGGATAGGAACTTGGCCTTATTTTCACATTTATGTTTTTGCGCGGATTTATTTTTTCATCAAACTTGGCGTCTTGCAATTACAAATATTTCATCAGGTCAACAGTCAATTACTCCTCCGAATTCTGTACAGGTATCACTAAAGACTTATGTTCTTCGGGCAAACCAGCTAACATCAAAGAAGCCGGCAACTCAACATCTATGTTTAGGCCAGCATTTGATACCAAAACATTTACGTATTCTTGAATCGAATTATAATTTTCCATCTGTTAACTAATTATTTTAACAATTCCACTTTTCTTCTAAGTCCTGTGTCTTCGTATGTATTCATCAATGCTTCCCAAGCTTGTTTTGCAGGTGTTGCACTTGCAAACTGCCTATAATTATTTGGTGGAAACATACATTTTATTTCCAAGTGCCCGTTCATTTAAAACTAAATCACATTCTCCGAATTTACTATTTTAGAAAATCGCCTAGCAATCTTTATTGATCTTTGTGTATCTTCCAGACAACCTATTTATTGAAACAATCCCACGCAACCTTTCTTTTGAATTAATTCAAGGGAGGTTTGACATTAACGTAGCTTTTTTATTGACACACAAGATAAACTTTTTCAATTGCAAGAATTTTTGGAACAAATCTAGTTTAGGGCAGCAGCTCCAAAAAAAAACTATAATTTTGTCGAAAAGTTCTCTTTCTCAGTATATCAGAGTACTACAAATCACTGTGGAACATTTGTCGTCCATATCAAATTCAATGTTTATTTTGATAACAATTTTCCATCATCAAATACTCAGAGAAAGATAGTTCCCTAATTCATGCCGATGAGCCACTGCCAAATTGTTAAACAACAAAAAATCTTTCGGTTTGGATGGCGTTTCTACTTCATCATAAAAAAACTTCCTTTATTTCTTTCGACTATTTAATTGTTACCTTTAATAGCTGTATTAACAATTATTACTTTCCAATAGCTTGGAAAGCGATAAAAATTTGTGCTGTTCTAAATACACAAAATATAAGACCAATAATATTTCTATCTCACGTGGGTAGACTGTATGAAAAACTTATTGCAATTAATATTGTAAATATTCAAACTTCATGTATTGCGGATTTTCAATTTGGTTTTAAAAGATTTCATTCCCCAAATCATTTTAATATTATTATTCTTAATATTCAGAAGGATGTTGTGAATAATTTGAGTAGAAAACGTACAGTAACGGTTTCTTTTGATTTAGACAATATTTATAAATATTGGTTTTAGTCTTCACCTTGACTTATTCGCAATTATTTAATAAGCGGAAAGTTTTGTGTTCAATTACAAAATGAGTTTTCAGTCTTTGGCATGGCTCGACTTTAGCACAAAATTTATATAATATTTTTATCTTTATTATCCCACACATATTTATACTTGCAACTGGATTCGTTATGCAGACGATTTATTTTTTTCCGCTCACGGTAGTTCTCATGATAATACCCTCATATCAAATTCTGCATATTTAAACGAAGTCAATAACTTTTATAAGCACTGGGGTATAAAAATTAATACAGGCAAAAATATAGCTCTTTTTGTGAGAAATGCTGCTGAAAAGAGCAAATACTGTTGTTCCAGAGAGCAAGCAAATCAGTTTAAATCTATGACGAATTATTACTCTTATTTATGATAACTATTTAAATTTAATCATCATACTTAATATAGCCCGCGGAGTTAAATTTTATTTGGAAGAATGTTTAATAGCAGTTACTTGTTAGCAAAATCAAAATTGTTAATATATAAATTCTTAGATCATTAGTTATATGAATTTTCAACTTGGTTTCCTGTGTCTCCAACGATAATGAAGGAATTTGAAATTTTTGAGATAAACACTCTTAGACTATGCGTTAACGAATGAGTTCCTAAAAACATTTAAAATGAACATATTGTTACGAACATAAGTGCGAACAATTATTCTTGTATGTAAAATTCTACCGTGCATTATTTGAAAGAAATTCTATAATTAAAAGAAACGTCGAAGTATTAAACACGTGCAAAAAGGTTAAACGTAACAATATATATTTAGCAAAGGTAAAACCTTTGACGTCTAATGCATTCGATTTAATGAAACACTTCATTAATTCTTTACATAGTCTGGGCTAATGATTTTTGTTGTTCTTCCTATTTTCGTAGTTTAAGTTTTGTTTATAAGTCCATTCTTTTTTTTCTATAACTCTGCTGTATTGCGCCGGGAGCAAGCATTAAATTTACAAAAAATTATACTATACACATTTACACAAACAGATACGCTGCTTTCTGTTTAACGTTGAAATTATAGATTTAAATGTACTTTGTAATGCTTTTTTGAAGTTCCAAATAAACTTAACTTTAAGAAAAGGTTAAGTAAACAAAACCGGCGGCAACCCCTATTTTTTATATAATTTGCGGTATTTCCAATATTTCGAAACGGGACAAAATGGGTATCATTCGAAAACCAATCAGAATGTCTACCAGCTGACATATATTTTCGCAAAAGAAAATTAACCCATTCAGGGGCTCCTGACTACATATTATTTGTTCGGTATTTTGGCCTTCTTGACGGAAGTATGTAGGTACCATTTTTAAAAATTGTTAAATAGAAATTTATTTTGTAATCAATATGTTAGTTAGTTTGAATTTAATGGCCAAATTGGAAAATTACATTAACAAAAAAATATCGACTTCTCTTACTCAAGATTCCCTGCATACCTTGGATACAGTACTTTCTTCTCTAAATACGAACATCTGATTCGCTTACTACAGATTCCCTGCATAACCCTCGCTACAGTATTTTTTTCTCTAAATGGCGAACACCGGCTTCGCTTACTACAGATTCCCTGCATAACCCTGGTTACATTCCCTCGCTACAGTATTTTCTTGGAATTGCCAAAGGAAATAGACTAAAAACTGCCAGGTGTCTGAGGAAAAATCTTTAACTAATAAATCGTTATATTATTTTTTAATAGAATAAGAGGCAGTGTAATGCCGGATACACACGAAGGAACATTAGAGGAAACATATCCAGATTCTATTTAATGTTGCACCTGTGGTTGTTTTCTGTTGAAAATTATGGTAATATTTAGTTTCCAAAACATGATTTTTTGTGTTTATAAATACAATTTTTGCTCTTTCGTTTAGTTCGTTAAAAATAATCGTGCTGTAATGATCAGTCGCACAGATTACTACCATCATTTGCCTTTCTTCCGCGTATAGTATGTGTGATATTTACACAGAACTGATGTTTTGTTTATAGTTTACTCTGTGGTTGCAACGTCCGCATCAAATTATTAAAGAAGGTTTCTAAAATATGTTGCCTTCTAGCAAATATTTGCGAAAAACTGGTTCGTTCTAGAGAGAATGGAACTGACACAGAACTCCTCACGTGACTAGAGATGTGGAGCGGTTCAGGTTCCAACACTATGTTGCCATAGGAGGGAACAATTAACAGTTTTAGACACTGTGTGATGACAGCTGAGTGAATAATCGCGACGAATCCAGTCCGGTGTTTGTTACAATAGTACTGATCTCAGTTATAATTTGTGTATTAAATATATATGTAAATACATATGTACATACGTAAATACATATTAAAAGTTCCATATATATTTAATATCGAAGTTATACTAGTTAAATTTGTAGATTTTTGGAACGAATTTCCGTCATCTCTTGTCAAATTTGGTTTGGAGACAAACCGATTTTGGCTATGTGCCATCTTCAGTGTCATTTTTCGTTCGACACTGAAGATGAAACATAGCCGAAACCGGTTTGTCTCCAAACCAAATTTGACAAGGGATGACGGAAATTCGTTACAAAAATCTACATCAAAACACCCTGTCGGAATATCAAATCAAGAATTAGTTAAATTTTGTTTTCAAGGGTACGTTATTTTTTGTGTTAAAGACACATTTAGAATACACGGGACAAGTTCGTCTAGACCAATTGACACAAATTTTCCGTAGAGCTTGGACAGCTAAATATATCCATTCTTGAAATATTCAAATATTGCTATTTAAACTCTGTAGATATCATGTTAGATCCAAAGGCTGAAATTAAATCAAATACAAAGACAACACAGCCCAACGATTTTTATCAAGTTTTTTGGTTTGTTTGAAATTTGTTTTATTGTTCTTCTTAAAAACCATAACTTTTCCAAAATTCCCAGCGGAAACCCTGCATATATTTTAAGGAGAAAGGTAAAGCAAATAAAAAATAACGGCGACAGCGTCCATTTTCGGAGTTAAGGCCCAACTATAATATGCATAAGCTGGCTTAACCAACTGTGCAATTACATATAAGTCATATGTGGCAAACTATAATGTACTTAACAACACTTTTCGTTAAGTTTCGTCAACTGTCATTTGCTTACCCTGCATTTACAAATGCAAGTAGTGGCATGCAATTGTTGTATACGTATTATCAACGAAAAATGCTTCGAAATAGTCGAATCTCATGCCATTCGTTTTTGAGTTTACACATGCAAGTGTAAGTTCATTTTTAAAATGTCGTCGAAGCGTAAACTTGAAAAAATTTGTTTACTTTTAATATTAAAAAAAATTTGATCAGAAAATGATAAAGAAAAATTAAAGAAAAATGTTGTTAAGAGGAGATGTTGGGTAAAACCCCTATTGATTAAAAGGTGCGATTTAGACATCGAAGCACACTTTTAATAATTTTAAAATATTCTGTTGGCTCAATTTTGCTTCCATTTTAACTTTTTGTTTTCTTTTTAAAATAGAGTTACAGAGTTTATCATATAGGCATATTTTTGGGGAAACGATTTACACATATTATCAATAGTAATATTTTATTATAATTACTAATATTATTGCTTTTTAATTAAGAAACTTGAATTTTTTATGCGCAATTTAAGAAATAAATCATAACAGCATAATAATCGTAATAATAAATCATTTAAAAAGGTATAACTTTAATTACAATTTAACAGCAATCCAGTAAATTTATATTTAATATTGAACAGGGTAACTTTGTCTATCGTTTTGACATTTAGTGGCATGCAAATGCCAAATTTCCACTCGCATGCAATTTTAGCTGCCACTGGAGCTGCCATTGCGAAAAATGTAAATGTATTAGTGAAAATGTGTGAGTGTATTGAGTTTTTCGAACTCCTAGTGGCATGTGTAAACGGCTAGGTTAAGCAAAGTACGAAACTGATCGCACATTCCGTACGAAAACAGTTGATTGTGTTATAGATACATACATTAATAAACCAGCTGCAATGGAGGACGAAAGGGAAAAATATTTTTTTTCTAAATTTAATAGAAAATGTAAAAAAAAAAATTTTATCAAAAAAGAGACGCATTTTATTACAATCGTAATTCAAAGGAACGAGCATGGAAAGAAGTAGCACAAAAATGCAATAAAAGTGGTAAGTAATACTTTAAAGATTTTTGTTTGCACTTTCCGTTTTCATACTGTTGTAAATTAAATAAGTCGCAGACTCCAAACACAGATGGAAGCTACTCCGGAAACGGTTCTGCAAGGAGTTGAAGAGGATGGAAGCTCCATCAGGCAGTGGAATGGGCTATATCGAAGAATGGGAACTAATGCAACCTATGATGTTTTTGAACAGCTCCCTCACACCCGCCGGTATAAGCATTCACATCGAATACTTGTTTCCTTTTTAAACTGTAAACCTTCCAGTCCCTCCGAAAAAGGCAAAAATAAATCTTGATAGCCTTTACCAAAAATTTAGTGATACTATCAAGAGTATTGAGAGGACCTTGGCATCAACGACCGATGAAACAACTGACGAAACAGTTGTTAGTTTGATGAAAGACCTGCCAGTAGCGGTAAAAGACGACTTCCAAGTAAACATGTTGCAGGAGCTGTATAAATACACACAGTTTATAGTAGTTATCCTGCTTTATTTTTAAGTTATTCTTTTTTAATGTTTATTTTACCGATTTTGTAAAAGTAAAAGCCAAAATTCTGGCTTCAAGTTTTAAAAAATAGCTCCTTACCTGACAAACGAAAGTGCAAAATTAGTTTTTTAAGAGCCACTGGAGGCAATATATTTTAATAGTCATTGAAGGCAATTCTTCATTTAACTTTTAGTACTAGAATTTAAGTTAATAGTCAATTAGAACAAAATGTGATTTTTTGTAATAGTCATTGAAGACGAATTTTTATTTATTGTTTAATAATAGACTTTAAATAAGAAATCAACTAGAACAAAATCTGATTTTTTAATAGTCAATGAAGACGCCTTTATTTAATTATGAAAACTTTACTTTTATTAAATTTTAATGCTATATTTAATTGCTTTTTAATATCGCTGTTTTTATAAAATAAAAGCAATGAAAATAAATGAATTTCAATAAAATTTTATTCTTTTCATTTACACTTACAAAAGGCTTAAATCTAAAAGTGATAAACAAAGTATGAGAATAGGAATTTAAAACAGAAAGAATCAGGACAAATAAATTATTGAAATTAGAAATTAAAAAGGGAAATACATAAATATGAAAAATTTAAAAGTTGTTTTAAGTAGAAATTAGATGATCGTGAAATTGATGCAATATTACTTCCAATATCACTGCGCCACGATCCGTTTTGAAGATCTCCATTTGAATCCTCCCAATCAACAAAATTGTTTGGAACATACGACATACCATCATTTAGCATTATAAAATTATGCAAAGTAACGCACGCCAATACAATTTTTTCTGCGTTTTTCGGAAACAAATTCAATGTTGTTGTACTCTCCAACGAGATACCAAAATTCCAAAAGCGTTTTCAATTGTACGGCGAGCTCTTGATAATCTTTTATTGAAGACTTCTTTATCGTTGGGTAACATCTCGCCAGGGTAAGGGTGCATTAAATTTATTCCTAAGGGAAAGGCAGCATCACCAACAAAGTGCGGAGTTCTTAAATTAGTATTTGGTAAATTTGTTGGTGGAGGGATTGGAAGTTTGCCATTAAGTAACATTTTTCCGAATCGACTTAATTGAAAAATCCCTATGTAAAATAAAGTAAAACGATTATTTCAAGTCATAAATAGCTTTTACAAATAACTACTCACCGCTATCACTCTGACTTCCATAGGCTCCAATATCTATATAGGTAAGCCGGTACCGTGCATCACATGCTGCTAACAAAACAATTGAAAAAAAAATTGTTGTAACAGAAAAATTGACTACCGCTATTAGGGGGACATTTAATTGCAATATGTTTGCCATCAATAGATCCAATACAGTTGGGCATATTCCACATCTCCCAAAAATCTGTAGCAATTTGTTTGTAATCTTCTTCGTTAGGTGGGGACACATAAACATTGTCTAACTGACTCCAGATCACCTCAGTCGTTTCTAGAACAATTCGCCGAACAGTTTCTTTTCCTAATTTAAATGACCATGGCAGTGATTGAAATGAAATTGTTAAATATCTTTTTGGAAGCGTGACGAAATAAGATTAAACATATTTATTAAGGTTAAGTAAATAAACTTACAGCAATG